>OV884060.1:30078008-32586161 GCA_930367215.1 Pollenia angustigena
AAGAAGGGTTAGAAGAAGGTGCAAAGTTTAATAAATCACGACGTTTGCACATCTCAAATTAAAAATAAAAAACAATGACAACAACAACATCAGTAAAAAGGGTAAGCAGAAAGCGCAAAGCTTATTTTGTTGGTAAACTCAACGCTTGAGGCTTTAACTAATTCGTAAATAACTTCTAAGGCGCACCAATGCGCAGCATACATTTTTCAAAAATAATTTGTTCAACCTTTAAAATAAAGTTCAAATCTCTGCGTAATTGAACCCAATTAATTACTTTATATCCACTTAAATCATTTATTCTTGCATTTCCCAATAAACTTAAGAAACAAAAGCACTTCCACAAATATTTTTTTTTTTTACAAATTTAAGCAAAATATTTGAATAAATACCTTAACATACAATCAATACGATTTATCAATAGATTTTCTACTAACACTCCAATTATTCGTCACTTAAGGCTAGATTACACTATCTCACAACTCTTACGTATTCCATAATACTTTGTGAGATAGGAATCTAATGTTTTGTTCTTTACGTAACATGACAGTTTGTGTTCACACCATCACAGAAAGTATAAACACTCACACATGAAATAGAATGCAACTCTGATCCTATGAAAAGTATTATTGTTTAGAAATTTTTCAAAAAACGATAAAGTCGTATGGGATGTCAAACCTTTTTCATAATACTTGTCATTTTCGTGACACATTGCATTCACACTATCATACTTTGTCATATTACTTGATTTTTTGACATGTATTAATAAACAGTATAATAGTGTAATCTAGCCTTTACTGGTTCCATAAGACCTTTTTAGAGCCAGCTTAAGATATGAGCCATCCAAATAGGATTTGTAATGTGACGATGTAGTCAAAGATATAATAGATAACAAATAAATAAATTTTTTGTCGGGTTTCATGGGCGATGGGCGTGTCAAATTTTATTGAATTTCGGCACGCTTTTTTCCACATTTTAACCAATTAAACCTTATGTAACTAATTTTTTTAAATTATCTTGAAAATTTCCACCTTGTAGCTTGATCACAAGTTTAACATGACTACACAGACGGACGGATGGACATGGCCCAATTAAAAGGTGGGTATACAATTATTTTCTATGGCGTTAGAAATAGCAGCATAGATGTGTTTTAGGGTATATAAAACCAGTTCATCAGAAGTTAAAGCAAACTTTTAATCATTTTTTCCAATTTTTTTATAAACAAGCTTTTCATTTAACTTTATGTTACTTATTTAACTTGTTTTTTAATCAATTTTTATATTTAGCCTAAGAAAAGGCACGCTTTTTGATAACTTTTCTTTAATAATATTAGTTATAACAAAAAGCTTTTTGTTATTAACAAAAGCTAGTTTTATTAAAAACCACTTTAAACAATTAAAGTTCCATGTCAGTTGATTTCTTAAAGGTCAGCCTCAAAATATGCAATATTTTTTGTTATTTCCTGTAATGCCATTAAAAGCTTATAACATTATTGTTATTATTATTATTTTTTAAAGCTGTTTTTTATACAATTTATTAATTAGTGGTTTTTTTATATCTACAAACATAACAATCAATAATAATTAATTGTTTAAAGGCCAAAGAAAAAAATATTGTTAAACACGCTTAAATTAAAGTCACATTTAGAAGGGAAAACACAGCGAAACAGCAAAAACTAAAAAAGTAATAAAAAAAGCAATATTTTTACAATTTTTGTTTTTGTTTTAAATGTATTTTACTTGTAGATTTGTAACTTTTGTTTAGAGAAACAGGGCCCTGGAGGAATATGAACTTTTAAACTATAAAACAGGGTTGTTTAGAAATGTCTGACCATTATACCCATACCATAATAGTTGAGAGGTTCCCAGCGGTAAATATTGAAAACACCACAAGTGGCAGTGAAAGCCTCTATGTACCTTTCTTATCCTGCCTTCATTATTTTGGTGTAAAAACTTTAATATTTTCTCTATAATTGAGAACAGAGATGTTTGTCTTATTAAAAAAAGGAATATTTTCAATCGAAGTTTTAATCCTTTTCATTTTCCTTGCCCACTGTTCAAAGTAAAACATGCCAAGAAAAACAAAACAAAACAAAAAAAACTTGATTGAATATTGATAATAAATTCTTTTGTCGCATAACTACATGAGAAAAAAGCTAACAAAAATTTGAATAATAAATAAACCAATCCCCCTTAACGAGACTTGCTTCCTTCGAAGAAAGGATTTACTCAAGTGTCATATGCAGTAAGCTTAGGCTTCCCTATTAGCATATTCAATTAACTTCAATTTGAAATTTTCTCTTTTACTCTTTAGTCCAACTAATAACAGAAATATTATGCAAAATTCTTTTTTACCATCAAGAACAGAAAAAAAGAAGACAATTTATGTTAGAAAAAAATTCAAAAGGATATAACAAGGATAACTTGCTTAGCTTAAAGGAAATTGCTTCATTGCAGTTTAAAAAATTTATCGGCCTAATAAAAACCATCATCCATCAGTAAATGAAGCGCTAAGAAACTTATCTATATTTAATTGGTGTCGTTTTTATTGAAAATTAGCAATTTGAGATTTCAAGTTTGCAATTTGTTTGTGACTGTTTGTTTTATTAATCTCAAGAGTCCTATTTGATGACTCGATTCCTATTTCAATATTCTTTGCTTGTATTTTAAAATAAAATGATTTTTATTTTAATGTTTTTCTCTTTGCTTTACATTTAAGTGATACTCATACTCCTCTGTCGTCCAGGAGTGTAGGGACTCGATAGGAAGACTCTGTACCAATAGGCGAGTGCATATCTACTGGGTTCGCGGTCACCAGGGCATAGAGGGCAACGAAAAGGTGGATGATTTGGCGAAACGGGGGGACCGTTTACCACACGATAGGATGATGGCCATCCCGGCTCCAATTCAGAATATAAGGAGAGAGGCGTGCGAGGTTTCCAAGGTAATGTGGGGATCCTACTATCCGGAGTCGACGAGAATTCTTCTGTCGCTATCGAGAAGGGACTATAGACTTCTGATAGGTTTTATAACGGGTCATTGTTGGACTGCGGTATACGCCCGTAGGGCGGGTCGGTTGAATAGTGACAAGTGTAGATTTTGTGGGGTACCAGGGGAAAAGGAGACGATAGAGCACTTGCTATGCTACTGTCCGGCACTCTTGCGCTCCAGGGCGAACTATCTGGGAGATCATTATCTCCAAGATGTCGGGGAAATCTCTGGAATTGGGTTAATGAGACTCCTGGCATTCGTCAAGAGAGTGTGGGGTACTCTGGATACCATCACATCTGACTGACCTTTTTACTGACTTTCTTCTGCGGGTTATCGTACAACGTGGTAACGCTAGGGACCTATTTGGACTATGCGGGGTCTTTGTGACCGGCCACTCTAACCTAACCTAACCTACATTTAAGTGAATCATAAATTTTGTGTTGTTGAAATTTATGGCATTATAAAAATCTGACACTTTAGTTTGTAATATATTGCATGTTTGTAAAACACGAAAATCACTTTTTACTTTATGTCCAAGTTGTCAAGGAAGAGAAAGAAAACAATACAAACTCTAAAAAAAAACAAAAATTTAAATAAATCCTACACACTATTAACCTGAACTTGGGTAGGTGGTCAGGGGAAGGAAAGCTCAAAATTATAGTGATTAAAAGTTCATAGCAAATTTATTTTAACTGTTTGCTTGTTATGATTATCGCTTTAACTGTTTGCTTGTTATGATTATCGCTTTAAAATCGTGAAATAGGGCACAGCCTATTCAATACAAAACAACTGCATAACTCTGACAAATAGAACCGCTCAGTTTTAGAGTAGTCTATAAACCACTGAATGTACAGTGTATGAAGTAATTTAAGTATATAATTGTCTGTACAGTTCCCTTAGTCCTTGCTAATAAGCTGGAGAAGCCTAACCTCTCTTGTGAAAGCAGCTTTAGCTCTCTAGAATGTCTATCAGAAAACCGAACTTCAATTTAGGTTAAGGAAAAAAATGAACTTCTAATTTAAGTGCTGCCCCCGCGATTAGGGCTTAAACCACAGCCAAAATGAAAGGGACACATTAAGAACCAGTTCGGTGTCTATTAGGGTATTCATTCGGTTAATCGTCAATCGGTTACCCGATTAATTACTACCTGATTAACTGATCGGTTAATTTTAAATTGGCTTTTTTCGATTAACGATTAAACCGATTAATTTCAGTCGATTAACCGATTAACCGATGTGATAAAATGTTCAATATTTTGTAGTATTATAACATATTTTTGTGATTTCAATTATTTGTTTCGTCTCATATACAAAATGTATGTGTTTAGAAATATTTTTTCATACCAACAAATAAGGTGTCCAGTGATCTTCATTTTAACCTATTTTCCGCCGGCTGGTGTCTAAAATTACAATGTTTTTTTATCTTCATCATCGGTCAACAGGAATGTGGCGAAAAATGGGTTAAATTTTTGATTACCAATACCATTTTTTGTTTCACGTACTTTTTATATGTACGTGTTTAGTCTTTTAATAGAATTAACCGAAACAATTAGAAGTGTTAAAAATTAAAAAAAAACTCTAATGGCATAATGGAGTATTTTATATGTTTAGAGGAATCCTGGAAAAGGACTGGGAAATTAGATATTCATCTACGATAAGTGAAGGAATTTTTTTCAAGTCAAGTTTTGGCAAAAAAAAAACTTTTTTAAAAGATTATTTTAAAAGATCTCCTTTAACAATTGAATTAACTGATGAAATTATCTCAGTTTATTTTTTTTATAAATATGTACATATTTGGGGGATTCACAAGGTAGTCATAAAGTCTTTTGTCTTAATATAATTATAAGATATATATATCTTCGGCTTAATATGCAAACCGGCTGAATCCACTTGTTATGTAAATTGAGATTTTGATGCCGTGTGGTAGAGACAGTTACGCCTCGTCGACCAGCATGTGGTTTTTATTACATTTAAGTCTTGAAGGGTTTAAAACTAACTGTTGTTTTAATTGTCTATCAAGCTGCAAATAGGAAAATTAAAAAGTTTTTCGTCTCTTCTGTTAAATGTGCTGAAAGTGACTTAGCAGGTTTGCGTATTAAGCCGACGATATGACTTTTGTGGGCTCCCGCTTATAATTTAGATTTCTACTGTACAGTTATGAAGAATCAATGAGCACAGCCATAAAATTTTTATTTTGTTTGAAACACAACAATATTTATTTTAAACAATTGTAAAATATTAAGGATATTATGGCGATATGACTTGATAGTACACCTTGTGTATTAATTGAAAAAAGCATATTAAATATTTATGAACTGTTTTCTTTTTTGCTCGTTTTAGTTCAAGAATTGTTTGTTTGGTATGTAATTTTTTTTCAATAAAGAACATAACATAAATAAAGAAATAAAGAACTAATGCGTTTTTATATATTGAAATTACCTTATTTATAAAAAAAACTTTATTAATCGGTTAACCGATCAAAAATACAATTAACCGTTTATTAACCGATTTAACCAAAACCTCGGTTAATTAATCGAGCGATTAACCGATTAAAGCAAACGGTCGATTAAATGAATACACTAGTGTCCATTCAGTGGGGAGATCGATTATTCGACTTTTTTCAAAAACCGGTTTTCGAATATTCCGAATAGCTGCTATTTAAAAAAACCCGGTTTTCGGTTAATTATTTTAAAAATAACCGGCTTTTTATAAAAAAAAGTTAATTTGAATAAAACTTGCTATTGTGGCTTTGTAGTCGCGTCAAAATTACGTCAGAACCACATGCGCATGTGGCTTTTTACATTCCTTGCACTATAGGCTTTAAGAGTTTTTAATTAATTTTTGGTAGCATATTGTAGTAAAGTATTATTTGCAGTCTCTTAAGAACTAGAGCCAAGTTTTACTTGGCGTATATTTATGTCAAGCTTGTGGACTAACTAAAGATGATTACTAAGTCATGACGTTCAAGAACCTTTGCAACTTTTCATTTAAGGGCCCTTTAAGCTCCATTGCTTTTAAAATCAGTTTGAAATATCACATCTTTATAAATATATATATACAACTCAATTATAAATAAAAATTCTCCGGGAGTTTTCTCCCTTTCCCTTTTCTTCCAATGTGAATTCAATTGTAACAAGTTAGAGTGCTATATTCGGCGGTGCCGAATCTTTGTTACCCTCCACCGACAGTTCGAATGTTTTAAGAGTAGTATGATGTCTATTTATTATTAATTTATCTTTATAAATCGACATCTGCATTAAAATTGGTTGCGGTTTAGACATATATTAAATAATTGACTGGCAATCAGAAAGTTTTATAACTTTTTTTTTATAGCTTGAGTAAAAAATCATGATTTGTAACAGTTTAAGCGGAACTTAAATGATTTTCAGGAGGGGAATTTATATTGGCGCCAACGTGGTTTTGTTATTTGTCTGTTTTGTTTTGTCATTTCGCAAGTTTTTCTAGTTATCAGTTTGATTCGAAACGCACATTGTATCGGTTGTGGAAGAATTTTTATAAAGCTTTAAGAATTTTGAATAATAAAATAATATTTAAATTAAGAAGAAAAAAAAAAGAAATTTAATTTATAAAAAAAAAAATTTATTAATTTTAAAAATCAAACTAAAAATATATATAAAGTAGTGTTACAACTAAAAAAGAATATTACAATCTAAGACATTTTAATTTAAAAATCTAAAAACTAGTTGAGTTCTACTTAAATTTTATTTTAGTTCTTGTTCAATTCTAGTTGCTTTTAGTTCGATTTTTGTTCGATTCTAGTTTAGTTCTAGATAATTTTTATTTGGAATCTTATTCGATTCTAGTCTGACTCTAGTTTAGTTTTACTTCAGATTATTCAGCTCTAGTTCAGCTTTATTTCATTTCTATTGCTACTCTAGTTTATATTAAATTCAGTACTAACTTAGTACTCATTCAGTTCGAGTTCAGTTCGAATTCAAAGCTAATTTAGTCTTAATTTTATTCAGCTTTAATGTTTTGTTAAGTCTAATGTAGTTCTGATTCAATTTTGTTTAATAGTTTACAACTCCAATTGAGTTAAAGTCAAGGTCTAGTTCAGTTTTAGTTAGTTCGAGTTAATATTTAATTTAGTTCTAGTTTAGGTTTTTATTAGTTCTAATTTAGTTTAGTTGTTTTTTTTTTATTAATAACTTAGTACTTATTTAGTTTTCATTGAATACTAATCCAGCATTTCTTTAGTTCTTATCTGCACAGAAAAAAATTCTTCAAAAGTTTTCATCAATTAAACACATTAATCAAGCATAAAATCAGTTTTAATTAAAAATTTAATCAAGATAATTAAAAGTTTAATCAAGTGAACTAAAAGTTTAATTGTGTGAATTAAACTTTTAATCAAGTGTATTAAAAGTTTAATCAAGTGAACTAAAAGTTTAATTAAGTGAACTTAAAGTTTAAATGATAATATTAATTTGTTTACTGGTGCAAATTAAATTAATTTTTTAATTAATATCATAATTTTTTTTAATCCATTTTTTCTTTTATTTTATTTTTTTCTGAGTAGTTCTATTTTCATTCTATTAAAGTTTTAGTTTAGTTTTTTTTTTCCATTATTGTCCAATTTTAATTCAATATTAATTAAGCTTAAATTCTTTTCTAATTAAATTCTACTAAGAAACTAGTTTAATTCTAGTAAGATCTAGATAATTGAACCATCTTATTAAAATCTCGCTAAGGAAGACAGAATTTCTTCCTTTTGTGTTGCTTGAGACTAGTGAGTATTTCTTGATTTCTTTGTGTTCCTTTAAAGTGGAAATATTTAAGTCAAATTTAGTCATTTCAAGTAATTTCTAGTAAAGAAAAGCTATTAATTTTAAAGTAAAAAAAAATTAAATAAAAATTTTCTTTTAAAAGTTTTAAACATCACTTGAAAGAATTAACAAGTATATTAAAGTCAGTGTCAAGCAGAAGACTTATCTTTAATTAGAAAAATCATGACATTTCTGGGCGCCCCAGCATTATGTGGAATGTACACATTTTTACTCGGTAAGTTGCAATTGGATAAATTAAATTTCTGTATACCAATCAGCTTAAAATCCTACTTAGAGCCAATGTTATGATGCCCGTCGATTTCTGATTAAGGCGAAGCCATTTGGAAAATAATTATCTGCCTGTTTTAAAAACGCGAGTGCAAAAGTGACTCGTTTAACTAACATTTAAAACAAAAACTAATTTTGAAACGAGTCGCTTTTGCACTTGCGTTTCAAAAACAAGCAGTTAATAAAATTTTCTAAAACAACTTTATGAGACCGAAGATTTTTTTAAGTTTTGACCTTTTTGAAAACGCGTTGGTTTATTTTCTGAGGTTTCTTAATGGCAAAATAAAATTTTTTCATTTAAACAGCCTTCAATGTAACGTAAACATCTCGGCTGTCGAAACACACAGCCATAAAGATCTTTAATACACGGTGACTCAAAAAGAACTATAATCATAAATGGGCTGTAGCTTCTTAAACGTATAACTTAATTCTACATTTATGTCACATATGCTCTGTAAAATTTTGCTATTGAAATTCAGCCTGATTGGTCCTTAAATGGCTGAGATAAAAACAAACGAAGACTGCTTCTAATTTTACTCATAAATCCCTTGGTGTTGCCCTTTTGTGGGCGGGATTGGTAAAGTGAGCGTGGCGCTTACCATACAAGGACACTATTGATTTCTTTATAACTGGAGAACGGCAAAAGTCAAAGTTTTTAAATTAAGTACTAGTATCAATATCTAAAGGACGGTAAGACAAAAACTCTCCAAATTTGGTACACATTGCAAGGGTATTAACACAGAACATTTTTAAAAACATAGACCAGATTAAAGAAGTGGGCGTGGCACCTCTCGTACAAAGACATTACAGATTTCTGTAAGTATGGAGTACGGCAAGAGCCAAAGTTTCCAAATTAGTTACAAATATCTTGGCTAACAATACACAACATCTAACAAAATGTTAGCGGGATTAGGGAAGTGGGCGTGGTACAAAATAGATTTAATCTATATATATAAAAGAGTTGCGTGAGTGACTGACTTATTCATCATCGCCCAGCCCAAACCGCTGACCCTAGAAACTTGAAATTTGGACTAGCGATTGGTCACTCCCCAAATCGATCCACTAACACGGGATTTTTCGAAATTTGAATGTTTAGGGGGTAAACACGGGAAAATTCGGTAACCTTATATCTCTAAAACTAAAAGAGATTCACAATTAAGGTAATACTTATCGTTGATCTTTAGAAAAATAAGCGGACAAGTGTCTGGTACTATTTTGAAATTCGGCCCTATTTGGGAGTAAACGGGTAAAATCTGAATTTTAGTACTTTTTTGCCATCTTTTCAACCAATAAACATAGAAACAAAGTTAATACCACATTCGAATCTTATCAAAAAAATACGTATTCGAACATTTAAGGGGTGAAAATCGTAACTATTTTTGGTACTTTTTTTTACAAAACATTTTCCTCCATTCATTGACATATTTGTACAAAATTATGGGCTACCACTACAATACTGATATTTTTGATATTTTAATGGTGGAAAAATATAGTACCCAAAAAAGGAAATACGTGAAATTTGAAATTTTTCTTTAGCTTTTTGGTTCTACTAAAGTAGCGGGTTAAATGCTAGAATTTAAACAAGTTTAAACTTAGAAAAATTAACTTTGGCATAAAAATATGTCCAAGAAGAAAAAGGCGAAGCTTACGAAGTAGCGGGTGTATGCTAGTTACATATAAAGAATGGTATAAAAAACTTTATGTTATTATCGCACCATTGTGGAGGGTATAAAAGATTCGGCATAGCCGAATATATCACTCTTATTTGTTTTTTTTTCTGTTTGATAATGTGTGTTAGTTGGTGAGTGGTCTAAGGCACAATATTAAGTAAAGTGAGGAATTTAAAAGATTCAACACAGCCGAATATTGCTCTCTTACTTTTTTTTATTTCTGTTTGATATTGTGTGTTAGTGGGTGAGTGGTCTAGGACGTACTATTATAAGATAAATAAAATTCGGCACAGCCGAATATTGTACTTTTAAACTAAAATCCTTAATGTAATAATTGCTCTCAATTCCAAACTTTCGTTGAATTTTTGTTTTTTTTCGAATATTATTATTAATATTATTTAATACTATTTAAACTATAAAAGTGTTAATTTAATAAACAGTAATCTGCTAAAAGAACCTCAACAAACTTTATGAAAAAATACCTTTATTTCCGCATTTATTTTGTATTTTCGTTTATTTTTTTAAACAACACTTAACAGAAAATAAAATAAATAAGCAAAGCAAAATATTTTTTAAATCTATGAATACATAAAAACATCAGAGAGGAATCTCATACCGAAAAAAATACCACAAATTAAATCTTTTTAAGAAAATATAAATATTAAAAAAAAAAAATTAATTACCAAAAAAAAAAAAAAAATAGTTAACATTGACATTAGTGGTATTCACACCGAACTTGTTAATTTGTTACTCGGTAGTTTGTTAATTTGTTAAAGTTACCAACTGTGAACGACCCCCTTTTTAAAACTTTGTTAGTCTGGTAACTTTCGTAGTAAAACAGCTGATTTATTGTTCTGACACAATTTATTATTCTGGAAAAAATAAAACATGCCACGAGAAAGTGAAAAAAAAAAACAGTTTAAACCATTTAATTACTCATGCTTTGACACAAACAAAGTATGCTGACTGTAAGTAGTGAGTTACCAACTAACAACTATTTATCAGGGGTGTCGTGCCGTTAATTTGTTAAATGTTAATCCGGTAGCGCGTTAAATTACAAAAACAAATGCGTGTAAAAAAGTAACAATTAACGACTCACAAACTAACAAGCTCGGTGTGAATACCACTAATGTGTTTGTTCTGGTTAAAAAAACAATGATCACGATTTTCACAGCATTTTTTTTTGTATTTTTTTAATATTTTACGTTTAAATTAAATCTAAACTGCAATGAATTTAAAGATACAAACAAAACTGATAATTATACACAAAGTTGTTGCTTTAAGCTGATACTTTTTGGGTATAGTTTACTGCTACTCTTCATTATAAAACTACTACCACAACTTTTCTGCTTAAAGGCACTTATTCACAGACAAAAAATAAAAATAAAAAAAATTCAAATCACGTTTTTATTTTTAAAGAAAAAAAAAGTTAGATTTTTAAAGTTTTAAGGGCCATTATTACAACTTGAAGTTAGCTAAAGTTAAGATTAAATTGACAGATAATAATGTGTTATCTGTCAAAAAGCGTCTGTTAACTTTCGGATAACAGCTAACCCCAAGTTATAATAATGGACCTAAGTGGTTGACTAATTGGGAAGATAGATCAAAATAAAATTAAATACATTTACGGACTGAAAAAGCTTATCTTAGAAGGAAACAAGCATATAAATTAAACCTTAATAATTCGTAACGCAAATCTTTGCATGTTCAATTTAAGGTTATTCTCCTGGTTTTGTTCTACTTTTTCAAATTGAATAGCTTCCTTCACTCATTATTTAGTAGCTTTCTTCTATAACTACTTCTATATCTACTTCTTTTTAGATGTATGTAGGTAAAAAAAATATTAAGACTTAATGCGTTCATTTTGGGACATCTCTTGTAGATAAAATTGATCAGTCCTTTCTGTAGATTTGTAAGTAGTGCTTTTAGTTTTTTCAGATTACTAAACAAATTATTTTGTAGGTGAAGTTTTTACTGGGTAGTTTTTAGTTCAGTTTAAATTCTAAATTCACTATAAGTTCAATTCTAGTCCCCAGTCTAGTTTAAGTTCTTATAAGTGTTCTAGTTCAGTTTAAATTTAACTTTTAGTTTCAATTCTAGTTCAGTACTAGTTTAGTTTCAGTTCCGTTCTTTTTAAGCATGTCCTGGCAAGACAGCTTGGAATAGCTCAACATTTTAAAGCTGTCTATAGCTAACACTAAACAAAACTTAAACAAAAACAACAACTTAACCAGAAAAAACAGTATTCTATGAAATATAGAGACACAAATAACATACACTTAAAACGCAGCAAACTTGTAAACAAATAGCTCGGCAAAATCAACATACCCAGGGTAACAACAACCAACATGATAATAACAATACACAAGTTAATAACAACTTAAACCAACCAACTTGATACCAACAACTCAAATTTTAATAAAATCCAAAACGTTTACGGTAACATCACTCACGTTAACAATAACTCAAATATAAGCAACATAAAACACGTTAACAACACTAACATAAACAACAACCAACAAATTAAAAGCCCACACGTTAACAACACACTTGTAATTAATAATACAATCGTAAACAGTATCCACTGTAACAATACTCACATGTCAACAATACCCACGGTTTCAATAACCCCCATGTAAACAATAACACAATTGTCTACTCACGTAGACAACACTCAAGTTACAACAACACACCCCAAATCAACAATACATTTCTTACCAGCAACAATGTGTATGGAAACCCATCTTTCAACAACAAGCGACAACACACATGCATTAAATACAACACACATGTTAGAAATAACAGGCACAACAACAATATCAATGTAAACAACATACACGTTAACCACACACTGGTCAAAGACACACATTTTAACACTAACATACATCGATAATAAAAATCCACACGTGAACATAGCATACATGTAAACAACAACATACACGTTTACAACGCATATGTTAATATCACTGACGTAAGCAACAACATACAATTACATTTTACCAAGAACGCAAACAACAATAACTTTAACAACAACCTACACTTTAACAACAACTTCGATACCATAAACGTCAACAACAATCTTTTAAACAACATCACAAATTTAAACAATAACGCACACGTTAACAACGCCGCTATAAAAAAGCAGAAACAAGACAACAACAACAGAGAAAACAAGAAAGATTTCTATATTCGTTGGAAGTGAATCTTTTATACCCTTCATCTAACGTCAAGCAGCGTCTTATCCCACTTAACCACTAACACAAATTGTCAAAAAGAACTAAAAGCCAGCTACATACTTATCTGTACCAAATTTTGAAAATTTTTATCCTACTTTTCTTTGAGATATAAATAAATCTATATTGTGCCACATGGACTTTTCCAATCCCGCCTACATTTTGTCGTATGTTTTGTATTGATAACTAAGATGCTTGTACCTTGTTTGGAAACTTTGGGTCTTGCCATTCTCCAGATACACAGAAATTTATTATGTCTTTGTATAGGAACTGCCACGCCTACTTATCCAATCATGCCCATATTTTTCTTAGAGAGGTTGTGTATTTCTCTATACATAACAAATTAAATAAAAAACAGCAACAAAAAGGGATTTACGAGACAAATTTGAAGCAGTCGTGTTTTTTTGCTCATATCTCAGTCATTTATGGGCTGATCTGGTTGAATTTCAGTATCAAACTTTAACGGAGTATATGAAACATAAATAAATAACTATAAATATGATTTCGCTTTGACGTGCTGAATTCCCAACTGAAATTTATTGTTGAGGAAAAGCTAACTTCTGTGCGTATTTCACTGGTTGCTTACCAGTGAACTTTATAATTCTTATTCGCTTTAAGGTTTTCTTTGTATAATATATTTAGCTTATCTAAAATCTTTGGAAAAGGATAGAATCAAGCTTTCCCGCAACCATAAATTTCAGTGTATTTATCAAATATATATAAGTTTGATAAATAAATAACAACCTATGTATTCTCCATAATTTCAGTAGTCTTTGGAAAACCCATTTCAGTATACACACACGCTACTGATACTCTCTCCACCTGTGGTAAAGGGTAAAAATATATGTATGCAGCTAGAAAATTATAAGTAGCTCTTGCCATAAAGAACAAAAGTTGTGAACATATAAAATCCCAATAAACAACTTTCTAGAGCATATGAACTTCCTAGGAATGTTTCTTAACACCGTTTAGGTAGCCGCAAAAGTGAAGAATTTCCCGAAATTTTTTAATTTCATTGGTTTTTTCTTTACTTCAACGTTGAGATACTATGCTATCTATACGGTGGAATCATTCCTAGGAAGTTCATATGTTCTAGAAAGTTGTTTATTGAGATCTTAAGTACGTTTTTCTAGTTGATTGTTTCCTTGAATTTTGAACGATTTGCTACCTATGGACCTGAACAGGAGAAAATGGTAAAAAATCGAATTTTCGGGAAATTTTCACTATTGCGGCTACCTAAAAATTTCTTGAACTTTGAACGGTTTGCAACCTTTGGAAATGAACAGGGTATAAATCAAAACTCCGAGCGGTTTGCAAGATATGAGCCTGAGAAAATGATCACTTTTTTGCAAAAAAGACATCGTGGCCCCAAATCTTAAAGGGCTCATAAAAATTGCATGCCTTTGGGAAAACTGGGAGAAACGGGTCTCTTAATTAAAGAAGGAAGTTCCTAATGATTCATTAAAAATAAATATTTGTGCAATTTGTTTTAAGATAATCGATTGGGCAACACAGGATACCTGAAGGGCAATAAATTTGTTTCCGTTAAATATAACAATTTACAGCGAATTTAAAGAGGTTATGTTGCTTAAGCCTGAACACAAATATTTTTGTACCACTTATGTTCGGGACGTGTCATAAAAACTGTGCATTCATTTCTTTTTTACTTTAGGAATCGGTATGCTTTGCGTTTTTTTTGTTAACATAATCATTTAATTGCAAACTAGGAATAACAAAAAGGTGATGCAGGGCGAATTCATTCTATCAAAGCATTAGGTTCGTTTTATGTGTGTGTGTAATTTTGCTTTTATTTTTTATTTTTCAGTTAAGTTACAGTTTATTTAAAATTCAGGGGCCTGTCGTCATCGAAAGCAATTTAATATCTAATTGTTTCAGTCAATGCTGAACGAATCGGAATTATTTTTTCCGTGATGTAAAGCATTTATTTGAATTTCACAATACTGAAAAATTAATTTCGATTCGTTCCGTAGCGACTGAAATAATAAGAAATAAAATTGCTTTTGAATCGAGAAAGTACTCGATTAAGACTTGCCATAATCAGGCCCCAGTTATATTTCTCTTTTAATACATTTTCATTTCAGTTCATTTATTATTTTGTTAAATTTAATTGTATTGTAGTTCATTTATGTAAAACACTCAATTACATCTAAGCCTTTCTGTTAGTTAACCTTCCCGTTTAATATCAAATTATTTCAGTCAATGCTGAACGAATCGGAATTATTTTTTCCGTGTTGTAAAGCATTTGTTTGAATTTCACAATACTGAAGAATTAATTTCGATTCGTTCCGTAGCGACTGAAATAATAAGAATTAAAATTGCTTTTGAATCGAGAAAGTACTCGATTAAGAATTGCCAGAATCAGGCCCCAGTTATATTTCTCTTTGAATACATTTTTATTTTATTTCAGTTCATTTATTATTTAGTTCAAATTAAATTGTATTGTAGTTCATTTATGTAAAACACTTAATTACATATAAGCCTTTCTGTTAGTTAACCTTCCCCTTTTTCTAATAAATGTTGCATTGCTTATTGTGAATTTAAATGATTTAATTATTGTTGTTGTTGTTATTGCCTGTTAATTCAATTATTTTTAAATCTTGTTTTTCGTTCAAGTTCAGGGTGGAATTTAGTTTTAAAGAAATACAAGCAACAATTAACACTATATTTAAAAAAAAAAAAAACTTGAATTAATTAAATAAAAATATACAGTAGAGTCTCGAAAGAGTCAACCGAAATGCCCCAAGTTTAATTGTGTTTTTCAAACTATTAAATGTTATAAGCGGTTTCAAATTCGAATAAAATCAAATAATCAGGTATGTCGCAGAATTTGTACGAAAGTGAAAATTTACAAATTTTTCAATTTTTTGCGTTTACCGTTTTCTAGAGAAGCTTGAAACGTTTTTATTTTCACTTTTGTAGCAATTGGTTTCTTTGACATACCTGGGGGCAAATCGCCATATTCGATATCGATCGATATTGCAATACAATTTACATGGGAATTTCGATCGATATCGAATGTCGCGATTTGCCCCCTGAATAAACATAGATTTTTCGAAATAAAAATAAACACTTAAAATTTATTTCGTTTTTAAAAAATTTGCTTACAGCTGCTTTCGGCTTGTTAACCGACAGATTTTACGTTAATACCGTAATCCATTTAGTTATTGTCCAATGAATGTATTGCCACATCAGCAATTCCACAAATTAAACGTTAGTTTGAAAATAAAAATCGGCCAAATATATAAAAATACAACTCTGTGCTGCAAAAAAATTAAAATACGAAGCAAAGGAGTAAACAAAAAACAAGCAGAGCTTCGTAAAGGGGGTGGTTCGAAAAAAAAGTTGAGCCAGTCATATATATAAGTAAAGAAAAGTGGGCTTTATTGGTGAGGCGTGGCATAAAAGTGAGTACATTAAAAGCTCGATGTAAAAAGTCTTCGAAGGACTTTATTGCCACGTGCAAAAAATTGGACATTAGGGGGTTACGATCCGAGATGACATACGTGGCTCCCAGAATTGAATGTCGGATTAAAAACGTCACCAAAGGCAAAAATGAAGGCATACACAGAAAGAAAAACACTCTGGATAAATCAATTTTTTTATAATTAATTTAAGTACGCATCGTACTCAAAAATTCAAGTAGGAATGACACTAAAACGTACTTAAAACAATCCGAAATGGGACTACTTTCGAAAATCAATCGCGGAATTTCTTGAAATAAGTATAAAATTCTTAAATCAAGGAAAAAAAAGATTAAACTTTTCGTTTTGTTTAACTCTCCGTCTTACGCATGTTTTGATTTTCTATAGACATTGAAAAAAGGTCTGAGACCCATGTGTACCACGAAGTGTTCAAAATTAAATTTGAACTCCTGCTACTCATTTAGTTTATATTTTTGGTTAAATACGTACATAAGATTTCTAAAGTAAAAACCATATCGGGCATGATGTTGGTGTTTTATCATTTTGTAAGGTGTAATACGAGTAAGTAAATCAATCATAAAAACTTTTTCTTTTTAATTAGGGATAAAATCAACTTTATAATACTTGAATCAAGTGCATTTTGAGATTGATTCGATCTTAGTTTTACTTAAATCAATCTCATTTTCGAAATATTTTATGTAAAACAACTTTATAAATTTTGAATCAAGCGCATTTGAGATTGATTCAATCTTTTTTGGATTATTTAAAGTACGAAATCAGGATTGAATATGGATAATTTAAGTATTTTGTGATTGAAAATCCGTTCTTGAATCAACATTCTGTACTTGATTTGAGAAAATTCGTACTCACCATACTATTAATACCTCTTCGGATTGGTTTGAGTACGGATGGATTGATTTTTATTTTGAGTGTAGACAAGCCATGAATAGCAATATGCAATATATTATAGTCGTACTTTAAATGGTGACGCAGTAAACAAAAAACATAAAGGGCGGTATCCAGAGGCGTGGCAAAAAATTAAAAACATTTTTTCTGGAATTCTTTTCAACTAATCTTTAATTCTAGGGGGTGACTGGCCCAACTTTTTTTTTTGTAGGGGGACCGAACCACTCTAGTGTACACGGTCAAAATGCTTGACGTCACGGCGAATTCACTCGTGTACATGTGCTTGACTTAATATTTGACGCCATAACTTAATTTTTTGATTTTCCATCCAGCATCATCGGTGTCACACATACAAACACATTTTCAGTATTACTACCATAGCGTAAAAGCTTTTTTCGGGAATAGTATTTGTATGGGAGCTATGGCCAAATATGAATCGATTCCAATCAAATGAAGTAAGATGACTTATACAGCAATTAAATATGTTCGGACCAAATTTAATCGATATACCAACATAGTAATATGGTCTATAGGCATACAGACTCTATTCCGGAATAATGATTGTATGGCGGCTATGTGAAATTATGGTACAACTCCCACCATCATTTTTATTAGGCTTGTGATAATTGGTACGTATGTTCCAAATTTCTTCAAATTATTTCTAAAATTGCGACATGAACTTTGCGCACAAGGTTTACGTGGACAAGCAGCCAGCCAGACGGATGGACATTGTTAGATCGACTCTGAAAGTGATTCTAAGACGTTCGGTATAGTTCAAGGTCTAATACCAATATAAGGTGTTACAAACATCAGCACAAATGCAAAATACCCTTCCCACTATTGTGATGCGGGATTAAAAATCGTATAATCAGAAAAGTTAACTGATGAGCGTCCTAAAACCGACTCTGATTTTCACTTAACTTAATCGAATGATTAACTTTAGCGCGAAGTAACTTCTTCGAGATTCTACTGTATGTGAAAAATTCCAAAACGTTTGTTTGTTTTATTAATTAACTAATTAAAAATGTTTAACAAAATGTAGTTTGAAATTGTTAAATTGATTAATCATATATTTTGTATGTTTTTTTTTTTACTTTCGCAGCTGGTTCTCCGATATATTATAGTCCACATCCCAAAGGTTTATGCTCCAATTGCTGTAAGATTAAGGAAAGAGATGATATAAGATTTTTGCTGTATACGAGGTAAGCAGGAACTATTAAAAGCTTTTGCGATTTATAAAGCATTGTAGAAATATTATCCTACAATCAGCATACATTTTTAGACACTCGGCATATAAATGGAAAATAAAAAAAAAATCCAATATTAAAAGTTTCCAAAAAAATTTTGTTTATTTTGAAACATTTTCAGGGAAAGCGTTTACTGTAAAATATTGGAATAATGTAAATTTAATTTTAGTATTGGTCATCGCTAGCTATGACCTGGCCTCCTTTCATCTTTCCGGCAGCATATCGAACGGGTTCTTCTAAGAAGGGTGTAACTCAAAAATTTATGAATTTTCAATAGTGTCAATAGGTATTTTATCACGAATTGGGATAGAACTGTATTTAAAGTTTGAAAAACTGAAGTCGAAACCAAAAACTTTCGAACAAAAAATGAAAAGTTGTGTAGAACTTTTTGTTTTCTGCTTATGGTTTGACTGCGAGTGTTTACATTTCCCAATAAAAAATGTTATCATGTTGCGAAGCTCTAATTGTACATTTAAAAAAACAAGCGCACAATTATGCGCTACGCAATAAGACATACAGAAATGCATTGAAGTAAGTGAAAGAACTCTCAACAACTTTTATAAAAAAATAACATTTCAAGTGCTACGGCATTTCCTTACTACGAAGCAGGTTTGTAAGGGAGAATACTAAAAAATAACTGTATCAAAACATTCAGTTTGGCTGATCGTTACATTCAACAATTTTTATATGCGCTGAATAATGCGCTTTTTGTTTCAAAAATGTATTGCTTCAAAGTGGGAACTCGCCATATAAAATTCATGTTTTCCGTAAAAATTGAAAGCAATGGCAGTTTTTCTACATTGACTGCAATTTTTAGAGAGCTTGTACCGACCAAAACAAATGGAAGTCGGAGAAGGCAAAGCCTTCAACTGTTTCTTCAAAGTAATTGTTAAAGTGTCTTGCTACATGTGGTCGGGTGTGTCAAGTCTGGTAATTCTTAAACCAATAACAACTATAAGCGAATTATTTGTATTCACTATTACTACACTGTAATCGTTTGATTATAGCTGTGGCAACATTTATTCTCGTATAACAATGTTTGAAATTGTTAAAGAAAATTTTTGAATAGATAAGAATACTAATGTGTAGTTTCAGCCACCTTGAGAACAAATCTAGCTAGTGATAAACTGGGTATCTTGAAATAAAATAAATTAAGAAGTGTGATCCTCAGTTCAGCGTTTGTTTCCTAAAAAGCGGCTTTTAATACCAATTTGATTTAAATTTATCCCACTGTGCATCAGAAAGGAATTTCTTTACATTTAATTTATAATTTACATTTATAAGTTTTTATAAAATTCTGTTGAATGGGAAATATTGTTGTCTTTATTTTATTAATTAAATTTTAATTAATTTTTGCTTTCCTGTTTTATTTTTTTTGCAGAAAAAACCGATATAAACTTCAATATTTGTACTTAAGCGATGGAAAACGTTTGCGCAAAAGCAATTTTAATTTCAATTATCCTTTGGCAATTTATTTGCATGGTTTCTCTGAGTTAGCGATGGGTAAAAAACAAAGTAGTCAGAAGGTTAAAGATGGTAAGTTATTAATGCACTGATACGTATAGAACACACAAGCCCATGCATTGGGGTATTAATGCTTGTAAAACAGCTTGTTAAAAGGACAACTATTCCCTACAGAAAATTAATTGCATATTTCTTTTTTTAATTAAATGCACTCCTCTGTGTGTGTGTATGCGTTTGTGCATTCTTCTTTTGATAGCATTTTTGGAAAGCGGAAATTACAATGTCATACTCATCGATTGGAGTCCAATGGCTGCTGTACCCTGGTATACCAATGCTGTTTACAATTTGCCAATAACAGCTAAATATATAGCAAGATTTATACGCTTCCTTTTGCAGCAGGGCTATCAACAACAAAAAATCCATTTAATAGGTTTTAGTTTGGGAGCAGAAGTAGCTGGTTATATTGGTAAACAACTGCAGGAATGGGGTGTATTGTTGCCCAGGATAACGGGTAAGAATTTAATGAAGTTTTGTTTAGTATCATTTCATTTTATCATTAATTAAGTTTTAGTAAAGTTCTAGTTAAACTCTAATTCAATTCCGGCTTGGTTCTGATTTATTCATAGTTTAGTTCTAGTTTAGTTTTAGTTCAGCTCTTGTTCAGTTCTAGTTCAGTTTTTATTCAGTTCTGGTTCAGTTCTAGTTCAGTTATATTTCCATTCTAGTTTATTTCTAGTTCAGTTCTAGATGAGTTCTCTTTTCATTCTAGTTCATTTCAAGTTCAGTTCTTGTTCTAGTTCATTTCCAGTTTAGTTTTTATTGAGTTCTAGTTCAGTTTTTGTTCAGTTCTAATTCTGTTCTAGCTTAGTTCTAGTTCAGTTCTAGTTTAGTTCTTGTTTAGTTCTAGTTAAGTTCTACTTCTAATTCTAGCTCAGTTCTAGTTCAGTTCCAGCTTAGTTATATTTCAGTTCTAGTTTAGTTATATTCCACTTCTAGTTCAGTTCTTGTTCAATTCTATTTCCGTTCTAGTTCATTTAGGTTCAGTTCTAGTTTAGTTCTTGTTTAGTTCTAGTTCAGTTCTAGTACAGTTTTAGTTGTAATTCTAGCTTAGTTCTAGTTCAGTTCAAGCTAAGTTCTATTTCAGTTCTAGTTTAGTTCTACTCCAGTTCTAGTTCAGTTCTTGTTCAATTCTATTTCCGTTTGTTCATTTAGGTTCAGATCAAAGTTAGTTCTAGCTCAGTTCTAGTATAGTTCTAGTCCAGCTCTAGTTCAGTTCTAGTTCAATTCTAGTTCAGTTCTAGTTCAGTTTTAGTTCAGTTCTAATTCAGTTCTAGTTCATTTAGGTTCAGTTCTAGTTTAGTTCTAGCTCAGTTCTAGTTTAGTTCTAGTATTTTTTTTTCAAGTTCAGTTCTAGTTCAATTCTAGTCCAGTTCTAGTTCAGCTCTAGTTCAGTTCAATATATATAAATGAAATGTTAATATATGTTAATAAAAAAAAAAGTTCTACTTCAGTTCTAGTTCAGTTCTAATTCCGTTCAGTTCTAATTTCGTTCAGTTTATTTCTGTTCTAGTTCAGTTTTAGTTTTAATTTTATTTTAGTTCAGTTCTAGTTTCGAGAAATACTTTGCAATATTTTTTAAATTCCTATTTTTCTTTAGGCCTTGATCCGGCCTTACCTTTATTCGAAGATGGCAGCTCTAATCGCCGCTTGAGACCCCAAACTGCTCAATTTGTTGATATAATACATACAGATGGTGGCATTTTGGGCAATCCCGAAGCCATGGGTCATGCTGATTTCTATCCTAATGGCGGTCATGCTGTACAGCCTGGTTGTGCACGACAGGAAATTGCCAATAATCGTTGGTTGGGCATAATACGTGAGTTAGTTGTTGTACTAATAATTATCGTTGTTTTTTCTTTTCGTGCTTATCTTTATTGCTATCATCATGTGTGCATTTTGCAGTAGGCTGCAGCCATCGACGTGCATGGGAATATTTTATTGAATCTATACGTCGCCCTTATGCATTTAAAGCCTACAGATGTAAACCTTCAATATTATTTGGCACTTGTCTTGATGGCAATGGCAAAGCATTCATGGGCATGGGAGCCGATAAAAAGTGAGTGGTTGTTTTGAAAAATGAAATTAAAGCTTTTTATGGTAAAGTTAAAATGAATTTAGAAAGTATGGGTTCTTGATGCAGGCAATATAAAAAAAATAATTATGTATCATACTTAGTTTTAGTTTTATTTATTTATTGGTATTCCTATACAACATGACTTAAAGTCTTATAATTATAGTACAGGATAAAATATTCGTAGCAATTTTTTATGTGTCACACACTTAAGTTTTTTTATTGTAAAATTAAGCTAAGCTTTTGTCAAATTAATGAAAAGCTCTTACTTTAATTGACAGCAGTTTATGTATATAGGCCCGTTTAGCTTTAAATCTCCTTGTGACGTTTCTCTCATTAAAGACATCTATCTGTATTTTTCTAGTGATTGTCATCAGTCAATATTTAGTAATTAAAATACAATGTTCTGGCATTAAAACCAGCATTGTAACAAAACCTAAACTAAATATTGCAATTTTTATTTGTAATACCAAAACATATTCACGTGATTTATTTAAGTATAACCCCACTGATTGATATTCTTTAAATTAATTTCTCAAAGATTTTACTAAAAACTACTTTCCCTGATCTCCTTCCCTGTGCTTTAGATTACGTGGTAAATTCTTTTTGTATACCAACGGTGAAAAACCATTTGGAAGGAATACTCATGGCTCTTTAGGAAAAAGCAACTATAAGAAATCTTCAGCCGCACTAACACTGTTACCAAGAGTACAAAAACAACTAACTACTCAGGAGCTAGAAGAAGACGAAAAACAGAATGTGCAGCAGCTTAACAACAATGTGAGAATAGAAAATTTAGAAGAAAATGACACATTGATAGATGTTGTTGCAGCAACAATGACAGCAGCCATAAAATCTAATAGCAGAGAAACGCAGTACTTAACGATGACGAGGATGTTAACGACAGCAGGAGGAGAGACTATAGTAGCTTTTCAGCATAAATTGCCAACTGCTGATGGTTGGAATAGTGTTAGCATTAGGAGTAAAACTTATTTAGAAACGTGACAGTATGAAAAAAAAAAACAAAACAGAAAAGAAATGATGTACATAAAAGTTAACATGAATGCATTAAGAAACGTGTTTGAAACACAAAATAGTTTTTTTTAATAACTTGTAAACAGTAAAGCCTTTGTAATCTTAACATAAAAAATTTGAAAACAATTTTATTTTTGATTTTTAATCAAATAATTGTTATAGTTATTTTAATTTAAAGAAAATAATTAATTCATTTTATTTTATGTATCAAGGTCCTACTGTTTTTCTTATTTTCATGGTTTTATTTTAGAAAATAAAGTTAAGCTTTTGTTAATTGTAAATTTAATTGATTCTTATAAAAATTGATTAGAAAGAAAGCAGATTCCTATAAAAAAATACGGGAAACCTACAGTTAGCCCCCGATACACTAAACTAAAAATTTTTCAGTTCAGATTTAGATTAAAAAAAAATTTTGGTTTCAATTTTATTCCATCAAAATTTTACTGAAATAATTCCTTAATTGTTATTATCAATATTATTACATTTAAGTCTTTAAAACTTTGTTATCTTTTAAATTATTATTTTTTATTATAAATTTTATTACCACGTATTGTTAGTTTAAGTTAATTTTATTCAACAGCTTTATAACATTTATAAGAATGAAACGTTTTAAATTATATAATAAATTTAAATTTATATCATTAATTTAAATTTATACAATATTTAAAATTTATACCATAAAGTTTTAAAATATACTTGTTTATTTAATACGAAGTTTTAAATGATTTAAATTAGTTTAATGCTGTGCACACCGGGGCCTTAAGCCAGTTTTTGCGGATCAATTCATATCTCCTCAACTACAACAGTAAGGCACACTTAATTTGATGTCTGCCACTTTTAGAACAAACTGCATGTTCCAACAAAATCTTGTTGATATAGGAGGGGGAAAGGAGTACCCCCATACAAACAAATTTTTATTTTTCTTATATCTGAAGAACACCAATAGTGAGGCAATAGATTTAATGTATGTGACTCTTAGCACAAACTTCACATTCCAGCAAAATCTTGGAGGTATAGGAGGGTACTCCATCCCCTTAGAAAACAAATTATTATTTTCCTTATACATATCTAAAGAACAATAATAGTGAGGCACACTATATTTGATGTATATAACTCTTAGAACAAACTTAAGCAAAATCTTGGAGGTTTAGGATGGGGAAAGGGGTCCACTTTACTAACAAATTATTTCTTTGCTTATATCTAAAGAACTACAACAATGAGGCACACTTAATTTCATGAATGTAACTCTTAGAACTGCATGTTCCAGCAAAATCCTGGAGGTATTGGAGGGGGAGCCGAGTACCCTCCATACAAAAAATTATTATTTTTCTTATATCTCAAGAACCACAATAGTGAGTCACATTAAATGTGTCTAACTCTTCGAACAAACTGCATGTTCCAACAAAATTTAAGAGGTATAGGAGTGGGGAAAGGAGTACCCCAATACAAAAAATTATTACTTTTCTTATATCTGTGGAACTACAAAAGGGAGGCACACTAAATTAAATGTGTATATCCCTTAGAATAAACTGCATGATCCAACAAGATCCTGGAGAAACAGGAGTACCAGATACAAACGAATTATGAATTTATTAATAAACGGGATTTTTTATTCACTTCTGTTACTAGTAACACAAAAATTGATTTTTTTAACAAACCTAAAAAATTAGTTCGTGAGTGTGTTAGAATTAAATTTTTAAAACTAGACGCGCCATTTTTTAAATTATTATAAAATATAAACGATCATAGGTGACTCACGTGTCACAAGTCCCGACATTTGAACAGTTCTAACAAAAAATACAAGACAATCCCATCAACAACAACAGCAGTAAGAAGGATAAGTAGAAGGCGCAAAATTTAATTAATCACGACATTTGCATATCTCTAATAAAAAACATAAAACAAGGACAACAACAACATCAGTAAAAATGGTAAGCAGAAAGCGCAAAACCTATTTTGTTGGTAAACTCAACGCTTGAGGCTTTTACTAATTCGTACATAACTTCTAAGGCGCACCAATGCGCAGCATGAATTTTTCGATTTTGTTCAACCTTTAAAATAAAGTTTAAATCTCTGCTTAATTGAACCCAATTAATTACTTTATATCCACTTAAATCATTTATTCTTGCATTTCCCATATAAACTTAAGAAACAAAAGCACTTCCCCAAATATTTTTTTTTTACAAATTTAAGCAAAATATTTAAATAAATACCTTAACTTGATGGTTACATACAATAAATACGATTTATCAATAGAGTTTAAACCTATACACCAATTATTCGTCACTTACTGGTTTCATCAGAGCTTTTTATAGCCAGCTAAAGACATGAGCCATTGAAAAAGGATTTGGAATGTGAAGATTTAGTTTGAAATGATAGATGACAAATAAATAAATTTTTTTGTCGAATTATAAATAAAAAAATTGTTGCCTATGTATGGGTTTCATGGGCGATGGGCATGACAAATTTTATTGAAATTCGACACGCTTTTTTCCACATTTTAAACCAATTAAACCTTATGTAACTAATTTTTTTAAATTATCTTGAAAATTTCCACCTTGTAGCTTGATCACAAGTTTAACATGACTACACAGACGGACGGATGGACCTGGTCCAATTAAATGGTGGGTATACAATTATTTTTATGGCGTTAGAAACAGCAGCATAGATGTTTTTTAGGGTATATAAAACCAGTTGATCAGAAGTTAAAGCAAACTTTTAATAATTTTTTCCAATGTTTTTATAAAAAAGATTTTCATTAAACTTTATTTTACTTATTTAACTTTTTTTTTTTATCAATTTTTATATTTAGTCTAAGAAAAGGCACGCTTTTTGATAACTTTTCTTTAATAATATTAGTTATAACAAAAAGCTTTTTGTTATAAACAAAAGCTAGTTTTATTAAAAACAACTTTAAACAATTAAAGTTTCATGTCAGTTGATTTTTCAAAGGTCAGCCACAAAATCTGCAATATTTTTTGTTATTTCCTGTAATGATATTAAAAGCTTATAACATTATTGTTATTATTATTATTTTTTAAAGCTGTTTTTTATACAATTTATTAATTAGTGGTTTTTTATATCCACAAACATAACAATCAATAATAATTAATTGTTTAAAGGCCAAAGAAAAAAATATTGTTAAACACGCTTAAATTAAAGTCACATATAGACAGGAAAACACAGCGAAAAAGCTAAAACAAAAAAGTAATAAATACATTTTAATTAGACGCAACAACAAACACAGTAACAATATTTTCTTTTTAAACTTGTAGTTCTGGGGGCCATTTTTTACTCAGTTAAATAGATTTTATGACTTAAGCTTCGTTCACAATAGGCAGCAACAATTTCACTGGTGTTCATAATAGAGCAACAATTTTTTTTCGCGACCACATACATTTTAAATAAAGAAAACGCTTGCAAATTTTTTGCCCAGAACAATATTACGTATTTATTATTATTTGTTGGAACATTTTGTTAAAATGTTCATTCAAATCTAAATAAAATTATTAAAAACGTCACAAAGAGTTTCATACAAGTTGTTGCTGAGGTAGAAGTTGACTCAACTTTTTACAAATACTTTAGTTACACATTTTTGTTTAAAAAATTAAAGGAAAATATATGAAATACTCTGGGAAGAAATAAAGCAGCCCATACACAATTCAATTCAATTGTCAACTGAGTCGGTTGTTCTCCAAATCAAAGCGTGTTTGGCTGTATCAATTGATTAGATTTTGATTTTTTCAAGTTGACTACTAAGGTCCGTTGTCACAACTTACCGATAGCTTAAAGTAGACTTTAACCGGCCTTATAAAAAGTGTTCCTTTATTAAAACTTTACTTTAACCTAAAGTGAGCGATAAAGTAATTAAAGGTTCATCCTACCTGGTAGGTAAAAGTAAAGTTGTAATAAGTAATAAGTTTTATACAGCCGATAAAATCCTACCTTTAAGTTGTGAAAACTGGCCTAAGTCTCTCAATTTGATTGTACTGTGTGTGCTTGAGTCTCATGATCAGCTGTCAAAATTAATGTTTGTAGTTTTCTTTTGTAAAGAAAAGTTAAGTATTTTAAAGATTGTCTTTTATTTCATTAAATTTTAAAATTAATTTGAAGTCTTTCATTGAATTTCAACGTGTATGGTCTGCATAAGATAGAAGAAAAAACTATGCTTTAACATTGAATTTTAAAATGGTAAATTTATTGTCTTTTTAGGAAATAAATTAAAGGAAATGCTACAGCACTGAAAAAATAATTCCGATTCGTTAGTATTGACTGAAAGTTATAGAAATAAAATTGCTTTCAAATCGAAAAAATAGTATTCGATCACGACTGCCAGAATTATCCCCTGATATAATTCTCAACTTCTTTAGTAGTTTTTTGAAAATTAGTATAAAAATACTGTGGAGTAGGGTAACTTCAATAAATGAAAATATTTTGAAAAAAAAAGTCAAATGATCGGGATTGCCATACTAAACTTTCTTATTTGTTTTCGATAAAATTAACTAAATTAAAAAATTTTCTTTAGAAAATTCAACAGGTTTATAACATTTATAAGAAGGAAACGTTTTAAATTTTATAATAAATTTTAATTTATACAATTAATTAAAATTTATGACATAAATTTTTAAAATTTAAATATATGTACTTGTTTTCCTAATACAAAGTTTCAAATAATTTAAATTAGTTTAATGCTGTGCACACTGGGGCCTTAAGGTTTTTTTTTGCGGATCAATTAATATCTTACTTTATTTGATGTGTGTAACTCTTAGAACAAACTGCATGCTCCAACAAAATATTGGTGGTACAGAAGAGAGGAGACGAGTACCCCCAAACAAAAAAATTATTATTTTTCTTGTATCGGGTGTTTTTTTTAGCTATTATCTTTTTGTCAACACTGGTTTATACAGCTGACGCACGTATCGTGTTTTGTTTCACTGTCAAACATCTTCAGTTTGGTCTATAATTTAACCATGAATCGTCTTACAAACGAACAACGCTTGCAAATTATTGAATTTTATTATCAAAATGCGTGCTCTGTTGAGAAAGTTCATCGCGCGCTTCTTGTGTATAGCGACGAAGCTCATTTTTGGCTCAATGGGTACGTTAATAAGCAGATTTGTCGATTTTGGAGTGAAGATCAGCCAGAAGCATTGCAAGAGCTACCAATGCATCCAAAAAAGTCACAGTTTGGTGCGGTTTATGGGCTGGTGGCATCATTGGACCGTACTTCTTCAAAGATGATGCGAATCGTAACGTAACTGTGAATGGTAAGCGCAACCGTGAGATGATATCCAACTGTTTTTTGCCCAAAATGCAAGAGCTTGACTTGCATGACATGTGGTTTCAACAAGACGGTGCCATATGCCACACAGTGTTTTTTTTAAACTTTCCTATAGCTCTTAAAAATCACCCGATATATATAGTGTTTTCGCTTAAATTAACTAAATTTCCTATTCAGTACTGAAGTGTTATAGAAAAAAGGCTGAATCGTCTTTAAAATATAAAAATTTTAAACTATTTTGGGTTCTTCTTCGTTTATTATACGGAATAAAAAACCTAATAAGCCACCACTCACCTCTTGGAATGGTGTAGGGTATAATAATTTAGGATTTATCAAACAACTTTTTCATAACAAAGTCTTAAAGGTAAATCAGAACTTCTGGACAGTTGCATTGAAAAAATTTCCGTGTGTGGTGATGTTGTATGTATGCATGTGTGTGTGTGTGTGTGTGTGTGTAAAAGTCTGAAATAAAAACAATATGTATACTTGCATATAAAAAAAAGTTATCAATTATAATTTGTCGCAATCATTTGTATGTAAATTTATTTAAAAACCCACAATAAATGTTCTGGCTAAACAAAACTGACACAAGAAGAGTTTGTATTCACACACACAACCAAACAAATATGAAAACTTCAATATAAAAATTTAGATAAGTAAATATGTGTGTGTTTATGTTTTTGTATATGCCCTGCAAATAATATTGAACTACCTGATCCATTTTGATAAAATGGACTACTCCATGGACTGGTCCAATGTAATGCAAGCATGGACCATGTCATTGTTAAAAAGTGTTTGTAGTGAGACGACATGTCTTCGTTTTTTAACGACATGCTTTCGTTCCTAAACGACTTCAAAACTAATCCTCTTGAGTATACCATTGAGTAGTTTTAAAACTACTCCTTTGTAGTCCAAAGCTGGGTTATATGGTCCTGCCCTAGGACATCATAATGTTGAACAGACCATGTTTTTTCCAAACGTTTGGGTTACTTTTGGACTAGTCCTAGTCCCTTGTGTTTGGACTAGTCCTATTATTTGCAGGGTGGCGGCCCATCACTGTCAATACTTGTTAAAATTAGCAATGCATGTCAAAAGGATATAAGTAAAACAGCAACAGAAGGAAACTCACTGGTAATAACAATAATAAATTGAAATATTAGTAAAAAATGTGATATTTATTTTTATATTTATTCCTTTTCCTACATAAAAAACGTATTAGTGTTAATGTCTTTGTGTGTTCGTAATTTTCTAGAGTAGATTTTTATATAAACAAAAACATTCAATGTAAACGATATGACACTTAAGTATGTGTAAATAGTTTGAAAATGAATATCGTACATAAAATGTAAATATGTATTAAAGAAAAATATTTACAAGGATATCTATACTTTTTTTTTTAAATATAAATTAAGCGGCATAGACAAATACACTCAAACTCAAGCACCCGCATACACATTTGTTTATAAAAAGTTTAAGTTAAAGTCTTTAAACATAGCAAAGGGAGACTGAGAGTAAGAGAGGGAGCGAAATTGATTGCAGAAGGAAACGGAAATGATTGATTTATAGTTTGATTACATCAGTAACACGTGTAAACACATATGAAGAGCATTGTGTGACTGTGTGGGAATTTTTGCATGCTAACTAGACAATTTATTATGAATTATGGGAATGGGGGTGTTTTTCAAATATGAAAGGAAAGACATTTTGAAATTTTTTTCTATGTATGTATGTGATTAGAGGCTATCGTAATAAATATTAGCTTTGATAACAAAACACTTGAGATAGATAAGATTTATTAGTGACAAATAAATAGAAATAAGAGTGAGTACCTTTTTTAGCAAGGAAAATCAATATTTTATTTGTAAGATAATAAAGTTTTTTTTTTGTAATAAAATGGAAAAAATTGTTAATTAAGGTTAAATTTTGACTGCCTTAAACACTTAATTGAATTTTATATTTATTTTAAGTAAAATTTGAGGAGAAATTCAGTTTAAAAATTAATATATAAATTCTTAGTCATTCCATGTAAAACTTGTTTAATATTCAAAGTTAATATACATTCTTGAAAAACTCTTAGGCCCGTTTTCACAACTTACTGATAGCTTAAAGAAGACTTTAAATGGCCTTATAAAAAGTGTTCCATTAATAACACTTTACTTAAACCTAAAGTGAGCGATCCTACCTGGTAGGTTAAAGTAAAGTTGTAATAATGGAATACTTTTTGTACGACCGATAAAATCTTACAGTTAGCAATCGGTAAGTTGTGAAAACGGGCCTTAGTCGATTTAAACATGCTTTTCTGTCTATCTGTCCGACTGTTAAAAACCAGTCTCACTTCCAAAAGACTCTAAAGTAGAAACCAATGTTGATGTCAACTTCTTGCTAGTAATCGTATGTAGTTTGGGATTGAAATCCAGCACAATCTGTTTAATAGAAAAAGTGTTATAGATCCAAATGTGGAACAACTACGGTTAATACAATTATATTTCTGTTAAAAGACTTACATTATTGGTGTGAGACGGAATGCATCGATTGTCCTTAAATTTTGCCTTAAAATCCCTTTTACATCCCTAGAAATTCACAAAACCAAAAAATTTTGTAAAGATCGGTCTATTTTTTATTATAGGCCCCTTAGAAAGTCCACCCTCAGAAAGCGTTTTAGTAAGCCTAAATACGTAACAAATGATGGTATTGTAGTAAAATTAGATCTATTCCGTTCGACTAGAAATCATCAATACTTTCAAGGAGATCGGTCAATAATTCACCATAGGACTCCTCAATCGTTCTTTTATAATACGCCTAAAACTCTGACGAACTTTAAACGGCTTGTGAAGATAAGTTCAAAACACTTAGTGTTCGTTTCAGTAGATATGTGAAAAACACAAACGCTTATACTGTTTGTGTAGTAAATCATTAAAAAATAACGTTTTCCTGTTTGTCATCTTCGCAACAAAAGATGAAAACATTTAATTCCATTCGGTAAAAAAAACACAAACTTTATTTTGTTCGGTTCAGCTCATTAGCGTTCGTCCGTTTCAGTTGTGCGTAAAATACATACACGAAAAAAAAAACAAAAAGACAGCAAAATAATTTTACACAAGCCAAACACATACACAATACACACACAAGCTGTTCGTGCTGGGGTCGTTGCTAACATTTTTTTTGTTAATTTCTTTATCAATGTAAAAAAAAAGAAACATTATAGAACATTAAAATATAATGTTTGCCTACAGTATCAGAACAGAACACTATATAATTTTCGGCTCTCTCTTGATAAAAGTTACGAACGGTATTAAGGGTTGTTTTCGTTTTCACAAACACCTAAAATAATAGATATCGTTCCTGGGTATTTGAGCCGAACGCTAGATAATGTTCTGCTTATTTTCGAACACTGGTTCAGAACTTATAGATTCCAAATAAATCTCACTTCTAAAATATTCTCTCTGTGAAGGGTATTAAAGATTAGGCACAACTGAATGTGCCTCTTTTACTTGTTTTCTATGAATACTTCATTTCGGAAAACTATTTTTTAAAATTTCGCCCTCTTTAAATTTTTTTCTTACATATTTTTTCTCCATTTTATTCAGTAGTTTTAAACTAACCCAAATTATGACGAAATGCCGCAGCACTTTTTGCTAAAATTGTTTTCATTTTATAGAACTTTAGCTGTTTGCAACTGCTGCTGCAATATTTGCAACATACTGCACGTTCGTTATAAATTTTAGAGAACGGTTCGTTAGATTTAATAACCCAAAATTCAATTACAATAACAACAAAATCCAATAAAAAACTTTCTTTCTTTAGCCAACTAATTTAGCTGCATCAAGCCTAAACAAGTGCAAACTTAAAGGACTTTTATTAACAAGATATTTTTTCTTTATATAGTTGTAGTGGTTTGTTTCCAGATATTTTTTTTAATAAAATGCAAATGTTAGCAGAAAAACTGTAAAGAAAAAGATTTTTATTCAATATTTTTTCTATATGAAAACCGAGTCAAAGGAATTATCAAAGACAAAAAAAAAAAAAAAAAAAACACAGTGGCTTGGGGATTAGAAAAAGTGGGCCTAAAAAATACTGTCATAAAAAATAAGGCAACAAATGGGTTTGAATTTGAAAAAATTTTCTTCATATAAAAACGTACAAAATCAATAAATTTAACCTATGCTTTGCATCATTGCCGTAAAAAAATTAGTTCAAGCAAAAGCAGTAGGTCTACGCAAAACAATTTCTGATTTTTTGTACAGTTGTTGCTCTGTGTGTTGTTCTTTAATCGGGGTATTTCTGCATAGACCTAATAATTGGACCATGAGCAAAAGCAAAATAAAATGATAAGAAAAAAAAATATTTTATAAAATTATAAACACGTGTTAATAAATAGTAAAAATTTCGAAATTTTATAAAAAATTTAAAAATGGAACTGTTTTTGTAAAATAAAACTAAATAAAAGAAAAATAACACAAGGGAACAAATATGAACTTTTCTTGTGTGTCTGAAATTTCAATAATTTGAGGTCGCTGATTTCAAATCTAATCTCCATTTTTCTCTATCAGTTCTATTTTGAAATTAAGGCACTTTCACTACATATATTGAAATAACTTGAAAACGGTGCACCACATTTAGTTAAAAAAAAAAAATCCGAAACTCGGCAAGAAGATTATCTTAGAATATTATTTTAAATATGCTCTGTAGTTTCAGAGATATCGTAAAATTTTTAAAGAAAATATAGGAAAATTTTGAAAATAAACCAATTTTTTGTTCTTTAAAAATTCATAAAAAGTGAAGACGCGACAAAAATCACAGTTTTGGTCTAAAAACATTTAGCTTAACATAATTTCAAGTGAAATGAGGTTGGTTTCATTGAAATCGGTGCACAACTTTTGATTTGATTCACAATTTACTGAGAAAACTGGATATCGAAAAAAATTAATTTATTTTTAAAATGTTATTTTTGTATGAAAATCGTTATTCAGTCCGGGAAAAAAACGAATTCTCCCTGTAATGCGTTGTACGATTCACCTGCCAATCGACCACATAAGGATGGGCTCTTGAGGAAAAACGTGTATTACGAAACGTACGGGTTTCGGGAACCAGATCCATAATTTCGTCAGAACATGTCCCATTGTAGTAACGCTAAAACAGACAAATACAACCCACATTGCGACGGTGCTCAAGAGCGTCAATAGAATTGGATACCCTACTGTCACCAATGAGAACCTTCGCCCTCTCCTGCTCGCGGTCAAGAAACTCCAAAATAGACTTTGGAGCTACGGCACACACATGAGAGTTGTATTCCATACGCGGTCGGATATAGGTGGTATAAATAGTAAGGAGATCAGATGGAGTGAAGTATATCTTACACCGTTTTAGAAAACCGAGGCACTTGAATGCTTCTTTCGACACCTTGAATATATGTTCTGTTCATCGGACATCACATTGTATCCTCATGCCCAGAGCATCAAGAGATTCTGATTCCTCAATAATTATGCCACCCATATATACAGATGAGGCACCTTGATTTGTCGCGCGTTTATGCGTCAGCACGCAACATTGGGGTTTTCAGGCCTTAAAATCGACCTAATTCGCACGACCCCATTGCGAGACTATGTCAAGGTCTCGGCCAAGCGTATCATTCATATTCTGCCTCATAGCAACGACATCGGATACGCTTGGTCTGCATTCGAATGAGAACGAGTGGCAAAGGTTGCTGTCATCTGCAAAAGAGTAGATAGGGTTGGAAGTTTGACAAACGAGGTCATTTAGAAAGATAAGAAATAGAGTAGTAGAAAGAACGGAGCCTTGCGGCACCCCTGAATGGATCTTGAACTCGTTTGACGAAACCCCATCTATAACAACTCGTATAGTGCGTCTCGGAGAAAACTCGATATAAATCGAGAAAAATTATCACCGACACCAAATGCAGCAAGTTTTGACAAGAGTGCACCATGCCAGACTCTGTCAAACGCCTTGGATATATCTAAAGCAATTACCTTACTTTCGCCAAAATGGTGAATGGAACGGCACAATTTTTCCGATAACAGAGCTAGTAAGTCTCCAGTAGAGCGACCTCTACGAAAGCCGTACTGGCGGTCGCATAGTAGGTAGTTTGACTCTAAATATTTGACAAGATGGTAATTTACCATACTCTCCATAACTTTGGAAAGTGCCGAACAAATTGCAATTGGGCGGTAATTTTCAGGGTTATTTATATTTATTCCGTATAACTGTTAATGAATTATTTTAATTGTTTGAAATAAATTTGGTAAGCACAATTGTCGTCGTTTTAATTTTTATGTATGTATCATATTTTTCCGATCGCTATTGGATATTGTTCTAATTTTTAGCCGTACACGAAATTTAAATATAGATACAATCGAACCTGTGTATGATGTGTGTATTTTCTGAACCCTGCCAAATAAAAAAAAAAAAAAAAAAAAATAGAAAATTTTAATGGGCAATTTATTTTCTCCTTGTAAAAGAAGAGTTTTGCGAAATTGATGTTGTAGTTGTTTCTTTGGCCAGAGTGATGAATTTATGAATGTTATTTTTGTCAAGCTAATAGGGCCTCAACTTCTTCAATGTAAATAAAATTCCATTTTTAATTACAATATTTGTATACCTTTCTAGAGGTTTATTACTGAAGGCAGGATATCATACGAATCTTTGAGAAAGATATAAAGAGGCCTTCAAATAGGCCTGACGCTTGTGGTGTTTTCACTATTTACCGCTGGGAACCTCTCAACTATTATGGTATGGGTGTAATGGTCAGACATTTTTTAAGAACCCTGTTATATAGTTCAAAAGTTCATAGACCTTCAGGGCCCTGTTTCCTGTTTACAAGTTAGGACCATTATTATAACTTGGTGTTAGCTGTTATCCGACAGTTAACAGACGCTTTTTGACAGATAACATTAGGGCCATTATTATAACTTGGCGTTAGCTGTTATCCGACAGTTAACAGACGCTTTTTGACAGATAACACATTATTAACTTTAGCTAACTTAAAGTTGTAATAATGGCCCTTACAAATCTACAAGTAAAATACACTAGAAAAAGCAACAATTTAACAATTTTTGTTTTTGTTTCAAATGTATTTTACTTGTAGATTTGTAACTTGTAGTTTTGAGAAACAGGGCCCAGGCTCTATAGTTTTGGTGTAAAAACTTTATTATTTTCTCTATAATTCAGAACAGAGATGTTTGTCTTGTTAAAAAACGGAATATTTTCAATCAAAGTTTTAATCCTTTTCATTTTCCTTGCCTACTGTTCAAAGTAAAACATGCCAAGAAAAACAAAACAAAGCAAACAAAACTTGATTGAATATTGCTAATAAATTCTTTTGTCGCATAACTACATGAGAAAAAAGCTAACAAAAATTTGAATAATAAATAAACCAATCCCCCTTAACGAGACTTGCTTCCTTCAAAAAAAAGGATTTACTCAAGTGTCAGATGCAGTAAGCTTAGGCTTCCCTATTAGCATTTTCAATTAACTTCAATTTGAAATGTTCGCTTTTACTCTTTAGTCCAACTAATAACAGAAATATTATGCAAAATTCTTTTTTACCATCGAGAACAGGAAAAAAACAAATATCAAGACAATTTATGTTAGAAAACAATTCAAAAGGATATAACAAGGATAACTTGCTTAGCTTAAAGGAAATTGTTTCATTGCAGTTTAATAAATTTATCGGCCTAATAACCACCATCCATCAGTAAATGAAGCGCTAAGAAACTTATCTATATCTAATTGGTGTCGTTTTTTTATGCAAATTAGCAATTTGAGATTTCATGTTTGCAATTTGTTTGTTACTGTTTGTTTAATTAATCTCAAGAGTCCTATTTGATGACTCGATTCCTATTTCAATATTCTTTGTTTGTATTTTAAAATAAAATGATTTTTATTTTAATTTTTTTCTCTTTGCTTTACATTTAAGTGAATCATAAATTTTGTGTTGTTGAAATTTATGGTATTATAAAAATCTGACACTTTAGTTCGTAATATATTGCATGTTTGTTAAACACGAAAATCACTTTTTACTTTATGTCCAAGTTGTCAAGGTGGAGAAAGAAAACAAAACAAAAACTAAAAAAAAAAAATTTAAATAAATCCTACACACTATTAACCTGAACTTGGGTAGGTGGTCAGGGGAAGGAAAGCTCAAAATTATAGTTATTAAAACTTCATAGCAAATTTATTTTAACTGTTTGTTTGTTATGATTATCGCTTTAAAAGCGTGAAATAGGGCAAAAAACTGTATAAATCTGACAAATAGAACCGCTCAATTTTAGAGTAGTCTATAAACCTCTGTATGTACTAAAGCCCTGCACGAATGCATTTGAATAGCGTTTCAAGACATTCGTTTGTTTTTTACATGCTGAATGTCGATTGCTCCTTGCTAACGAATCAAATACATACTATATTGTGAAAAACACATGAAGCACAAAAAAAAATATATATACAGCCATGTCACAGAGTACAATTCCGTTCGGAAACGGAATTCATTCCGTATTTTGGTGCTTCAGAAAATGACGAAAAAATTTTTCGGAAAGAAACCATTTTTGTTTTCATGAACGGTATGGGAGTTGTCTGTATCTGAAAGGCCATAAAACTATCAAAATACACTTTCCATCAACAAACAAATATGTTTTCTTCAATTCCGAACGGAATCATTTCGAACGGAATTGTACTCTGTGACATGGCCCATAAACACACAAATGCAAATAGATTTTTATTAGTGTGTTATAAACGACCAAAAACGAAGTGTAAAGGGTACGGAATATACTCCACACACAGAAAAAAATCAATGTAAATTCGTTCAAAACAAGATTGATTTTACATTTTTCAGTAGTGATTTTGCTTCATTGTTGTTTCATGTTAATTTAACATGATTTAACAATAACTTGCGAACAACATTTTTTTCTTTTAAAATAACTATAATTCATGTTAATTTAACATTGCAGTAAAGTTAGAGCAAAATGTCAGTTATATTGAAATAACAATCCGAATCACGTTAAATGAAAGTTATTTCAAGTTGAAACAACGTGAATTTCATGTAGAATCAAATTGGTTGGAGTGTGATATAACAGTGTGAAGACAACATATGCATTTATTTAAGAATAATTAAAACACTTTCCCCTGTAACACATGTTTCACTTTTTTTGTATCTCCTTTGTTAACAGAAGCATCAGCAGAATGGCCTGATATGGGTTTCGTCGTCATTCTACTTTGCAAACTTGATGTACTATTTAACTAAATAATTTTTATTAAAAGAATACGGGAATTGTCTTCTTTTTATAACATATTTTAAACATGAAAATAAAAAATATACATATTTAAGTATGTATGCATGTTAATTTAACAAGATAAACTTTTGATTTTAATATAAAACTGGTATTTATGGATTCAATATTGAACAATGTTATTTTAACAGTGATTAATATAAAATAAACTTGATTTAAGGTTATTTTAATATTTTTAATTTAAAATTAATATCAAATAATGATAAATTTAAATAAACGGCATACTTTTGCAGAAATTTACCATGATTCTCAATCAACATTTCGCCATGTTATTTTAAAATTGGTATTTTTTTCTGTGTGCACACAACAACAAAACTAAAAAATCGCACTAACTATTCCAAACCCTGCAAAGAAAATTAGACCACCTGATCCATTTTGATAAAATGGACTACTCCATAGACTGGTCTGATGTAATGCAAGCATGGACCATGTCATTGTTAAAAAGTGTTTGTAGTAAGACGACATGTCTTCGTTTTTTAACGACGTGCTTTCGTTTTAAACGACTTTAAAACTAATCCTCTTGTGTATACCATGGAGTAGTTTTAAAACTACTCCTTAGTAGTCCAAAGGTTGGTTATATGGCCCTGCCCTAGGACATCGTAATGTTAAATATACCATGTTTTTTCAATACGTTTGGGTTACTTCTGGACTAGTGCTAGTCCCTTGTGGGCTACTCTTTACACGCGTGTTTGGACTGGTCCTATTGTTTGCAGGGAACATACGGTCATCGAGATCACACAGTGTGTATTGAAAAGTTAACCGTACATAACTGTGTTATAGACTTGCAATTTTTGTGTGTTGTGTTTTCGTTCACACCAAATTATACATTGCGTTGATTTGTTTAAATCAAACTACTGCTTAACACCGAGTTGTTTGAAACCAACTACTGTTTAAACATTGATTCGGTTTTTCCTAATGTATCATTAGAACTGATTTAAAAAAAAAAATACTTTATTGGACACAACAATAACTTAATGGTGAGAACTGTGAACAAGAAACAAATGCATTCGTGCAGGGCTTAAGTATGTTCATTGTATGAAGTAATTTTAGTAGATAATTGTCTAAGTCCTTGCTAATAAGCTGGAGAAGCCTGAAAGCAGCTTTAGCTCTCTAGAATGTCCATCAAAAAACCGAACTTCAATTTAGGTTAAGGAAAAAAATGAACTTCTATTATATAATTTAAGTGCTGCCCCCGCGATTAGGGCTTAAAGCACAGCCGAAATGAAACGGACACATTAACAACCAGTTCGGTATCTATATTATATATTAGTAATATGTATTAATATTTGATTTTAATCCCCAGACAAGGGTGTTCTATGGATTAGTAAGAATGAGCGGCTTAGCGTCCAGCGGCTGAGCGGTGTGCGGCAAGTTTGAATGGCAAGTGGCTTATTACTGAGCGGTTAGTGGTTAAAATGCCATTGTAAAGAATGGCTTGTTTAATGTTATTACGCGAAAATCGTATTCAAAAGAATTTAATGCGTTTTTTAAGAAAAAAAAAAAAAAAAAAAATTGCGGCCAGTTTGTCGATTTCGAGCGAAGACTTCGTTCGCTTAACTTACATTTAAAACAAACACAAATCATAAATATATATCGAAATCGACGAACAGGCCTTGGTGTTCATTCTTTGAATAAAGCAAGGCGAATTTAACCATTTATATACAAATCTACATACCGCTCTTTGCGTGGCCACTTCAGTAGTATTTCATATGTTTTAATTTTTTGACGCTCTTCCTTCAGCCGCTTACCGCTTAGCCGCTCATTGCGGCTTCTTCTACAAACTCTTCTATGGACTCACTAATAAACAAGTTTTAAGACTAGTCGTTAGGCTCGCTCATAGACCTGTCTAAAAAGTTCATTCATCATACACGTCTACATACTCTTCTAAACAGAAACAAATTGATATAAATAAAAAAAAAATCCTGATATTAATTAAAAAATTAATTAAATTGGCTCAAGTTAAGAAAAAAATTAGTATAACATAAAATTTAGTTAAATAATAAAATTAATCAGCCCGTAGAACAACACACCATTGGAAGAATAAATTATCGACGCACTCTGATGTTGCGGAACATTTTCGGACCGACAACCCATATAAAAAGCAACAATAGTAATCAAAATCGCATTGCTTTATATGGCAATGCCGCAAGGCTGTTAGACTTAAAGCAAAACATTGATAGCAGCAGTCTTCACGAGCCAAATTCATGTGTGCGACAGAAATTGTTTGTGGTTTGAACATTACGATCGCTCGTAGCCATTCACAATGGTTCGATAAGAACAGAAAGCTATATAAACTGATATTTGGGAATAATTAAATCTATTTTGTGCCACGTCTTGGTAACCAAGAAGCTATGGCTTTTGCCGTTCTCTAGATATAAAGACATCTATTATTTCTATGTACGGGAGGTGCCACGCCCACTTCTTCAAACCAGCCAATATTTTTATAGGAGTTGTGTATTGATTATCCTACTATGTGTACCGAATTTGTACAATTTTTCTCTTACCGTTCTTTGGATAAAAATTAATCTATTTGGTACCACGCCTACTATACCACTCACGCCTACATTGTTTCAGATGTTGTCTAAAGAGAACCAAGGTGCTTGTACCTTGCTCGAAAACCATTCTCCAGAAATACGGATAGCTTTAATGTCTTTGTATATGAAGTGCCACGCCCACTTCACCAATCCAGCCGATATTTTGTTGGATGTTGTAAATTGATAACCAAGATGCTTGAACCTTATTTGGAAACTTTGACTCTTGCAGTTCTCCAGATAAACAGAAATCTTTAACATCTTTGTACGGGACGGGCCACGCCCATGTTATCTTTTCTGTGGAAATGTCCATATCGCTTTTAATAGTAAAATTCTTGGAATATTTAGTGATACAAATCTATGAAAATCTGCTGATTGTTTGGGGTCCTTTAAAACCTATTTAAAGCAACATATTGCAGATGAGAAGAGAAATGAGACATTTTTTTTAGAGAATAATGAAAATATTGTTAGATGAAATTGATAAAATCTGCAAATGTAGTTCAATAAAGAAAATATTTAGATTTAAAAAAAGTGGCGGACTAAACATCTTTAAAAATTAAGTGTTTTCTAATAAATCCAATTTGAATCCACTGCTTAGTGTTAGTTAACCTTCCTTCCTTCCTTCCTTTATTTAGTAAATTTTTGCTACTGCAAAACAAAAAATCAGCGACACTAAAAATATTTTGTTTGGCTTCTTTTGAAAGACCACTCCTTGTTTTAGTATTTTTTCCATTAAATGTCCTTTCTAGTTAGTTTATAAATGTTTACAGTATTTAAAAAGTTGATTTTTTTTCTATACAATATTCCTTTGTGGATTTTTGCAAGTATGAAATGAAATTGTATGAGTGTTGGAGAATTTATCAGATTTATTTTAAAAAATAAGAGAAAGCGAGAGAGATAGAGGTTGATTGAAAGGGAGAGAGTGAGTGAAAAAAACCAAGCCTAATATTTCAAATGTCCTTAACATTAAATAAAATAACGTTATTTATTTCTAAAGCGAGTAAAACGTGTAAGTGTATTTGAAACTAAATTCACTCATTTACAGTTTTAATATTTTTGGCGTGTCATATTTCATTAGCACGGAAATAATTTCAGGTAATTTTTTTTTACTTAAATTTCTCAAAAAAAAAAAAAAAAATATAACAAAAATTGAAAAAGAATCTCAAAACAGCTTAAACTATTAGCAAGTACAGTAAAATCTCCCTTAACGGATACCTTCGTTTAGCAAACACCATTTTCGACAGACAGTAGTAAAGTAACTATTAAGCTATATTGAGAGGATACATTTACATGATCTCTTCGATGTCCTTTCATAAGAGAATCCACTGTACTTGGCAAGGACTTTTTTAAAAGGTATTTTGTTCGTATGAACATATGCATAATAATTTTAAATTTTAAATCTTTTTTATATATAATTTTATAGCAAAATAATTATAGATAAAAAAGTTTATATCTGCTCAAATATACTAACGGAAAAATAATACCAATAGCAAATTATTTTCCAAGGACTTTGTAAGACTTTAAATAACAAATATAATCTTTCATACTTTTTGCTAAGTTTTATTTTTAACAAAAGTGTGTCATTTTTAAGAGGGTTATTTGCTTTTTGTCTTTAGAAAAGAATATTTATCCACTACGCATTGTTTTATCACTGTTTTATCTGAAAAAAGAAGAACTGAAGGTCCTTTGCTGTTAAGTCTAAAATAAACATCATCATTATCATCTTCTTTTTTCCTTTAAAGAAAGAAAGAATAGTTCAAAGGTTAAAATAAAAATACTTAAACTTTGCAAAACGTGTTTGAGAATGAGAAAACTTAGATTTGATGCTAAAAATATCTTAAAGAAAACTGAGAAAAATAAAGTTTTTCTTCTTACAGGAAGTCAAAACTGTCAGATAAGACTTGAAAAAAATCATCAAGTCTAGGAGCGAATAATGTCAGTAGATAGCGAGCACGTGCGAAACTTTTCTTTTCGTTATCGAGCGCTGTGTATTAAATTTTGTTATGACGTCAGTCTATAGCGAAATTTTCCTGGGAGCTAATTCTGCCAGTCATGATACTTTTTCGATTCGAAAGCAATTAAATTTTTTATTCTTTCAGTCGATACTGAACGAATCGAAATTATTTTTCGACTGTTTTGTTTGTGTAAAACTATTTTGCTGGCTTTTTGTTATTTTTTTCGTATGTGTATTTTGTTTTTACAAAAATGTTTTGATTTTTTTTACCAGCCAAAAGGGACGAACATTAATGAGCCGAACCGAACGCAATGAAGTTTGGGGTTAAAAAAAACCAAACGGAATTAAATGTTCTCTTCTTCAAAGTTATTTACGGGAATACAAAATTTACTATTAAGATTTTTGTATGACATGCTAAATTCCCAATTTTCCATATATTTGATAAATACACCGAAATTTATTGTTGAGGGAAAGCTAGCCTCTATGCGCATTTCACTGGTTGCTTAGGCCAGAGCATCAGGAAACCTTTTCCAAAGATATTAGAAAAACTAAAAATAAAATAAAATAAAAGCGAATAAGAATTTTAAACACTCAAAGTCTTACTTGTAACAATATCAAAGCTTAAACAAAACACCAACAATTAACAGTGAGTTTATCTTTTCTTACATCCCCCTTCTCTTCTTTTGTTGAGTAAAAAACCTCAACGGAATTAAATGTTCTCTTCTTTTGTTGAGTTGAATAAAAACGGGTTTTTTTTTGTGTTCGAAAGATGACAAACAGAGAAACGTTATTTTTTTCTTAACGATTTTCTACACAAACACTATAAGCTTCTGTGTTTTCCACGAATCTACCGAACCGAACACTAAGTAACCATGTTTATATTTTCGAACACTGCTTAAAACAATCCAAAATGGAATAGCTTTCGAAAAAATATGCGTGCATACACATGTAGAAACAACAAAAACACTACATGAAGAAAAACACAAATTATTTTTATGTTTAAAAAGTAAAATAAGAAGCAATAATTCCCATGTTCTATTTGTTAAAATAATTTAGGTAAAAACATCAAGTATTTGAAGTAGATTGATTGCGAAAACCATAGCGGCCATGCTACTTGTGACTTATAATCGAGACTTTTTCTGTAAACAAAGGGCGGAATACAGCAAAAGTAAAATAAACATTTGGGGTATTCACAAGGTGTGAATGGTTTAAAAATTATTTTAAAGTAACTTCCACTTTTTGTGGCGTGCGTTACAAAACTTTGTGACCAATTATTTCGCAACAAATATACAGAAAGAAAAACACTCGGGATAAATCAAGTTTTTAAGGATTACTTTAAGTACGAGTCGTACTTAAAAATTGAAGTACGAATAACACTAAAACGTACTCAAAACAATCCTAAATGTGACTACTTTCGAAAATCAATCCTGGAATTTCTTGAAATAAGTATAAAATTCTTAAATCAATTTTAAAAGATTTTGTTATTCGTGCTTAATTCCCAATTTTTATTATTGATAAAAACACTGAAATTTATTGTTGATGGGATAAGATATTCCTATGCGCATTTCACTGGTTGCTTAGGCCAGACAATTAATGTTGGGAGAATTCCAATCAATTATAGTGGGGAATGTAAGATGAGATAAACTCACTGTTTATTGTTGATGTTTTTTGTTTAAACTTTGATATTGTTACAAGTAGAACTGTTGCTTATAAGTCTTATACGTTTAACAGTTTTATTTGGTTTAATATCTTAAGTTTTTCTAAAATCTTTATGGATGAAGTTTCCTGACGATCTGGCCTAAGCAACCAGTGAAATGCGCATAGGAATAGCTTATCCCATCAACAATAAATTTCAGTTAAGAACCCAACCAATTGTAGGGGGATGTAAGAAAAGATAAACTCACTGTTTATTGTTGGTGTTTTGTTTAAGCTTTGATATTGTTACAAGTAAGACTTTGAGTGTTTAAAATTCTTATTCGCTTTAGGGTTTTATTTGTATAATATTTTTAGCTTTTCTAAAATCTTTGGAAAAGGTTTCCTGATGATCTGGCCTAAGCAACCTGTGAAATGCGCATGGAAGCTAGCTTTCCCTCAACAATAAATTTCAGTGTATTTATCAAATATAAAAAATTGGGAATTTAGCACGTCATAAAAAAAATCTTAATAATAAATTTTGTATTCCCGTAAATAACTTTGATAATAAATTTCAGTGTTTTTATCAATAATGAAAATTTGGGAATTAAGCACGAATAACAAAATCTTTTAAGATTAAAATTTTGTATTCCCAAAAATTATTTTGATAATTCTTAAATCAAGTAAAAAAAAAAGATTGAACTTTTCATTGTGTTTATCCCTCCGGCCTACGCATGTTTTGATTTCTATACACATTGAAAAAAGATTTGGCCAGACTGATGTGTACTACGAAGGGTTAAAAAGTAAATCTGAACTCCTGCTTCTCATTTAGTTTATATTTTTGGTAAAATATGTACATAAGATTTCTAAAGTTAGAACCATATCGGACATTATGTTGGTGTTCTATCATTCTGTAAGGTGTAATACGAGTAAGTAAATCAATCATAATAAATTTTTCTTCCTTGTTCGGGATAAAATCAACTTTATAATATGTACTTGAATCAAGCGCATTTTGAGATTGATTTAATCTTAGTTTTACTTAAATTAAAATCTCTCGGCTTAAAACAATTTTATAATTTTTGAATCAAGCGCATTTGAGATTGATTCAATCTTAGTTTTACTTAAATCAATCTCATTTTTGGATTATTTCAAGTATGAAATCGGGATTGAATATGGATAATTTTAGTATTTTGCGATTGAAAATTCGTACTTGACTCCTTATGTACTTGATTCAAGAAAATCCGTACCTACCGTACTATTAATAACGCTCCGGATTGATTTGAGTACGGATGGATTCTTTTGAGTGCACCTGCTCGAATGTATACAAAGCGTTCGTTACGCAGGATTTGCCCATATTTAGAGACTCTTTGCTTTTCATGTGGTCATATGGACAGTTGAATGCCGGTTGCTCAATAGTACCGAGTAATCGAAACTTATATGTAAACTAGCTTAACCCGGTGCGCTTCGCTACACTGCTTTAACCACGTTTGAAGACTCTGCTTTTAATAGTTCTTCATGAGAGATATTTAATTTATGCATCCTATGGGAGGTATTTCCCCCCTGCGCCTTCACGCTTTATTTTTATTTTCAAAAGTGTAGTATACCATAAGAGTAACTTCTACTAAGTTTGAACATACGATATTAAACATTGGTGTTGTATGGGGGGGTGCCACTTCCTCCGCTGCTATATTATTTCAGTTTTGGTGCTCACAAGATCCTTCTACCAAAAGTTTAACAGAATGCGTGCAGCGGCTTTTTTAATATTTCAATCTATGAGGGGTACTGCTCCGCCTCTTTCTACCCCGCCCATTTTTATATTGAAATCTATAGTTTACCATAATAGTAGCTTTAACCACGTTTAAAGACTCTCCCTTTAATAGTTCTTCAGTTGAGCCATATTTAATATATGTATGCATCATATGGGTGTTATTCCCCCCCCCCCCCCTGCGGCTACCCGCTTTATTTTTATTTTCAAAAGTGTAGTATACCATAAGAGTGACTGCTGAAAAGTTTGAACATTCTCAATATAACAGCTCTTAAGATATGCGATATTAAACATTGACGTCCTATGGGGGTACCATTTCCCCCGCTGCTATATTATTTCAATTTTGGGGCTCAGAAGATCCTACTACCAAAAGTTCAACAAAATGCGTTAAGCGGCTCTTATTAATATTTCTATCTATGAGGGGTACTGCTCCTCCTCTGTCTACCCCGCCCATTTTTATATTGAAATTTACAGTTTACCATAATAGAAGCTTTAACCACGTTTAAAGACCCTCCCCTTAATAGTTTTTCAGTTGAGCGCTATTTAATATATGCATCCTATGGGAGGTATTTCCCCCATGTGCCTACCCGCTTTATTTTTATTTTCAAAAGTGTAGTATATCATAAGAGTGACTTCTACAAAGTCACTATAACAGTTCTTAAGATATGCAATACTAAACATCGGCGTCCTATGGGGGGTACCACTTCCTCCGCTGTTATATTATTTCAATTTGGTGCTCAGAAGATTCTACAACCAAAAGTTCAACAAAATGCGTGCAGCTGCTCTTAAGATATGCGATATTTAATATTGGCATCAAATGGGGGTACAAATTCCCCTGCCCCTATCCAAAAAAGAAGTAGCCTATTTTATTTTTAGGGCTCACGTGATGTTACTGCAAAAGTTTCAGGAAAATCGGTTCAGTAGTTTAGGAGTCTATAAGCCAACAAACAAACAAATATACAAACATTTTTCCTTTTTATTTATATAAAAGATAAAAGATAAAAGAAGAAGATAGAAGAAGAAGATAAAAGAAGAAGATAGAAGATATGTGTTGGTGAAAATGAGTTGTTTCTAAAATGTTGTTTGTTGAAATATTTTTACATAAATTAATTACAGATGTAGAAAACTACATAACATTTTTGTTAATTTTTTTTATGGCATAAGCCCTTTTTCTTTAATCTGTTTCTGCAAAGCCATGGATAGGAGTTTGTATACATACATATATAATATATACTAGACTGGTCGCATCTTGTATGGGAATTTTTTTTAAATTTAATTGTTTGCGCTGCTTAAAATATGAGGTTTGGTGTAAGAAATCATGATCTTATTTTTCAGGTCAATCCGACGGTGCTTAGCCGAGCCGAGTGGGGCCCAAAGTTCCCCATATTATAAAAAAAAACATATTTTCTATCAGATCTTTATAGTTATACTAGTTGAAAAGCCGAAAATCAAAAATATGGCTTCGTTACGATCTTCCTCAGAGGATTCAGCGACCCCGAATTAGGTTAAAAATCTTTCGTTCGTATCACACTAAAATATTAAACAGCAAATACTTTAATCTATCTATACAATATATAATTTCTTAGTATGTCAGGATGTTTGCATGTATGTCCTATTCTTTCCTCAACTTTCTGAAGCCATCTGATGGCATAGGAAGCTGAAATTTGGCAAACTTGAAGTACTTTCTCCACTGGATTCAGCGTCCTTAATTGGGGTAAAATGCCAGGTGCGCGGCTGGTCTGTTGTTTGCAACTAGCACAGTGAGCACTTATTGCTCAAAATTACAATATTAAAATTCTATTTTAATATTATTTTTTTAAGGATTGCGAAAGGAAAAAAATCATATCTTAAAAAATAAAAAAAACACCTCCTTCAAAGTTTTAGGATTTTTAAAGAACAGTTTGAGGTATTATACAAAAAAAAAAAAAAAATCAGCCAAATAAAAAAATAGGTTTTTGACTTAGTCCGCTTTTAAAATTTAACATTTTGCAGATATTTCAATTTATGGTTTGTAGCGCCAAGTATTCTCTTTAAAATGATATCAAAATCATCTTCATATGTCAAGTAGTTTTCGAGATATTGAAGAAATAAGCTCAACACATTCGGCTAATTCTGCGAAATTATGACATTTTGAATATGACATAACTTTCGAAAAACAAATTTAAAAAATTTTTTTTCGTTCATATATGTTCCTAATAAGTTAAAAGGAACCTTCTCACCAAATTTCATTAAAATCGGAAGGGGACGTGTCCCACTCTTGGTCGTTTTGACATGGAATTACCCATATACATTTGTATATACTTGACTGCAGTCATAACTTTAGAATATAATAGGCTTAACTAATCTATAAATTTCACTATGATCCTGTCCATAAACTTGACCATATATTCGTAGATAAACATTACCATTAATTCGGCTATAAAATCGACCATAAATACACCTAATAATAACATAATTTATAAAAAATAAAAAACATGTTACAAAATTAGACATTTTTTATTTTCGAAATATTAATATTCATACGCTCCGATGAACTTTCATTAAAAATAAAAGAAAATTTATTACATTTTAAAATATTTTTATAGGCTTTTACTCACAAGAAAAATTATTAATAAATTAAACAAAATGTCTTTTAATAACTTAAATTTATTCCTTTGTACTAAGTCCTTAATTTTTCGTTTTATCATCTTTTCAAAGTCATTAAAATAAAAAATCCAATATAAATTTTGTTATAATATTCATAAACAAATTTTGTTTAACATTCCTTTAGAAGTTTGGCAAATTAGTAACACTTAAATGCTTTGCTAAGCATTTTTTGAAGAATAAAATTAAAAAAGAGTTAAGTTTAAGGTTTCAAATAACATCCTTTAACGAAAAAAAATGATTAATCTGCCCCTTGACTAAGATGCTTTAATCCTTTTGTTTTTATACAATACGTAGTTTCTGGAAAGTTTTTTTATTTTATTAATTATAGTCATTAACTGGCTGTTTAAGAAGAATATGTTGTATATGTGGATATAATTATCTGCCAGGATAATAGAACACAAAAAAAGGACTAAGATGAGAATAAAAGTTTTAAGAACGTTTTTCCATCGTTGTCAAATTTTTAAAGCACACCCCCATATGAAGAGTTTGTTGTAGATACTAATCAAAAACATTTAAGCACATACTTTTAGTATGCACTGATAGACATGAGGTTTTTAAACACTATTATGTTTTTGGAACATATAATTTCACATACGTTTATATAAAATTACTGGCATTTTAAAGCAATCTGAAAGATATACTACTACTTTTTGTGTTGACGAGTAATTTTCGTTTACAGAAGTCTTGCTTTATGCGTGCTTGTGTGTGACAATTTATTTCCACTTCTCATGACAAACTGTAATTAGTGTTTTATACACATTTTCTACACAAACAAAAGAAGACAATACCACAAACAATATTCCTATTCATTTGCTACTGTTCTTGTTGTTGTGAATCACTGTTTTCAATTGTAGTTGTTCAGCACGAGATACGAGAATTATGGGAGGAGAAGCGTAATCAAATTTAAGACAATTTAACAATAATGGGAATAATGACTCATTTAAAAAAAAAAAAGAAAAAAAGTATGAAAACATGAACATGAAAGACAAATTTCGCAAAATAGTGACAAATTTTTGAAACGGAGTTAAAAGAATAAAAAGCTATTGGAATTATTATATTCAGGATACATATAACTTTTGATAATTACTAAAAACTAACACAAAATTTAATTTAGTGCATTATAATATTGTACATTTTATATTCAACATTTTTAATTTTTCGAATTTATTCTATGAGCTAAATTTCAGTTATGTATTTTATAAAGCTTTTTTGTAATAGTTCTATTCCTAAAATTTTTCAGAAATGACTTTATACACTACCAGACTATTATATTGTATTTTCTTTTTACATTTTACCTTAAAAATGTTGAATATAATATAAAGTTACCTTCGGAAGGAAATAATTCCCAGTTTCTATTTGTTAAAATAGTTGAGTTAAATACATTCAATTGAGTAGGTGAGTTGCAAAACTCGTTCGTTACAAAATTAAAAATACGAAATGAAAATTTACTCTAACTGTTCTTGTGCCGATTTTTGTGAAGAAGTATACTTATTGTGTCAATCCATGTCCTCGTCCATGTTTTTCCAAGGACATGCATTAATACAATCTGCATATTTCTTCTCAGAAAGCACCAAAAGAACTGTGAGAATCATTTTTCATTTCAAACTTTTAATTTTGTAACGAACGAGTTTTGAAACTCACCTACTCAATTTATAAAGTAACACTATCCAGTGAGACACAAAGAATGCTGACGACGGCCGTAGCGGGCCAGAAAATGCATTACACCAGCAGAGGTGTCTAAAAATTGTAAATTTTTCTGTACATTCAATATACCTCATTGCTTTCCAACGGAAGGCTAAGGTAAAATGTAAATACAATATAATAGTCTGGTAGTGTATAAAGTCATTTCTGAAAAATTTTAGGAATAGAACTATTACAAAAAAGCTTTATAAAATACATAACTGAAATTTAGCTCATAGAATAAATTCGAAAAATTAAAAATGTTGAATATAATATAAAGTTACCTTCGGAAGGAAATAATTCCCAGTTTCTATTTGTTAAAATAGTTGAGTTAAATACATTCAATTTATAAAGTAACACTATCCAGTGAGACACAAAGAATGCTGACGACGGCCGTAGCGGGCCAGAAAATGCATTACATTCTGCTGGTGTCTAAAAATTGTAAATTTTTTTGTACATTTTCGTAGACTAAACGCTTGAATGTAATCTAAAAGCTCGTGCAAGGCATATTCTATTTATGCGACATATTAATATGTAGATGATTTAATAAGCTCGATTGCCGATTCCTAATTTTAACTAATGGGTGATTTTTTAAGAGCTATAGGAAAGTTTAAAAAAAACACATAAAATTCAGAAAAATGCATGAAATCTTTATTTGAATCGATAGTACGGTCCATATAATTTAATGTTTGAAGATTATTTCATGCAAATATTGACCGTGACTGCTTATCAAATGATCCATCCGCTTAGTCCAATTGTGGCATACTCTTTCCAACATTTCGGCCGGTATCGCGGGCATGTGTGTATAGACATGCGCTTTAACATAGCCCCACAATTGCACGATGTAGGCGGCCAATTGACCGTTCCCGAACGTGAAATAAAATGTTCACCGAACTCGCCTCTCAATAAGTCCATTGTTAAGCGTGCTGTGTGGCACCGTGTTGTTGAAACCACATGTCATGCAAGTCAAGCTCTTGCATTTTGGGCAAAAAAAAGTTGGATACCAGCTCACGGTAGCGCTCACCATTCACAGTTACGTTACGATTCGCATCATCTTTGAAGAAGTACTGTCCAATGATACCACCAGCCCATAAACCGCACCAAACTGTGACTTTTTTTGGATGCATTGGTAGCTCTTGCAATGCTTCTGGCTGATCTTCACTCCAAAATCGACAATTCTGCTTATTAACGTACCCATTGAGCCAAAATGAGTTTCGGCGCTGAACACAAGACGCCATGAACTTTCTTAACAGATCACTCATTTTGATAATAAAATTCAATAATTGGCAAGCTTTGTTCGTTTGTAAGACGATTCATGGTTAAATTATAGACCAAACTGATGATGTTTGACAGTGAAACAAAACACGAAACGCGCGTCAGCTGTTTAAACCAGTGTTGCCAAAAAGATAATAGCCAAAAAATCACCCGATATATAGACTAGTCAATTAACTCGACTTAAGACTTGTCTAAAAACCAGAGTATAGACTAGCCGAGAAACTTAAGCGATTGAAGTTTATCCCTCTAATGCAACAAAGAGTTAAAGTACACATTAGTTAATCAACACATTAAGTACAGCAAAATTGTATGGGCTAAATTTGTCAGTTAAATAATATGAACTTAAACTTTTTTTGCATAAGGGGGTTTTTGTTTAACTTGACCATAGACTAGTCGATAAAGTCAACTGTAGACTTGTTGATAAGCTCGACTGCACGCAGAAATAAATATGGTTGGATTGAACCGTATTCTAAGAGCAACATACCCTGGTTGGGTTTTCAAAATCATTATGTTTGCAAGTAACTATATAATGGTTAAATATGACCATAATAAGGTTAAAATAATCTATAAGTTGCCCAAAATCAATCATAATATGGTCAAAATTAACCATATTTTGGTCAAAATTAACCATATTTTGGTCAAAATCAACCATAATATGGTCACATTTTTTGATTTTCCAGCCAGCTACGACCTTCGGCAGCATTTTTTGACTGGCTTGTACTGCTAAGTAAATTTATGTTTTTAAAACAATAATTAAATAAACAAGTTAGAGTGCTATATTCGGCTGTGCCGAATATTTGATACCCTCCACCGACAGTTCGAATGTTTAAGGAGTAATATCTGTATGATGTTATTATTATCTTAAACTGTGACGATTTGTTATTAATTATGGTTTTAGGCGACTAAACTGTTTTCCGGTAGTAGGGTTTATATGGGGCCTAGGGTAAATTATGGACCGATCATCACGAAATTTCACAGCGCCATTTCTAGTCCTTTAAAACTGTGACGTACCAATTTCTGTTATGCTAGCATTACTAATTATGGTTTTAGGTGTACTAAACTGTTTTCCGGGAGTAGGGTTTCTATGGGGCCTGGGGTAAAATATGTACGGATCTTCACGAAATTTCACAGTATCATTTTTGTGCAATAAAACTGTGACGAGTCAAAATTTGTTATGATTGCATTATTTTTTACGGTTTTAGGCGTACTAAACTGTTTTCCGGTAGTAGGGTTTATATGGGTCCTAAGGTTAATTATGGACCGATCGTCACGAAATTTCACAGTGTTATTTCTAGTCCTAAAACAGTGACGAACCAAATTTTGTTACGCTAGCGTTATTTTTTACGGTTTTAGGCGTACTAAACTGTTTTCCGGGAGTAGTGTTTATATGGGGCTTAGGGTAAATTATGGACGGATCTTCACGAAATTTAACAGCGTGATTTCCAGTCAAATAAAACAAATTTTTGCAAAATCTTATTTCATTCCGTGCCATGTTCCAGCATTTATGTTATTTTTTGTAACAAAATTATCAATTTTTTTAGGTGGTGGTTCCACATTTTGATTCATAGCTCTGGTCCTACTGAACCGATTTTGCTGGATTTCAATCCTAAATTGCTTAGGATAGCTACAAGCAATTTGGCACCAAGTTTGTTCATTTCTTTTGAGTTGTTCGAAAGTGAGCGTGTTTTCACAAGACGGACAGACAGACATACGGACATGGCTAAATCGACTTAGAATTACTCAAGGACCCAGAATATATACACTTTATGGGGTCTGAGATGAATAATAAAAAAAGTTTCACACGGAATGACAAACTTAATATACCCTCTTCACAACTAATTGTGGTGGAGGGTATAAAAAGAATGTGAGAATATTAAACAAACCAAGCAGGTGATAGAGAAGCATTCAGCTACTGTAGAGAGAAAAACAAACATAATTTTGCTACTTTTAAACAACATATTAGTTTAAATTTAAACATATATACAATTTAAGCAATTAACATGCAAATTAGTATTTTTTATACGGGATAAAGGTACAGGAATCCCGCAAATTTTTCGGGAGAAAATCCCGTGAAATTTTTGCTGGTATAACTGTTAATAAGTTGTGTCATGCTATAGATCTAAGTCGTAAAAGTGTTATGATACTTGCTATTTTTTGTATTGGATTTTTTTAGGATTGACTGAATGAAACAAAAAATGCGAGAAAGAACAAGAAATACAATTTGATAAAATGTTAACAAAACAAACAATACTGCCCACGTTTTTTCCCCACAAAAAACCGTCATAAAAGCTAAAAATCGCAAAAAAAAAAGTTAAAAACCGTTTGTTTCGATCAAAAACTAAAAAAATTGGCAACAGTGCTAACAATTAATCTGGAAATGTCAATTTTAACTTAAAAAATTTTATATTTTTTTTGACAGTCTTAGATTATTTATCGATAACACATGTATATTTGTTTGACATTTCAAGATTTTTTATGATATAATCATACTCTTTACACTTAGTCAGTTTTCCTATGCAAATATATTTGCACTGTTCTCCAATATAGAAAAAATACAAAAAATAGCAAGTATCATAACGGCTTAAGGCAAAAAGGTCTTTAGTCATAAAACGCATTTTGAGTTTTTAAATGGATTTAATTCAATTTTTTCCCCTTCTGTTTGGTTTAAATCACTTCTGCTTCTAATCGTTATCATCTGCTTTAAGAAAAAAATTCTATGAAGTACACCAAATAAATATTTTTCAATATAACATAACGAATTTTCTTTCTTCAGACATATTTGCCAAACGCTTAAGAGATGTCAATTCATACCCGATAAGTAAGGCAATGTTTTTGAAATTTCAAAAGAAGACGAGTAAAAATATAGTAAAAATACCCAGATTCATTTTATTAAAACGAAAAAAATTGTTCCCACTTGCCTTAAAAAAATGTAATGATTTTATATGCGGAGCATCTGCATAAAAAATTTTTCGGATTAGATTCTGTATGAAATGATTTCAAAAGTTATTGATTAAGAACACGCTTATTCTATTCAAATTAAATAATTTTTTTTAAGGAATTACAAGTTTTGAAGGAAGTGCTAAGAAAACTGAAAGCGTCTAGAGATGTAGGGAGAAAATGTTCCTTTGGCTATAAAGACAGACATTCGTAGAAAGGAAAGGTGTTTCATCCAGGGTTTAAAAAATAAAAAACTGTCGTACAAAAAACGAAAATTTGTGTACAATTTTTCGCTTTTCGAGTTGGTTTGATAGCGACTGTTTACGTCTAATGAATCAGAAGTAAAAGCAACAGTGTCTTTTTTCAATGACAAATGAAGAAGTGGAAGAAATGGAAGTTTTTCTAAATAAAAATTAGAAATAGGCTTTCAAACAACTCTGTAAATGCTTATTCTGAACTAAAATTCTATTTTAAAAGAAATATCATGTAAAAATTGGTTTAAATAACGTTACATTTTTGCTTTTATATAAATGCTGTTGGCTTTGAATTAGTTCTATGGCAATAAGCCCTTTAGTCTATTTGTTTAGTTTTATAGGAAAACAGTTGAAAGCTTTAACTGTGACTTTTGGAAAGTTACTCCGAATTTAATATAATCATCCGTTCTTTGCGGTTAAAGTTTTTTAAGTTTTATTCCTAAACACTCCTTATGACACACATCGGAAATTTTTATTTTTATTTTTTGGATAGCCAAAAAGTCATTTTGATATAACTTCCTCAAAAATGCAAAAAAATATTTGAACTTTTGCCCATGTGTGCTTTTGAACATTAAATTCTTAAGATGCCATTAAGCAGTTTTTCCTTTTTGCCACAGAAATAGAGAAGTTGAATGCATTTATAAGCATATTTAATTGATCTCAGGAAATGTTATTTGTTCAATTAAATTAAATAATATTTTGCATCGATTTGTATTAAACGGGAATTCCCGGAATCTCGGGAAATTGAAAAATAAAACCCGCTTTCCCGAGAAATGAAAAAGTCTGGGAAGAGAAAAACTCTAATACAAATATAACATACTATAGTTATTATTAACTAAAATATGTTTGGAGACAACCATAGTATGGTTGTGGCTCTTGGATGGAGGGATTTATCCATAATATAGTTGGCGATGACAATAATACAGAGTTCAGAGAAATATTCATATGTGATCGCTCATTTTTAACCATTCTTCAATTTTTTTCTTGCCCTCGCTTTCTGCAGACGTTGGTTTTATAGTAATAAGCGCATCTTACAAGAATTATAAATTAGTTGGCGTGTTACCAGTGACTTCTTAGACGTTGAATTCTTTTTTTAAGATACTTTCAGGCTTTTGTATTTTCTTTACATTTATTTTTTTTAAATTTGTAGATGGTTTGTCATCTGGTGTTGTTGATGGTGTATCGTGTACATTTTCATTTTATACTTCAAGAAACTTTTTAGACATTTCATCAGCAATTGAAAAGACCGTTGATTTATTGGCGTAGGAAATTTTGTTTTTGATTAAAATTTAAAAAAATTTAATTTGAAATTCCCGAAAATTCCCGGAAAAAATTTTTAATTTAAAAAAATGTCCCGAGATACCCGGGAATTCTTTCCCGCGTAGAAAATCTATTGAAAAAGTAATGCTAAGAAAAACAATAGTTTGTTTGTTACAATTGCGGGTACAATAATATATTCTTTTTTCACCCAGACTTCCACCGTGTTTTTTCTCTGAGTGTAATGACTAGGGATGCGATTTCCATGCAAATGCATGTTTTTTGTCGATAGTCTAAGAACGATGTCGACCAATTATCTTTCTGAATCATTAAATTTGCGTTAAAATGGCATCGATTTGTTTTTGCATATTGTTGCATATTTTATGTTTAAAATGCATATTTTTGCTTATTTTGACATTTTTGAGGGATTTTTTAATTTCCATATTATAAAAAAGATCTTAAAAAAATGTTTAAATAAAAAAAAAAAAAACTTTCCAAAAAATTTTTAAATTATAAATAAATTCTTTTGGAGCTTTGCCTTACAATATTTTCAAGATTTCGACAAAAGATGCTTCTATTTTTAAACGATTCAGCATTTAATTGTAAAGGCTTCCAATGGGTTACAAATTGCTTGCTTGGCACATGGGTTGTACCAAGTTGCAGAGAATTTAGAAGCCAATTCGATATCCCTTGATTCACATTTCGCAGCAGCCAGTAGCAGCGAAATAGGGGCCTGGCTAGATGCTTCAAAATTTTAATCAAAAAAACTATGAGTAATTCAAGAATGTTTGAAGAGCTTGTTGATGCCGATGATTGTGCAATTAAAAAAAGGAAAAGAAATATTAAATTTTAATAACATCAGAAGTCAATTAGCATTTGTATTTTCCAAATACGTATATGTTGGTGAAACAATAACTAATTCGGATGGATTCAGTTCACTTAATTCTCAATTCAAATAAATTGTTATTGCTAAATTTAAAAATAACAATGTGGAAGAAAGTATAGCCCGAAAAATTAAAAAAAAAAAATCCAAAACGTTTCAAAAAATAAAATATATTTCAAATATTTTTGATCTGATTTGGAAACATAGTGGGATCTGAAAACGAATTTTTCTAAATATATTAGCATTCTTCAAGTACACTGTGCCTTTTAATAAAACAGTAATTGAAGCACAGCCGCAAAAGACGTTGTAAACGCCATATTTTGCAAAAACTGTTTTTTGCAGATAACCGTTTACTTTACTCTCTTACACAGTTTAAACATCAAATCAACCAAAACTATGCTCCTTTGCGCCTTCAAAATGGCGTACAAAGTGTCAGCCAGTGGAAGAACATTGCAAGTCACTAACAAAATGATGAAACCGAAATGGTTTTGCAGTGCGGAATAATGTTTTAAAAGCCTTTTGCATTAAAGTTCTTATTATCATTTTTTTTAATAATAGAAAAAAAAAATTTTAAAACAAATAATGCTGCCTGTCAAAAAAACGTTTTTTTGCTCTCCTGAAAAATTATTATTTTGTAACTTAAAACGTAATTCGCGGCTGTGCTTCAATTATTTATTTAAACATACAAAAACTAAATTAGTTATTTAAGTTTTTAAAGATATTTGAATACCAGTAGACTTAGGCCCGTTTTCACAACTTACCGATAGCTAAAGGTAGGATTTTATCGGCCATATAAAAAGTGTTCCATTAGTACAACTTTACTTTAACCTACCAGGTAGGATGAGCCTTAACTTACTTTATCGCTCACTTAAGGTTAAAGTAAAGTTTTAATAATGGAACACTTTTTATAAGGCCGGTTAAAGTTTACTTTTAGCTATCGGTAAGTTGTGAAAACGGGCCTTAATTTTATATATTTTTGTTTTAAGTAAAATTAAAAAACGATTTTTTATGGAATTTTTTAAAGTTTTTTGTGCATATTTTTTATTTTTTTAAGTGCAAATATTGGATTTTTTAGTGCATGAAAATCTCAGCCCTAGTAATGACTAAGCAATATCAGCGACTGTTGACAAGTCGATAAAGGGACTGTAGACAAATCGATACAAGCGAATTAAGACTAGTCGCTAACAATGACATGTTAAAAGGCTTTAATAGAGACTAGTCGATAAACTTAACTGTAAACTAATCGATAAAGAATAGTCGATTAACTAAGCAATAGACTCGTAAATAAACTCGAACATAGATTAACTCGAGTATATAAAATAGTCAATCAACTCGACTGTAGAATAACACAGTGCAACACGAAAAAAATAACCACATACGGACACCACTAAGTAACAAACGACAAAAAAAAAAAAAATACCCGTGTCTCCCAGTTTTGCCAAAAGTCATGCACTTTTTTTATGGGCCCCCAAAGATTTGGGGCCTCGGTGGAATTTTTGCAAAAAATGATCATTTTCTCAGACTCATATCTTGCAAACCGTTCGGAATTTTGCTTTGCCCTCTAAGACAAAGTTGTAGCTCTTGCCATAAAGAACAAGAACTGTGAATTTTTAAAATCAAAAAACTTCATCTTTAAGATCAAAATCACAAAAAACTTTCAAAAATTCGTTTTTTTACCTTTTTTCCCCTTGTTCAGGTCCATAGGTAGCAAACCGCTCAAAATTTAAGGAAGCAATCAACTACAAAAATTTACCTAAGGTCTTAAAAAACAACTTCCTAGGAATGATTCTCTCAGAGGGTAAATCAAAATTCCGAACGGTTTGCAAGATATGAGCCTGAGAAAATGATCACTTTTTTGCAAAAATTACACGAGGCCCCAAATCTTTGGGGGCCCATAAGAAAAAAGTGCATGACTTTGGGTAAAACTGGGAGACACTGGTCTTTTTTTTTTTGGTCTTTTATCACATAGTGGTGTGCTTATATGGTTATTTTTCCATTACTTAAAAAATTACACACAGTGTAATCGATAAACTTGACAGTAGACTGGTCAATAAACTCGATTATAAAGGAGCTTGTAACTGCAACTTAGATATTCTTAGTTGCAGCGTTTCGTAAATAGCTGAAGGCAATACGGACCAGTTTGTAAACAAAAATTAGGGCTTGCCAGTGTTAGAAATTGTTGTATTTAAATCCAATTTTGTCTATAAAAGTTTGCATATTTGCAGGGAAAATTTATGTATTTTAAAATCTAAAAATCAGGATTTTTTTCCATTTTCAAAAACAATATTTATATTGTGTTTTAAAATGCTTTTGTTTAGATATTTTAAACTTATTTTTAAAACCAATTTTCATGTGCATAAAATGGCCCGGAAACGGATGTTTCACATTAACTTCCGTTCAAATTTCATGATTGTGAGTTTAAATTGAAACAATATTATTTTGCTAAAAATAACATTAAAACATCAGTGTTTTTTTACACATGTATTGATGTATATTTTAAAACTAAACAAAATTTAAAACAGATAAATAAGTTTTAATCTCTGGATAATTTAACTTTTAGAACACAATGCAGATTGTCTTTATTCTTATTATCCTACTTCTTAAATATAAAACCTTTTTTGTCTCTTTGTCATTTGATTTCACAAAGAGCTTAAAACTAAAATAGCCACTAATATAAACTTTTTTGTAGTCAGCGGTTTTTGTTTCTTTCCTCTTTCATTTTTGTTATAGTTTTCATTTAAATAAAAAAAAAGGAAACATTATTTTGCGTTACACACTCTAAAAGTCAGTTGTGTCTGTTCTCTATGCTGCTTCACTTCCGTTTCCTTTTTGCTGTCAATGGAACTGGTTAACAAAAATATAAAAAAAATAAAAATATTTGTACCATTTTCTTTATCTTTGTATGTTAATGTTTTAGATTCATAGCTAGGAAAAGCTCAAACAAAAAAAAATTTCGCAATGCAAAGATAAGCAGATTTTACTATTGTATTTATTCTATTTAATACATTCATTCAAACTGACAACAATTTCTTGTTTTCCATTGTTGCTATAGGCTTAAATTATGTTTTAGGATGTCAATGATGAGGGAGTATGCGTGCTATAGGAAAACGAAAATCTCATTTCCTTAATAATAAATTTTCAACAGATTAACAATTTTTTTGCAAACATTTTTTAGAATTAAAAACTATTTTTTAATTAAAGTTTAAATAATATTTCATGTTCGAGATTGCAAATTGGTTAAGTCGAGAATATATATTTTTTTAGTCGAGTTCATAGACTAGTTTATAAGCTGGTATTTCGACTATTTTTTTTGTCGATTATATTTTTTTTTCCGAAATTACAAGGGCCAGCCCATAAATTTTGATAGACGAGACAAAAAAAAAGACACGTATATCGGCGTTTTGAAAGTTTACATTTGAATTGTTTTAATGGTGTTTTCGCTCTTCTTTAAAAGCAACACATGGTTTCTTATGCTTATTAACAATAAGAATGTGCCAGAGCTGGGAAACTTTAACCCCCTCCTCAAATGAAATTCAGATGTAAACTTTTTAAACGCCGATACACGTGTCTTTTTTGTTTGTCTCCTCTATCCAAATTTATAGGCCGGACCTTGTAATTTTTTTTTGTTGTACAGTGTAATTAATCATATCTTATCCTAATACTTTGTTTTGTGTCCTGCCAGTGCCAGACAACAAATTTCGTCATCACGGTTTCTGTTCACATATGTAGGTGTTTATCGTTCTTCTGATTGGGTGAGTGCTGCAGTGTCTCTTCTTCTTAAGCGAGCGTGGCCGCCATGATTTAAGTTCAAGCTTTTTTAAATATTTTACTGCATATTTTTTAATCATAGTTTTTCTAGTGGCACATTTAGATCCTTATGAATGTTTGAGTCTTTAATATACCAGGGAGCGGCTGTGATTATTCGAAGAATTTTATTTTGGCGCCTTTGATTTTTTCGATATTAGAGGCCGAGGCAGTGCCCCATAGTTGAATACCGTAGCACCAGATAGGCTTTAAGATAGAGTTTTAAAGTAGAAGCTTATAATCGAGACTAAGGACAGAATTTCTTCCAATAAGCCAATGAATTTGGATGGCGTTGAGTTTAATTTGAGTTAATTTCGCCTCTATATGGCATTTCCACTTTATTCGCCGATCCAGATGTATACCGAACTTTGAGGTATTATTTGATTATTGATTTTAATAGGGGGGCATGATTACCGACGCAAGGTGAATGTTATAGTACGCATTTTTGCTCATTGACCTTTATCCTCCATTGCTTTAACCACCGTTCGAGTTGAAATTTCGTGCACGCTTAGAAAAGCTGTATCATCCGCAAATGTTGAAGTTTGGATGTAGTTGTTTGTAGGCATGTCCGAAGTATAAATTAAGTATAAAAGAGGGCCCAGGATGCTACCTTAAGGGTCTCCAGCGCCAACTGGTTGAGGGGCACTTAAGAAATTCCTTCTTTTATAATAAATTGACGACCGACTAAGAAGCTTTCTTAAAGCTTGTGTGTGTTTGCTGGTAAGTTTTGCTTCAATTTATGTAATAAGCCGTCATGCCCGACTTTATCAAAGAGCTTACGAAACATCGATGAAGAGTGCTGAGCAATATTTTTTTTCTTCAAAGGCTTTTCTTATGACATTAACTATTCGATGAGTTTGTTCAATTGTGCTGTGTTTTCTTCTAAATCCGAATTGATGGTTTGGAATACAACTATTTTCATTTAAAATCGGTGTTAATTAAGACAGCAATAATTTCTCAAACAGCTTTGACATATTTGATAATAAGCTAATAGGCCTATATGTAGGGATGAAACGATACGAGTAAATACAAGTACATATTCGATACTTTTATATAAGTACCAAGTATTTTTGTAATCGATACTTAGCAACCGAGTAACAAGTAGTATCGATAAAAAAATACTCGGTATCGGTCAAAAGTAATCGTTTCACTTTGATATTGAAATTAATCAAAAATTTTTGATTATTTTTCAAAGCTGGAGCAGCAGTAACGGTGTCAAGAAACCGTTTGACCATTAAACACCTAGAAACCATCGTCAAGGTCCATTTCCTCAATTTATGGCTAAAGGAAGTCCGTTATCATCTCGCGATGGCGAACACCATTCACGGTAATTGCTTGGCCAACCTCATTTTCGAAGACGCCGCCAGCCACAGAACTAACTGCGGAGCATGCATGCATATTTTCCCATTTCCTACGGACCCGGTTTGCTGAAATTTAAGCGCAATTCTCCCGATTGTGGAAACATTTGGTCGATTATACTGACCAAAAAAATCACGATGTGCATTAAATGCATTTTGATTGAACGCCCATTTTCGTAAAAGGCTTTATTAATCTTAACGCGCTGCTCAATTGTGTACCTCTCAATAATCGAAGTTGTCAAATACAAAAAAAAAAAGAAATGTCAAATTAAGTTGCGCAAAAAACTTGACGTTAAGGTGTGACTCACAATTAACATCGTAGATTATGGTTTTTACTTTATTATATATTTAGCAATTTAAAAATTAAATACATATTTACATTTAAAATAAATACACAGTGACATTGTTGATTTCTGGAATAAAAGGTGAATGAAGGATGTTATCCTGAACGTTCTATAAAATTTCGTTTTTTAAGATAAAAAAAGACTTTTCGGCAGGGAATTGGTGGTAACAAAAAATGGTCTCAATTTTTAAACTTTTCGTTTTGCACAAAAATTTTAAAGGGTCGTAGTTCTTTTTGTATTGTATAGTACTAAAACACTAATAAGAACGTTTATAAATGCTTCTTTCTATTCTTTTATCGTACTAACCGATACAAGTACCGATACAAGTACCGATACAAGTAAGTATCGATACTTTTTTTTCGATACTGAGTAGGTGTCGATACTTTACGAGCGATACCACATCGAGTAAAAGTATCGATACCTTAGAGGTATCGTTTCATCCCTACCTATATGACCCAACTTTTGTATGATCTTTAGCTGGCTTTGGTATCATGGTAACTAAGGAAACCTTCTACTTTTGAGGATAGTATTCCAGATGTAATATATCATTAAAGATAAAGAGAATAATTTTCTTTGCTATGCGAGGTAGCTCTTAAAGCATTTTGTTACTGATCTTATCAATACCAGGTGGCTTCTTAGTGTTTAAGTCACAAATAGCCTTTCAGATTTCTCTTATCTCAAATCTTAGGGGAATAGCAGCTCTAGCAGCAGCAGGTGGTAACTCGGCCGCAATATCGTGAGATATATTTGGTGTAAATACTTTCTTCAAGTGACTAACAAACAGATTTCCCTTTTCAATATCGTTTCTTGCCCAACTACCATTCAAGTTTCTTAATGGTGGCTTAGATATAACTGGCCTTTTTAGATTTCTAGCTGCACGCCATAATTAGCAGTCTGATTGTGGAGTTGCATCAAGTTCCTTAAAATATTTTTCTAGAGAAGCCGTTTTCTGAGTCTGCAGTAACTTTCTTAACCTTTTTGTGCGATCTTTTAATAAATTCTTGCGGGGATCTGTACAGTCCATTTTATGGACCAAAGTTTAGACGGACTTCTCGACTTGTCTATAATCGAGCTTATCGGCTTATATAGGTATATTCTAGTAAATGACCATTTAATGGTTCAGTCTATCGACTATTTTATAATTGGGTTTATCACAGTTTTAAAGCGGAATTTATCGACTACTTCTATTCAGGCTAATGGATTATTATTTGATATGAATATTAAACAGTGATGTGTAAAATGTGCAGTCTTCCTTTAAGTAGGCCCAAATTTTGTAGCAAAGAAATACCAAAACCATTAATTATTTTTCAGCAGCTATTAATTCTTAATAATCATTATTTGTTTGTACATTTCTTTAGCATTTTATTCTGATTATAAAATATGATGACATATGAAGTCTTAAATTAATTGACACTGCTGTGAAATGTGTCTGTGCGGTACATTCTCACACAAATGGCAAATACCACAAAAAAAAAATAAAATTAAGAACAGTAAATTGTTATATATAAAACATGGTTTATTTAATATGTCCATGTTGTTCTTAGCCAACTTAACTAAATGCCAATTACATTTGTAGTTTTACAAGAAAATAAAAATAAAGAAAAACCAAAACACATATCCTTCTTCCTTAGTGTTGTTGCTTTATAAAATGTGTTCTTTTTTTGCTGTTGTAAATGCTCTTGCTGTCCTCTGCAAACGCACGTACAGAGGAGGGCTCATTTTGTCACATGTTTTAGTTAAAAGTTGTATAGTCTTGCTTGTAGTTTGTTATCTGCTCAGGACATACAAAAATAGTTTAAGCACTCATACGACTCCGTACTAGTGTATCGAAGCCTTAAAGCTATTTTGTTGCATGCACATACATGTTGTAGGCCAATAAGACAATGCGAAAAGTTTAAACAGAAAAAAAAAAAAAAAAAATAAAAAAGAGAAGGAAATTCTGCCATAAAAAAAGAACTTTGCGGTTGGAAGTTGTAAATTGTAAGTGGCATTTTAAAATTATTTTGTATGTGCGGCTCTATGCTTCATAGTTCAATACTTTTGGTAGGATACACAAAATGATACAGACGTATAAGGTAGCAGAGAAATATACATAATAGAAAAAGCTGCTTAAGTCTTTCGCAAGCTTCCGTAGGCCAGTTATAATTCTCTTCGGCCTGTTTTTGCCATTCTCTTTGTGCATTTGGTATACAACTTTTCTTATCTGCGATAACTAACAGAAAAAAGTAGGATGCCTTAAAACTTCGTAGCAGCTTTGAAATTTCTAAAACTCTACGTGTTTATTTTGTTTATAAACCGCACGGCACAAGTGCGTTCTTTTGAAATTGTTTATAAATTTAATACAAAAACACGTGTATGGCTCCTACAAACAGAAGCACGTCTAAATGTTTGTTTAAGTTGAACTATAGTTTTACAAATTGCTTTCTATTTTCAATTACATAAATGCCACAAGGTGACAGAGCCAGTAAATAAATTTGATTGTTGCAACTTAGCAAAATGTTTAATTTAAAAACTGTTTTTTTCACTTTTTTTAGTGTTGCAAATAGCAAATAAATTGCTAGGGATTTAATTAAAGTATCTAGACAAAAAATAGGAAATAAAAGGCAAAGAACAAGAAAAACTGAGCAGTTTAATGAAGTCTGATATGTTAATTGGCACAAGAAAGCCAAATTTAATTACACTTAATAAGTAAGAGAGCTATATTCGACTTTGTCGAATCTTATATACTCTTCATCAGAAGGTTATAAAAATACTATTCTTAAGATAAAAATACATTAGTTTTGAGCCACGCCCACTTCTCCAACCCCATTCACATTGTTTTGGATGTTGTGTATTAAAAAACATGTTGCTTGTACTATAAGGGATAAATGAGTAAAACTGAAGGCATACGTTGTTTTTTGCGCATATTCAGCTATTTGTTGACCAAACTGGCTGGATTTCAATAGCAAATAATTCCGGACAATATGTGATATAATAATGGGTCTTCGGAAAACCCATTTCAACGGACACATGGACAGACGGACGGACAGACATACGGACGGATGGACATCGTTTAATTAACTTTGCTACTCATAAGGACCCAGAACATATATACTTATAGGGTCTAAGATTAATATTTTAGAAATTACAAACGGATTGACAAACTTATATATGGGCGTTTCCGCAGAAAGGTCCACCTTAACCAAAAAACACAGTTTTTTAAATAAAACGCAAACCATTTGATATATTTCCAAAACTTTATGATCGACTGAATACTATCAAAACATATATGAATGGAACTCGACTTCATTCATATGGCCACTGCGGGCACGTCGGCAGCGGTCGATTCTTTGGACCCAATTTTCGATGACTCGGTCATATACTTTGGCCGTAACGGCAGCTATTTCGCGTTCAATGAGTTCTGAGTTCTTCTAACGTCGTCGGCTTGTTGGCATATACCAATGATTTGACGTAGCCAAAAAGAAAAGAGTCTAAAGGCGTTTAATCGCACAAACGAGGCGGATAATTGACTGGTCCATTTCTATAGGTAACACGCTCACCAAACTTGCTCTTCACTCTGTGGCGTTTGGTAAATACATAAATTGTCACCCAAGTGGATAGTTTCACCGTTGAGTAGATATCCTCGTAAATCGTTTTCACATCTTTGGAGAAGGGCTTAAAAAAAATACGGGACTATAAGACGAGCCAGTAAAGACTATGGGTGCGTTCGTAAATGCATCACTGCGCTGCATCAGAAAAGCAAACTTTTTTTAAAACAGATAAACAAATAATTATAATTGTTTTTATTGTGTGACTTTTATTTTTGTGGAGTATTTCACAATTTTTTGGTCCACATTTACTTCACTGATAAATATATAAGGATTTGAAATCACTGATGCAGCGCAGTGAAGCATTTACGCACGCACCCTATACTATAGAGACGAGACTATAAACGCCTGCAAGTTATAAACTTAACTTTGTACATATCTAAAATTATAGTTTTTAATTTTGTTTGTAGTCTACACTGATAGAAAAATGCATCTTCATATTGATGATGCCCTTACATCCGAATTGTGACATCAATGTTACTACAAATGGCATCAATGATGCAAAAACTAACATCAATCTAGTCATTGTCTTCGTACAATTTTGTCATTTTTTACGTGTCATCCATTTTGTGACTATAGGTACATACATCAATTCGATGCCACATTTTGTATATTATTAACATTATTTTCATGGTTACAATGTATTATAAGATGCAAAAATTCCTATATTCTATTTTTTTAAATTATTTAGTTCAATTCATCAATCCAATGACTAGAGCCTTCGTACAATTTTGTCATTTTTTACGTGTCATCCATTTTGTGACTATAGGGACATCAATTCGATGCCACATTTTGTATATTATTAACATTATTTTCATGGTTACAATGTATTATAAGATGCAAAAATTCCTATATTCTATTTTTTTAAATTATTTAGTTAAATACATCAAATTTTTAAAGTAGAATGATTACGAAAACCATATGAGGCATGGTGCTGGTATCTTATTATTGAGAGTTCTGCTGTAAAAAAAGGTCGTAATTCAACAAACGTGAAGCAAACATATGAGGGGCTTAAAGCACAAGGGGTTCAAGTGACTTATGTTAAATAATGAGACAAAAGCGGTTGTTTCACTTGTGCTCCAAGCGAAGCAGGTATTTTAAAGTCAAGTGCTTGAATTGTCCACCATATCTAGCGTCCGGATAAGAATCCTACATTCACCTCTTGTGCTCTGAACAACTTCTCCGAAATATACCTATAATTCCATATGTAAACTCAATTTTAGAAAAAGGCACTTAAACCCCTTGTGCTTTAAGCCCCTCATATGTAACTGGCAAGTAAATTATAATATTCTTTTTCTTTGATTTAAGTCAATTCCAATGACTTTGAGTTAATGACAAATTTTCATTAAATTGACGCTAATGTGTCGTTTCTCCGATGTTACTGCGTCATCGCACTGATGACAAGTTCGTCATTTCTGTGATGCCGATGTGTCATCCCATTGATGACATAACTTGATTTTTTACCCTGATGACACTTTGGCAAAGTAATGTTAAGGTTGACATCACCATGATAAAAAGTGTCATGGGGTCAAAAACGAAGACACTTATCAAAGAACTGATGTCAAAATACATCAGCGTTATGACGCCTTTTCTATCAGTGTAGTCTACTATTTAGTCGATTAAGTATTCTTAAATCTGGTCCATAATCTACTTTACTTTACGTTATTCCGTATTTAATTCGGAATATTTTAATTTTTTAATGTATTGATTTTAACTACGATTTGTGAAGCGCCCTTTGAATTTGGCAAATTAAATTCTTAAATTCAGAAATTTACATACTTTTTCTTATTAAAGGCTTCGGCTTTTATTACATATTTTGATTTAGTTTTCTCTACATTTTATTTCATTGTTAAATAGAAATGGAAATAAAAAAAAATCTTGTGAGCTATAAAAATAGTTAAAGTTAAGAATGTTGTGCAGAATACACACAATTCCCCAAAGAACTAACATTATTTTATGTGTCTTTATGGGGTGTTTCTTTTTTGCTATAAACGCTAAATAAAATATAAAGTTAATTTAAAAAGGCCTTAAAATCAGAGAAATTAAGCAAAATTTTTTAAATTTTAGCTTTTTTTTTGGTGTAAGTAACCGAAGAAAATATTAAATAATATAAAACTGGAAATGAAAGTTCTCTTTTAAATTGTAAACATTTTTGGCTAAAACTTGATTTTTACAATACATTTATGTATATTAAATAAATTTAATGAAATTGAAATTGAAATTTTTCTACGAAAAATTGCTTACGAATTTTCCCTTAAGTCTGTTTTCTAATACATATTACATTTACATTATTTAACATAATGTGCTGTTGATGTTTGTTGTCCTTTGGGATTTGTGTTCTAGTTAGAAAAGAAGATTTTTATTGTATTTTATTTTTTGCTAGTTTCGAGTTTTTCCTGCTGTATTTTCTATTTTCTTATTCTAACAAGCAGTTTTCGATTTAATAATAACATACGATGATAGCAGTTTATACTCAGATGTGTTTTAACAAAAAGCATAGAAGAACTATAATCCCTGCTGCTTATTTCAGAAAATAGTTTTACAGGCTGTTTGAAAAAAATTTACAATATTATTCAAAGGATTGTTGTATTGAGATTTACGCTTCCTGTTTTTATAGAAAAAGAAAGCAAAGAAGTGAGAAAAAGCAAGAAAATGGATAAAAATGACCCAAATAGTGATTTGGGTTGTAGTAATAACCTCGAAGTTTTAAAGATGTTTTTCTTTAAAGAAACTTCTTTTAGAAGTAAATGCTATTAAATGGTATACATTAATCAGCTAGAATATAAACTAAAATATAGACTAGAATTTAATATAGAGACGATATATCTTTGGCTTGGTGCTAAAAGGGCCCATGTCAATGTTTTGCTGTTTTGAGTTAATCGTTTCATTATGTGTATTATTTTACTCTCTTTTATTTTTCTGTATCAGTCAAGGCTAAGTTAACCCAGAACAGTTTAATGAGGTTTTTTAGACATTGGCTGGTACAGAAATATAAAAGAGAGTAAAATAATACACATAATGAATCGATTAACTCAAAACAGCAAGGTATTGGCATTGGCTCTTTTAGCACCAAGCCACAGATATAGAGTATATTAAAGAGTCGAAACTATAGACGAGTGAAAGTTATAAAAAAGGCAAAACAATAGACGAGAATATATACGAGACAAATGAAGAGACTGCAGTCGAGACTACAGACGGGATTATAGTTGCGAATTCAGATCAGGCTAAAGACAAGACAAGACAAGACAAGACAAGACAAGACAAGACAAGACAAGACAAGACAAGACAAGACAAGACAAGACAAGACAAGACAAGACAAGACAAGACAAGACAAGACAAGACAAGACAAGACAAGACAAGACAAGACAAGACAAGACAAGACAAGACAAGACAAGACAAGACAAGACAAGACAAGACAAGACAAGACAAGACAAGACAAGACAAGACAAGACAAGACAAGACAAGACAAGACAAGACAAGACAAGACAAGACAAGACAAGACAAGACAAGACAAGACAAGACAAGACAAGACAAGACAAGACAAGACAAGACAAGACAAGACAAGACAAGACAAGACAAGACAAGACAAGACAAGACAAGACAAGACAAGACAAGACAAGACAAGACAAGACAAGACAAGACAAGACAAGACAAGACAAGACAAGACAAGACAAGACAAGACAAGACAAGACAAGACAAGACAAGACAAGACAAGACAAGACAAGACAAGACAAGACAAGACAAGACAAGACAAGACAAGACAAGACAAGACAAGACAAGACAAGACAAGACAAGACAAGACAAGACAAGACAAGACAAGACAAGACAAGACAAGACAAGACAAGACAAGACAAGACAAGACAAGACAAGACAAGACAAGACAAGACAAGACAAGACAAGACAAGACAAGACAAGACAAGACAAGACAAGACAAGACAAGACAAGACAAGACAAGACAAGACAAGACAAGACAAGACAAGACAAGACAAGACAAGACAAGACAAGACAAGACAAGACAAGACAAGACAAGACAAGACAAGACAAGACAAGACAAGACAAGACAAGACAAGACAAGACAAGACAAGACAAGACAAGACAAGACAAGACAAGACAAGACAAGACAAGACAAGACAAGACAAGACAAGACAAGACAAGACAAGACAAGACAAGACAAGACAAGACAAGACAAGACAAGACAAGACAAGACAAGACAAGACAAGACAAGACAAGACAAGACAAGACAAGACAAGACAAGACAAGACAAGACAAGACAAGACAAGACAAGACAAGACAAGACAAGACAAGACAAGACAAGACAAGACAAGACAAGACAAGACAAGACAAGACAAGACAAGACAAGACAAGACAAGACAAGACAAAAGAAACGATTTTATATGCGATTTTAGCGAGGCTATAGAAAGGACTACACACGTGATTATTGAAAAGACCATTGACGGACGTATAGATGCGACTCCAAACGAGATTAAAGACAAGATTATAGATGGGATTATGGACAGAACTATAGATGAGACTACAAACGAGACTATGCACGAGTCAACAGACGAGACTATAGACGAGATTGTAGGTACGAATTTAAACGAGGCTATAGACGAGACAATATAAAAGATTATTGATTCAATTTAAGCGACACTACAGATAAGAAAACGTACAATATTATAAAAGAGACAATTGACGATCGTTTATACACAATTATAAATGAGAATATGGACGAGGGACTAGATAAGAATTTGGCCGAGGTTATAAACAAGATTATAGGTAGGATTATTGATGCAATTTTTTCGAGTCTATAGACGCGACTATAAATGAGACTTAAGACAAGAGTATAGACGAGACTAATGTGTAGTTTATAGAACACGAGCGCCTTACTAGTCCGTTCAACTTACAGTTAAAACAAACACAAATTTCGAAATTTTGCTTTTGTTTTAAATGTAAGTTGAACGGACGAATAAGGCGCTCGTGTTCTATAAGCCACACATAAATTAAAGATTATAGACGATATTATGTATGCGATTATAGACAAGACTGTTGAAAAGACTATTGACGAAACAATCGACGAGATTATGAACGTTATATGAATACAAGAGATTATTGACAAGACAATAGATGAGACTGTAGTTTTACGAGAAAATAGATAACACGAAAGACAAGATTATAGATGCGCTAATTAACGAGACTATAGACAAGACAATGGATGAGCATATAGACGCGACTATAAATGACACTTAAGACAAGACTAAATATATACGCAAAGAAAAAACATGGTTGTACTAAACATGTTCTAAGATTAACATATTATGAAAAAATTTATGATTGTAGTGACCATATTACGATTATTGTTGAGTCATATTATGACAAAATATATTCGTAATACTACATCAAAATATTTTTCCCTTAATCATGTTACTGTCATGCTAATCATAACAAAATTAGGAAGTAATCATATTATTGTCATGTTAATCATAATAAGTTAAGAAGCAATCATATTATGATTATGTTAATCATAATAAAATAAGGAAGTAATCATATTATTGTCATGTTAATCATAATAAGTTAAGAAGTAATGTTATTGTCATGTTAATCATAACAAGTTAAAAAGTGATCATGTTATTCTCATGTTAATCATAATAAAATTAAGAAGTAATCATATTATGGTCATGTTAATCATAATAAGTAAAGAAGTTGTCATGTTATTGTCATATTGATACTTATAAGTTAAGAAGTATTCAATTTATTATCATGTTAATCATAATAAGTTTAGAAGTTATCATATTATGATACAGCACCACTGTCACAACAATAAAAAAAAAATTAATTTTTTTTGCATAGATTTTTTATTTTGTGCCACTTAACAATTTTTTTTAATGTAAAAACAATTTTTTTAAGATTTTTTTTAATTGGTTCTTTTTAAATTGTGGTTCATAAAAATGCTTCTATAAAGACGAGTCTGTATAGACAAGAATAAAAAGACGACACTATAAAGGCAAAAGTACACAGCAGAGATACGACTAAGGAGATAAGCCTATAAAGTCAAGATGATATTTGACTGTAGGATTATAAGCAAAATTTATCAGTATTTTAAATTTCAAATAACAGACTATAAATCTATATTTTTTCTCTCTAAAAAAATGTTTTTTAAACACTTTTTGCATTTTTGCTATACTGTCCAACATTTGATTTATTACAACTTATTACATTTAGTAATCTTTTTATTGTTTCAAAGGTAAATTGAAATTTGTAAAATATAATTTATTTTCCTTTAGTTTAAGTGTAAATAACCTTGATTTCGCTGGCGGTCGGTAGTTGTTTTTTTTTTTTTTTTGCAAAATTCTGGCTAAAAATAAGATTTGCTTAGAAAGAAATTACCAAAACTTAAAAAAAAAGAAAGCAATTTTGCTGAAATTGTTTACAAATTCATAAAAGTAGACATTTTGTAGCCTTAAAAGACGAAATAAAGAAATGTGGCCGTTTGCCATTTGGCTGAAAACTGCTACATTTTTTTTTTTTTGGTTTTTAGTTTCAAATTTATAAATTTTGCGAAATAAGTTCACAAATAGAATTTAATATTTTGTGTTTAAAGAAAAGTTTTGCAAAAATTCGATCCAAAAGTTTAAAATGCTTTTGGTGGTTTGTGTGAGATTTTGTTATTCTAGATAAGGAAAGACAGCCAGCTAAGAAAACCGCTTTTGATTTATATACATTAGAAAGTAGCTAAACATTCTCTTATTTTTTTTTTATTAATTTTTTTGTTTTCTTTCCTTGGTCAGCTTATAAATTATGCAAAGTGATGAAAATATTTTTTCTGCAGCTTTTGGTTTATTGTGATTTGCTTAGCGATTTACCACCTTATTCATTAAAAATAAAAAGATTGTTTTATTAAAGGTTAATAAAGAAAATATTCATAGAAAATTCGTTTCATAAAGTTTTTATAAATCTGTTTTATTTTATATGAATAAGGCCGTTAGAAATTTTATTTTATACAGCTGTTTTAGAGATTTGAATTATGTTGTTTACTAAAATATTAATTATTTAATCTTAAATTACACTGTGCTAGTCGCAAATATTAAGAAGCTGGGCAATGTTCTGGCAAAGGTTATTTGAGTGCGCTGAATTCAATGGTAAAAGCCGTTTTTCAAAGTTAGCGCTCAATACAAATCTCAAAACTATTGTACCATAAATGATACTTTTTATACTTTTAGGATCCTTGTTCAATTTAAAAATGCAACTTTTCGTTATTTGTTTTTTTTTGAATAAATTTATTTTTCACTATTTTTAAAAAAAAAAAAGAATAACAAAATTCACTACCAAAAATTTTACAGTCAAGAAGAAGCCATCCTCGCTTTCTACACAATTTTGTCCCCTAAGTACTTCCCTACAGTCACTAACAGTCCTAATGAAATGTTTGTTTAAGGCTTTAAGCGCTGCTTACCTAACCATATACAGGTTGGAAAAGCGACAAACAGATTCCTAACTTGACCCAACTTGTGACCTTTAAAATGCACGGAATCACTACTTGAAAAACGGTGCAGGCTTTGGGACATCACTTGAAATGTTATTTTTTTTTTTAATAAAAGTTGTTGAGAGTTCTTTCACTTACTTCACTGCATTTCTGTATGTCTTATTGAGTAGTGCATATTTGTGCGCTTATTTTTTTAAATGTACCTTTAGTGCTTAGCAAAATGATACAATTTTTTATTGGGTAGTCAGTTTTTCATCTTTGATATGTCAGTATTGTGCTACATTAATTTTGACCAGACAATTAATAGAAGCTAGGCTCAGGTGTAAAATTTCTTTTCCTTAATATTTCGTCTTAATTTCGGTCCAGCATTTATCATTCTAAGCACCCGGAATCAAGGGTCAAGTGTAAGAGGCCGAATGCAAAATAATAAGCGATTTCACAAAAATGTCCCGCCTCTTAGCTGAAATGAATTGAAGAGCAGCCACAGACAGCTTAAAAGTCGCCAATGCACCCATTAAGATGCGCTGTTTTGTGCGGTTTTTCGGCCGGCGGCATCATTGGACCGTACATTTTCAAAAACGACGAAACGTTACAGTGTACTGTACGAGCAATGTACCGACCAAAATGAAAAATCTGAACTTGGCTGACATGTGGTTTCAACAAGACGGATTCCATGCTGTATGCGATACCATAAACCTATTGAGAGCCGAGTTTGGTGAGCAATCAATCTCACGTTTTGAAGCAGACAACATTTCAGCTGCCATTGTTGAGAAAAAAAGTATGCCAAAATTGGAGCTCACGTATAGAAGCTGTCTATTGGTTATTAAGATGAAACGATTTGACCCAACTAGACTATCTTTTGTTAGGATACGTGAAGTTTTGTGTCTACTGGGACCAGCCAGCCAAAATTTCAGCCCTGGAAAACATCAGCCATGTCAGAGAATAGGGTGTATAAGCGAGCGATACGTGGCCTTAAAAAGAGTGATTTTTTAAACTTTTGGGTTTTCAAAAACAGTAAATTTGAAAAAGGGAACAAAATATATAAGTACGACCAATTTCAGCAGGTTCAGTTATAATTGGCTGTAGGAAAAATCGTCCAAAAAAAAAAAAAAATAATGAAAAATCGCCCAAATGAAGAATCGCCCAAAAGAACACGAAAAATTACCCCAAAAGTTATACATAAAATTTTGCCCAAAAAAAAAACGAAAAAAATTGAAAAATTACCCAATAAGCAAAAACGAATTTTTTCCAAAAAAAAAAAAAAAAAAATTACCCAATTTGCAAAAAAGTGTTTATTATTCATATAAATTTAGTTACATGAAAATGTAAGTTTTATGTCAAAAATTGCATTGTATCTTCAACAGCAGCTGTTTGGCAGTATGGACAGTAATACTTATTTGAGCCCTCCGCCAAACTTTGTGCACTCTTCAATAGTTAAATATTAATTAGTCACTGCATAGTTATAATCAATTACTCAAAACAGAATACAGCTTTTTGCAAGGTGGCATGTCATAAAGTACAGTGTCGTAGTGTCCATGGACACTGTGATACTTTTGAAAATGTCATAATGTCCGTGGGCCATAATTACTAAAGATGTTAAATACAAAAAAAGATCTACATACACGCAGAGAAAAACATGTTTTATTATGGTCACAACCAACAAAACTATTTTTAAAGAAACTTATTTTGCCATAATATGGTGACAATGATTTGGTTAAATCAAACATAATATGGTCAACATTTTTTTGAAAAATGGTTTTGTTGTTTGTTCTCTGGGTGCAAAACACTTTTGGCGCAAGTATTTTCTCCCCTATGGAGTAACAAGTACCGGCAGCGCTTACTAAAGCGTCTCTGCATAGCCGTCCTTCGGCCGGGCGCAAGGATTTTCTACTCCATGGTATAACAAAAACCGGCTTCGCTAACTCCTCTTTCTCCTCTATGGTATAACAAAGACCGGCTTCGCTAACTAAAGCTTCTCTGCGCAGACGGCCCAAGTGCGGGCGCAAGGATTTTTCCTTTATAGTATAACAAGTACCGGTTTCGGTAAGTAAAGCTTCTAAAATCTGCCTTGTTTCTGAACGAAGGCCGACTTCGCAGATAAGCTTTTGTTAGCGAAGCCAGTATTTGTTATACCAAAGAGGAGAAAATCCTTGCGCACGGCCGAAGGCCGGCTATGCAGAGAAGCTTTAGTTAGCCAAGCCGGTTTTTGTTATACAATAGAGGAGAAAATCCTTGCCCCCGGCCGAAGGCCGGCTGTGCAGAGAAGCTTTAGTAAGCGAAGCCCGTACTTGTTTTATCAAAGAGGAGAAAATCCTTGCGCTCGGCCAAAGGCCGGCTATGCTTTCGAGGTGGTAAGCTATGCTTTCGAGTTTGTCCACGGACCCTATGATACTGGACGTTATGACATGCCACATTTTTGCAATATGTCCCGTTATTTTAATAAATAACATTTAGGAATTCGACGTATAGTAAAAATGAATGATTTAGACAAATGGTTTGTAAGATTTTGACGAAATTTTAAAAATGAAAAATGGACCGAAAAAATGGGCTATTTTTCATAATGAAAAATCACCAAATTTAAAAAACGAAAAATCACCCAATAATAACGAAAACTAGCCCAAAAATTTTTGGTCACTTTTCATATGAACTTTGGGCCCAATTTAACATGGAATTTTTTTGGTCGATTTTTCCTACAGCCGTTATAATTAACTATCGGTTATAATTGTCAAAAGATGTTGCTACCTGGAAGTTAAAGTAATAGATAGTTTTAACTGAACTTGGTGAATTTGGCCGTACATAAATATTTTATTAACGTTTTTCAAATTTTCTGTTTATGGGAACCCAAAAAGTTTAAAATCACTTGTTAAAGGGCCACGTATCGCTCGCTTATACACCCTATACTCTGGTTTTGGCCCCTAGTGGGCATTTTTTGTCTTCACATCTGAAGAAATGGCTCGGCGGAAAAAGATTTGACTTTCAACGATGAAATCATTTCCAATACCTGTTTTGAAGACCTGGCAAATCTTAATTTTTGAAAGGTATGAAGTGAAAAAAAGTTTAAGAAACAGTGAACGTAGTGTTTAAAGCTCTAATAAAATGATTCTTTATATAAAAACCTATGTCACGGACTAATTGACCCACTCTCGTACATATACGATAAGTGATAATTCAATTTTTGGCTGTACTACTCAAGTCCTTAATCAAGTGCTCAATCAAGTGTTGGATACTTAAGTCCTTAATCAAGTGCTCTATCAAGCATTGGATTGTTTGAAACTGGACTTGATATAGAAATTTCTATGACTAGAAACTTAAGTATGGGTTTACACTTTAAAAGTTTTCTTTCAGAAAGTCTGACTTTATAGGTAAGCAAGGAAAAGAACAGGCTATTCTTATCTCCCCTCTCCCCTCTCACCAATAAACTAAGACGTTCTGAAAGAAAACTTTCTGTCTGTGAACCCAGACAAACTAAATATACCTTTTGTATCTAATTGATAGATCGGTCATTACAAAGTTTTGCAATGTAATTTCTAGTCTTAGTAAACTAAATTGGATCTCATACCAATTTAAAATTGTTAATGGCCTTTTAATTGTTTTGAAGTATTTTTCGAAAGAGATCTATACGGGATCCAAGGTTAATTAATAGCATTATTTATGGAAAAAAAACTTCTTTCCACTACGGACTTAATGCTAAATTTTTAACGATCCAAAACAATTATTCTTCGAGTTCCAACAATTTTTTTTTTTTGTAATTTTCTTAAAATAACAAAAATATAAAAAAAAATTTTGTTGTTTTTCAAAGGCTGGCTGCCATTGTATCTGCCAGTATGTCTCTGTCTATGATGTCTATTGTGGTTGGTTTATTAAGCTTAAAGAATTAAATTTTCTACCACATTATCCACCATCAAAATAAAATTCTATAGTTAACATATACATACAAACATACATATATCCACATGAACATAGACATACAAACAAACATTGACCAGTGGGTGGCCTTTAAACACCCACATAAATTTCTAGAAAAAAATGATGCCAGTTGTATGTTCGTGTTTTTAGTACCTTTAAGCATATTTAACCATCTAAAGGTACAAGTATTACTTGTTTTTGCTCTTTTAGCCTTTCTTTTCTTTATAGTCCTTCTCTTTTTTTCTTTGGCCAGCAAGATAAGAGGCCACCTTTAACATCCTTTAAGTTTGTTGTTTTGTTTTATGGTTGATGATAGTAAATATTTTCATGTTGCTGCTGTTGTTGCCTCTATTTGTTTTCATTTTATTTTATTTTATTATTTTATTTTTTTAGGGGGCAATTCACTTTTTTTGTTACAGAGACAATAAAGGATGCTTATCTGTTTTGTTTATGGCTTGTGACTAAAATTAAATTAAAGTATGTTGTACTTTTGTAATAAAAAATTTAGTTAATCGATATTGAAGTAAAAACGAAAAGTAAAGACAAATTTAGGCCATTAGTGAATGTAAATGGGTATTTATTTAAAAAAATTAGCCAATAGTTGATGATGATAAATTAAAGATATTTAGTTTTTTCTTTTAATTTCTAAGCTCTAGTTCAGTTCTAGCTCAGTTTAAGTTCAAATCACTTCTAGTTCATATTATTATTGAGGTTTTTTGTTCAGTTCTAGTTCAGTTCTAGTTTATTTTTAGTCGTTCAAAAACATTGATCTTTTGATGGACGCTACATCGGTGCACAATGGCTAAGAATCGCTATTCATCGGCAAAAAGCCTGTTACTTTAAAACCGATTGATTTATTTTATAATTGGTTTTTTTTTAGTCGCTTCGTCCTTCTGACAATTGAAAAGCGTGTACCAAATTTGCACATTGTGCACAAGGTAACATAGACAGACAACCAGCCAGTCTGTAAGCCGGCCAGCCAGGACGGACGGAAGTACGTCGTAAGCTTGACTCAGAAAGTAATTCTGAGTCGATCGTTATACGCAAAAGTTGGCTTAGAACCATATTACAAAAGTGAAGATTGTGGAGATTTTTTTTTTATAAAAAAAGTGATCTGCAGGCGGGTCCAAGCCTGCTGGTAGTAAAATATCTTTAACACCCTTTATCCCTGAAAAGTTATCTTCATTTGAAGCTCCAATTTGACTAAAAATTCTGAGAAAACATATAATAGCACACCAGGTCAGTGTTGCCAATTTAGCCATTTAGTGGCTAGATTTAGCCATTTTTCACCGTCTTTAGCCATTAAAAAATGTGTTTAGCCATTAGCCATTTTTTTTAGCCATTTTTCAACTTGTTTGGCCATAAAATTTTTTTGCCGTTTTTCTTTTAAAAGAATAATTTTTATTTTATTATAAAAATTTATAGAAGTAAAATAAACATTTTGAAAAGTTAAAACGCCTTTAATTTAAATCACAACTTTTACAAATGTTGAAAATCGCTATAAACTTTGAAGCTGAAACATCTTTCAAAATAAAGGAACAGTATTCCACTATTAAATTTATAATTTATGGTTGCAAGTATTTCAATAAAGGGTGCAGGTGGTAACAAAATTGTTTTAGAAATTTCAGAATTGACTATAAAGTTGCTCTCCTCTCCCTCTGGAGAGGGTGTTTAGCCAAGTAAACATCGTTAAAAGTAATTTGAGAAATAGGTTACATTAAGCAACCGTTAATTCGATTTTATCAATTAGGTAAATATTTTTACAAATAGAAACTGGGAATTATTTCCTTTCGGAGGTTACTTTATATTATATTAATCATTTTTTATTTTTCAAATTTATTCTATGAGCTTAATTTCAGTTATGTATTTTATAAAGCTTTTTTGTAATAGTCCTACTCCTTAAAGTCATTTCTGAAAATTGAAGGAATAGGACTATTACAAAAAGCTTTATAAAATACATAACTGAAATTTAGCTCATAGAATAAATTCGAAAAATAAAAAATGTTGAATGTAAATATTTTTACCATAACAATACAATATGTATACCACCACCACCTGGAGGAGAGGGTACTATGCGTTTGTGCTGATGTCTGTAACACCTTAAAATATTGGTCCTAAGCCCACTTTTTCGTATACCGATTGACTCAGAATCACTTTCTGAGTCGAATTAACGATGTTTGTCCGGCTGGCTGGATGTCCTTGCAAACCTTGTGCGCAAAGTACAGGTCGCAATTTAGAGATTATTTGATAAAATTTTGTACAAAGGTTAAATGTGGTGTAGGGTATCATAAAGTCGGGTTTAACAGACTATTCTTTCTTACTTGTTTTTTATTGTAGATCTGGACTCAAAAGGTTGGGTAAATGTTGTCGTGATTATGATTTACCTTCAAATTATTTAAAACTTATGATTATTTGAAACTAATGAGTGAGTGATTCCTATGAGATGAACAATAACGACATCGAATTTTTCGATGATTCAATTTTTTATATTATTTACGTTTTTTCTTATTTAACAAATTGATCGTAACTCACAATTTCATCGTTAACAACTTGAAATTAATTATTTCTGTTTTGTTATTGAATTTTAATGTATTTTTATTTAAAAAAGTATTTAGCCATTTTTTAGCCCATTTTTAGCCATTTTTTAGCCATTTTTTTCCGTAAATTTAGCCATTTTTGGTCACCAAGTTTTGGCAACACTGCACCAGGTATAAACAGTCTCGTTGTTTTAAAAACGATGCTGCATCCCCAGTTCCGGTGCGGCTATTGTTTAATTCTAATTCAGTTCTAGTTCAGTTCTCGTTTTAGTTCAAGGATCAAAATTTGAACGAAGGTTTCTAAGATTTGTTTAACCAATTACCTTTTCTATATCATAAAAACTCATTTATACTTCTCTAGGCGTATGAGTAATATTATTTAAAAAACTAAAAAGTTTTGCATTCTTAAGGGAGTTTTAAGCAAAAATTAATGGTGTTTTCTTTCCTACAAAAAAATGTGACATTTTATTTAAAAAAATGCAATTTGGTGTCTGTTTCTTAAAAATTTTGCTCGCGAAAAGGATGAGTTTTTAAGAATAAAACAAGCCACCCTTTTCGGGGTCAAATTTTTACGAAACAGACACAAAATTGCATTTTTTGAAAATAAATGTTACATTTTTTTTTGTAGAAAAGAAAGCACCATAAATTTTTAAATAAAAATTAACAACATTATTTATTAAAAATAATACAGATTAATAAAAGGTTTATTAAACAAATTTGCATAGAATATCCGTTTCATAAACCTTTTATAAACCTGTTTTATTTTTTATAACTAAGGCCCTAAATATCCACACACACACGTAAATTTCTCTGTTTTTTGTTTTTAAGCTTTCTTTGCTCTCTGTGAGCATAAGTAAATATTATAGTTATTATGTGTACGTGTTTGATTACTATAAAACTGATTTTTTTTTTTTTTTTCTGAGAAATAAAATATAAATTCTGTTGTTTGCAAGTTTGTTGCTGGATTCTGTTTCTTTTTTATTTGCTTAATAAACAAGTTCCCGCATTAGTTATTTTCAGATTTTCAATGTTTTTCGTGTGGAATAAAATATCGGTCATTAAGTTGCAATAAAAAATTATTTAAAGCAAAATGTTACCTTTTTTTGATTAAAGTTTTCAAAAATAAAGGTTTAAAGTCTTTTATATTTTTAGAACAATGGCATTGTTTTTAAAAATAATTGTTAAATTGCTGAATAGCATCCTAAACTGTTAAGCTATATTTGGATTTAGTTACTTTTTTTCAGCTTTATTAAATACTTAGAGAAATGCTTATTCGGTGCGACATTTTCATTCACTTAACATGGGCGAGTGCTATCTTAAAACTATTTTGTTTTGTTTTGTGTTCATTTTCATCTTTAAGAATCTCTTTGCAAAAACTTTATGTAAGTTATTCATAACTTGGAGCCACAAAAGCATAAAAAAGTGGACAAGTGGGCGTGGCACCTCCCATATAAAACCATATAGTTTTCTGTATATCTGGAGATCGGCAACAGGAACAGTTTATTAATTTGGGACAAATATCAAGACTTTCAATACACAACATCTGGCAAAATGATGCTAAATTGGGAAAAAGGGGCGTGACATCTCCAATTCAAAGGCTTTATGTATTTCTATATATCTGGAGTATAGTAATGGTAAAAGTATTAAAATTTTGTAAAAAAATAGCTTAGATATAAATACACATTATTTGCCAAATAGAAAAGTGGGCGTGGCACCTCTTATACAAAGTCAATATAAATTTATGTATATCTTGAGAGTGGTAACAGCAAAAGTTTCTACAACTGGTACAATAGCAAATACCGTGAAGTAAGCTGGACTGAAGAAGTTGCACCTCCGATATAAAGGGTATCTCAAAATTAACGCAAGATTTGTGTTAAATGTGGCGCGACATTACGTAAGGGAACTTATCTTACATTGAATAAGAATCAAAATAAGCACATCTACACTTCATAGAGCAGCCAAAATTCTAAAAAACACGTTCAAAAACATAGTCAAACTTAAACCTCAAATATCTCGAAACTACCTTTTTTGAAATAAAAACTACAAAATGCTGTAACTTCGTCAATTTTTGAGATTTTTGCATGATACTGGTGTCATTTTGTTTACAATTTTTTTTGAATACTGGCAAGATAAGGTCCTTTTCGTCATGTCGCGTCACATATATAAAACACAGTTTTTGTTTTTTTTTTAAGGATTGCCAACCCTTTACTGGACAAATGGCGACAAATTCAAATTGTGCGTTAATTTTGGGACACCCTTTATCTAATATTTGAGACATTTTCTAATTTTATAGAGAAATTCATTATGAGAAGGTAATATGACACTAAAAAAACTAAATAAAAATCAGTAGTTGGATGTTGCTATTCAATATTCCCAATTCAGCTAGCTGAATTTACAGAATACACTCCTTAGTAATAACACAGTACAACAGCCAATCTGGGGGGTGAGAAATTCCATACCATCACCCTGGTACTAGGTCAGTATAGTAAAACCCTCAAAGGGTTTAGCGTTCGTATGTGTCAGTTTTTTTTTATGACATTTTAAATTTTTTCCTTATCTTGATGTTTTTTTGTTTAACATAACTCGAGAACCACTTGTCCGATTTTGCTAAAACAAACTCAAAAATATTAAGAATTACAATTTCTTTAATCCGTTCATATAACGTTTTTCTTTATAATCAACAGTTTTGCCGGTAAAAATAAATTTGTGGAGAATTATAATTGATAAGTGCAAAAAAATATTCAAGCCTGGATGTATGCAGCAGATTTTATCACAAACCTGCACTGCAATTTTTGTGACTTTTTTTAAGCGATCGGTGAAACTCGTCGGACTTTTGTTTGTTATTTGAAAGAATACACCCACATTCAGTGATGCCAACAGTAGGGGATTTCCCCTTTTCTAGGGATTTTTTTTCGGAGCATTTTTATCTTCAATCGGATCTTAATAACTTCATTTTATGGTGTAATCATAATATGATGGAGTTGAATCTTGTGAAAGGCAAAAGCATGCGTTTTTATAGAAATAACTGTATTGCTGTTAATTATGCTTTTGGTGGTCATCAACTGGAGTTGGTTGATTCGTTTCTTGATATTGGAGTCTTACTGGATCCTAAATTAAACTTTGTTTCTCATATTACATTAACTGTTAATAAAGCTCGAGGCGTTCTTGGCTTTATTAAGCGCTGGGAAATCCCCTACTGTTGGCAGGGCACATACGAACGCCAAACCCTTTGAGGGTTTTACTATACTGACCTAGTACCATCACCCTGACTTAGAATTTCTCACCCCCCAGACAATAATCCCAAAAATGTTCCATAGTGTAATTTAACTTAGCTTTTTTTAATATTTTGTCAAAATGCATATATTCAGCTAGATGAATATTATTTTCTTTAATAACTAAAAAGGAAAACCAAATTATCTAGCAAAACTGCTAAGAATTTTGAATTTAAACATTGTTAATCATCAATTCAGCTGGCTGAATATGGTACGAAAAGGGATTACAGTTTTTTTGTTTTCTTTCTCTTCATTATTTATTATTATTTTTAGTACTCAGCTTGCTGAATTTGGTTTTATACTTTACTTTGTTTATTTATTAATATTTTTCATATTCAGCTGGCTGAATTTGGTTTTGTATTATATTTTGTTTATTGTAATATATTTTCTTGCATAGTTTTAGAGTATTCCTTCGCTTATTCAGCTTCTTGAAAAAAATATTAGAGTATTAGTTAACCTTTTTGTTGTGGTTATTATTATTTATTATAAAGTAAAAAGCTATTAAAAAGAATTATTAAAATAAACATTTATAATGGGGAATCTTGTTTCTAATCTAAAAGGAAAAAAAAGTCTCACACAATTTGGTTATATTCTCCTTATAGGAGTTAAAAGGAACAAATATATTATATGCATATATTTGTTCCTTTTATATACAATTTGGTTGTGTTATTAAATTTCTTTTTTGCTTAATTAATAAAATCAATGAACTTATTTTTCGGTGCACTTTTTATTTCTCACTGTGTATTCAAAAGTTGAAGTTTTAATCTTAATACTTCATAAAAACATGCCTAAAAGCCTGCAATGCTTTTTGTAATTTAGATTAATGCAAAATAATTTCAGTTTTATAGTGCTTTGGCATTTTTGTTTTTTAGTTTTGATTTAATTTGAATTGTTTTCTTACCAGCGTTTCCTGTGGTGAGAGCAAATCCAAAAATTAGAGAAAAATTTATTATAGACAAATTCTTTTTGTTAACAACTTTGCTATTTTAGGAAGCTGATATTTACAGACGGCATAGTGCAAAAAGTAAAGCGTTTAATTTTACTAAAATTTTAATAGAATTGTGTTGGTTTAAATTTGTTTGGTATATTGAAGCAGCTACCAAGCGATGTGCAAGCCAGAGGAAAGATTTTTGTATTTAGTTTTAGGAAATTTTAAAACAAAAATTTAGTATAAAAAGGTTTACAAAAAACTAGGATTGATAGTTTTACAATTGCTTAATGAGTCCTTTAAAGTTTTAGAGTCTCTCTTTCTCTTTCTCTTTTACTTTCAATTTTGTTTTTAAATTTATTTAAAATAATTTTTAAAGTCTTATGTCTAATTTTGATAAAGTTTTTCGTAGAGTTTTACAAAAAATTAAAGAAAAGTTTTCATTATTTACAATAATTTAAAGAATTTATATTAGAAAAAATCATTTAAACTTACAATTTTATGATGCAAAGCTGATAATTCACGTTCGGTAACACGTCGACTGGCCGCTTCACGGCGACGCTGCCGAAATTGACTGTATTTGTAGGCCAACATGACACCAGGTAAGGCCAAGGCCTCAAATGGTGATTTACGTCCAAAAGGCATTTTCTTTTTATTTAAATTTATTAAAAATATATTATTGTTATTTAAAATTAAGGTAGGTATTAAATGTTTTAGAAATATGATATATTTTTTTAATGTTATAAAAAACGCTTTTAAAAATATTGCTTTTGTTGCGTTATGATGATGAAATGTTGAGCTTTTTAATTATAATTTTGGAAATTTGATTTTTAAAGTTTCTTATTTTTAAAATGTTTGTTTAGTTTTAAAATTTGAGCCATTTTTAGCTTTTTTTTTATCTTTTTTAGTTTTGAATTTTTATCTTATAAGTTACTGCAGTTTTAAGTTTAGTGATATTCTTTTCGTTTTTTATTAGTTTTATTAATTTTAGTTTTCGTTACTTTTAGCTTAAATTTGTTAGTTAATTTATGCACTAGGATATTTTGGAAAAACTACAGTTATAATAAAAATTTGAGTGAAATCAGACTGTCAAGAACAATAAAATAACAGATGTTTCGTTAAGATATTACTTTTATCCTTATTTATTTAACAAACATATTTTTATATCAATGAATGAGAAATTGAGTAATCATTTCAGAGATATGAAGAAATGTTTTCGTACAAAATTTTAGCCAAACTTTTTCCAAAAAAAGTTATAAGTATTCAAGGCATATTTCACCAATTTTATTGAAATATAAAATTATGTTAAAAATCCTTTTTTCATGTCAAATAAAAATAAAGCAAAATATCAAATCAAAATAAATTGCAGAATTTCGTATATCGATGTTGTAGCACACGAACGGCTGACTGGGCAACCACACTACACATAACCTTGCCAAACAGGACTGTGTTTGTTTATGTTCCTAGACAATTTAGTTAGCTCGCTATACGACTCCCTTTCAACGTGAGACACAAAGGATCACTTAGCCTTGATATGATACAGGGAAGACCAATGCTCTACTCAGTGTTGGCAGGTTTCAGATAAGAACAGATGTGGAAAAGATTTACATGAGCACTTGCCATATGACCTTAAGTCATGATGCATTTTAGCCATTTGCTGACAAACAATGCGTTAACCAACCGTCTCATAAATTATCAGAAGAAGGTAGCAATTTAAGTGCAGAATCCTGCAAGATTATACACCCGCCCCTTGCTTAGTAGCTGTAGTTAAACTCCGCTTCCTTCGGAAAAATGCCAGCTGCATCTGCAAGTAACAAGAAGCACCTGTCTTTCCACGATTTTAGATATACACCATAGTCAGCAAACGCATACCTCCAAAGGTAAAGCACTCGCATTCGGGAGCATCTTCCTGCAAAAATCATGAGAGTAGTCAAAACCAAAGCACTCCATCCTTTGCCAACGCACTCTCATCTTCAACCGTGGCACCTCAACCTCCCATCCACTTTTAAATGCAGGTGTTCGCTGTCACACCCCTTAAGGGAAAGCACTCGCTGTTCAAGAGCATCAACTTGGGAAAAACGTGAGAACAGTCAATACCAAAGCACTCCATCCTTTACCAACTTGCTGTCCTTCGATCCTACGCTTAACAATACGACTTCCAGATCTTCACCACAACCAGCATTGCTTCCCTAACCATTTTAAGCATCTCAAAAAACGCGCTTCAAAGTGCCTCAGCCGACAGATAGTCCGGTGCCCATTAAACCAGATAAGGATCTACGGTCAACCGCAACCCCAAGAGTTTTGCCCATTTTTTGGATTTTTCCGAATCCCAGTTATTGATTGAACCTGTTTTCGCCGGAGGATGTTAGACCAATGGGTGGAATATCCTTTAGATTATCCTAACAAACTCTCAAAGTGATCAAAGAACAGCATCATTTGTTTTTACTGGTTACTGGCTAATAAGGACTTATGGAATAAGGCTGGGCCAAAATGACTGCTGTCGAAATTATCAGAATAATGATAAGAAAAAAAATCCAATATCCTCACTTTATCTGTCAATGCTTTGGTCTGGGGATAAAGCCATTTAAGATTACCGGAATTGCCCTGTTTTGTTTTGAACAGCGTTTGAAAAACTTCTTCCACTTCTTAACTTGTCATTGGCAAAAAAAAACTGTTGCTTTTACTTCTTATTCAATAAATATAAACAGTCGCTGTCAAACCAACTTAAAAAGCAAAAAATTGTACACAAATTTTCGTTTTTTATTTGACTGTTTTTGGTTTGGACTGCAGTTTTTTAAACCCTGGTTTTGACACCTGCCTTTTGAAAGTAGTTGAACTAAAAAGTGAGCAAAATTCCTTAGCAATTTACATTTCAAAAATTAAAAACACACTTTTACTGTGGAATCGACTTTATTTTTTTTTGCGATAAAAGCATCATTCACAATGGAAGTAACAATTTGGTTTTTTCTTCTGTCTCATTTTTTCATTTTGTTAACCAAAATGTAGTTAACAATTTTTTAAAAAGTTGGGTCAACATCTATAGCAACAATTTGTATGAAATTGTCAATGCCGTTCATAATACATAATTGTTATAAGATTTGAATGACAATTTAAACATTATTTACATACATATCGTTACCTAAAACGCAAAAGGCTCTATCTAACATTTAAAAAATTTTACAGTAGAAGCAAAAAATTGATAAATTGCCTTAAACTGTTTATAATTTATTTTTGTTCCAGTTTTCTTGTAAAACCTACCAGTTGTTTTGACAGTTAATAATATTGCATATTATGCAATCTGTTGTTAAGGCTAGTTTTAGGTTACAATACAGAGAAAAAACTATTAGTTGTTTTTTATCAATGAAAAAAAAAAAAAATAGTTTTAAAAGTATTTAATCTTAATTTAATTAATGTGGTTAATGTGATAATTGAATCAAATATTTTTTTTGTTGAAAGAAAATTAAAAATATAATTTTGATTTAATTAACATTTTAGTTGTTTTGAAATAAATTTTTAAATTAAATATTAATTAAATAACAAAAAATCTAAAGTAAAATTATTTAAACTCGTAGAATTGTTGTTGGGAATTGTCAAAACCTGAGCCATATTTAATTAAATCAATTACCACATTGTTTGAAACGGTAAAGTTTTTTGATAATTTTTTTAATTAAAATTAAAAATATAATTTATTGAAAAAAAAAACTAAAATTGTGAATCATTGTCGTAATAGGTGCAAAATCAACAAAATGTTTAATTGAATCTATAAATTTGGTTCGAATTTGGTGATTAGAGACAATTTTTAATTTTTTCTGTGTATGTTTTGAACATAATAATTTATACGTAAATTATTTGCAAATATTCTATTTTGCTGAAAATATGTTCGTTTTTAAAAAAGAATTGTTTCCCTCATTGTAAACACCCAGTGGAAATGTTTCTTTGATTGTGAATCTCAAATTTCAAATTTAATGGAGCTGAATCTAAAAAAGTGCAAATATATGCGTTTTGCCGAAAGCGACCGATATCTGTAAATTATATGCTGGGCAATTATCAACTAGAAAAAGTGGATAGCTTTTTAGATCTTGGTGTTTTATTGGATTATAAACTTAGTTTCATTAATCATATAACAATTATGGTAAACAAAGCCAGAGGAGTACTTGGTTTTATAAAACGGTGGGCTAAATGATCAATGACCCTTATGTAACTAAAACCTTATACACATCACTTGTGAGGCCTATTTTGGAGTATGCTTCCATAATTTGGGACCCTATGTACCAAACTTATATCGACAGGATAGAATCTGTTCAAAAGCAATTCCTGTTGTTCTGTCTTCGAAGTTTAAATTTCAACCCATTAAGTCTTCCATCATAAACCAGCAGGCTCGCCCTTGTTAAGCTGCCAACCTTAAAAAGCCGACGATCTATGTTAAATGTCTCGTTTCTATTGAATATTATTAACGGTGATCTTTGTTTTGGTTTTCTGATCAACAATATTTCGTTCAACATTCCTCAACGACCAACACGTTATTTCTCACCATTATCCGTTCAGTTTTTTTAGAGCTAATTATGCAAACGCTGACCCTCTCAGGAGAATGTGTATTCAATTTAATGAACTGTTTAGATTTATAGATTTTTCTTTAAATACTAATATAACTAAAAGTAAAATAATAATTTTTTTAAATTCATAATTAATTATTTAATGTGAGTTATTAACATTTGTGTTGTATAAATAGTCTGTAAGGATTAATTCCATAGACGAATAAATTAAATAAATAAATAAAATAAATAAATTTGGCTTTGTACTTTTTAATAATATAATAATACTTTTCGAAACCATTTACTCAGCAAATACAAGATACTTTCCATTCGAAAGACAAAATATTGCTCTTTTCCTTTTTAAATGTTTAGTATTTAACTTTTAATTAAACAAAAACAACCTTAAGAAATTCTCATGCTTCCCAAATCATTAAAATCTTTTGAATATAACAAAAGTTATTAAAATGAACGATATGTCAAAGTTTCAAATCAGGAAATAAACAAATGTTGAAATATACTCGGTCTCAAGCGTATGAGTTATATTTATTTTAAAATCGAAAAGTTTTGCATATTTTAAGGAGTTGCAAAACAAAAAATCGCATTAAACGTTGCTTTCTCTGGCATTTAAAGCATGAGTGTGTGTGTTTAAATGTATGAGAGTTTGTTGTTTGTGTTTTTATTATAAATAACAGGGTTTTTGTTGTTACTTTTACTATTTCATATTAATAAAATTTATTTTCCTTTATTTTTATTTTTTTTGTTGGAATTTTTGTTGTTTAGTAAATTTTTTTTGTTGTTCATACATACAGTAGACTGCCGATATTCGTACCATGTTAAATCTCATAATAGCGTTAAATAGCAATAATTTCATAAAATTTAATTCCCTCGTTAATTTGTATTTCTTTTTCTAAACAAAATCAGTTGAACCTCTTATAAATCGAAATGGCCGTTTATAAACTCTTACAATATAAACAATAATGTACATACTATGCACTACATAGCACTGATGGAATTTGTGGTACAATTGTACCAAATTTGGTACAAATCGAAACTCACTTGGTACACTGGTACATTTTATCCTTTTTTCGTACAATTTAAAAAAAAAAGACCCACGAAGTTTATCATTTCTTTGAGGTGGATTAAATTACTTTTCTCTGCAATAATACAATTTATAATGATGTTGTGCTAACATATTAAGTACAAACATACATAAGTATGTGTATTCGTATCCCTGTAGAAGGCCGGAGATCAAGTGTCTTCAAATCGCCACTTTTGTCGATTGTTTTGGTGACAATATCAAACAAGCGTTTGATAAAAATTGAAAAAGATACACACGACAATAGTGGAATTTCATGCGTTTTTTCTAATGTGTGAACACAAAACTATAAATAGTATACACACGTAGAGAAAAAAACATGTTTAAATATGGTCACCTCCAACCAAAATATTTTCAAAGAAACTTTTAAACATATTATGGTTAATACAACCATATAATTGTCAGCGACAACCATATTTTGGTTAAATTAGTCCACCATCAAGACCCCACAACCATATTATGGTTGCCTCTAAAAAATCTATGGTAAAATATGACAATAACTTGTTTAGAAATTTACGATAGTATTTTCCTCTTTTTCAAGAGCAACATACTATTGTTGAAAAACAACTATGCTTTTGTAAGTGTTTAACATCTTTTAGGTATTATTGGTCACAACATGTTTGGAGGCAACAATAATATGATTAGGGCTTCTTGATGGAGGCCTAATTTAACCACAATATGGTTATCGCTGAAAATAATATATTTAAAATTTTCTTTAAAAATAGTTTGGTTGGAGGTGACCATATTTAAACATGTTATTTCTCTGGGTGCAGATCGACTCAGAATCACATTTTGAGTCGACTTAACTATATCCCTCCATCCAGCTGGTTGTCTGTCCATGTAATCTTGAGCTTAAAGTACAGGTCGCAATCTTTGAGGTAAATCGGTGAAATTTTGTACATAGGTTTCAATTCATAAGGACAAAGCCCACTGAAAGTAGCGAGAAGCGGTCCATCATTTCACATGGCCCACATACAAACTTCTTTCCGGAACAGTGTTTGTGCCTATAAACTATCTAATTACGTTGGTATTTAGATTAAATTTGTACCAGACTTCTTTTATTGCAATTTAAATCATCTTACTAACTTTTGTTGGAATTGGTTTATATTTGACGATAGCTCCCATACAAATACTACTCCCCAAATAGCTTTTAATGCCACAACTTCCTTATAAATATTGGTATTGATATAAAAATTGGCAACGATAAATTGTGTTATAGCTGCTATGTCATATTAGCTAGTAGCTCCAAAATTTACCATAGATCCCATATAAGCCCCCTTTATAAAATCACTTAAGGGCCCAGTAAAAAATTTTAAGGTTTTCGGAAGCAAGAAAAGTACAAGAGCGCTGATATATGCGCTGGCTATTACATACTACTTAGAAGCAACAGGGAAGCGAAAACCATTGAAGTAAATTTTTAATATAAGTAAATGAAAATTATTTAATAGCTTCGCATAATCCCTTATAAGTAAGCAGGTTGTAAGGGAGTAGTTGAAATGATTATTTAAAAGAAAAAATTTACGACCAAAGTTCAAAGTGCTTCTGTTATTCCCTTACATGGAACCACGTTGTATTGCAATGATTTCAAAATGTGTTTACGATTATTCCCGACATGTAATCGAAAACAACAGATGCCTAAAATTACTTCTTTTTTATTACGCAATCAGTCGGCAAATTGGTTTTGAGCAGAGAGGACGAGAGCAAATTTTTGTGTGGTCAATTACAAGATTTGTTGTTGTTTTCTTTTTAATTTGCGTACAGTTTCGTTCTATTTTAAAAATTACATATTAACTGTGTTGTGTGTTTGTTTTGCTTTTTGTTCTTGAACATAAGTTTCTGCTTCTATACTGTTGTATACAGTATAGAAGCAATTAATCAAAGGTATGAAAGCTGCGGTCTTTGGAAGCTATTCCTTCACGGAATAATGTAAGCCATGAAAAACGCAGTGATCTTACAAAGAAGTAGTGCTTCCAAGTGGGAGTTCGCCATATAAAAATCATGCCTCTTGTAAGCAGGTTTGTAAGGGGGAATTGTGCTTCTCTCCCTTACAAACCTGCTTACCAGTAAGCACCATTTTTTACTGGGGGCAAACAAATCTCATTTAGATGAAGATATCTAAATATTATTTGAAACAATGAACTTTCACATGAATCTAAACTCCTTAATACAATTTTTTTCTGGCGAGTTCATGATTGCCCGTGGGTCCCAAATGGGGTACACTATCGAAAATTTCTCTTTATATACCGTGGTGTAAAGTATTAAATGCTCGGGCTTGACCGACTATACCTTCTTACTTGTTTTGTTTTTCAATAAAAAAGTGCTATGAATTCTTACTATGTATGCTCTTTTAATTTTTAGCGAAATTTTGGTACAATTTATGTCAATTTGGTACAATTTTGCCATTGAGACGGTACATTTTAAGAATTTCCAGATCCCAACAGTGATACATAAGTATGTATGCAGCAGAGAACTGTAAAATCCACTATTTTTGTTGATTTACTCATACGCTTTAATTTACATTAACTCTATTCCTGCAAAATAAAGTTCAACGTTGGTAATTTTGACATCGTTTTGTACACATTTGATTTGTGCATGTGTGAGTTTTTTATTGAAACTGCTTTGTTTGCATTAATTGAAGCACAGCCGCGAAAAACGTTGTAAACGCCACATTTTGCAAAAACTGTTTTTTTGCAGATAAACGTTGACTTTACTCCCTTACACAGTTTAAACATCAAATCAACCAAAACTATGCACCTTAACGCCTTCAAAATGGCGTACAAAGTGTCAGCCAGTGGAAGAACATTGCAAGTTACTAACATAATGATGAAACCGAAATGGTTTTGCAGTGCGGAATAATGTTTTAAAAGCCTTTTGCATTAAAGTTTTTATTATCACTATTTTAAATAATAGAAAAAAAATTTTTTAAAACAAATAATGCTGCTTGTCAAAAAACGTTTTTTTGCTCTCCTGAAAAATTATTATTTTGTAACTTAAAACGTTATTCGCGGCTGTGCTTCAATTGTTGCGACGCAATAACACAATTTCTTAAAGTCAAACGGCATTTATTCTTTTGCTTTTGCATTTAAGTAGCCATTGTCCACTCGATGACACAACGACGAATGAAATTTGGTATAAGTACGAGTCGCTTTGTTGGTATGATTGTTGTAGGCATAAGTTCAAATAAACTGTTGTATTGCCCAATTTGTTTTTGTGTTTACCCTGTAAATAATATTAGACCACCTGATTTTGATCAAATGGACTACTCATTGGACTAGTCCGATGTAATGCAAGCATGGACCATGTCATTGCTAAGAAGTGTTTGTAGTGAGACGACATGTCTTAGTTTTTTAACGAAATGTATTCGTTTTTAAACGACTTCAAAACTAATCCTCTTGAGTTTACCATGGAGTAGTTTTATTACTACTCCTTTGTAATCCAAAGCTGGGTTATATGGTCCTGCCCTAGGACATCGTAATGTTAAACAGACCATGTTTTTTTCCAGACGTTTGGGTTACTTTTGGACTTGTCATAGTCCCTTGTGGGCTACATGTTACACGCGTGTTTGGACTAGTCCTATTATTTGCAGGGTATTTTTTTAAAAGCGTAACAAGCAACATTAACAACAATACATTGTACATACAGAACTACTGTACTTTTCAAGAAATTATAAAAAATAAAAACGTCTTCTGTTTCTATGGAAATTGTTTCAGCTGCTGAATAGTCATCAGAGCAATGATTTTTGTGTATTTTTCTTTGTATATGTTTTTTACCAAAGCAATAATTGACGAACGAAGCTAAACATGGTATGAATGGCAAAGCCAATACGCTGTGCATGACTTGAATGAATTTTAAAACAACACAACAACGAGCACAAATGAGTGTATTTGATGTTGTTGATTTAATGCGAATTTTTTGCCATCGCAAAAACCCGTTCTCTGGTATGCAGTATGCTTGTACATTGTCATATTTCTTCCAAATATGGATTTAACGTTAACTTTTTTTATGGATTTTTTTCTTGTTTAAATACGTATGTCTTAGTTGATCGTCAGTTGAATGAAGATTTTACTTTTTGGATTTTGTATTCCACTGTACAACTTGATCAAATAATACAACAAGTTACTCCTACCCGTAGGCCGCATTATAAATAAATACAGGCACTACGTTAATTCGTTTTTTTTTAATTTTTACCTCGTTTAACTAAAATCTGGTTATATCGAACATCCCTGCCTTGCTTTAAAAAATTTCTGTTCCCTTGCGATTACTAGCTATTGGTATTCTACTGTATTTATTTCATTATTTTCATATTTTATTATATTCTTTTATTTATTATTATTTATGTGTCTTTTTCATTATTTTAGTTACATGTTTATATTACGTTTTTGTTGTTATTGTGGTTGTTTTTTTTATTATTAATTGAGTAATCATCTTGTTGTATTAGTTTGTCGATTTATGACATTTTTCTGTTTTATTTATGGTCATTTGATAAAGTTATTTGGGGTGAAAAAATATAAAATAACAAAAATTCTACGGAAAAATAAAAAATGTTTTGTATATGTGTTAGTAGTAGATAATAAAACTGTTACATTTTTGTGTTTTTTTTTTGCATGTAAAGCCTTGACCTAACTCGTTCGTTTGGGGAATTAATCATAGTTATAGGGGAAAGAAATAAAACGAAGAAAACAAAAACTTTTTTGTTTGTTTGTTTTTATGTTTATTTTAGTATCGTTTTTTGGTAACAATTCCAAGTAACATTTTTGAATTTTATATGATTTTTTTCTTGTTGTAATCTTGTGTTCGTTGCATGTAGATGTACATAAATATGTATGAAGGTAAGTATGCATGTATAAGCGTGAATCAAAAGAAGTAATGAAAGCAAATGGGGGCATTTCTTACAAAAAGAATAAAAAACGAAATTTATTCATGTATAAAAAAAAACATTTTCTAATAACTTATGCGTTTTTTTTTGTTCATTTAGTAGGAGATAAAAGATAACATTTTGCTTTTAATTTTAATGGATTTATCAAGGACATCTCATTAACTAGAAATAAAAAAAAAACAAGAACTATTGACAATTTAACTGGTAAACAAATTTTTTTTAATCTCTCCCTGTTTTTTCCTAAAACACTTTACTTGATCTGAAAGCTTTCTTGCACCCTGAGAAAAACATGTTGAAATATGGTCACCTCCTACCAAACTTTTTTAAAGAGAATTTTAAACATATTATGTGTATTATAACCATACTATTGCCAGCGATAGCCATATTATGGTTAAACTAGGCCTCCACCAAATAGCCCCAATCATATTTTTGTTGCCTCCAAACATGTTATGATAAATAATAACTAAAATTTGTTAAACACTTACCATAGCGTGGTTGGCTTTCAACCATAGTATGTTGCTCTTGGAAAAGAGGAAAATACTATTGTAAATTTAAAAACAAATTATATGGTTGTGGGCTCTTTATGGAGGAAAAATTAAACCATAATTTGGTTTTCGCTGAGAATTATATGGTTAAATTAACCATAATATGTTTAAAATTTTCTTTAAAAATAGTTTGGTTGAAGGTGACCACGTGCCTATAAGTTTTTGAAAATTTAAGTTTTATATGGGTAATTCCATGTCAAAACGACCAATAGTGGAACACGACCCCTTCCGATTTTAATGAAGTTTGGTGAGAAGTTCCATTTATCTTTTAAGGAACATATATGAAAGAAAAAAAATTAAAAATTTTTTTTTCAAAAGTTATGTCATATTCAAAATGTCATAATTTTGCCGAATTAGCCAAATGTGTTGAGCTTATTTCTTCAATATCTCGAAAACTACTTGACATACGAAGATGATTTTAATGTCATCTTAAAGAGAATACTACAAACCATATATTGAAGAAAAATATTTTTTTTGAAAAACGTAATATCTGCAAAATATTAAATTTTAAAAACGGACTTAGTCAAAAACTTATTTTTTTATTTGGCTGATTTTTTTTTATATAATACCTCAAACTGTTCTTTAAAAATCCTGAAACTTTGAAGGAGGTGTTTTTTTCTTTTTTAAGATAGAATTTTTTTTTTCTTTCGCAACCCTTAAAAAATAATCTTGAAATAGAATTTTAATATTATAATTTTGAGCAATAAGTACACTGTGCTGGTTGCAAAAACAGACCAGCCGCGCACCTAGCATTTTACCCTAATTGGGGCACGCTGAATCCAGTGGTGGTAGCCGTTTTTTTAGTTTAGCTCTTGTTTCCGAGATATACCGTTATTTCGAAATTGTAAGAGGTTGCACAGCATATATTCGCGTAACTCAAAAACGGTCTAGTAAATTGAAAATACTAAAAACCGAAATTCTGCGATAAATAATAAAGTGGGGTTGGTGTTACATTTGACCTATCTAGGGGCATCCTACTACCCATATGAAAAATTTCTTTTCGATTCTTTAAAACATTAGTGCGTTAAGGGTTTTGGTTATATAAAATGTACATATAAAGCCAACCTAAATAGTGGGATGATGGGATTAAAAAGTAAGTTACTTTAAGTAACCAAAGGCAAAAATAAAGCCATTGTCAAGCCATGAAATACTATGTGCATCGGACTTTAAATTGCAGCGCTACACATTAAGGCGACGTGTCAAAAATTTTGTTTTTCTTGTTTTAGAAACTTCATTGACACATCTTTCATTCTAAGGCGGTGACAGGCAGCACAACTTCTTTTTTGACCCACCTTAATCTACAACCACAAAATTTTGTTGAAGATGTTAATGACGAATGTTTTTGGTCAGAGTTAGAACTACGGTTACAAATTTTTATGAAATACGTTACCAAGTTAATCTAAGGACTGATTAATGTTTTCTCTTTAATTTGATTTAGCTTTAAGTGTTTTAGTTTTCTTTTTTTAAAAACTGTAGAGAAAAAATTAACCTCACGTAGAAAAAAAAATATGGTTGGAGTTAAGGTAGAGCAGCATACTATGGCTGGATTTTAACAATGTTTAGGTTTGCAGGTTGCCATATTATATTTCAATATGACTATAGTATGGTTAAAATCAACAAACATTTTCCCTAAATCAAACATAATAGTTTGGTCAAAAAAAGCCATAATAATGGTAAAAACTAACCATATTATGTTCAAAATTAACCATAATATGGTCATAATTAACCATATTAATGGTAAAAACTAACCATATTATGTTCAAAATTAACCATAATTTGGTCAAAATTAACCATAATATGGTCAAAATTTCCCGGAAATTTGACAAAAGTAATCATATTATGGTCAGAATTAACAACATATGGTCAATGTTAACCATATTATGGTTATTTATTTCATTCATTTTATTTAATGTTCATTCATTTTTTTTAATTTTTTATTCCTGAGCAAACTAAGCAAGATGCAAATGACCAGAATATTGTTGCTTTTTAAACATATTATTTTAAATTTAAAATTTAACATACAATGTTTTAAGATGTTATAACTTCGAACATGTTATTGTTATTAAATATTAACCAGAACATGTTTGGAGGCCATAATATGGTTATAGCTTTTGGATGGATTAATTTAACCATAATATGGTTGACATGATAATAATATGGTTAAGGTAAACATAATATGTTTAAGTGTTTAGTTGTAGCTTTTTTTTATTAAAACATTGTATGGTTAAATTCAACCATATTTGAAGTTTCAAGGGAGGTAATCACTTTATTGTTAAATATAAACAAAATATTATCAGTTTTGAAAAAAGTTTTGTTTTAAACAACAAAAGTTTGTTGGTTGCCATTGCAAGGACCATAATATGTATTTTTTAACCATACTTCAACCATGTTTTTTCTCTGCGTGCTCTTACAGTTAAATCGGTGAAAAAAAGAAATAGAAAATTATTTAACAAGGATAAGTAATTAGAAAAGATTGAAACAGTTTTTCAAGTTTTTAAGGATGAAGTTTTAAGTATCGTTTTCTGTTTCAAAAAGGGTAAGTATATCACACCAGTTCCTCTAAAGGTGGTTAGAAAACAATATATCATCGGCTTAATATGCAAACCTGCTAAATCCAATATTTAAGTAAATTAAGATTTTGCTGCCGTGTGGTAGAGAAAGATACGCCTCATCGACCAGTATGTAGTTTTTTTTTGCCGATTTGAGCCTTGAAGTGTGTAAAACCAACTATATTTTTTGTTTGCCTCTCAAGCTGCAAATAGGACAAATAAAAAGTTTTTTGCATCTCCTGAAAAATTAACCGACGATATGTAAAAAAAACTATGCTGAAGAAAAAGTCGTCTTCCCCTACGTGGACAAAATGTATGACCGACCTCCATTAGTTTTTTATCCTAAAAATTTTCTCAAACAAGCTTGCACTTAATCACCACCCCTAAGAGGGCGCCCATACAAATATGGCGTTTTATGAAATTCTTAAATTTTTTTGAAATATTACATATTTTGTGAATAAAGTCAAAAGTTGTAGAAAGACTTTAATCATTTACGTCTTGTGTTGTTTGAAACTTTATTTTCTATACGTTTAAAAAAAATTGACAGCATAGCTCCAGTTTCTAATTTTAAAGGGGTTTTTAAAAACAAAATTTTCGACATTTAACTGAAAAATTATTATTTTTTTTTTTAAATTATTGTGGTTATTTTGTTGAACTATTTATGGGTTTTTATCTTAATTTCAATATTTTTAATTAGGCTTAAGTTCATCGAATTTAATTTTCATTAATATTTTTTTATGAAGCTTAGGCACGAGCTCTATGTTTACAGTTGTCCTTCAAGTTGTGCTGAAAAAGGTCAACAGGAAAAAAGAAAGACAACAAAATGAAAAACTAAACAAAAAAATGTACTTTGGACTTCAAGAAGAATTCTTGACAAAAGTACGTAAAAACAGAAGTAAGGAAAAACATGTAAAATCAATTAAAATAGATAATCACTCAAGGCAAATTTCGATCTACCAAAGTTTAAATACAATGTGGTTTAAAGATTGATGTTTGACTATTGACTGCCAGCAGTTGTCCCTCTGAAGAGATTGAGTGGTTGCGATCGACACATGTAAGGGAAACCTGTCCGTAAAAGCCTGGGTTCGAGCCCCATCTGCAGTCAAGAATAAACCATTATCAATAACAATTTTAATTAATTTTCATGTTGTAAAATTTCTTTCTTCATAAAAAAAAAATTATTAAATGAAAATTAAATTTGATAAACTTTAGCCTAATAAAAAATGTTAAAATTTTTTTTTACATATTTTTACTAAAAGATAATTTTATAGCGGAATTTTGTCTATTTTAGTTTATTCAATAAACTAAACCGTATTTGAGTTACGCGAATAAATGTTGTTCAAACTCCTCCATTTTGGAATAAAAGCTGATCTAAAAATCGGTTAGCACCAGTAGATTCAGCATACTCGAATTAGGTTTACCCACCGGGTGACTCGCTAGACAGTTTTTTCAATAAGCACAGCGTTATTAATTGTAGGAAGTATTTAGCCCATTTTTTTAAAACCAATACAGTGGACGAACATTTCTTTAAAAACAAATACAGGGGAAGAATTATATAATATAAGGCCATTATGTATTGTTTTGTACTTCTTTTTAGCGAAATAATAGAGTGATTTTAAGATGACAGATACTGTTACAAATAAATTTTGAATTTTAAATGATGAAAACCTGCTCTTGAGCATTATTCGGCAAGGTGCAACACAAGACACTTAATATGACTAACTTCATACCAACTGACTATTTGGCAACTGACCGAAGAGAAGAAAATAATGTTAAACTAAGATATAATTCGTATATAGAAAAATAAACAAATTATTTAAGGCGGCATTTATACGATGTCTTTTCAGACATATCTAAGTGCCGATTCACACAGGTCAAGTTTGACCCGTCAAGTCTTGAGTTTCAAGGCGAGAGGGGAAAAGAAATGGCATTCTCTTTTCCCTTCTCTTCTAAAAGCTCAAGAGTTGACGAGTTAAACTTGACGTGTGTGAAGCGGCACTAACAAACACGTTTGTTTTGTTTGTAGGCGACCGGGTTAGAAGAGAAAGAGGAGTTGGCAAACAGAGATGAAATGAGTTTTCGTGTTTCTTGATATGTATATATGTATATATATTAGAAAATTGGACATAAAAAACAATCATGTTTGAAATGAATGCAAAAGGTTTTTTTTTCCCGAAAGTCCATCGTATAAATGCCGCCTTAAAAACACATTTATTCGTATTATTGAAGAGCAAAAATTCGTACTTTTAAAAAACAATTTAAAAAAATTGGCTTTCTTACTTTTGGAAATTCGTGAAAACGAAAGTACGTACTATTGGAAGCCCACTGCACTTACTTTATTTACAATAATATTACTATATTAATCATATCAACTATATTTACATGCCATTAGCTTATATTTGAAAAAAATGGCTAGTCTAACGAAATGTTTAACATAATATTGCAACCAATTTGTATTTTTTTTTGAACAATTAGGAAGGCGAACGTATTAAATATTTTATTGCCTACAATGTTTCTGAGAATAGAAAATGTCTAGGAAACAAAAAAATGCAAGCTTTAGAAAATCCTCTGTGCCATTTTCATAAATATAACGATTAAATTGGGTCAAAATAAAGAGCTCATTTCTGGCATCTTAGGAAGTATTATTATTTACAAAGATTAAATAGCGTAAAGAGTGGGATAAACTCAAAGTAACTCCATTCAGCGGAGGTAAGATAGCTCCAGTTCCTAAACAAGGGGTTGAGTGTTTTAGTAGTAATGCAAAACTAATGCATTTTTATGTTTGCACTGTTTTAGCGATACTGCAAAACTAATGCATTTTTATGTTTGCACAACAATAATGCAATAATAATGCACTATTTATGATGTGTTTTCAAGATTGAAGCATTATTTAGCATACAAATTAGTGGCATATATAAAATGGTGCATTAATTTGATAATAAAATAATGTCGTGTGAAACGTTGTGAACTAAATGTGTTAAAGTTAATGGCAACGGAATAGTTTTGCACGAAAATATTTTATGATCAATTTAATGATAATGCAAATTGCCCAGGTCTGGTTATAAAAAGGATAAAACTACTTTTTTTGAATTATAAATATTTTTGTTTATAATATTATTAATTTCAAAAGATTTTGTTATTCGTGCTTAATTCCCAGTTTTAATTATTGATAAAAACACTTGAAATTTATTGTTATAATATTATTATTTCAAAATTTTTTCCACATTTCTGCTAGTTTTTTTATTATACCCTCCACCACAATTAGAGGGTATACTAAGTTTGTCATTCCGTGTGAGACTTTTTTATTATTCATCTCAGAGCCCATAAAGTACATATATTCTGGGTCCTTGAGTAATTTTAAGTCGATTTAGCCATGCCCGTCTGTCTGTCCGTCTGTTGAAAACACGCGCACTTTCGAACAAATTGTCAAATTGCTTGTAGTTAGTTATCCTAAGCAGTTTGAGAATGAAATCCAGCAAAATCGGTGTAGTGGGATCAGAGCTATGAATCAAACTGTGAACCTACACATTAACAAATTTATAATTTTGTTACAAAAACTAATATTAATGGTGGAACAATGCACGGAATGACATAAGATTTTGCAAAAGTTCGTTTCATTCGACTGGAAATGACACTGTAAAATTTCATGATGATCCGTCCATAATTTACCCTAGGCCCCATATAAGCCCTACTCCCGGAAAACAGTATAGTACGCCTAAAACCCTTATTAACAATGCAAAAATATTTTGGCACGTCACAGTTGAGTAGGACTAGAAATGATACTGTAAAGTTTCGTGAAGATCGGTCCATAATTTACCCTAGGCCCCATATAAGCCCTTCTCCCGGAAAACAGTTTAGTACGCCTAAAACCGTAATAAATAATGCTATCAGAATAAAATACTTCACTACTCACACTTATAAATTTCGTGATGCTCGGTCCATAATTTACTATAGGCCCAATATAAAGACCACTGAGCTGTCGGTGGAGGGTATCAAAGATTCGGCACAGCCGAATATAGCACCCTTACTTGTTTTCTTTAAATTTTTTAATTGAAATCTAAACCGGAATAGTTTTGTTCGTTTATATTGAACAACAACTTGTCAGTGAAATATTTTTGATTACGTGTGAGTCTTTAATTGGTTAACTTATGGTTACTGTTTGACACAACATTTAATCATTAATTGTGAAAAGGACAGTTAAAGACATTGACCTGTAATAATGAAATTGTTGAAAAATATTGTCTTCTATATTTATTCCCATTGTCCCAGTATGGAACATTACCCAGTAAAAACTTCGCCTACTTTTTCAAAATGAATAGCTTCTTAAACTCATTATTTTGTAGCTTTCTTCTATAACTACATCTATAACAACTTTCATAACTACTTTTTTCTGGATCTATGCAGGTAAAAAAAATAATGACTTACTTTTTAATGCGTTCATTTTGGGACATCCCTTGTAAAATTCATTGGTTCTTTCAGAAGAATTGTAAGTTGTGCTCTATTGTTTTTCTGATTACTCAACACATTATTTTGTAGGCGAAGTTTTTACTGGGTAGGGTGAGCGTTAAAATCCAAAGTCGGATTTCTTTAGGTCTCACCAGCCAATTTGGTGGGTATTGATAAAAAAACAACGCAAAAAATATTTTAGGATGATCGGCGAAGGCTAAGCCGACCCTTACGCCCACCAAAGTTTGAGAAAAATTATATTTTTACATGAAAACTGACTTTTATGTTTCATAATTTAGAAAATATTAATTTTGTAGAATAGTTCTTAAAAATTTTTTCCTTAATCTCTTATTAAACAAAATAAACTTAAATAGATTGAATAAGCCAATTAAAAAAAAAAAAAACAGACCATCCTGGTGTTTTAACCTAATTCGGGTGCGTTAAATCCATTTGTGGTGACAGTTTTTTAGGTTAGCTTTTGTTTTCGAGATATTCCGTTATTTCGAAAATAGAGGAGGTTGCACAACATACATATGTGTATTCGCGTAACTCAAAAACGGTTTATTATATTCAATAAACTAAAAAAACCGAAGTTACCTTTAAAAAAGCTTAAAGGGTTTTCTTATATAAAATAATAGTTAAGCAAAATTTAAATTTTTGCTCTTAAAAAATTGTAAGACATTTAAAAAACGAATTTGCAAACAAAAAAAGTTTGTTCTGTTCACAAAAATTTCCATTAAATTTAAGAAATTTCATAAAATGCAATATTTGTATGAGAGCCTCCCTAAAAAGTGGTGATAAAGGGCAAGTATGTTTAAGAAAAATGTTAAAAACAAAAACCTAATGGAGGTTGCTCATTCTTTTTCCTCCCTAGGGGCGACTCCTTGACTTTTTTTCAATATATTCCTAGTCTGTATTGAAAATTTTGTATGGAAGCCCCGTTAAGGAATAGAGATAGCGTTTAGGTATGTTAAAGACAAATGATGGGGATAAAAAATAAAGTGGGATCGGTCATACATTTGACTCATGTAGGGGCATCCTAGGCGCTACAGGGGCTAAATTTAAGATTATTAATTAGACCGCCATATTTGTATAGGAGCCCCCCTAAAGGGGTGGAGATATATGGCAAGTATGTTTTAAGAAAATGTTAAGCATAAAAAACTAATGATGGTCCGTCACACATTTTATATCCTTAGGGGCGATTCCTTGGCAGCTATGGCTTGTTTTCTGCAATATATTTCTAGTCTGTATTGACAATTTTGTAGGGGAGACCCCTAAGAAATGAAGACAGCGGGTAGGTAGGGTAGAAACAAATGATATGCGTTTGACTATTAGTTTTTGTAAGCAAACGCACACAAAGGCAAATATTGAAGCTGAATTGACGCATGCAAGAAAAAATAGTTCTAACAAAAAATTCGCATCATTGCTGCTGTTTGCTGCTCTAGTTTTTTGTTACTTTTTGTTAATTATGAGATTTAGAGAAAATTTTTTTTGATATTCTTTAATTAAGCTTGAGTTCATCAAATTTAATTTTCATTAAATTATTTTCACTGAGGGAAGGAATTTTACAACTTGGAATTTTTATTAAAATTTATTGATAATTTTTCTTGGCTGAGCTGGGATTTGAACTCGGGTTGATCTTTACATGTTTGAGAAAACTTATTAAGACAAAAGTTGTTGGAAATTTCATTAATAACAACTTCTTTGTAAACGATTTTTATTTAATATTTTCCAAGTTATGAGGCATACAATTCGGACTTAACGATTTTTCTCAAACTTTGGCGGACTTGAGGGACGGTTGGTTTAGCCTTCGTCGATTGTCCTGAAACATTTTTTGATGTCGTTTTTTATCAATACCTACCGAATTGGGTGGGGGTGGGGGGGGGGGGGGTGAGAGCATGGAAAAATAGAAAACAAATATGCTCCATACAGTTAACGACCACCCTAATGGAACATAAGGCCAGGATGCTAAGATATAATTCTTTGGAAATTAGATATTGAAAAAAATCTACTCAATATATTTGTTATGTTTCAGTTTCGGCGCCAAAGATAGATAAATATTGTATTAAAAATACTGAAATATTTTTTAAGCAATGTCTTTTTTTTATAGAAAATCCTATTTATAATTTTCGTTTCGTTTTCCAAATGAACTTCTTAGGTTCTATTTAGTTTTTCAAAGCTTAATAAAAGGCAAAAGCAAACAAGTCGTTAGCTAAAATGCAAAATGGCGTTGATAAATCTTTCATGGAATTCTTCAAACAATTTCCAAAGAAAACCATTTTATTATATTTTGTTAGAAAACAAAATGTGTAATTAAGTCGTTTTTTATATATGAAATAAAAATGCTTGTAGTTACGTCCCTTGGTTTTTTGTTAATAAAAGCATGATTTTTGATCGCTGAAGTGTAAAATTTTGTTAAGTCATGATGTTTAAAGGCATTCATAATAAAATCAATCAAAAACACGATTTTTAATTTATTGTTAGTTGCGCCTTTTTGCATTTTAGCTAACGAAGTTTTGCTTGCTATATTATATATCGCTTAGAAAACAAGTACATACATTTAGGAGCAAAATAAATAAAATGTATCAGAATTTCTTTAAAATTTCCCTTTTCCTTTGAGATTTATAATCATTTCGAAAGGATAAGAAGAAAAAGAGTTTGCAAGGATTACGCAAAATCTCCATGATTTTCGAAATCTTAAAAAAAGTTCAGCTAAAACATAAAAAAAGTGGGTTTGTTAAAAAGAGGTGTGAAAAAGAGAATCCTTTTCAACTGCGTGAAAAAATTCGTAAGATCGAAGGGTTTAAGAAAAGTTTTAGTTTTTGGGAGGCCTTTTTATTAAAGTTTAAAAAATCTTCTTATAATTTAAGGCTTTAAAATCTTCACTTCCAAATTGGCTTTAACACGATTTATGATTAATTTTGAGTCTTTAAGGGAACCCCAGGAGTTTGAATTCAAATATCAGCTTTAATTTTTTTTTAATCTTTAATAATTTTAGGGTTTTCAATTTTTTGTATGCATTATTGTTTAAAGATATTTAAATAAAGCAAGTTCTATATTCACAAAATATGTTTACAGGGCAGGGCGTATGAATAATATCTATTATTTTGTTGGCATCTAGGGCGTATGATTTATATTTATTAGCATTTAATTTGTTAAATTTTTGTTATTTTGATAAGATTTTTGACTTTTCAAGATTTTTATTATATTATTTTCTGATATATTATTTGGTTTTTTTCTTTTTTTATTTTTAATTTTAATTTTTTTTGTTTTAATTTTTATCAGGTTTTTAAATTTTTGATTTGATTTGTTTTATTTTTGCAAAAAAAAATTATATTAATTTTTATTCAAAATTTGTTTAAGTAACTTTATATTTTTACTATAAAAGATTTTTTAATTTAATATTTATTTTGTTTTATATCAATATTCACTTTAATTAATTTTGTTAAAATTATGTATATTCTACTCTTTTTTTTTTTGTATGTTTTTTTTTTTTTGGAATGTTAAGTGTAAACAATGCGACAAAATGTATGATACGGTTAATTGTCTACAGAGACTAGACCACTAATGACGCAGTTGCCCACGCAAACGTACAAAAGAAGCGGTAGTTCAACTCAAAAGAAGAAAAAAAAGATACAACTAATAACAATAATAATAATAGTAAAGAGATAAAAACAATTACTTTGAAAATGAAAATGTTACAGCAGCGTTAAAGAGGAGAGTTAGAAGAAACTCAGCAGCCAAAAACAAAATTGCTATATAATGTAGCATTTTTCCAAAAATAGTGCCATTTATTTACGAAATTGGCTGCCATGGCAACTTAAGAGATTTATTTCTTTTAAGAGAGTTCGAATGATAAAAAAAACAATATGAACAGAAAAGAAAGATGCTAAAATAAAACAGAGATTTAGTTAGGGACGTTGAAATGAAAATGAAAGAAAAATATACCAATAAAAGAAAAGCTGAAAACAACACAAAAAACAAAAAAGGTCTAAAGATACAAATTTCTTGAAATGTTCTTTAAAGAAAAAAAAGAAAAAATTTTAACAAGTTAAAAAAAAATTTTAACAAAACTTTTCCTTTTTTCCCTACTCCAAAAAAAAAAAAATAAAAAAAATTCCCAAATTCACTTTATTCTTTATAGAAATACTTGCTTAACTCCTCTTATTTAATTTAAGCCGTCGGCATTTTTTCATTTATTTATCCATTTGTATACATAATTAATATTTATTACAACACTAATGAAATGAAACCTTCAAATTAGTTATACCAACAAAATTTACTCTCACTTCATTCTTTTTTTAATGTACATGCATATGTATTTATATATGTATAAAGCATGTTTTAATTTTATTTATTAATTCTTTTTAAAAACACGTTAAGTCAACACTCAGTACTTTTTTTTCTGTAGCTTTTTAGCCATTAAACGCACACATGTTCGCCCAAAATTGACCACAATTGACAAATTCAACCGCTCGATTACAGCAATAAACTTAAACTAAACTCGAGTGGAAGAAAGCAACAACAATTTTTGCACATTATTACTGAAATCAAACTGAAAACATGATAACAGTAACAAAAAAGCCACTAAAACAATAGTAAAATAAAGCTAAAACACACAAACACGAACACACTCACACGAAAAACAAGTATTGTTGCCAAATAAATATTGGGAAATTTCGAAATTATTGTTAAAAACACACAATTATACACAAAATCTTGCTCATACGTGAAAAAAACGTGTAAAGTACAGCAATGGTTTCTCTTTGTATAGACACACTTACAAAAACAAAAAACAACAACAACTACAACATATCTCCCCTCATGTCCTTTAACATGAAATAAAGCTAACGGTTTTTTTGCAAAGAAAACCAACAGAGAATAACTATAAGGGTTTATCTCTCTGTTTACTTTTTGATTTGTTTTCCTATGCTAAACCAATACGGAGAGAGTGAGGGAAATAGAGCAAAACATTGTGAGTACGTGTTTACGAAAAGTACACTCGTAAAAATTTCAAACACGAGTTTTCTGTTTATTATTGTTTGTTTTTACTCAAGCTGAAGAATGTAAACAAATGACAAAGGCATACACACCCGAACAGTGTTTATGTAAACAAAGAAATGTTTGGTTTGTTTAAGGACAGAGATGGGAAATGGGTACAAATTTAGTAGTTTGGAATAAAAACAAGGTTATAGACTATCAGGAATGTGCTGAAAATTAATTGATTTCAAAACGATTGTTTTAAAAAGGTGTGATGAATTACGACCAATTTTAAAATCAATTTCTAAATCTTTGTTTTAATTTTTTGTTTAAAATACAGCTCAGCTTACATATGTATATAGTATATACATATGTATATAATAAACAATTTGACGGAATATAGACACTAAACAGGAAAATGTTTTATAAATCAATTTTAAAAAATACTGAACATAATATTTTCGTTTTAAAATCGATTTCCATCACATATCTGTATATTATTATGGACTTTAAACATTACAATTAATGTCAGTTTTTCAGAAACGTCAATACATAAATAAATTAAAAACAAAAATTTAAAAATAAAGTTTCGTTCACAATCAAAGAAACATTTTCAATTGGTGTTCATAACACTACGTGACAAAATTTCAACAAAGTCGTGACCAAATGAATCTGACAGCTAATCTTTATGTAAAATTTTCCGCTGAATCCGAATATGAAGAATTGTCACATTGTCATTTCGGTCACAGCATCTTTTTTAAAAACACAAATAACGGTTACTTTGGAATATCTCAAAAACTGTTCTACTTTTGACAGTTCTGACTTCATATTCGGATTCAGCGGAAAATTTTACATAAAGATTAGGCGTCAAATTTATTTGGTCAAAAAATTGTCACGTAGTGTAATAGAGCAACAATTTCTTTTGCAACCACACACACATTTTGCATTAAGAAACCGTTTGAAAATTTTAGCCACAACAATATTATGCATTTTTTATTATTTTTTACAACATTATGTTAAAATTTTTATTCAAAAATAAATGAAACAATTTTAAACGTCAAAAACAATTTCATACATTTCATTTCACGGGAAAGCGGGATTTATTTTGCAATTTCCCGGGATGCCGGGAATTCCCACTTAATACAAATCGTTGCAAAATATTATTTAATTTAATATATTTGAACAAATACCATTTCCTGATATCAATTAAATAAGCTTATAAATGCATTTAACTTTTTTATTTCTGTGGCAAAAATTAAAAAGTGCTTATTGGCACCTTAGGATTTGCATGTTCAAAAGTACATACATATGTATGTGCAAAAATTCAATTATTTTGTAGGATTTTTGGAAAAATTATAGCAAAATTACTTTTTGGTTATCTTTTTTCAATGTGCAATAACACTTGGAATAATAAAAACTCCGATCTGTGGCATTAGGAGTGTTTAGGAATAAAAACTTAAAAAGCTATAATCGCAGAGAGCAGATGATTATATTATATTCAGAGTTAATTTGAAAAAGTCAACTTTAAAGTCTTAAATTGTTCACCTATATATTTAAACAAATTGACTTAAGCACTTATATATATATATTTATTCCTTTTATTCCTAGGAGGAACATAGGGCCATACAATTTTCGTTGTGGTTTTGTTAATCATATTGAATTTAAGGTAAGCAGGAGAGTAACCTACTGTACCCGATCCTGGTGCTAGGGCTGCTAGCAAAGCCTCCAGGCTTGCTTAACTTTGAACCTTGAAAGGTGCAAAGTTTCCAAGTGGTCTACCTAACTGAGACTGTGCATGCCGCCGTTGGTTCTTTGTGAATTCATCCGCCGCCAATGCTACAATTTGCCCTTGGATACAAACCGTTGCTAGTTTTTTCTCCACCTCAGGTATTTCATTTCCCTGAGACCACCCACGGATGACAGGCATTCATGGGAGGCGTTCCCTATTCGAAGGAAGGCACCCGATGGGGGAACTAGCAAAACCCCACACGGGAAGCACTTATTGCCGTATAATTAATTCAAAGCCAACAGCATTTATATAAAACCAAAAAAAAAAATGAATTATTTGAACAAATTATTACAAAATATTTCTTTTAAAATAGGACTTTGGCTCGGAATAAGCATTTACAGAATCGTTTAAGAGCCTTTATCTCATTTGTATCAAGAAGATTTCAATTAGAAAACACTTTTCGTTAATAAAGGTGATTGCCTTTATTGTCAAAGGAACATTATATAATATCTAGACACTTTCAGTTTTCTTAGCACTACCTTCAAAAACTTGTAATTCTTTTTTAAGAAAAAAATTTTCTTTGAATCGAATAAGCGTTTTCTTTACTAATCACTTTTGATTTGATCTCTTTCAGAATCTAATCCAAAAATCCTTTATGCAGCTCTCTGCATAAAAATCATTAAATTGTTTGAATCAAGTGGGAACAACTTTTTTTCGTTTTTATAAAATAGATCTGATCTTTAAACAAACTAAAAATTCTGTATATTTTTCCTCTTCTTCTTTCAAAATTTCAGAGCATTAAACATTGCCTTGCTTGTCGGATATGAATTAACATATCTTTGGCGTTTGGCAAAAATGTCTTAAGTCAGAAACTATACACTCATAAAATTATTACAGTAACTGATTGTGGGTTAAAAAACAAACTACCAAAATATAATGTAAAAACAATTCAGTTTAAAAGAATATCCTGTTTAATAAATAAAAAATTTAAAAATGAATGTAAAAACATTTGTTTTAAATAAAATGTAAATGATCCGTTTTTTTAAATGAATTTTAAGTTGTTTAAAAGGAATACATAATGTTTTGAGTGTGGTATTTCGTTATGTTAAATTGAAAAATATTTATTTGGTGTAATTCATAGACTTTTTTCCTAAGAGCAGATGATAACGATTAGAAGCAGAAGTGATTTAAATCAAACAGAAGATAGAAACAAAAATTAATTAAACTCAAAATGCGTTTTTTTTTTGACGTAAGACCTTTTTTTCCTAATGGCAACGATAATTTTATTACACAGTTTATTTATAATTATATCAGCAGTAAATTTGCCATAATCAATTTAAAAAAAACCCCGGGAATTCCCGCACAAATTTTCCTGGATTTTTTTCCGGAAAAATGTGCGGGAAATCCCGTATGAAAAACACTATATTTGATCCGTCAAACCTTTTGCAAAAGCAAACAACTTTTTAATAAAGATAGTGGTTACGTGTAGGACGTCAAATTTTTAATTTGCAATGTGTTGCTCCATAGAAGGAGCTTTTAGCAATATCATTTGATTGATAATGTTTTTTTTTTGTGCTTCGACTTTTCAGACCTTTAATCAGCCTTCAATAATGCTGGAGATATACAATAACTTTATTAAGGTAGGGTTGCTCTGTTACTGAAATTCCTTCCTCTTAATGCGGCCTTGACACTAGCAGACTCTGTCAGGAGGTGTTAGATTCAATCAGGTTCAAAAGTTTAAGTAAAATACCAGAAAACTTTTTTATTTAGCCCAATCACGATTAAAAATTCCACTGGAAATTTTTCTCTTTCCCTCGCATTAAATTTCTCACTTTATTCCGGAAAAAATTCCCTTGCAAATCAGAAGTGAGTTTATAAATAACTTTAAGAACGATTTTTGGAGGGATACTGAAAACAAGCTTAACTACTACATTCATGGGCGCTGAGACTTTCTTTGGCGTCACTGTTAGGGAGACTTAATTGTGTTACTGAGTAGAAAAAATTTTTGTTTGCTATTAATACTCTTAAAAGTAATATCAATCTAGAACAGTGAAGGGCACACACATACTATCACATTTATGCTTGTGTGGACGAAATAACAACAAAGCAACAGCCGAACGTACTTTGTCACAGACCACACAAAGAAGTTTATAGTGTACATGTGTCGACGTCGCACAAGCAGCATTTTTATTCCTATGCACGCGTACATAGGATTTGCAAATGTGCCCGTCACTGATCTAGAAAAAAGCAAGAACGGCAAAAGGCTGCAGCACAAAACCTAAAAAGCAGCCACACCAAAAAAATTCGATGTTAAAAAGCAAAACAAATTCGGTGATGCCACACGGAAAAAATTATTTACTAAATCAGCAGAAAATTTTGCATGATCTCGTCCAAGCCAAAAATTACTTATTCTAAATATTCATATTAATATTTTGAAATATTCTTATTTTGAAAAGAATTACTTGACTTATTGTATACCAAAAATACTTGTAACCAACAGAAAATCTATTGCCACCATCGCCTATACCGGGATCAATATGTATGTATATGAAAGGATGTTTGTGTAATAAAAAAATGTATTGGTACAAAAATCTTTTTAATCCTCACACATACACCATTAAATCCATGAAAATTTATACAAGGTCAGTTGAACCTTCTGATGATTAAATTAAAAAAAAAAAAAAAACATAATCAAACACACATTCTCACATCGTCTTTGACTGTTGTTGCTGATGCTGTTAACAGCGAAAATAATAATAATAAAACACAGCATGCACCAAATTGTGGAAACTAATGCTGTTCTTTTACAGAAGTATAAACAAACAGAAATAAAAATACATGCTCTGGCATAAAATACACTATAAAACAGCTGTTTGTTCTTTGCCAACAACAAATATATTTGCCTCTATTTCTATTTTTAAGAGAGTTTTTCTTTTTTTTCAATTTATATCAGTGTATTGTTGTGTGTATTTTCGAGCACAATATAACTGTTTTTCTAAAAAAGCGTTACCGCTGTGATATAAAAGTATCAAAAAGGTTCTATTTCGATGCTCTTGATACCTTTTATGATCCCTTTTGTTTAATTGTTATCTTTTTCGTTCCACTTTTTGACCCTCTCAATAAAAAATCGCTCATTTTGCAAGCAGCTTTAATGCACAGAGTCGCCTTTGTGCCCCTAAAGTGGACAATTTTACACTTAGTATTTGCGGCTCTTGCCACGTTTATTTGCCATTTTAATGAAATCTATATATATAAAACAGGATGTGTGTATGTATGTATGTAACGTATGTACTCCAAACCGGCTGAGCTGATTTTGATGAAATTTTCAGGGAATCTTCAGAATATTCAGGCGGGTGACACTCTGAAGTCTGAGGTTTAATGTTTGATTTTCACTCTGCTGGCGGAGGGGCGTGGCAAAATCCAATTTTCATATTCCACAACCAATGACATCTTAATTTGGACGATTTTTTCTTTAAAATGATCGCCATGGTCCAACTTAGATTTATACGAAAAGAAAATTTTACCCCGCCCAATTTTACGCCCACTTTTTTCGAATAACCTAAAATCAGAAAACGGCTTCATCGATTTGACAAATTTTTCTTTCAAATGTTCGTATTAATCCATTTTAAGTTTTCATAGAAAGAAAAATTTACCATGCTACTTTTACGCCTACTTTTTCTATTAAGCGCATGGTCCAACTTTGGTTTCAACGGAAAGAACATTTTGCCGCCCCCCCCCCCCCCCCACTTTTTTCGATTAACATAAAATAAAAAAACGGCGCATAACATGAGAACGGCTTGACCGATTTGGACGATTTTTTTTTAAATCATCGCCATGGTCCAACTTAGGTTTTTACGGAAAGAAAATTTTGCCCCGCCTACTTTAACGCCCACTTTTTTCGATTTAATTAAAATCAGAAAACGGCTCCATCGATTATTTTTATTTTTCTTTCAAATTTGCGTATCTTTTTAACGGATTTTAAAAATCGAACGCAAACATTTTTCCTAATTTGGACAGGACAACGTCTGTCGGGTCAGCTAGTTATGTTATAAAATTGTATCAAGAACAAATAAATAAGGTGCGATAATAAATGATTTTAAGATTTTTAAAACCCGTATATATAAAATCCAAACAAGATATATATTATGTTGAAATTGTTTTCGAATTCAATTCATCATTTTAAAAGCAGAGGCTTCTGCCAAATGCCGAAAAAAAAATATTAATTAGTATTGTGGTTATTTTGTTGAACTATTTATGGTTTTTAATCCAAATTTTTAATATTTTTTTTAATCATGAAATTTAATTTTCATTAAATTATTTTTATGAAGAAAGGAATTTTACAACATGAAAATTAATTAAAATTGCTATTGATAATCCTTCATTCTTGACGTGGCTCGGGCTCGAACCCTGGCCGGCAGGTTACCATGACATGTTTCGATCGCAACCACTCGATCTCCTCAGATGGATTTGCCGTCTTACACTCGCAGCCATCGACGACTGCTAACGTCAATAGTAAAACATCAATCCTTAAACCAAATTGTATTAAAACATTTGGTAGATCGAAATTTGCTTTCCTGAATGATTATCCATTTTAATTGATTTTACATGTTTTTTCCTTACTTCTGTCGTTTCGTACTTTCGTCAAGAATTTTTCTTGAAGTCCAAGTACATTTTTTGTTTTTTCATTTTGTCTTTCTCTTTTCTGTTGACCTTTTTCAGCACAACTTGAAGGACAAATGTACAAAAATATTAATGTTAAGAAAATATTTACTCAATTTTAAATAAATTCGTTGAAATTTTTTCTTTACTCAAAGTAGAAGTGCTGGGATGCCATCGATATTTTCTAGTATCGATATTTATCGATTGTTCAGATTTCACTATCGATACTATCGATATTATACATCGACTGAATGTTTGTACTTGAGCAGGAAAACTTTAAACTAGTTGTTTATCAGGCTACAGTTCGTTGCTTTTAATCACTTTATTGAACGTATGAGACGTATGTACATACGTACGCACGCTATTTTAGATAACAGTTTAAAAAATTGTGCTGCTGATAAGCACCTTTCTGAAGGAACCAAAGTAGCAGGCACTATTTAGATAATGTTCTAAATTGGATTTGATTCTCAACCCAAAATAAAATCAATCTAGCGGATTCTCTAATGGTCGTTCATTGTTTTATGCTATGCGCGCAATTGCAATTACATTTTATTTGATTTTTTACAACATTACAAAAAAATTTGACATTTCAGTCCCTATGTAAACACACATATACAAATTTCGACATAAACCCCTTTAGTTAGCAGTAAAAAAGCACAGCTAAGCAATACATACCACCTGCCATTCTTGTTGTTTGTATTCATTGCTGTAATTCTTCGCGAATTAATAAGAGCAATTAAAAACTCGCGGCAAAAAAATGTGTGCGTATAGTTGCTGTTACATGTCTTTATAGCTGTATTTTATATTTAGTATCGATAGTACTATCGATAGTTTCCCAGCACTACAAAGTAGTTCTTCAGGTAAACAAGTGTTATCGATAGAAGCATTGCTTAATAATTAACTTTGGAAGAGTAAAAACTTGCAATTCCATGCTTTCTCCTCTTAATTTGTTCGAAACGGATCTGGAAGAATGGACTTCCGGTGAAAACTTAATAACAATATTAAGAATGTAAAATGTACATTGTACATTCCCAAAAAGTAGCTTGTATGCTTAAAACGTTTTTGCTAAAAAAAAGTACAAAATAAAATAAAAAGTACAATTTCCTTAATAACTTAATTCGTAAACGAACATATTTGTTATTTATAGGCCCGTTTTCACAACTTACCGATAGCTAAAGGTAGGATTTTATCGGCCGTATAAAAAGTCTTCAGTTATTACAACTTTACTTTAACCTACCAGGAAGAATGAACCTTAATTGACTTTATCGCTCACTTAAGGTTAAAGTAAAATTTTAATAATGGAACACTTTTTATAAGGCCGGTTAAAGTCTACTTTAAGCTATCGGTAAGTTGTGAAAATGGGGTTTAGAGCACTATGTTAATTGTTTGTCACACCTTAACGTCAAGTTTTTTGCCCAAACTAATTTGACAAATTCAACCATGTAGAGGTACACAATTAAGCAGCGTGTTAAGATTGTTGAAGGCATTTACGAAAATGGACTTAAAATCAATATGAATTTCGTGTACATCGTGATTTTTTTGATTAGCATAATCGACCAAGTGGGTCCACAATCGGGAGAATTGTGAGCAAATTTCATCAAAACGGATCTGTAGGAAACGTAAAAACTACTGTGCTTGCTCGCCCATTTCGTTCTGGCTGGCGGCGTCATCGGGCCGTACGTTTTCGAAAATGAGGTCGGCAGTTAAAGTGAATGGTGTTCGCTATCGCAAGATGAGAACGGACTTCTTGTAGCCAGACATTGAGAATGTAGACCAGGACGAAATGTGGTTCCAACACAGCCAACGAAACAATGTCTTTTTGCGCGAGAAATTCAATGGCCCTTTTGTCTGACGTCGTGGCGATGTTAATTGAAATATGAAAATCTTTATTAAACTTTGATATTGTTACAAGTAGAACTGTTGCATTTAATTCTTAAACGCTTAACAGTTTTATTTTGTTTAATATCTTTAGTTTTTCTAAAATCTTTGGATGAAGTTTCCTGACGATCTGGCCTAAGTAACCAGTGAACTGCGCATAGGAATAGCTTATCCCATCAACAATAAATTTCAGTGTTTTTATCAAGAATAAAAATTGGGAATTAAGCACGAATAACAAAATCTTTTAAATAAAAATTTTGTATTCCCAAAAATTACTTTGATGAAAAAAAAAAATATTTATTTATAATCGCTTAATGGGTTAAAAAAACAAAATGGCGGAAAAAACAAAAATATTTGCAAAAAAGCGAATAATTTTAATATTTCAAACAAGCCATAAAATTGATTAAAAGTCCCTTCAACTATAAGGAATGGCAAAAATTCGGTAAAAATTGCTAAATTAGCGGAATTTCGCAAAAATTTGCTAACGAGCTTAAAGCTGTAAATAATCAGAAAACTTGCAGCAACAAATCGCTTTTAACGCGAACATGGCTAAAATTCGCGAAAAATTGCAAAATTTGAAACAAACCCAAAACTAATTTAAGATCACTATATCGATTAAAAAAAAAAAAAATTGTCGGAAAATAACATAAAAAGCGTTAAAAACTAAGCTGTAATTAAATCAAAATCAATAGGAAATGCGATTTTGAACTTTGGGTTAGTTAGGGCCTTTTGCGTTTTAGTAAACGATATATTTTTGATTAAATTGGATAAAGACCTTTTTAAACTAAAAATTAAATCTTTTTTTTGTTGAAAATTGTATCACATATTAGAATTAAAGTCGATTCGTTTTACTTTCACCAACCCCTTAGTACTTTAATTGAAAACGAACAAAAACATGTGGATGTGAATTGTAGAAAACCAAAAATGCTAAAGCAATCCACTTTCGAGTTTATTCGAATTCTAGAAAATAGCCGAAAGTTTAGTTTTTTTGAACACTTCCTGAAATTAATCTTTTTTGTTTGAAAAAAAGAAAACTTTGTGTTAATTTTTGTTTTAAATGCCCTTTTTACTTCAAAATAACCTTTCTGTGACCCCTTTTCCTGGAAAATATCCTTTTTGAAACCCTTTAAGAAAACTTCCAACGGCAACACAAATTGTGAAATGTATATGAAAGAGAACATTTTAGTTTTGCTTTATGGCCCAAATAATGACGTCAATGATTTAAATGAAAGAGAGTGTGAAATCGTAGTTATTTATAAATATTTAAGAGAATTTTTTTTTATAGGGAATTAGTTCAACTAAGAGAATAATCTTTTGTTGTTAAAGCTAAAAACATACAAAGATGTGTGTTAAAACTTTAAAGAAATAAAAAAACTATAGTTTTATGATAAAATGCTATTATTTTGGAGATTTTGTAATTCAAGAATTTAGGTCGAATTGTTTTAAAGATTTATTTGATAATTTTTAACTTAATCACCTTTTGATATATTTAAAGGTTTTAACAATTTAAAATAATATATATCAATAGTGTTATCCTTTTGCTGTATTTATGGTTTCATTAATCGTTTATGTTTCAGGAAAGATGGGAAATTAGCCCATGTTATCTAGGATAGTTGTCATGATGCGGTCTTCTAATTTTCCATACAACCCTAGACTAATGGTATGTGCTAGTTATTTCTAGCTAAGGACAGATGGATTGCTAACATCTAATGCAAAGAGCTTTATTCCAGTTTCTTTGCAACTGCGACAAAATTTCTTTAAAAGGAGACCGAGTCTGTTAGCAAACCGATCGTCCAGTGATCCGGTGAGCCCTAATATGAATTGGAAAATCGCTTTTCGGGAGAAGCTTAGACAATGCATAGACCGCTTTCTTTTGTATACACTCATAAAATTATTACAGTAACTGATTGTAGGTTATTAAATTCGTTTTCGGTACTGTTAAAATTGAATAAAAATATAGTTATTTTACGAATAAATTTATTTTTCAACATTTATGTTTGTTATTAAAAAAACAAACTACCAAAAAATAATGTTTTCCGTATTTTTTTTTGTTAATTTGTTTGATTTTTATCGGTTAAAATATATTTTTTAAAAGTAAAAACTATTAAATTTTAACGAATATGATGTTCAATAAATAAAAAACTTAGAAATTACTGAAAAAATCATTTGTTTTAAATGAAATGTAAATGATCCGTTTTTTAAATGAATTTTAATTTGTTTCAAATGAATTTTCGTTTGAATTTAACTACATAATATTTTGAGTGTACGTTCCCTTGGTATCCCGACCCCATTTAGTTTGCACCAACCGTCGTTAGCCTTATAAAGAGAGTTTTTAAAGAGTTTACTTTTGATAGATCCAGAGGGGGTACAGCTACTGGCAAAACATATTAAATATCTACAGAAATTATATAATATTGAATTACGTAATTTTTCCCCAGGGTTTCCTTTACACAATGTTTTTGTTATTTTTATGGAATATTGTTAAGAAATATTCGGTGCCTTTTGGTCTTTATTGTTTGAAAATGTTTATAGTTATTAAAAATATCTTCTATTTATAAATCAGCCAAGTCAAAGCAGTTAAGAACACTTTCCTCCTCTATTTGTCATCCGATTTGTACAAAAAATATACCATCTGAAATGTATTTATCCTCAGAAGGGCATGATTTATTAGGCTCAGGGGGTAAAAATTCGGTAGTCTCATATCTAAAAATAAAATCGATTTTTAGCGTTGTTCGTTAGAAAAACAAGCTGGCAGGTGCCTGGTACTTTTTTGAAAGTCGACCCTTTTCGGAAGTAAACAGACATAACCTTCTTTTTGGAACTTCTTTGTCACCCTATTCGATAAACATAGAAATAAATATTATACTAAATTCGTAACTTGCCTAAAAAATACATATACAAATTTGCTGCTTTCTTGAAATTCGAACTTTTTTACAAATCAGTTTTCTTCATTCATTGACATAAACGTATTTAATTATATGCTCGAACTAAAAAATTAAAATTGTTGATACTTCAATGGGGGAAAAAAGTACCAGAAGGGAGAAATACGGGAGTTAAAAGTTCTTCCTTTAACTTTTCTGTGGTGAATGCACAATTATAGGTGCAGGTTGCTAAGTAAATTAGAGCCTATAAGATGAAAAATATTGGTACTTTTTTGTTCTTCAACTGGTACTTTTTGAATTTTCGTTAATATTGGACCAAGAATCATAAAATTTAACATGCATTGTCATGAGTAATGAAAAATCTATAAGAAGGAACTTTTTGGAACTTTCTTGTCCTTCAACTGGTACTTTTTGAATTCCCGTCAATATTGGACCTCGAAGCACGAAATTATGCATGCAATGTCCTGAGTAATTGAAAATCTATATGAAGGACTATTTTGGTACTTTTTGTTCTTCAACAAGTACTTTTTTTAAATTTCGTTAATATTGGGCATAGAAACATAAAATTTAACATGCAGTATCCTTTGTGGATGAGAATCTATAAAATATAACTTTTGGTACTTTTTTGTTCTTCAACTGGTACATTTGAATTTCCGTTAGTATTGGACCTAGAAGCATCAAATAAGGCATGCAATGTCATGAGTAATTGAGAATCTATATGATGGAACTTTTTGGTACTTTTTGTTCTAGAACAGGTACTTTTTGAAATTCCGTTAGCATTGGACCTAGAAGCATGAAATTAAACATGTAATGTCCTGAGTAATTGAGGATCTATGTGAAGGACCATTTTGGTACTTTTTGTTCTTCAACTAGTACTTTTTTTAAATTTCGTTAATATTAGACATGCAATGTCATGATTAATGGAGAATCTATTAGAAGGAACATTTTGGTACTTTCTTGTTCTTCAACTGGTACTTTTTGAATTTCCGTCAGTATTGGACCTAGAAGCATCAAATAAGGCATGCAATGTCATGAGTAATTGAGAATCTATATGATGGAACTTTTTGGTACTTTTTGTTCTAGAACAGGTACTTTTTGAAATTCCGTTAGCATTGGACCTAGAAGCATGAAATTATACATGTAATGTCCTGAGTAATTGAGGATCTATGTGAAGGACCATTTTGGTACTTTTTGTTCTTCAACTAGTACTTTTTTTAAATTTCGTTAATATTGGGCATCGAAACATAAAATTAAACAGGCAATTTCCTGACTAGATGAGAATCAATAAGAGGAAACTTTTTGGTACTTTTTTGTTTTTCAACTGGTACTTTTTTGTTCTTAAACTGGTACTTTTTGAATTTCAGTTAGTATTGGAACTAGAAGCTTGAAATTAGACATTCAATGTCCTGAGTAGTTGAGAATATTTATGAAGGAACTTTTTGTTACTTTTTCGGTCTCTTGCTCGTACTCTTTGAATTTTAATAAACACTAAACCTAGAAACATATGCAGTGTCCAGGGTGATTGAGAAACTATAAGATGCGACTTTTTGGTACTTTTTTGTTTTTTAACTGATCTGATCACGTGCTTGAGTGGAAGAAAACATATGGACCGGAGAATGGTCCCTCGCCAAATCTAACGGAAAAGGTTGAAATATGTATATGTATGTTTTCTGCATAGATTAGGCCTGTGTCAAAGTTTTCTTCAGTTAAGCCTTGTTTTAATCGCATTTTATTCTTCTTAAGGACTGTACAGTTCATTGTTATAGTATCTCCTTGATAAATTCTTATTAATTCAAACTGGAGCCAAAAATGATTTTCAGGGCTTTTATTTCGAATGTGTCAACAATGTTTTCTTCTCTGTTTCATTAAGTAGCCAGTATTGGTTGCATTAAAGTCTTGTGGATGGTTATTTTTCTTTTCCACGTTAGATGCATCAAGAACATGAACAGACAAGACAGCGTTTAGTATTTTTTGATTTTTTTTGAAATATTCTTATCTTTATCTTTCAATCTTTTGACCTTAATCACACTATTTTCACTTAAAAACTACTTAAACTATACAATAAATTTGGTCACTGACTTTATGTGCTTAATGAGCCCCAACTAAATGTTACGAATTTGTTAAGAAACTATTATTTAATTAAGAATAAGGATTAACAAATCCTATCAAAAACAATTTTATGGTTATGAAAGTCTGAGTAAATTTAAAAGTCTATGAAACAAAACTTAAAAAGGAATCTCGTTTAAAGGTAACTGAAGCCCTTGATTTAATAAGACTATGACAACTGCAATATTTGTAAGGTTTTTTGTTTTCCCAGTAACTAGTTAGTAATTTGATTAATAATTATAATATCAATTATTTCAATAATGGCCCATGTTAAAAAAACTTTCATAATTGATGCCTTCTTTTGGAAGAAAACATATGGGCAAGAGAGTGATGAATCATGGCTGACTAAAACAAAGATGTCGTTATTTGTTTTTCTTTCCACATGACTGTTTTCTTTATTAAACATTTGTATTCATATGCCTGAAAAAGTTGGTACAGTAGAACTTTTTGAAATCAAATTTCTTTTTACCTACACATTTAAATCTTGTTATAAATAGCAAGAAAAAAACAAACATTTGCTTCACTTTTCTTTGAAAGCAAAAATTTTCTTAAATTTATTTTATGTTTTTACTTTGAGATTGTTTCTTTTATTTAGTTTCCACTGTTGATATTCCTTTTTTTTTGTTTATTTTTAATAAGGCTGTTTATTTGTGTATAAATAAGGCTTGAAATTAATACTTAATTAAAGAACATGGGATAGAATAATTATTTTTTTTTTCTTAACTTATTAGTTTTTCTTTGTTTTTATGTTTCTTTTTTGTTACTAGTTTTGGCCAAGAAAATTAATAAATATTCCTTGACGTCAATAAAACAAAACAGCTTAAGGAGCCAGATATTAATTTCCAAGATTAGTTTTAATAAAGATGACTTTTTACTTAAAGATTTGCAAATATGTTATATGTTTAAATATGTTTTAATGTATAAGAAAAATTTAAATAAAGTGTTTAAACGATTTTCTCAGAATGAAATTTTCTTAAATAATTGAAATTAATGCTGTATTTTTTTTTATCAAAATTTTTAGTTTTTTTAAAAAATATATTTAGTTTTCATTAAAACCTTCTGAAGCTTTTAGATGAAACATTTTTAAAATCCTCTTTCAAAATTTTAAGTTATAAACAATTTTTCTAAAACATGGAAATATTTAATATTAATCATACGTACTGTACAACCATTTTCATATTTTCAAAGATTCTAATACTCATTTAGTTTGCTAATGAAACTAAGAAATTGTAAGTACAGTCAAAGCCCGGTTTAACGAATGATATAATTTTAAGACCTTTCATTATACGGAGATATTCGTTATATCGATCAGTAATTTAACGTTTAAAATTTATAAAAAACGGTGGTCCACAATTTGAAGAACATCAAAATTTAATTGTATTCATAATTTAGTGTAGATATAAAACTCTAATTAGGTTTTGGTATTCCATACTTTTGGGATTTTAAGTGTGATTCACACACTTCAAGTTTAACTCGTCAAGTCTTGAACTTTAAGGAGAGAAGGGAAAACTCAAGACTTGACGAGTCAAATTTGACGTGTGTGAGCCGGTCCTTACTGAAAGATTAACACTTTTCTTACACTCTTCTAAAATCTTAAATTATTTAAAAAAATAGATTCTTTTTCGATTTGACATCTCGTTTTCATCATGAACCAAAAAAAAAAACTACTGGAACTTTAACGAAGAAAGCAACGCATCACACGTGTTCTTTCAATACAAAGCACAGAAGCCAAAAACACACACAAAAATCTAACGGTTCTATTACGATTTTTTATTTTGCTTTGTCATTCGTTAAATCGGGATTATTTTTTTTTTGCCATTGCTATTTAAGGTAGTTAATGTAAAAAATTGGCCATTCGTTATATCGGATATTCGTTTAACTGCGTATTCGTTATACCGGGCTTTGACTGTATCTTGTCCACAACAACATTAAAAATTCGTTAACTTTAACTTACTTAAGGACACTAACGAGGTTATTTCTAATTCCAAAAAGATCAGAGAAATCAATATTCTATTATAAAAATCGTTAAATTCAGAGCAAGTTCTCTAGAAGGGATCAAAATTTGCATAATTAGACCGAAAATATTGAAGTCCAAGGGAAATATAATTTCTGGAAGGTCGATTAGGAACTGAAAACTTAATTTTACGAAGCAGCAATTCTTAAAAAACTTCACTGTTAAACAAACTTAGCATGAATGAAATATTGAAATATAGAGGGCTCCTAGCTGAAGAGAGCCAAGTCATAAAGAGACAATTCAAAGATATTTTCAAGTTGATTTAAGAAACTTCCATTAATTTCTTCGAAAATGAGAGCCATTGGCTTGGGGTTTTTGCCGTTACATTAGAAACGAAACACTTTTTGACTTAGTCCATTATAGAACTGAATAAAGTTAAACTTTGCGAAGAATTTCGCACTTGTTTTAAAACTTCTTATATATCATGACTTGATTTGGTTCAGCTGTCAAACTTCCATATATCCTCCGATTTCCAAGGGTTAGAAGATTAATAAACTTTAAATGGTTCACAAACGGAGGCAAGTTGCTATTCGGGTTCCAATGTAGGATTCGTAAACAGTTAATGAACAAAAAAAAAAAAAAATATTAAAATATAAAGAACTTACTGTATGGGGCTTTTCGTAATAAGTACAATACAAGAGAAATTATTAAACAGTTTAGTTTAGGTGGTATTAACAATCTATATCTATATCAATATCTATATCTATATCTATATCAATATCTATATCTATATCTATATCTATATCTATATCTATATCTATATCTATATCAATATCTATATCTAATTAACAATCTATATCAATATCTTTATTATTTATTATTTATTGTTTTTTTTTTTTTTTTTACATAAAATTGCATTTATGAATATGATGTTTTGTTTTAATTAAATTAAAAGCAAAACTTTTTTTATGCGAATTTGGTACATTTTTAATACTTTGATTTCAATTTATGCGATTTTTTTAAATTCCGGAACGTATCCCTAGTTTTTGTATGGAGCTAGAGTCTTTTTTTATGCGATTTTTTTTTATGCGGTTTTTTGCGGAACTGCGAAACTATTTTTCTTAACCAAAATTTCTTACCAAAACATTTACTAAATTTACTTAACCTCACTTAACTCTTACAATGCCAAACAAAAGTTTCAACTATCAGTTGTCAAACATCCTTTAGTATTACATAAGTGGAAAACTTTAAAATTGAAGATGATGTTCGGTCTTTTTTTTGTTATTTTTTGCAGAACTTAAAATATATTGTTAAAATCGTCACACAAAGACAACAACAATAAACTTATAAGTTTATACACGGAAAATTGCCAAAGAATAAAAAAACGAAAGGGGAAGAGAAACAGAGAAAAGGAAGAACTAAACTACAATAAAAACTATTGAAATTCAATTTATGTATTTAACTACCACTACAAACATCCTAGATAACATGTATAAAAAGATATATACCTATATGTATATTGTTACAGTGGGAATCAAAATAAATCAGGTATTGGAACACAAAGTTGCTTAAAAATATTTTAAGCAAAGCCAACCGTCGAATGGTTAAAAAAGACTTTGCAAAACAGCTAATGGATTCAGGGTTATTCAGGTCATTTGATAACTGCATTAATCGATACCCCCGTCACTGGGGGAATGTCTTATTGCTTTCTCAAGATATTGCACCTTTTGGTGCTACAGAATCTAGCGAAATCAGGCCCAGTCAATACCTGAAATTCTGCAATGTTGAAAACTAATATATCTCTTGTGATCGAAGCTGATCTGAGATAATTTATGGTACCACAATAGTTAGAAGCCCTTAGAACTTCAATCCCAACTGACTGTTGGCTGAGTAATTTAAAGGAATTTCTTAAAATTTAGGCTTGAAGGACTATTTTTTCCAACTTGGATAAAGTTCGGCCTGCAGGCAGATCTTCGTAGGTGGTGTTGGTATTCAACACAATGCAGCGGGGAGTGATCCAACCATAATGCACGTTGTTAATATAAGTTTTTTAAACAATTTTATTTGACTAGGATCGCCCGGTGGCCGAAATTCGACCACATGACATTTAGTTTCGAGCAAACCTGTGCGTTATACAACAAAAACGTACACTTTTAAGAGAACGGCAAAAATGCACTATTCACCCAGCTCTGTACGTTTGTCTGATTCCTTTAAAACTATATATGTTTCATTAAAATTGTTGGGCGATAAGATACTTAAAAATCAAACCGTATTTATATATAAGATATTTCTTTGTTTCTGTGTTTGACAAATTCAACCATTGAAAGGTACAATAAAGCAGCGCGTTAAGATTATTGAAGCCTTTTACTAAAATGGGCGTTTAAATCAAAATGCATTTCGGGCACATCGTGATTTTTTTGGTCATTGTGCACACAATCGGGAGAAGTATGTGCAAATTTCAGCAAACCGGGTCTATAGAAAATGTGAAAACACTTTTGTATGCTCGCCCAGTTCGTTCTGGCTGGCGGCGTCAACGGGCCGTACTTCTTTGAAATTGAGGTCGGCCAAGCAGTTACCGTGAATGCTGTGCGCTATCACGAGATGAAAACGGATATGGACCCAGAAATTAAGGATATGGAACTTGACGATATGTGGTTTTAACAGAATAGTGCCACTTGCCACACAGACAACGAAACAATGGCTCATTTGCGAGAGAAATTCAATGGTCATGTTATCTCAAGTCGTGGATATGTTAATTGGCCGCCACGATCATGTGATTTGAAATAGGAATGGGAATTTTAAAAAGAAAAAGTGTACGGCAATAAGCCAAGAACAATTTAAGAGGATGCAATTATTCGGCACATTAAAATTTCATTATGTCTCAGAGTCATTGAAAATATGGGCCATCGAATACAGGCATGCCACCGAAGCCGTGGCGGGCACTTGGCTGATATTTAGTTTTACACATAGTTCTCATATAGGTGCTTTATTAATAATAAAAAATATTTTGATAATTCTCTGAAAACTTTTTGTTCTATTTACAATTAACATCGTACGTTTAGGATGGACAACCCTTTAAGATAGTTCCAATTGCTCAAATTGCTACCTGTGTGTGTGTGTTGGTGACGCTCACACAATGGGGCGGTTGGTTGACGCATTATTTGTCACCAAGTGTTTAAGACCGCCATGAGATTAGGCATACCCCTTAGGTGCTCCTATAAAACCTTTATACATCTTGCCACAATTATAACAATATAAAATAATTGAATTTTGATGCTTTGCCATAAACATAAATAGCTGTTACGGCTATGGAATTATGCTATGGCATGCCTTATTTAACCTTAACTCGAAAATTTTCTATAAAACATTTTTTTATCAAAGTCAGCCGGCTGACTGAAGAGTTTTCTATTAAAATCTTTTCATTAAACTCAGCCAGATGACTTAAGATTGTTCTATAGACATTTTTTTGGTTAAAGTCAGCCGACTGACTCAAGATTGTTCTATTGAAACTTTCTTATTAAAGTTATCCAGCTGACTGAAAAATATTCTCAATAATATTTCCCACTGTAAATTGCCTTCGTTTGGTTTTATGTGTGTTTGTATATGCATGCCAGTATGTGTGTGTTTATTTTATAAAATATTTTTTCGGTTGAGTAACATGTACAGCAAAACCTTTTTTTTTTTTGTACATGTTAAAGTTGTGGTTTTGTAAAATGTTATTTTGTACAAGTGTTTTTTTTTATTTAGTGATATTCGATAGTTTTACAAAAACTTTTATAATTGCTTTAAAAAAACCTTCAATATCAGCTTATCATATGAATAATGTAGAAAGAAATGTATTGAAAAGAGGATGAGTAATTAAATTAACAATTTTAATCATAGAAAGTTTATCCTAAAAGTATGCTTTACATAAGTTTTAACTTTTCATACTACAGATATGCTGTTTTTTTCTTTAATATAGCATTTATGCTCTAAACACACCATTTAAAAGAAAATCTTATAGAAATCTTTGTAGTTTATTTTAAATTTATTTAAAAAATAATTGCTAAAAAACTTTCTGCTGTGTCATCTCCTTCATTTGGAAGGAGTCAATTTAAGCTTCTTTTTTAAATTCCTAATCTTACTTTATTGACCAATTTTTTTAAAGTCTTTAAATATTAATTATGGCTGTTAAGTTTTAAGGCACCAACACAACTACATCCGCTTCCTGAAAAAGTGAAAGAAGAAAATTAAAGCAAACATGAACATGTTAAAAGGATTTAAGTTATGGCTATTTAAATATTCCTTCGGCTGTTTTTTTTTTCGTTTTCTTGGCGTTAAAATCAAAAACGTTTTTTTCTGTCTAGAACTTTATGAAGACACAACATGCAATTAAGGGAAATAAAGAATGAAATTTTCTATAATAAAGAGATTTAATTAATTTATTTAGACTAACTACACACAGAGTGTAAAACAAAGTAAAACGCTACTATTTTAAAAAGCCAAAGTAAATAGTGTTAGGCCTAAAGCACGCTTTATTTTAACCTTTACCAAAGGTAAAAGTTTTATTTCGTTTGTAAATTTTATAATATTGATCTAAGACTTTTATATATATGCTCAAATCTATAAGCCTTTGAGGTTAAATTTACTTTTTTTAGATTTTCAATGGAATAATGTAGCTCCATTTCCCCCAAGCTGTTCTTTCAATAAAATGATAGGTTTTTCGGAAATTTTCGGAACATGATGAAAATTTAAAATTGCTGTTAAAAGTCACAAACTTATCATAATATTTTGTTAAACCTTCAATGCTCTACAACCTAAGTACCTCTAAGTGCACCTCATGGTCTGGCCAGACCACGACTGAAAACCCCAGCCAAATAAGTAAAATAAACAAAATGTTGTACTTACATATTTTATGTTATTTTAAAATAAATCAGTATTTTTTAATATTTTTTTTCATTATTTTTTATTGAATCTTCATATATTAAATATGAACTAACAATAATTAATCAAATCTTAATCTGATATTTTATTTTATGTCCTGCCAGTGCCAGACAAAAATTTTCTTCATCACGGGTTCTGTTAACTTATATATGTAGGTGTTTATTGCTCATCTAAATGGATGAGTGCAGCAGTATCTCTTCTCCTTAAGCGAGTGTGGCCGGATGCAATTACAAATTTAGTGCATATTTCTTAATCATAGTTTTAACTAATGGAACATTGAGATCATTGTGAATATTGGAGTTTTTAACATACCAAGGGGCAGCTGTGATTATTCGGAGAAGTTTATTTTGGCGCCTTTGAATTTTGTCGATATTAGAGGCGGAGGCAGTGCCCCATAACTGAATACCATAGCACCAGATTTGCTTTAAGATGGAGTTGTAAAGTAGCAGTTTGCAGTCGAGACTAAGGACAGAGTTTCTTCCAATAAGCCAATGAATTTGGATGGCTTTTAGTTTCATTTGAGTTCATTTTGCCTCTATATGGCTTTTCCACGTTAAACGGCGGTCTAGATGAATACCGAGGTATTTTACATGCGAATTTTGAGGTATTATTGGATTTTTGATTTTAATAGGGGGGCATGATTACCGACATTTATCCTCCATTGTTTTAATCATATTTCTAGTTTAAATATATGATGCTGTAAATAACGATATGCTTCATAACGGTTTTCATGGACGCTTAGAAAAGCTGTATCGTCTGCAAATGTTGAAGTTTGGATGTAGTTGTTTGTTGGCATGTCCGATGTATAAATTAAGTATAATAGAGGGCCCAGGATGCTGCCTTGTGAGACTCCAGCGCCAATTGGCTGAGGTGAACTTAAGATATTTCCTTCTTTAATAATAAAGTCTCGACCAACTAAGTAGCTTTCTAACAGCTTGTGTGTGTTTGCTGGTAAGTTTTGCTTCAATTTATGTAATAAGCCTTAATGCCAGACTTTATCAAAAGCTTGCGAAACATCGATGAAGAGTGCGGAGCAATATTTTCTTTCTTAAAAGGCATTTCTTATAGCGCTTACTATTTGATGGGTTTGTTCAATTGTGCTGTGTTCTCTTCTAAAGCCGAATTGGTGGTTAGGAATACATCCATTTTCATTTAAAATTGGAGATAATTTCGACACTAACAGCTTCTCAAACAGCTTTCATATATTAGAAAGTAAGCTTATAGGCCTATATGACTCAACTTTTGTGTGATCCTTTCCTGGTCTAGGTATCATGGTGACTAAGGAAACCTTCCACTTTTGCGGATAGTATTCAAGGCGTAAAATAGCATTAAAGATTAAAAGAATTATTTTCTTTGCTATGCTGGGTAGCTCCAGGAGCCTTCTTGGGGTTTAAATGACAAATAGCCTTTTTGATTTCTCTTATTACAAAGCTTGGGGGAACAGCTGCTCTAGCAGCAACAGGTGGTGACTCGACCACAATATCGTAAGATATATTTGGAGTAAATAGGTTTTTTAAATGATTAACGAGCAGATTTCCTTTTTCATTATCATTTCTTGCCCAACTTCCATTCAGGCTTCTTAGTGGTGCCTTGGAGACAACTGGCCTTTTGAGATTTCTAGCTGCACACCATAATGAGTATTCTGATTTCGGGGTTGCATCAACTTCCTTAAGATATTTTTCCAGAGAAGCCGTTTTCTGAGTCTTCAGTAACTTTCTTAGCCTTTTTGAATTTTTTAATATCATTGTTAAATATATATATTTTTCTGTTAAATAATCATTGCAAATATACGTTTTTGTCGCCATGTTGAAGGCACAGAGCTTTGTTGCAGTTACCGCAGCAAAAACGAGAGTTTCTCTGAGCTTTGATTTTGGTTTTACAAATAACGCACAACGGACGGTAATAAGTTGAACTTGACGGTACGGTACCGCTTGGACATAGTCGGATTGCGAGTAAGTATTTTGGTCCTGCAATGTATTTTAAAGGTACGTGTGGTCCAGCCAGACCATGAGGTGCACTTAGTGAACTTTTTCTTGTGGGAGGGTTTTTGTGCGCTAAATGTGATCCAAATGATTCCAAATTTGTTTTATTCGATTCAAGACAACTTATTTGTAGAAAGAAGATATTGCATATGAATGTCAAATATGGTCTGGCCAGACCATGTGGGACATCTAAGGGTTAAAAAAGAATTGCATACTTTAAGGCTAGGTATTTATTGAATATTTATTATTGAATATAACAACCATTTATTGACAATTGGAGCGAAACACGTGCATAGAAGTAATTAAAAACAAAACCATATGAATTCTAGGAATAGAAAATGATTATTTTATCATTTTTTAGTTAACAAAAGGAAGAATAACAACATTTGCGATTTAAATTTTCAAAGTTTTTAAAATTTTTATTTATAACAAGATTTATTTGTCGTGCTTAATTTCCAATTTTTATTCATGATAAAAACACTGAAATTTATTGTTGATGGGAGAAGCAATTCCTATGCGCGTTTCACTGGTTGCTTAGGCCAGATCGTCAGGAAACTTCAACCAAAATGGTTTCAGAAAAACTAAAGATATTAAACCAAATAAAACTGTTAAGCGTATAAGAATTATTCTACTTTTAACAATATCAAAGCTAAAACAAAAACAACAACAATTAACAGTGAGTTTATCATTTCTTACACTCGCCACTACAATTGGTTGCAATTCTTCCATCGTTAATTGTTGTTGTAACAACAACTTTATTGTTTTCGCAAGAAAATCAAAAATTAAACCATGTTGCCAGTTCAGTTATTTTAAAGCTTATCTAATCAACAATAAATTTTAGTGTTTTTTTTCATCAATATTAAAAATTGGGAATTAAGCACGACAAACAAATCTGCAGCCATATTCTGTAATTCGCTTAGCTAAAGCTAAATCTCGATCGCTAAAATGCCTTAGAGAATACAAAAGTTGAAAATTTTAGCGATGACAATAAAAGCTTAAATTGCTGCGAATTATATTTTTATGGCGTTGCAAAATTTAGCAATGCACGTTACAGAATTGCATTCGTAGGCAAAAATTGCTAAATCAACTTTATAGATTTTTAGCGATAGAGATTTAGCTTTAGCGAATTACAGAATACGGCTGCTGGTTAATTAAAAATATTGTATTCCCAAAAATTACTTTAATTTTTATTTATAGTTTTAAAAATGAGATTGCTCTCGGTTTCATGTAAGAAATAATTAATTGCAATGGAGCAATTAAATTTCTTTACTTTTATGAAAGCCAAAAATTCAAAACTTACTTCAGATCAACGATCATCACGCTATGCCCCCAGGGGCCGAGCACTTTTCGTGAATTTCACACACACAACACGAAGGTTAACGAAACAAAAACAAAACACATAGTTAATGTCTCAAACGAGTAAATTTATTTTCCACTTTTTTGGTGTTTCATTGCACACAATATGCACTCACCACTACATGCACATTTTTAACTGTTTCTCTTTGTGGTGACCGCTGCTTTAGATTGAGTTGAAGATTAAAAAGAAGCCATTTAAAAGCGGTCCTTAATCATTTTAATGATGGCATATGTGTCAAGTAAACAAGATTTTTCATCCAGATAATAGTTACTTTTGTTGGCTTACTAGCGATATGCTTAGTGAAGAAGCGGAGGAATCAATAAATAGGTTAATGTTTTCTAGGAAATTCAATCAAGTTTCGACAAACTCTGGTTTTTTCAAAACATTTTATAACCAGTTTATATATGAAGATTAAATCAAGTTTTTTTGTATAACAAAAAAAAAATTTTCATTAAAATTCTTATCTATGTATGGGTTTCTATGCGTTTTTTTTTTTTGTTATTCCAGAAAGTGTTTGTAACAAAATATTTTCGGCAAAAAAATTGATTCAGATCAGAGAACGGCTTTGTGCAATTGTAAAAAAATCGCATTAAATTAACAGCAACAAATACACTCACTTGCGGTCATACAATCAAACTTGCGCAACCGCGAATATTCGCTGCTGGTTTGCAGTCATTCAAATAATGCACATCGTGCTTTGTTATTTATGCAATCGTTAGCTTCGTTTTTTAATAAAGATGTTTGTGTGTTCGGTGCGACAATGATTGTTTTGGTAAAAAAAAAAATACAAACAAAAAAGCCAGAAATCAGCATTAACTATGTAGTACAAGAAAAAAAATTGAAATGAAACTAAACGCACATATCGCACCTGTTCATCAAAAGTAACACAACTCAAAATTTACAAGTTTTCAGTAGAGGCAAAAAACTAATTCCGCCAATATGATGGAATTATTGTTATAAACAAATATAATGTTATAAAGGAAACTCACTAATATTTCAATAAAATCACAAAATTTATTTCTCTTCTTCCTTTTTCCGAAATTATTACGGATTTTTGATTTAATACAGTTTTCATGAAATTTTTTGATCTACATGTCAATATTATTTCAAGTTATGCTTATCACAACCCAAAATCAACAGCTATTGATAAACAGATTTTTAACATGAAAACAATCACAACTCGAATTAATACAGTTTCGCTGATTCATTTGAGCACCATAACCCTTGAACACTTCAACGCAACTAAAATTACAACTCTTTAATTGAATCAAAACAAACAATACGAGTACGCAAAGAAAGACATAAAGGCATTTCTCTCATGAAATATTACAAATAGAATACCAAAAATTTTACAGTCGTTAGATATGGTAATCATACACTGTTTCCTTCAAAAAAGTGGAAAATAGAATTTTTTGAGTTGTGTTACTTTTGATGAACAGGTGCGATATGTAGGTACCCAGGCAGAAAACGACAATCACCACGACGCTGTGCCGACGTTGCAGGGGGTACTATCAACATCAATACAACGTACTGTTTACCAAATTTACAATGTTGTCACAATATTAAAATGATAACGCCGAATGTGCGTCTTCCGACTCTTCCTTTTGGTGTTGTCACAGTACTGTAAATTTACAATGTTGGATTTACGAATTTACAACGTAGTCACAACCGTCTTCCGACTCTTATTTTCTATATTGTTACAAATATAAATTCGCTAAATAAACAAGCAAAAAGCTGTATATTTTCTAACCTTAAATAGTTTTTGTGTTTTCATTTTAATACGACACTATTAAATTAATAAGACTAAATTTTTTAATATACAGTGTTGTAGCGGCATAGTTTTATGGAGAATACGACTTTAAAAAACTAAAGTCGTATATTTGTATTTAGGGTGTTGTACCGGTGTTGAAGCTTATTTAAAAACGGTATAAAAAACTAAGGTTGTAATTTTGTATCTACAGTGTTGTGATGGTACCATATTTTTGGTAGAGTCACAATTTTGCATTTACAGGGTTGTGGCGGTACATAATATTTAGAATAGTCGTAATTTCTGCCTGGGTACATACATACAAACAATTTCCATAGAAACATACTTTTTTCTTCATCTTAAAAAGTACAGTAGTTCTGTATGTAGGCACAATGTATTCTTGTTATTGTTGTTTTTATTGTTGTTAATGTTAACAAAGCGTCTCATCGAGTGATTTATTGTTGTTATTGTTGTTAAAGGTAACAAAGCATCTCATCGAGTGGACAATGACTACTTGGATGCAAAAGTATTAGAATTTGGTCCTTTTAAATTTACACAGAAGCAGTTTCAATAAAAAACGAACAACGTTGAACTTTGTTTTGCAAGCAAAGAGTGAATGTAAATTTTAGCGTATGAATAAATCAAGAAAAATAGTGATTTTGCAGTTCTCTGATTCAGATTGCATGGGCGATAGTCAGTGGGCAAGGCCTATTTTTTTAAACTGGACATGCGTCTTTTTTTTTTTTTATTTCGGAAAGTGCATGTACCAAATTTTTTTGTTGGATAGAAAAAATTTTATTCGAAACAATCGATTTGGATTGCATGGGCGGCAGGCGATGGGCGACAAAACTTCGCATGTTCCTTTGTTTGTTTTAAAAAAATGTTTGGACCAAATTTCAAGACTTTTGCTTGGATAGGAACATTTTTGTGCAAAAACATCTATTTAGGTTGCATGGGCGCAGACGATTTTGATGAAATTTATTTTTTTTTTTCTTAATTTGTTCAATAAAATGGTCGGTGCCAAATTTCAATAGTTTTTGCAAAAAAAAAAAAAAAAAATTATGAAGCCATCCCACTGTGCGGCGCATAAAATGGTACCAAATCTAATTTGATGTACGATTACGATACGCTTTTACGTTTTCGTCGGTTATTGTGTGACTTTATATGAAATATTATACGTTTTAATTTATATTGTACGTCTCAATTTGACGACGTATGTACAATGTACACTGTGCTTACGTCGCACGCTACTACGGTCATAAGCTGCAATTACGTTTATACTGGTATTCTGATTATTTTTTTTTAAATTTCAAAATACAAAATATTTTAATAGCTGTAAAATAAAACAAAAATATTTGTGATATTATAATACCCAACAAATTGCCCAAAAATGCAAAAATATTTTAACCTAAATCAAGGAGACTTAAAATAACTGAATTTTAAATTTTAATTCGTTTGACAAATAAAACAGTCAAATTTGCAAATAACATTTAATTAAACTCTCATACCCCGTAGCTCTTTACGAGGTTTTCAAGAAAAAAAATAATTTCTGTGCTTTAATATGATTAAACTAGTGAGCAATCCTTTTTTTCTCCCTTCCTCTCACGCTCTCTAACAAATCATTTCACAATTATTTGCTTAGCATACATTGCTGGTGTTGAATGAATCAGTAGTGAAAGCACAAAATTATGCTTCAGTTTGCAGAAATATAGAAATTTTGTTGAAATCCATTCATTATTTATGAATAAGTTCATGATTGTGTGTGTGTGTGTGTTGCGGTGTGTGTGTGTGTGTGTTGCGGTGTTTCCTTAATGTTTAATTATATAATTTCACTTTTAGTTAGAAGTTCAGGAAAGCATTAAAATGTAATATGACAAATTCACTTTGACACTTTTATTAACAAAAACTTTTTCACTGAAAACAGTCATACGTTTTATTATTCAATAAAATTAGAAATTCTCTTTGAACTTATATGAAAGACGGTTAGTTTAAAACAATAATAAAATACTGAAATAATATAAAGGGAAATACATTTAAACGGAAATATATTTAAAAAGACAGCAATGAACAAAAGAAATGTAATAAGTTTAACTAGAAAGTTAGAAATTAAATTATTCTTTTTATGGCTGTTGAAATAAAGTATACTTTAAGGCTGTGTATTTAGACATTTTTTAATAAATCTTAAATTTTTTTAAATTTATGCAAACAAATGAAATTCAATTCCCTTAAATTGTTATTTTTTAAGCATACAAAATTTTGCTTTTACTAAACAAACAACAGAAAACCAAAACAGCCGAATTCTTGCATAAATTTAGGCTGTTTTAAAACCAAAATTTTCTTGTTTTTTTTTGTTGTTGTTGTTAAGCAAATATTGTAAAAAAACTTGGCTATAAATTTAACACAAGTTAGTGACTTTTGGTAACTAACTGTATGTAGACAAGAAATTTAGTACCAGTGTTTGAAAATAAACAGTACATTATTTAAGGTTCAGCTCACATACCCAGGAACGATATCTATTTTTTTAGTGATTGCGTAGACATACACAACCCTTAATACCGTTCGTAACTATTTTCAAGAAAGAACCGAACATTATGAAATGTTCGGTTTTTCGTTAAAAAACAGAACAATTGTAGTGGTACTGAAGACAAACATTATATTTTAATGTTCTATAATGTTTTTTTTCGTGTGTGTATTTTGTTTTTGTAAAAATTGTTTGGTTTCTTTTACCAGCCAAAAGGGACGAACATTAACGAGCTGAATCGAACACATTAAAGTTTGTGAATTTTCAAAAAAAAAAAAAAAAAAAACCGAACGGAATTACATGTTCACGTCTTTTGTTGAGTTTGATAAAAACAGTAATATTTTTGTGTTCGAAAGATGACTAACAGGGAAACGTTATTTTTTTAATGATTTTCTACACAAACACTATTAGCGTTTGTGTTTTCCACATATCCCGAACCGAACATTGTGAAACGATATTTAGTGTTTATGTTCGAACACTGTTTAGTACTATAAATAAGGAACTAAAATTATGGATTTTTTATGTGCTCCTAAAAGGTTGCAACAAATTTTTAAACATAAAAAATTTAAAAAGAAAAACATTTTGATTACTTACCCTGTTTAAAAGCAGGTAAGTTTTTGACTTTGTTAAATTTTGCTGCTTTCTTAAGCTGTTTTCTTACACTCTATCTTTCCGCGACTTTGGGTCTAAACCACGAGGATTATCTGGTCTCAATTAAAAGTCAGCTAGGCTACTGACTTCTGTATTACGAAATGGGATCTCTTGCCAGCCGCGATCTCAAGAGGTTTGTCAAGTTTGAACTCTACCGAATTTTAGGTATTCACTGCACCTGATTTCCAAAGTACAAAATCTCACCAAAAGGTGGAATATCCTTTTAACGTTTCCCAACATATAGATTTCATGACGAACTGGGATGTATCGCTGAGTGTAATCCAGTTGATCTAGAGGAGTTTGTCAGGGAAATAGGTCGTCTTTTTCTAAAGAGGGGTCTGTAGATGGAGTTTTTTCTATGTGATATCTATTAACTATCTTAAATCAATCATCTTCTTTCTCCTTCACTTTCTCTTTCTTCTTCCTCTATACTGAAGGGATTTACAATTGACCGCATTGGTCTCCGAGTGGAGTTGTGCCCTTGGGCGCATAACCCTTCTTAACCTAACCTAACCTTTCCTTCATTCTCCTGAGGGAAGAATACTTTACAAAATACCGAAAAAGCCTGCTGAAGTCAAAATATACGTTTCTCGAATTAAAACATTTTATTTGTACATGCCGAAATATTTTCTTGAATTTTTACAGAATAATTTTCTTGCTATATGAAACCATTCAAAATTTACTGCATTAAAAAAAAGAGTTTAAAGCCAAATAATGACCAGTCTCATACAAATTTAGCATGAAGCTTAGAGTAGGAGTCGGTGTTGGAGTTGGCGTCGGACTGAAAAAAAATTTCAGCGATTGGAGTTGGAGTCGAAGTTAGAACTATTTTTGGACGTCTTTAAGCTCTGAAAAACTTAAATTAAATTTAAACTTGTTGAACTTTTTTATTTGTCCAATTATTTTTAGAAAATTCAGGTGAATTTTTTACAGTGTGCAGTTAATAAAATTTTAATTTTTGGCAACCTTAATTGAATCTCAAACCTGTGTCTATCAAAATTCATGGCATTTCCTAATGTCAATGGAAATAATGCCACTTTTAAAAGTGCCATAAAGTCCATATACGGAATGTTATATGGGCCATGGACTTCATATATGCATAAAATATAATTTTTTCTGAAGACAAGAGAGATATCGGGGATTTAATTTTTAACGGATAATTAAATAAAAATAAAAAAAAAATGGGAATTAAGCAAGACAAACAAAATCTTGTTAACTAAAAATTTTGTATTTCCAAAAATGACTTAGATAAAAAAAAAGGCCAGTGCACGGCTTAAAAAAAACTAAACTGGCAACATGCTTCAACAAGTTGCTTCTGTTTTTTGTTAACCTTCTTACAACTACAATTAATGATGGAAGACTTCCAACCAATTGTAGTGGGGAATGTTAGAAGGGATAAACTCACTGTTTATAGTTGATGTTTTTTTTTAAACTTTGATATTGTAACAAGTAGAACTGTTGCTTATAATTCTTATTCGCTTGACAGTTTTATTGGTTTAATAAATTTAGTTTTTCTAAAATCTTTGGATGAAGTTTCCTGATGTTCTGGATTAAGCAACCAGTGCAATAGGCATAGGTATTGCTTATCCCATCAACAATAAATTGCAGTGTTTTTTATGAAGAATAAAAATTGGGAATTAAGCACGACAAACAAAATCTAGTTAATTGAATTAAGTAAAAATTAAATTTAGTTTGCAAAGTGCGTTTGCGCCAAAAAAAACGTGAAAATTTTTTCAAAACATGTATCTACACAGAGAATCGCTAAGCCTTGTTTTGTAAGAAAACTTTTGTTCTAAAAGCCGTAAGAGTTAAAAACCTTTTTTGCGTTTTCTGAAAATTGAGTGGTTGGCGCTTGCAGGGTCAAAGACGAAACGCGACAATATGTCAAAGTAGAACTGACGTCTAAAGTCATTTGTAAAAATTATAGCGAAAAGATGATGACTTTTGCGCCACCTTGTACATAACTAGAAAATTGAGACATAAAATTATCAACAACAACAACAATGTAATGCAGATTTTATGTTGGCTCCTAAATGCTTGCAACACTTTTTTTGCGTGGTTAAACAATAGGGATTTTTTGGGAAATTTATAAAGTAAAATTTTTTGTGTGCTGAAATTAATAAATAAATAATAAAAAATAAAAAATTTTCAAAGTTATATTTGGGAATACAAAATTTATTATTAATAAGATTTCCGTATGACGTGCTAAGTTCCCAATTTTTCATATTTGATAAATACACTGAGATTTATTGTTAAGGGAAAGCTAGCTTCTATGCGCATTTCACTGGTTGCTTAGGCCAGCTCATCAGGAAACCTTTTCCAAAGATTTTAGAAAAGCCAAAAATATTATACAAATAAAACCCTAAAAGCGAATAAGTCTTACTTGTACCAATATCAAAGCTTAAACAAAACACCAACAATAAACAGTGAGCTTATCTTTTCTTATATTCCCCCACAAATTTCTTTTTTATTTTTTAATTTTTTACTTAAATTAAATAAGTTGGGAAGCATTTTTTGAAATTTTTAATCATATTCCAGTCTTTTTTGACTCTTTAGCGCGATTAAAATACCATATGCGCCCATTTTCTGATCATAAATTATAATTATGATTCGTTTTTTTTTTTATTAGTTTAGAGACATTTTCGGCTCTTTTTTAATAGTTTTTGTTATTGAATTTGAAATCAAACACTTTTTAATCATAAGAGCGAGTCATTTTTGTGTCGATTTTTAAGCGTAGAAGTGATTAATCAGTTTAAATCACCAAAAGTACTCAAAAAAAAAAAAAAAACTCATACCGCTGATTTTTGAAAAAACGATCTTCCAAATTCTAGCAGGGTTTTGTCACATATTCAGACTTTTGTTTTTAGTATTTTTTTTGTAATATTTTTAAGAATTTTTTTTTTTTTATTTTCTCTATACGCTTAAATACTTTTTCATACATAAACATACATACATACATACATATATTGTTTATGCATTTATGTGGTATATAAATATGTCTGTGCTTGCTTTGAGACATTTGGCACGCAACCGGATGTCCGTTTGCCGTGTTTGTAGTCACAATAAATGTTCTGTGTAACGGGGTATCAAGAAAATTGTGTTTCTCTGCATCTGTGTTTATAATTTCTTTAAAGTCTCGAAGCATTACTTTTCTCTGTGTGAGTTTTGTTTCCTTCGTTGCATTTTCTTTTCTTTGGCTAACTTTCAGATTCGCAGTCATTTATTTACTTACAATTCTTTTGTTGTTTATTATCGCTCGTTGCAAAATGCACAATCACAATTTGTGTGTTTATAATTTTTTTTTTGTTTCTTTTTTTTTTTTCTAAGAAATGAAACTTTAATAAATCAATTCTGTTGTCTTTATTGTTGGAAATTCTTTTATTGCTTGCTTTCAATTTAAAAAGTTTTTAGATTGCCATTAAATGTTGGGCATTAGTTGTTAGTTTGGTCAAAGAAAATAATAAAACTTAGTGGTTTTTGTACTTGTTATACAATTGTTTGGTTTGTTGCCACGCTTTATTTTATTGTCTTGTAAATGTTGTAATTGATTTTGTTTAAAAATGTCGAAAGCAGAGTTAAAGAGCTGCACGTGAATTTAAATCATTAAAAGAAAGTTTACTGGAACGGCTTTAAGTTTTTTAAGAATTTTCAAATAAATGTTTGGCAAAAGAAAAACTTAATTTTACATTAAAGTTTTTTATACTAAAACAGTTTATTTCCAAAAATATAAGTAAAAAAAAGCCAATTGAAATTGCAAAAAAACCAATTTATTAAATCTTAAAGCTACTGAACTAGTTTAAGACCATTTTAAATAGAAAATTCAATTTGATAATATTAAATTCAGTCATAAGACTCTTAAAAAAATATAACCAATTTTAAACAATTCTGCCTAAATACATTCTTTAATTCCAATTCTCTGAAAAAGAAAATTTTATTGCCCAGAAAAAAATATACATAAATTTTGTTATCATCAGTAAAAAGTGTTGTGGGTTTTTAGGAGTAAGCAAACGAAAATTCCCTCATCATCAAAACTATTCCATTCAAAACTCACTTCGTAGTCATTTCAGCTAAATAAAATACCATAAAATATTTAGCAAGTGTTAAATTCCGGTTGAAATGTTTGTCCTTAGAACAAGAAAAAAGCTGAAAATATAAACCGCCGAAATGTATGCAAGAAATGTACTTGGTTAAAAGGCAACATCAAGTTTTTCCGTTGCATAAAATAAAATAATTAAAGAAAATCAATAAATTCTTTATAACGGAAAATTTTGTGTCCATGTCCACTAAAGGGCATAATAAACCTCACAAATGGCTTGGCAAACATGTCAAAATTTTACGTTTGTACAAACATTTTGTGTTGTTAATTGGGGTGTTTGCTGTTTGGACAAACAATTGTAGCAATGTTTGCAGAAATATTAAAAATTTTTAATATTTGGCAGACATGTTGGATATTTGTCAAACTTTTTGTGGCGTCTAATGCTATTGTATTCAATTCAATTAATTTTTAATATTAAATTAATTTTTTTAGTAGTATTGCTTGCCACAAAACAGCTCGTTGTTTAAAAACTGTTTACTTTAAATGTTTTGCCTTTATTTTATAATTTCTTCTCCGTTTTAAGCTAAAAGCAACAAAATTGCCGCAGCACTATTAGCATCTGTATTCATTGAAAACAAAACAAAAATGAAAATTAATGTTTGAACGGAGAATATTTGTGCGGTTTATTGGCAAACCCCAAACGGAAATAATGTGTGTGTTTGCCAAGCATATTGTGTGGTTTATTATGCCCTTAACTGATTAGAAATTTTTTATTAAATATTTTGCATAAAATTAGCCGACTAAATGAACAATTTTATTTGAAGAAAATTCAGAAATTTCGGGATAATTTTCTGTTTAAGTCAACCGGCTGACTGAAGAATTTTCTAAAGAAAATTTCTTTTGGAAGTCAGCAGGCTGACCGGAGAATTTTCTATAAAAAATTTTTGTTTCCAAGTCAGCCGGCTAACTTGAGAATTTTCTATTGAAAATTTCGTTTCCAAGTCAACTGGCTGACTGGAGAATTTTCTATAGAAAAATTCGTTTCCAAGTCAGCCGGCTGACTGGAGAATTTTCTATAGAAAGTTTCGTGTCCAAGTCAGCCGGCTCAATGGAGAATTTTCTATACAAACTGATAACGTGTCTTTAGAAAATTTCGTGTCCAAGTCAGTCGGCTGACTGGAGAATATTCCATAGAAATTTCGTGTCCAAGTCAGTCGGCTGACTGGAGAATTTTCTATCGAAAATTACGTGTCCAAGTCAGCCGGCTGAATGGAGAATTTTCTATAGAAACTGATAACGTGTCTATGGAAAATTTCGTGTCCAAGTCAGTCGGCTGACTGGAGAATATTCTATAGAAAATTTCGTGTCGAAGTCAGCCGGTTGACTGGATAATTTTCTATAGAAAATTTCGTGTCCAAGTCAGCCGGCTGACTGGATAATTTTCTAAGAAAATTTCGTGTCCAAGTCAGCCGGCTGACTGGAGAATTTTCTATAGAAAATTTCGTGTCCAAGTCAGCCGGCTGACTGAAGAATTTTCTATAGAAAATTTCTTGTCGAAGTCAGTCGGCTGACTGGAGAATATTCTATTGAAAGTTTCGTGTCGAAGTCAGCCGGCTGACTGGATAATTTTCTACAGAAAATTTCTCGTCCAAGTCAGCCGACGGACTTAAGAATTTTCTATAGAAAATTTCGTGTCGAAGTCAGCCGGCTGACTGAAGAATTTTCTATAGAAAATTTCGTGTCCAAGTCAGCCGGCTGACTGGAGAATTTTCTATAGAAAATTTCGTGTCCAAGTCAGCCGGTTGACTGGATAATTTTCTATAGAAAATTTCGGGTCCAAGTCAGCCGGCTGATTGGATAATTTTCGAAGAAAATTTCGTGTCCAAGTCAGCCGGCTGACTGGAGAATTTTCTATAGAAAATTTCGTGTCCAAGTCAGCCGGCTGACTGAAGAATTTTCTATTGAAAATTTCGTGTCGAAGTCAGCAGGCTGACTGGATAATTTTCTACAGAAATTTTCTCGTCCAAGTCAGCCGGCTGACTTAAGAATTTTCTATAGAAAATTTCGTGTCGAAGTCAGCCGGCTGACTGGAGAATTTTCTATGGATAATTTCATGTTTAAGTCAGCCGGTTGACTGGAGAGTTTTCTATAAAAAATTTCGTGTCCAAGTCAGCCGGCTGACTGGAGAATTTTCTAAAGACGATTTCGTTTCCAAGTCAGTCGGCTGACTGGAGAATTTCGTATAGAAGAAATTTCGTGTCGCAGTCTGCAGAATCCAACTGACTTAAACATGAAGAGTCTATGTCTTTAAATTTACTTCAAATATCCTTTTTAAATTTAACATCTTTCAAATCTCCGTTAACATCTCTTTGTCTGTTTAAGTTCTTCTGTCTGTATGGGAATTCTATAAAATTCAACAAATACTGACGAGCCTCTTGACGTGTTTAGTGTTGTATGTTTAGAAATGTACATAAATACGTATAAGTAGTATTATCATGTTTTTACTGTTCTATTAGTTGAACACATGGATATTAAGGTAGCCCAATTTTTCGAACGAAATATTTATATACGAAAACCTTAAAAGTAGACAATTTTTCGAATAACAAAAACGTGTTAATTTGAGACAAGAACAATTTGTTTTTTATTTTTTTTTTTTTTGGTAGAACTTTTAAGCTCCCTTAATGGAAATATTTAAATGCTATAGCACTGTGTATTGAAATGATTGCATATAAGTATTTATTGCTAATGTTGTATTTTAGTATTGCAAATAGGTTTTTGTTTTAGAAAACAGACACTTAAAAAAATACTTATAAAAGTGGCATTAAGGGTTTAATGATGCTGTTCTTTGTAAACAAAAAGGGTTGTGGAGGTGGGAGATTTACGTTACCGCTGGTTTTTGGGTTGAAAAAGATTTTCGAAAAATAAATCTGTTGAATAAAGATGAAATCATGTTTGAATAGTGACAATAACACTGAAAAATTTAAAAGACAATTGTGTGAAAATAAACAAACAGTTTTTGCTTTAAAAGTATTTTCTGTATAACAAGCATTCTTTTTTGTTTTTAAAGGTACGCTTTGTAAATTACACAAATAAAAGGGATCTATTTGGCTCTTATAGCCTTTACCAAAGTATTTAAAAAGCCAATTATTTTCTACTTCATATGATATGGGCGTCTTCTTGTCAAAAGCCATATTCCAGAAGGATATTTGTATGGATGCTGGGTAAAATAACATATCGATTTCGCTGATTTTTGAAACTGATGTAATCTCATTTATAGAGAATAATTGAGCTGTATTTTCTCAGCCTAGCTTGGTTTGTATGGACCTTACTCATGGTTTCCCAAATTTTTTTTTTTCCGATAAATTTTTTTATATGTAGTTTGACTCTGCCTTTTAAGAAGAGAGAAGCCAAGTTATTTGGATCAAAAAAGTTGTTTTGCTCATATCTCAGCCATTTGTAGACCGGTATGGCTGGATGTACATAGAAATCTATAATGGACTTTATAAAATACTTAACAGAAATTTTATTTCTGTAACAACAACTTTATAAAAATTATTATATTTCGCCAACACAAACATACATATAAGTTTTGAGCACTTGAAACTTTTGAGCAACCGACATTCAATGTCCATTTCAATAGCAAGGGGGCTCTAAATATCTATATTCCGGCAGCTGGACGATATGTAACTAATCTGTATACCAAATTTATTAAAAAAAAGAGAAAAAGTACCAAAACTACCCATTCCATCTGCGTTCTTACATTATAAAAAGTACACTGTATTTTAATCTGGGCCATATGCTATTACTATACCAAATTTGTCCAAAAGATTAAAAGTATAAAAGGTTAAAGAGAATCAATAGCACCAGCTTTTTTCATTTTAAGCCCCCAGTAAGTGCACTGTGTGATTATGTAGGCTTAAATCTGTATGTATTATCAAATTTATCAAAAAGAGAAAAAGTACAAATTTTATCCCATTTTTTCGCTTAAAAAGTACCAATTCTATCTCTAGAAAAGTACCCTATATTTTAATTCTGAACATATACACTCTGCATACCAAAGTTATTTAAAGAGAGAAAAAGTACAGTTTAAATCCCATTTTTTACCCCTAAAAAGTACTTATTTTATCTCTAAGAAAGTACCCTATGTTTTAATTCTGACCATGTGCAGTCTGCATACCAAACTAATCAAAAATAGAAAAAGTACAAATTTTATCCCGTTTTCATCACCTTAAAAGTACCAATTTTTTCTCTTAAAAGTACACTTTATTTAAATCTTGACCGTATGCAATCTGTACAGCATATTTATTAAAAAGAAAAAGTATTAATTTCATTCCGTTTTTGCCCATTAACAATGCCAATTTTATCTCTTGAAAAGTACCTTTTATTTTTATCCTGACCATATGCAATCTGCATACCAAATTAATCAAAACGACTAAAGTACCCATTTCATCCCATTTTTACCCCTTAAAAAGTACCATTTTTACCCCTTAAAAAGTACCAATTTTATTTCTTAAAAAGTACCCTAGATTTTAATCCTAAACATATGCAATCTGCATACAAAATTTATCAAAAAGAAAAAATTACTAATTTTATCCGTTTTTACCACCTTAAAAACCAATTTTATCTCTTTAAAAGTACCTTATTATAAAATCCTGACCGTTTGCAATCTGCACACTATATTTATTAAAAAGAGAAAAAGTTCCAAGTTTATTCCGTTTTTACCCATTAAAAGTGCCAATTTTATCTCTTGAAAAATACCTTATATTTTTATAAAGCGGTGTTCGCGTGTTTGAACTAATTAACAAGCATACAAACTTTCCCATTTGTGATATCAGTAGGAAAAGTTAACAACATTGGCCCATACTCTTGTCAAACTAATGTATACTTAAAACTAAAACCGCGTTAAATGCATGTGAGCACCATTGTTCTAAGTATACTCTAGAAAAAGTCGACTTTATTTTTGACTATGATTATGGGCCATTGTCTCTATTGTATCTAGGTTCTTCGGAAAACCCATTGCAACCAACACACAGACTGACGGATAGACAGACAGATGGATATGCGGGCAGACGTACATATATCGTTAAATCAACTTCGCTACTCATAAGGAACCAGAAAAAGTATATTTTTGGATCAAAAAGTATTTTATTTGTGTTTTTTTTTAAAAATCTTTCTTAAAAGTTTTTTTTTGTAAGAAAGTACTTTTTTTTGCAGAAGGTACTATTTTGTAAATTAGAAATTTTTTGTATAAAAAACACTATTGTATAAAAATATATTATTGCTTAAAATTAACGATTTATTAAAAAGTACTTTACTTTTTTCCTTCGCCTAGAAGAAAAAGTTTTCGCATAAAGAGACACTTTTTTTGAGTTAAAAGTACTATTTTTCATAGTTATAATACTTAAACTGGTTATTTATTATAGTATTTAAGCATAATTGCTTTATTTATTTATTCATTGCTTTATTATTGACAGTTATTGCCTTTTAATTTATGCCTCATTCAAATGCTACAAATTAATATTTCCATGGTTGGGTGTTGTTAAAATATTTGCACTTCATCACTGTGGCATGAGACACGTGACTTTGGTGGCAACAAAAATTCTATACTAAAATATCGTAGAACAAAATAAAGCAATTACTTTAATATTAAAGTAATTTCGTTATAAGGGAGTGTAAAATGAGTTGGCAATAAAATACATTAAAAAAAAAAAAAAAAAAACTCTGTATTCTCAAAGTAGCTTTTTAACACTCTCTTTTTGGTGATAAAAGAGGTTGGCAAAGAAAAGGAAATCACTTTTCAAGAATACCGGTGTAAAAGAACAACAAAATGTACTGAGTTTAAGAGAAGTTCATAACTATTTAAGAGATTTTTTTTTTAGTTTAAAGGAGAATATTTAGGCAATACAACTTTCCATTAAGTTTTGTATACTTAAAAGCTTTCTAGGCATTCAAATAAAACGGTTATAATAAACTTTCGTGACTGCACTTTTGATATTTTATTCCCTGCCAACGTTTATTAAAATTTTTACTTAATTAAAGCTAAAAAAAGCTTTCTAGAGATTGTGACCAAAAAGGTTTAGAAACATTTTAAATAAGACTTGTCAACTAAAAAAAAAGTTTAAAGAAATCGTTAACAATTTATGATTTTAGTTTACCCTTGCTGAAATAAAAAAGCTTTTGTTTTTAAAGAAATTTATTCTATGATATAGAAGCTCTTATAAGAAAATAAATTGGATATAAAAGCTTTGATTAGATAATGAATCTAAAGATTCTTTCAGCTTTAATTTTAGTAAGCAAGTTTTTAGCTTGAAAAAGCTTTAAAGGCTTTTATAAGGAAAGTTTTCAGTTTTTTTTTTAAATTTTTCTTTGCATTTTGAAGAGCTTTAAAAATAATTCTTTTAACATTAAGGGAAAAATAGTCAAACATTTTACATACATTTTTTTCCAAACTTATAATCAATACAAAATGAGAGCGCAGGTCAAAAAGGGAAGATAATAAAAAACAATTCTCAGACCTAGCGACTCTATATATGAATATGAAGGTAAACACATACCCACAAACATACACATCTTTATGGACATACGTAATAACCGTAATAACATTATTCATACGACATAGACATTTAACACGTAGATATTACAACAGCAACAAAACAAAAAATAGAAAATACTGGGAAATTCTTGTGACTAACTGTTTGTGTATGTCGGTTTGAATGGTTTTAGTTTGGTTGGCTGGTTGGTTGGTTAGCTGTCTAACGACTGGCTGTTTGCTGGCTTGGTTTGACTTGTACTCAGCTGTAGTGAAGGTAACCAAACAAATAGTACGTACAAGCACACAGACACGTTGGCTCAATTTTGGACTAATGCCATTTAAACGGTCAGCAACAACAATAAAACTGAAAACAAATAATGTTGTAGTGGAAACAGCAGTGGAGATGTGCAGTGTGTAAACAGCTGAAATAAAAATAATAAACGTTTTTTTTTAGCATGCAGACACACATATTGATGACGTCAATAATGTGCATGATGACATAGAAAAAAAGTAGAGGAGAATAAGCACGAGATCCGCACGTTAGCAAATGATGTTTTTAAGGTAGTTTTTTAAACTTATTCCTCCTTCTTATTCTAATAAAAATTATATTTTGTAGGCAAAAAGGTAAACAAGAAAAAACTATTTCGAAAATTGTTGCAGCTTTTTTTAAAAAAAAACTTGTAACTTTATAGCAAATAAAAATTTTTATAACACAAAATTAACTGTTTACCAAAAATGACTTTAGCATGAAAAAAATTAACAGAAACAAGTATGAAAGTATAGTTGGTCAAGCCCGACCATAAGATACCCTACACCAGAGTATTTTAAAACAAATTTTCGAGAGTTTGCTCTATTTGGAATCCATGGGCAATCTTGGACCCGCCAGTACAAAACTATGTTACGAGTTCAAGATTCATGTAAAAGTTCTTTGTTTCGAATATTATATTTAAAAAAATCTTCATTTATATGATTTCCTTTGCGTTTAAGTGATTTTGGAGGGTTAATATGGGACCTATGGTTAATTTTGGATCTACTTGTCCAAGATTTCGTCATAACAGAGAAGCTATCGTGAAAGTTATGGTCGGAAATTTGGGTGTCAATACCGACATTAATTTATAAGGAAATTATGGCATTACAAGCTAGTTACACTACCGTACTTTATAATAAAGTATTTTACGTTATTTCGAGTAATTGTACTCTATACTTTATGAGAATAATAAAGTATGCGAAAATACTTTATTTCGCATGATTTATCTAGAATACAAAATAGATTCAGATTCAGATATTAGTTAGGGTTTTATTAGTCAAAAAATTATAATACTTATTGCGCAAGTTTTTTTTTTTAGAAAAACTAAAGAACAACTAATTAATATTAGTCAAAGCCATTTGTTAATGTTTTTTATAGTGGCAGGACGATTTTTCGAAAAAAAAACTTTTTTTTTCTTTTTTTTTTAAATTTATTTTTATTATTGAATCTTTCTTATCGAAATTTACAATATGTATTCAAATCTTAATTCTACTTGTTGTTTATTAGTTGTTACCAGTGTAACCACTAACTGCTGTATTCAAATTTTAAAAATGTCTTCTAGTTAGGCTCAAAGTATCGGTTCCTTTTAGCTTCTGGTGACCTTCAAACTGAAGCAGACCCCGAGTGAGGTAGTTAGGGTGCGCCATTAGTTTATCGATGTAACTTATTGAATATTTTTTAATTTCCTCCTGGATAGTGGGGACGTTGAGATCTCTGTGGATAATATCATTACGTATATACCATGGGGCGCAGACAATTTGTCGTAATATTCGAGACTGTCTTCTTTGAAGCTTTTGGATGTTAGATGCGCATGCAGTACCCCATAATTGGATGCCATATATCCATATTGGTTTTATGATGGACTTGTATAAGAGAATTTTGTTGTCTAAGGACAAGTTTGAGTTGCGACCGAGAAGCCAATGTAGTTGAGCTGCTTTAAGTTTCATAGCCGTTATTTTCGCTTCAATATGACGCGACCAGGTCAAGCGTCTATCTATATGAATTCCCAAGTACTTTACATGGTTTTCTACCGGAACAGTAATGTTATTTATTTTTACAGCTGGGCACGTTTGTCTTCTGAGCGTGAAAGTTAAGTGAGCACATTTAGCCGGGTTAACCTTTATTCTCCATTTTTCTAGCCAGGCCTCCAGTTCATTGATGTGGGACTGCAGATTTTGCGATGCGACTTTTGGGTCATGGTTAACGCTAATGAATGCTGTGTCGTCTGCAAATGTAGAGGTATGCGTGCTCAGGTTTGTTGGCATATCCGCTGTGTATATTATATATAGAAGCGGTCCTAATATGCTGCCTTGGGGGACACCAGCAGTAATTTTCTTGAGGGGGGAGTATTTATCTTGCGACCTTACTATGAATGTTCTGCCTGTTAGATAGCTCTCCAGAAGCTTGTGAGTGTTTTGAGGAAGCATTCGTGTTATTTTCATGAGTAGCCCATCATGCCAAACTTTGTCAAATGCTTGGGAAATGTCTATAAACAGGGCTGAGCAGTATTGCTTTTTCTCAAACGCCGATCTAATAAGGGTAACAATTCTATGCACTTGTTCTATTGTACCATGTTTCGCTCTGAATCCGAACTGGTGATCCGGGATGATGTCGTGTTCATTTAGATGAGGAGTTATACTTAAAACGAATATTTTTTCGAAAAGCTTCGATAGGATTGACAATAAACATCTTTTCCTGGCTTGGGAATCATAACAATTATAGACCTCTTCCATGAGGATGGGAAGTATCCGACTCTTAATATAGCGTTAAAAATGAGCAGCAAGATTCTGGAAGCAGACGATGGTAGGTTTCTTATCATTGACCCTGTGATGCGGTCAGGTCCGGGAGATCTTCTAATATTAACTTTTTCTATTGCAGATTTTACTTGAGTTATGTTAAATTTTAATGGATGGTTAACCTTATCAGGAATGATTGGACGACAGGAACAAGTATGTGCATAATGTGGCGTGAAAACTTTCTCAAGGTGGCCCGCGAAAGCGTTTAATTTTTCATGTGTGTTTTTGGCCCAAGTGCGGTTTTCCAGTCTTAATGGAGATTCTTGGGTTATAGGGCATTTCATATGCCGTACAGCCTTCCATAAGCTATAATTGGAGTTTTTTGTGGCGTGACAGCATTATTTCACTTGTTTGTTTTGTTTGAGCACAATAACTGCCTGTTTTTAAAACACGAGTGCAACACCTGCTTTTAGATCGCGAGCACAAAAGCGACTCGTTTTACTAACATTAAAAACAAAATTTCAAAATGTCCATTCCTTAAGCGGACTCCCATACAAAATGTTTAATAGAGACTATAAACTCAAAAGTTGTTAACAGATTTAAATCATTTATAGCTTGTTTTGTTTCAATAAACTGAACCGTTTTTGAACCGGTATTGGATTCAGCGTACCCGAATTAGGTTAAAGCGCCAATTGCCCGGCTTGTTTCAAAAAAAAGTGTAAAATTTTAGCACAGTGTAATTGTTTGTTAAAATTTGCGAAAAGCATTAAAAACCGTTTTTAATATAACAATAAAAATAAATTAGTTGTACTTTAAATTTAAAGTGTGTACAATTTGTTCTTGACCTTTAATAATCAATGTACTTTAATTGCAACAAAAAAAAGTTGGGAACCCCAGAAGTAGTATTTGTATGGCAGCTATAGTCAACTATGGACCGATTCTAATAAAATTAAGTAAGTTGATTAAGATTGCAATAAAAAAGGCTAGGACCAAATGCAATCTCCATAAGTAAAAACATAATAAGAAATAATAAGAAAAACAAGTACGAGTGCTATATTCGGTTGTGCCGAATCTTATATACCCTTCACCATTGTGCGAGCAGAATACAGAGCAACTGGACAAAAACTAAATAATTTTTACATATACTATCAGCGTCAAAATAAAGTGTACAACTGGTTTTCCAATATAAAAAGTGTTATTTAAGTAAAAAAGAATACAAATTTTTAAAAGTTTATTATCATTTACAAAACTTTGGACAATGTTATTACAGTTTAAAATTAAAAATTTGAAATACTCCAAAAACAACAAAAACAGTACAATAAAAAACAAATTAACTCCGTTTTTAACGCGTCAAAAAAAAGTGTACAGTTTTAAAATACTAAGAAAAGTGAAGTGGCTAATACTTTGTTTGATTTTTTTTTTTTGCTTTTAGGACGGCTTCTAGTCTCTGTCATCGATTCCACCCATTTTAAAGTTAGCTCAGTAGACAATTTTGGCTGCTCTTCCTGCAGAATTTTATTCAGAGAGTGCTTGCTGCTGATGTTTTTTTTTAATTTGTCTGTCCAAATATTTCCAGATGTTTACTTGATTTGATATCGAGTTAATATTGGGCTGATCCATCTGTTTGAGGACGTTTTACAAAAGCTAACCCTATCACGCTTCACTTTAGAGACTATATTTTGTCCGTTGAATTTTTTATTTCTACCTTTTATCACGTTTTTTTTTGTCCAACTTGCTTTTGTCACTTTTTGGAGCAATGTGTTTTTCACAGATGACAGCAAGCTTGAAGTCTGATCAAATTTGGAAAAGTAGAAATTTAACTTTTTATAACTACAATAACTCTTTTTATGCTGTACACTTTATTTTGACGCTCACAGTACATACATATTTACAATACTTTAAACTTTATTATAAATTAAATTTAAAAAGCGAAAACTGGTAAATATTTTTTTTATATCGTTTTTATAACATAAAAAAAAATAAAAATTTAAAAAAAAAATTTAAAAAAAAAAACAAGATTCGAACCAGAGAACCCACAGTTTCTAACTTAACACACCCCCTAGACAACTGAACCATGAAGGAACGTTGTTTCAATATCATTAAAATACAACAACAAGGGATTTTTAGAAAAAATTAGAGGTAGTCGTGGTTTTTTGCTCATAGCTCAGCCATTTTTAGACCGATCTGGCTGAATTTCAATAGCAAAATTATAATAAGAATACCTGACATAAGGATACCCCAACCAAGCCCCCATCATATCTGGGCGCTTCGGAAAACCCATATCAACAGACAGACGGACAACCGGATTTGAACTTCGCTTTTCATAAGGACCCAGAATATATATACTTTATAGGGTGTAGGATCAATATTGTAGAAATTACAAACGGAATTACAAAGTTATATATACCCTTTTAGCTTCGGTGAAGGGTATAAAAACGTGTATGCCTCTGTCGACAATCTCAACACATGTGACTAATTAGTGAATTTGTGTTTTCATAATATTTCAATTTGTACTGATTTCTAGTGTCATTTTTGGCCAATTTGTTTTATTTTTGGTACTTTTTTTTATAGATTTTACTTTTCTATTGTAGTTTTCATATTAAAAGCAATAAATACTTAAGACCGTTTTACACTTTTACACACGTCAAATACTTCCCTGATCGAATTATTGTTTAAACGTTTTCAAAAAACACTATAACAACTTATCATGACATTGTTGTATTTTCCTCAAATAACGTAAGACTTGCGTGATAGTGTAATGTACCATTTAGTGAATACAACAGTCGTTTATAACAAAAAATGGGAGTAGTGTTTTCTTTTATTTTCCCTCTTTTTCTTAAACGGAAAACTAAATTTATTATTGAGGGTGATTTTTGATTTTGTTATTTTTTTTGTTGTATTTATTTCTTAGTTCTTCTCTAGGTTATTTACCTTTTAAACTTTTTTCCTTTTGTATTTGTATTGTTTTTTCCCTAAACAGTTTATATATTTGAGTAAAAATACCTTTTTTATAATTCCCTTCAAAGCAATTGAACTCAATTTTTAACGTTTTTTGTTTGCAGTTTGAATCGTATCGAAAACTTTTTGTGAATTGATTGTGTTTTTTTAGGTTTTTTGTTATTATTATTATTTTTTGTTGTATAGTGTGCAGCATGATTTTCACTTTTTCGCTGATTTTTTAAGTTTTTTTTTTAATTGAGTTCTAGTTTATCGAAATGCTTAAATCAGGTTAACGATATATGTATGTGTTATTAATAGAAATCTGAAAAAAAGAAACAAAATTTAAAAATGTGCAGCGAAAATTATTTTGTAATAAAATAAATGAGGTGGAAATGCGCCTTCAAGAAAAAATCGTTACTGGAAATAATATGACAGTTTTGTAACTCTTATAAATTGAAACAATCAATCAAATTGTTATCAATTGCATTTTAAAAGTTCTATTTTATTAAGAAAATAGTTTAAAATAATGTTTTTTTAGCTTTAACTTGAAAAAAAGAATACATTAAAATGTGAGACAGAAAAATACATAACAGCTGTTTTTGGCGCTTAAGCTATTTTATGCCGTCACTTTGATGACCTAGTGAAACAGATTGTGTCCGTTGAGATAAAAAAGGCTTCAATTTATGTACGAATATTACTATTGTAGCTAAATTTGGTTTGTCTTAGTTCCATAAGACTAGAAGTCACACAGCCAAATTTCATGAAGATCTGTCCAAAATGGTAAGAAATAACACCATGCAATTTTGTGATAATGGTTAATAGTCCACCATAGCTCTCATATAAAGCTGCCTTCCCAAAATGGCTTCCCACAAAAAGCAAAATAATTACAGTATGTTTGCTTTGTTTTTGTAATCCAGCTTTGGAATTTTAAAAACTTTTGATATAAATGGGTGTAATTGGGAAATCTGTGTATCTTCATATTTAAGTGGACGACCCCTACTATTGCATTGCATTGTGTTGTTTCTAGGAAAAAGGGCTATGGGAAATAGAATAAAGAGAGTAGTGCTTTTAGATTCGACTTGATCTTATTGATGTTGGAAGAGGGCTGACTTCAGCATGAAGGCTACTCCACATACGAACAGTCTGCCCAAATTTTCCATGTAATGCGTTGTACGATGTAGCTGCCAATCGTCTACAAACCGATGGGCTCTTGAGGAAAATCGTGTTTTACGAACAAACGTACGAGTTTCGGGAACCAGATCCCTAATTTCATCAGAACACATTGAAGTAACACACAAGAATGATACACAGAGAAAACAGATTCGTGATCACAACCGAATTTGGCGCCAATCGAATTTCGTCGGTTGCATGTACTATCACACAATTCGGTTCCAATTACTGAAAATTTCGTTGCTTAGCATAATAGGTTTGATTGCAACATTTGAATTTTAGTACACTATCAGTCATAACAACAGATATTGTTAGTTGTTAGTATGATTATTAGAAACAAAATTGTGCTTATACCCGAATAAATGATAGTTGCAACTAAATTAACACATAATTGGTGTTCATAACAAGAGATTTAATTGTCGTTATCAATATATTTTTTTTACCGGTCAAATGTAGCCCATAAGGGGCAAGGACTTGTCCAAAGGTAATCTCAATGAATGGAAAAAAATGGGTTATTTTACAGTACGATGTCCTAGGGCAGGACCATATAACCCAACTTGCATTACAAAGGGGAAGTCTTAAAACTACTCCATGGTATACTCCAGAGGATTAGCTTTGAAATCGTTTCAAAACGAAAACATGTCGTTAAAAAACGAAGACATGTCGTTTCACTGCAAACTCTTTTTTATAATGACATGGTCCATACTTGCACTACATTAGACCAGTCCAGGATCAAAATGGATCAAGAAGTCCAATATAATTTGCAGGGTATAAAAACTAATATATACATTCATACATACACATGTATGTACGTGTATATGTTTATACCTATAAGAAAACGTAAATTACTTACCCCTATTTATTAAGTATTTCACATTTTCCATTTTTGACCGCAAATATATTTTTTAAATATAATTTTAAAAATTAATTTAATCTATCAAATGTTTTGACAGAAAATTTAGTAAGCAATTGGGGCTTTTAACTATTTTTTGGTTGTGAATTCGGAATAATTATATTTTCATTTGTTGTACTCGAATTGAATCTATTCCAACAATCAATAATTAGCTGCAATAAATGAATAATCATTTACATTACAAAATTTATTGACGAAAGCAAATTATTGATTGCAATGACCAATATTCAGTATTGCCCTTTATTTAATTCGGTTGTGATTCTAACCATTTATACTTATTTTAGAACTTAATTAAATTAGTTATCATAACTAATAAAAGAATTGAAGGAATCATATTTCAGTTGGAACATCATTTTTATAATCAAGAGAATTAAAAATCAGTTAGACCTGTACATTTTTAATAGTTGCAATAATAAATCATGTTACTTGATCAATATTTTATTACTGCAACCGTTTCCCAACCAATTTGTTTTCTGTGTGTAGAAATAAAGACTACGACATCAGGCAAATATAAAAATTTTTTACTGCGCATGTAGGAACTGTGACGTCACACAACCTTCGTTCTCATTGGCTAATATTTTTCAATTTTCAAACTGTTATGTTTATGTGTAAGCATGACAGTGGAACAATTTATAATTTTTCTATTTAAATTATTTAAAAACTGAACATTTTTTTTATTAGAAGTTCCTTTTTTCTTCATAATTTTATTTTTGACTTACATAAATATATATTATCTCTATATAAGCTATAGTTTAAAATATAGACATTTAATTAAAAGGACGCAACACGTTAGTTTTTCACACAATTTCCCCATTTGTTTTTTTGCGGTAAATGCACACTTTATGTTTGTTCTCTTTTCTGCTCTCTTCTATTTTTATTTAGATTTTATTTTTCTTAATTATGCCACACGTTTGAACACTTTTAAAACTTTTATTTATTGTAATAATATTTTTAATATAAAATATTAAGCAAAATTCTTAGTTTTTTGACAATTGATATAGTATTTTTAATTTGAACTCTCTGAGGAATTTAATTGCTGGATTGCCAACTATCACTTAATACATAAATTTTTTGTAAGAAATAACGATTTTCACATATAAAAGAGACTTGGTAATCTTTACAAGGGAACTACTACGTCATCAAATCTTAATTTCTATCATTCTTGGTAACACAGGCATATACAGCCCATATAGCGATGGTTGCTGACTGACTGATGGACTAATTCATCACCACACAGTCTTAACGCTTGAAGTTAAAAATTTGTAATTCATACCAGAGGTTGGTCTCTCGTCAAGTTGGTCCACTAACACGTAGTTTCTGGAAATTCTAATGTAAATTTGCTAAACTCATATCTTCTTAACTAAAAGAGATAAAAAATTTTATACTTAGCGATTTTATGCCCTTTTGTGGAGTAAACGAGTAAGACAATTAACATAAAAATTAAAGTTGTATCACATTCTTAACTTATCTGAAACATCAATATATACATAATTTCCTTATTTGTGTGTTCCTCCTTTTTTGTCTATCCAGTACCCATGTTCTGTAACTTTAGTGAGAACTTCTTGCATCGAAAAGATGTGAAACAAAATATTTCATCGTTTCTCGAAAAGTCAGAAAAAAGTGTGTCTGTAACTCATGTCAAAACTATCAAAAAAGATTACGTCGTTACGTTATAAATGTCATAATATTACACTCGAAGCCGATGTGAAATTGCAGACGTTGAGAGCGCCAGTCACACATTTCGTTGACGGCGATCAAAATTTACTAAAATTGAAACAATTTTAACGACGGCGTCGAAAATACAACCGTCGGCTATACCAAATAATGTAAAGTGCGACTTTAATATTTGTTGTTTGCAAATGAGCTTTGAAAAAATTCGTATATTTTAAAAAAATGTTAAAAGCAAAATAATTGAACAATGAAAAAATGTGCCACGAACAAAATATTATCATTATTATTCTATGCATTTTGCATTTTTAATAGTTTTTAGTGTTAAAATTGTTTCTCGCCCCATTTTTTTTCGTTAGTTTATTTGACAGTTCAAAGCGGGAACTTTTCTCACAAAAATGTTACAGACACACTTTTTCTGTAAATTGGCAAGTAATTTCCTTACGTGCCAGCTATTACTCGCCAAAAAAGTTACAGACACAGTTTAGTGAGAAAAACGGCTGTTTGTTTCAACATATGACATTTTTGTTTCATTTTACACATTTCAATCGAAAAGATTCTCGACGCGAGAGTTACAGAACATGGGCACAGATCTTTTTGAAGCCTACTAATGGGGTAGAAAGCTTAAAATTGGCATGCATATAGTATTTTTTATTTATTTATAAATAAAATAGTACAACACCAATGCCAGATCCAAATGTAGCCGGATCTTTGATTTTTAGGCTTTGGGCGGATAAGTAAGAGTAAAAATGGGCGTGGCAAAATTATTTTAACATTTTAGCTTATATTTTAGCTCCCTAATGGCATAGGAAAATTAAAATTGTCTAGCATATAGTCCTTACAATAAAGAGTAGCCTGAAAAAGTCGCAAAAGATTTGACTATGGGCGGGAAATTGAGAGGAAAAGAACGTGGAAAAATTGTGTTATTTAACATTTCAACTAATTTAAAAGCCCCCTTGCCTGGCAGGGACAGGCTGACCAGCTAGTACAAATATAAATTTTGTACTATTTTGAAATTCGAACGTTTAAGGGATGAAAATTGCACCTGATTTTGGTACTTTTTTTAAAACATTTTTCTCCATTTATTGACAAACGTAAACATTAAACTGTTCCTTAAAAAAATAAAGTAGTAAATTATTTTTGTAAGGAGGTTTCGAATTTTGTATGAAATTTGTCGCTTACGATAAAATTGTTCTTGCTATAAAAACGTAACGGTACCTTATGTGACCATGACATTTAAGGAGATGAGCCAAGTATTGCCAATATAGTAATTTATAATAAAAAACGAAAATTGAAAAGATGTCGCTTACGTTATTTTCGCGGTTAGGGCTCGGTATGTACATAACTATCAAATTATCGGCTCCCAATAACATATTGACATTTTTGATACTCCAATGGGGAGTAAAAAAAGTTTAAAAAAGGGGAGATACGGGTAATTAAATTTATTTCTTTTAATTTTAGGTTCTACATGTGGTATTTTTTGAATTTTCTATAATACTGAACTAAGCAACATAAAATTATAAAAGCAGGTTCCTAAATGAATGAGAACCTTTAAGAAGAAAAATGTTAGCACTTTTTTGTTAAAACCGAGAAACATAAACTTCAGCATATAAATATGTCCACCAAAAAAAAAAACGAGAGACGCTCACGAAGTAGTGGGTTAAATGGTAGAAATATATAAATAATAATTTCTAAATTTAAAGATCTACGATTTATATAGAAGATTAAACATTTAAGAAATTATAATAGCAAGTGAAACAAGTGCTTTTGTGAAGTTTTGTTATTATTCTTTAAATGCTTACACACCACTGAAGATGGTTAGCGACGCTAACCGAAATATTGGGAATAAAAATTTAAAAACTGAAATCAAAAGTAATTAGTATTGTGGTAATTTTGTTGAACTTTTTATGGTTCAACTATTGACGTCAGCAGTCATCGATGGCTGCGAGTGTAAGACGGCAAATCCCTCTGAGGAGATCGAGTGGTAGCGATCGAAACATGTCAGGGTAACCAGCCGCCTGGGTTCGAATCTCAGGTAAGTCAAGAATGAATGATTATCAATAACAATTTTAATTAATTTTCATGTTGTAAAATTCCTTACTTCATAAAAATAATTTAATGAAAATTAAATTTGATGAACTTACCGCCTGATTAAAAATATTGAAAATCAAAGTTTTTAATTTTTATTTATTTACTTGGACCTGCAACCAAACAAAAACAACCAAAAAGCATTTTAACCTAAATTATTAAATACAATTTAGGGAGATTTTAAAACAATATCGCCATGACCCATTATTATTCCCAGATCAATTACATAGTTGGAAATTTGTATTCTATTTCACTCCACTTAATAAATATTTTAACAAATTTGTTTGCTTTTTAAAAATAAAAATTAACAACTTTGCGTGCAGTTGATCAAAAACAATTGAGAGCTGAACTATTGTTTAATTGTTTAATTTATAAAGTTGTTATGAATATACAGACCAATAAATATTTATTTAATTAAAATAGGTAATAAAACAAACAGTAGCTTTTATCTTTAACTACCTCAATAGAAAATAAATATATTGCATTTTATCTCACAAGTGGTTTGAAATTTTAATTTGTATATAAAAATCGCCATCGGACTGGGAAAAATATCAGTTTATTTTAAACTTCTAAACATGGGAGACACTTTTAATTATTTATTAATTTGCCTGACATTATTTGGCTTAATTTATGCACAAAAGGAGCCACATTTTTTTGATAATCGTTCCACAATAGTGCATTTGTTTGAATGGACTTGGCCCGATATAGCCAAGGAATGCGAAGAATTCTTGGGACCTCAGGGCTATGGGGGAGTGCAGGTGAGATAATAAGAAAAAAAAAAATTGTATTATAAAATGTTTACATCGGTATAACAATTTTATTCGATTCTAGATCTCTCCCCCCAATGAGGTGATTGCAGACAATGCCTGGTGGGCCCGTTACCAACCTGTATCCTATATACTAACTTCTAGATCAGGCGATGAAATCCAATTAGCTGACATGATCAGCCGTTGCAATGCTGTTGGTGTTCGCATCTACGTGGACATTGTTGTCAATCATATGACAGGCTATAAAGATGGTGAAACTATTGGCACAGCTGGTTCTGTAGTCAATTATGGTAAACGTAATTATTCCAATGTGCCTTATGGCCCAGAAGATTTCCATCCCGCTTGTGAAATACAGGACTATCAAGATCCTGTTCAAGTCAGAAATTGTCAATTAGGTTCTTTGGTGGATTTGGATCAGTCTGTACCTCATGTTCGCCAGATGATAGTGAATTTCTTGAATAAGTTGGTGGATTTGGGTGTGGCTGGTTTTCGTATGGATGCCGCTAAGCATATGTGGCCTGAGGATTTGAAAGCCATTTACGGGGAATTAAATGATTTGAACAAAGAATTTGGGTTTCCAGCAAAATCAAAACCTTATATTTATCAAGAGGTCATCGATTTAGGCGGGGAGGCAGTGAAAAAGTAAGCAATTTGTTTTAAGTGGAGCTAATATTTATCACTGTTTTGTTTTTTGAAAGACAAAAGTATTTTTGTTCACCACTAACAAATTTTGCACAAAAAACATTTGTAACAGTATCAACACAATCATTCTTTACAAAAAGAAAATTTTTTACAACAATTTTTTTTAGAAAAGCTTTTGTACGACAAACAACTTTTCACCACAAAAAACTTTCACCTAAGAAATTTTTTCACCACAAAAACTTTTGTATTGTTAATGAATTTAAGCATACAAATTGTTTTACTGCAAAATTTGTTCTCATTCGGTAGCATTTTTTTTACCACAAACAATTTTTCACCTCGAATATTTTTTTTAATACAAAATTTGGAAAACGCAAACGCAACGCCAAAAATTATATTGAAAGCAAAAACAAAATCGAAAATATTTCATAATTTTGTCGTTGTTTTCTATAGAAATGTATACTAAATTTTTTAATTTTAAGCGCTGCATTCTTGTGGCGTTGATAATTTTAAAACGCAATATGTATTTCTGTAGAAAGCAACAACAAAATTGTTGACATTGTTTTTGCTTCCAATGTTATTTTTATCATTGCGTTGCGTTTTACTAAATTCGGGCCTTAATGTCATAGCAAATTTGCATCTCAAATTTTTTTTTTTCTGAATATTGTTTGTTTAAAAATATGTGTGGTAAACACATGTTTTATCACCACAAAACGTTTTTACGCTAAAAAATTTTTTTCACCACAAAAAGTTTAATACATACCGCAAACAAATTTTTATTTATCTTCTTGTTACGACAATTTTTTTACACCAATTGATTTATTATTAAATTTTTCACTATTTAAGAAAACACTTTCATTTTTCACCATAAAAAGTTGTAAAAACAAAATTTCCCTTTTCAGAACCGATTACACAGACTTCGGTGCTGTTACCGAATTTAAATTCTCTAACGAAATCGGTCGTCTGTTTCGCAACAAAAACTCTTTGAAATATCTGAGAAATTGGGGTCCTGAATGGGCTTTGTTGCCCCCTGAAGATGCTATTGTTTTTGTGGACAATCACGACAACCAAAGAGGCCATGGAGCTGGAGGTGCTGATATTTTAACTTTTAAACAGCCCGAACTTTACACACTGGCCGTAGCCTTTATGTTGGCTCATCCTTATGGCAAAGTAACCAGAGTCATGAGCTCTTATGATTTCACAAATTCCGATCAAGGTCCTCCGGCAACGGACCAGGGCTTAATTAAAGCTCCCGAGTATTTGGAAAATGGATTGTGTAATACAGCCAGCGTTGGTTGGGTATGTGAGCATCGTTGGCCGGAAATTCGACAAATGGTTAAGTTCCGTAATGCAGTTGGCCAAGAGCCATTAGATAACTGGTGGGAACAAGGGGAAAATCAAATTGCTTTCTCACGTGGCAATTTGGGTTTTGTGGTATTCAATATGGATACTGAAAATGAGCTGAAGGCTTTACTGCAAACTGGTTTAGCACAGGGTGCATATTGTGATATATTGTCAGGTGTAAAGCAAGATAATGATTGTACCGGTTTAAAGGTGGAGGTGGACGAACAGGGTTTGGCTGAGATTTCCTTACAGCAGGGCCCTCAAGCTTTGGCTATTTATAGTGATTCAAAGTTGTGAAAGAATCTCGTTTAATTAAAATGAAAAAATGCTAGTGTAAACGCTTTGAAATTTGTTTGTTTTTGTTTTATTTGTTTTTGTTTTATTTAGCTATCGAATATAAAATTCTTATCAATTATTAATAAAAATTCTAGCTTGATTGAAATGTTTTTTAAATTCAATTGAGATTAATTAGTCATCTATTGCAAACTAAAGCAACAAGTTAAAATTTTTTTTTTTTCTAAACATGTTAAAAATATTTAAAGTCTGTTTAATTTGTTTATACATTTTTTTCAATTCTTTGGCAAGTTCCCAAAAAGAGCCCCATTTTCTAGGCAACCGCTCTTGTATAGTGCACTTATTTGAATGGACTTGGCGGGATATAGCCAAAGAATGTCAAGATTTTTTGGGGCCCCAGGGTTATGGCGGAATTCAGGTAAGATTTTCTTAACTACAATTGATAACAATTTAAAAGTTTATCATTTTAGATATCCCCACCTAATGAAGTGCGCAATATACCAGAACAACCTTGGTGGGCTCGTTATCAGCCTCTCTCGTATATACTTATCTCTAGATCGGGCAATGAGGCTGAATTAGCCAACATGATAGAACGCTGTCATAAAGCGGGTGTTCTAGTTTTTGCTGATATAGTGATCAATCATATGACTGCTTATGCTGAAGGTGATTCCATAGGCACTGCTGGTTCTCGTTGTAATTATAATAAGCAAGATTACCCGGCAGTGCCATATGGACCAAAGCATTTTCACCCAGCCTGTAATATAACAAATTATCAAAACCCTGTGGAAGTGAGAAACTGTCAATTGAATACGTTATTGGATTTAAATCAAACAGTGCCTTTTGTCCGGGAAACTATTGTAAACTATATGAATAAATTGGTGGATTTGGGAGTGGCCGGATTTCGTATAGATGCTGCCAAGCATATGTGGCCCGAGGATTTGAGAAGGATTTATGACAGTTTAAAGCCCTTGAATGAGAAATGTGGGTTTCCCAAAAATAGAAGGCCATATATTTATCAGGAGGTTATAGACCTAGGAGGAGAAAGTATAAAAAAGTTAAAGTTTATAAAGTTATCAAACAAATATTCTTTTTAATAAAAAAAATTTTAAATTTTCTTTAGATCGGACTACTCTCCCTTGGGAGATGTTACTGAATTTAAATTTTCCACTGAAATTGGTAAAATGTTTCGTGGTAGAAACTCGTTGAAATATTTAAAAAATTGGGGCCCCGAGTGGAATATGTTACCCTCCAATGATGCCCTGGTTTTTGTTGACAATCACGACAATCAACGAGGCCATGGAGCAGGTGGAGCTGATATTCTTAGCTTCAAAGAACCTCAGCTTTATAAAATGGCTGTCATTTTTATGCTGGCTCATCCTTATGGCAAAGTTGCAAGAATCATGAGTTCTTATACATTTGACAGTACCGACCAAGGACCTCCTGTGGATGGCAAGGGCCATATTAAGCCTCCCAATTATCTTCAAAATAATCAATGTGATACTGCTACTTGCGGTTGGATTTGTGAGCACAGATGGCCTGAAATAGAACAAATGGTAAAATTTCGCAATGATATGGGAAACCAACCCCTGGAAAACTGGTGGGAAAATGGTGAAAATCAAATAGCTTTTTCTCGAGGAAATTCGGGGTTTGTGGTTTTCAATATGGAAAAGGATAAAGATTTACGGGCTACTTTGCAAACTGGCTTAACGCAGGGAGTTTATTGTGATATTTTAACGGGTCGTATAGAAAACAACTCATGTAGTGGTGGAAAAATTACGGTGGATCGTGATGGAAAAGCAGTTGTAAGCTTGGCAAAGGGTCCAAAAGCTTTGGCGGTTTATAAAAAGTCAAATTTATAAAATAAGATATTTTATTAAAAAGGAGTAATATTTTACGGTTTTAATCATTGCACATTGGGGACAAAGGTTCTATATCGGTGAGTAAAAATTAATGGTTAATTGCACTGTGCTAGTTGAAAAAATAGACAAGCCGGGCACATGGCGTTTTAAAATAATTCGGGTACGCTGATTCCAATGGTGCTAGCCGGTTTTTTTAATGTTAGCTCTTGCTTCCGAGATATACCGTTATTTCGAAAATGGAAAAGGTTGCACAACATATATTCGTGTAACAAAAAAACGGTTTAGTTTATTAAATGACTAAGAAAAACCGAAATTCCACAATAAAATTTCTTTTAAGATAGGTAAAACACTTTTCTTATGTGCGCAGTCGTTTTAGAAATATAATTTTTTTTTTGAAAAAAATAATTGTTTTTTATCAAAATTTCAAAATTTTTGTTTTTTAAAAATTCATAAAAAATTGGAAAATGCAGATAGGCTTCTAATTTATTCTAAGATGTATAAACAAGCCAGAAATGATTAAAATCTCTAAGCAACTTTTGATTTTATTCACAAATATGACAGTTTTATAAAATTCTTAAATTCTGCCCCTGCGGCGCGGCCCCTAGATGGGTCAAATGTATGACCAACCCCACTTGTTTTTCATCTCAATCATTAATTTCTAACATACCCACCCGCTATCGCCATTCCTTAAGGTGGCTCCCGTACAAAATGTTCAGTGCAGACTAGAAATATTTTTAAGAAAAAAACCCATAAATGCCCAGGAGTCACCCCTAGTGGGATAAAATGTATGACCGACCTCAATTAGTTTTTTGTCCTAAGCATTTTCTCGATACAAACTTGCCCCTTATCACCACTTATTAGGGGGGCTACCATCCAAATATTGCGTTTTATGAAATTCTTAAATTTTATTAAAATTTTTCGACTTTTGTGAATAAAATCAAAAGTAGCTAACAGATTTTTGTTTTATTTGCAATTTCGTTTTTATACGTCTGGAAAAAATTACAATTCTTTTTTATAAATTACAAGCTCAACCCGGTGCGCTTCGCTACACTGCTTTAACCACTTTATCGGTTACGAGATATTTAATATATGCATCCTATGGAAGGTATTTCTCCCCTGCGCCTACCCGCTTTCTTTTCATTTTCAAAAGTGTAGTATACCATAAGAGTGACTTCTACAAAGTTTGAACATTCTCACTAAAACAGTTTTTAAGATATCCGATATTAAACATTGGCGTCCTATGGGGGGGTAACACTTCCCCCGCTGCTATTTTATTTCAATTTTAGGGCTCAGAAGATCCTACTACCCAAAGTTCAACAAATTACTTGCAGCGGCTCTTATTAATATTTCTATCTATGAGGGGTACCCCGCCCATTTCTATATTGAAATTTATAGTTTACCATAATAGTAGCTTTAACCACGTTTGAAGACTATCCCTTTAATAGTTCTTCAGTTGAGCGATATTTAACATATGGATCCTATGGGAGGTGTTTCCCATCCTGCGCCTACCCGCTTTATTTCTATTTTCAAAAGTGTAGTATACCATAAGAGTGACTTCTGCAAATTTTGAACATTTTGACTATAACAGTTCTTAAGATATGCGATGTTAAACATTGGCGTCCTATGGGGGGTAACACTTCCCCCGCTGCTATTTAATTAAAATTTTGGGGCTCAGAAGATCCTACTACCAAAAGTTCAACAAAATGCGTGCAGCGGCTCTTATTAATATTTCTACCTATCAGGGGAACTGCTCCTCCTCTGTCTACCCCGCCCATTACTATATTGAAATTTAAAGTTTGCCATAATAGAAGCTTTAACCACGTTTGAAGACTCTCCCTTTAATAGTTCTTCAGTTGAGCGATATTTAATATATGCATCCTATGAGAGGTATTTCCCCCCATGCGCCTATCCTCTTTATTTTTATTTTCAATAGTGTTGTATACCATAACAGTGTCTTCTACAAAGTTTGAACATTCTCAGTAAACAGTTCTTAAGATATGCGATATTAAACATTGGCGTCCTATGGGCGAAACCATTTCCCCCGCTGCCACTTTATTTAAATTTTGGGGCTCAGAAGATCCTACTACCAAAAGCTCAACAAAATGCGTGAAGCGGCTCTTAAGATATGCGATATTTAATATTGGCATCCAAGGGGGGGGGTACCAATTCCCCTGCCCCTATCGAAAAAATAAGTAGCCTATTTTATTTTTAGGGCTCACGTGATGCTACTGTAAAAATTTCTGGAAAATCGGTTCAGTAGTTTAGGAGTCTTTAAGCCAACATACAAACAAACATACCAACATTCTTCATTTTTATATATATAGAAGAAGATAGATAGATAGATAGATAGATAGATAGATTAGCTTTTAAGTAACTTTTACGTAATCTTATTACATTCGCATTAAGTAATTTTAAAAAATTATGTTATGCAACTATTTTGCTGAAATTTGTAGCAAAAATTATCTGTGGAAGTACATTCGTTGTGAATGTTTATTTTAAAAATTAAAAAGAAAAACCATTTGCTCAGTTTACCACAATTTTGTATACTAAGTGTCACGTATTAAACAAAGATCTCAAATCGTGCATAAAAACGTTTTTAATTTTTCGTAAATACTAATTAGAAAAAGACATTTTTCTGTAAAATTCGTTTTATGGCGTTTTTGATCATTTGCAAAAAGGGTCGATATGTTCTAAAGTACGTGTTGTGAAAATAAATGCATGTTGTTTAGTTTTAAGGTGTCTTATCAGTCAAAACAGTAGAATTTTCTAAGAGGTTAATTTTAATCGATTAAATTGTTCGAGTTATACGTTATTCCAAATTATCTATTTCAATTATTCGATCAAAATTGGGGAAAAATTCCTCAAATAATCGTTGTTCGATTAGTGGGCACTCTTTTGTAGACCCCACGTTAAAAAAAAAACAGAAAAACAAAACACTTGTACTTTTATTACATTTTTTCCCTAAAACATTTTTTTTTTATTCAATGCATGTAAACAATGACCCCAGTTAAACCAATTATTTTAACCTCTATGTACTGTCCAACAAATCAAAAAACATAACATAAACTTACACTAAGGTAAGCTTCCGTGCATAATGTATTTTGGAGAACATAAACTTTTATGGTTTCCTTTGTAACTGACATTAAGAATTCAATATTTTAGCCAAGAATAGTCATTCACAACACTTTAAAGTGTTAAGACCAGAAAGCTTTAAATTAAAACTGTAATTAAAAAAAGAAAAGGACATTTAGAAAATGGCTGCAGCAGCACCAGCTCCTGCAGCGGCAACAGCTGCAACTGGCGTACCCAAAAATCTAGTGGAAATTGCAGGTGAAGCCAATATTACCAACTACATGAAAAATCGCTTGAGACGTGGTGGCATGAAACGCAAAGGAATGCAAATTGTTATGGATCACAAGTTTTTGGTGAGATTTTTTAAACAACCCACATATTGTGGTCACTGTAAGGACTTTATATGGTAAGAGATGATTTTTTTTTTTTGTATCCTCCACCACAAGGAGTAAATGAGGGTGTAGTTAATTTTTCATGCCTTGTGTACGCTTTTTTATATTCATTTATGACCCCATAAGGAATATGTATTCTGGGTCCTTAAGTTATTTCAATTTAGACATGTCCATCTGTAATTTTTAGTCGACTTACACTTTGCCGTCTGTCTGTCTGTCTGATCTTCTGTCCATCTGTTGGAATCACGCCAACTTCCGAACAACTCAAAACACAGAAAAAAATTGATTTAAATTAAAAAATTTGTGAAATTAGTTAAAAGATTAATTAAATTTGCACCAGTAAACAAATTAATAGTATTAATTAAGATCTTAATTCACTTGATTTAACTTTTAATTCACTCGATTAAACATTTAATTCACTTGATTAAATTTTTAATTAAAACTGATTTTATTTTTGAATTATGCTTTAAGTTGTGAACAATTTTGAAGAATTTTTTCTGTGTTGAAAGTAATAGCTTTGTCAAAGTGTTTCTAGTTCTCCAAAGCAGTTTTGGATTAAAATCCAGCACAATCGATTCTGAAGAAAAAGAGTGATGAACAAAAATTAAGAACACCATCCTAAAATATTAAAATTTGTGTTACAAAAATTAACAAAAATTGCTAGCGGGATGTGGCAATTATTATTAAATTTTCTCCTGCTATATGACCCTTTGTTCCTTATAGGAACCACAGGACATAATAAATAAAAATAATATGACTATCAATCAGACTGCTTAATTTCTTGATGATCGGTCCGTAACTTACCATATGCCTCATACAAAGTCCACATTCGGAGAGTTTATAATTTATAATTTATTGAACCCATGTAGAGCCCACCCATACTCTCGGTGGAGGGTATCAAAAATTTAGCACAGTTGACTGTGCCACTTGCTAAATATACAATTTTTAAAAATTATAAAACATCTGAATATAATTAAATACTAATTAAATTAACATTTTTCACAAAAGGGGTTTTGGCAAGCAGGGTTATCAGTGTGAAGGTTTGCAAAAAATAAAAATATCTGCGGAAAATCTCTTACCGAAAATATTTTTCTTTTCTTTAGATTGCCGTTTCAATATTCATCAAAAGTGTGTTAATTTTGTGGTATTTAAATGTCCTGGCGGAGAAACGGATATTGATGCTGATTGTGCTAAAGTCAAGCATGCCTGGATTTCCACCACTTATTCGGCTCCCACATTTTGTGATGATTGTGGTTTGCTGTTGCATGGTGTGGCTCATCAAGGTGTCAAGTGTGACAGTAAGTTATAAAGATTTTAAATAGATTTCAATGCAAACATTGAGAATATTAATAAATATTAATGAATGTTATCTAAAACAAATTTCCAGATTGTAATCTAAATGTTCACCACGGCTGCAAAGATAAGGTACCTCCATTTTGTGGCACGGATATCAGTGAAATAAGAGGCAAATTGCTATTGTATGTTGAACTCAAAGGAAATACCCTTAAAGTAGAAAGTAAGTTAACTAAACAATCCTAAAAGTTCTTAAAAAACTTATGACACATAAACAAAAACAGTCAAGGAAGCCGCTAATTTAATACCCATGGATACAAATGGTCTAAGCGATCCCTATATAGCGGTTCAACTACATCCCGACCGTAGCGGCAAGACAAAGAAGAAAACCAAAACCATCCAAAAGAATTTAAATCCAGTTTTTAATGAAACATTTACTTAGTAAGTGAAAAAAAAGTATATCGTCACCTAAAATCCAAAAGGCCGTAAGTGAAAAAAAATTCTAAATTTATTGATTATGAAGTATTTTGTTTAATTACATCGTAATCATTATAAGCGGCTTACGACCTTTTGAATTTTAGGTGAAGGTATGTAATTTACTCCAGGGAATCTAATAAAATTTTTAAAATTCTCATTTAGTGACCTATCACCTCCAGATCGTGAAAAACGTTTACTAATAGAAGTTTGGGATTGGGATCGTACTTCTCGCAACGATTTTATGGGCTCATTTTCATTTGGTTTAGATGAAATTATAAAGGTAAATTAATTTTTATTCAAAAAGCTTTGCTTATTTGAAAGGTCTAATGAATTCTTCTTTCTGTTTAGGAACCCGTTGACGGCTGGTATAAATTTTTATCCCAGGTTGAGGGAGAGCATTACAATATTCCATGCAGTGATCCAGTCAATGATATTGCTCGTTTAAGGGATGAAGTCAGAGTTAGTAAACCTAAAACTGATTATCCAAAAAAAAAAAAAAAAAATAAATTAAAATTTAGCCCAGTACTAAACTTATATCTTAAGTGGAACTGAACTAGAACTAAACTAGAACTAGAACTGAACTCGAACTAAAACTGAACTCGAACTGAACTAGAACTGAACTAGAACTGAACTATAACTGAAATAGAACTGAACTAGAACTGAACTAGAACTGAACTGGAACTAAAACTGAACTGGAACTAGAACTGAACTAGAACTGAAGTGGACACGAACTTGAACTAAATTAGTACTAGAACTGAACTAGAGCTGAACTAGTTCTAGAAGTAGAACTGAACTAGAACTGACCTAGAACTGAACTAGAACTGAACTTGAACTGAGCTTGAACTGTACTGAAATTCTGTAACTTTTTAACGACAAAAAATTGTCGTTAAGTAGGCAAAATTCGTTAGCTAACGAAAGTTGTCGTTAAGAGCTATTCTGTAATGAAATTTTAACAATTTTTATCGGCAAAAAATGTCGGTAGCTAACGACACAAAAAAAGTTCTTGTTTAATAATAACGACAATAAATGTACTGTTAACAGATTTAAAATATAGAGTAAAGTAGCCAATTTTTAACACAAAAAAAGTAAGAAAGTATAGTCGATCAAGTCCGACTCTACATTGCAGTATTTGGGTGATCATGTTTCCGCCAAAATCGTGAGGTTATTATTCACATAATACATTTTTGTGCCAAATATTATCTAAGTATCTACCATTATTAGTGTATTCGTATGGGAGCTGTGGTCAAATATGGACCGATTCTAAAAAAATTTGTTCTGGTGATTAATGTAGGTTGCGAAAAAATATTTTTGGATCTTATTCAACTCAAATGTCTATAAAACAAGATGGCTATTAATAGGCACAAAACTCTATTCCGGAAAGAAGTTTTGATGTGGGCTACAAAAATTAAATAACTGCTTCTCACCATTATAAGAATGCTTCGACCTTGTGACAATAAACGCATATGTGCCAAATTTTATAAAATTATTTTTAAACCTTGTGTGCAAATTACAGGTCGCAGAATTTGCACACAAGGTTATCTTGGACAGACAACCAGCCATCCTGATAGAAGGACGGGCTTCGTTAAATGGATTCTGACATTGATTCTGACATTGATTCTGAGTCAATCGGTATACTAAAAGGCAGGCCCAGAACCTTTATTTAAATGTGTTACACACATTCGTACAAACACATAATACCCTTTTCAATATTTCTTAACAAAAATATTTGTTTATTTAAAATACAGAATAACAAATTCGTTAAAGTAACCGAGATTTCTCGTTAATTAACGATATCGGTAGTTAAATTCAAAAAGTTACAGAATTGAGGTACTGAACTAGACTTGAAGTAGAACTGAACTAGAACTGAACTAGAACTGAACTAGAACTGAACTAGAACTGAACTAGAACTAGAACTGAACTAGAACTGAACTAGAACTGAATTAAAACTAAATTAGAACTGAACTAGAACTGAATTATAACTAAACTAGCAATGAACGAACTAGAACTGAACTAGACATGAACTAGAACTAAACTAGAACTGCAGTCGTGAATACTTTTTCGATTTGAAAGTAATTTTATTTATAATTCTTTAAGTCGATACTGAACGAATCGGAATTATTTTTTCAGTGTGTAAAGCTTTTATTGGGGTTTTCACAACACTTTAAAAATAGATTCGATTCGTTCAGTATCAACTGAAATAAAATTGCTTTCGAATCGCAAAAGTATTCGATAACGACTGACAGAATTAGCCCCCTGAACTAGAACTGAGCTAGAATTGAGCTTCAACTCCACTAAAACTGAACTAGAACTTAACTGTTATTGTTAATTATTTATTATGTTTAAAATGTTTTTTTCCTTGCAGCGCGAAAAACCATCTAATACTCGTCGTATGGATAACAAGAATATGCCTCATAACATGAGCAAACGCGACATGATTAGGGCCGCCGATTTTAATTTCATTAAGGTCTTAGGCAAAGGCTCGTACGGTAAAATCTTGCTGGCAGAGCGACGTGGTACTGACGAATTGTACGCCGTTAAAGTATTAAGGAAAGATGTGATTATCCAAAGTGACGACATGGAGTTGCCAATGATCGAAAAGAGTATTTTGGCTTTGCCGGGTAAATCACCATTTTTAGTATCATTGCATTCATGCTTTCAAACTATGGTAAGTAAATTAATTTTGTTTTAAAGAAATTTTGTAATTTCTATATGATGCTCTACATACAGGATCGTCTGTTCTTTGTTATGGAGTATTGCAAGGGAGGTGATTTATTATTCCAAATGCAACGTTACGGCAGATTTAAAGAATCAGTGGCCATGTAGGTTTGAGGGAATTTTTTCTAATCTTTCATTTATGCATTTCTTATTGCTTTCTAGATTTTATGCCGTTGAGGTGGCTTTAGCTTTATTCTTCTTACACGAGCGTAAAATAATTTATCGTGATTTAAAATTGGATAATATTTTGTTGGATACTGAAGGCCACGTCAAACTAACTGACTTTGGCTTATCTAAGGACAATGTGGGAGACAATGATACGACCACAACATTTTGTGGCACTAGTTCGTATATTGCACCAGAGGAAAGTTTTTTTTAATACAATAATTATTAAGTTTATTTTTTTGTTTTATTATTGTTTTATAGATTCTTAATTTCGAGCCTTATAATAATACTGTGGACTGGTGGGCTTTTGGTGTACTTTTGTTTGAAATGATGGCTGGTCAGCAGCCATTTGAAGGTGATACCGACAGCGCCATATTCAAAAATGCTAAAGAAAAGAAAGCAGTTTTTCCAAAACATTTCACCCAGGAGTCTATGGATGTCATAACTAGCGTAAGTGTTACCTCTTAGCTAATATTATTATAAATTCCTTTTCCAAAATGTTCATATTTCCTATAGTTTTTGGCTAAAAAACCTAATAACCGCTTGGGAGCTGGTAGATTTGCCCGCACCGAGATTCAAACTCATCCATTCTTTCAAGGTGTTGATTGGGAGGCAGCAGCTAATTTGGATTGGATAGAACCGCCAATTGTTCCTAATGTGGTAAGTACTTATTTATTATTGGATTGTGTATACATTTAATATTCGAAATTCTTTAGAAACACCGCAAAGATCTTTGTAATTTCGATCAAACCTTCACCGCAGAGAAAACTGATTTAACTCCAACCGATAAATTATTCATGATGAATTTGGATCAAAACGATTTTATTGGATTTTCTTACATGAATCCTGAATTTATAACAATGATTTAGAGATATTGCTGTTATTTAAACAAATAATCAAATGAAAGTTAACCCAAAAATTATATGAAAACCTTAAATATCAAACTTGTCTTAATAAATTTAAAATATATTATATTGCAAATTAATTTGAAAAATTTCTGCAGGGCGATTGAAATTTATTAGAAAGATTTTAAATACTTCGCAAAACAAAATAGGTTAAAATTTTTTGGACCTTTCATAGTCCCGGGGAACACTTGGTTTTCCTTTTATTCTCGAAAAATCCCGGTAGTTTTTTGTACAGACTTACATAAATATATGAAAATGTACATACATATATATAAGATTTGAGCAGTTAGTGACAATTAAGGCTTGAATAAATGTATTTGAAAATCAAACACACAACAAAAATCATATATGTGTACAAACACAATGACAAATGATGTACTTTACTGCTCGTTGCACAGTAACGTACACATATCTTGTTGCTTGCAAAACCTTTTAATACATTAAAAAAATGTTTGACTGTACTTCTTCTATTTGAAAAAAAACCTCGTGCAGTTTCCGAGAATTTGTCATGTTTACTAGTGGGTCGTATGTAGCGTATGCATGCAAAGAATTGTTTTTGCAAAGAATTGTTGTTGCAATATTAGCACAAACTCACATTAAAAAAAAAAAAAAAATAGTTCTTATTCCCACTCCAATTGCTGCGTGTATTTTTCATTCTCTTGTTAATTTTCGAGAGTATTTCTTACACCCGCTTCTTATTTGACATCTTCTACATTCGCGATGACCAATTCTCATATTCCTATACTCGCAAGTACAGGGCGATAAGTTCTGCTGCAGCGATGTCGACACGCGTAAACTATAATATTGTAAGTGTTAATACCGATTCAGATGTTTTCATTTCAACAAGGATAATCAAATTAGTTGCCGTTCAAATATCGTTGAAGTAATATCTCCTTAAGCAACTTTTTAAATAACTCAAAATTTAAACTTCGGGGTTTTTAATTTTTGCCACGCCTGTGTAGGCATTTGTAGTCCAGTCAAAACATAATGTTCATGGCTTCAATTCTGGGCACCACTAATACAATCTCGGATCCTTCCCTTCATATTGTCAAATTTTTTGCACGTAGCAAGAAAGCCCTTCTAAAACTTGTTTCTCTTTTTCACACACATGCTGCATTAAACCAGGTTGTAGTGGTTCTGTCGATTAACATTATATCAGTTGGCATTTTGTATCAAAACCGTACATTTAAGGAATCATATGTGAATCCTTTTTTTAATCGCTCTAGTAATAAATCAGTTTTAAGTTCAAAATATTTGATAAAAATGCATCATATATGAATCCTTTTCCAATCATTCAAGTGATAAATCAGTTTTTTATCACCAAAAGTGATCGGAGAAGACTAATTTTGATAATTTCTACCAAAAATGAATGCTAGCTGGGATATATTAATGTTCTGTAGTGTTTTTTCCATTGATAAAAGAATAAGCAACAAAAAATATTAGCAACGCTTCTCGTTAGTATTGTTTTGTTGCTAGGCAATTTGCAAAATCAAAGCATGAATAGCCTGTTTGTGGTTTTGATTGTGTACAGGTTTTGTTTATTTAAAAACTGTTCGTTGGCTTTTTGTTTTTCATTAAAAACACAAACATATCTATGAAGTGGGAATTTAGAACATTTAAACGAAACCTTGTTAATTAATTTTTGAGTCCCAAGAAAAAAAAAATTGATATGTATTTGGTTTATTGTAAAATATTTTTTGTTGTGTTTACCAGCCAAACGGACGCTGAACTCAACTAAAATGAGCGAACATTAATGTAGTGAACCGAACACAACAATGTTTGTGGCTTTTTACGAAAAATATTCTCATCTTTTTGTTGAGTTGGATAAGAACAGTATTTGTTTGTGTACGAAGATTTCAAACAGAAAAACGTTTTTTTTTAGGGTATTTATTATACAAACACTATAAATTTGTGTTTTCCACATTTCTACGGTAGACAAAACTAAAAAACCGTACATAATATTTATTTTCGAACACTGGCTTAAACCATCCTTTTCCCCATTTTTCGTATTTGCGCTTTAAGTGTCCCAAGAGTTGGCATCACTGCCATTTCACAACGGAAACCAAAAAAACACAATGGAAATAACTAAGTTTCTAACATAAAATCCACATGGTTAAGCTTTTTATATTTAGTTATTTCATTTAAACATAAAACCTTTTTTTTGCCTAAAACTTTAAGTATACAAGTGCAGACAATCACCCATCATATAACAACAGTACGGCAACAAACCCTTAATAAATTTTTGTAATTTTACAGATTTTAGCCTTTTAATGCTTAATGCTTAATGTTAAATATTCTACATAAAGCTTGTTTGCTGCAGTAAAAATGCAAAGCACATTATTCAACCGCCGTTAAAATTCAAAACAGTGCTTTAAGCAAAATGATAAAAAAGCAAATATTTTTTATTATTTACAAACTTTTGTTGAGGCCAATTTCACCACGTTCAGTAATAATTACCTATCAGTTATAACTGTCAAAGCATATTGTTAACTGGAAGTTAAAGTTTTTTTTTGTAATATAATTTTACAGTTTTTAATTTCAACCCCGCTAAGCCAGCGGCTTGTCAGCAGGAAAAAATATAAAATAAAACTATTAAATATGTATAGGTATGAACTTGTATAAAGTATAAACAAGTAATGAAATTTTTCATGTGTTCAAGTAATTGAAAGTTTTAACTGAACGTCGTGAAATCAGCCGTTAGTCGTATTTAATTATATTCTGAGTTTACCCTTTCTATGGGAACTGAAGCTGCATTGCAACACATCAAATTGACTCATCAAATTCACATTTTTGTTTGATTACGCTTGTAATACACGTATGGATTGATGTAAGTTTGACGAAATTCCAAATACTTTTGATTTTTTCAAAAGTATGAAGACTGTTCGGCGTGTGTGCAAAATTAAAAAAAAAAAAATTAAAACAAAATATATTGACAAATAAAAAAATAGTTTGCATAACGTTTAATGAGTAGCTGTCCTAAGAAAATCAACATATTACCAACACAAACAAAAATTTGTTAAAGCATCTTGACGTGTGGTCAAGGCGTTTAAGGTAAATACACCGATCTTCACAAAATTTGATGGAACAAATTTAATTTAAATATCAGCATTTGTTACGGTTTTACGATATCGTTTGCAAGGGTAACTTGAACGTTTATAATTCGCATTCGTTTTGCAGTTTTATTTGTGTAATATCTCTAGCATTTTCAAATTCTTTGCTTTTTAGCACAATGCTAAGCAATCAAAATTATATAAAAGCGCTGATTTTTATTGGCCACTAAAGCGCCTGCCTAAGTGGACAATCAGCGCCGATATAAGCTAAACACATAAAAGCATCAACGTATAAACTACTTATAGGAAATTTTGACAAAGTTTACAATATATTACATTTTACCATTTATAGGAAATTCACTTCTTATTGAAGTTTTTGCCAAAATTTTCTGTAAATAAAAGTTTTGTTTAAATTAACTTTTTATAGGAAAGTTTGCAAAAGTTTACTTTTTATAGGAAATTTTGCTAACATTTGCTTTTTACAGGAAATTTTTACTAAAATTTATAATTTTAGAAAATTTTTCTTAAATTTCTTTATAGGAAACTTTGCAAAATTTTACTATTTAATGGAAATTTTTCAAAAATTCACTTTTTATAGGATTTTCGCCAAAAATTTACTTTTAATAGAAAATTATGCTAAAATTGACTTTTTATAGGAAATGTTGCTAAAATTGACTTTTTATAGGAAATGTTGCTAGAATTGACTTTTTATATAGACTTTTTATAGGAAATGTTTCTAGAATTCACTAAATTTGTGGAAAAATTTACTAATTATAGGTAATTTTGATAAAATTTACTCTTTATAGGAAATTTTGCTAAAATTTACTTTTTATAGCAAATTTTGCAAAAATTTACTTTTTAAATGAAATTTTGCTAAAATATTCTTTTTATGGGATATTTTGCTAAGATTTACTTTTTATAGGAATTTTGCTTAAATTTACTTTTTATAGCAAATTTTGCAAAAATTTACTTTTTATAGGAAACTTTGCTAAAATTTACTGTTAAGTGGAAATTTTCCAAAATTCACTTTATATGAATTTTTTCCAAAATTTACTCTGAATAGAAAATTACGCTAAAATTTACTTTTTATAGGAAATTTTGCTAGAATTCACTTCTAATATGAATTTTTGCCAAAGTTTACTGTTAATAAAACATTTTGCTACAATTTACTTTTTATAGATAATTTTTCTAAAATTTACTTTCTACAGAAAATTTTGCTGAAATTTACTAAATTTGTGAAATAATTTACTTATTATAGGAAATTTTGATAAAACTTACTCTTAAAAGGAAATTTTGCTAAAATTTACTTTTTATAGCAAATTTTGCAAAAATTTACTTTTTAAATGAAATTTTGCTAAAATATTCTTTTTATGGGATATTTTGCTAAGATTTACTTTTTATAGGAATTTTGCTAAAATTTACTTTTTATAGCAAATTTTGCAAAAATTTACTTTTTATAGGAAACTTTGCTAAAATTTACTGTTAAGTGGAAATTTTCCAAAATTCACTTTATATGAATTTTTTCCAAAATTTACTCTGAATAGAAAATTACGCTAAAATTTACTTTTTATAGGAAATTTTGCTAGAATTCACTTCTAATATGAATTTTTGCCAAAGTTTACTGTTAATAAAACATTTTGCTACAATTTACTTTTTATAGATAATTTTTCTAAAATTTACTTTCTACAGAAAATTTTGCTGAAATTTACTAAATTTGTGAAATAATTTACTTATTATAGGAAATTTTGATAAAACTTACTCTTAAAAGGAAATTTTGCTAAAATTTACTTTTTATAGCAAATTTTGCAAAAATTTACTTTTTAAATGAAATTTTGCTAAAATATTCTTTTTATGGGATATTTTGCTAAGATTTACTTTTTATAGGAATTTTGCTTAAATTTACTTTTTATAGCAAATTTTGCAAAAATTTACTTTTTATAGGAATTTTGCTAAAATTTACTTTTTATAGCAAATTTTGCAAAAATTTACTTTTTATAGGAAACTTTGCTAAAATTTACTGTTAAGTGGAAATTTTCCAAAATTCACTTTATATGAATTTTTTCCAAAATTTACTCTGAATAGAAAATTACGCTAAAATTTACTTTTTATAGGAAATTTTGCTAGAATTCACTTCTAATATGAATTTTTGCCAAAGTTTACTGTTAATAAAACATTTTGCTACAATTTACTTTTTATAGATAATTTTTCTAAAATTTACTTTCTACAGAAAATTTTGCTAAAATTTACTAAATTTGTGAAATAATTTACTAATTATAGGAAATTTTGATAAAACTTACTCTTAATAGGAAATTTTGCTAAAATTTACTTTTTATAGGAATTTTGCTAAAATTTTCTTTTTATAGGAAATTTTGCTAAAATTTACTTTTTATAGGATATATTACTAAAATTTACTTTTTATTGGAAATTTTGCAAAAATTTATATTTTATTGGAAATTTTGCTAAAAATTTACTAATTATAAGGAATTTTGATGTTTACTTTTTATAGGAAATTTTGCTAAAATTTACTTTTTATAGGAATTTTGCTAAAATTTTCTTTTTATTGGATATTTTGCTAAGATTTATTTTTTATAGGAATTTTGCTAAAATTTTCTATTTATAGGATATTTTGCTAAGACTTACTTTTTATAGGAATTTTGCTAAAATTTACTTTTAATTGGAAATTTTGCTAAAATTTACTTTTTATTGGAAATTTTGCTAAAAATTTTCTAATTATAGGGAATTTTGATGTTTACTTTTTATAGGAAATTTTGTTTAAATTAACTTTTTATGGGAAATTCTGCTAAAATTTACTTTTTATAGAAAACTTTACTAAAATGTATTATTTATAGGAAATTTTACTAAAATTTTATTTATAGGAAATTTTACTAAAATTTTTTATTTATAGGAAATTTTACCAAAATTTATTTTTTATTGGACTTAAAAAAAAATCATCACAACGAGCGATGATAATGTGACCGCCCAAAAATTTATTTTGCAATTTGTAGAAATGAGTGCCGATGAAACACGATAAAAATCTTTGTAGCTTTAGATGTACATAGCGCACACTAAATCATAAACAGGCACAACTAAAAATTCGAAAATGTTCAGGAGAGGCAGAACACTTGCTTCAAAAACATGATTTTAATTTTTTAATAAAATTGAGTTTCAAAAATGTTAAAGATATTTATTTAATATGTGAACTGGGTTAAAAAAACAAAAGGATTTTGATAATTTTTAAGTTGTGCCTGTATATGATTTTGTGTGCGATATGTATATTAAAAACGTTCCAAACGGGTTGACAACCTTAGTATACACTCCTTAACCACTTGTGGTGGTGGAGGGTATAAAAGCTTGTGCAAACCAAAGATAGCAAAATTAATATGCAAACAATATATCGTCCCAGAATTAATTTAAATCAGATTATTTTAAATTTTAAGAAAGAATTTAAGGCTTTGTAAAACTTTTATTTTTTAATTTTCCATATAATTCTATTTTTATTCAGAACTTTATTTATTTATCAGTTGTTTTCTTGACAAACTTAAAAATTAAAAATGCGCAACACGTTTTATTTACGGTTATGTCTTAGGAAATTTTTTGTGTGGGTTTTTTTAATTTTTTGCTTACCTTTACACAAAAGACTTTTCTGTGTATTCAATACTTTGAAATATTAAAGTTTTCGGCTTATTCCACAGAAATGAAAAAAAAAAAAAAATATTTTACTTTTACTTTAGGTTTCCTAAGAGTTTCTCTTAGGCGGCATTTATACGATGTCTTTTCAGACATGTCTGTTTTATTCATTCTTTTTGGACTTGCTACCAAAAGCCTTTTGTATTTTTATTTTATTAAAAACATGTTAACTCATATTAACAAACATAAAAACTCATTTCGTGTCTGTTTGGCAACCCCCTCTTTCTTCTCTTACCCGATCGTCCACAAACAAAACAAACGCGTTTGAAAAGACATTGTATAAATGCCCCCTTACTTATGCTTAATATTTTTTTACAACCATCCTATTTTTATTTTTTGAACATGCTAACCGAATGACACATGTTTATTCCCTTTATTTGAGGTGAGAAAATTACATTCTTTTATTCCAGTTGTAATTTATTTTTTACCAAAATTATATCGACATAAGATCACGTACATTTACTGTTTTCATCCCTAAGACAATTCGATATATTAAAAACAAGTCGAAGCACAACAAAAAAAGTAATAAGAAAGTATAGTCGGTTAAGCCCAACCATTTAATACCCTATACCACGTTATATACAGAAAAATTTTCGGGAGTATATACTATCTGGGAGAAATGGTGAAGCATCGACCAAAAAGCCAGACAGAAAAAAAGCAATGTAAAATCGTCGAAAGGAAGGCTGATTTAACATTTTGCGGTAGTGATTTTGCTTCTTGAAGTAAGAAAGAGAGCGAGAGAGAGCGAGAATGTTATAATTTATTTTCCTGTACAACGTGTTTAACTTTTCTGTATTCCGCTTTAGTAACAGAAACATTTAAAATGAATACTCATTGTCGTTTTTCTCAACTACGACTTTTGGGCATATGCGCCAAACCAATAATGAGCTGACGACACGAGCTTAAAAGAAAAAAAAACTCAGTTATTTGTTTTTTCAATGTGAGAATAAAACAAGAAAACTTGCAAGTATTATTTAGGACAATTTATCGTGAATGGTTGAACTTAAGTAGTCGTACATAAATATTTCTGAACCCTGATTAAAAGTTAAGAAGTCCACTTTATACATACAACCAAATTTGAATATAAATTTGCTGACATTTTACCAGCTTGATTTCACTCATTTAAAACCGTTTTGTCTTTTTTATACCTGAGCTGAGTTTCGGCATTTAAAATTAAGCAATAAATACAAGTAAATAAACAACCAAGGCGAATTAACCACAGGTGTTGTCGAAACGGCATCTGATTTTGACAGTTTGAGCTTATTTGTTTTGATTTGTTAGTGTTTTGCTAATAACGGTTGACATTTCCAGCTTATGGCACTAACAACGCAATGCAAAACCCTTTGTTGTTTCTGTTGTAGTTGAATTCGCCTTGATAAACAACGAAAAAATTCTAAAAAATATTGCTTGGACGTTTTTTGTTGTCTAAACAACAACGTGAAAATACGAAAAAAAATCAAAAAGTGGACCAAACAATTAAATGTTCTCTGCTGGTTTTAAATAACTCCTCTTAACAAAAACCTCTTTTTCGCCGGAGAAGTATCAAACCCTGATACACAGGTCTCAAATCATATCTAAAATTTATGTATGACACAGGCACTGTAGTATGTACGACTATTAAAATGTTGTCTGCCTTAGAAGATAATTAAAAAGGAAGCGAAATAGACGTTCAAAGACATTTTACCTCAAAAATTTGGTTTCATGCTGTCAGTGAATTTATGTCAATATTTTTTATTTATTTTTCTTTGTGGCCAACAAAATTTCTAGCAAATATTTTTACTTATTTAAAGCTTTAAACATTCATACATGCAAAAAAAAAATTTTTAAATCTGAAAAACCACAAGAAAACTTTTACAAACACTTTGAAAAATCTTCGAAATCTTTATCGTTTGAAAATAATTAATGGGGTCATTTTGCGGCTTTTGACTCATTTATACTTAAATCGATTTTATTCATCAGGCAAAATAAATGATACCGCTTAGTTACTTCAACAGTGGCTTAACTCGAAAAATTTAAAGTTAGAAAAAATAACGACATATTTTCATAAAACGGGGAAAGTATACAAGATATAAAGATTAATTTTATACAGAATATAAAGAAAAACATAGAGACAAATTCTGCATCACTAATTTCAAAATTTAATTTCTTGAGTTATGTCACTATTGAAGTAAATGAGCAATATGTTAAACAAGAATTTAAGCAAACAAATTTTATAACGCCGAAAGTCTAGACGTTAATGCCGTTGTCTTTTCTGTGTTAAAGATACTAAAATAAATTTTAAAAAAAACCAAAAGAAATGAGCGAAAGATTTTCTTAAGAAAAAGTAGATGTTGAGTTTGAAATAACATCTGGTGTACACACATCATAAACAGATTACAATCTTTCAAGGCCGCCAGAATGTTATTTTAAACTCAACACGTGGTACACACATATAATATGTAATACATACATGCATGTGAGCGATCCTTTATTTTCTAATAAACACTAATGCGTTTATAACGATCGTTTTATCTTTTGTTTATTTAGGGTGCATGTATGTATTATTGTAATTTATAAGATCTAGTAGGTAAGAATATTGTTACTGTTTTAGTGATAAGAATTTAGTATTTAAGTGAAATAATAATATGTAAATAAATGAGTTCTATTTTAAAGTTAAACGAGTAAGTGTGTTTTCAATTCCTGCGGAAATTAACATTTTGGTGACCCCGACGTGATAATTGAAAAAAGTAATAACAATTTCAAGTAAGTAAAAATAAAATTATAATTTTTTTTTATTAAATAAAAACGAAGGCAAGTGAATAATGAATCCTATCGATATTATCCAATACCAGGAGAAGTTAGGGCAGAAAATTTCAGGCCTTTACAATGCTCTGAGTGCTTTAGCTCAGGGCAATGTTAATGAGCAGGGATTAAAAATTGAAGTAAAAAAAACAAGAGAATCGTTTAAAAATTCAGTTGAAGAATTTAATAAAAATGATAAAGAGCTCCGACCACCTTCCGCAACAATGGAAAAGAATAATTATTTTAAAACAGACTTTGTGAAGAAGGTGCAGGAAATTTCAGAAAATTTTGAAAAATTGTATCAAAATGTAAAAGACAGAATAGAGCAGCAAGAAATGCGGCAACAAGCTTCTATTTCTAATATACAGGCTAAAAAATGTTTACCTCAGGAAGAAAGTGAAATGAAAAAATTTGCTGTGAAGCTAGAGTATGAAAGGGAAAAACATGCTGGTTTGAAACGGCAATTTCAGTATATTTTAGATGAGGTAGAAGTAAATATAGACAATTTCAAATGTAAAAAGATAACAATTGATGCTGTAAAAGACAAGTTTGAAATTGCAGAAAAAGTGTTCTTTCAATATATTGGAGAATTTCCTGATGATGAGTTGACTGAGGTATTCTACTCATTGCGTGATTCATATCAGGAGATTTCAAATATTGGAATAAGTTTTAAATCCCTTCCATTTACATTGCCATCAATTGACCTACCACAATTTGATGGAAAAACTACGGAATGGGATACATTTAAAGAATTGTTTGAACAATTAATAATGAATCAACCAATTTCAAAAACACAAAAGATGTGTGTATTAAAATCAAAATTAACTGGTGAGGCAATAAAGAAAATAGCAAAATTACCCTCCAGAGAAGAAAATTTTGATATAGCTTGGAATATTTTAGAAAAATATTATTCGAATAATAGAGCTACTACCTCAATTTATTTTAAATCTATTCTTGACGCTCCTTCAGTAAAGTTTAATTCTAAAAGTGTGGGAAATTTTATAGATATAATAAACGAAAGTTTGCAAGCATTAAATGTAGTGAAAATTGATCCAGCGGAAATGTATCAATCCTTAATCTGTTTTATATTGCAAAGAAAATTGGATTATCAAATGAGAATCCAATTTGAGCAATTTTTGGGTGCATCTAGAGAATTGCCAAAGGTAGACCAATTGATTGAATTTTTGCAACAAATTCAATATTCTCTAGATGCATGTCAGCAGTTTACAAAATGGGATCATGAAACAAATAATTTTCGGGAAAATAACAGAAAAGAATTTCAATATTCTAGAAAGCAAGAAGAACAGAAAGAGGATTTTGGGTCAAGTAACATGAAATGCTTATTGGGATGCTCTATAAATCATAATTTATTTAGATGTTCCAAATTTAGAAGTTTATCTGTTAAAGATAGATTGGAGAAGGTAAAAGATTTTAAAGTATGTCACAAATGTCTTTCCTCAGGTCATTTTAAAAAAAAATGCCCTACTAACTTCAATTGCAGAATATGCAAACATGACCATAACACTCTTCTCCATGAAGAAAAATTCCAGCAGAAAACGGTATTGGTAAACAGTGATAATGAAGATAATAATAATGATTACGTCTTCTTATCTACAGCAATTGTTCAAGTTAAAACTGGAGATAATAAATGGATAGACTGTCGAGTATTATTAGATAATGGTTCTCAGCTAAATATAATAACAAAAGAATTTAAAAACAAATTAAAATTACCTGATATTATTAAGATAAATAAAAAAATAGAGGGATTACAAATGAAAAAATCATCGGTACAGGAACAAATAGGCATAAACATTAAATCAAAGGTATCTGAATATAAAACTTTCTTAAATGCTGTGGTAATGAATAAGATTGTGTCTGATGTACCAAGTTCTAAGATGTTAGCAGGAAATTTTCCTGCCAATACTAAGTTAGCAGATCCTCAATACAATATACCAAGAGGAGTTGATTTACTTCTATCAAACGAATTTGTATTTGATCTCATATGCAATGGGAAAATACAAGATAAAACAACAAAAACAAAATTACAGAACACAAAATTGGGTTGGGTAGCCTACAGTATGACAAAGTTAGATGGTATTAGTGAAAATACTAAAGTTACGGTAAACACAACATGCGAAGGTATATTGGAAAAATTTTGGGAACTAGAAGAAGTACCAAAAATAAATCATTTAACAGCCATGGAAGAGAAGTGCGAAAAATTATTTGATCAGAATATTAAGAGATTGGCAGATGGAAAATTTCAAGTAGCAATACCTTTTAAAGACCATATTAGCAAATTGGGCAATTCTGACTTTGTAGCTAAAAGAAGATTTTTTTCTCTAGAAAGAAAATTAAGCAAAAATCCGGAAATAGGTCAACAATATAAGGAGTTTATGTTACAATATTTGGAAATGGGGCATATGAAATTAATAAACATTAAAAATTTAAGAAATAATGTGTATTATGTACCACATCATTGTGTTATTAGACCTGAAAGTACAACTACAAAGTTGAGAGTTGTGTTTGATGCATCATGCAAAACTACAACAAATATATCATTGAACGATATTATGCACACGGGTCCTAAACTTCAGGAAAACCTTTTTAATATTCTACTAAGATTTAGAAAACATCGATTTGTTTTTTCAGCCGACATAGAAAAAATGTACAGGCAGATTTGGGTATCAGAGAATGATTTAAAATATCAGTTAATATTCTGGCGTTTTAACCCAACAGAGCAATTAAAAACATACGCCCTCAAAACTGTAACTTATGGTACGACATCAGCCCCATATTTAGCAGTTAAATGCCTGCAAAAAATTGCAGATTGGAAAACAAATCAATTTCCGGAAGAATCCGCAATCATAAAAAATGATTTTTATATGGATGATTTAATGACCGGAGGAGATTCATTAGAAAAGGTTACAATACATAGAAAAAATTTAAACAAAATTTTGCTAGAGTTTGGTATGCCTTTAAGAAAATGGTGTGCAAATGATATGTCTTTATTAAATGGAGTAAATGAAAACCATATAGTAGAAAGTCTTAATATTAAATCAGAAGGTTCAAATTTTATTAAAACTCTAGGTGTTATATGGAATCCAAACGCAGACGAACTAAGCCTAAACTGTAAATGGGAGGCTGGCGAAACCATTTCAAAAAGAACCATACTGTCAGAAATTTCTAGATTATTTGATCCGCTAGGATTAGTTGGACCTGTCGTGGTGAGTACAAAAATACTGATGCAAGAATTATGGAAATTAAAAATAAATTGGGATGAAAAAGTACCAAAAGAAATTAGTCACAAATGGGAAAAGATAAAAAATAATTTTAAATATTTAAATGAAATAACAATACCTAGACATTTTATTAGTGTAAAACCAACACTTGTAGAATTACATGGCTTTAGTGATGCTTCAATGAAAGCATATGGTGCAGCAATTTATATAAGGTCAATAGACAGCTATGGAAATGTACATTCAAATTTGGTAGCATCAAAATCAAGAGTTGCTCCAATTAAATTGATTACACTTCCACGGTTGGAATTATGTGCCAGTGTATTACTAACAGAGTTGATGAAAGTAGTAATAGAGAGTCTTAAAATTGAGTTTAAAAACTTTTTCTTTTACACTGATTCTTCCATTGTATTAAGCTGGTTAAAGTTGGATCCGGCAAATTTGCAATTGTTTGTATCTAACAGAATTAATTTCATACAATCTAATACTAAAATAGAATATTGGAGACATGTAAGGTCGGAAGAAAATCCAGCGGACCTTATATCTAGAGGACTAATGGCAAAGGAATTAATTCAAAATGAATTTTGGTTTAAAGGTCCAAAATTTTTACAGAAAACCGAGCCGTATTACTCTTCATTTATTTTGGAACCAAAAATTCCAGAACAAAAAAGAAGAGTTAATGTTTTGCTGGTAAAAAAGGTCGACTCTTTATATAACACAATTAATCATAGGAACAAATTTAACTTTCTTCAAAATAGTATAGCATATATTTTAAAGTTCATTCATTTAAGTAAAAGACAAAAATCTAAACCATTTTTATTTTTCAGAAAAGAAGCATTAAAATTTATTTTAAAAAATATTCAAAAGGAACACTTTGGAGAAGAATTAACCATATTAAAACGTAAAAAGATGCTTCCAAAATCATCAAAACTTACAACATTATGCCCTTTTTTGGACAACCAGGAACTGATTAGAGTGGGAGGTAGGTTAGAAAATAGTTCCTTAACTTTTGAGGCTAAACATCCAATTGTTCTACCTTACAAAGATGATATTGTTAGATTGTTAATAGAACAAATACATAAAGAACATCTACATATAGGCCCTCAAGGATTATTAACAATAACTAGACAACGTTTTTGGCCATTGAATGGTAGACAGCTGACAAAGGGAATTGTTAGCAAATGTTATAGATGTTTTAGAAAAGGACCAAGACAGTTGCATCAGTTGATGGGAAACTTACCGAAAGATCGGGTTATAAGGACTCGTCCATTTTTAAATGTAGGAATAGATTTTCTGGGTCCCATTACAATTCATTATAAAATTAGAGGAAAAAAGACAGACAAGTCATATGTATGTGTATTTGTTTGTTTTTCTACAAAAGCCGTGCATTTGGAAGTAGTTTCAGATTTAACCTCAGCAGCATTTATAGGGGCCTTAAAAAGGTTTGTAGCTAGGAGAGGTTGTCCACAGAAAATTTTTTCGGACAATGCAACGAACTTTGTAGGGGCTGCTAACAGTTTAAATAGAATTTATCAACTTTTTTCTGAATCCAATCACAAGAGGAATTTAAATATTTTCTGTGAAAATAATAGCATTGAATGGCTAACCATACCAGCAAGGTCACCTCATGTAGGAGGATTATGGGAAGCCGTCGTAAAGTCAGTGAAAAAACATTTTTATACAGTAACAGAGGGCACAATGACGTACGAGGAATTATATACTCTTATGACACAAATAGAAGCAATTTTAAATTCACGACCGTTGACTCCTTTGTCCGATGATCCTAATGACTTGCATGTCTTAACTCCAGGACACTTTCTAATTGGTGAGTCATTGACCACTTTTAATGATTCATTAAATAATCAGTGCTATCATAATGTACGAGAGCATTGGAAATCAGTGCAATCCAATATGGAAGAATTCTGGAGTCGATGGTCATTAGAATACTTATCCGAATTACAAAAAAGGTACAAATGGAAAAAACCTATAGAAAATCTTAAGCCGGGAACATTAGTTCTACTAAAAGAGGACAACATTCCTCCAATGAGCTGGAGGCGGGGGAGGATCATCCGAACCATATTAGGATCGGATGGTTTATGTAGAATGGTGGATGTAAGGACAAGCAATGGGGAGACCAAAAGGTCAATTCACAATGTTTGTCCTTTTCCCGCTGATGATGTCGAAGACGACATTAAAAAAGTGACTACGTTAATAAATAAAGAAGAAAATGCAAAGTATTCACATTTAGGTAATAATGCTAAGAGCAAAACTGAAAGAAGTTGTAGTAATAATGATATTAATTATAATACCCGTAGCAATAACGTCACTAAAAGATTGAAAAATAAAAATATGTTATTGGTTTTGTTATCATTACTATCCATACTTAATCCGATTAATGCCCAATTTGATATAAAAGAATTTAGTAATAAGACAGGTATATTTTTTGAAAAGGTAGAAACGGTAGGGTTATCAACAAGCTCGTGGAATATTTTAGTACATGTCAACATATCGGATTATATAGAAGCCAAATCATTCCTAGATGAAGCGAAAAGTACACTTGACAATTTAAGAAAAACGAAGCAAATATTTTCATCATCAGCAGAACAAAACCTATATACTATGTATGATCGGGTGTTGAACAGGCATGAATTAATAATGTCTTCAGTTCCAAGACGTAAAACACGATCTCTTTTGCCATTCGTGGGAAGTATACAGCATGCATTATTCGGTTTGATGGATGAAGAACATGCCGATAGAATATCACGAAAATTGAAACAAGGCTCTGAAGATAATCTGAAGATGCTGAACGTCATTCAAAATATTTCATCTGTTCAAGATATGACATTGGATGTGATTAAAAAAGAAAATAAGGTTGTTTTTAAAAATATTGTAAAGCTGAGCGAGTCCATAAAGTCATTGGAGACCGAAATACATGTGACGAAAGATGAAGCAGCACGAATCAGAGCAATAACAAACATTTTGATATCGGTGGAAATATTTGAGCAAGTACAAGAAGACATAATTGAAGTTCTTTTTAATTTGAAAGGCAACTTCATTCACCGAATACTGCCTGTAAAGAAATTTAAGCAACAAATTGAAATGATCAAGACAAAGATAAGTCGGAACTTGCGTCTTCCTTCAGAAAATCCTATTGAAATGGAAAGAGTGGCTCAGGTATCAACAAGAACAACGACAGATTTCATCCTGTTTAATATACGTCTTCCTTTAATCAACAAGGAGATTCTTCAAGCGTATGAAATTTATACGTATCCCATTCTACACGACGGATTATCTATAAAAATTTATACAACCGACAGATATATTCTTGTCAATGAACGAAAGAATTCATACTACAAGTTAGACAATAATGAATTTGGTCATTGTCAAAAAATGAATCAGCTGATGTTATGCAACCAAATTCATCCAATGTTTAAGATGAGAGGTACAACTAGTTGCGAGATGGAACTCTTCTTAAAGACGAATAATATTCCTAATAGTTGCGAAATAGAAATAAAAAGATTCAAGAACTATTGGCAACAGATGCACACTGCAAACTCTTGGGTATTTTCTGTTAAGGAAGATACGTCAGCAGATGTAATATGTAACGATAAAATCCATCCGATCATAATAAAAGGTGCTGGTATATTAAAATTGTATGCTGAATGTCAACTCGATTCAGCTGAAGTAAATCTTTGGGCTTACGATGTATATGATTCAGAAGTAAGCTATGTTTTCCCAACAATTAACATCTCGAAATTCATACCAGCGATTGCTCACGTTAAGATTGCTGGTGAAATGGAAATATACAAAATTCCGGACATCCCAACAGCAACCAGTTTATTTGGATTAACTACACAACTCAACGTTCATCATCTGACACATTATGGTATCAGCATTACAACAATAATAATAATCTGTGTTATTATATTTGCAGTTGTTTACATATTTAGGAAGCTGTGCATTATATCTTCAAACTATTTACCCGCAACCGTTGCTCTACCTAGATTAATGTAATTATATTGTAAAAGGTATTAATTCTTTATTATTTAACTAGATTAATGTAACTATAATGTTAAGACTAAAAGATGTATACGTATAAAATATTAACGAGATAACAATTTGTTAAAAGACTACAATCTTTCAAGGCCGCCAGAATGTTGAGTTTGAAATAACATCTGGTGTACACACATCATAAACAGATTACAATCTTTCAAGGCCGCCAGAATGTTATTTTAAACTCAACACGTGGTACACACATATAATATGTAATACATACATGCATGTGAGCGATCCTTTATTTTCTAATAAACACTAATGCGTTTATAACGATCGTTTTATCTTTTGTTTATTTAGGGTGCATGTATGTATTATTGTAATTTATAAGATCTAGTAGGTAAGAATATTGTTACTGTTTTAGTGATAAGAATTTAGTATTTAAGTGAAATAATAATATGTAAATAAATGAGTTCTATTTTAAAGTTAAACGAGTAAGTGTGTTTTCAATTCCTGCGGAAATTAACAGTAGAGATGGGACTTAAAGGGTTACTAGCAAAAAAAGGCTATTGACTACAGATAAGATTTAATTGAAGATATTAACGAAAGCTGAATTAATCTGTGAAGCAAAACATGCAGGCAGTTGGGTCCTGCATGGGGTTGGTTTAGTTCATAAGCGCCAAGAAAATCGTACATGTTTTTGTACGATGAGCTAAATCGATCTCTTTTTATAGATTTCATCCTTCAGCATACTTTCGTTATTTATTATCTGGGCATTTGTTAAAGGGGAGTGTTCAATTGTAACACGGACCATAAATATACAGGTATGTGATGAAAATCGATCGATTTCAAAACGAACGTTTTTAAAAAGTGTGATGAATTTCGAGGGATTTTAAAATCCATTTCTGAATTATAGTCTTAAATTTTCGTTCAGAATACACTTTAGTTTACGTTTATAATATAATATAAAATTAAAAAGAATAGAGGCTGAACATAAAAGGAATATGTATTTAAAATCCGTTTTAAAAGATACTAAAAAACGATATTTTCAGTTTCAAATCGTTTCGTTTTTAAAATCGATTTCCATCACATACCTGATAATTTCCATGAACTGTAAGGAATAAAATTAAGGCTTTCATTTATATTACCATTTGGACGATTTAACTATCTACTAGCCTAAAGCTAAGATCACACTATTTCGATACATTTCATGTGCCAAATCACGCCAAAATCGTGCTAACTTCAGACAATTAAAAGCAACTCTGATGTACCGATAATGTGAATATTCTTAAAGCCCTTATGATACTACATTTTTTATTCATTAATTGATATATTTAGAATTGATAGAAAGAAACAGTTAATGCTAGAAAGAGCAAACTATAAAAAATGTAAACAAAGTTTTTTAGTTTTTTTATACCCTCCACCACAATTAGTTGTGAAGAGGGTATATTCAGTTTGTCATTCCGTGTGAAACTTTTTTACTATTCATCTCAGACCCTATAAAGTATATATATTCTGGGTCCTTGAGTAATTTTAAGTCGATTTAGCCATGTCCGTCTGTCTGTCCGTCTGTCCGTCTGTTGAAAACACGCTCACTTTCGAAAAACTCAAAAGAAATCAACAAACTTGGTGTCAAATTGCTTGTAGTTATCCTAAGCAGTTTGGGATTGAAATTCAGCAAAATCGGTTCAATAGGATCTGAGCTATGAATCAAAATGTGGAACCACCCCCTAAAAAAAATTGATAATTTTGTTACAAAAACTAACATAAATGGTGGAAAAATGCACAGAATGATATAAGATTTCGCAACAATTCGTTTTATTTAACTGGAAATCACGCTGTGAAATTTCGTGAAGATCCGTCGATAATTTACCCTAGGCCCCATATAAGACCTACTCCCGGAAAACAGTATATTAAGCCTAAAACCCTAACTAACAATGCTATCATTACAAATTTTGGCAAGTCACAGTTACATAGGACTAGAAATTAAACTGTTAAGTTTCGTGAAGATCGGTCCATAATTTACCATAGGCCCCATATAAAACATACTTCCGGAAAACAACTTAGTACGCATAAAAACGTAAAAAATAATCCTATAATAACAAAATTTGGTACATCAAAGTTTTATAGGACAAGAAATAAAACTGTGTAATTTCGTGATGATCGGTCTATAATTTACCCTGGGCCCCATATAAACCCTACTCCCGGAAAACAGTTTAGTACGCCTAAAACCGTAAAAAATAACGCTAGCGTAACAAAATTTGGTACGTCACAGTTCTTTAGGACAAGAAATAACACTATGAAATTTCGTGACGATCGGTCCATAATTTACCTTGGGCTCCATATAAACCCTACTACCGGAAAACAGTTTAGTACGCCTAAAACCGAAAAAAATAATGCAATTATAACAAATTTTGGCCCGTCACAGTTTTATAGGACTATAAATGATACTGTGAAATTTCGTGAAGATCGGTACATAATTTACCCTAGGCCCCATAGAAACCCTACTCCCGGAAAACAGTTCAGTACACCTAAAACCATAATTAATAATGCTATCATAACAGAAATTGGTACGTCACAGTTTTAAAGGACTAGAAATGACGCTGTGAAATTTCGTGATGATCGGTCCATAATTTACCCTAGGCCCCATATAAACCCTTCTACCGGAAAACAGTTTGGTTGCCTTAAATTAATAACAAATCGTCACAGTTTAAGATTATAATAACATCATACAGATATTACTCCTTAAACATTCGAACTGTCGGTGGAGGGTATCAAAGATTCGGCACAGCCGAATATAGCACTCTAACTTGTTTCTCTTGTTATGGTTTTGTTTCAGGGATGGCGTTGAGAATTTTTAAAATTGTACCATCAACCTTTAAAACTTATACCTTTTTACCCTAAATTGTACTAAGACTTTTTTTGTTGAAATTAATTTTATTTATGTTCGTAAAAAACACCACAAAAAGGTATTATAAATCTTAGTATCAACAAAAAAGTACAATTGAAACAACTTAGCCATCCCTGTTTTGTTTATTTTATTAAATGTTGCCAACTTTTTGTTTATATGAAACCTAAAAACAAAAAGCGGAAATCGCTAAATTTGCCCATAAACCGCTGATTTAGCAACACTTTTAATATTTCAAGCTTAAAATGTCAATTTTAAGTTGAACAATTTTGCATTTTTTTTTGACGACATAACTTCATTTTTTATCGATAACTTTAGTAAAATTTTTGACAGTTTGCCATTTATCTTAATACAGCTGAACCCTTCGCACTTGGTAAATTTTTCTATTACTCTATATTTGCACTGTTCACCAAAACGTGAACAATGCATTAAAAATGTAGTATCATAAGGGCTTTAGCAGAATGTTTAGCAATCAAAATTTTACAAATGCGCCGATTTTTTATCGGGCCAATCTAAGTGGACTATCAGCGCCGATAAAAGCGAACATCTTTTGCTAAACAAAATAAAAACATCATCGTGAAAACTATTTACAGACAATTTTAACAATATTTACTACATATTTATGAAAGCTTACCATTTAAAGAAAATTTTTATAGGAAATTTTGTTCAAATTTATTTTTTATAGATAATTTTGTTAAATTTTATTTTTTTATAGGTTATTTTGTTAAAATTTAATTCCTTTAGGAAATTTGTTAAAATTTACTTTTTTATAGAAAATTTAGCTTAAATTTACTTTTTATAGGAAACTTTGCTAAAATTTACTTTTTATAGGAAATTTTGCTAAAACTTACTTTTTCTAGGAAATTTTTCGAATATATAGTTTTTATAGAAAATTTTGCTACAATTTATTTTTTATAGGAAATTTTGCTAAGATTTACTTTTTATAGGAAAAATTGCTAATTTGTTATAGGAAATTTTAATAAAATTTACTTTTTATAGGAAATTTTTTTAAAATTTACTCTTTATATGAAATTTTGCTAAAATTTACTTTTTATAAGAAAGTTTGCTAAAAAAGTTATAAATAATTTTGGTAAAATTAATTTTTTATAGGAAATATTGTTAAAATTTACTTTTTTAGGAAACTTTGCTAAAATTTACTTTTTAGAGGATATTTAGTTAAAATTTACTAGTTATAGGAAATTTTGGTAAAATTTACTTTTTACAGGAAATTTTTCTAAAATTTACTTTTTACAGGAAATTTTTCTAAAATTTACTTTTTATAGGAAATTTTTTAAAATTTACTTTTTATAGAAAATTTCGCTAAAATGTAATTTTTTTAGAAAATTTTGCTAAAATTTACTTTTATAGGAAATTTTGCTAAAATTTACCTTTTTTAGGAAATATTGTTAGAATTTACATTTTATAGGAAATTTTTCTAAAATTTACTTTTTACAGGAAATTTTTCTAAAATTTACTTTTTATAGGAAATTTTTTAAAATTTACTTTTTATAGAAAATTTTGCTAAAATTTACTTTTATAGGAAATTTTGCTAAAATTTACTTTTTTTAGGAAATATTGTTAGAATTTACATTTTATAGGAAATTTTGCTTAAATTTACTTTTTTTTAGCATATTTTGCTTAAATTAACTGTTTATAGCTAATTTTGCTTAAATTTACTTTTTATATCCAATTTTGCTAAAAAAATTATAGAATTTATTGGAAAATAAAATTTTTGTTGGAAATATGTATCGTCAGCTTATTATTGGTTTGGCGCATGCCGTGGTGAAACTACCATGATATTATGACAGTGTCAGAAGCAGGCTTACAGATTATCTTATGCTCTGCACTGACCATGCTATTTCAACTGTGACTGTGTTTCTCGAAATGACTTTCAAGTTTTTTAACAATAGTTTCTTCAAGGGCTTAAAATCAACCGCTTCTTAAGGATTGTAGCATTCTTAACTGTTGCTCCTAGTATAATTTTTAATTCTTATGGACGAATGTTTGATTTTTTGTATATTGTTCTCTCAAAACTTTGAAGGAATTTCAGCTGACACTTCCGCTTTCGTGTTTATATTTTTTTGTTATTTTTCTTCAATTTTAAGTAATTCCTAGAAGTTTATTCGTGTTATTTTTGCAAACGCAAAAGTGAAGTCAATTTGCACAACTGTAAGAAAACATCGCAAGTGCACTTTACTGACCTCAAAATTTTTTTTTTCTTTTTTTAAAGGCGAAGCAAATGCACAACGAAAAAAAGTTGCTTAACTTTTTATTGTTTTTTCCGTTTGTATTAAAAATAAAGATAGAAAAATATGCAACAGAATCTTAGTCACAACTTTCTTACATTGGGTTAATTAAAGCGAATTTCAATTAAAAGAAAAATGCAGAAGATATTTTTTAATGAAAAACAAAAACAAAAAAAAAAAATCATTAAAATAGATCTTGTAACACTGAAACATTTTAAGCACCAGTGCGTATAATTAATTTCTTTATCACTCATACGCCATGCTGAGACCGCGTTTATTAAGCAGTTTCTTTTTTTAGTGTTTTATTATTTAATTTTTGCTTTTTTAAACCATTATTTTTATTATTTACAACAGCTTTCAGTTAACGACTAGCAGCGACATGTGTTTGTGCTACAATTAAATTCCTTGTATGGTACTTTATAACTTAAACAAAGTAAAAAGTAACAGTTAGCTTAACTATTTGCTAGAATAGGTGTTTCGGAAAGATTGGCAACTAACTGAATTAATATATTTATTAATTTCTTTAGAATTTTATAAAAAAAAAATCTGTAAAAGTTCAATTTAAATGAAAACAAAATTTCGTTTGAGACATTAACTATACTTAAAACAAAAACAACTTTTCGTTTTTAATTGTTGTTTTCATTATAATTTCTTACACGAAATTTTGTTTTATTATCTAAAAACAGGCAGTAGGTTCTTAAAACTTTCTTTGATTGGTTATACACAAAATTTATTTTTGACAACAGAAAATTCATTTGCAAAATATTTTCCACATACAGTCTTAAGTATTTTTGTGTATGTTTTCTTTTTATCTTTTTTTTTTAATGTTGCAACAACGAATAAAGAAGTAGTATACATTTATATTTCATATACGTATGTTTTTTTACAGCCCATATACATACATACTTTTACTATATTACAGTTTAAGCCATCGAATACGGGCAGTTTGTTTAAGGCACATCTTATTTTGATGCGAAATTGCTGAAACAAATACAGTGGGGTAGAACCTTTAAAAGTGTCCAGCAAAATTGAAACATTTTAACTTTGTAGTTTGTATCAGAGAACTGCAAAATCTTATTTTTCTTGATTTATTTATACGCTCAAATTTACATTCACTCTTTGCCTGCAAAACAAAGTTCAACGTTGGTAATTTCTACATCGTTTCGTACACATTTGAATTTTGCATCTGTGCGTTTTTTATTAAAAGTGCTTTGTTTGCATTTTTTGTTGCTCAGGCAATATGACTTAAATGTGTAACGGCAAAAGGCACACATTCTTATACTTTTGCATTCAAGTAGTCATTGTCCACTCGATGAGACGCTTTGTGAACATTAACAACAATAACAACAATAAACCACTCGATGAGAAGCTTTATTAAAATTAACAACAATAAAAACAACAACAATAACAAGAATAAATTGTACATACAGAACTGCTGTACTTTTTAAGTAGTGATAGAAAAAAGTCTTTCTGTTTCTATGGAAATTGTTTGTACCTACATATGTGCGTTTAGTTTCATTTCAATTTTTTTTTCTTGTACTACATAGTAACCGCTGAATGCCTACATGCGTAATAATTGCTTGGTTTCTGGCTTTTTTGTTTGTATTTTTATTTCTTTGCCAAAACAATCATTGTCGGACTAAGCACACAAACATCTTAATTGACAAACGGAGCTAAGCGATGGAATAAATAACAAAGCACGGTGTGCATTATTTGCATGACTGAAAACCAGCAGCAAATGTTTGCGGTTGCGCAAGTGTGATTGTATGACCACAAGCGAGTGTATTTTTTGGTGTTCATTTACTGCGATTTTTTTGCAATCGCACAAAGCCGTTCTCTGGTTTGTATTCACGTCCAAGTCTTTACAGTTATTATGCATGTTTTTCCAGCTTACCACACCCAGAGAAAAAACATGTTAAAATATGGTCACCTCCAACAACATTATTTTTAAAGAAAATTTTAAACATATTATGTTTAATTGAATCATATTATTGTCAGCGACGACCATATCATGTTTTAAATAGTCCTCCACCAAGAAGCCACAACGATATTATGGTTGCCTCCAAACATACTATGGTTAATAATAACTAAAGTATGTTCAACACTTATAATAGCATGTTTGGTTTTCAACTATAGCATGTTGCTCTTGAAAAAGAGGAAAATACTATAGTTAATTTTGAAACAAATTATTGTCTTATTAACCATAACATGATTAGAGGCAACCATTTTGTGGTTGTGGCTTCTTAATGCAGGGCTATTTTAACCATAATATGGTTGTCGCTGACAATAATATGGTTAATTTAAACATAATATGTTTAAAATTTTCTTTAAAACTAGTGTTTTTTCTCTGCGTGCACAACCCTTATTCTAAAGGACTTTTGTTTGGAGGTCTGAGCTACAAAATTGTAAAAATTCCTTCTATAATTTTTATTTAGCCAGTTACACAGACAAAAATAATTCAAAAATTGCAATCATAAGTGTAAATTAAAAGGCGACCTAGAACCTTTAATAGCTCCCTTTTTTGAAAATTGTGATTGTTAAGGTACGTTAATGTACCTTAATGACATAGACTACGCCGACGACATATGTCTTATGGCCCACCGATTTGTAGATATTGAAGCAAAGATAAATAGACTCTCCGAAAATGCCAAAAACGTAGGACTGAGAATTAACTTCAAAAAATCAAAGCTCATGCGTATTGGTACCAATATTTCGTCACCACTTATTGTTGATGGTACGATTATGGAAGATGTTGAATCATTCAACTACTTGGGATGTAAAATTGCGAAAGACGGTGGCTCTGCAGCCGATATTGGTGACCGAATCAACAAGGCCCGTGGTGCGTTCCTAAAATTGTACAAAATTTGGCGCGCTAACAACATTTCACAGAAAACGAAGTTACGGATATTCAATTGTAGCGTTAAATCTGTCCTGCACTACATGGAGCCTTACAAAACTGACCTCGAAGAAAATTCAAACGTTCGTGAATCGGTGCCTGAGACAGATATTACGTGTATACTGGCCGAATTGGATATCCAATGAGGATATTTGGAATCTGGCAGATTGTTGTTCCATCGAATTTGATATACGGAGACGTAAATGGACATGGATCGGTCATATTTTAAGGCGACCTGCAAGTGATATTGCTAGAGCTTCACTTGAGTGGAACCCTCAAGGTCAGCGACAAACAGGCCGACCACGAAATACGTGGATCAGGTGCATAAGACACGAATATGAATCAGCTCGAATATCCTGGAACGAAATTAAACTACTTGCAAGAGACAGAATTAGATGGAGAGAATTCGTTGACGCCCTATGTTCTTCGTGAACAATTTATTTAAGTATTTTTATGTTATATCGCTGTATCAATATTGTATTTAAATAAATAAAGGACATATATATATAGGTATATATATAAGGTACGTTCAGACCTAACAAATATTTGACGAAAAAAATCCAAAAAAAGCGTGACCAATAAATTGATCAAACTTTAGCTTAATTTTTGACAAGTTCTATTGGCTTACACATCTTTATTTGTAAGAAGAGAATTGTTTAGTGTAATTTAGAAAGTCTTTAATGGATTTTAAACAAGACAAACGTTTAGCAAAAGCAAATAATTCTTTAATAAAGCTAGGGGTGTCGTGTAGGACGTCAAATATTTAATAGGTGTGAACGTAGTTATGGTCCATAGAATATAATAATTTTAATATGTTACAAACGGAATGAAAAAATCCTTATGCTCCCAACTTAAAAATTATGGTAGACAAATTTGATATGGCTTTTCATCTAGAGATGAGCTTAAAATCATCATATTATCGTTGCATACGCTTTGGGGGCAACATTTCCATTGCATATCTAGAATTGAAGAAAGTTAAAGTCTCTTAGGCTGAGGTCGAAAACACCATAATATCGACTGTTTTTTTTTAGCTGCATGTGAAATTTCGATATTGATAACTATGGATGACAGCTAAGAATGTCAAACTAAGTTGACATTTCTTTTCAGTAAGTTTTGCAATTCATCATGAATCGTTTAACGCTACCAAACTGTGGCATTTTATTTTGTAAAAAAAATAAATCTGTTCGGGAAGTTCTGCAGTTTTTTAAACGCTGAATCTTATTTCCGTGTCTTAAGGAAATAAAATACAAAATTATTTCCATTATCGGTCGATATGGATTTCTGTGACAGGCCTGTCAGATTTATTTTAAACAAAAGGTGTAAGTAGTTAAAAAATTACATATCTATTCCACCTTTAATGCCACTGTGCCCAGCCAAATAAAGTCACGCATTCTTATACGTTCATATACGTACGTTCGCATACTGTCAGCTTAAAAACCATGCAAAGACGTGATGAAATTTCTTTGAGACTTAAAAAGAAGATAAGAATATTTCATAAAAATCCATAAAAATGTTGAACAAGTGTAAAACGAAATATTTACTTGTATTACAGTCCATGCAGTCTGTCTGAAAAGTGGAAAGAGTGAAGAAAAAAAAAATAAAGAAAATTTATGAATAAAATGTGTTCGAAGCAAAAAAATTATATAAAAAAAATTTTTTTAAGAAGTCATTTAATTTATGGCTGATAAAAAATTAATTTATTTTAAGCTGCTTGAGAGCGGTTCAGATGAAAAATGTGGTTTTAGGCAAAAAAAAAAGCTTTCGAGCTCTATCTTAGTAGGTAAGTACTTTTGGTTAACAAAACTCAACGGCCGATGTAACACTTTGAAGACCTACTTGTAGAGGTCTCTATAGGTCAAAATATCTATCATTGAAACTTAATTTAGAATAAACCTCTTTTTTAAAGAAATTTTAAATTCTGTGACAGTTTTTTTCATTTGTTGACAATTGTGTGTGATGCAGAGAACGGCATTGTGATTGCAACAAAATCGCATTTAATGAACACCAACAAATACACTCGCTTGCGGTCATACAATCAAACTTGCGCAACCGCATCCATTCGCTGCTGGTTTGCAGTCATTCAAATAATGCACATCGTGCTTTGTTATGTATACCATTATTAAGCTTCGTTTGTCAATTAAGATGTTTGTGTGTTTGGTCCGACAATGATTGTTTTGGCAAAGAAAAAAAAAAAAAAAAAAATTCAAACAAAAAAGCCAGAAATCAAACAATCATTACTCATGTAGGCATTAAGCAGTTGCTATGTTGTACAAGAAAAAAAAAATTTAAATGAAAAGCAAATAGGAACAAACAATTTTCATAGAAATAGAAGACTGTTTTAATTTTGTATCATTTCTTAAAAAGTACAGTAGTTCTGCATATACAATGTATTGTTGTTATTGCTGTTAATGTTAATGTAACAAAGCGACTCGTACTCAAACTAATTTAGTTCGTCGTTGCATAATTGAGTGGACAATGACTACGTGAATGCAAAAGCATAACAATGTCTGCCTTTTGACTTTGAGCAATTGTGTTATTGCGTGCGCAACAACAAATGCAACCAAAGCACTTTCAATAAAAAACTCACACATGCCCAAATCAAATGTGTACAAAACGTTGTCAAAATTACCAACGTTGAACTTTGTTTTGCAGGCATAGTGTTAATGTTAATTTAAGCGTATGAGTAAATCAAGAAAAATCGTGATTTTTCGCAGTTCCCTGGTGTGTTGTAGGATATTTTATGGTTCGACGTTCACCTTTTCAACTGTTAATTTATGAAATTTTTAATAATTTGCACTTTAGCTGATAACAAAACCATATTTTTACCAATCCCTACTGCAAGTGTTGATAGATTTCATAATTCCGTGTGTAACAAAAGGAAATTTGTATCTATAATGCCATAAATTTATATACTATGAGTCCTTTTGAAGTTTATTTAGCCATGTCCGTCTTTCTGATTGGCAGTCTGTCTGTGCGTCCTTCCATCTGTTCGTCCGTCTGAATGTCTGTCTGCCTCTTGACAAAGATTTTGATGCCAGATTTTTTTTCTAATTCTTCTAGTCAGTTTGCAATTGAAAATGGGAAGACTGACGAGGCAAAAAAAAAAAAAAATACTAATGAGTATAAATGTGGACCAACCATCTTAAAAAAAATTAATGTAAATATTATGTATTTGCCAAAAAAAAAAAAAAAAACTGGAGCTTAAAACGGAGCAGGTTTGTAAGGGGCGATTCTATTCTAGACAACTTTTAACATCAATTTTCAAATCACACTATTTGACACTTTTTGATGCCAATTTAAAGTAAAATATCTATATTTTATAATAATATAATTTTTTTTAGACGTAAGCTAAAATATAAATTTGTTGTGCACTTCGAATCATTAAGATTCATAGATTTGGCGCGAACAGAAAATTCATTAAATGTTGCACCCGTCATGGCTTAAAGAGAACATTTCTTATTATTGGATTATATTTCTCTACGATGTTTGATTTGATAATCATCGTCTGATATCTCATCTTTCACAATAAAAAAGAAAAATACAATAAAAGTTTAAAAATTAACAGAGTTTTGTGTTTTTGTGGTATGATCTTATGAAAGTGGGCCGATTTGGTTGCACCCGTCATGCACTTTAAAGCTCTCTCGTGGCTATTTGATCGTTTCATATAAATTTTTGTAAATAGATAACAATAGTATATAAAAAAATGTTACCCCTTCTAGAAATAACTTAATTGCAAATGTATTTCTTTCTATTAGTAAAAGACGTTTAAAGCGTCTAAATGTTGCACCCGTCAGAATAGAATCGCCCTAAGGCAAGAATGTTAAAGTTTCGCCTTCCACCTTTCTTACGAAAGACATGAATTTTATATGATCAGTTTCCACTTAGAAGCACTACGTTTTTGACATTAAATTAAATACTCTAGGCTGCTCTACTACAACAAATCTATTACAACTAACAACAATTATAAATCAGGGTTTTGTGCAACGGATACAAACTGATATCGGATATACTGATTTTAGCAAGGCGTTTGACAAGGTAAAAGATAAACTGCTCTTGAGAAAACTTAACACGATAGGATTTTCAAACAACTCTCTTAAATGGATTGAGTCTTATTTATTGAATCGAAAACAATGTGCCCGTTTTAAAAACGTCACATCTAAATAGATAGATGTTTTATCTAGTGTACCACAAGGTAGTCATCTTGGACCCTTTTTTATCAATGATCTTGAGAACGTGATAAGATTCTCTAAAGTTTTAATGTATGCGGATGATGTAAAATTTTTTTCTCAGTTTTAATAAATATGCAGATCACATTCTACTTCAACAAGACTTGGACTCATTTCAGTGATGGTGTAATTTAAACTTGATGGAACTTAGCTTGAAGAAATGTAAGCATATGTCTTTCTTTAGAGGAAATCATATAAATGTAAGTTAACAAGTTAACAAGTGAGTTTCAATTAAAAAAATTTAATCAAGTGAATAAAACGTTTAATTGATACTATTAATTTGTAAACAAATTCACAAATACACTTGATAAAACGTTGGATTCATTTAATTACATATTTAATTAAAACTGATTTTATTTTGATTAATACTTTAATTCGTGAAAAAATTTTTTTCTGTGTACAACACCTCATATATATTTTATTAAATCAATTAACACATTGCTTGAGACGGCAAAAATCGATGTAATCATTTTGGTAATAGGGCCAAAATCAAAAAATTTTTTACTTGATTTAATGAATTTGGTAGAAATTTTGTGATAAGAGACAATTTATAATTTTTTCTGTATAGTTTTATAAGTCTAGAAACCTCAGTACAAAACTTTGTGATACATTCAAAACCGTAACCGACAGTCATTATTATCGGTCATTTAATCTAGCACAGATTACAGTAGATTTTTGTATGAATAGAAATTGTGATGTCATATTTTATAAAGATTCGTTCACTTATTATCACAGTGCCCATATAGAGAAAATTTCCAAAATATTGCAACACAAATTTAATGAGGGCAACAAAGATTCGGCCCAGCCATATAAGTATTCTGACTTGTTCTTTCTTACAGCGAATTGTCTTGTTCTCTTAACACATATTTCGTGAGTTTTATCTAAATTTTTGGTTATTTAAGCATCACTTGTTGTATAGAGCAGCAATTACATGTTCTGGATATTTATGGCGGTATAATGAGACATACTGCCACGTTTTTCATTTATGTCACACATATTAATGATATTAACGAACTTAAGCGTAAGTAAACATGAATAGCTAATGAGACCCTACAGTTCTGATACGCAAATAAGTCGCAAGGACGCCAAGAACAACTAAAAGGCAACTTAATAAATGAAATCATTATTGATCAACCATTTTTAGCTTCAGTTATGGACGAGGTACACCAATGAGCAGCAGTTAGCGAAGAGGGTGATGGCAGGCATCTAAAAAAACTGTCTTTAAAATTTAACTAACTAACGGCTAATTTCACTAAATTTAGTTATAATCAACTTTCAGTTATTACTGTAAAGAACATATTGTTAGCTGGAAGTTAAAGTTTAAGTTAGTTTAAACCAGTGTTCGAAAATAAACAGTACATTATTTAACGTTCGGCTCACACACCCAGGAACGATATTTATTTTTTTAGTGATTGTGTTGACATACACAACCCTTAATAACGTTCGTAACGTTCAAGAAAGAACCGAACATTATATAATGTTCGGTTCTTCGTTAAAAACAGAACAATTGTAGTGATAGTGTAGACAAACATTATATTTTAATGTTCTATAATGTTTTTTTCGTGTGTGTATTTTGTTTTTGTAAAAAATGTTTGGTTTTTTTTATCAGCCAAAAGCGACGAACATTAACGAGCCGAACCGAACACATTGAAGTTTGTGGATTTTCAAAAAAAAACCGAACGGAATTAAGTGTTCACATCTTTTGTTGAGTTTGATAAAAACATTAATATTTTTGTGTTCGTAAGATGACTTACAGGGAAACGTTATTTTTTTACCTACCGAACCGAACATTAAGAAACGATATTTAGTGTTTATTTTCGAATACTGGTTTAAACTCAACTTTATGAAATTGGCCGTAAAACTATTACTTGAAATCAAACTTACTAATTCTCAAATAAAAAAAGTATTATCTCAGAAATACAATACACAAGAATACACAAGATAGTCGTAAAGTTGTAAAGCCATATGTCTTAAAGTAATTACAAGAAAAATATATGACTGCAGTGGGCAACCGCTTATAATTTAGATTTCTACTATACATTTATGACGAATCAATAAACACATCATTAAAATTTTTAATTTGTTTGAAACACAACGAAACAAAATAAAAAGCGACTCTAGAACAGACGGACGGACAGCCAGACGGACATGAAGTCCAAGATAAAAAAAAAAACGGAACCAATTAGGATATAATCCAATCCAATTCCGTTTTTTAAATCTTGGACTTCATGTCCGTCTGTCTGTCCGTCCGTCTGTTCTAGAGTCGGTTCTCGAGAAAATTAAATTTTTCGTATGGGGACCATATGAAGGGTTGGCGATGGAGGATAAGTTTGTTCTAGAGAAATATTGGGCATATACAAATAATGGCGGTTGCTCATACATTTTACATCTCTAGGGGTGACTCCTCAGTAGTAACGGGCGTTTTTCTCTCCATTTAGCCCGAATTCTCACAGATTTCAATGCGCTTGCGGCACGGCAATTTTCAACCGATTGAGCTAATATTTTTACCAAATTTTCTTTTACCCCAACCTAACACAAAACTGGTCTACTTTTTTTGGAAAATCGAAAATAGATTTTGGACTACCCTAATGACGATATGACTTGATAGCACACCTTGTGAATCCCCCAAATGTTTAGTGACTTGTGGCCCACCTTGTACTAAATAAAGTCTTAAAGATTAATATACAAATTTCCACACCGAATGGTTAAATTAGCATACCCTCTTCACCACCAGTGTTGGAGGGTATAAAAGCTCTCAATCCACAAGTAATTCTAAATGAAATTCTTAAAACCAACGGTGAAGAACATAAAACTCTGTGCTATTCTTAAAATTTCTTTTCCTATTTCCCTTTACAAAATCGCACTTACATTTCCATTCAGTTTAGTTGTTTGCTTCGTTAAATTTGACTAACATTTAGCATTTAATGCTTTCAGTTAAGGATTGTGTTCGGTACCATTAAAGGGCAACACAACCGCTTCTGTTGACTGTTTTAACCACGCGTGACTACGTTAACAGATTTCAGAATCTAATCTACTTTTCGGTTTATTTTCAATTTTTGTTTCTTCAAACATTTTCGGTTTGAAAACACAATTATGTTCACACACAACACATAACTTTTTTTTTTAAATTTACCCGGTAGTCTTGGAGGTGGTTAAAAATACTTATATTTGGCAACATAATTAAGATTTCCTGGAAAGTGTGAAATTGTGCATTAAATGCATACAACTGGCTACCAGCCTGAGCATGTAAAGCAAATTGGTAATCGGCAAATAGCAAACACTTCAAAATATCTACAAAAAGTCATAAGAACTACTGGATAGTTTCACATGACTTTGTTTACATATGTATGCACATACATAAAGTCTCTGCTTGCGTGTCTGAGTCTGTATGCTATTAATATCCTTCACAAGGATTGTGTGATAATTTTTACATGCAGACACACACATACTTAGACAAATGTGTAGTTATATACATGTTCATATGCGTATTATTAATGTGTATGACTCGAGAAAAAAATGATTTAAATGCTTTTATTTATATTTCTCTTGCCATTTTGGTATAAGAGTGTTAAATTATTATTATTTTGATGCTAAAATACATACGCAGTAACAATTTGTTAAGAGTCAAAGACATTTTTTTTTAAATTTTAGCTTTTTGACTTGTTTATATAATTTTATAATTTTTATTTTAAGCTTTTAAAGTAAAAAGGCAATTAAAACTATTATACATACATACTTACAGACATACATACATATTTCTGTGAATTGAATTTTAGATTTTAAAATATTTTTCATGCATAACTTCCATACCAATGATTACCCAAAAAGGACTGATGCTCAGAATTTCCAGCATTTCGTTCCGTCTTAGTGTATCGTTACATACATATGTTATCTTCCACTCCAGTCCGTGAATGTTTAATTTAATTTTGTAAGAACCATCAGAAAGTACCAATTGAATTGCGCAAAAGTACCAAAAGTCTCCTCTTATAGTTTCTCAATCACACTGGACTCTGCATGTTGAATTTTATGTTTTTAGGTTCAGTATAACTAAGAATTCAAAAAGTATCAGTTAAATAGCAACAAAGTACCAAAAGAAATCCCTCTTACACATTCTCATTCACTCAGGACCTTGCATGTTAAATTTTTTGTATCGAGGCCCAATACTAATGGAAATTTAAAAAGTACAAGCTCAAAAACAAAAAAGTATTAAAAAGTTCTCTCTTAAAGATTTTTATACACTCGGGACATTGCGTGTTTAATTTTGTGTTAACGAAAATAAATTTTTTTTAACTAAATTAATAAAAAATCTCCCCCATACAGATTCTTATTCACACAGGACCAATTCTAATAATTGTTCAAAAAGAACCAGTTGAAGAACAAAAAAAGTACCAAACTTTTTTATCTTATAGGTTCCCTGCACCTATAATTTTATGCTTCTTAGTTAAATATTATAGAAAATTCAAAAATAACCACATCTCCTTTTTTGTTGTTACACAGAATGAAAAACACTAAGGATAAACCAAGTTTTTAAGGAATACTTTAAGTACGAGTCGTTCTCAAAAATTCAAGTACGAATATCACTAAAACGTACTCAAAACAATCCTAAATGGGATAATTTTCGAAAATCAATCCCGGAATGTCTTGAAAAAAGTAAAAAGTTCAAGTAAAAAAAAAAGATTAAACTTTTCGTGTTGTGTTTAACTCTCTGGCTTACGCATATTTTGATTTTCTATACACATTGAAAAAAGGTCTGGCCAGACTCATGTGTACCACGAAGGGTTAAAAAGTTAATTTGAACTCATGCTTCTCATTTAGTTAATTTTTTTGCTTTAATATGTACATAAGGTTTCTAAAGTAAAAACCATATCGGGCATGATATTGGTGTTTTATCATTCAGTAAGGTGTAATACGGTGGGGTGTCACAAAGCCATTATGGCTTTATGTCTCAATTCAAACGGACATAAAGCCATAATTTTGATATGGCCTTAAGGCTCATATCAATTTTAGTAGAATGGGACATAAAGCCATTATGGTTTTATGTCTCATTTGATGTTTTGCGTTACAAATGCTTATATGGTATAACAAAGACCGGCTTCGCTAACTAAAGCATCAATGTATAGCCGGCCCTCGGCCGGGCGCAAGAATTTTCTCCTCCATGATATAACAAACACCGCATCGCTTACTAAAACTTCTCTGTATAGCCAGTCTTTAGGCGGGCGCAAGAATTTTCCCCTTTATGGTATAACAAGGCCGAATACGCAGAGAAGCTTTAGTTAGCGAAGCCGGTGTTTGTTATACCATAGACGAGAAAATCCATGCGCACGGCCAAAGGCCGGCTATGCAGAGAAGCTTTAGTTAGCAAAGCCGGTCTTTGTTATACCATAGAGAAAGGTTCATTGGGGATTTAGTTCATACCGCCATTTTTGACATAAAACAGGGTGACATGAAACAACAATGCATTTTTGACATGCAATAGGGTGACATGCAATCATTATCAAAAATAAGGCTTTATGTCTCATTTTTCGGAAAAAATTTATGGCGTTAAGTCCCATTATATTGAGAATTAATGGTATATGCCCTTATGTCTCAATGGAATGGGACTTGACGCCATATGGCTTTATGTCCCATGGCCTTATGACACCCCACCGTGTAATACGTGTAAGTAAATCAATCATAATATTTTTTTCTTTCTAATTTCTTTTTTGGTTTTTTTCAAGCACGAATTCGGGATAAAATCAACTTTATAATACTTGAATCAAGCGCATTTTGAGATTGATTCAATCTTAGTTTTACTTAAATCAATCTCATTCTCGGATTATTTCAGGTACAAAACCGGGATTAAATATGGATAATTTAAATATTTTGCGATTGAAAATCCGTACCTGAATCACTTTTTCTGTACTTGATTCAAGAAAATCCGTACTCACCATACTATTAATACCTCTTCTGATTGGTTTGAATACGGATGAATCGATTTTTCTTTTGAGTGTAATCAGGGCTGCCAGATAAATTTGTGAGGAAATCTTCAATTTCCTGAGAAAAATTAAATAAATCGTCTTTCACGTTTCAAAAAATCGTAAAAAAAATCGGACAGCTTAAAATTTAAATTTTTTTAACAATTTTTGTTCGATTTAAAAAAAAAAATAAAATCCAACAAAAACATAATAACTTCATTACCAGCAAGCATTTTCAATCGTGTAAGAGATACTGGGAGTCTCATGAAGAGCGTCTTTGATCGTCGATGACCGAATTTTTTAATTGTAGAATATTCCTCACACGGGAGAAACTGTAACACGAGTGAAATTCTTCTATAGCACAGCGAAAGACGCTTCTTCAATCGTTGTGGGAATCGTTTCAAACGTGGGTAAAGATAATCTCACGAGACTTTCATGTCAAGAATTGAATGAGTTTCATGTAGATATTCTCTTACAACTCGTGAAATGCTTGCCGTAAAATTGTTGAAAATATGATTTATACAGAGAGTCCTAAAAGGTTCATTCGATGATGGTTTGACGAAAGATAAACAACGTGGTACATTTTTGTTTTTGTACTCTGAAAATAATCAAAGATTTTCTTAAGACTTGCATAATACAGCTGTACCTAAACAAAAACAGCACGCGTTTTCTTGTTTTTGAATAGAGCGGCCTGAATGCTATGAAATTGGAAAAATCAATTTTGACAGCTCGTTTAATAGCACAGAATACAAAAAGAATTGTCACGAGAGAAGATTTTTGGTTTTTTTGTCTTTTTCTAAGAAAGCTGCCCTTTAGCATTTCTCCTTTCATCATCTTCTATGCCGGATCACAATAAACACAAATTTATTTAGTTAAGATTTATTTGCAAAACTGTCGTAAAAAATAACTTTTAAGTTCACCTCAACACGAGTAAATAATACTTAAGTAAGTAAATAACATTATAAAACAAAGCAATATTACTAAATATATTTTTTTTGCACAAAAAAACAACGTTTGTTGAACTAATGCATTTGTTTAACGTGGTTTGTGTTTTATTTTTGTTTTGATCACGCTAGTTGTGTTGAATGTTGCGGCCTGTTTTTACACCTTGCCACATCACTACCAAAAAAAAGCTTTCTGTCCTCTTTCTTCGAAAGCTGCCCTCACAACTGATTTGGGCCTTTTTCACACGTCACCTTTTACAATTCTGTTAATATTCAGTTTAATAGGGAAGTTGACCACTATTGTTAGTAAATAATGGCAATTTAGCTATTTTTTTTTTTGTCAATCTAGCGTTTTTATCTCTATTTTTATTTATAATTTGTGGGATTTATTAAACAAGAACGCTACATCACTACTGTTCGTGACACAACGTTGACGCTCTTGCTTTGGTGTGGCATTTCAGCGTAAAAGCTAAGCAAAAGAAAACGATCCGCCGTTCGCTCTTGTTACGGTACGGCTGTTAAACATTCCAAGGTTAAAAAATGAAATTGTCAGAAAATGCAATGTTTTATTCAGACTTTGGAGACTGAAAAAAATCGTCACTTTTTAGAAAAAATTAGCAAATCGGCACTTTGCTAGTTTCGGAACAAAAAATTCTCAAATATGGCAGCCCTGAGTGTAAAACTCAATTGCAATGCTGCCAGTTAAGTTAATTCATGTAATTTTCTCTTTTATGTTCTCTTTACAATAGGATATGTAATTTGAACTGCTTTTTTATATACTTTCAAGCAAAAAGTCTTGTTGAAAAATATATTTGAGGTTGGTAAGTGCTTTTTATGTACTTCCTAATCTTGTTGTATTTACCCTCCATGGTTATTTTTGATGGAGTTTTTGATCTTACTAAATATAAGCGAAGTGAATAAAAATTACAATGAAAGTTTATTCATATTTTCTTAAGCAACTTAATTATGATGAAATTAATCCTTTTCATTCGTGGCAAAATCATATTATGGTTGCTTGTAATCTTACACGAAGTTTTATTAATTGTACGTCCGTCTGACAGACAAACTTGAATAAATATCTTTAGCACATACAAAACGACAAAATTGTAAATGTATCTTCTCGTTTAGGGTTTTGAGGTAGTTCAGTTTAGAGCAAGAGTAATAAGAGATACTCCAAAAGCTCGTTATTTGTGCTTAAAAAAGGAAAATATTTACTTTTTCTTTATCTTTTAGATTTTTTTTTATGACAATAAAGATAACATTCCCATATACACACACATACACTTTACTTCCACGGAATACAAAATTATTTAGAATTTTTTTTGGAGACAAACAATAAAGTCATATCAGTGTACTTTGGCTGTTATTTAAGGACTTTATTTAACCCTTTTTACTTTAAGGATTTCTTTGTTAAATTTTTGTTGCCGTGCAAAGCTTTTGGTTTGCTTGGTTTGATTTAATTTCGTGTAAAAGGTGACACACTAAGGAGTTTGTATATTTTTTATAATATTTTTTCCCCCTTTAAAGTGTAGGAAAATCCTTTAGGAAATTTCTAAAAAGCAAAGCGGAACAACTTGACATTTTCCCTAATGAAAAATACTCAAGACACATTTGACATGATTAAATTACGTTTATAATTTATTACACATTAAAAGGGAAAGTTTAAATATGCAGGAACATTTTTTAAAATATCCAAGCAAATAAAACGAAAAAAAAGAATTTTTTTAGTTTTTTTTGCATCTCCACAATTTAACTCGATGTAATTTTTTTGGGTTTTTCTTAAAAATTTCGGTATAAAAAAAAATGCAAAATAAAGAAAAAACCGATACTTCTTTATTCTGTTATTGCACCAGATTGACTCAAAAGCAGCCCTGTTGCTAAAAACGGCTGCCAGCTTATTTTTTATGCAAAACACAAAAAACTTGCCCAGCACATTACAATAAATATAAGGGATATCAAAAGATTTTGTTATTCGTGCTTAATTCCCAGTTTTTATTCATGACAAAAACACTTGAAATTTATTGTTGATGGGATAAGCTATTCCTATGCGCAAGCATTTTCTGGCCTAAGCAACCAGTGAAATGCGCATAGGAATAGCTTATCCCATCAACAATAAATTTCAAGTGTTTTTGTCAAGAATAAAAACTGGGAATTAAGCACGAATAACAAAATCTTTTGTAATTAAAATTTTGTATTCCCAAAAATTGAAATTACTTTTTGATAAAAGAGATATCTGAAAAACTTGCCCAGCATATTACAACAAAAATAAGGCATGTCTGAACTAGAACTGTGACAGAGAACGGCTTTCTGCGATTGCAAAAAAATCGCATTTAATGAACAGCAACAAATACACTCGCTTGCGGTCATACAATCAAACTTGAGCAACCGCAAACATTCGCTGCTGCTTTGCAGTCATTCAAATAATGCACATCGTGCTTTGTTATTTATTCCATCGCTTAGCTCCGTTTGTCAATTAAGATGTTTGTGTGTTTGGTCCGACAATGATTGTTTTGGCAAAGAAAAAAAAAAAATACAAACAAAAAAGCCAGAAATCAAGCAATCATTACTCATGTAGGCATTCAGCAGTTACCATGTAGTACAAGAAAAAAAAAAATTAAACTAAACGCACATATGTAGGTACAAACAATTTCCATAGAAACATAGGACTTTTTTTTATCATCCTGAAAAGTACAGTAGTTCAATGTATTCTTGTTATTGTTGTTAATTTTAACAAAGCGTCTTATCGAGTGGTTTATTGTTGTTTTTGTTGTTAATGTTTACAAAGCGTCTCATCGAGTGGACAATGACTACTTGAATTCAAAAGTATAAGAATGTGTGCCTATTGACTTTACACAAACAAGTTATATTGAGTGCGCAACAAAAATGCAAACAAAGCACTTTCAATAAAAAACGCACACATGCAAAATTCAAATGTGTACGAAACCATGTAAAAATTACCAACGTTTATCTTTCTTTTGCAGGCAAAGAGTGAATGTAAATTTGAGCGTATGAATAAATTAAGCAAAAAAGAGTGATTTTGCAGTTCTCTGGCGTGTGAGTCATTTTTGACTTACCATCACGCACGTATTAAAGTGATTTTAGGAAAACGGGGCTTATATGTGGACCTGCATTTGCCAAATTTTTCCATAACGTAGTAGCTATTTTTTAAGTTATTATAGCCAAATAAAGGGTGGTCCAACCATAATGCACGATGTTAGTTGTGAGTCACACCTTAATGTCAAGTTTTTTGCCCACACATAAATTGACATTTTTTTGTTTCATCGCTTGACAAATTCAACCATTGAGGGGTACACGATTGAGCAGCACCTTAAGATTGTTGAAGCCTTTTACGAAAACGAGGGTTTAAATCAAAATGCATTTCGTGCGCTTCGTGATTTTCAGCATACTCGATTAAATTTGCTTACAATCGAGTGCATTTATCGCAAATTTCTGTAAGAAATGTGAAAACGCCTATTTGGTGCGGCGTATGGGCTGGCGGATTCATCGAATATAAGGTCGGCCACGAAGTTACGGTGAATGATAAAAAACTTCTTGTGGCCAGAAATTGAGAATATGGACCTGGACGATATGTAGTTCAAACAGGAAGATGCCGCTTGCCACACAACCAACGAAACAATGGCGCGAGAAAATTAATGGCCGCGTTATCAAACGTTGTGGCGTTATTAATTGGCTGCCAAGTTCATGTGATTTGAAGCCATCGTACTTCTTTCTTTGATGATATTTAAAAGAAAAAGTGTACGTCAAAAAGCCAAGAACAATTAAAGAGCTTAAGAATGCAATAATTCGGCACATTAACGACATTGATTGAACCTCAATTATCTCTCAGTGTCATTGAAAAATATGGACCATCGGATAAAGGTATGCTACTGCAGCCGTGGCAAGCATTTGGTCGATAAATTTTAAACACATAATTTTCATAGATCCTTCTATAATAATAATAAAAAATATTAAGATAATTTTCTGAAAACTTTCTGTTTTATTCACATTTAACATCATCCGTTTCAGTGGGATCACCCTTTAAATCCGTATTAAGGTGCTTAGACCACCGTAAGTTAGGCCACAGTGGCAGGTACTCACGTAACCCTTTTGCATATTTTGTGCTTCTTATGCTGCTATTCAATGCAACAATATAAATTAGATAGCTCCAACTCACTTTAAAGCAGAAAAAAGTGCCTGGCTTATGGTTTATTACCTGTGTGTTGGTTTTCATACAAGCAGCATTGATTAAAAGTATTGTTTCCACTCGAAGTTTGGGCCAGTGTAAAGTTTAGCCGAAGGACAGGTAAAATTATGTTCATCATTTTTATTAATGTATTGAAAATTTTAATTTTAAAACATTTAATTTTCCTTGTACAGCATCTTGAAATATTTCTGCATGTTTTCTCTTCAAATTATTTATACGTTATGTTGTCATTTCATTAATAATTAAAATTAATTATTACTTATACGCCTTGGTAAGTAATTTCAAGAATTATTTATGAACAATTTGCGCAAAGAATCTTTTTGTACAATTTTATTTAAACCAAATGAAAACCCCTGCATATAAACCTGAAGTATCATAATACATATTTAATTAAATATGTATTATGATACTTCAGGTTTATATGCAGGGGTTTTCATTTGGTTTAAATAAAATTGTACAAAAAGATTATTATTTATTATCAAGTAAACGAACAATCTTTAAGAATTTATGATGGTTTTGTTGAAATTTAAAATAAAACAATATTTTACACTTCCTTTTTTATAAGGCATTGTACAGTGGAATAGAAACAGAATATTTCTTAATAAATTTGTTAAACAATATACGTATATAACTATACAGTGAAAGCTTTACTCATGGACAGCTCTTCCACATGGTCAACACCAATACACTCATATAAATATGCATCTTCATATTGATGTAGCCCTAACCTTTGAAATTCTTGACATCAATGTTATAACAAATGGGCAAAAAGTCACATAAATCCAATGACGAACGTCATCATAAAATTTTGTCATATAAAGGGTGGTTTTATAGAGTGACACAAGTTTGAATCAAAATACAACAAGGAAATATTCTTTTAATATCAATGAAAAGGGTTTCATTGGAAAGAAAATTTTATGAAATTAATGTTTAAATATGATTTCTGCCATGTGGCAGCAACGGCGACTGGCGCGTAGAAAGCGCAATCTGGAACACCAATTTTCAACAACTTTTTGCATTCTGACCATCGCCGTTTTTTAAAGACATATGGGCCAATGACTCCTCCAGCCCATAATGCGCACCAAGCAGTTATTTTCTGTGGAAGTAATGGCGTTTCGACAAAAGCTTGTGGATTCTCCTCACTCCAAATGCTACAATTCTGCTTATTTACGTACACATTTAACCAGAAATGGGCTTCATCGGAAAATAAAATTTTAAACGAAAATTCAAAATAAATATCAATTTGTGCTTCAGCCCATTCGCCGAATTATTTTGATTAAAAATTTCAAACATTTGCATGCGTTGCTCTGGTGTAAGTCGACTCATAACGAAATTTCAAAGCAAACTAAACAAAAGCAACTATTAGCTGTTAAATGGGTTTTCAAATAAAGCAGTGATGCCAACTCAAAGTTGGGACACTCTAAAAAAACACCCTTTATAATACGTCATTTATGCTGTGACTACAGTAACATCAATTCGATGCCACATATTGTGTATTATTACCATTATTTTCATGTTAAAAAAGTATAAAGGGAAGCAACAATTCCCATATTCTATTTTTAAAAATTTTTGAGTTTAACACATCAAACTTTCAATGTGGAATGATTACGAACCCATATCAGGCATGCTGCTGGTGCAAGGGGCGGAATATAACAAAAGTGCAACAAATATGTGCTACGTATTCTTTTTTAGTGGACAATCTTCTTTTTAACTGCAACATGAAATTTTGGATAAGTTAGTGCATTGAATTTTTAAGTTTCGTTATTTTTTAAACTAATTTTAGTTACTTATAAGTACAGGTAACCCTCCTACAAGACGGCTTCCTACAAAACGATTTCGATCTTACAAGAAAAATAATTTGCGGAAATCTCCTCGACACGATAAAATGGATGTGAAACTTTATCATGATTGAGTTGTTAAAATTGTACCAAAATAGTACAAAAGTCGAAATTTTGGCATCCCTGTTAAGATATAGTTAGATTTCAGTGATTCAGCAATATGTGTGTACATTAGACTGGTCGCAATTTTTTTTTTTGTTTAAATTTACATGTTTGCGCTGCTTAAAATATGAGGTTTGGTGTAAGAAATCAAGTCCTCATTTTTCAGCTCAATCCGACGGTGCCTAGTCGTGCCAAGTGGGGCCCAAAGTTCCCCATTTTATAAAAAAAAAACATCTTTTCTATCAGATCTTTATAGTAATACTAGTTGAAAAGCCGAAAATCAAAAATATGACTACGCTACGATCTTCGGCAGAGAAAGTACTTCAAGTGTGCCAAATTTCAGCTTCCTATGTCATCAGATGGCTTCAGAAAGTTGCGGAAAGAATAGGACATACATGCAAACATCCTGACATACTAAGAAATTATGTATTGTATAGATAGATTAAAGTATTTGCAGTTTAATACTTTAGTAGTATACGAACGAAAGATTTTTAACTAATTTTAACTAATTCGGGGTCGCTGAATCCAGTGGTGCTAGCCGTTTTTTTAGGTTAGCTTTAGTTTTCGAGATATACCGTTATTTCGAAAATTAAGGATGTTTCACAACATATGTTCGCGCAACTCAAAAACGCTTTAGCTTATTGAAAAACTAAAAAAAACCCGAAATTCGGCAATAAAATTTACTTTAAGAAAGTTAAAACTTTTTTCTTTATATTGGCTTTGGTTTTCGAGATATACCGTTATTTCGAAAATTAGGGAGGTTGCACAACATATATTCGCGTAACTCAAAAACGCTTTAGTTTATTGAAAAACAAAAAAAACCGAAATTCCGCAATAAAATTTACTTTAAGAAAGCTAAAACGATTTTCATATATGCGCAGTCGTTTTAGAAACATAATTTTTTTTTCTGAAAAAAAAAAATAATTTTTTTATTAAAATTTCGGAATTTTTGTTTTTAAAAATTCATAAAAAATTTAAAAATGGAGCTATGCTTCTAATTTTATAGAGTCATATAAAAAACAATATTGCAAACAAAACAAGCTATAAATGATTAAAATCTGTTCACAACTTTTGATTTTATGTATTCACAAAAGACGAAAAATTTTAATTAATTTAAGAATTTTATTAAACCGCCATATTTGTATAATTGAAATTCTTATATTTGGCCCGTGTAGTGCCTAGGATGCTTCAAGAAGGGTCAAATGTATGACCAACTCCACTTTATTTTTCATCTCCATCATTTATTTCTAAAATACCTACCTGCTATCTCCATTCATTAAGGGGCTCCCATTCAAAATTTTAACTACAGACTAGAAATATATTGAAGAAAAAGCTCCATAACTGCCAAGGAGTCAGACCTAGGGGAATAGAATGTATGACCGACCTCAATTAGTTTTTTGTCCTAAACATTTTCTCGAGACATACTTGCCCTTTACCTTTTCTTTTTAGGGGGGCTCTCATACAAATTCATTTAAAATTGGAAAATGCAGCTATGCTTCTACAATAATTTTTTTAATGAAAATTTCGAAATTTCAAAACAAAAGTGTAAATTTATTTGATTGATTTTATTAAGTTGAAAAATTTAAAAGAGAAGATTTGTTGTGGGACGGATATAAATGACGATAGTGCTCAACAACTTGGAGTAGGTACTGCTTATCTGTCTCATCTTGAATACATAAAATCAAAAGTTGTGAACAGATTTTAATCATTTATAGCTTGTTTTGTTTGCAATATTGTTTTTTATATGACTCTATAAAATTAGAAGCATAGCTCCATTTTTCAATTTTTTATGAATTTTTAAAAACAAAAATTCCGAAATTTTAATAAAAAAATTATTTTTTTTTCCAGAAAAAAAAATTATGTTTCTAAAACGACTGCGCATATATGAAAATCGTTTTAGCTTTCTTAAAGTAAATTTTATTGCGGAATTTCGGTTTTCTTTGTTTTTCAATAAACTAAAGCGTTTTTGAGTTACGCGAATATATGTTGTGCAACCTCCCTAATTTTCGAAATAACGGTATATCTCGAAAACCAAAGCCAATATGAAAAAAAAAGTTTTAACTTTCATAAAGTAAATTTTATTGCCGAATTTCGGTTTTTTTAGTTTTTCAATAAGCTAAAGCGTTTTTGAGTTACGCGAACATATGTTGTGAAACATCCTTAATTTTCGAAATAACGGTATATCTCGAAAACTAAAGCTAACCTAAAAAAACGGCTAGCACCACTAAATTCAGCGACCCCGAATTAGTTAAAATAAGTTAAAAATCATTAGTATTGTGGTTATTTTGTTGAACTATTTTATGGTTTTTAATCCAAATTTTTAATACTTTAATTAGGCTTAAGTTCATGAAATTTAATTTTCATTAAATTATTTTTATGAAGAAAGGAATTTTTACAACATGAAAATTAATTAAAATTGTTATTGATAATCTTTCATTCTTGACGTGGCTCGGGCTCGAACCCTGGCCGGCAGGTTACCATGACATGTTTCGATCGCAACCACTCGATCTCCTCAGATGGATTTGCCGTCTTACACTCGCAGCCATCGACGACTGCTGACGTCAATAGTCAAACATCAATCCTTAAACCAAATTGTATTTTAACATTTGGTAGATCGAAATTTGGTTTCTTTCGTTCGTATCATACTAAAATATGAAACAGCAAATACTTTATTCTATCTATACAATATATAATTTCTTAGTATGTCAGGATGTTTGCATGTATGTCCTATTCTTTCCGCAACTTTCTGAAGCCATCTGATGACATAGGAAGCTGAAATTTGGCACACTTGAAGTACTTTCTCTGCCGAAGATCGTAGCGTAGTCATATTTTTGATTTTCGGCTTTTCAACTAGTATTACTATAAAGATCTGATAGAAAAGATGTTTTTTTTTTATAAAATGGGGAACTTTGGGCCCCACTTGGCACGACTAGGCACCGTCGGATTGAGCTGAAAAACTAGGACTTGATTTCTTACACCAAACCTCATATTTTAAGCAGCGCAAACAAAAAAAAAAAAATCCCATACAAGATGCGACCAGTCTAGTGTACATATTTCTAATAAGAACAATGAATTTAAAGAAAATATTTAATTAAAAAAATATTTATATTTTACACTGTCTCCTAGCCTCATATAACACGTTTTCCTACAACACGGCGTTTTCTAGGAACCTATCTACCGTATTGTAGGAGGGCTACCTGTAAAGCTACGTTCATAATCAAAAAAACAATTTCGTTTTTTCTTCTATCTTTTTTCTTCCCAAAGTATTTCATATATTTTCCTTTAATTTTTAGAACAAAAATGTTACTAAAAATTTTTTTAAAATGTAACTAAAGTTGAGTCAACTAGAACTTCAGCAACCATTTGTATGAAATTGTTTCTGACGTTCAAAATAATTTTATTTAGTTTTGAATGAAAATGTTAACAAAATGTTTACAAAAATAAAAATAAATGTATAATATTGTTGTGGCTAAAATTTGCAAACGGTTTTTTGATGCAAAATGCGTGTAGTTAAAAAAGAAATTGTTGCTCTATTATGAACACCAAGTGAAAATGTTTTTTTGATAGTGAACGCAGCTTTAATGTTTATTATTTTTATATAATGGGTGATTTTTTAAGAGCTATAGGAAAGTTAAAAAAAAACATATATAATTGAGAAAAATGCATTAAATCATTATTTGAATCGATAGTACGGTCCATATAATTTAATGTTTGAAGATTATTTCATGCAAATGTTGACCGTGACTGCACCTCAAATGGTCCATCCGCTTAGTCCAATTTGGGCATACTCTTTCCAACATTTCGGCCAGTATCTCATAAACAAATGTTTCAATGTTGTCTTTTAATGCGCCATTTGAAGCGGGCATGTGTGTATAGACATGCGCTTTAACATAGCCCCACAATTGCACGATGTAGGCGGCCAATTGACCGGTCCCGAACGTGAAATAAAATGTTCACCGTCTTGTTGAAACCACATGTCATGCAAGTCAAGCTCTTGCATTTTGGGCAAAAAAAAAAGTTGGATATCATCTCACGGTAGCGCTCACCATTCACAGTTACGTTACGATTCGCATCATCTTTGAAGAAATTCGGTCCAATGATGCCACCAGCCCATAAACCGCACCAAACTGTGACTTTTTTGGATGCATTGGTAGCTTTTGCAATGCCTTTGGCTGATCTTCACTCCAAAATCGTAAATTCTTCTTATTAACGTACCCATTGAGCCAAAAATGAGATTCGTCGCTGAACACAAGAAGCGCGCGATGAAATTTCTTAACAGGGCACGCATTTTGATAATAAAATTCAATAATTTGCAAGCGTTGTTCGTTTGTAAGACGATTCATAGTTAAATTATAGACCAAACTGAATATGTTTGACAGTGAAACTAAACACGAAACGTGCGTCTGCTGTTTAAACCAGTGTTGCCAAAAAGATAATAGCTAAAAAATCACCCGATACATATGTTTTTTTTTAATTTACTGTACATAGATAAATATGTGAATGTGAATTTGTCTGTAAAATATGTAAAAGATCTTAAAGTCAAATAAAGTTTTTAATTTTTTTTTATGTCGTCTATTTTGATTTACAAAATCTGGTCGCCTAAGGTTCGGGTAAGTTAATAATAGTATTCTCTATCTTTGACTTAAGTCAACCCCAGTGACAAACTCTATAAATTGAGCCTAATGAGTCCCATCTTTACTGAGTCATCACAATGATGACATTTTGAATTAAACTGACTCTGATTCGTAATTTCTGTGAGGCCGATGTCTCATCCCATTGACGACATAAATTCAATGTTTGACCCTGATGACAAATTGGCCAAGTGTTATAAAAGCTGACATCACAACGGTGGAAAGTGTCATGGGGTCAAAAACGAAGACAATTGTCATAGTTCTAGTGTCAAAATACATCAGCGTTATGACCTCCCCCCCCCCCCCCCCTCACCCTTTTCTTTCAGTGTAGGTGGACGATTTTCTTTTGTACACTTTTAAACCAACGACCTGACAAAACTATTTTTAACGAACAATTTTCCAACATATTGTGGTTACTTTATTGATATTATTTTCGCTTGCAACCATATTAAAGTTGAATAAGTCCTCCATTCCGTGACTTCTGGTCCTATTATGGTTAATAATAACAATAATATATTGACAAATAATAAGAGTGCTCTTGGAAAATTGTACATAATGATAAGCTGTCATATTCATTTGGTCACGACTTTGTTGAAATTTTGTCACGTAGTGTTATTAGTACTGTGGTTATTTTGTTGAACTGTTTTATGGTTTTCAATCCATATTTTAATCAGCCTAAAATTGTTTGAATTTAATTTTCAATAAATTATTTTTATGAAGAAAGAAATTTTTCAACATGAAATAAATTAAAATATATTGATAATTTTTCATTCTGGACTGAGCTTGGAATTGAACCCAGGATTTCAAGGACAGGTTGCCTTTTCACGTTTCAATTGAGGGGTTTGCCGTTTAACACTCAACGCCATTGAACATAACATGTTCGCAGTCAACCCTCATATTGTTGCGGCTTCTTAATAAACGCATAATTTGATTATAATGTGGTTGCCGACGACAAAAATCTTGTTAAAGCATTCATTATATATTTAGAATTTTCTCATTAAAAATGGTGTTGTAAAAGGCGGACGGAAAAATGTGTTTTCGATGTGTGTACTTTAACATTAATTATTTTTAAACATACGAGCCACTAAAGCAGCCCATACACAATTCAATTCAATTGTCAACTGAGTCGGTTGTTGTCCAAATTAAAGCGTGTATGGCTTTGTCAATTGATTAGTTTGACGGTTGTCGGGTTGGTTGAAGAAAAATCAAAAGATTTTGATTTTTTCAAGTTGACTACTAAGTCTTTCAATTCGATTGTACTGTGTGTGCTCGAGTCTCTTGATCAGCTGTCAAAATTAATGTTTGTAGTTTTCTTTTGCAAAAATAAAAGTTAAGTATTTAAAAATTGTCTTTTATTTCATTAAATTTTAAAATGAATATAAAATCTTTCAATTCAGTTGATGAAGTGTGTGGCCAAGCATCAATTCAGTTGAAAGACTCAGTTGACAATTGAATTGAAACGTGTATGGGGCGCATAAGAGATATTAGTTTTATTGACCAACTAAATAAATAAGTTAATTAATATTATTTTTTTGAAACAATTTTTTTTTTATAAACTTAATTTAACGTTTTTGTTTTAGCACAAACCTTGATGACCCCTTTTTAGTTTCTTCCAAAGCAATAAAGAAATGAAAAATAAACTTTAAAATTCCCTGACATATTTAAAGTAATAAATATTCCGACTTTGTTTTCCTAAAGTTTTCTACTTAAGCCAAGAACTTTTCCCCCCCAGAATTCATCAACAAAAATACCAAAGAAAAAAGCTTTTGGCTTAATATTTCAATTTCCATGAGATTTGTTGGCGCTCTAAAAAACAAACAAAGAAAAAATAAATGAATAAAGCTTTTAAAGACTGGCGAGTGTATTACTCATTTAACAAACAAGCGTTTGTACGTCTGTGTTCAAGTTATTGGCCAGCATGCAACAGTGTTGTTTGGATAACGAAATATAAGGGAGAATTTACAAAACTGTGTAAACAAAAACCAAACTCCCCACAAGCTTCCAACTTCTTTTTAAATGAACATAAAGCCACCCTGCCGCTTTTCTCTCTTTTCAAATAAAGAAAATTGAAACTTGTTGAAAGTTAGAAAGTTCAATTGAAGTTAAAGTTTAAGTTTGTTCAGAGAGCAAAACATGTTTTGAAAAAAATTCAAGTATGAGAGAAATTAAATAGTGTGGGGAGAGAGTGCTATGTAGAAAGAGAGTAGAAAAGGAGAAGTTCTCATAAAATTAAATACATTGTTTTTGTTTTTGTTTTCGGTTTGTTGTTTGTTTATTTTTTTTAGTAAACAGTTAATACAATTGTTGCTTCTGATTTTTTTTTTTTCAGAGTAAAGCATTTGGTATTGTTATACTTTTATTGTTATATTTTTTAAGAATTTCAACTTACAAACTTACGCACAGAGTAATATGTATTTGTAAGAAGTAAGTCTGTGAAATAATTTAAAGATGATACAAGGCTACATACGTACTTATTAAAAAAAAGCTAATCAAGAACGATAATATTGGATTTTTTTGTTAATATAAAAAAAGGATATATGAGGAACTTTTTTATTTTTGCATTGAAATTGTTTAAATTTGTTACGCACGTTAAAGACAATAAATATACGTTCGTTTTTGCAAATTGTTTTTTATATTTTCCATAATACGACGATTTTAAAGATTCGAAAGGGAAAAAATATTTTTTTCTTATGCAAATATTATTGCAATATTTTTATGGTTAAATTTAAAGAAAATAAAATTGTAAAAATTTTGCCACATTTATTACAAAAAAAAAAAAAACATGAAGTCCCCCATATAAAACGACTCAAAAACTGTTATTATCGAAGCTAAACGGCAGATGTACGAGCAGAAATGAATTCATAAAATTTTGTAATGGCAAATATCTTTGGCTACCATATAAGACCCCGAAATCGCGAAAAGCTTAGTTAAAAAAGTTCTAGCACAAACGCGAAAAAACTACGTACCTAGTTTGATTTCAACGTTTCTGTTGACAATATAAAATTATTCAGTAAAGCAAAGTACTATTCAGAAAACAGAGTGTAACGAAACATCATGAATGCATTGCATGTCTTATACAAATGTAAGCTAACACTCCCAAAAGCAGCGAATACTTAATAACTGGTATGAATGGTTTAATGCTGGTTGAAAAAATGTCTTGCACAAAAATTTAACAATATAGTTTTTGTGTTTTTTTTGGAATAAAATTATGAAAATCGTTAATTTTCGTACGATAATTACAAAAATATTTTTATTTCTTTTACTTTCTTTTAATAATAAAAAATCTTAAACAAAACTAGTTGTTTGGAAGCTATACACACAGATATCCACGAATACTGAACGAATGGTGTGAACTAGGTGGTCATAATTGTAATGGAATTACAATTGACACACAGTGTCATTCGTTACAGAATGTTATTCATAATTTATTCCACATTTCTTCTTCACAAAATGCTTAAACATTGTATTAGATTTAAATGATTAAAGTGGGTTCCTTGAGCATTTAAAAAAAAAACATTTCAAATTGCTACTTCTTGTATTTAATTTAACAAGTAAATCCTTTAAGTTTTGTTGCTTTAAAATTAAACTTGCGGGAACATATTATATTTCCCGTTAACAATTTCTTGCTGAAATTGTATACCGGTTAAGGATTAAATCAACGTTACTTATTCATTTATAATTAAGTTCAATTAGCATATATTTAAATTATCCTGGCAGCAAAATGTTGCAGACAGTTTGGTTTAAATGTTAATGACTTTTAAAAATGAATAGCTTTTTAAAGACCAATTTTAATTAAGTATCATTAATGTAATTAATTATTTTATTAAACAATTTATATGTCTACGCTGCAAGCTTTAGGATTGTAATTTTTATTATTGTCACTTTTATTGTAATTAATTGATGGAAAATGAAAGCTTTAAATGATTAAGGTGAAAGTATTTTAATTAAATAAAGTATTGCGGTAAAAGGCAGGGGGAGCGTATGGATAATATCTAATTCAAAAATACTGCACATACGCATGGTTTGTGGTGAATTTAACACCGAAGAAAAAGGTAACCAAGGTAAGTCGAAAAAGTTCAAAGATAATGAATAAGAGACATGAGAGAAACTTAGAAAATCCTTTGAAACCACTAAAGCGCAAAATTTCATACGTTTGAAGCAACAGAAAAAGTAGTTATTTTCACTTAGAATTACAATTGGCGATGAAAAATGGATTTATTACAACAACCTAAAACAAAATCCCACAAAATCGTGTGGGAAACCTGGTTAATCAACGTCATAGCCGAATACCCATGCCATCAATATAATATCTTCGCAGAATAATGCGTATTTTCTGGCCACAAGTAATATCAAACACTACTTTATAGTAAGAAGCACAAGAACATCCAATTGTGTATGAAATTAAAAGATGCAAATTTAATTAGATCGACCAAGCTTTACGTAGACCTTAGAACGATATTACCAGAAATGCCATAGAGCGAAATCCGCAGGGCAGTCGCAAAAAAGGGCATCCTGCTCACACATGGTGGCAACATGTCGTCAATTAAGTTGCTTAAGCTAATCAAAGGTGGTGTGAAAAAAACCCTTTACCCAAGATAGATCATGTTGAAATGGGTTTGTTGAGACCCAATGCTCTTTATAGAATCTACGGGAACATATATATAAGATACATAATATTTTTCCCTTAATCATATTATTATTCTGTTAATCATACTAAGTTAAGAAGTAATCAAATTATTGTCATGTTAATCATAATAAGCTAAGAAAATAATCATATTATTGTCATGTTAATCATAATAAGCTAAGAAGTAATCATATTATCATCATGTTAATCATAATAAATTTAGAAGCAATCATATTATGATACAGCACCTTTCACAGCTGTCATAAAAATATAAAATAAATTTAAATATTTTTGCATCGATTTTTTATTTTGTGGCTTTTTACAATCTTTCTTAATGTTAATCAAATAGCGGAGTTCAATTTTAGGCTTGCAAAAAAGCAAATGACGAATCTGTGGTTTTCATGGGCAACCGCGTGTGTCCATTTTTCCGATTTTAAGATTTTGATGAAAAATCGTAGCACTTTTATAAAATATAACGAAATCTCTGTGTGTTTTGTTTTTGGATTTTACAAAAAACTATTATATTTTGCATTTGCACTATTACATCACTAATACTTGAATGAACTCCGCTAATATTTTAATTTTTTAATCTCTTTAAACTTATTTTTTTTATGGAATTTTATCTTTTAATTGTTTAACCGCTCACAAATAAAAAAAACGACACAACTGCTTCAAAATTATTTTACAAATGGCGCTAACATAATATGATTAGAATAAAAATAGCTTGATTGCATATTAAACATAATATGATAAATGTATAGAAAGTTATCATGTTATGGCTATTAAATATCATGATATGGTTGTGAGAAATATAATATGTTTAGAAAGTTATCATAATTAAGTTGTTAGAAAAATAATTATTTTTCGGTCAACAATACTCAAATTCATAATTGCGATAAACATTGATATGTTTACAGTAACTATAATATTGTTGATATTGAATAAATATAACAATTATTTGTGTACGACAACAATATATTGTTACATTAAACATAGTGTTGTTGCCGTAACCATGCCCAACCATATTTTTTCTCTGCGTGTATATATATATATATATATATATATACATGATATATATGTTTATATATCTATAAAGTAATGCTCTTTAGATATTCTTTTATTATGAGCTGCTGAAATAAATACAGAAGACTGAAGACGATCTTTGCCAAACAAAAATGGACAATGCTTTCCTCACCTGCATTATAATCCACACCTTGTTCCGTGCGATAATAATTTGTTTCATTATTAATTAGATTTCTGTATTGACGTGCTAAATTCCCAATTTTTTATTTTTGTTAAAAACACTTAGGGCAGATCATCAGGAAACCTTTTTCCAAAGATTTTAGAAAAACTAAAGATATTAAACAAATGAATCTGTAAAGCGAATAAGAATTACAAACACTCAAAGTTTTACCAGCGACAATATCAAAGCTTAAACCAACAAGCAAAACACCAACAATAAACTGTGAGTTTATCTCCTCTTACATTCCCCTACAATTAGTTGGCTTTTTTCCGAATCGAATTGTAGTTGTAAGTTGGTAATGAAGCGATTCAGAAAGCTTTAATCGGAACAGAATTTTATTCACAACTGCATGTTCGTAATAACCTTAATTTGTTTTTGACCATAAAACATTTGCTTTTGTCGGGAAGTCCTTATTTTGCCAGAGCAATGCTTAAAATATGCCAAAATTGCAGAAACTTTTAAACTACCAAATATAAAAGGTAGTCCTACCATAATGCACGATGTTAATTGTGAGTCTCACCTTAACGTCAAGTTTTTTTTCCCAACTTAATTTCACATTTCTTTGTTTCAGTGTTTGACAAACTCAACCATGGAGAGGTGTACAATTTAGCAGTGCGTTAAGATTGTTGAAGACTTTTACGAAAATGGGCGTTCAAATCAAAATGCTTTTCGTGCACTTTGTGATTTTTTTAGTCACCTCTTTTACTTAAATGGATTCGTTAACAAGAAGAATTTTCGCATTTTGGCAAATGAAAATCCACGAGTGAATGTTGAAAAGTCGATGCATCTATAGAGTTACTGTGCGGTGCAGTTTATGGGCTGGCGGCGTCATCGGGCCGTACTTCTACGAAATTGAGGTCGGCCAAGCAGCTACCGGGAATGGTGTTCGCTAGCGCGATAAGATAACGGCCTTCTTGTGTCCAAGAAGAGAATTGAGGATATAGGCCTGGACGAATGTATTTAATTGCGCAATTTCACATATAATAAATTTATAAAATGTTAGAACCTTTAACCATATAACCTTCTAATTTTCCAAAAAATTTACGCAAGCCATCCTAAGGATTTCATTTTATGGAAAAATACACAAAATTAATCTTTTTACACAGAAACAAAACTCTTGTTTATGATGCCGTTTTAGTCCTTACTTTATGTTCTCCTGACATTATTTACGAAGTGAATAAATAGCTGATTATATGCTTTCGAGAAGAAAATAAAGAAAATAAGAAAACGAACAAGTAAAAAACGAAAAAAAAATCTATCTTAATTTTCTTACGCAAAATAGACACGCACACACACACACAACATTTATACCCACATGTTGTAGCACACTCACATAAAAGTAAAAATGTTGTTCATTAAGCTTAAGTAAAAGTGTGATAATATCTATAATACACCCACATACTGTTGCATATTTAAACATTACATAAAAATTTGTAAGAAAGAAATTTACATATATACCCAAATTTTTTAAACATTTTACACATTCTTAGGAAATATTTACGTAAACGTATTACGCAAATGAAAACATAATAATACGAACATTTGCGTAAACACACACCCACAACTTTATAGTCCTGACAACATCTTAAAATAATAATCATGCATAGTAATTGTTTTCTAAGTTGTAAAAGAGGAAATGAGCCCAGCAAAACATATTTCTTTTTAAGTTTTGCTATAAAGTGCGTGAGAATTTTAGGGGACTAGATGTTAAAGGTGATCAACCTGTTAGTGTTTGGTGTCATATGACTAGCTTTATTTATAATTTAACCATTTTTTAAGAAAAAATACGTTTGTCTTCGAAGAATTTTTTTTTAATTATAATTTTGTATATTTTTTATAAAAAGGACATATGACGAACATTTCTAATTTTGGCCTGAAGTTAATAAAATTTTATTGACTTATTAAGGATATAAAGCTACATCCGTTTTGCTTAACAAATTTTTTTTATTTTATTGCAGGTAAATAACATAAATTTTATAAATTTTGAAAAAAGGATATATGGCGAACTTTTTTGTTTAAGCATGCAGACTAACAACATTTGGCATGCATATTAAGGACATTAAATCACGTTCGTTTTGCTATTTTGTTTGAGAGTATTTAGTTATGTTTATAAGCTGCATTTATATAAAATAAAGGCAGGACATATGGCTAACTTTTGTTTTGTTTTTAAGGCTCATTTAAAACAATTCCTTTTGCTATTGATTTTAAAAGTTAATCAAATCTGGTTTTCTTATTAAGGATATAAAGATAGATTCGTTTTGCATATTTTTTTAAGTTTTTAAATATTGCTAAAAAAATTTTAAGAAAATATAAAGTCGTATACATCTTAATTTGACTTCAACTGCATTTTTTTTTTTTTTTTTTTTGTTTTATTGCAGATAAATAACATAAATTTTAATATTTTTGAAAAAAGGATATATGGCGGACACTTTTGTTTTAGTATGCAGACTAACAAATTTTTGTATACATATTAAGGGCATTAAATAAAATTCTTTTTGCTATTTTGTTTTAGAATATTTAGTTTTTTTAAGCTGCTTTTGTATTTTTGCTGTATTGCTGCTTAAAAATTTAAATTTGCAATATATAAAATAAAGGCAGAACATATATGTCTAACATTTTGTTTTGAGGGCTTTTTGTTAAAGTTTTTGGAATAAGACATTTAACACCATTCCATTGGTACGAACTTCAAAGATAAACTTTTCTGATTTCAGTCGTTTTACAAAAATAATTTTGTTCAATAAGAATTTGTTTTTTTTTATAATTCAATCTTTAAATATCATATCATTGAACTAGGAATAAATTATCAAATCATATTCTAATTCTTAAGTTTATGTCCTGCCGACGAAGGACGATAATTCTGTTAATCACGGTTCCCATTCACACAGAGGTTTAGGGCTCTTCTTATTAAATTAGTCCTGCCGTATCTCTTTTCTCATCACGAAATAATTAAACTTATAATAGTTTATATAATTGTGGGAAAAAGGATATATGACAGCTTTCATTTTATATCACAAATTAACAAAATTCGACGTTAAGCTAAATACATTTTTTTTAATGTTTTAAACTATTTAATAATTTAAAAAAATTTTAGCTGAAATCAAAATTTTTAATTTAAATCAACGTAACAAAATTTTTAAAATAAAGGATATATGCCGAGTTTTTTTGTTTTCAGGACGATTTTGAAGTACATAACCAAAAAATCAAATTAAATTCGTTTTGCTAATCGTTAAACATTTTTACTATTTTTCTGCATTTTTATTGCAGAACAAACATACATAAATCCACGCTGGATACGATATCCTTTAAATGTTTATTCGAGATTTTTTAAATATGGAAAGGAATGTTATAAGTCTTGTAATGTTCATAAAGATTTTCCAATGAGTCTTATTTATTGAAATAACAATCACTTCTTTTTAAAAAGGATATATGGCCAACTTGTTCGTTTTTAAACAGGATTTTATAAAACTTAATAAATACAATCGGAACAATAATCTATGTGCTATTTGTTTATATCCTTTTAATATTCACACGAAATTATTTTTAAAAGTTGAAGTATAGTTTTATATCTTATTATGAGATTAAGGACTTAGAAGATTTTGAAATTTATATAAAAATCACTTCTTTCTAAAAAAGGATATATGGCCAACATATTCGTTTTTAAACATGATTTTATAAAACTTTGCAAACACAATCGGAACATTAACCTACATTCATTTTGTAAAAATTTTTAAATTATGTTAATATTTATGTTATGTTGCTCAAGATTTTATATTGAGTTGTTCTTGTTTTTAAGCAACTTTTTTGTTTTGACTTTTTTGTTTTGAAACTGGATTTTATAAAACTTTGCAAACACATTCGGAACAATAACCTACGTTCATTTTGTAAAAATTCTTAAATTCTTATCAACTTTACAGATATTCTTAGTAATTTATTTTGGTAAAGTGCTTGTAAAAATTAAAGTAACATAAAACAACGTTCGATTTGTTTATATCCTTTTAATATTCACACGAAATTTTTGTTTAAAAATGAAAAAATGGTTTACATATTTGTTATGTTGCTCAAGATTTTATACTGAGTTGTCTTTGTTTTTAAAAAAGGATATACGGCCGCCTTTTTTGTTTTGAAACAAGATTTGATAAAACTTTGCAAACACAATCGGAACAATAACCTTCGTTCATTTTGTAAAAATGCTTTAATTCTAATCAAATTTACAGATATTCTAAATACAGTACACGCTCGGTAATTCGAACCACTTTGTTTTTAGGGCGATTCGAATTTCCGAATTATTCGAATTTCTGGACCGTTTTTTTGTACAAAAATTTAGGTAAATTTTACCATAAAGATATAAAGATATAACATAAAAACTATAAAAAATTTAACGAAATATAACAAAAAATAACAATTCAGTTCATTTGACTTTACATATTTAGTACGTGTAATACAAACACCAAAAAACTGACTTTTAAACTCTAACAATATCAACAAGATCTGTAAATCATCTTTTAAAATGGGATTCCCCAAGGTACATTAACACAAGGTTCATTTGGAAGTGTAGACATACTGCTCTATAAAAAGAACCGAGATGTCAAAATTATCTTCATATAAAACAATAATAATTTAACGCATACATGTACAAATTTTGGCTCATATACACGAAATTTTACGTTTGGGTTCTAACGGCTGACAAACATACGTGCTAACGAGCTTACCTTGTGTAAATATACCTTGGGATTCCCCTTTTTACTTTGTATTTGGTTAAACTAAATTGTCAAAATTTTAGTGTTAACAACAAAAAGAAAAAACCGCTCTGAAATTCGAATTTTGGATTCTAATTTTAGAGCGCCAAATGTAATGAAATTACTGATTCGAATTTCTGGAAATTCGAATTTCTGAGAGTTCGAATCACTCAGCGTCTACTGTAGTTTATTTTAGTAAGATGCTTGTTAAAATAAAAGTATCATAAAATCACCTTCTATTTGTTATATCCTTTTAATATTCACACGAAATTTTTATTGAAAATTTCAAGGAAAGTTTTCATTCTTGTTATGTTGCTTTAGACTTAAACGATTTTTGAATCTTAGTTATTGAAATGAAAATCATTACTTTTTGAAAAAAAGATATGCGACACACTTTTTTGTTTTGAAACACGGTTTGATTAAACACAATCGGATCAATAATCCAATTTTCTTTTTTAAATTCATAGTTTAATATTTGTTAGAATAAAAGTAAAAACATAAAATTTGTTTAATATTATGTTAATTACCGGAGCCCGCTCGTCATGGTTATTAGATCTAAATATCATTCAGATTGACCTTATTTTTCTGCCTTCGCGCGTTTAACATTTCGCCCTCATTTATTTGGTTTCCCCTAACTGTACCGCTTTATAGTTTTTCCGAGTTTGCCATTAAACGATCGTTTCTTACATAACATTCTGCATCATGCAAATAAAAATTTTTAAATATAAATTAAGGGGCTGACTTTGAAACTTTTGGCACCCTTATGAAGCTTAAGGTCGTTCGATAGCTTTTGAAGGAGGCTTGTTAGACGTAAGCCATATTTTTTGATGACTATATGAAAATTATGAAGTCCAATAATTTCACTTTAGGGGCTTTACTGTTAAAGGGGTAACACTAAACCAAATTACTTGAGAATAAAAACAATCCTTCCGTTTTGTCATTATTCTTTAATTATATTTAAATTAGTTTCAAAAGTTGGATTTGTATTAAATCTTTTTTTAGTCTACTAATAAAAATGATAAAGGCACTTAGCCAAAGAATCAGGGTATCCTATCAAGAACCGAAATATTATCTATAACTTCGTACGGAATGACGGAACCACCGAAGTCTACTCCAGAAATTTGTATATTAAAGTTATTAGTTGTACTCCAAAAGTAATTAATTTGATTCATAAATCATACTCCACGATTTAACTAGTACTCCACTCTTTTAATAGTATTCCGCCATTTAAATAACCATTTAAATGGAACTCCACCACTTGAATGGTAATCCACCATTTAAATGGTACACTTCATTTTTTAAAGGGTACTCCACCATTTAAAGGGTACTCGATCATATAAAGGGTACTCCACCATTTAAATGGTACTCCACCATTTTAATAGTACTCCACTGTTTAAATGGTACACTACAATTTAAACAGTACTGCACCATTTAAATGGTACTCCACAATTTAAATATTACCACATAAGCAGTCAATTTTAGGTTAGTTATTCAATTAATCAACGTTTTTAAAAAACTTTCAAAAAAGGATATATGGAAAACATATTTATTTTTAGATAGAATTTCACAAAACTTTATCTATATTTTCACTTTGATGCTTTACGTTCATTTTATAATAATTTGTGGCTTAACAAAATTTCAAGCTTAAAAATATAACACTTAATACAAAAATTAAAGAATTGATGACCTTATTTCAATAAGCTCGTTTTTGTCATGTATCTTTATTTTGTTTATTCATCTAAAAGTAACACAAACTTTCCCAGCTGCCCACACTGTTTCGTAAACAATTTTTATATATATTTCTCCATTTATATTAAAAATATATTTTCCTTTAGAAATTCTTTAACACAAAGTGAGAGCCTGTCCCTTAACAAGTTGTGGTTAGGCCAAATGTCTTTGAAATTTAACAATTTGTAGGCCGCAAATGGAAATAATAAACTGGTTTTAATCTCTAGGCAAACAAGCATAAGACAAGTTCATGACGAACTATTTTTGTTTGTATGGGGGAAAGGTCAACTTGTGTTGTAACATGTTTTCTTATCGTAAGCAAAAAGAAAAAAAAAAAAACAAAAATAAAATAAACAAAACAAAGAACTACCCAGATGTCTTATAAAATTTGACAAAAATACAAAAAAAAAAAAAAAAAAAAAAACAAAACAACAAAATCATGTTATAACACAAAGAGAAATTGAGATACTTAAAATGTAATTCGTTCTGAACAGCTTAAAGACGCTTGAAGATCTTTTGTTTGAGGCAAAATTTTGAAAACATTGTAATATGTGACCTTATTTTGAGATAAAAACGGTAAGCACTGGGTAAAATAGTAAAATTATAATAAAATTATAAGTTATTTTCTTACTTTGGCTACTTAAAAAAAAGGATATATGAAGAGCTGTTTTTTATATTAGGTAACCCCTTAAACTTCTTTTAAATTTGTTTTACATACAACATTTTACATTCATTTTTTATTTAGTTTTATTTTTTTTCTTTCTTTTTTCCATTTTTTTTTTTTTTCAACATTTATATAAAAATTTTTTTAACTGTAATCAATTGTTGTTGTTGTAGCAGCTCGACCTGAAAAACAAACATGTATAAAATTTACTTTTCTATTCTTCTCCTTCTTCTTCTTCGCTCTGTCCTTCCAACTCAGCTAAATCAAGGCCCTGTAGCTGTGCTACCTCACGTGGGCGGGTCCATAAGGACACTGCTTCTAGCTGGGTTGGGTTTGCACTGCAGTTGAATAGGTGTCGTACGTCGTGTGGGCCTATTCCACATGCAGGGCAAAGGTCAGGGATGGTGCTATTTATTCTCGACCAGTACGAGTTAATACGTGCGCACTATCCTGATCTTAATTGTGCCAATATCACCCTCGTCCGTCGTGGTAAGTCTCGCTCCTCGTTTGCAACCGGTGGTGGACGACCCCCTAATACGATGACTTTAATCAGTTGTGTTACTTGATGTATTTAGAAATGTTTCATATATTAAGAAACATTTTAAATTATTATATATATAATAAGAAATTTACTTGATGCTTATAAACTTTTCTTTGTTATTTTCTGTTTTCCACTACTATATAAAAAAAGGATATATGGAAAGCTTTTTTGATTTAAGTCAAAATTAAACAATTCTTTTAAACCATTTTAAATGCGTTATTTTGCACTCTTTAAAATGATTTGTAGAAAAATTTTCCCGGAATTTTAAGGCAATGTAGGGGAACGTGAAATGTAGTTTATTTACTGAAATTGAAGCGTTTTGTAATCCTTCGATTAATTTACAGTTTGCACATATTTAGAGATTTTTTAAGATTTTTTTTTTTATTTGTTATAAATATTAGAAAACTTAAAAAAAAGGATATAAAGAAAGCTTTTTTTATAAAAGACCAAATTTAAAAAATCTTTTAAAATAGTGTAAGATACATTATTCTACGTGTTTTAATGTCTTGAAATTTTTTCTAATTTATGTAGTACTTAAAAAACACTGATACGATATTTATTTATTCTTTTCAAATCTTATTAGCAACACATGGATTCCGCATTAAGAGAAGTGCTAAATTTGTTTAAGCCAAGAAAAATGAAGCAAATTTTGGAAACCCAATCCTTAAGTGACTCATATTCCAATGAGAGCGTTTTAAATCGATCAAAACTCATGGTAATTAAAAAGCACATTTTTTTTTAAATTTATTTTTATTATTGAATCTTTCTTATCGAAATTTACAATATGTGTTCAAATCTTATTTCTTCTTGTTGTTTATTAGTTGCTACCAGTGTAACCACTAACTGCTGTATTCAAATTTTAAAAATGTCCTCTAGTTAGGCTAAAATTATCGGTTCTTTTTAGCCCCTGGTGACCTTCGAACTGAAGCAGACCCCGAGCGAGGTAGTTAGGGTGGGCCATTAGTTTATCGATGTAACTTTTTGAATATTTTTTAATTTCCTCCTGGATAGTGGGGACGTTGACGTTACGTATATACCATGGGGCGCAGACAATTTGTCGTAATATTCTAGACTGTTTTCTTTGAAGCTTTTGGAAGTTAGATGCGCATGCAGTACCCCATAATTGGATGCCATATGTCCATATTTGTTTTATGATGGACTTGTATAGAAGAATTTTGTTGTCTAAAGACAAGTTTGAGTTTCCACCGAGAAGCCAATGTAGTTGAGCTGCTTTAAGTTTCATAGCCGTTATTTTCGCTTCAATATGACGAGACCACGTCAAGCGTCTATCTATATGAATTCCCAAGTACTTAGCATGGTTTTCTATCGGAACAGTGATGTTATTTTTACAGCGGGGCACGTTTGTCTTCTGAGCGTGAAAGTTAAGTGAGCACATTTAGCCGGGTTAACCTTTATTCTCCATTTTTCTAGCCAGGCCTCTAGTTCATTATGTGGGACTGCAGATTTTGCGATGCGACTTTTGGGTCATGGTTAACGCTAATAAATGCTGTGTCGTCTGCAGATGTAGAGGTATGCGTGCTCAGGTTTGTTGGCATATCCGCTGTGTATATTATATATAGAAGCGGTCCTAATATGCTGCCTTGTGGGACACCAGCAGTAATTATCTTGAGGGGGGAGTATTTATCTTGCGACCTTACTATGAATGTTCTGCCTGTTAGATAGCTCTCCAGAAGCTTGTGAGTGTTTTGAGGAAGCATTCATGTTATTTTGATGAGTAGACCATCATGCCAAACTTTGTCAAATGCTTGGGAAATGTCTATAAACAGGGCTGAGCAGTATTGCTTTTTCTCAAACGCCGATCTTATAAGGGTGACAATTCTATGCACTTGTTCTATTGTACCATGTTTCGCTCTGATTCCTAACTGGTGATCCGGGATGATGTCGTGTTCATTTAGATGAGGAGTTATACTTAAAACGAATATTTTTTCGAAAAGCTTCGATAGGATTGACAATAAGCTTATCGGTCTGTACGACGCAACCTGGCTAGCATCTTTTCCTGGCTTGGGAATCATAACAATTATATACCTCTTCCATGAGGATGGGAAGAGATTTCCTAATATTCACTTTTTCTATTGCAGATTTTACTTGAATTATGCAAAATTTTAATGGATGGTTTACCTTATCAGAAATATTTGGACGACAGAAACAAGTATGTGCATCATGTGGCGTAAAAACTTTCTCAAGGTGGCCCGCGAAAGCGTTTAATTTTTCTTGTGTGTTTTTGCACATTTAGGCTGCTAAGCAAAACCTTGTAACCTTTATTTTCTTACAGCAATTTGCCGACCTTTGTCATGATAAAATGTCTGGTCGCATACTCCGAGCTTTTTTTTTATCGAATGCTCGTTTTAAACGAATTATTTTTGTTCTGTCACCGTGATTATCCTGTCTGATTCAAGCAGCTCATAGTTTTAATATCCTTTCTAGTCGCACCAAATATACAAAAAATTATTTTCATTCTTGCTTCCTTTTAGAACATTTTCCAAAATATCTTTACTTTTGCAGAAAATTGTTATTTTTGTATGAACTTTTGCCAAATTTCGTTAGTTTTTCTTAAATGTATATTAAATCTTTTTAAATATAAATCGCAATTTTAGAGATTATTCCAAGAAGTTTGGTACAAATCTCTTTTTCTGTCCAAGAACTGTTAAAAGTATTAAAAATAGTCCTGTGTACAAGACATTTAAAGTCTCTGATCATATTAAAGAGATGAATGTGGAAGATGTCCCATAATCGACAACAATCATCTTTGTAAAAAAAGTGATGTTATGGAGGGGGGTGCCTTAAAACCATGTGTGATAAGACCATGATGGCTTTATTGCTCAGTTAAATGGGAGATAAAGCCATAATGGCCTTATTGCCTATTCATTGAGAGGTAAGGTCATATTAAAAATTTTGCGAAATGAGAGATATAGCCATATTTTTACGCAAATGAGAGATAAATCCATATTTTTCCAGAATATTGTTATGCATGGTGTACACATTCTGTAAAAAGGAAAATCCTCAGTTATCATTGAAAAACATTTTTTTATTCTTGTGGCGCACTCATGAAAACTTAATTCAGCGAAGCCACCTGCCGCGTCCTACTGGAGGAGAGAACCCGTAAGCACGGCCGCAGGCCGCCACGCAGAAAAACTTTAGTATGCGAAGCCAGATTTCAATACTTAACTTAAGTGTCTCCGGGACTGAAATGATAGATAAAGCCATTTTCTAATATTGCTAATGTGAGCTAAGGCCATGATGCCTTTATCTCCCATTCCAATGAAAAAAAATAAAAGCCTGAATCACCTTATTGAATGAGAGATAAAACCATCATGGCCTTATCTCACATGGTATTATGGTCAAGTAGAACTGAAAGGTCTCCGTATTGACAAGACCGCATCAATCGTCCGATGTATTCTCATTGATATTGTAATGTTACTATTACGTGGCATCAGATTCAGCCTAAAGCTGTGGAATATCATAAAAGGGCAATAAGTTTGTACCCTTATAGCTCACCAATGTTGAATAGTATGTAGTGGCATCTGTTTATTTTGAAAACTAAGACCGACCATTCGCAGAAAAGGTCGTTGAAGGATTATTATTGTGGCCACTCGCATGTATCCAAATTGTGCCATCTATTCTTAGCTTCTTAAGAAAAGAATCAAAAATGCTATTTTTTATAGAACCAAGCGGAATTGCGACTGAAACCGCGTTTATGGTTATTAAAGCTCCTAGATTCCATTCTGGCTTAGCCCTCTGTCTAAAGGTAGTCGCTGACTTGCAGCCAGTAGTGTTCATTATATGACGGTCTATAGAAACATGGTGCACTATGGTGTTAAGTGCCTCTGAAAGACTTATTCCTAGTGTGCCTTTTATACTAGAGCATGCTCAACTTTGAGCTTTATATAGTTGTTCTATGACTATATTATCCCCAGTTTTAGTTCACAATACGATAGATCCTTGTCTGGAAATAGCTCCTCCTATAGCAATGTACATCCATTTGACGATATAACGACTAAATCCCCATTTAATGTCAAACATCTTCCGGGCATGAATGACTTTCTTGAATGATTTTCTGTATTGTTTTCATTTATAATTTCATTGCCACATGTTTGCTTCAGTATTTATAATAAAAAAAATCTTACAAAGGGTACTTAAATTTTTTGGCCTAAAAAAGGATATATGGAGTACTTTTTTGTTACTTATTCGATTTTACAAAAATTGTCAGTTTATATTAAGAATACTAATCCACGTCCTTTTCTAAGGTTTTATAAGTCTTAGTACACTTTTGAGGATTTTATAAAAAAAAAAAATATTTTTTAATTAAAATTTTTGTTTTAAACATTTTTGTTTAAAATAACCTTTTATTAAAAATCCTTGTCTAAGAATAGCACATACTACAGCCTTATGCAGCATTTTGACAATGTTAGGACTAAGACCCCCACTTAATGCCGAATATCTTCTTGAATGACTTTCCTGAATGAGTTTTTTCAATGTTTTCATTTATAATTTCGTTGCCACATATTTGAATAAGCATTTATAATTAAGATATTTTAAAAAGGGTAGTAAATTTTTTAATTCCAAAAAAGGATATATGGAAAACTTTTTTGTTGCTAATGCGATTTAAAAAAATGTTCAGGTTATTTTAAGGATAATAGTCAACGATCTTTTCTGGCGTTTTATAAATCTTAGTTCAGTTTTGGGGATTTCATAAAAAAAATTTTTTTTTTTTTTTAAATAAGCAGCTGGTTTCTTAATTTAAATTTTTTAAAATATTTTTGTTAAAATTAACATTATTTTAACCCTGGATGCAGTCCACCGAAATTTGCGAAAATTACACGAACTATAGTTTTGTTTGGCAATGTTAGGACTAGGTCAACGTTTAGTGGCAAATATTTACCGGACTTGACTAGCTTTCTTAATTGTGCTCGTCATAAAAATATGGAAATGATAAATTTAATTTATCCCAAAAAAAAAAAGGATATATGTGGAACTTTTTTGTTCCCAAAGAGATGTTATTAAAACTTTCAGGTTATATTAAGGATACAAATCTATGTTCTTTTCTGATGTTTTATTAGTCTAAGATCACTCTTAGGATTTTTTAAATATATATATTTTTATTTAAGTAAAAAGCAAATTTTTTATTTAAAATTTTCTTCTAAAACTTTATAGTTCAATTAAACCTTTTTTTAAAATTTAATATAATTCATTGTTTACAAAATTCTTTTTATGTTTGTTAAGTAAAAAAAAGACAATCTCTGAATGTATAAATAAATGCTTCAAGTTAACATGTTTCTCCATTTTCCAATACATTATTAAATTTAATTTGTTTATAATATTCTAGCAGTAATATTTTTCCCAATGTACTATATGTTCTTTTTCGAAGCAGTCAATAACCATAAATTTATGCTTTTTCCCCCCAAATTTGGCGAATTGTATTTCAATAAGACAAAAATTTCCTTCTTTCTTTAATGCTTCAAGTGTTTTTTTTTTTTTTTTTTTATTATAAATAATAATTATTATTTTTAGATATTTGTCAACAAGTGTTTCATTTTTTTTCTCGCTTTAATGCTCGTTACATTTGTAAAAAATTCTGCTGCCAAATTGAAAGAGTTTCAAAAAGCGGAAGTAGAAAATGGTAAAATGTTTGATATCCTGGTGCTTAAAAGATGTCGAAGGAACTGGTGCCAAACAATAACATATTTCCTTTTTAACTAGAAGTCGAAAAACCATTTTTTTAAGTATCGCTGTGAATACTACAATAAATATTAGCAACACCAGCTGGAAAGCATTTATAACAAGCAGTTTAAATTATTGATCAATAATAAAAATAATAAAATTACTTTGAAATAGAGCTTGAGGAAATGGAAAATGACTTAAGGAGAAGCAGGACAGAAAAGAATATACAGGGTGGCACACAATGAGCTTTATGATTTGAAATTTTTATGACTTTTTTAATGATTATATGATATTTGCTTTAACACTTTGTGAAGCAGATTTAGGGAATTTTATAAAAACAACCAGACAATCGAAGAACAATGTCATGCCATTCGTTCTCGTGCAAATGCAGAGGCAAGTTAAGACTTTATTTACTATTCAATAATGATTGATTAATGCAATTTCCTTTTTAATAACTATGCCAACAAACAAAGTCGCAGGTTTTGGGCTCAAAGACTCCGAGGGGAATTTATCAGCGATAATTACACCCACTTAATTGTACTGTTTGCTGCGTTGTAACGTCCAAAAGGATAATTTGGCCATATTTAATTGAAAATTACATTGGCGATCTGCTTATATCGGACGATGTGTAAATTTTGTCAAACATTGTGGAGCTACAGAACATACTGCAGATGTCTTAATGTCTTTGTTAAGGAATATATTCAGCGAAAGCATTTGGGAGCACAAACGATTTTAATTGACCTCCCCCTTCACTGGATAAAAAATCTCCGCACAGTTATCTTTGGAAAGAAAGCCAAAAACTACCCCACAACTGAAAACCAACTTTCGAAAAGAAATCATGGCCATTTTACTCAAAATTTTACAGAGTTATAGAGAATATGTTTTATTGAGAAGGATAATTACAGGATATAATTTTTCAAAACTTTTCAAATAAAATTCTCCAATTATGTACAGTATTGGAAAAAATAAGTCCTAATAATCGCAAAAATAAAATTAGTTTGAAAGATTTAAACAATTTAAAACACGTAGCTCATTTTGCGCCACCCTATCCTTTTTATGTAACTGAACCCAGGTGTTAATATAATTTAACTTCAGCAAAATTGACTCTTTACTAAATTAAAAGGAAATGTTGCCAATTTGAAGAGTTTACAGACTGACAAAAGAAAGTTCAGACAAATTTGCAAAATTTCGTTTTTTAAAGAATATTTTGCAAAATTTCGTGTTTAGTAGAGAATTGTGTAACATTCCGTTTTTAAGTAGGAAATTAATCAAAGTTTAAATTTTTATTTGGAAATTTAGCAAAATATCTTTAGCTTTAGAAAGTTTGGCAAAATTTCGTTAGAGATAGAAAAATTTTGGTAAATTTCTTCTTTGAAAAGAAAATCGTGTTTTAAACGAGAACGTTTACAATTTCGCTACTTTATAGTAAATTTATTAACATTTCGTATGAATTTTAGCAAAATTTGATTACTTAAAGGAAATTTTGGTAAACTTCGTTTGACAAAAAATAATTAATTAAGCAAACATAACTTATCAATAAAAAATTTTGTTGCTTTTCGTTTGTTTTACAATACTTGGCTTTTAGTAAGAAACTGAAATATTGATTTTTAATAGAAAATTTTACTTAATTTCGGTATTTTTAGAAAGTTGTGCAAAACATCGTTAGTTTAAAGCAGTGCTCGAAAATAAACAGTACATTATTTAGCGTTCGGCTCACACACCCAAGAATGATATCCATTTTCTTAGTGTTTGTGTATACGAACACGAACCCTTATACCTTTCGTAACTATTTTCAAGAAAGAGCCGAACATTATTACATTGTGTTCTGTTTTTCGTTAAAAAAAAAAAAACAGAACAATTGTAGTGATACTGTAGACAAACATTTTATTTTAATGCATTATAATTTCTCTTTTACATTGATAAAGAAAAAAACAAACAAGTTTAGCCACGACCGCAGCACGAACCGCTTGTGTGTGTATTGTGTATATGTTTTTTTTTTTGTGTAAAATTATTTTGCTGGCTTTTTGTTTTTTTTCGTATGTATATTTTGTTTTTGTAAAAAATGTTTGGTTTTATTTTACCAGCCAAAAGCGACGAACATTAATTAGCCGAACCGAACACAATGAAATTTGTGGGTTAAAAAAATCGAACGGATTAAAATGTTCTCATCTTTTGTTGAGTTGGATAAAAACAGTATTATTTTTGTGTCCGAAAGATGGCAAACAGGGAAACTTTTTTTTTTATTAATTATTTAGTATTGTGGTTATTTTGTTGAACTATTTATGGTTTTTAATCCAAATTCTTAATTAGGCTTAAGTTCATGAAATTTAATTTTTCATTAAATTATTTTTATGAAGAAAGGAATTTTTACAACATGAAAATTAATTAAAATTGTTATTGATAATCTTTCATTCTTGACGTGGCTGGGGTTCGAACCCCGGCCGGCAGGTTACCAAATTTCAAATCAAATTTCGATCTACCAAATGTTAGAATACAATTTGGTTTAAGGATTGATGTTTGACTATTGACTTCAGCAGCCGTCGATGGCTGCGACTGTAAGACGGCAAATCCATCTGAGGAGATTGATTGGTTGCAATCGAAACATGTCATGGTAACCTGCCGGCCGGGGTTCGAGCCCCAGCCACGTCAAGAATGAAAGATTATCAATAACAATTTTAATTAATTTTCATGTTGTAAAAATTCCTTTCTTCATAAAAATAATTTAATGAAAAATTAAATTTAATGAACTTAAGCCTAATTAAGAATTTGGATTAATTATTTTCTACAAACATTATTAGCGTTTGTGTTTTCCACAAATCTACACTCACAATATTCTGTACGTAAAATTAACTGAAATTGTAATATAAAATAAATGAAAATTTAGTTAAAAACCGGTCTACTTATTTTTCATTTATTTTTAACAAAAAGTTCATTTAATTTTTACTGTCAAAAATTCAACACCATATTCCGTAAAATCAAATAATATTCAGTTGTTTTGTAGAATTTTACTGTCAGAAATTCAACTTCATATTCAGTAAAAACAAATAAATATTCAGTTATTTTATTAAATTCAGTAATTTTCGTTTACTCCACAAAAGAGCCGAATTTCTAAAAAAAAAGACAGATAGACAGACAGCTGTCCGCTTGTTTTTCTTATAAGCGAGAGAGGGAGAATTTTATTATTTACTTACCCTTTTACACACGTTTGTTTTACTTTTGTTGTACTGACAACATTGTTTACAGAAGAACTCTCAATTATAAGACACCAGAAACATGACCGGTATGTCTTCGCAATTATTTTACTTTTAAAATTTGGTATTTTTAACTAAATTATTTTAACAAATAGAAAATGGGAATTGCTTACACAAAACAAGCAATTCATTTTTTATAGATAAGTAAAATTTATTTTTGGTAGTTAAATTATATAAAATAACTGAATGTTCATTTGTTTTTACGGAATTCGCGGTTGAATTTTTGACAGTAAAAATTAGATGAACTTTTCGTTACTTTAAATGACATTTTTATTTAATTTAACATAAAGAAGAATTTAACTCAATCAACGGCCAATATCAACTGCAACTGAAAATCCGTATTAATATGCACTTAGTTTTTTGAATAACTGTTAGAATCAGTTAAAAATAAATTTGCTTGGAATTTTAACCCCCGCATTCATAAAAAATAAAATAAGTTTGAACTGTGTTTTAAGCCAAAATTTTCATACCAATTTTTCTTAAAATCCATTTCAAATCCATTTTAATTTTTATGTATACGGGGGTTAATGTTTATTTATTTAAAAATGGCTGAATATTTCTTAAATAAACTACTGTCCGTTACTGTAATAATATTGTAAGTGTACCGAACGGAACACTAAGGAACGATATTTAGTGTTTATTTTCGAACACTGGTTTAAAGACTATTTTTTTAATATTATTATTGTAAAATTTTGATTATTATTAGAAAATGTTGTAAAATTTCGTAAGTGAAAAATTTCGCTAGTCAATAAAAAGTTTTGCAAACTTTCTTGGGTTATAGAGAAATGTACCAAAATTTTGTTAGTTACAGAAAATTTTGCAAAATGTCCTTAGTTTAAGAAATGTTTGTAAAATTTCGTTTGTTAAAAAAAGTTTAGCAAAATTTCATAAGCTAATGAGCATTTTGCAAAATTTCATTAGTTATAAAAATTTCGTTGGTTATAGAAAATTTTGCGAAAATTTGTTAGTTAAAGAAAATTTCGTTTGCTATTGAGCATTTCGCAAAATTTCGTTTGTTAATACAAGTCTTGCAAAGTTTTGTTAGTCACAGAAAATGTGCCTAAATTTCGTTAGTAAAATAAAAAAATTTTCCAAAATTTCGTTGGTTAAAGAAATTTTTTGCAAAATTTCGCTAGTGAAAGAAAATTAGGCAAACTGTAATGAATCAAAGAGAATTTTGTAAATTTCCATAAGAAAATTTTCCAAAATTGCGTTAGTAATTGAACATTGTGCAAAATTTTGCTGGATATAGAAAGATTTGCAAAATTTCCTTAGTTAAAGAAAATTTGGCAAAATTTCGTTTGTTATTGAATATTTTGCAAAATCTCGTTAGTTCTTGAAAATTTCCCAAAATACCGTTAGGTAAATAAAATAAAATTTGGCCAAATTTAATTTTGCAAGATTAGTTAGTTATAGAAATGCTTGCAAAATTTCGTTAATTATAGATAATTTTCCAAAATATCGTCAGTAATTGATCATTGTACAAAATTTCGCTGGATATAAAAAGTTTTGTAAAATTTTGTTAGATAAAGAAAGGTTTGCAAAATTTCGGTAGTAATAGCAAATTTTCCAAAATTTTGTTGGTTAACGAAAATTTGGCAAAATTTAATTAACTAAAGAAAATTTTGCATTTCGTTATACTACATTTACATTAGGCCGAAATCTCGTAGATTTGATTTAGAATCTTTTTCGAAATCTAGTGCGTTTACATTATACTTTTTTGACATTAGCGAGATTTTGTTTTTATAACAAAACAACTGACTAAAAGTTTTTTCGTTACACATACAAACACAAAAAGAAATATACATTAAAAAATTTGCATTACCTTTTATTAATAATCAACGATATTTATTTTGTCAATATTATTCGTCTTATTTGTTTATTTACAATTTTTAATTTTTTTTAACAATTTTTGTTTTGTTTTTTTTTTTAATGTCATATTTTCTTGTGCAGGGAAGTATTTGTTAGTGCTATATTTAAAAAACCATAGTTGCATCATTAACTACTACTAAATTTTGAGTAGATTTCGTCGAAATGTAGTCACGAAGTAGATTTTGTTTTGTATGGGAAATCTAGCCAAAAACAACAAGTACTAGATTTTGGGTAGGTGTAAATGTTTTATTAGTAACTGAAAATTGTGCAAAATTTCGCTGGATATAGAAAGTTTTGTAAAATTTCTTTAAATAAAGAAAGGCTTGCAAAATTTCGTTAGTAGTATAAAATTTGTCAAAATTTAGTTAATTAAAAAAAATTTTGCAAACTTTTGTTAGTTATAAAAAGGTTTGCCAAATTTCGTTAGTAATTGAACATTGTGCAAAACATCCTTGTTTATAGATATTTTTTGCGAAATTTCGTTGGTTAAAATTAGTAAAGTTATGAAAATATCGTTAGTTAAAAAAAAGGTTTGCAAAATTTCGTTAGTAGTATAAAATTTGTCAAGTTTAGTTAATTAAAAAAAAATTTGGCAAACTTTTGTTAGCTATAATAAGGTTTGCCAAATTTCGTTAGTTATAGAAAATTTTCCAAAATCCTTGTGTATAGAAATTTTTTGCGAAATTTCGTTGGTTAAAATTAGTAAAGTTACGGAAATTTCGTTAGTTAAAGAAAGGTTAAAAAAATTTCGTTTGTTACAGAAAATTTCATACAATTTCGTTAGTAATTGAAAATTGTAAAAAATTTCGCTGGATATAGAAAATTTTGTAAAATTTCGTTAGTTATTGGAAATTTTGCAAAATTTCGTTGATTATAGACAATTTCCCAAAATTTCGTTATTTAAAGAAGATTGCCAACTTTCGTTAGCTACTAAACATCTCGAAAAAATGTTTACGAAATTTCGTTAGTAAAAGAAAATTTCGCAAAACTTCGTTATTTAAAGAAAATTGCAAAATTTCGTAAGTTATTGAACATTTTGCCAAATTTGCTTAGTTACAGTTAGTTTTACTATATTTTGTTGGTCAAAGAAGAATTTGCAAAGAATTTTTTGATTGAAATAAATTTAGAAATCGTTTCCAAAATTTTGCAAAATTTCTTTAGCTATAAAATTTTTGTAAAGATAATTTTGCAAAATTTGGACATTTTGCAAAACTTCGTTAGTTACAGAAAGTTTTGCAAAATTTCGTTGGTTATAGAAATTTTCCCTAAATTTCGTTAGTAATTGAACATTGTGCAAAATTTCGCTGGCTATAAAAATGTTTGCAAATTTTAGTTAGTAATTGAACATTGTGCAAAAATTCGCTGGATATAGAAAGTTTTGCAAAATTTCGTTGGTTATAGAAAATTTCTCAAAATTTCGTTATTCAAAGAAGATTGCAAAATTTCGTTAGCTTTTCAACACAGTGCAAAAATTTTTACGAAATTTCGTTAGTAATAGAAAATTTTCCAAGATTTCCTTATTAAAAGAAAATTGCAAAATTTCGTTAGTTATTGAAGATTACGCCAAATTTGCTTAGTTACAGTTAGTTTAACTATATTTCGTTGGTAAAAGAAAATTTAAAATTTTGCAAAAAGTTTTTTGATTGCAATAAATTTAGAAATCGTGCAAAATTTAATTTTTCAAAAAAAAATAATTTTTGTAAAACTTCGTTGGTTAAAAAATGTTGCATAATTTCGCTTTTTTTATTCTGTTTAAAAACCATTGTTTTCTTATTTTATATAAATAAATATGGAAGAGCACGTATTTTGTTTATTTTCCATCATTGAAAATTTTCCTGTTTAATTTTCTTTTACCCAACTATTCACATTAAACTACATTGTTATCAATAAAACACATGTTATTTACTTAAAAAAAAGAAAATTATAACTAACATGTGATCCTTTCTAGTTAAACAGCTAACATGTGCTGCCATAATAAGCAAAACGACAGCATATTTCCAGGAAATAAGAACAAAAACTGATTTTGTATAAAAGCTTGATGTTTCTATTATTTTTCTATGTTTTCTAATTACTTCGAAATAAAAACAAGTAAGAAAGTATAGTATAGTCAAGCCCGACCATACGATACCCTACACCACAGTATTTAAAACACATCATGCTTATGTGTCCATATATGTAAATAAAGATTTATCTATGTTTATAAACTTCATGAAATCGGTTTGAAAGTTTGTGAGATGCCTCCTCTTGTGGTCCTATTTTTTAAAATCTGTTTAGTTAATGTGTCCAAATAGATATGGATCTATCTATGTTTAAAATTTCATTAAAATCGGTTTGAGAGGTAGAAATTGCGCCTATCTCCCCTCGTGGTTCTATTTTTTAAAAAATGCATACATTTTGTGTCCATATAGATATGGTTCTATCTATGTTTTAAATTTCATTCACCCCTATTATGAATGTCGACGTCGACACAAGTCGACGGCACCTGAATTTTTAAAAAATGCATACATTTTGTGTCCATATGGATATGGTTCTATCTATGTTTTAAATTTCATTCACCCCTATTATGAAAGTCGACGTCGACACAAGTCGACGGCACCTGAACAGTAATGGTATTTTCTGAGTCGTTGTTGACAATTATCGATGACTTTCGACAGTCAATTGATATTTTCTAAGGCGATTTTAAGTCGACGTCGAGTAGTATTATCCCCGTTTTAGTCGACAGGAAATTTTGCGACGACTCAAATGAAAGTTAAAGAAGTTTTAAATGAAATGTAAACATATTTATTGAAAACGCTTAAAATAAAAAAATGCAAATTTAAAAGAAGTTATGGGCACAAATTTTATTAGTAAATTTAACGCGAAAATGTCCAATTTAAGGCGAACTCCTCAAAGAGCCAAATTGCAAAAATTCGGAAACATTTGCAAAAATAGCGAAAATTCCCGAACATTTTTAATATATAAAAAAAAGCCATAAAATTGATTAGAGTCCCTTAAACTGTAACGAATGGCAAAAATTCAGTGAAAATTGCTCAATTAACGGAAATTCGCAAAAATTTGCTAACAGCGGCATGAAAGAAAAGTCTTATATTTATTAATAAACATTAAATCTATAAAGAATCAGAAAACTTACAGTAAAAATATCTTTTATCAAAAACATGCCAAAAATTCGCGAAAAATACAAAATTGGAAACAAACTCTACACTTTATTTTAAAAAGCTAAATCGGTTAAAACAACTGTCGGAAAATAGCATAAATAGCGTTAAAAAGTAAGTGAAGAAAAAAAAAAAAAAAAAAAAATTATTGGAGATGGGATTTTTTTTTTTTTTTGTCAAATTTTCGATAACTACTCGACGTCGACACAACATTCTTATAAAATACCAAACTAACGTCGAAGTGATGATGTCGTCGCCTTGATGTGACAACAATTAAAAATGAATGTCGACGTCGACAACGCCTTACATAATAGGGGTGATTGAAATCGGTTTGATAGTTTCTAAGAGGAAGAAATTTCCCCCTATCTTCCCTCGTGGTTCTAAGATTCGGCCCATTTTCAATAGGCTTCGTCCCTGTACCAATAAGAACCTATGACCCAAATTTCATCAAATTATCTCCAAAATTGTGACCTGTACTTTGCGCACAAGGTTACATAGACAGCCAGCCAGTCAGCCAGCCGGACGGACATCGTTAATTCGACTCAGAAAGTGATTCTAAGACGATCAGTATACTTTAAGGTGGGTCTAGGACCAATATTTTAAGGCGTTACACACATCAGCACAAATGCATAATACCCTCTCCACTATTGTGGTGTGGGTATAACAAGAAATTTATGGTATCTATACATATTTATCATGTGTTTCTGAAAATTTTTCGTTAAGCAGTAAAGGAAAATTTTTAAAAGTGCTTCTTGATAAATGAGTAGTTTTATTAGGAAAAAAATATTTAAATTAATTTTATTATCGCAAGTTGTTAAGCATAAATGTATTCACTTAAAAAATTCATGAAAAATATTAAAGTACATAAATAGACCATCAACTATTTTCAAAGTTTCGTTATTTATAGGATCAGTATATATAGAGAATAGTGTACGCTATCGCGAGATGCTAACAGACTTCTTTTGGCCATAAATTAAGGTTATGGACCTGGACGTATGTTTTCGAACTAGATGCTGCCACTTGCCACACAGCCAACGAAATATATCCCTTTTTGCGAGAAATTCAATGGACGCGTTATTAATTGACCGCCACGTTCATGTGATTTGACAATGTTTGACTTTTTTCTTCGAGTATATTTAAAAGAAAAATTGTACGTCAGTAAGCCAAGAACAATTCAAGAGCTAAAGGATGAGATAATTTGGCATATTAACGACATTGAACATTAATTATGTCTCAGAGTCATTGAAAATATGGACCATCGGATAGAGGTATCCCATCGAATCCGTGACGAGCATTTGGCCGATGTTTTGTTTCACACATAATTGTCATAGATCCTTCTATAATAATTTAATAATTTATACATTTTGTGTCCATATATGTAGATATGGTTTTATCTATGTTTTAAGTTTCATTAAAATCGGTTTGATAGTTTCTGAGAGGAAGAAATTTCCCCCTATCTTTCCTCGTGATCCTACGATTTGGCCCATTTTCAATAGAATTGGTCCTTGTGCCAATAAAAACCTATGACCCAAATTTTATCAAATTATCTCCAAAACTGCGACCTGTACTTTGCGCACAAGGTTACATGGACAGCCAGCCAGCCACAAGATTTAATTTTGATTTCTTATTGATTTAAACTAAGAAAGTCCTCTTATTTTAAGATTTTTACACACATTTGTTTCTTTAAGTTTAAAAGATATATATGAGAACCTTTTTCTTATAATTAGTTTTTGTTACTAAGTCGACTGTGTTTCCCCTTTCCTTGAGCATTTGCTACTTAATTTAGCCAGCGCTTTAGAAACTTCATAGCATTTTAACACATTTAAAGCATTTTTAAATAAATCCTTTTATTTATGGTTTTTCAATGCCTGAAGTTAAAGCTTTTTTCTCATTTTAATATATTTGTCCCCAATTTTGAAGAAAAAAAAGGATATATGAGGAGGTTTTTTGTTATCCAGTTGATTTTAGTCAAATTCATCATGTGTATTTGTAACACAATTCTACAATCGTTTTATAATTTTTTTTTAATTCAAAGTTATTTCAAGGAAATTATTAAGGTTTTTCATGGTGTAACTACAATTTTTGAAATCAAAAACTTTTTTTTGTGATATTTTTTGGTACATTGGGACTTAAAACGCTTCGGAGCAAATTTTTTTTTTTTTATTTTCATATAAATTTTAAAGCCTTTAAAAAGTAAAAGTGGCATTTTTAATTGATTTATTTTACCTTTTTTAGGCCATCCTTTTAAAGCAAGTTTGAATATTGAAAATTATCTTACTTATCAATCTACACAAAAGATATTTACGATAATAACATTTTTTTTTACCAAATTTAAGATGGCAAAAAAGGTAAAATTGATTATTTTATAATCCCATTATGCATAAAAAATATTTAAGAGTTATAAAAAAGGTTTTTTTAAACTAATTTTCATAGAAAATTGGCTTTTTAAAACTTTTGTAAGCTAAAAATATTTTTTTATGAATAAGGGCTTAAGTCTGTAACATTTTAATGTGAGTAAAGGAGAGTATAAATAATTTAATGAAAATTTATGAAATTGTTTTAGTAGAAATTTAGTAGAAAAAAATTGTTAAAGCTGTAAGGAAATGCGAAAGATTATTTTAATTTTCTTAATTCATTTAAAAAGAAAAGTTATAAAAACAAGTATTTACACAAGAACACGTAAATAAACATAAAATCCTTTCAAACATATTTTAAAAGGAAAAAAAATGCTAAAAAAACGTATCACACACTCGTTAGAGGATAAATAAACTTAATTTAATTTAATTTGTTTTTTTTATTTTTTTTTTTCTTTTAATTTTAATCAAAAGCTTAGCCCAATGGAAAATATTAAGAAAATGACAACATTAAGAACAATAAGATTAAAGTGAAGGAAAGAGTATGAGATGGAATAGAACGGGAACCAAGGAGAGTAAGAGGACGATGAAGAAAAGGAAACATGAATGTGCTTGTTTGCAAAAAGCTAAAAAAAAGAACAAATCTGGTTGCTGTATATTTAACACACAATTCATGTTCAGTCATTAGTAACGCTTTAGGTCATTGTTGACTGGCTTGACTAAGCACAACCAAGTCAAATAACTGTGGATGTTAGTATACCAGTAAGCATGTAAATATGTGTGGAATACACTGAACAAAATAAATGTGCTAAAGTAATGCTATGTTCACATTTGGATTTTTAAACGCGTTTAAGCAAAATGTTGATTTAGCTAATCAAAGCCGTTCACATTACATTTGAGATGATTAAGATGACAGATGATTAAGAAAAAACACACACACAAACACACAAAAAAACAACAAACAAATTTAAATTTCTTTCAAGTATTAAAAATGGATAAAAACACCTTTATAAAGTTATCAGAAGGTTATTTTAATAATTTTAATGATGTAATTGTGAAAATTTATGAATTATTTAAGAAAAAAAAATAAAAACATTAAGCAGCCATCTTGGCCGGTTGTACACGATCATGTTGGCGATTCTCATTTGGGGTATGTTCAGTGGATTCTATGTGGTTTATGAAGTGATTTAGTTGTAATCATGTCGATTTGAAGTGATTAACAAATCACTTCAATGTATGGTTAATCATCTCGATTTTGAAGTGATTAGAGCTTAATCACGTTCGAGCTGCTTAAACGCGTTTAAGAACCCAAATGTGAACATAGCATAAAACTTTTAATGTTGTTTAAAGTATATAAAGTATATTTAAATGTATATAAATTTTATGTATACACTGGTGTTTGAAGACTTAAATTTTTGAAATATTTACAGACAATTTTTTGATATTATGATAAATTTATTTTCCTTATCGTTTTTATTTCAAGTGTATATAAAAGAAAAAACATTTGAAATTAAAAGAAACTTGATTTACCCGGCAGTTTATTTACAGAAAATGCTCGTTTTCTCTAACAGTGTCAAAACATTTAAAATAGGATTGACTTTATTTAACATGTCACTTCACTGTATACTTCTTATCAACACATGCCTTTTCTTTCTTCAATGAGGCCTTCCAATATAAATTGCAGGAGTTCATATTTTCACAGCGTACAATTTGTCCAAAATATGAAGTTTTGCGTCTTTTTTTAACAGCTTACGCTCAGTGCTTATTCTTCTTAGGACTTCAGCATTAGAAACTCGATCTACCCACAAAATTTTCTAGGAGCCTACGATAAGACCACATCTCAAAAGCTTCAAGTCTATTCATTGTGTTTTCTTTTAGTGTCCAAGTTTCCAAGCCATACAAGAACACCGACCAAACATAGCATTTCATGAAACGAAGACGTAGGGATAAGTTAAGTTCCCGACTTGCTAGAATTTTATGATATTAAGTATTTGTTGTTCTAGCTATTTCTATTCGCTTTTTTTATTTCTGCATCGCTGTCCCAGTCGTTTTACATTAAGCCAAGGTATAAAAATCTGTTTACTTTTTAAATTTGTTGGTTGTTAACCATTAGAGTGGCGTTTGTCATGAATTTGGTTTTCTGAATATTAAGGTTTAATCTATAGTTGTTACTTTGTTGATTTACAGATTGTACCATCCTTTGGAGATCTTTGGAGATTATCTGCTGTTATAGTTTTTGTTGTTGTTGTAGCAGCGAGACCTGAAGAACAGGTGTTGCTGAGTTGACAATCCTTGGTCGGTGTTCCTTGAACTCCGAGTCGTTCCGGTGAGTAGAACCGATTGTCGTGGGAACGTGCTATTATAACGGGTGATTTTTTAGCTATTATCTTTTTGGCAACACTGGTTTAAACAGCTGACGCACGTTTCGTGTTTTGTTTCACTGTCAAATATCTTCAGTTTGGTCTATAATTTAACCATGAATCGTCTTACAAACGAACAACGCTTGCAAATGATTGAATTTTATTATCAAAATGCGTGCTCTGTTAAGAATGTTCATCGCGTGCTTCTTGTGTTCAGCGACGAAGCTCATTTTTGGTTCCATGGGTACGTTAATAAGCAGAATTGTCAATTTTGGAGTGAAGATCAGCCAGAAGCATTGCAAGAGCCACACAGCACGTTTAACAATGGACTTATTGAGAGGCGAGTTCGGTGAACATTTTATTTCACGTTCGGGACCGGTCAATTGGCCACCTATATCGTGCGATTTAACGCCTTTAGACTATTTTCTATGGGACTATGTTAAAGCTCATGTCTATGCACACATGCCCGCTTCAATTGACGCATTGGAAGACAACATTGAAGCATTTATTCATGAGATACCGGCCGAAATGTTGGAAAGAGTATGCCAAAATTGGACTAAGCGGATGAACCATTTGAGTCGCAGTCACTGTCAATATTTGCATGAAATAATTTTCAAACATTAAATTATATATAGCTCTTAAAAAATCACCCAATAGTTGTGCCATCTGCTTATCTTATGTTATTGATGAATAGTCTATTGACTTTGATGCCTGCTCCATCGTTCCATGTGCTTCTTGAAAGATTACATCAGAGAAGACGGAGACAGAATACACCCTTGTCGGCCTCCTCTGTTTTTGTAGGGATAGAATTTGTTCTTAAGTCATTACTACGAACTTCTGCAGTTTGTCTCCAATACAGGTTATTGATACAACGCGTGTCTTTCTCGTTTTTCAGTAAATCTATCAATTTATCGTGCTGCACTCTGTCAAAAGCTTTTTCTTTACTAGCACCTGGATGCAAAATAAAGCTTCCCTTGTGTCCATTGCCTCTCTGAACTCGAATTGAGTACGACCAAGTGATAATTCACATTTACCATAGAACCTCTGCTGAATTATTCTCAGGAATGTTTTTAAAACATGGTTCATTAAGGATATCATTCTATAATCATGACATCTCCTGGCATTTTTTTTTTCTTTTGGATTGTAAAAAATGTGGATTTTAACCAGTCGTTGCTATAAATTTCATTAAGAAGTTTGTGTAGGATATCCAGATTATGGTCACTTACAAGTTTTATGAGTTCTGTCAAATATCGGTTACAATTAATAATCAGATACTTGACCGATTCACACCATTTTCAATAGGTTTTGTACTTATAACTGAAAGCATATGTTTAAAATATAAAATGTTCTCTAAAATTGTGACCTCTACCTTAAACACAACGTTTACTTGGGCAGACAAATCTTTACAAAAAGTAATCGGTATACCAAAAGGTCTGGAACCAAAAGTTCTATGTGCTTAGCTCACCAGCAAGAGCGCATAATACTTTCACCACCTAAAGTGGGAAAGGTAATACATACATATACAGCAACTGAAAGTACAAAAGTGTCAACAAGTTATTAGTAACGGAGGAGAAACTCGGAAGCATTGTTCAGAAAACGATCACGACAACTATACTCAAAATAGCGCCGAATATTCGGTACAAATAACTCTTCTATAAAATTTATCCTTGTAACATAACTTTGTTTTGGTGAGCCCAGATTGCCCATCGTTCCAAATAGCGTTAAATCTCGAAAAATCGTCTGTTCATTGTGCATGGCATTTCTGGCTTGTTGTTGCTGAATATTTTGTTTTCAGGCCAGTCATTTTTGGTTTTTATGGTGGCATATTTTTAAAAATTCTTAAGGCATATTTTCTTTCAAATTTTATTGCATATTTCATACGTAAAAAACCCCTACAGGTAGTATTGGACTACGTGGTCGATTGTGGCTTAAATGAACTACTTACAACATGGTCCAATGTACTGCAGTATGGACCACGTTATAAGAAATTAACATGCAGTGCTGCCAACAACTGCATGATGTATACTTTTCCATAGTTTACAGTATTACACATTGGTAGCCCTGATGGTGTCCATTATTAATTGTTTATTTAAAAGTGAAAGCTTGTGAAATTTGTGGAAAAACTTAAAAAATACCAAGTAAATATATTTAATAACGGCAACAATACACTACAGTACACACCATAAAAGGCGATTAGTAAAAAATGAAAAAGAAAAATGCTTAAACTACCCCTTAAGTGTACTCCATACTGTAGTAACATAGTACTCCATGGAGTAGTTTAGGGACTACTTTGGTGGGTTATATGGTACCCTCCTAGGACATCGTTATGTTAAATGAACCACCTTTTACCCATATATTTTGAGTAGTTTTGAAGTTCTCCTACTCCTTTATGGACTACTTCTCCTTAAATGCATGTATGGACTAGTCTCGTTATCTGCAGGGACACTTTTTTGGGAATATTTCTGGTTTCTCTGGTTACAAATATTTGTTAACGCTGTGATTTAGCGCATTCTATCGTTTTGAGACAGCAAGTAGCGCGTTTTAGTTTTTAAAAGTTGACAACGCGGCTTGCCAGTTAAAAGGAGAGCAAAAGGGATAGAGAGAAGTAAAGTAAATTTTGAAACTGTAAAATGTATTGACTACTTATATTCGTTATCTTTAGTAATCTAATCAAGTCAATCTGTCAAGTAGTGCAGAAGAAACATTTAATTAACCAATGAAAAAGATTTCTTAACACTTATAGAATGGCTAGAGCATATCCTCATACCGAGAATTACCGGGTACTTACATACTTAGTAACACTTATACTACAACAACAAAAATACACATATTGTACAATGTACAATGTAACAAATACTTTTATGCAACAACAATTGTAACAAGTATAATGCAATATGTTTATCTTAAATTTACTGTTGCTTTAGAACTATTAACATTAGTGTAGTCGTATGTGTGTTTGGGCTTCCTTACAATGCTCTATATGTGTTATTTAAACAAAACAGCAAAATAAAACCTGTAGGAAACGGAAGTAACAGAAAACATATACGCACACACACATACATTCATACTCTGTTTACACATTATTCAAACATTAACATGTTCATGTAGCAGTTTAGCCGGGAGAGAGCTTAAAAGAAATCAAAAAGGAAAGTAAGAAAAACGAATTGAGAAAAACTGCTTAAATGAAGAGGGAATAAAAATAAAGATCTACTATAACAATAATTCTTGTTATAATTCTTTTTCTTAAGAAAAACAATTTTGTGTATATTAAAATAGTAAGAAAAATTTATAAAAAAGAAACAAATTAAGAAAGAAAAACTCATTTGACATGTACGAACGTAATAAACAACAACGAGCTGGTAGTTAAATAAATTTTTTTTTTTGTTAAATAAATCCTTGTTAGACATTGACGTTAAAGTGAAGTATTTCCTTAAATGAATTTTCTTGTTTAATACTTATAAGGCGTATAGAAAATAATTAGAAATGGCAGATGCTAAAAAAAATTACACTTTCAATTCTGCATAAAAACAGGTTGTTTGAAATTTTTTAGAAATAAATTTTTTATTTAAGTGTATTTGATAAAAAAAAAACTAAAGTGTTTAAGTTATTTTTTACTTAGCAACACTGAATTTTAACACAAAAACAAAAAACACGTTAAAAAGTATAGTCAGGTCAGCTTGATTTTAAAATGTCCTTTTCCACTGATGCCCTGGCTTGCGCCGCTAATTTGGACCGGAGAAACGCGATGCAAGCCGAAGCACTATTTTCCATACAGTTGTATTGATTTTTGTTTAATTGGTTACAAGCTTCCTAATTTTAGCCGAAAAAATAAATGTTGACTTAATAACACATAATTTTCTTTTAGATCTTCAAATAAAGTTAAAGCTTTCTTTTGAGTTACCATTTGACTTAAGGACTTCTCATTTTTATAACCCTTTAAGTTTTACGATGTTGCGGTTTCCAAAATTTTTTTATTTTATCAGCGTCTCTGAAATAATAAATGGATTTTATTTTAGAAGGGGCTTGTCAAAGATTTCTTCCAATATCAACCGGGTTTTCCCCTGATTTAGAACTTTTGAAAATATCCAACTTTGTTCTAAGCTTATTTGCTTTCTTTATTGACTCATTGTTGTAAAATATTAAGATTTTACTTCACTTAAGCAAATGTAATTTGCAACTACTAACGACCTTCAATTTGCTACCAGCAGACAACCTCTACATATACATACATATTTGCATTAGACTTAAACGGAAAATCCCCTTTTTCTGTTTTAGCTTTGTATAAACATTTTTATTTTAAGGAGGCATTTCCAAAGCACTGACTAAGCATTTTCGAAGCCATGCTACGCAAACTTAAATTAAAACGACTCAACTTCGTAATCACAGAAATTTTAAAAAGACGCAACTTCGAAACGACGCAGACCGGGGTATTGGAGTAAAGCGGACGGGTTTTCACGAGTAGACCCAGTATGAAATCTATGGAATACCTTGTTACACAACTTTTTAACTCATTATTTATTTCATTCACTTATAACGATTATATATAGCGGCATCAAATTTAAACGACATTTAATCAGGTGAAAGTGCCAAACACAAGTGGGCTCTTTATTGTCCTTGTGGGAAAATGTGAACCAACGACCAATAAATTTCGCTCTGAGGTTATCTATGCCACCTTTGATTTAATTACCAAGATTTGCACTAGATTTTATCATGTCTTCACAGCTCTAACTAAATTTAAGGTCCAAAGCGGGTTAACAACAACTACAAAATTTTTGTGTAAACATTAAAATTTTCTAATTTTTTGTACAAACATGCTTCATACGTTTTTCGTAGGTTTGATTAGCCCGTTTTATTTGGTCTTTTATTTAGGCCAAATTTGATCTCGATATCAAAACGCCCACTTCTCCAATTCAGCCCACATTTTGTCAGATGTTGTGTATTAATAACTAAGATGCTTGTATGTACCTAATTTGGAAACTTTGGACCTTGCCAATTTCTCCAATCCCGCCTATAATAGAGGTTGTGTATTGATAACCCAGCTATGTGCACTAAATTTTGACATTTTTCCTCCAACCGTTCTCGAGACATAAAAATATATGCTGTGTACAACCAATCACGATGTATCAAATTTGGAAACTTAAGCTCTAGCCAGTCTCCAGATATACATGTATTAATCTATATGGTCTTTGTATGGTGCCCCGACCACTTAAAACTTCAAAAAAGTCTATAGCCTATAGCACCTCCCAGATCATCAGTTGTATGTGTACTAGGGTGGTCGTTAACTGTATGGAGCATATTTGTTTTCTTTTTTTCTATGCTCTCACCTCCAATTCGGTGGGTTTTGATAAAAACGACACTAAAAAAGTTTTAGGACAATCGGCGAAGGCTAAACCGCCCATCACGTCCGCCAAAGTTTGGGAAAAATCAGTAAGTGCCACTTTTATGCCTCATGACTTGGAAAATATTAAGTTTACATAAAAATTGTTTACAGACAAGTTGTTGTTAGTAAAGTTTCCAACAACTTTTGTCTTAATAAGTTTTCTCTAAATCTCATATTTAACAAAAAGTAAAAAAAAAAAAAAAAAAAAAAATAGAGCAAACAGCCGTAATGATGTGAATTTTTTTTTAGAACTATTTTTTCTTACCCACGTCAATTCAGCTTCAATATTTGCGTTTGTGTGCGTTTGCTTACAAAAAAAAAAAAAAAAATAGTCAAACGCATATGATTTGTTTCAACCATACCTACCCGCTTTCTTCATTTCTTAAGGGGGCTCCCACTTAAAAATGTCAATACAGTCTAGAAATATATTGAAGAAAAAGGCCCATAACTGCCAAGGAATCGCCCCTAGGGACATGAAATGTATGACGGACCATCATTATTTTTTTATGCTTAACATTTCCTTAAAACATACTTGCCATATATCTCCACCTCTTAGGGGGGGCTCCTATACAAATATGGCGGTTTAAGGAAAATCTTAAAATTGGCACCTGCAGCGCCTAGAATGCCCCTAGATGAGTCAAATATTTGACCGATCCCACTTTATTCTTTATCTTAAATTTGGCCTATGCAGCGCCTAGGATGCCCCTAGATGAGTCAAATGTATGATTGATCCCACTTTATTTTTTATCCCCATCATTTGTTTTATTTCTTAAGGGGGCTCCCATATAAAATGTTCAATAATGACTAGGAATATATTGAAGAAAAGGACCCATAACTGTCAAGGAGTCGCCCCTAGGGGGAAAAAAAGAATGACCAACCTCCATTAGTTTTTTGTTTTCAACCTTTTCCTAAAACATACTTGCCCTTAATCACCACTTTTTAGGGAGCTTGTGAATTCAATAATTGCATCCTGAAGAATACTATAAGGCAATCTGTGTTTACACTATAATTAGTAGTAACAGTCTTATGGCCGTTTTCTCATTAGGCAATTATCTTTTTTCCCAACGAAAAACTGCACATTAAAGAAATTTGGTTTTCTCAATGTCTCATTTGTGTTCGATTTTATCGCAAAGTTAACCGGCACCCATCTGCCAATTATTTATTTTCTTTTTATTTGCCGTACAGATAAATTCAATCAGCTGACTCCCAACTTTTACATGTATTTTGAGTGGCATTGCCAGCTGAAAACAATGTTTTTTGTTGGTATATTGAGAAACCCAAAATCGTTAACGGACAGCTTGTCGTTCTAATAAATTTATGTTGACATTAAGTAACAGGCAGTTTGTCGATACATTGAGAAAATGGCCATTACAAAAGTTTACATACGACCGAAAAAATTCCAATTTTAAAATGAAAAATACATATAAATTTTTCATTTTTTTATTTATTAAAGTATTAAATATTAAAAATAAAAATAAGTATTAAATATTAAAAAATAGCTTAAATTCGTAAATTTATATCCAACAACACAAAATATTTCACTTTTTCGTCTTAGATACTTTTACATAAGTTTACATACGCTAAGTAAATTACATACTAAAAATTAAATTTAATATTTGGTATGGCCTCCTTTGGCTTTTATTACATCTGCCAGACAAGAAGGCATGGATAATGCTAATTTTTTGTAATTTCAGGTGTAATTTTGCTCCACTCCTCCATTAATGCTTCCTTGCGTTTTCTTAAATTTCGTTTCAAAACATCCCATAAATGTTCAATAACATTTAGATCAGGAGATTGTGGGGGATGCTCAAGCTTATGTTTGACATTATAAAGTAGCCATTCTTTTACCACTTTCGAGGAATGTTTCGGATCGTTGTCCTGAAGAAATATGACACCTTCTCCCAAATCTAACATTTCCACACTAGGAAGGTAGCTATCCTTTAAAATGCCAATATACATAGCCTTATCCATAATACCATCGATAATCCTTAATTTGCCAAAACCATTTGCGGCCATACATCCCCAGACCATGACAGAACCGCCTCCGTGTTTCACCGTTGGATTTATGTTCTGGGGTTCTAAGGCTGCATTAGGTTTTCGCCAAACTTTGGCACGACCATCACCCCCAAAGACCGTGAATTTACATTCATCGGTGAATATCACTCTTTCCCAAAACGTTACGTGGATGTTCTGATACTTTTGGGCGTATTCCCAACGCTTTTGTATATTTACAGGTCTCAGAAGTGGTTTTCTTCTGGCAACTCTGCTGTTGTAACCATTCTTTTTGATTGTTCTGCGGATAGTCTGATCAGAAACTTCTACTCCTAGATCTGCTTTTATTTTACGATTAATTTCGACCGCACTTTGTTTGGGGTTTTCTTTTACTAACCGAACAACTGCTCTATCCGTTCGTTATAAATAAAAACCAATAAAATATGAAAAATGTTACTATGTTTAGTAAAAAAAAAAAAAAATAAAAAAAAAATAAACTTTTTATGTCGTATGTAAACTTTTGTAAGACTGGTATGTAACATAATTATTGCATAAGATTCTTGTACTAATACAACTAACAATTTAAACTTTCGTAACACTATTTATCCTGATGGTTAAAAAAATTTGTAAAATAAACCAGTGTAGTATGATTTACTTTTTAAACTTAATTCCTTACCAAGTTTATCTTGGAAGCAAGATTATAACTTGGAATTTGGCTAGTTAATAAAACAATTTCTGTCTTGATTTTCAAAACTATGATTGTTTATTGATTATTTTATTCTAAATTTACATTTCTTATATACTAATTTCTTATGGTTATTTTGAGTGAACAAAATCACTCAATACTTATTACTACTTATTTTTGTTTGTGTGTATGTTTCATTCATGTATGTTTGTGTGAAGTTCAAGTGCAATAGCCGAATTTATGCTGACTATTTTTAATAAGCAACAGAATGGTTTGCACACGAACATACATGAATGGTTCAGTCAAGTAAAGTGCAGTTATAAACAAAGAATGTTGACACACGCAGAATCAAATTTCTTTATTGCAGTTCAATACACTGCGTTAATGTAAACAATTTAATATTATGTGTCAACAACTTTATGCACTCTACTTGATTTTGGTAGGTATACTACACCAGTGCTATTATAAGGTGCCTCAAATTGAAAAAAAAAAAATCCACTAAAATACAATTCATATTAAAAATTTTTTTTTTAGTTATTAGTATTGTGGTTATTTTATTGAACTATTTATGGTTTTAATCCAAATTTTTAATATTTTTAATTAGGCTTAAGTTCATTAAATTTAATTTTCATTAAATTATTTTTATGAAGAAAGGAATTTTACAACATGAAAATTAATTAAAATTTATTGATAATTTTTCATTCTTGACTCAATCTGGGCTCGGACAGGTTACCCTGACATGTTTCGATTGCAACCACTCAATCTCCTCAGAGGGCTTGCCGTTTAACACTCGCAGCCATCGACGACTGCTGACGTCATTAGTCAAACATCAATCCTTAAACCAAATTGTATTCAACCTTTGGTAGATCGAAATTTGCTTTGAATGATTATCTATTTTAATTTATTTTAACATGTTATTCCTTTACTTCTGTTTTTTCGTACTTTTGTCAAGAATTCTTCTTGAAGTTCAAAGTACATATTTTTTGTTTATTTTCATTTTTTGTCTTTCTTATTCTTGTTGACCTTTTAAGCACAACTTGAAGGACAAATGCAAACATAGAGCTCGTGCCTTAGCTTTAACAGTTATTAGTATTGTGGTTATTTTATTGAACTATTTATGGTTTTAATCCAAATTTTTAATATTTTTAATTAGGCTTAAGTTCATTAAATTTAATTTTCATTAAATTATTTTTATGAAGAAAGGAATTTTACAACATGAAAATTAATTAAAATTTATTGATAATTTTTCATTCTTGACTCAATCTGGGCTCGAACCCAGGTGTTTACGGACAGGTTACCCTGACATGTTTCGATTGCAACAACTCAATCTCCTCAGAGGGCTTGCCGTTTAACACTCGCAGCCATCGACGACTGCTGACGTCATTAGTCAAACATCAATCCTTAAACCAAATTGTATTCAACCTTTGGTAGATCGAAATTTGCTTTGAATGATTATCTATTTTAATTTATTTTAACATGTTATTCCTTTACTTCTGTTTTTTCGTACTTTTGTCAAGAATTCTTCTTGAAGTTCAAAGTACATATTTTTTGTTTATTTTCATTTTTTGTCTTTCTTATTCTTGTTGACCTTTTAAGCACAACTTGAAGGACAAATGCAAACATAGAGCTCGTGCCTTAGCTTTAACAGTTATTAGTATTGTGGTTATTTTATTGAACTATTTATGGTTTTAATCCAAATTTTTAATATTTTTAATTAGGCTTAAGTTCATTAAATTTAATTTTCATTAAATTATTTTTATGAAGAAAGGAATTTTACAACATGAAAATTAATTAAAATTTATTGATAATTTTTCATTCTTGACTCAATCTGGGCTCGAACCCAGGTGTTTACGGACAGGTTACCCTGACATGTTTCGATTGCAACAACTCAATCTCCTCAGAGGGCTTGCCGTTTAACACTCGCAGCCATCGACGACTGCTGACGTCATTAGTCAAACATCAATCCTTAAACCAAATTGTATTCAACCTTTGGTAGATCGAAATTTGCTTTGAATGATTATCTATTTTAATTTATTTTAACATGTTATTCCTTTACTTCTGTTTTTTCGTACTTTTGTCAAGAATTCTTCTTGAAGTTCAAAGTACATATTTTTTGTTTATTTTCATTTTTTGTCTTTCTTATTCTTGTTGACCTTTTAAGCACAACTTGAAGGACAAATGCAAACATAGAGCTCGTGCCTTAGCTTTAACAGTTATTAGTATTGTGGTTATTTTATTGAACTATTTATGGTTTTAATCCAAATTTTTAATATTTTTAATTAGGCTTAAGTTCATTAAATTTAATTTTCATTAAATTATTTTTATGAAGAAAGGAATTTTACAACATGAAAATTAATTAAAATTTATTGATAATTTTTCATTCTTGACTCAATCTGGGCTCGAACCCAGGTGTTTACGGACAGGTTACCCTGACATGTTTCGATTGCAACCACTCAATCTCCTCAGAGGGCTTGCCGTTTAACACTCGCAGCCATCGACGACTGCTGACGTCATTAGTCAAACATCAATCCTTAAACCAAATTGTATTCAACCTTTGGTAGATCGAAATTTGCTTTGAATGATTATCTATTTTAATTTATTTTAACATGTTATTCCTTTACTTCTGTTTTTTCGTACTTTTGTCAAGAATTCTTCTTGAAGTTCAAAGTACATATTTTTTGTTTATTTTCATTTTTTGTCTTTCTTATTCTTGTTGACCTTTTAAGCACAACTTGAAGGACAAATGCAAACATAGAGCTCGTGCCTTAGCTTTAACAGTTATTAGTATTGTGGTTATTTTATTGAACTATTTATGGTTTTAATCCAAATTTTTAATATTTTTAATTAGGCTTAAGTTCATTAAATTTAATTTTCATTAAATTATTTTTATGAAGAAAGGAATTTTACAACATGAAAATTAATTAAAATTTATTGATAATTTTTCATTCTTGACTCAATCTGGGCTCGAACCCAGGTGTTTACGGACAGGTTACCCTGACATGTTTCGATTGCAACCACTCAATCTCCTCAGAGGGCTTGCCGTTTAACACTCGCAGCCATCGACGACTGTTGACGTCATTAGTCAAACATCAATCCTTAAACCAAATTGTATTCAACCATTGGTAGATCGAAATTTGCTTTGAATGATTATCTATTTTAATTTATTTTAACATGTTATTCCTTTACTTCTGTTTTTTCGTACTTTTGTCAAGAATTCTTCTTGAAGTTCAAAGTACATATTTTTTGTTTATTTTCATTTTTTGTCTTTCTTATTCTTGTTGACCTTTTAAGCACAACTTGAAGGACAAATGCAAACATAGAGCTCGTGCCTTAGCAGCAGTCAGCAGTCGTCGATGGCTGCGAGTGTTAAACGGCAAGCCCTCTGAGGAGATTGAGTGGTTGCAATCGAAACATGTCAGGGTAACCTGTCCGTAAACACCTGGGTTCGAGCCCAGATTGAGTCAAGAATGAAAAATTATCAATAAATTTTAATTAATTTTCATGTTGTAAAATTCCTTTCTTCATAAAAATAATTTAATGAAAATTAAATTTAATGAACTTAAGCCTAATTAAAAATATTAAAAATTTTTTTTTTATTTAAAAATATTATTTGTTCAAGAATTTTTATTATCACTTTACATCATTGGTGTCCAGCCCATACCACAATTGTGGAAATAATTCACACACATTCTTCACACGCATTCTTACGCTCTTTCATTTAGTCCAAGAGAGTACACAATTCAGTCGTCGATTACCAAGCGACGAGTGCACATGCGGCGGATGCTTACATACTTTTAGTATTTTTATTAAGAATATTTGTCTCTTTATTCACTAATACTAATAAAAAACAATACAACCACAATTTAAATTTTGGACGTCACTGCTTTACATTTAAGTTGTTTGCCAATGCTGCCTTTTAATGATTGTCTTTCTTATAAAGCGGCTTTAAATTTTCATATTATTTTCCACTTCCAGGAAAATTCATTAAGAAATTGCTGTTGAATAATTTTTCACAATAACTTTACAGCTGGCAGCACTTGTTGCTTTCGAAAAGACAATGAGAATAGAGTTTTATTTAATCTCACTTCCATTGAATTCTGTGAGAAAATATTGTTGTTATTTCTTTTAAGGCATAAGAAATAATAACAGATTAGATGTAAGAAGAGAAGTTATGAAGTAGATAAATAAATTTTACTAAAACCTAGTAAATGTTGGGGAGAAAAACTTGTACATTGTTGTGTAGAATTGAAGAAAATTTGTCAGTTATTTAAATACTTGTGGCCAATTTCACCGATTTATTTTTATATCGATTTATGTTTAAAATTCGTTTATCACGTCAAATAAAAATTAAATTTATATGAAAAACTATATTTTAGTATGAATTGATATTTAAATAGAATTGTTGAAATTGGCCATTAGTTGCAAAATATGCAAAACTTCAACTATTTTGTTTATAATAGGGGTGTTATATATATAAAACATTTAGAAATAAAAGTGGTATTCCCACCCAACTTGTTAATTTGTTACTCGGTAGTTTGTTAATTTTTTAAAGTTACCAACTGTGAACGACAACCTTTTTAAAACTTTGTTCGTCTGGTACTTACTCTCAATCTACACGAAATTTGCCAAAACGCAAATAAATGTATCGCAAATGGCTTTTTTATTATATTTATTTAGAAACTGCAACAGCTGATTGTAAGTTACCAATTAACAACTATTTTATAAGGGGTGCCGCACAGTGCTTTGGTCCATAGACATAAATCAAAAAAAAAAAAAACAAATCTTATATTGTACTTAAAAATGTACAGATCGATAGATAACAAAATAATTAAAATGAATTTTGAAGAATTTTCAAGATTTAACTCTTTTTGGCGGCGCTAGAGGGCGCCAAAGTTTGAGAATTTATAGTAAAAATGGCCAAGCAACTACTTGAGTTTTACATGCTTTAGGAAAACTGTTGTCAAATTGTTGTTTTTTAAAGCACGAGATTAAAATTTTTTTCTGTAGTAGCTTACTATATTTAGAACTAACTGTAAAAAAATTTTATTGAATTATTTTCTCATAAGGGTTTTTTTTTATTGGTTTGAAAAAAGCTTATTACTTACTTAAGCTCTAAAAATTTTCTAACTTTGATGGAATATTAAAAAAAAAAGAAAAATACCGTCTATGGGTTTTTTTCTGATTTCGAATATTTAAACTGTTTTCTAATAACTCCAAGAAAAACAATTGAAAAAATTTTACCACAACTTGAAAAAAAAAATTTTATTTAAATGGCTATTTTCATGATTTTTGCTCAAATTTTGATAGTTTTCAGGAGTTTAAAAGACAATTAACTACAAATACTGTGAAATATTAATTCAAACTTATACCGTTCAATAAAAAACAACAAAAATCCAAATATGTATAAAAAATTTTTTGTGTTTGCCTGCATTTTACGGCATAAGAGGGCGCTGAAATCACAAATGCCCTTGGGTTTTTATTGTTTTAAGAAAATAATTGTAAAAAATTCATTTTCTGGATTACTAGATTAAAATTTTTTTCTGTAACACCTAATTATATTCTATACCAACTACAAAAAAATTTTGAGGGGAATTATGCTCCTATACATATTTTTTAATGGTTTGAAAAATGCTTATTATTTATTTAAGCTCTAAAAATTTCCTAACTTTGATGGAATATTAAAAAAAAAAGAAAAATACCGTCTATGGGTTTTTTTCTGATTTCGAATATTTAGACTGTTTTCTAATAACTACAAGAAAAAAAATTTAAAAAATTTTACCACAACTTGAAAAAAAATGTATTTAAAAAAATGCTATTTTCGTGATTTTCGCTCAAATTTTCATAGATTAAATTAGTTAAAAAAAAAATAAACTAGGAACATAATAAGAAATATTATGGTATTAAAGTGGCTTTATGTAATTATTATGAAACGTAACTAATAACTAAAATAAATTTCAGGGTGCTTGTACGAAGAAGCATTGGAAGCCAACCACAAAATCGTGAGAAAAACCAGACTTTCCCATACGAGAAAAACGTCACGACGACACTCATAAAGATTTAATGACTCATTTAATACATTCCTCAGATCCGTTGTTATCTTCAATTGTAATTAAAAAATATGAACAAACATATGTAAATAATAAATAAATTAGTTTAAAGAAAATAAATTAGGAATATAATTAGAAATAATTCCAAATAATTCATTAGATCGGCTCAGAATCACTTTCTGAGTCGATCTAACGATGTCCGTCCGGCCGGCTGGCGGTCCATGCAACATTGTGCATACAGATCGCAAATTCGGAGACAATTTGATGAAATTTGTCCCAAAGGCTCTGACTGGTACAAGGACCAAGCCTAATAAAAATGGAAAATCGGTCCATAATTTTACAAAAGCCATCTTATTACATCGGCAAGATTAAATTTGGTCCAAACCAAACTAATTTTATTGCAATCAAAATCAGCTTTTCAAATTGTATTGGAATCTTTCTATTTTTGAACATAGCTCCCATACAAATCATTCTCCCGAAAAAGCTTTTAATGCCAGCTTCCTTAAAAATATTAGCATTTACATACAAATTGGCGACTATGACTTTTACGATAGCTACTAAGTCATGACAAAATGTTGTCCAGATAGGTCCAAAATAAACTATAGGTTCCATATAAACCCTCATCCAAAAAACTCATATACGGAGCTTAAGATATCTAAACAATATTCGGGAGAAAGAACTTTTAAACGAATCTTAACCTCATAACATAATTTTGTTCTGGCGGGTCCATGATTGCCCATGGGTCCCAAATAGATTACACTCTAGGAAATTTGTTTTTAAATACGATACTATACTATATTTTTCACATTAATAATCCGATTCTACCAAAATTCGGCACACATATATATCTAACAAATATAAATTTCCACACCAAATTTTATAACGATTGGATAATTTTTGAAAGTGTTATAGCATTTTTAAGAAAAAGGATATATGGCAGGACCTTGAGTCCTTGTTCAGATTTAAATGAAAATTTGCACACACGTTGTTAGTTGTGTGTGTATTAGCCTGACCATTTTTTTGTATTTTTGTGGGCATTATTGAAGCTTAAATTACATTTTTCCATTTCAGGACACATGGGAGGTAGGCGTGTCCTTGAACCGATTTATCCAAAAATTCATATTTTTCTTAAATTTCTGACAACTCCTTCTATTTATGTCCCTTCGTTATATGGGGACAAAGCACAACTTGTTGAATGTTAATCCCGTAGCGCGTTTAATATAAATGCGTATAAAAAAGTAACAATTAACGACTACCAAACTAACAAGCTCGGTATTAATACCACTAATGATTAAAATATTGTTAAATTAACTCCTTATGTTCAAGAATTTTATTATAATTTTAAATAAAACTAAGCTTAACTAATTTCGTTAAATGGCGTTTTTTATATTGAAAAAGTTTTTTTCCATACCTTTCAAAAATTTAATAAATTTTTTTTATGTTTTTAATTTCCATTCTTTCACACTCTTTAACTCTTGATTAAAAAAAGAAAACAGAAGTCAAATTACAGCATTCAATTGTAATTTCAGTCGATATTGAATGCCGTAATTTTGCCCCAGGTTCTCTTTATTTGGATATCTATACAACAACTTTTTTTTTAATTAACAAAAATAATATTTAAATAAACTCTTCATAGAAATTGCTTATTTCGTTAAATTTTATTCACTGCGCAACTACTCTCAGTCAAGTAATTATATGTGCAAAGTAAATTGTCACTGTGCTTTATGTTCTACTAACGGTAAAGTAGTCGTTTTTGGTATGTTCATTCTCTTTCGATTACTTTTATTAAGTATATTTCTGCACCGACATGCGGGAAAGTTGTGTCAATTAGTTTTAAAGCACTTATCCCGTGACACAGTTTTATAATAAAAAGGAACGAATTGTGTTGGGTGAAAACAGAACATATCACTTAACTGGTGATAATGTGTTAAAAGAGTAGTTACTTCAGCTTTGGATCAGAATTGGCAAACAACAAGTCATGTAACTGGAGTTTGTGGGGGTAGTTGCTCATTATAGCATATTAACATGGTTCACACGGGACAATATCTGCGACAGGCATTATTTTAACCCAAAATTTAATGCTTCCATTTCGGTTATTTCAGTGACCTGTTACAAAGTGTCAAAAAAGTGCCAATTTACACCCTACTAGGACATCGCCATGTTAATGTGACAAGTCCCTTAATAAAGTGTTAGAACTAGAAAGAAAGCATTCGTAGTTACGTTATTTTTAATAAATTTACACTGAAAGAATTTTCTTCACAATACCAATGAATTTTGGCATTAATCCCATGAAAGATTGCATTAAAAAGGAACCTATGCAGCGCTTCGTGGGATCAATAAAACCTGTTTCATTAAAATGTATTTAATAAAACATTACATTAGATCTATGAATATTATTCATATGTTGAATGCTTTCAACAAAGTAAAAATTTTTTTTTTTTATTTTATTTTGTTTTATTTTTTTATTGTTTTTCTGTCTCTGGCGGGAATCGATCGCGCAACCTCGGTGCAGATAGACTAGCTTACTACCAGCTAGCCTACAGGGGCAGTGTAGTTTTTGGAAAAAAAAACTATGTTTTTTACTCAATTAAGAGCGTAAATATAAGAAAAAATTGTCAATAACAACAATAACAACGTTGATTGAAAGTTTTTATTTCATTACTATAATGACATTTTTCAGTGTCATAATGAAAATTTAAACTTATGAAAGCATTATTGATTTTGTTTCATTTTTGATTTAATAAATTTAATAGCATATTACATCAGATGTATGAAATAATTAAATCTTACATTTTTTGATTAACAATTAAACATTTTTTTAAGGAAACTATAATTTTTTATTATTTTATTAATACAGTTATGTTTGTATATTGTTTTTTTATGTTCCCAATTAAAATTTTTTGTTTAATTTGGACAAACTTAAGTTTTCATATATCCAATGAAAATTTTTAACGTAATTACGAAATGCAATGAAGCGATTTTGACGAAAATACTTCATTATAACAATGAAATTCCATTTTGACAATGAAAATTTTCATTTATCCAAGGAAAATTATTCATTAAATATATGAAGCATTTTTCGTTCAGTGTATGTAGTTGCAAATTCCGTAGAAAATATTTATAAGTGCAAAATGAGTTATTTGTCTTCTGATGAGTGTCAAGTCAATATGTCATACATTAAGCCGAGAAAATTATTCCTAAGTGAGTATAGCGCATAAACAAAGGGTGGTTAAATTTTAAGAGCCGATGTTGATTTTGAAGACAAATTATTTAGGAAATTATTGTCATTTCTTTTTATTATGATAATATTGGTATGGTTCAATTATGTGTGGAACAAAATTTCGGCCAAATGGCCGCCGCAACCTCGGCAGCACAACACCATCCGATGATCCAAATTTTCGATGAAGCTGAGGCATAATTGAGGTTTTATGCCGTTAATGTACCAAATTATCTCATCATTTAGCTTTTGAATTGTTGCTGGCTTATCGACGTACACCTTTTCTTTCAAAGAACGTCAAAGAAAGAAGTCCAACGGTGTCGAAAGACGTGATCTTAGAGGCCAGTCGACACCGCCAATACATGAGATAACACGGCCATTGAATTTGTCGCTCAAAAGTAACTGCCTGACCGGCCTCATTTGAAAAAAATACGTTCCGATGATGCCGCCAGCCTATAAACCGCACCAAACAGTCCCTCTCTGTAGGTTCATTGGTTTTTCGACAATCACTCTTGGATTATCATTCGCCCAAGGCGAATTCAACTACAGGTGGTGTCGGAACTACAACAATCCAAAAACAACAGAAACAACATAGGGTATTTTGTATTGCATTGTTAGTGTTTACGGCTCGAAATGTCAACCATACTAAGCAAAACACCAACAAATCAAAACAAATAGGCTCGAACTGTCAAAATCAGAAGGCGTTTTGACACCACCTGTAGTATTTCGTCTCGCATTCGCCCAAATGCGGCAATTCTGCTTATTGACGAATCCATTGAGGTAAAAATGTACCTCATCACTGAAGATGATTTTCTTCGAAAATTGATCATCAACTGTTGCCATTTCTTGCCACCATTCCGACCATTGACGACCTTTGGAATGACCAAGAGGCTTTAGTTCTTGAGCCAATTGCACCTTGTAAGCATGTTAATGCAAGTTTGCTCAAATGTTTGTACGATTTTTCCGATGGACGTCTACAGGAAAACTGCCATAAAAAAGTTCATGGTGCAGTATCACTCATGGTATGGTAAACATTTTAATCAAAAGGCAAGTCCAAAATATGCTTTGTGCCAGACAAAAGTTATGCTGAAATATACATTGATTTATTAGAAAGCAAACTCCTTGATTTTGCTGGTGATTTGCATGGCGATGAATGGATTTTCAGCCGCCTCGCGTGGCACAGTAGACAAAGGTTGAGTTGCTTAATTGGCCTGCTTTAAGCCCAGTCCTCAATCCCATCAAAAATTTAAGGGGAATTATTTCTGCAGTGTAGTTTGTAGTGTTCATCTAATGTATATCCATGTGTCTGTCTCTTCATCGTAGAGTTTAAACGGCTGGACTGGTTTTGATTTTATATTGTTTGTTTGAAAGGTGTCGAGAGTGTTCTTAGCTTTGTTTGAAGAAAATCGGTTCAACCATTTCGAAGGTATCTCTTCTTTTCCAGCTGTATCCGCTTGAATCTGTGTGTCTACGGCACCGAAGTTCCCAGACACCTTTTCTTTAATCTTCTAACCTATAAATGTTTGAAGAACATCAATTCGCACGCAGAGAAAAAACATGTTTTAATATGGTCACCTCCAACAAAACTATTTTTAAAGAAAATTGTCACCTACACCCATATTATGGTTGAATTAGCCATCCATCAAGAAGGCACAACCATATTATGGTTGCATCTAAACATGTTATGGTTAAATATGACAATAATTTGTTTTAAAATTAACTATAGTATTTTCCTCTTTTCCAAGAGCAACATGCTATGGTTGAAAACCAACCATGTTGTTATAAGTGTTAAACATGCTTAAGTTATTATGGCCATAACATGTTCGGAGGCAACCATAATATGGTTGTGGCTTCTTGATGGAGGGCTAATTCAACCATAATATGGTTGTTGGTGACAATAACTTGGTTATATTAAACATAATATGTTTAACATTTTCTAAAAATAGTTTTGTTGGAGGTGACCATATATTAACATGTTTTTTCTCTGGGTGCAGTTTGGAGTTAATATCTTGTTATTTTTTCTAAATAATTATACATCTTAAACAATTAAGAATAAGCTTGTTCATGTGCAATTGTCGAAATATATAAAAAGTTGAAGGAAAGAGCAGCTGCAATTAAAATTCGCCTAGATGATTGCAGTTCTGTGCAGGAGAGTTAAGAGCAACTTCATCAGTATGTGGTAAAAGTTCCATTTAATGCAAACGGCTAAAAGCCATAAAAGCTGTGCAATTGCAAAAATGACTGAAGTAGTAGTAGCATAAATTATTAAAGATATTCAGACGGTGAGAATGATGATAGTAAGCGGTGCAAGCCTTTATCCGTGGTATCAGGAATAACTTAAATAATATTGGCAACATCCCCCATAAGCTGGCTAGACAACTACGATGCCCCTTTTTTACAGTAAAGCCCTTTGGCAATGTAAGTAAAACACCAAATTACTTTGCATCGAAAAAGGAAAGGATGTTTTGAAAATTTTTACATATGAGCCCATTTTGGTAAAGCCATTTTTTTCTGAGCCGAATAATTTGTTTTGAAATTATTTTCTTTTAAATTTTTTATTACCTTCTAATAGTTACTGAAATAAAACAAGTTTAATAAGTTTCTTTCTAGTTTTTGTTTGGGTTAATTGGGTTAATTAGTTAAATTAACATTTGTTTATTCAAGATAAGGCAAAGTGCTTTAATTCAAAGAACAATTTTTAAAATTTAAAAAAAAATCTAGATTTCTATAATTTTTTTTTTATATTTTATCTTCCCTTCCATTTCTCTATGTTTTTCTAAACAATATTTTGCTATTTTATTACTATTGTTTGCACAAGTTGGCCTTTAGATAACAAAAATAAAAGATAGACTCCTTCTTTATGATACTGGGTGGCACAAAATGGGTTAAATAATTAAAATCAGTGTTTGAAAATAAACCCTTAATGTCGCTCCTCAGTGTTTGGTTCGTTAGATTTATAGAAAACACAAACGCTAATAGTGTTTGTGTAGTAAATCATTAAAAAAAATAACGTTTCCCTGTTTGTCATCTTTCGAAAACAAAATAATACTGTTGTTATCCAACTCAACAAAAAGATGAGAGCATTTAATTCCGTTCGGGGTTTTTTTTTAAACCGCAAACTTCTTTGTGCTCAGTTCAGCTCACAAATTTTCGTTCGATTCTCTTGTGCATAGCGCCTTTTTGGGCTGGTAAAAAAAAAATCAAACATTTTTTACAAAAGCAAAATACACATACGAAAAAAACAAAAAACCAGCAAAATAATTTTGCACAAGCAAAACATATACACAATACACACACAAGCTGTTCGTGTTGCGGTTGTTGCTAAAATTTTTCGTTTGCTCATTTCTTTATCAATGTAAACAAATAAACATTATAGAACATTAAAATATAATGTTTGTCTACAGTATCACTAGAATTGTTCTGTTTCTTAACAAAGAACAGAACACTATTTAATGTTCGGCTCTTTCTTGGAAATAGTTACGAACGGTATTAAGGGTTGTGTTCGTCTACACAAACACTAAAAAATAGATATCGCTCCTGGGTGTGTAGGCCGAACGCTATATAATGTTCTGTTTATTTTCGAACACTAATTTAAACTTTCAAAAACTTTTTGACTAATGTGATTCTTATAAATTGTTTTTGTTTTACTAAATTTTATTTTTGGGGAATTTTTTGAAATGTTCTTAAAACATTATCCTCTGTCATTTTCTGCTTTGCACAAATGTTTTTTTTAAACTTTTTTTCATAAGTCTTGGAAAATTTCGTGGGTAATGGATATGATAAATATAATTTCGAATGCTGGATTTTGGTTGAAGGATGGTTGCTGACTTGTTAACGTGCACTTTTTGCTTCAAATATCCCAAGAAACGGTCAGGAACTGTTAACTCCGGTGAACGTGGAGGCCAGTGAAAAACGCTTGTGGGCGAAATAGTTGATTCGCCGCATTGAGCCATTGAGGTGTTTGCACTATGTGCTATCGCTCCATCTTTATTAAAGTCACAAGATTTGAGGATTTTCAAGAGCTGGCTATTACATTTTTTTTCTAACATCGTCCGATATGCACCTCTGTTAATAGAGATTGAAACGCCGATGTGATTTTCAAGAAAACATGGGCAAAATTTCCTTTCGGGCGAATGTGTGTATAAAACACTGAGGGACTGCTCTGGGATTATCTGTAATCCAAATCCCAAAACCAGCACTTTTCTTGTTGGTGTAGCCATTTAATAGAAAATTGACTTCACTACTAATTGAAGAATAAGGTCTGGTTCCATAGATTGTGGGTTTGGAAAAGCTAAATTGTTCTGGGACGGTGTTCTTAATATTGTGGGGATATTCATATTAAATTTCCTAAAAATATTAAGAAAAAGTATTAGTTAAAAAAGTTATAGAAAATTCAAACCATGTAGCTCATTCTGAACCACCCTGTATAAACTCTAGAACTCTTACTTTTATTAAAGAAGAAGAACAACCTTTTTTTTATTTTATGTTCACCTTTTCTTCACTCATAATCGTTTTAAAACTGTTGCAAAATAGATTTTAATTTCATAAATAGACTTTTATTGTTTTATAGAAGAAAAAGAAAAATGAACAAGGCGAAATAAGAAAAGATACTAAAATAAATTTGTCCTAAAGAACTTAAATTGATTCATGTTTATGGAGGATTTTCTTGAAAATAATTGCGTTTGCAGGATAAAGTGTTTTGTTTAGTTTGCTCTGCTTAGAAGAGGGATTTGTTTGTTTGTGTGCGAAAGTCTTGAGACTAAGAACTTTTTAGTAAAGAGATTAAATTGTCATAGTGGATTTTTTAGTGGGTTTGTTATATTTTTCTGTTAATAAAATTAATAGAAAGAAAAATTGCGTGTGCTTTTAAATGATTACAAGATAAGCTTTCGTATATAACTAAAAAAAATTATTAATACGTTTTATTTCTTTAAAAACTTCTGTATGGCATCCTTTTTGTAGAAAGTTTTGCCTTTTACTTTTTCAATTAAAATAAACTGCAGGTTAAGCTCATCAATTGTTTGCTGAAGCTTATCCTTTATTTTGAACCTTCATTTCGATTATGAATCTTTATTTCATTAAATTCGATCAAGTATCTATATATCAATCGGCAAAAGCAAAATAGTTCACAACACTTTTCTTCTCCGTTTTTTCCCACAAATCTAAACAAAAAATACACCATTTAAAAAGTATCTACTTACAGAAGTGCACAATATATATTTTATAAAAATCTGAGGCGGTAAAAAGGGCAAAAACGGGAAAATTCGGTAACCTCATATCCCTAACGCCAAAAGAGATATATAAAAAAAATTAATACTTATCGTAGTTCATTAAAAAAAAACAAGTAAGAAAGTATAGTATAGTCAAGCCCGACCATATGATACCCTACACCATAGTATTTAAAAACACATTATGCTTATGTATCCATATAAATAGGGATTTATCTGTGCTTAAAAACTTCATTAAAATCGGTTTGAAAGTTTGTGAAAGGCAGAAATTGCTCTCTACCTCCCCTTGTGGTCCTATTTTTGAGAAACTGTATAGTTTATGTGCCCATATAGATATAGATCTATCTATGTTTTAAATTTCATTAAAATCTGTTTGAGAGGCAGATATTGCCCCTATCTCCACTCGTGGTCCTATTTTTTTAAAAATGCATACCTTTTGTGTTCATATCGGCTTGATAGTTTCTGAGATGAAGAAATTTCCCCCTATCTTCCCTCGTGGTCATACGATTGAGCACATTTTCAATAGGCTTGGTCCTTGTGCCAATAAGAACCTATGACCCAAATTTTATCAAATTATCTCCAAAATTGGGACCTGTACTTTGCGCACAAGGTTACGTGGACAGCCAGCCAGCCGGACGGACATCGTTAGTTCCACACAGAAAGTGATTCTGAGTCGATCGGTATACTTTAAGGTATAATATTTTAAGGCGTTACACACATCAGCACAAATGCATAATACCCTCTCCACTATTGTAGTGTGGGTATAATTAGCGTACAGATGTCTGGTACTTTTTGAAATTCGGCCCTTTTATGGCCAAACGGGCAAAACCTGTACTTTGGAACTATTTTTCACCCCATCTATCTTTTCAGCTAATAAGCTTAGAAAAAAAGATTATACCAAACTCGTAACTTATCTAAAATATAAAAATATAATTTAGGTACTTTTCCGAAATTCGAACCTTAAAGGGATGCAATAGCACCTATTTTTGGTACTTTTGTTACAAACAATTTGAATCAATTTATTTTTCATTGACGTTAACGTACACAGAAAAAATTAAAAATTTTCTCTAATCACCAATTTTATACCAAATTCATAGAATCAAGCAACCCATTTGTTGATTTTGCACCTTTTACCAAAATGATTATATTGATTACTAAAAATTGTAAAAATTTAATATTTTGAATATTTTTTTTTTTTTCAATAAATTATATTTTAAATTTTAATTAAAAAAATTATTAAAAAACTTTGCCGTTTCAAACAATGTGTTGATTGATTTTGACAATTTCACAAGTTTAAATTATTTTATTTTAAACGAAATAATTTTTTGTTATTTGATTATTATTTTAATTCAAAATTTATTTCAAAACAACTAAAATAGTTATTAAATCAAAATTATATTTTTAATTTTCGTTCAACAAAAAAAATAATTGATACAATTATCACATTAATTAAATTTTTATACTTTAACAATAATTTTTTTAATTGATAAAAAACTACTAAAAATTTTTTGTGTGTATTTAATTGGTGGGAGCCCAAATAATATTAAAATTTTTGATACTTCAATAAGGGGTGAAAAAAAAGGGTAAAACGGGAAATTAAACTTCTTTTTTTTAACTTTTCCGTGCTGCATGTGGTAATTTTTGAAATTTCTATAAAATTACACTTAGAAACATAAAATTATATGTGTAGGATCCTAAGTGAATGAGAGCCTAAAAGATGAAAAAGCTTGGTACTTTGTTGTTCTTCAACTGGTACTTTTTTTAATTTTCGTTAATATTGAACCAAGAAATAGAAAATAAGGCATGCAATACACTGACTCGATAAAAATCTACAAAAGGGATATTTTTGGTACTTTTTCTTTATATAACTGGTACTTCTTGAATTAGTATTACTACCCTGACTGAATACAAATCTGTAAGAGGGATCTTTTTGGTACTTTTTCGTTCTTTAACTGGTACTTCTTAAATTTGTATTAATACCCTGACTGAATAAAAATCCTCAAGAGGTATATTTTTGGTACTTGTTCGATCTTTAACTGGTACTTTTTGAATTTTTATTAATAGTGAACCTAGAAACAAATAATTCAACTGGCAGAGTGATTTACAAACTATATGAGGAGTCTTTTTGGTACTTTTTGTGTTATTCAATTGGTAGTTTCTGATTTTATTTATATTATTGAATTAACGGTATTAAATCAGACATTATATTTATATTATTGAAGTAACGGTATTAAATCAGACATTTAGGGAATTAAACGAAATATAACACTTGGATCGGAGGTTGGTAACTCGCAAAGTCGATCCACTAAGGCGAAAAAAAAACCAAAAGCTTGAAACATGTATATTAATTTTTACGTATATTTATGTTTTTTCTTATTCGCATTAATAACTATGGTCAAATTTCGACCACTGGGCAAACACTAGTTTTTTTTATTGTTCTAAAAATAATTTCAAAAATATTTTGTAAATAAACCTAACCTTTTAACACACATAAAAAGACATTTACTTGAAATATTTAAAAGCGATTAATTAAAACTATTTCAAACAACAACAAAAATGTGTGTCGCAATTAAATAGCCAGACCCAACAACAGGCCTGCCGACCAGCCAGCCAGCAGCCGGCCGGCTTTTTTTTAAAAAGATAAGAACTCTGCAACAAACATTTTTAAAACATTATGATCATACATTTTGTTTAAAAACTATTTTCCTAGATCTTTAATGCTTAAAGAAAAATTGATAAGCCAGAGAACTTTAAATTCTCTTGTTAAAAAACAGCGCTTTTCTTCTCTCCTTACTCTCTATTTAATTGAGTATTTATAAATTTGTAATAAATATGTATTTTTTTTTTTTTATTGTACTGAATATTTTTTAATAATTTCTTTTGTTTTATGCTGAATTTATGTCTTTTTTATTAGAATTGTTTCTGCTATTCTATGTTTTTTTCTATGTTTTCAAAGCACAAGCAAAACTATAAAAACACAAGCCCAACTTGAATTCGTTATAGTTTTAAAATTTTTTTTATGCATTTAACATCTTCTTAGGAAGAAAAAACCGGGACCGGGATTTAAAAAATAAATTAAAAGGAAGTGAGGTGCAAGTGATTTAATTAAGTGAATTTAAAGAACATGATTAAGTTTTGAGGGAGAATTTTTGTGTGAAAACAGGATCAAAAGTATGAAAAAAATATAAAAATCGATTTAAATATTTTTTTTAAGAACAAAAATTATTTTTTTTACAAAAAAAAAAATAAGCAAAATTTAAAAACAAATTAAAATTTTTAAATTAATTAAAAAAAATATAACCAAAATTTAAAAACAAAATTAAAATTTTTAAATTAATTAAAAAAAAATTTTTAAAAGTGACTAAAATAATTGGAGCACTAAAAATTTTAATAATTCATTTAAAAATACAAATTCAAAATTAAAAAATTTTCAAAATTTAAAAAAAATTTTATATTAAGAAAAAAATGTTTAAGTTCTTAAGCGATAAGAAAAGGAATTTTAAAATAAAAAAAAAAAATTAAACAAATTCAGTGGCAAATAATTATTCAAAAAACTTTATTCCAAATACTGAAAAACCTTAAACGTTTAGCCCTCCCCTTCTCCACAGTACAGTTTCATTCTTAATAATTCACTTATTCGGCCAATTCTGCATAACTCAAGTGAAATGTCATTCATCATTTATTCATATACAAAACTTGTCTTCAACGTCAACAGGAAGCAAAATTATTTTTATTAACAAATTTCAATTAAAAAGCACATTTTTTGTTCAATTCTATTTTTGTGTTCTAATATTAAAATAAAAAAAGATAAGAACTACTCCTACTTTCTTGTATTTGTCTTTAACCACAAAAAAAAAAAAATTATAATCAAAAAATTATAGTGAACTCTAACATTTGGTTTCGAAAAAAGAGAATTCGAAGTGATTAAACTATTTAGAAAAGAACAAACCAAAACCTAAATCAACTATTTGTGAATAATAAGCAATGCAGTTTGTTGTGGAAATACATCACTCGATTGCAGGAAAAGTGGTATAAATCAAGAATAACGGTCGGTATTCAGTAATTAAAGAAAACCAAATGAAATTTTGGCAAAAGAGGATTTTGTAAGAAATTAAATGCATAACGGAAATGAGAAATTATTTGCACATGCCCGACTAAATGCCTAAACTTTTTAATTTTTCTCGTTTCTTAAGTTTTCTTCGATTTTTAACAGCAAAAGTGGTTTTGAAAATGGGACTTAATTTAATAGACCATTGACCAGTGGCTCGCATTTAATTTTTTACTGCTCAAAATTGCTTTGGCTAGGACCACAAAAATCTTAAAGGGTAACCCAAACGAAAGGAGTACCAGAAGTCTCCTAAGTAAGTGCCAGTCCTAGGCTAGTTTGATGGTACCACTAGCTTGCACAAAACTTGTTACTGCTCAAATTTGCTTTGAATAGAAGCTAAGACCACACAAACTTTATGGGGTAACGCAAACTAAAGGAGAACGAGCAGTCTCCTCAGTAAGTGCAAGTCTGAGGCAAGTTAAATGGTACCTATCCTGACTGAAAACACAGGACCTTGGATTCAACTACACCAATTTGGGCTAGCAGAATCTGACGTCAGCACAGCATTTTGTGAGGATAGTGAAATACTGGAGCACTTCCTCTGCTATTGCCTGTGTCCGAATTGAATCAAATACCATACAAGCGATGATATAAAACCACTTTGGAATATTGATTGAAAAATTTTTAGCAGTTTCGTTTAGGGGACTGTTTTTCTTAATCGTTTCTTTGGAAATTAGCACACAATAGCCCGGTAGCGGTCTAGGTGTATATTTGGCTGAGTTTCAAATCGTTAGTTTGGAAAGCAACTTGCTTTTTTAAATGCCTTCTACAATGCAAGCGAGTTGAATTTCAGAATATTAGTACACCCCGGGGGGTTTATGGCGAACATCTTAAGGACATTTAACGATGTTACATCCTCCGGGGAAATCAGGTGCAGTTAATACCTGGGATTCGGCAAAAATCCCAAATTGACATCTCAGAAGATCTTTACGATCTCTTGTGATCGCTGGTAATTAAAAATCCTATCTGGTGCCATAAGAGTCAGAAGCTGCTAGTGCCACGGCAACAGACATACTATTGGTTGAGGCCTCCGTTAGTATTCTTCTTGCGGAAAATGCTTTCCGTCATTTAGAAAGATAGTCGGGGATCACGTAGTGGCTGTGGTTTACCACCCAAAAAATAGCAGAAAATGCGGAATCTTGCCGGATTATGCACTGAAATTGCATTTATCATCAAGTGGTTAAGATCCTTCATAAGATAAGGCCCTATGGCAGGTTCTTATGTAAATCTTTTCTACATCTGTTCTAAAGTGTACCAAATTAATGATGAGTTCATGATGTTTTTGGCATACTTTGTAATCCTAACCAAACCTTGGAATTCAAAATGAATTAAGGATTTGGACTAGCCTATGTATTTTCCAGTTTTGACACACTCTGGACCTGCCATCCCAAAATTTTGTAGTGAGATTGTGGCCTTTACAATAGCCTTTAGAGCTGAACTTTGTCCCAATAATAAAATTTTCTCACTCACAAAAGTGAGAAAATCATTGATGGTTTAAGCGCTGGTTTAGTTGAACTAAACTTAAACTAATATGTAGTTTAAACTCAACAACTATAAATCAGTACCCTATATATTATATGAGGAAAAAAATAACATGTGGCAGCACTACGATAAAATTATAAAATTCATATGGTCTGTATTGGTAATTTAAACGCCCGATTTTATGCCTTTAAAGATGGTTTATATGTTTAGTGATTTATAGATTTGTTGGTTTAAACACTTAAACCCAAAACTGAGTTTAATTTGCTCTGATTTTAAAAAAATTTGTAACCCTTCTTAATAAAATTTATGGTAGCATAGAAGACAATTGTACCAATTTTATTACAAAAATTTTTAAGTAATTTTCGACGGTATAAGTGATTTGGGCGATTCTATTCTGACGGGTGCAACATTTAGACGCTTTAAACGTCTTTTACTAATAGAAAGAAACACATTTGCAATTAAGTTATTTCTAGAAGGGGTAACATTTTTGTATATACTATTGTTATCTACTTACAAGAATTTATATGAAACGATCAAATAGTCACGAGAGAGCTTTAAAGTGCATGACGGGTGCAACCAAATCGGCCCACTTTCATAAGATCATACCACAAAAACACAAAACTCTGTTAATTTTTAAACTTTTATTGTATTATTCTTTTTTATTGTGAAAGATGAGATATCAGACGATGATTATCAAATCAAACATCGTAGAAAAATATAATCCAATAATAAGAAATTTTCTCTTTAAGCCATGACGGGTGCAACATTCAATGAATTTTCTGTTCAAGCAAAATCTATGAATCTTAATGATTCGAAGTGAACAACAAATTTATATTTAAGCTTACGTCTAAAAAAATTATATTATTATAAAGTATAGATATTTTACTTTAAATTGGCATCAAAAAGTGTCAAATAGTGTGATTTGAAAATTGATGTTAAAAGTTGTCTAGAATAGAATCGCCCATTTCAAAGAGTGCTGTGTTGCAATACAGGCCTACAGATGGAAAATTTTGTGAAGTTTAACTTGAAAATTTAGTTGCATTGAACAATATTAGCTTAAACAAACAAAATTTATGATTGTTATAACATTTTTAAAAATTCGAATTTAATTTTTGAATTTTTTAAAAAGTTTATAGTAGTTTTTTTTATAAACATATTTTCTTAATTTACTTAGAACTATTTTACAAATATACACACTTTTAGCTAATGTTCGAAAATTCGAACATAATTTCGAATATAAAATTTTGGCCCAAAAACACTTTTATTAAATGGTTTTTTATAAAAATGGCCTGATTTCAACATTATTTATTTCTTTAAGAACTTTGAAACTTTAAGTATATTAGTTAAATGTTATTTTGAATAAAAGTTTTATTAATTTGATTTAATTAAGCTTAAACACACGAAATTGAACAATTTTATAGCATTTTGCATTATTCAAATAAATGTTATCTAATTTTTTATATAAAAATTAAAAACCTCAAGCTTAATAAATTATATTGCAATTAGGTTTTTTTTGACTTTATCTACCAATGTTCGAATCCAAAAATATTAAAAAAAAAATCTATAAAAACAATAGTTAGTATTGTGGTTATTTTGTTGAACTATTTATTGTTTTTAATCCAAATTTTTAATATTTTTAATTAGGCTTAAGTTCAAGAAATTTAATTTTTCATTAAATTATTTTTATGAAGAAAGGAATTTTACAACATGAAAATTAATTAAAATTGTTAATGATAATCTTTCATCTATAAAAACATTTTTTTTAATTCATTGTTAATTAGCTTCGAAAATAAGACTTTTTGATGAATGTTCGAAATTTCGAACATTATTTCGAAAATGAAATTTGGACTTAAAAACAATTATTTTGAATAGTTGATAGTAAAAATAGCCTTAGTTAAATAATTTTTCCTACTTCGAATTTTCGAAATTAAGTATTTATTTATGTATTATATGTTATGTACTATATTTAGAAAATTATAAAAGAAAAATATATCATTACCGAATATTAAACAAATTTAACATTAATGATTTAAAAGTTTAAAAGTTATTTGGGCAAGTTTAACAATTTTTCGACATGCTTTGTAATAGCTTTTATTTAAATATACATAGTTAAAATTTGAAATTTTGATAATTAATTAGGCTTGAGTTCATCAAATTTAATTTTCTTTAAATTGTAAATTTTTTTTAAATAATTTTTTTGTTTTACCTCCCTATTTTAAAATTTTTAAAAGCAATTTGTTCCCCCATTTTATTTTCAGATTATTTACTCAATACTTAATTTGAATGCCTGAACGCATTTCTCTGCCATAAATTTTGTGTTCAATTTTTTTTTTTTTAACGAAAAACAAAAATTTTATTAAACGGAAATAAAATGCATTTAAAAGATTTAAAAATATTTTGGCTATTTATTACCGCTTGTGCTCTAATACAAATTGTTACTGCCGCCGAAGATGTAGGAGGAACTGGAGGGGATGTTAAGAGACGTATTAAAAAAATTCGTAAAACAAAGACACCAAAAAAACTTTTAGAAAGGCCACAAGCTGAGGAGCCCAAACGGGAAGTGGCAGAACTTATAGATATGGACAATTATGATTATAATAATTATGATGAAGGTGAGTTAATAAATTATTAAGTTTTAAGTATTTTTCATAACTATGAATTTCTTTTAACAAAACATAAAATAAACATTTACATATGCATTGAAAGAAATTAATTGAAAATGTATTAGTCGGCTCAAGCTGTGATTTTATACAAATATAGAAAACTCATAAATTTTAATTCATAAATTTCTCAACGAAGTTGTAATTGGTATTGTAGAATATTGTAATTTAGCTCAGCAAATTGACCTTAATATTCAACATACAACTGCCAAATGCTAAACATTTGACAAAGATAATCTGATACAAAACAAAAAAGTAGGAAAACTTGAAACATTTTTTTTTTTTGCATCGTAAAAAGCATTCATTTTCATTACATTTTATAATCATAATCATCATTATCATCATCTTTGTCATTTTATTGCTTTAACATATTTTTTTCAATTAGTAAGAAATGGCGCTATCATCGTCACAGTCATCATTGCCATGGCGCACATAATGGGGATGGATGGATAGACGGACGGACGGACGGACGGATGTCCATCCCTATGTTGTGTGTTTTTCATAGAGCCAACATCATTTTTCATTTCTTAGGGCCTAAGTATCAATTGATATGCATTGTTCTTTCATCACTTTTGTTAATAAGTATATATAAGTTAGTAAAAATTATTTTTGTTTGTGAATTGTTACCTCGTGTATGAAAGTGTGATATACGGATGTGTTTATGTTTGTGTGTGCGTATTTAAGAGAGTCTGTAGTTTATGTTGTGTTTGTTCAACATCAATTATACAAATAGTGTAGCGCGAACAATATAAGAGGTGCCATTCATAATGATTTTTATACTCTTAGCGCTTAAAAGTTTTCATATGTATTTAGTCGTATTAATTATTTTGGCATATATTATTTATACACAGAAAAATAATAATTTATTTCAATTAAAAACTTTGTGATATTCATAACAAAATTAATAAATTTAACACAATTTACCAAATTATAAGTAGCATTTAAATATTTTTTAAATATTTACAACGTTTTCTGCAGTTATGTTATTAAAATAAGTAAACGTTTAATTAACTAGATTAAATTTTTAGTGAAGACTAATTTTCATTTTGAAAATTAGTACTGTGTTAGTAACTACATTGTTTAAATACTCGTTTCAAGAATAAGTTTTTTTTAACAGCATGCGACGTCTTAAACCGCTGTTATTTCTCGTAGATTTTATGCTTCTAGTGCCTTTTTAGATTAACAGTTTCCAAATACCAGATTCCCAGGGGGTCCGTAGAAAATAGAATACAAGAAATATGTTTTTGATTTAATTTTTTTATTGTTAATAATTTAAAAATTAGTGATAACTTTTCATTCTAGACTGAACTGGGAATCGAACCCCGGTTTTCACGGACAGGTTGCTCTGACATGTTTCGATTGTAACCTCACAATCTCTTCATAGGGGTTTTTTCAATTAAACTTCTGCAACACAAATTTTCCTTTTATTTCTACTCCTAACAACTTTTTGATCTACCCTCGCATCAAACCCCAGCAAACAACTTGCCGAAGTATGCGTTAAAAATCAGAATCTGTAGTTTTATTATCTTGCCAACAGCGAATTGACGGTTGACTGAACGTCTAAAAAAAACACAAAAAAAATACAAACATATTAATTGAAAACCCATACATGCAGGGACTTAACACCGACACATATTTCGTTTGAAATACTTGACCTAGTGATAGACAATAAAATAAGTTTAAATAAGTAGAACTCGGAAGATATGAACAGAGTATTTGTAATAAACGTGACACCAATAAATGTATGATTTATGTTCAATTAATGCAAGTAATTTTTAAAATTTTTTTACAGAAGTAGACAATGGCGCTGATGTGGAACATTTTGAGACACATGAAGAAGGTAAAAGTCTGGTTAAGATTATGAAAAAATGAATAAATGCAATAAAATTATCTCCTAGTTGCTGTTACTTCTACACCCAGCACTCGTGCTGCTGAAAATGTAATTGCTGCTTTTTCGTGCCATTTTGAGGGCAACTGGTATCGCGAAAATGATGAATTCACCAGTGAACGAGATGGTTGTACCCATAATTGTGTTTGCTTTGAAGGCGAGGTAATTTGTAGAGCTCCTGCAGATTGTAAACCAAAAGAGAGAGTTGTCGCTTCTCAGCCTCCTGATGAAAGTCCTACAACCACTGCCAAACCTATTTTTCCGTCGTTACCAACCCAACCTCAAACTCCTGCATATAATCCATATGACGACACGGTAAATGGACCTAGAGGTGAACGTGGTTTTACTGGAGCCCAAGGACCTTCCGGTGATCCTGGTTTTCCAGGAACTCCCGGTAATCCTGGAGTACCAGGCAATCCTGGTCCACCTGGGCCTATACCAGATATGAGTTACTATCATCAACAATTGGCTGCTGAATATGCTAATACAGATAAGGGTCCTACTGCTCCTTTGTATGCTGCACCTCAATTTATACAAGCTACGGCTGGAACACCTGGTCCTCGTGGTCCTCCTGGAAATATTGGTCCTTCTGGTCCACAAGGCTTTCAAGGTGTACGCGGTGAGGCAGGTGAACCCGGCATACAAGGTCCTTCTGGACCCACGGGTCCCCGTGGTTTACCTGGACCTCCTGGTAAAGATGGTACGCCTGGTGAAGATGGAGAAGCTGGACCTCAAGGCTTATCAGGAACCCCTGGTCCTCGTGGTTTGCCCGGTCTGCCAGGGCAACCTGGTTTTAAAGGTCATCGTGGTTTTCCGGGTTTGGATGGTACAAAAGGTGATCAAGGTGCCGCTGGTGAAAAAGGGTCCACTGGTGGTATGGGTCCTGTAGGACCAATTGGAGCAACTGTAAGTTTTAATTTGAAGTACTGTAATTATATTACATAAATTTTATTAATGAATTTAGGGTCCCGCTGGTCCCCGTGGTGAGCGTGGTCGCGAGGGAGCTGCCGGTCAGCCTGGGGCTCGTGGCTTAGATGGCAATCCTGGTACTCCTGGCCAGCCTGGTGCTATTGGTAAGCCCGGATCTCCTGGATTTCCTGGTATTCCTGGTGCAAAAGGTGATATGGGACATATGGGTTTAAAAGGAGATCAAGGCTTACAAGGGCCTCGCGGTGAAGCAGGCCGTCCTGGTGCATCAGGTGAACCTGGTTTGCCTGGTTCCACTGGAAAAGATGGTATGCCTGGTGACAAAGGTTCGATGGGTGCTCCTGGAATCGCTGGTCCACAAGGTTTTCCTGGTCCTCGGGGTCCAGACGGTTTGTCCGGCAGTACTGGTGAGCCTGGTATTAAGGGTGCTCCCGGACAACCTGGAGAAAGGGGTTACAAAGGTAAACATACAATATTTTTTAAAAAGTAGATATAGAAATAAATAAAATTATTTATCTACTTAAGGTGATCAGGGAATTAAAGGTGAAGCGGGGCAACCAGGTCCACGTGGTTTACCTGGTACTGTAGGTCCTGAAGGCAAACGTGGTAAACGTGGCATGCGTGGTCCTACTGGACCAGCAGGTCCTACTGGTGAAAGAGGCTCACCTGGTTTACCCGGCTTACAAGGAACGGATGGTCCTATTGGCCCCAAAGGCACACCTGGTGATAGAGGTATTCAGGGTTCGGTAGGTGACAAAGGTAGTCCTGGTGATGTAGGTGCCCCTGGTTTACCTGGTCTACAAGGTTTGCGTGGTTTGCCTGGACGTGTGGGTCCTGCAGGCCGTCAAGGTGCTCCTGGTGAACGTGGTATTCCTGGTGCTGATGGTAAACCTGGTGAACAGGGTCCTCAAGGTCTTCAAGGCCTTCCCGGTCCTATGGGTATGCCAGGAGATAAAGGTATACCTGGTGAACATGGCAAAACTGGTGAACCCGGTGCTGATGGCCCTCCTGGTCCCCGCGGTGATAATGGTAAAGATGGCTTACCCGGAGCTCAGGGACCGCCTGGGCCTACTGGTCAAGATGGTGCTAGAGGTGAATCTGGCCCTACTGGTCCTAGAGGCTTTCAAGGTTTACCTGGTGTTGCTGGCAGTCCTGGTTCCCCTGGTAAAGACGGTGCACATGGACCACCCGGACCACAAGGGCCTTTAGGTCCCGTTGGCACAAGAGGAGAACGTGGTTATCCTGGTGAAAGAGGTTCAATTGGTCAGCCTGGCACTCCCGGAGAAAGAGGCGAACCAGGAAATCCAGGACATGATGGTCCACCTGTAAGTTGTAGCGAAATGTTTTCATTTATTTGTTGGTCAATTAAACTATTATTTTACTTTTAAAGGGTGCTCCAGGCAAATCTGGTGATAAAGGTCATATGGGTTCTCCTGGTATGATGGGCATGCCAGGTCATAAAGGCCTTCCTGGTCCATCTGGAATTAAAGGTGAACGTGGCAGTAACGGTCCATCGGGTCCTGAAGGTCCTTCCGGTCGCCCTGGTGATCGTGGACCGCAAGGCAATGTAGGTCCACCTGGAGCGCCTGGCGAAACTGGAGAACGAGGTGAACCTGGAAATCCTGGTACCCCTGGTGAACAAGGTGCAACTGGTACGCCCGGTGATAGAGGTCTTATTGGCCCTGTTGGTCCCCCTGGATTCCCTGGAGCTCCTGGTTTGGCTGGCCTACCAGGTGCTAAAGGCGATCGTGGCTTGATGGGAATAAAAGGCGAACAAGGAAATCCCGGTTCTAATGGAAGCCCAGGTGAACAGGGCCCATCGGGTCCAGTGGGTTTAACTGGACCTAAAGGAGCTCGAGGTGAAACAGGTCTGAGAGGAGAACTAGGTTTAAGTGGTCTACCTGGACGTCCCGGTGATGCTGGTGCACCTGTAAGTATTTCTTTCATAAATATTAAAACGGGTAAAAGTAATTTACGTTTGAACTTTCAGGGTCAACCAGGTAGTCAAGGTTTACCTGGTGTAGCTGGTCTACCAGGTCTTAAGGGAAATCCTGGTGAACCTGGACGCCCTGGTATGACAGGAACCCCTGGATTACAAGGACCTCCTGGTTTGGAAGGGCAAAAAGGTGAAACTGGCAACGATGGTCCTTCGGGTCCAGCTGGAATGCAGGGACCTCAAGGTCCCCAAGGCGATCGTGGTATGACAGGTTTACCAGGTCCTCCAGGTGCTGCTGGCTTAAGAGGCTTGAGAGGTGCACAAGGTGAACCAGGACAGGAAGGCAAACACGGTAAAGAAGGAGCACCAGGACCCCAAGGAATATCTGGTCCTCCTGGAAATCCAGGCCCTATAGGAGAACAGGGACCTGAAGGTTCTCCTGGTAAATCTGGACCTCCTGGAGTTTCAGGTCGTCCAGGAGACAAAGGACCACCAGGTCAACAAGGAAATCAAGGATCTCCTGGTAATCCAGGTCTACCCGGCTCTCCTGGCCCTATGGGCCCAATAGGCCCTTCTGGAGAACGTGGTACCAAAGGTGAAACAGGTCTCCAAGGTATTGATGGACCTATGGGCTTAAGAGGCAAAGCAGGGCCACCAGGTCCAGAAGGTTCCAAAGGTGAAACTGGTGAACCGGGACCTAAAGGTATTAAAGGCCATAGAGGTTTAATCGGCTTACAGGGCATGCCTGGTGTGCCAGGATTAAAGGGAGACAGTGGCTTGCCTGGTGTTCCTGGTGCTCCTGGAAAGCCAGGTGATATGGGTATGAGAGGCCCTCAAGGTAGAGATGGCAGTCCAGGGCAGCCAGGCCCACCTGGACAGGCTGGTCCTAGAGGTTTTAGTGGTAATGATGGAAAACTTGGCCAAATGGGTCCAGCCGGTCCTCCAGGTCCACCTGGTCCTCCCGGAGAAACATTAGGGTATGATGTGGCTGCTTTAACCGCATTACTCAATCAAGGCCAAACCAAGGGTGTAGATGTTTTGGGCGATCAGCCCATGCTCGATCAAATCGGTGAAGGTTTATCTGATGAAGAAAGGCATGCTTTGGTCTTAAAAGCCTTCGAACACGTTAAAGCTTCCTATGAGCGTTTAGTTCGACCCAATGGCCAACAATCGGCACCCGCTAAAACATGTCGTGATCTATTTGCTGCCTATCCAGACTTCAACTCTGGTGAATATTGGATTGATCCCAATGAGGGTGATGCACGTGATGCTATATTGGTTTATTGTGAAAAGGAACGCAGGGCAACTTGTATCATGCCTCAACCCAAAGAGACAAATGTTATTAGCTACAAAGGAAATGAAAAGGAGGTGTGGTTGGGCGAGATTATGGAAGGCATGAAAGTCCACTATAAAACTGACTCCTATCAAATGGGTTTCTTACAACTAATGTCGGCCAAAGCCTCTCAAAAAATAACATTCCATTGCAAAAACATAGTGGCCTACAAAGATAACGAAAATAATAGATCAAGGTAAGTTTTTTTTTTTTGTTAAAAAAAAAAGAAATTTGTTAATAAAAAATTTTACAGAAATGGCTTAAAATTATTGTCTTGGAATGATGCAGAATTAACGCCTAACGGACCTCAGCGTTTAAGATACGAAGCAGAGGTAGATGGCTGTAGTGTAAGTGTCTTCAGTTTTTTTTTTTCAATTTTGATATATTTTAATTAAGTTTTAAATTACTTTGATTTAGAAACGTTCGAACACATGGGATAAAACGGTTATTATCTACAACACCGACAAATCTCAGAGATTACCCATTGTCGATATCGCAGTGCGTGATGTGGGCGAGCCTAAGCAAGAATTCCGTATCGAATTCGGGCCAGCTTGTTTCTATTAGAGGCTTTTTTGGCTTTGTTATTTGTAAAACAAAATTAACGAAATATTTTTATTTTTTAATTAGTTATAAGCTTTTCTCAAGCTCAAACTTTCTCTCTCAGCGAACGAATAGATGATGCCGAATTTGTAATTTAAGTTACTTTTAAATCGATAAATGCTTGTAAGTTTTTAATTTTAAGACAAAAACTTTGGTATACAGAGTTTATTAAAATTTTTATTGTTAAAGATTTGTTAAGTTTAAAAAAATTACTTTTTAAGAAATATTTGCCTTAGCTTATATTTAGCAGAAATATAAAATAATAAAGCAATTGTTATGCACAAAAGTAAACCGAGTCCCAGGTATTGACTGCATCTGATTTCCCTGGAGGATGTAACACCAGAAAGCAAAATATTCTTAAGATGATCCCTATAAACCCTGGGGGGAAGCTTGAAATACAATGAAATATCAGGAGAGAACACCGAAATTCACTTTTTCCACATCCCCTCAAATCAAGAGATATAAAGCTGTCTATAGCTGTTAAACATAAGTTTAGTAATGCAGTTTTTTTTTTTTCGATATTTTGACAGTAGGCTACTGAGGGTACTTGTTGACAGGAGCAGTGTTGCTCTTTCAGTGAAATGGCGGAAAACTTAAACACTAACCGACTTACTTGAAACGACTTCGAGTTAAAGACTTGTAGCTCTGAAGGAACTCCACATTATCAGATATCTTATTCGTGGCCGCATGCTCCATGACGTGACATTATAATTATGCTCAGATAACAAAAAGACTGCTGCTGATTTGCTACTAAATTTGTAAGCTCCATTTACAGGTTATTGTATTGAAGAAACCTAGCTGTCTTTTAAAGCCATTTCCTTGATTTTTGTAGAAATTTGGCGTCAGTATAAATGCACTTAGGAAACAAAACCTTTGGAAAGCTTCCATATAAAATCTACAAATAAAAATTACTACGCAATTCGCATCGATATAAAAATCTTTTTAAATAACTTTCATTATAAACAATGGCTCCGCTATTAAGGAAAATTCCTGCAAAAAATCTCGCAAAATGTGTTTTATTTATATAGGAATTTTAAAAATATGTTTCATTTCCCATTATGAAATTTAAGTAGTATTTTTATTTTTAGTTTTAATAGCCCGACTGTGAATGATTTATTAGAAAAAAATCATTGTTAACAAACTTTAAATTATTGATATGAACATTTTTTTTTAATAAATCAGCAACGTAAATTTATACATCATCATGGCAGCAACAGGAGAAGTGAAATAAAATCCTCAACTTAGAAAAATTGTTAATGCTACAACTTATAAAAGGCTACAAATTCGTACCACACTAACGAAAACAAACAATACAGGCTCAAATACACATACACTCTCACTTGTAACAAAAGAACAGCCCTTTAAAGGTGCTTTTAGGTGAGTGCATATAATGAGAGCAATTGAATAAACTTTAATATGGATTACAGAGTATGAAAGCGCTTACAGAATTTCTGTGTGCATTTGTTTTTTAGAATCCATGTAACTGTGCTCGTGTTAATTAAACTTTGCTAAAGTATATTTTCGAAAATACCTTTGAGTGTTTTTTATTTGATTAGAAAATTATGTTTCATTAAGCGTAAAATTAAAATGAAACCAAATGAAGCATAAACAGAGAGTCATTCGAAATAAAAAAAAAAACGAAGAAGTAGCAGCATCGAAAACAACCATAACAAAACGTAGTATTATCCTGAAACAATAAAGAACAGGTTGGAGATTTAGCCAAGGCTTTGGCGAATCTTAGATACCCTCCACATAAAGTTGGAATAAACAATTTGGAAGCGGATCTTAAATAACAACAATGGTATATTATGGACCGAGTTTCTTAAGAATTATGGATAAGTTCTCACATAAATTGATACATACAATAATTTAAAGCCATACTAAAACTCATTAAAACTTAATATCATAACCACAACAAATCTTTATATGCACAAAGTCTGGGTTCACATAACGAAAGCTTTCTTTCAGAAAGTCTGAGTTTATTGGTGGAAGGGAAAAGAAAAATAGCATGTTCTCTCCCCTCTGCGTTAATTGGTGAGAGGGAAAAGAAGAATATCATGTTCTCTCCCTTCTCAGCAATTAACTCAGACTTTCTTAAAGAAACTTTTCATAGTGTGAACCCAAACAAAAGAGTTTCAAATATGCAAGCACTAAAGCTTCAAAAAAATTTATGAAAATATCGGCTTCAAATGTGGTCAGCGAAGCAAACAGCAGTGGAAACCTCTGGTGTAGGGTATACAATTTATTGATTTTTTCTATTTTCACAGCACAACTAATAACATCATGGTCTTTGGATTATTAAAAACCGTTTGGAACAGAAGGATGAAATTTATTTAAGCAAAAGAATATTATTGGAAAGAAGCTCAACAAAAATATTTATAACAATACGGAATATTAAGCCAGATGTTTTAAAAAACAAGCAAGAAAAATTAAATTGACAAGGTCAAGTCTTGGATTCTTTTTTGTATAGGTATAACAAGTTAAAACGCGATATTCGGCTGTGCCGACACTTTGATACCCTCCACAGACAGCTAGAATATTTCAGGAGTAAGCTTTATATGGGATCTATAAATTACACGGTGCTACAGTGAAATTAAAACGTGAAAAACGACCTAGCGTTGGCTATATGTCTTGTTGAGTAAATTACACTCAAAAGAAAAATCTATTCATCCGCACTCAAAACAAATCCGAAGCGGTATAAACAGTACGGTGAGTACGGATTTTCTTGAGCCAAGTACAGAAAGATTAATTCAAGTAAGGATTTTAAATTGCGAAATATTCAATTTATCCATATTCAATCCCGAATTCGTACTTGAAATAATCAGAAAAAAAAAATTTAACCAATCTCAAAATGCGCTTGATTTAAGAATAATAAAGTTGATTCAATCTCGTATTCATGCTTGAAAAATCAAAGAGAATTAAGAAAGAGGACATTATCATGATTTATGAAACAAAGAAAACAAGATAGCGCATTGTGCAGGTCACTGTAGTAAAGAGATTTTAATGTAAACAAACGTTCACAAACACATGTTTGTGTGATCATGTTTGAGCTCATTTACTACTATGACGTACAATGATTCGTTTAATGATTATGATTGATTTACTTTAAACTTTAAAACGGGTATTACACCTTACAGAATTTCAATTATATAAAACACCAGTATCATGCCCGAAATGGTTTTTACATTAAAAACCTAAGGTACATATAAAGTGTGTTTTTTATAGAGTGACACACGTTTAAATCATAATAAAATAAGGAAATTTTTATTTAATATGAATGAAGCGAGCTTTATTAAAAAGAAAATTTCATGAATGTTGAGTTTAAAATAACATCTGGTGTTCACACATCATTAACAAGATTTTAGTTGTTGTTAACAACAGAGTTTCTATTGTAGTTATAGGCTGCATGTATGTATTATTGTAATTTATAAAATCTAGTAATGTTATTGTTTTAGTAATAAGAATTTTGGTATTTAAGGAAAAAATATAAGCAAATAAAAATGAGTTCTATTTTATACTTTTATACAAGTGTGTGTAAAAATTATTTCCTGCGGAACTTAACAATGAAATTAATGTTTAAATATGATATCTGCCATGTGACCGCCACGGATGACGCGTAGAAGGTGCATTCTGACCAGAGAACGGCTTTGTGCAATTGCAAAAAAATCGCATTAAATGAACAGCAACATATACACTCACTTGCGGTCATACAATCAAACTTGCGCAACCGCATATATTCGCTGCTGGTTTGCAGTCATTCAAATAATTCACAACGTGCTTTGTTATTTATACAATCGTTAGCTTCGTTTTTTAATAAAGATGTTTGTGTGTTCGGTGCGACAATGACACAAACAAAAAAGCCAGAAATCAAGCAATCATTACTCATTTATTCATTCAGCATTAACTATGTAGTACAAGAAAAAAAAAATTGAAATGAAACTAAACGCACATATGTAGGTACACAGAAAAAATTATAGCCGAATTATTTTCAAACAAACGCTTGTTTGAACATTTTTTTAATTTCTATAAATTTTTTTACCGATTCAAACAATATTTTTGTTTGATTTTTATTTAACCAACAAAAATGTTGACAACCATTCAAAAATATAATACACGCGTTATTAGTTTCAAGTTTTCACAATTTTGTATGAAATATTTAACGCTCTTGAATGTTGTCGTCTTTTTGCATTTTTTTATTTGATCGTAAGCAACACTTCTTTATGTGAAATATAAGAACAACAACAAAAAACACACACAGTCTATTTTTGGACGCTTTAAAAAAGTGCAATTATAAGAAAAACAATAGCAGAAACAACATTACAAGAAACAAAATCCCGTATTCAATTTTTTAAAACTGTTTGGTTAAATACATCAAATACAAAAATAGAATGGTGACGAAAAACATATCGGGTCGGTCTGCTGCCGTTTTTGGTTACATATCTTCTTTAGCAAAGGAAAGGATACAGCAAGTGATAAAGAAAAACATTGTGTTGTGTGTATAAATAAGACTTCGTTCAAAAATTATTCCAACAAAAACAATGTGTCTCAAAGCCAGCCGGCGGCTCTGCTCTGCCGTCATCTTCTCATACAGTGCTTACTTGTGTGCGCGTCATTGCTTGTGCAAAAACTTTTTTTTTTTTTTTTTGAAATTTAGTATATGAATTTTAGTAAACTTTTTGTTTGATTCAGTTAAATTATTTATTGGAAAAAATCAGTGTTTTTTTCAATAAACAAAATGCAAATAAATTGTTTGAATATGCAAATTTGTTTATAGGACCGATTTCAGACAAAAAATTGTTTGATTCTACAAATTTTTTGTTTGAATTGGAAAAATAATTTTTTCTGTGTACATACAAACAATTTCCATAGAAACAGACTTTTTTTCATCTTAAAAGTACAGTAGTACTGTACTTTTTTAACAAAGCGTGTCATCGAGTGGTTTATTGTTGTTATTGTTGTTAATGTTAACAAAGCGTCTCATCGAGTGGAGAATGACTACTTGAATGCAAAAGTATAAGAATGTGTTCCTTTGAATTTACACATTTGTGTTATATTGCGTGCGCAACAAAAATGCAAACAAAGCACTTTCAATAAAAATCGAATACATGCAAAAATCAAATGTGTACGAAACAATGTAAAAATTACTAACGTTGAACTTTGTTTTGCAAGCTAAGATTGAATGTAAATTTTAGCGTATGAATAAATCAAGAAAAATAGTGATTTTGCAGTTCTCTGATTCTGACCATCAACGTTTTTGAAGACATATGGGCCAATGACTCCGCCAGCCATTATGTGTAATGGTGTTTCGGCAAAATGCGACCATTCTGCTTATTTACGTACCCATTCAATCAGAAATGGGCTTTAACGGAAAATAAAATTTTGAATGGAAATTCAAAATCAATGTCAATTTGTGCTTCAAAACAAACTAAACAAAAAACAACTATCAGCTGTTAAATTGATGCTCAAATAAAGTAATGATGCCAACTCAAAGTTGTGACACTCTAAAAGAAGCATCCTTTATAACTGAAAATATTAACTAAATGAGAACTCTTGCTTTCAATTTTACTTTTTACCTGGGGTTTACACAAGAAAGTACTTTCTTGCAAGTAGAGTCTACGTGTTATCAACGAAGAAACAGCCGATTGGCTGTAAGTACAAAAATTATGTGTGAGTTAGTGAAAATGGGTACGTTCGTAAATGCATCAAAACTGTGCATCACTGCTGCAGTGATGCAAAATTTTGTTGCTGATGCGTGATCACCAGTTGCACTTGTGATGCTGATGCTTTTTTACTGTACAACAGCTGAGCAAAGTTTGAATTTTTGAACACGAGCTAAATTTTAAAAGTTTTATGAGCGAACATAAAATAAAAACAAATATGTTATCAATAGCGATGGCAAATTTTATTGAAAATATTTAAACAAAAAGTAATAGTTTTCTTATAAATTACAAGAAAAAGCATCAAAAAAGAAAAATAAAACGATTTCATTTATGTTTAAAGTTATTGCATCAGTAAATTTTTGACATATGAAAGTAATGCCAAGTTTCTTACAAGTGATGCATTTACGAACATTCAACTAATGCGCAACTGATGCGCAACAACTGCATTTACGAACGCACCCAAAGCGTGAGTGTATTGCACGTGCAATAAAAAAATATAAAACAAGTAAGAAAGTATAGTCGGTCAAGCCCGACCATATGATAGCCTACACCACAGTATTTAAAAACACGTCATGCTTATGTGTCCATGTAAATATCGATTTATCTATGTTTATAAACTCAATGAAAATCGGTTTGAAAGTTTGTGAGAGGCAGAAATTGCTCCCTGCCTCCCCTTGTGGTCCTTTTTTTAAAAACTGTATAGCTAATGTGTTCCTATAGATATGGATCTATCTTTGTTTTATAGTTCATTAAAATCGGTTTGAGAGGCAGAAATTGCCCCTATCTCCCATCGTGGCCCGATTTTTTTAAAAATTTATACATTTTGTGTCCATATAGATATGGTACAGTAATTTTGACTTAGCTGCACAATCTCCTTTGCACGATTTTTTGTGCAGGTAAATCAAAAATGCAGCTATATTAAATGCATTTAGCTGCTTTAATGTGCAGGTACGCAATTGTGGTTACCTGCATAAAAGTGCAGCTAAAGTAATGTGTTTGAAAAAGAAGTAACAACGTTTTTATTAATAAATTGATAATAACAATGACGTTCAAACAACCTGCAGTCATTTGTTATGCATTTTTATAATTAACGAGATAGCCAAATTGGTAACAATAAAGAGTGGAACTGAAAAGTCGCTGTAGTACAACGATAACAATAGCGCTGCAATCTGTCAAAAGTTAAAAATTCGGAATTTTGAACTTTGTTGCGCTACAGAGCATTGGGCAGCTTCAAATACAACTACAAATACTTTATTCTGTTCCCGACCTAAGATTTGCTATTCCTTTCATATATTCGTGGCAAAGTTGCTGTAACCACAACCCATATGCATAAATGTAGGTTCATTTAAACAAAATAAATGAATTATGTATAATGTTGTCAACTTGACTTGATATTTATGTGAAAAAGTGGCCACCATATTTTTCATGTGTGCAGCTATCTTTGAAGTTTTATATGAAAATATTTTAAAGCTGCCTAAAAATATGGTAAAAGTGCAGGTTTACAAAATGCACGTAAACAAGGATTTTGAAGAATAGTTACAGAAAACATGTATTTTCGTCAGTTAAGTCAAAGTGCAGCTAACTTAAATTATTTATATGAAAATCATTTTAAAATGCCAAAAATTTTGGGCACTTATCTTAAATGTCAGGTAAAGAAAGTGCACTTAAACAAGGAATTTGTATGGGATTATAAGGAATAATGCCAAAAATTATCAATTTCGTGCAGTTAAGTCAAAAGTGCACGTAAATAAAAGGCAGCTAAGTCAAAACTACTGTACTATCTATGTTTTAAATTTTATTAAAATCGGTTTGATAGTTTGATAGGCTTGGTCCTTGTACCCTAGAATAAAAGGTATATTAATTAAGTTTGAAAAACTTTAAAAAAATTGTTTTTGCCACGCCCTAAATTACAGCCCTTTTTATACATATATATAGCATCGTCATTTAAAGTCTAATCTCATCGTATCGTATATCATTGTTAATGGCTAGAATATGGCTTTATTTTTGAATTGAGTTGTTTTTTTTTTTGCTCATCTAGATTTAAATGATTGAAATATATATATTAACATAAATAAATCATTAACATATCGCACTTGTTCAACAATACTGTATTAACTCAAAATTTTCAGTAGAAGCTAAACAATTTTTAATTTCATATGAGAGGCATATGAAAAAGTATTTTAAAACCAACCGTTTTTTTACAAAAAATTAGACAAAACAGCACGTTATTTTAAGAGCGGGTAGAAATGACTTTTACATGTCGATTTCTTTCAAAAAGTGAACAAATGAAAATTTTGAGTTAATACAGTATTGTTGAACAGGTGCGATATATAAAAAAAAAATTATCAAATTTTTAATTTTAACACTTACGATGTCGCACGTGATCTTGCTATTTTACAGAAATTTTTTGTTTGTTTTAATTTTATGAAAAATCTCTGTTTGGCCTGGTAATTTGATGAGCTTTCTACTTTTACTTTCGACGCACTGATAGAAAATGATGTTTTTCAATGTCGCACATGACATCGAAATATGAGATAATACAAAGAAAAAAATTGGTGGCATGTCATAACGTCCAGTGTCATAGTGTCCATGGACGTTTTTACCCTTTTGAAAGTGTCATAGTGTCCATGGACATTATGACACTTTCAAAAGTGTCATAACGTCCATCAAAGAAATGTCATAGCATCCGCGGACGTTATGACACTTTGTAGAGTGTCATAATGTCCACAACATGCTTACAAACTAAAACAAGTACCGGCTTCGCTAACTAAAGCTTCTTTGCGCCCGGCCGAAGGCCGGCTATGCCGAGACGCTTTAGTGAGCGAAGCCGGTGTTTGTTATGCCATAGAGGAGAAAATCCTTGCGCCCGGCCGAAGGCCACCTGTGCAGAGAAGCTTTAGTTAGCGAAGTTGGTATTTGTTATACCATAGAGGAGAAAATCCTTGCGCCCAAAAGTGTTTTCGTTACATATTTAATATATACACCCAGAGCAGAAAAACCATTTTTAAAAAATTGTAACCCTATTATGTTTAATTTAACGAAATCATTGTCACCGACAACCATATTATGGTTAAATGAGTTTCTTTAAAAATAGTTTTGTTGGTTGCGACCATAATAAAACATGTATTCTCTGCGCATATGCAGATCTTGTTTTGTATTTAACTTCTTTAGTAATTATGGACACTGTGACACTTTTGAAAATGTCATAATGTCCATTTGCAAAGTGTCATAATGCCCACGGACATTATGACATTTTCAAAAGTGTCATAAAGTCCATGGACACTGTGACACTTTTTGGAGTGTCATAACGTCCATGGAGACTATGACACTGGACGGTATGACATGCCACCAAAAAAATTACTGTTATTTGTAATCGCATAGTTTCTTGCGCATTCTATTTTGACTCTTTGTACCTTCATAAATCTCGAAATGGGTTATAAATAAATAAAAAAAATTTTTTACTTTTATTAAATTTGATTGTTTTCCTGTTAAAATATGATAAAACAAAGTCTTTTCAAGAACTTGTAATTTTTTTTTTTGCGGTGGACCTTTCGGTGGAAATGCCCATATCCAAGAGTTTATGGATGAAATAGGGGTACAATGCTATGGTCCGTAGGGAGAATGAGTAATTTGTTGACAAAAAAAAAGCTCTAAAGGCTTACCAATGCTTTGTTCCATTATTTTAAACAGTATTCACATTTTATTTGTGCTCAAAAATCAAAAAGTCTGCTTAAGTGATGCCTTTCAATTACTTTTAATGCTTCTTTCTTCACTTCTTCTTTTAAAATGGATACAGAGAATTTGAGAATTTCATTTTACACAGAAAGCAATTTTACTGAATCTAATTTCACTTATAAATGCGCTTCTTCACTTTTATTTAGTTTGAGAATGGGTCTGCAATAGACACGATAATATGTTTAATTTTACACTGCACTTTTGTATTTGTTAAAATAATATTTTATAAAGAACTAGTTCGAAGTAGTAGTAGTAGTAGGTGTGGCATTTCTCACATGAATTAAATACTAAAATTCGTGTATCTGAAAAACGATAACGATTAGAGTACCAACATTTTGCCAGAGCAACTTTGACATCTATGTATATGATTATATGGATAAGAAAAAGGTGCATTAGCAAAAGTGGGCGTGGCAACGTCATATAAATAAAATACTTAAATTCATATATATGAGCTAAAGTCATTAAACTTTTCTCGGACAACTTTGACATCCATATGAACATTTTGGGAAGAAATGGGTAAGCTAACAGAAGGGGGCGTGTTACTTCCAGTGTTGCCAAAACTTGGTGACCAAAAATGGTTAAATTTATTGAAAAAAATGGCAAAAAAATCGCTAAAAATGGGCTAAAAAATGGCTAACAGTTTTTTTAAATAAAACAAATTAAAATTCAATAACAAAACAGAAAAATTTACTTATTTGAAGTTGTTAACGATGAAATTGTAAGTAAAGATCAATTTGTTAAATAAGAATAAAAGTAAATTAATATTTTGATTGATATTTAAAAAAATAAATCATCGATAAATTCGATGCCGTTAGTGTTTATTTCAAAGGAATCACTCGTGCCTATTAGTTTTAAATAATTGGAAGGTAAATCATAATCACGACAACATTTACCCAACCTTTTGAGTCCAGATCTACAATAAAAAACTAGAAAGAAAGTATAGTCGGTCAACCCCGACTATATGATATCCTACACCACATTAGGAGATATGCACCAAATTTTATCAAATAATCTCCAAAATTGCGAACTATACTTTGCGCACAAGGTTTACATGGACAGCTAGCCAGCCGGACAAACATCGTTAATTCGACTCAGAAAGTGATTCTGAGTCAATCGGTATACGTAAAGGTGGGCTTCGGACCAATATTTATAGGTGTTACAAACATCAGCACAAACGCATAGTACCCTCTCTACTATTGTGGTGTGCAAATTTTATTTTTATGGTAAAAATATTAACCTCGAAGTGGCTAGCAGATAGGTTTCACGACGAACTGGGGTGCATAGCTGGATGTAATCCGGCCAATATACTGGGGTTTGTCAGGGAAATAACGCGGCTGTGTCTGTTGAGGGGACTGTAAGGGGGGTATTGGTCCTACTTTCTAATTTTCTGTCTATATCTAACTTCCTTTTCTCTATTTTTCACTTCCTCTTATCTCCATCTCTTACTTCATATTTTCATTGAAGGGAATCACAATGGATCGTATTCGGTCTCCGAGTGGAGGTGTGCCTGTGGGCACACAACCCTTCTTAACCTAACCTTAACCTAACCTAACCTCGAATTAACGGTTGCTAAATGTAACCTTCGTTGCTTATTGTGCGTGGCTAAAATATTTAAAGAATGCTCTGGAGGCTGCGATTAACGAAGACTCTAAGTTTGTTTTGAATGTTTTCCGTTACAAACCAAGTTTCACATCCGTACAGAAGCACGGACAGAACACGCGCTTTGTAATATGTATTTGGTTTTGACGCTGAGTTCCATACTCTGGCGAATTGTGTTTATACGCCGATTGCTTATTTGATACGGCTTTCCACGTCTTCGACAGTTCCTCCGCTCTCTGTGATAATGCTGCCCAGGTGCTGAAACCCTTCTACCCGTTAAACATGTGTATGTAGAAGATTTAATGGGTCAGTTATTATGGTGTTTATTCGCATCTCCTTTGTTTTGTCTATATTTATTCTGAGTCCTACATTATTGGATTCTAAAGATAGGTCATTTAGCTTTCCTTGCATGTCACAGAGTCTGTGGGATAGTTCGCATTTATCATCCGCATAATCAAGTGATTCCAATCGGATTTCTGGTCGGAGCGGATTCCATACAATTCCTCTTGGCTTCTCCTGGTTCGCGCGGCGAACATTAAATATCAAAAAATATTTAATTGATACTATTAACTTGTTTGCTAGTGTAAATTTAATTAATCTCACACATTTTTAATTGAAAACTATTTTTTTTCTGTGTGCTTTCGGTAATTAATCGTTAAAACTAAAAAGTTACAATTTAATTTAGGCGAGTTGTTGGAAATATTTTTCATTTCAACGTTTAAGGATTTGTTTAAGCATTTGATCGACTGTTTGCACTCGTTTTAATTTATGCTAATTTATTTTCGACTTTTTTTATTAAATGAATTATATTGCCATATTTTGACGATTTCTTTCTATTTTAAAGCCAAAAGAAAATAAAACAATATACATACAAACATATATCTTTCTGTCACTAACATTTTCCTTAAATTTTTCTTTTTTTAACCTTAAGCTCCCATATAAGTCGTCTTTTACTTCACCCGAAATAAAAAATATCCTCCTTAATTTGTAAGTAATAGAAAATTCTTCTTAGTGACAGAAAACGAATCCTTAATACAAGCAATCCTCGTACAAATTAACTTTATCTAAAGTATAAAATCTCTACTTACTTTTTACAATTCTGGCCTACAATTGACATCTGAATTAAAACAGGACACGAATAGAACAAAGAAAAAAGTACTTCTGTCTGCTGCAAAAACGTTTTTTGCATAATGATTGCAAACAAACATAAGCCAACGAAAAATGAAAAAGCAAAAGATGGAAAAAAGTAAGAAACGTTTTGATACGACATTGTGCCCTTTTTGTTGTTCCTAAAGTTTGCCAAAACAATAACAACAACAATATCTTTCGCATCACAATCTTTCAAAAACACCAGAAGCAAATCAATAGATATTAAATGAGATTAAGAAAATAAGTTATTTAGAATATTTGCAAATGTTTTCTATTCTCTACTTCTTCTTACCACCTCCACAATTGAAGAAAAAACGTGTCCTTATTTCCAAGGAATCGCTGAAAATTAAAAAAAAAATAAAAGAACAATTGTTAAAAGATTGCAAATGGTTGTGATAGTTTTCGCAGGAGAAAGAAAATAAAAAGTTTGAAAATAACTGGAGCAGAAAAGGTTAATTGTTAGAAGAAATTAAAAGTTAAACAAAACAGTTGAAAATGATAAAGAGAAAATGCGCTTTAAGCAAACAATTTAAATAGTTTTTTTTTAAATTTAAATAAATGTTGATATGTATTTAAATTTAGTATTTCTTAAACAAATACAATAAAACTTTGTTATCAAAAAGCGTTTGTATAAAATGCAAAGTTTTTATATTTATAAATCAGTACTTTTTGTGCAAAACATTGGTAATTTTCTTAAAAAAAAACTTTTTTAATAAAAAATATAGTTCTCTTTTTCATAAATTAGTACATTTTGTGTTAAGCAGTACTTTTTGTATAATGTGATACATTACAAAAGCAAAATTTTTTGCTTATTACGAAAGGTACTTTTTGTAGAAAACTATGGGTTTCAAAATAGTACTATATAAATTTTTTTTTTTTGGTACTTTTCTTATAAAAAGGTACTTTATTTTGAATAAACAATAGTCCCTTTTCATAAACTTGTACTTCTTATGTGAAGTAGTACTTTTTGTATAATGTGATACATTACAAAAGCAAAATTTTTTGTTTTTTTTTATGAAAAGGTACTTTTTGTAGAAAAATATTTTATATAAAATATATAAAAATTTTTTTTCGTACTTTTCTTATAAAAAATTTACTTTATTTTTAATAAGCAATAGTACTTTTTTATAATGTAAAGTTGTTCTTTTCGGATAATGTGATACATTTTTTACAAATGTAATATATTATTTTTTTGTCTTGTACAAAAATTTATTTTTTGTTACGAAAAGGTACTTTTTGTAGAAACATATTGGTTGTATAAAAAAGTACTTTTTATGTAAGTGCTACTTTTTATATAAAACATATAAAATTTCATTTTTAGTGCTTGTATATATCGCACCTATTCAACAATACTGTATTAACTCAAAATTTTTAGTTTTTGACTTTTTGGAAATAATCGAGAGGTATTATTCATATCTACCCACTGTAAAAATATCGAGCTATTTTGTCTACCTTTTGGTAAAGAAATGGTTGGCTTAAAAATACTTTTTCATATGCCTTTCATATTAAATTAAAAATTGTTTTGCTTCTACTGAAAATTTTAAAATTTTGAGTCAATCCAGTACTGAAAATTTTAAAATTTTGAGTTAATACAGTATTGTTGAACAGGTGCGACATGTAGGTGCTTTATTTTCAATAAGAAATAGAACTTTTTTCATAAGCTAGTACTTTTTTTGTAAAGTAGTAGTTTTTTGGTGAAGTAGTACTTTTTGTATAAAGTAGTACTTTTTGTGTTAAGTAGTACTTTTTGTGTAAAGTAGTCCTTTTTGTGTAAAGTAGAACTTTTTGTGTAAAGTAGTACTTATTGTGTGAAGTAGTGCTGGGATACTATCGATATTTTCTACTATCGATATTTATCGATAGTTCAGATTTCACTATCGATATATCGATATTACTATCGACTGAATGTTTGTACTTGTGCAGGAAAACTTTAATTATTTTTTTATAAAGCTACAGTCCGTTGTTTTTATCACTTTATTGAATGTATGAGACGTATGTATATACGCACGTTATTTTAGATGGCAGTTTTTTAAAAATTGATAAGTACCTTTCTGAAGGAAACGAAGTAACAGGGACTATAAGATATTCCATTGCAACTTTAAAAAATTTTTTAAAAATTTGATTACCTTTTTGGGTTTAAATCTAGCGGACTTATCCTCTAATAGTCGTTCATTGTTTTGTCCTATGTTCGCAATTGTAATTGCATTTGGATTTACATTTGTTTTTTACAACTTTATAAAAAAAATTGACATTTCAGTCCCATACCACTTGCCATTCTTGTTGTTTGTACCCTGCGGGAAATTTGTGTCAATTGTTCCAACAGACTGGTACTGGGACTTGTGAAAATAGAACTAGTTCAAAAAGAAAGAACTCATGACCACTGAAAGGAGAACCAATCATGTAACTGGTGTATGAAGAACAAAAAGATAGAACAAGTAATGAATTACAGTACAGTTTTCACCGGTGGTGTGACACATTTTTTGGGATTTTCTAAAATTTGGTTCTTCAATTTAGTTCTAGGACTTATTTTATTAAAAAAATACTACATTGTACTGAAAAAATAATTCATTATAGTAACTTACACTAAGCACGGTCATTGTGAATAGATGTGTGACTGGTCAAATGGTATCAATTGACCACCTCCAATGGCAACCCCATGTAAAAGTGATAGGTCTTATTCATATAAAGTGTTAGAACTAGAACCGGTCCATCCCATAAAAGACCTATCACGGGAGTATTTTGGTGTCAGTTCGCTTCCCTCTAGGGTATTCATTGCTGCAATTCAGCGCGAATTAATAATAGCAAGTAAAAATCTGCGGCAAAAAACTGTGTGTGTACAGCTGCTTTTATATGTTTTCATAGCTGTATTTTAAACAATAAAAATATCGATATTTATATTTTTCCTATCGATATTTTCGATATTTTAAGACTATCGATAGTCTATCGATAGTTTCCCAGCAGTAGTGTGAAGTAGTACTTTTTGTATAATTAGGGGATTCACAAGGTGTCATAAAGTCATAAAGTCATATGTCTTAAAATATTAACATGCAAAAATACGACAGTTGTGAACAACCCCTCATAATTTAGTGTGATATTTTAAATTTAAATCGGCTGATTGAAAACAAATATAAAAAAAAATAAATATTTACCTAAAATCAAAAAATTTTTAATTCTTATCCATGAATTAATAAATTAAATTAGATCTTTTCTGACTATTTTCCATTTTTCAGACACAAACCACAAACAAATTTTTTTTGTTTGCTTACCAAACATCGAGTCCTGAGCGGATCTAATTTGACGCCGCAAGTGTTTTGTTGCAAAAATTGCTAGCCGCAGGTTAAATTCGGATTTTAGCCGGAAAAAACTATAACATCAACGGCGACGGCTACAAAATAATAGCCGCTCGGCTCAGCCGCTCAGCGCAGGTCTTTTCTGATTAATTACGACAGCACAATAAACATAGAAAGCAAAGTTTTATTAAATGAAGACACTTTTTGTTAACAAAGCAACAACAATATTTTTAAGCCATTGTAAAATGTTACATCATTATGACAATACAACAAGATAGCACACCTTGTGAATACCCCAAATGTGATACATTTTGTACAAAAACAAAAAGCAATATATTATATTTTTTTATATGAAAATAAAATTTTTTGGTACGAAAATGTACTTTTTGAAGAAAAAATATCAACATCTTTAAATCGACAGAATTATGATTGTCAAACTGCGTATAAAAAAAACACAAAATGTTTTTGTTGTAATACCAAGACCACCTTAAGTAAATACACCCTGGCACTTCTTATGACACTCTAGATATGAAGAGCAAAAGATAGAATCGACGTCTGATTGCCAGTGATGTAATTTTTTTATTGATTGGCAAAACGCTATTTAAACAACAGTTTCACAGAAAAAATTATTAGTAGTTTTTTATCAATTAAAAAAATTATTTAAAAAGTACTTAAACTTAATTAACGTTATAATTTAATCAATTATTTTTTTTGTTGAACGAAAATTAATAATATAATTTTGATTTAATTAACATTTTAGTTGCTTTGAAATAAATTTTGAATTAAAATAATAATCAAATAACAAAAAAAATATTTCGTTTAAAATAAAATAATTTAAACTTGTGAAATTGTTGTTGGAAATTGTCAAAATCAATCAAATGTAATCTCCGAATAATTTATATATCCCCTTTTTTATACCCTCCACCGAAGGTAAAAATTTATATATTAGGGTATTCATTCGGTTAATCGTCAATCGGTTTACCGATTAATAACTACCCGATTAACTGATCGGTTAATTTCAAATTGGCTTTTTTCGATTAACGATTAAACCGATTAATTTCAGTCGATTAACCGATTAACCGATGTGATAAAATTTTCAATATTTTGTAGTATTATAACATATTTTTTTGTGATTTTAATTATTGGTTTCATCTTATATACAAAATGTATGTATGTGTTTAGAAAATATTTTTTCATAAAAACAAAAAAGGTGTTTAGCGATCTTTATTTCAACCCATCTTCCGTCGACTGGTGACTAAAATTACAATGTTTTTTTATCTTCATCATCGATCAACAGGAATGTAGCGAAAAATTGGTTAAATTTTTGATTACCAACACGTTTTTTTCTGTTTTATGTATGTGTTAATTATTTGTTTCTTCTTATATCTTCTCATATCAGTCTTTTAACAGAATTAACAGAAACAATTAGAAGTGTTAAAAATTAAAAAAAAAAAACTCTAATGGCATAATGGAGTATTTTATATGTTGAGAGAAATCCTGGAAAACGACTGAGAAATTAGGTATTCATCTACGATAAGTGAAAGAACTTTTTCCAGGTCAAGTTTTGGCAAAAAAAAAAAAACTTTTCTAAAAGATTATTTTAAAAGATCTCCTACAAATGAAATTATGTCAGTTTATTTTTTTATAAATACATATTTGGGGGATATACAAGATAGTCATAAAGTCTTATGTCTTTAAATAATTACAAGAAATATATATCGTTGGCTTAATATGCAAACCGGCTAAATCCACTTTTTATGTAAATTGAGATTTTGATGCCGTTTGGTAGAGAAAGGTACGCCTAGACGACCAGCATGTGGTTTTTATTCTATTTAATTCTTGAAGAGTGTCAATCTAACTTTATTTTTAATTTTCTATCAAGCTGCAAATAGGAAAATTAAGAAGATTTTCGTCTCTCCTGTTAAATGTGCTGAAAGTGACTTAGCAGGATATTAAGCCGACGATATGACTGTTGTGGGCTATCGCTTATAATTAAGATTTCTACTGTACAGTTATGAAGAATCAATGAACACAGCATTAAAATTTTTATTTTGTTTGAAACACAACAATATTTATTTTAAATATGATTTAGCCAAATAGTATGTAAGATTTGGACGAAATTATGAAAATGAAAGATGGCCCGAAAAAATGGGCTATTTTTCATACAATATTTTTGGGTGATTTTTCATTATGAAATTTAAAAAAAAACGAAAAATCACCCAATAACAACGAAAAATAGCCCAAAATTTTGGGTCACTTTTCATATGAATTCAGGCCCAATTTTACATGGAATTTTTTTGGGCGATTTTTCACTTATTTTTTGGGCGATTTTTCCTACAGCCATTATGGCGATATGACTTGATAGCACACCTTGTGCTTTAATTGAAAAATGCATATTAAATATTTATGAATTGTTTTTTTTTTTTTTTTTTTTTGTTTGCTCGTTTTAGTTCAAGAATTGTTATGTTTGGTATGTTATTGTTTTTTTTACTAATAAACTCCAAATTAGAGTTTGCTAAAAACCGTAAAAATGTGAAACCGCGGTTTCGGTTTTAAAATGATTAAAACCGGCCGGTTTCGGTTCGGTTTTCGGTTTTGAAAATATCAAAGGAAAATTCATACATAAACATATATATTTTTTTTTGCAAGTTTTTTATTTGTTTCAATACAGGTACTTTTATTCGCCCTTAAGTGTATACCTGGGCCTGGCCAGGCATTTTTTGACTTTTTCTAGTTTTTTTCATATAATTATTAAGTATATTAGAACGAAACTTTATGTATTCCTCAATTCCGCAATTGCCCAAATGAAAATTTTGTGCATATTGTATCCATCTGGGCCTGGTAAGGCCCTTCCCTATAATATATGTACTGCAGTTAATAAAATCAAAATGAAACTTTTTAAAAAAGCATACACAGCACAAAAGAATTGTTCCTTTTCTGTGTTTTCGAAAAATTGTTTTATTTCCCATACATATAAAAGTAGTCCCAGGCTTGCCCAGGGGTTCGTTAGTGTGAGTTTTTTCTATAGCCACAAGAAACTCCATACAAAATTCAAGTGGCCCAGGTGGCAGTTTATGCCTCACAAATAAGGTGTGTACTTAAGAGTTATAAAGATTTGTTCTTCTTAGTACTTATTTTGAATTTAAAGAATTTTGAAATACCTTGATTGAAGGCTGTTGAAGGTTGTTGAAGGCTGTTATGTATAAAGTTTTTGTAAATTAAGAACGAGTATGATGTTTAATTTGCAATTTCTTCAAGCATAAATACATTGTTAAAGTTAAAGCTAAAACCGAGGTTTTTTTTGTCGGTTTTCGGTTTCGGTTTTTAGGCATTTAAAACCGCGGTTTCTGTTAAAACCGAACAGCAATCCCTACTCCAAATAATAAACAAGTAATGCGTTTTTATATATTGAAATTACTTAATTTATAAAAAAAACATTATTAATCGGTTAACCGATCAAGAACAAAATTAACCGATTATTAATCGATTTAACCAAAACCTAGGTTAATTAAACCAAAAGGCCTATTAAATGAATACCCTAGTATATATGTATATTCCGTCTGTAATTACTACAATATTGAATGGTCTAAGAGCCTTTAATGTATATATTCTGGGTTGTAATGAGTAGTGAAGTTGATTTAACGATGTCTGTCTTTTCGTAAAAGAAACTATAATTTGTTCAAATATTTTAAAAGTATGCAATATTTCGGTGTTAATATCATTTCCTTAACAATCATCGGATCTCCACCGCAATTTGCAATTAGGAAATAAAAAAAAAATGTTTATAACAAAGAACTTTTTAACCCCTTTTTCTCCCAAGAAAAAAAAAAAGAAAAATAATATCTTTCTTTTATAAGAAAATACCTTATTGTCAAAGAGAGGAAAATATTCTTATCATAATATCTACAACACGTGTAACTAATTTGCATGAACAGCTCTAGATATTTTTGCGTTTAAAGCTGTATTCTAATTTTGTTTTTCTCTTGTGTCACTGTTCATTTTTCTATTTTTTATTTGTATATATTTACATCAACATATTTCTAATGATTTGTTATTGTAGAAAATTTGTATTGCTTTATGGGTTTGCCAACCCCAGCTAATGAGTGTATTAGCTGACGCTTAATGTCATAATTGTCTTTCTAGTTCGTTTTTCACTTGTATTTTAATACTTTGAATTTATCTAGTATTTTGTATGAAACTAAATATAGCATATAAAAGAACTTAAGAACTAAATATAGCATTTATAGAAGAAATCTAAAAAAGGAAAATACTAGGAAATAGCAAAGGCTGTAGTGGTAATAAATGTGCACTACATGAATAAGTTTTTAAAGCTACCTTAAAGTAGCCTTTAGATTTGGAAAATAATCAAGTGAGAGAGGTAATTCGGATGTGCCGAATCTTTGAAACCGTTCACCTACAGATAGAATATTTCTGGAGTGGGCTTTATATGAGACCTATGGTAAATTATAGACCGATTGACACGAAATTCGATTCGACAGTGTGACTTCTAGTAATAAAGAACGATTTTTTTGCAAAATCTCATATCAACCCGAACATTATGCCAACATTTATGTTAGTTTTTGCAACAAAATTTTTTTTAGGATTTGCATTGATAACCCTTATCCTACTGAATCGATTTTACTGGACTTCATTTCCAAATTGCTTAGGATAACTAGAAACAATTTGACACTAAAAATTTACATTTTTTTCTTGTTCGAAACTGAGCGTGCATGCAACAGACAGATGGATTGACGGACAGACAGGCGGACGGCATGATGGGCATTTTTTTATATATCGACAAACTGCATCTTTCTTAATGTCGACATAAATTTTTAAGTCCGATAAACTGTCCATTAACGATTTGGGTTTTCTCAAAACACCGACTAAAAACATTGTTTTCAGTTGGCAAAACCTCTCAAAATACATGTAAAAGTAAGAAGTCAGCTGATTGAACTCATCTGTATGGTAAATTAACGGCAAATTAATAATTGGCAGATGAGGTCGGGTCAACTTTGGGACAGAATAGAATCAAATGAGACATTGAGAAAACCAAATTTCTTTAATCTGCAGTTTCTTTTTGGGGAAAAAGATAATCGCCTAATGAGAAAAAGGCCATGAAGGTATTAGTGTTAAAAGTTTCAAGTGCAAAATACACTACACAAGCAGTTTGAAAACAACACCAATATGTTAATGCGAATAAACAAATATTCACACAGAGCTGCTCTTTACTTTTTTCATTTGTTTGTGTAACCGTTTGTGTGGTTTATTTGGCCCAAAAGTCAATGTGTGAACGCCCAAGTTAGTTTGATAAATTTCAAAACTAAAAATCATAACAACTTTGTTTTTTTTTTTGAAAATACTTATAGTTTATAGCACAAAGCATACAGAGATGAAAAAAGTGACGTATGAAAAATGCCCAAATCATTTGCCAGGGCAGCTTTCGAAGAAAGAGAAAGAAAATGTTTTTTGGTAGTTAAGTGGCAATGTGTAAAAACAGGCCGCTACTATCAACACGAATTGCGTAATCAAAACAAAAAATGCAAAAAGGGCAGCTTTCGAAGAAAAGACAGAAAAAAACACAATATTTTCTGTCTCGTGACGCCTCTGTGTGCTCTGTGGTTTATAGCGATTATTATAGCGACTTAAGTTATGATTTTATTTTAAAGCGTTTCAATTGCTAAAATATTTTTTTTTGCAAATTTATAAAGATTTTTTAAAAAATATAAACTGACATTCTGAAAAAAATTGCTAAATCTATTTTCCTATGGCTAAACAATTTGGAAAACAGCTAATCTTATTTTTAAAAGGCTAAACAGCACATACAAAATCAATATTGATTTCAATTAAAAAATTTATAATATTAAATAAAAAATTAATTAAATTTGCACCAGTAAACAAACTTATAGTATAAATTAAATACTTTTTGATATTAACAACAATTTTTGTAGTATGATATAAGGAAACGTTTAATTCACTTGATTACATTTGTATTTAAACCTGATTGTATTTTTGATCAATGTTTTAATTGAAAAAAAATCTGTCGAGAATTTTTATTTTTTTTTGTAAAGGTAAAAAATGGATAAATCTAGCCACTGAATGGCTAAATAAGCAACACTGGCTTATAGCCACAAAGGCTCTTTTCAAGAAAGAAGTTTTTATGGTACACATAGAAAACAGATTCGTGATCACAACCGAATTTGGCGCCAATCGAATTTCGTCGGTTGCATGTACTATCACACAATTCGGTTCCACTTATTTTATTTCTCCCCAGCTGAGATCGATGCGTCTAATTTCGATGTTCAATTGTCGACGCCAGGTGTGAGATGGTCTGCCTAGTCTGCGGGATGTACCATGTGGATTCCAATCGATGGCAATTTTTGCTGTGTCATTTGGAGGCCTACGTAGCGTATGGCCAATCCAGCGCCATTTGCGGTTAAGTATGTCAGTATGGATTGGCTGCTGATTTGTTTGACTCCAAAGTTCCATATTGGAGATGGTGTTAGGCCAAAAAACCTTTAGGATGCGTCGAACACATCGATTAACAAACACTTGTAGAGTGTTTACGTCGTGATCTGTTGTCGAATAAACGATAGGTGCAACTGAATTAACACATAATTGGTGTTCATAACAAGAGATTTGATTGTCGCTATCTTTTTTTCATTATTTATTTATTGAATCTTCATATCGTCACCTAAAATGCAAAAGGCCGTAACTACACTTTATGGTTTTTTTACAGGAGAAGGAATAAACGTTATAAATTAGAGACTACTTTAAACTTAATATCCAAATTTTAGATTCAAGCTTAGAAAACAAAGACGGATTTGTTTCTAAAAAAGAAATTAATGGAAAAAGTACTTTTTAAGAAGTGTTAGTTACGGCCTTTTATACTCTATTTTTCTGACACCAAAAAGCCGTAACAACAAGAATAAAATTGTGCATAAAATAAAACAAATGGTTAAGATAAGAAAAAAGTGCTTTAAGGACGTAACTAAAAAAGTTTTTAGGCAAGTGATGTCTTTTTGTATCTATTTATTGTAAGTATTTTAAAACAAAACACAAAATTCCTCATAACTATTAAAAAAATTGTTAAACGGCAAGCCCTCTGAGGAGATTGAGTGGTTGCAATCGAAACATGTCAGGGTAACCTGTCCGTAAAAACACCTGGGTTCGAGCCCAGATTGAGTCAAGAAGGAAAAATTATCAGTAAATTTTAATTAATTTTCATGTTGTAAAATTCCTTTCTTCATAAAAATAATTTAAAGAAAATTAAATTTAATGAACTTAAGCCTAATTAAAAAATATTAAAAATTTGGATTTAAAACCATAAATAGTTCAACAAAATAACCACAATACTAATTATTGTTAAAGCTAAGGCGCGAGCTCTAACACGAGCTCTCTCAGCAAGAAAAAGAAAGACAAAAAAAAATGAAAAAACAAAACAAAATATGTACTTTGAACTTCAAGAAGAATTCTTGACAAAAGTACGAAAAAACAGAAGTAAAGGAAGAACATTTAAAATAAATTAAATAGATAATCATTCAAAGCAAATTTCGATCTACCAAAGGTTAAATACAATTTGGTTTAAGGATTGATGTTTGACTAATGACGTCAGCAGTCGTCGATGGCTGCGAGTGTTAAACGGCAAGCCCTCTGAGGAGATTGAGTGGTTGCAATCGAAACATGTCAGGGTAACCTGTCCGTAAAAACACCTGGGTTCGAGCCCAGATTGAGTCAATAATGAAAAATTATCAGTAAATTTAAATTAATTTTTTTCATGTTGTAAAATTCCTTTCTTCATAAAAATAATTTAATGAAAATTAAATTTAATGAACTTAAGCCTAATTAAAAAATATTAAAAATTTGGATTTAAAACCATAAATTGTTCAACAAAATAACCACAATACTAATTATTAAAAAAATTTATTTAATTTATAAATTAAATTCGAGAAAATAAAATAAAATTAAAGTGGTTAAGAAAAATAATAACGCAATAACACACATTGAAAGAGAATCAAAAGCAACTTTGTTTTGATTTTTTTCTTGTTTTTTTTTTTGGAAAACTGTAGTTACGGATTTTTGGTTTATGAAATTGTTAACGTTGCAGTTACGGCCTTTTCTTTTTCGGAAATAAAGTCGTTCTTTTTGGACGTATACATGTAAGATTTTCGGTTAAGTACGTCATAATCAATCAAAAAGTCAAATTTGAATTTTTGAGTAGTTACGGCCTTTTGCATTTTAGGTGACGATATATTAAATATGAACTAACAATCATTAATCAAATCTTAACCTAATGCTTTATTTTATGTCCTGCCAGTGCCAGACAAAAATTTTCTTCATCACGGGTTCTGTTCACATATGTAGGTGTTTATCGCTCATCTTAATGGGTAAGAGCTGCAGTGTCTCTTCTTCTTAAGCGAGAGTGGCCGCTATCAGTTAAAATATTTCGAGCTAGTGGATTTGGGTGCAACTCAAGCCTTTTTAAATATTTTACCGCATACTTCGTAATAATAGTCCTTACCAGTGGCACATTGAGATCCTTGTGGATATTTGAGTTTTTAACATACCAAGGGGCAGCTGTAATTATTCGAAGAAGTTTATTTTGGCGCCTTTGAATTTTATCGATATTTGAGGCCGAGGCTATCAATATATTTTTTTTAACCGGTCAAATGTAGCCCATAAGGGGCAAGGACTTGTCCAAAGGTAATCTCAATGAATGGAAAAAATGGGTTATTTTACAGTACGATGTCCTAGGGCAGGACCATATAACCCAGCTTGCATTACAAAGGGAAAGTCTTAAAACTACTCCATGGTATACTCCAGAGGATTAGCCTTGAAATCGTTTCAAAACGAAAACATGTCGTTAAAAAACGAAGACATGTCGTTTCACTGCAAACTCTTTTTAAAAATGACATGGTCCATACTTGCACTACATTGGACCAGTCCAGGATCAAAATGGATCAAGAAGTCCAATATAATTTGCAGGGTATAAAAACTAATACATACATTCATACATACATATGTACACACAGAAAAAAATCAATGTAAATTCGTTCAAAACAAGGTTGATTTTACATTTTTCAGTAGTGATTTTGCTTCATTGTTGTTTTCTGTTAATTTAACATGATTTTACAATAACTTGCGAAAAACATTTTTTTTTTTAAATAACTATAATTCATGTTAATTTAACATTGCATAAAAGTTAGAGCAAAATGTCATTTATATTGAAATAACAATCCGAATCAAGTTGAATGAAAGTTATTTCAAGTTGAAACAAAGTGAATTTCATGTAGAATCAAATTGGTTGGAGTGTGATATAACAGTGTGAAGACAACATATGCATTTATTTAAGAATAATTCAAAACACTTACCCCTGTAACACATGTTTCACTTATTTTGTGTATCCTTTGTTAACAGAAGCATCAGCAGAATGGCCCGATATGGTTTTCGTCATCACTCTACTTTGAAAACTTGATGTACTATTTAACTAAATTATTTTAATTAAAAGAATACGGGAATTGTGTTCTTTTTATAACATATTTTAAACATGAAAATAAAAAAATTTACATACTTTAGTATGTATGCATGTTAATTTAACAAGATAAACTTTCGATTTTAATATAAAACAGGTTTTTATGGATTCAATATTGCACAATGTTATTTTAACAGTGAATAATATTAAATTAACGTGATTTAAGGTTATTTTAATATTTTTCATTTAAAATCAAGATGAAATAATGATAAATTTAAATAAGGGGCATACTTTTGCAGAAATTTACCATGACTCTCAATCAACATTTCGCCATGTTATTTTAACATTGGTATTTTTTTCTGTGTGTATGTACGTGTATATGTTTATACCTATAAGAAAACGTAAATTACTTACCCCTATTTATTAAGTTTTTCACATTTTCCATTTTTGACCGCAAATATATTTTTTAATAATAATATTAAAAATTAATTTAATCTATCAAATGTCCTGACAGAAAATTTAGTAAGCAATTGGGGCTTTTAACTATTTTTTGGTTGTGAAATCCGAATAATTATATTTTCATTTGTTGTACTCGAATTGAATCTATTCCAACAATCAATAATTAGCTGCAACAAAAAAAATGAATAATCATTTATATTATAAAATTTATTGACGAAAGCAAATTATTGATTGCAATGACCAATATTCAGTATTGCCCTGTTATAAATTCGGTTGTGATTCTAACCATTTGTACTAATTTACAAAACTAAATTAAATTAGTTATCATAACTAATAAAAGAATTTAAGGAATCATATTTCAGTTAGAATAACGTTTTAATAATCAAGATAATTAAAAATTAGTCAGAACTACACACAGAAAAAAATCAATGTAAATTCGTTCAAAACAAGGTTGATTTTACATTTTTCAGTAGTGATTTTGCTTCATTGTTGTTTCATGTTAATTTAACATGATTTTACAATAACTTGCGAACAACATTTTTTTCTTTTAAAATAACTATAATTCATGTTAATTTAACATTGCAGTAAAGTTAGAGCAAAATGTAATTAATATTGAAATAACAATCCGAATCACGTTGAATGAAAGTTATTTAAAGTTGAAACAACGTGAATTTCATGTAGAATCAAATTGGTTGGAGTGTGATATAACAGTGTGAAGACAACATATGCATTTATTTAAGAATAATTTCAAACACTTACCCCTGTAACACATGTTTCACTTATTTTGTATCTCCTTTGTTAACAGAAGCATCAGCAGAATGGCCCGATATGGTTTTCGTCATCATTCTACTTTGCAAACTTGATGTACTATTTAACTAAATAATTTTAATTAAAAGAATACGGGAATTGTCTTCTTTTTATAACATATTTTAAACATGAAAATAAAAAATATACATATTTAAGTATGTATGCATGTTAATTTAACAAGATAATCTTTTGATTTTAATATAAAACAGGTATTAATGGATTCAATATTGAACAATGTTATTTTAACAGTGAATAATATAAAATAAACTTGATTTAAGGTTATTTTAATATTTTTAATTTAAAATGAATATGAAATAATGATAAATTTAAATAATAGGCATACTTTTGCAGAAATTTACCATGATTCTCAATCAACATTTCGCCATGTTATTTTAACATTGGTATTTTTTTCTGTGTGTATACATTTTTAATAGTTGGAATAATAAATCATGTTACTTGATCAATATTTTATTACTGCAACCGTTTCCCATCCAATTTGTTTTCTGTGTGTAGCCATGTGAAATTGTGGATCACTTAAAGGCTTCTTCTTTTGACAATTTGTATGAAATTGCAGCAAATTATCCTTGCAACATGTATTTTGCCCGCAAAATACACATGGACAGACAACCAGCCAGCTGGACGGACATCGTTATGTTGACTCAGAAAGTGATTCTGAGTCGATTGGTATACAAAAAAGTGTGTCTTGTATCAATATTTGTATGTGTCATTATAAACGCATAAAACCCTCCTCCAGTATTATAGTGTTGGTACAAATAACATTTTATACAGTAAAATATAGTAAGTAAATAAGACTTTTAGGCCCGTTTTCACAACTTACCGATAGCTAAAGGTAGGATTTTATCAGTATAAAAAGTCTTCCATTATTTTAACTTTACTTTAACCTACCAGGTAGGCTGAACCTTAATTAACTTTATCGCTCTCTTTAGGGTAAAGTAATGTTTTAATAATGGAACAATTTTTAAACGGTCGATTAAAGTATACTTTTAGCTATCGGTAAGTTGTGAAAACGCAAAACATTAGTGGTATTCACACCGAACTTGTTTATTTGTTACTCGGTAGTTTGTTAATTTGTTAAAGTTACCAACTGTGAACGACCCCCTTTTTAAAACTTTGTTAGTCTGGTAACTTTCGTAGTAAAACAACTGATTTATTATTCTGACACAATTTATTATTCTGAAAAAAATAAAACATGCCACGAGAAAGTGTCAAAATAACAATTGTCAACCATTTAATACTCATGCTTTGACAGAAATAACGTTTGCTGACGGTAAGAAGTGTGTTACCAACTAACAACTATTTTATCAGGGGTGCCGTGTCGTTAATTTGTTAAATGTTAATACGGTAGCGCGTTAAATATACAAAAACAAAATGCGTGTAAAAAAGTAACGATTAACAACTAACAAACTAACAAGCTCGGTGTGAATTCCGCTATTGTTTTTTTATTAACTGAATTTTGGTTTCTTAATATCCAACATCTGATATTTTCAACAGTTCTTAGCTAAATTTTGCTGTAGGGGTACAATAAATAACCAATTACACTAAATAATAGATAAAACAATACATCATCAACAAAACAGATCAATACCATTGGAAAACAAAATTTAAAAATAAATAAATTTTGTTTATAAAGAAAAACAAATAAAAAAGAAAACAATAAAAACCATTAAAGCACAATATGCTGATAAATGGAAAAACAAACAATGGAAAATCGTTTAGAAATGTTTTTATTTCAATAATAAAAAGTTTACCTAAACTAAATAAGTCTCTCGAGGGTAACAAGTAGTTAAAAAAAAAAAAAAAAAATTATATGAAAAATGTTGAAATAAACTTATTTCATCAATTTTTCTATTTACTTGAAAAACATATTTGTGTAAATTTAAATTTCAAAGATTGGAATCTGAAGAATTTAAGCAAACAAAAGCTAATGTTCGGCAGAATAGACAGCAAACTTAATTATCAAAAGCTGTTTTACTCTATAATAAAAGTCTTGAATATTTTGATGAAAATTATTTTAATCAACTTTCTGTTCTTATCGCGCCATGGAAGATTCCCAAATAAAGCACCTTTACCTGTGTATATCTTCCTATGATTTCGCGACCCATATCTAAACAAACAAAATGACTAGACTACAGGATGTCTGGTGTCAAATTTACTTGTGTATATCTTCCGATGATTTCGCGACCCATATCTAAACAAAAAAAAAAAAAAAAAGACTAGACTACAGGGTGTCTGCCAGCAAATTTATTTTTTTAAATACGATTATTTCAAAAAGTAATAAACGGTGCGGAAGGAGGGTGGCGCCGTTGGAATTACCGATTGTGCGGATTTGTCATTCACGATGTCGCAGTGGTCGAGTGAGCATCGCGCGTTCGCTGTGGTGACATTTGTTAAGAGTAATAATTCTTACGTAATTGCTCGTCGACAATTTTGTTCAAAGTTTAGTATTCGGCGAATACGTGATGGACCGAGTATTAATTTAATTCGTTCGTGGGTGCAAAGATTCCGCCCAACTGCTTCAGCTATAAATATCACACGGCCAGGGTTCTTCAAGGACTCCCGAAAACATTGAACTGGTTGAAAGCAGTTTACGTAAAAATCCACTTTTAAAATTCCAATCGTTCAAGAACTGAAAGAAAGTGACTTTGATTTACGCAAATATGTATTTTTGTGAAATGATGTTAGAGCGTTTTCGCACTATAAATCCCATTTTTTGGAGCGACGAGGCAAGCAAAGCTGCCGTTACTGGTCTCCAAGAACCCGCAACCCTCGATTGATACATCAAAAGCCATTGCATTGTCCCAGGGTAACTATTTGGTGTACTTTATCCACGCATGAGATAATTGAACCATTTTTTTTTTTTTTGGAAAAAAAAGGCTCCGTTTTGAACAGTGTGTTCAACTCGACGGAAGACATCTGAATGACATCTATCTATCCCCTCCAAGCAATTGGCAGAGTAATTTTCGATTATCATCTAAATTTGAACTACTTTGTCACATTTGGTAGTGAAACAGTAGATTTTGCGGAATTTAGCAACAACAAAATACGTTAGAATCGAATAATGCGTTCTAACATTATACTTTTTCGTCACTTTAAAAAGTTATTCAGCTAATTGTAGCAGTTATTTAATTGCAACAACAGCAAAAATTAACATTTCCCATGTTATATTGAATTTTTCGCAACGATTTGCGGTTAAAAAGTGAATACCAAGTACAAAGACAATTTGCCTAAGTTATGGCAGTTTTTACTTAAACTTCATTATGATGGGTGGTGCGTGAGTGTGAAATAGAATAAGCTGTAAAATAAAGTTAAATTTAAAATATTAAATAGGTAGTTATATTGTACTCAAAGCTGGATCCAAAAGTTACCGCACGTTCTAATACACAAATTTATTAAATGAGTGCACAAAACAGCCCAAACTCACTCTTCGGGTAGATTGGGTAAATTTTTTATAATTAATGGTGTTTTCTTTTCTAAAAAATATCTAATGATGCATTATAGTTGTGTAATATATTTATTAGGTTACACGAACCCTTACAAAGTGATAAATTTTTCTAAACTACAATGGAACAAAATAATAGCTACGTTTTACACTCAACACTAATGTGTATTTAGCGTGTTAAATATTGAATGCAAAGTTTGTACTAAAAGCGATATTCACCACGCTTGTAGCAATTTTCAACATTAAATTTACTTATAATTCCAATAAGCGTTAACAGCACTGATTTTCAATAATTAATGTCAGCTGTTGTTAAACATTTTGCGACAAAAAAAATATAATAAAAGTAAAACAAACGAAAGACAAAAAGTTTTTATATCCATCCCAATATAACTAAAAATCACAATATAACGCAAATTGTCCGCAAACACAAGAAAAAAAAGTACTTGCTTGCATAAAAAAGTACTTTACGCAGATGCAAAAAAGGGTATTATCTCACACTCAGTTATAACTAAGGGTAAGAAATGGAACAAATTTGCCATTTGTTGTTGCAACATGTTAAGAAAGGAAAACGACAACTTTTCACATTTTTTCATATATTTTTAGAATGGAACAAAAACCCGCACGAATGGTACACAGAAAAAATTATTGCCGAATTATTTTCAAACAAACGCTTGTTTGAAAATTTTTTTAATTTCAATAAATTTTTTTTACTGATTCAAACAATATTTTTGTTTGATTTTTATTTAACCAACAAAAATGTGGACAACTCTTCAAAAATATAATAAACGCGTTATGTGTCAAGGTGTCAAGTTTTCATAATTTTGTATGAAATATTTAACGTTCTTTAATGTTGTCGTCTTTTTGCTTTTTTTTATTTGATCGTAAGCAACACTTTTTTATGTGAAATATAAGAACAACAACAAAAAACACACACAGTCTATTTTTGGACGCTTTAAAAAAGTGCAACTATAAGAAAAACAATAGCAGAGACAACATTACAAGAAACAAAATCCCGTATTCAATTTTTTAAAACTGTTTGGTTAAATACATCAAATACAAAAACAGAATGATGACGAAAAACATATCGAGTCGGTCTGCTGCCGTTTTTGGTTACATTTCTTCTTTAGCAAAGGAAAGGATACAGCAACAGAGAGTGATAAAGAAAAAACATTGTGTTGTGTGTATAAATAAGACTTCGTTCAAAAATTATTCCAACAAAAAAAATGTGTCTCAAAGCCAGCCGGCGGCACTGCTCTGCCGTCATCTTCTCATACAGTGCTTACTTGTGTGCGCGTCATTGCTTGTGCAAAAACTTTTTTTTTTATTTTGAAATTTAGTATATGAATTTCAGTAAACTTTTTGTTTGATTCAGTTAAATTATTTGTATGAAAAAATCAGTGTTTTTTTTCAATAAACAAAATGCAAATAAATTGTTTGAATATGCGAATTTGTTTATAGGACCGATTTTAGACAAAAATTGTTTGATTCTACAAATTTTTTGTTTGAATTGGAATAATAATTTTTTCTGTGTAGCATATATGGAACATTATTGTCAGAAAAGAAAACACCATAAGTCAATAAAAGTGAACTAAAAAAAATGATTTTTGTCTTTTTTAAAGGATATTAGCAATTTTTTGAACTGTTTGTTTATTCAATGACTTTAATAATTTTTGTTGAAAATTAGTGTTTATATTTTTCTAGTGAAAACTTGTGAAAAAAAAATTATAAAATAATTTTTGCAAAGCATTAAAAAATATGCTAGTTATTATATGACGAAACTTTTATAAGGTTAGTGTTAGAAAAAATGTTCACTTTCTGTAAATTTCTTTAAAAAAATTTGTCCACATTAGGTTTTTAACTTTAAAACATTAATGGACAATTTTACCAATTTATTTAAATATCAATTTATGTTAAAAATAGGGTTTTCATGTCAAATTAACAAAATAATATGAAAAACTATGTATATTTAAAAATTAATTTATATTTAAAAAGAGTTGGTGAAATTGGCCATGACAATTGTTTTGCCTAATTAGATTTTTAATTATTTGTAAAAGTTTCAGCTCAGTTATATTTTATTTTACTCAGACTCGTCTAACAAAAACAAAGAAAGATAAACAGTAAAATGCCTCACTTTTTATTATAAAGAACAATAAGAAAAAATTAGCATCAAAAGAGTAGTTTTTAGATCCAAAAGCGATACTACTAAATTCAATTTATATTCAACTACCAAAGCGCTCTTATTCGTTATAAAATATAGACACTAAGTAGATTCTTAATGGAAATATTACAATAGTGGGACACTTCTTCCCGAACGATGTTACTACATCAATAAGAATTGAATAGCAAAAGCGATAGGTTTTTGCTAAATGGGGACACTATTTAGATTATTTTTCGATCGAAATTGTTTGCAGGGTCTATATATATAAAATAGGATGTGTGTATGTATGTCTGTATGCATGTATGTATGTATGTATGTATGTATGTTACGTATGGACTCCAAAACGGCTGGGCCGATTCTGATGAAATTTTCAGGGAATCTTCAGAATATTCAGGCGGGTGACACTGTGAAGTCTGATTTTTGATTTTCGGTCTGCGGGCGGAGGGGCGTGCAAAATCCAATTTTCATATTGCACTACCGATGACATCTTTATAATTTGGACGATTTTTTCTTTAAAATGATCGCCATGGTCCAACTTAGACTTATACGAAAAGAAAATTTTGCCCCGCCCACTTTTACGCCCATTTTTTTTGAATTACCTAAAACCACAAAACGGCTCCATCGATTTGACAAATTTTTCTTTCAAATGTTCGTATCTTTTAAACGGATTTTAAAAATCGAACGCAAACAGGACGACGTCATTCGGGTCAACTAGTACTCTTTAAAAAATAAAATACGCATTTCCATTCTATCGTTCAATGCTCTTAATAAAACTTTGTGTAAATTATTGCGTTTTTTATTTAAGTTTGAAAGTTTGAAATCTGCTACCAGAAACCCTGTATAAACCAGAGAAGACATTGTTTTTTAATATGGGTTGCCTACATGTTTCATAGATTCTACTTCTACGGCGCAAAAAAAAACTAGTCTGTACACTGATAGAAAAATACATCTTCATATTGATGATGCCCTTACATCAGAATTGTGACATCAATGGCATCAATGAGGCAAAAAGTGACATCAATTTAATGACGAACGTCATCATAAAATGTTGTCACATTTCTTGCGTCATTTATGCTATGAATATAGTGACATCAATTGGATGTCACATTTTGCGTATTATTAACATTATTTTCATGATTAAAGATTAAAATAAGAAGAAAAAATTCCCAAACTCTATTTGTTTAAATTATTTAGTTAGAATGGTCATGAAAACTGTCTTATAAATGGACGAAATACAGCAATTGGAAAACAAACATGTGTAACGGGTAAGTAAGTAATAATATTCTCTCACTTTGACTTCAGTCAATCCCAATGACTCAATTTGAAGACAGTGTGTCATTAAATTGAGCCTAATGAGTTCTTTCTCCGATATTACTGAGTCATCGCACTGATAAATTGTTTTATTAAACTGACTCCGATTCGTCATTTCTGTGATACCGATGTGTCACCCCAGTGATGCCATAATTTTACCTGATGACAAATTCGCCAAGTGTTGCTAAGGCTGACATCACAATGACAAAAAGTTTCATGTAGTTAAAACCGACGATATTTGTCATAGTACTGATGCCAAACTACATCAGCGTTATGACGCCTTTTCTATCAGTGTAGATTCTACACCTCCGGCACAAAAATATTAGTCTAAAGAGTAGACTATATACAAAAATATAAGCTAGAATTTTGTATTTCCAGTAAGCATGTCCGGAGTCACCACCCAGACTTTAAATTACTACCAGATTTTGGAAAGATCAGTCCCCCGGTAGGCTTTTTGGAAGTGAGCTAGTCTATTAGGCGGGGCTTCGGGTTCAATTCCCGCCAACAACTCTGGGCCAATGCAGACAAGTGAAGAGATTTGCGGTGTCTAGTAGCGGCAGATATGGAGAGCTTTATAACATAGTTGCAAGTGATAAGTAACAGTCTGTAAAAAATCAAGGGAATAACTCCATTTTGGAGATATCCAACATTAGGGAACCCTCAATAGAGGTGTTGTTAGGAGATTGCCGACTCCGTATTTTCCTAGTCTCCGATGTAGGAATGGTTTGTAAAAAGTAGTTGACGAAAGTCATAAGGCTGAAACACTGAGTTTGCATTAAATCATTAAAGCACTGACAGTTTTGATATTCTGATACATAAAAGTCAAATTTTATGGAAATGACTTTTAGTTTAATAATAATAATAATAATACTTCAACCGTACACGTGCCATTAAATCTAGTAAAGGCTTTAAGTTGGCGGTGTAAGTTTGGGTGGATTGTCCCGATTTTAAACGAATTTCGCTCTAGCATAAGGTATTATAGGGATTTTATTTTAACCCTCGCACAGATACGTTACTCGACGTTACTGTATAGCGTTTGACGAAGTATGAGTAGCAATAATAATATGAACGAGGATATTATTATTATGGTCATCGCTGCAGTGACCATAACTCAAAGACATCTGCTTTCAGGATCTTTGAGAGGTAGCAAAGCCTACTTAAATCACAAAAAAGATGGGAAAAATCCCTAAAGGAAAAGGGACATAGAGGCTAATTTCTGATAAATACTCAAGGACAGAACGCATATAACAATTATTTTGGGTTTTTCAACAAGAACTTTGTTTTCTATAACAAAAAATTTAGATGAAGATGATACAAATTTTTATTGTATTACGAAGAGAAAAGTTCGGCACTTATAAATGAAAAATTATATCTGGCTAATGTCCACCACTAGCACTCTGACAGATTCTTCGATTCTTTCATCAAAGTTTTAATCACTTTTTGGCAAAATGGCGGGTCTATTTGGTTAATCACATCACGGATTTTGACTTTTAAAGTTTCAATCGATTCGATTGGCTCCGTAGAGACTCTGTCCAGTGGTGTAAAATCACACGATCTGGCTGGCCACTTAACAGCTGATGTTCGTGAAATAATACGATCGGGAAATTTGGTTTGCAATTAATTGATCGTTTCATTGGCTGTGTGAATGTAACTTTAATAGAACCACAATTTTCAGAGTGGATTTTAATAACTTTAATGCGATTTTCGAGCGAAATTGAATTCAATGTAACAAATGCCAATGCATCTACTACGAAAACGTCAAAAAACTTAATGTCAAAACTATCATGTTGTTGGTGTTGCCATAATTAAAAAACAATGTTCTTGTTGAAACCCCTTTATAACCCAGTTCCTTAGGACCCAATGCGGATGTTAAAAGTATCTTTTTAAATTTGGATATCATGTGTCTACGAGAAAAAGCCGAAGGACGCTGAATATGTTTTTTTTCAGGTGCCCCAGATTAAAAAAGTGTAAAGATTAAATAGATAGTAATGATATCACTCCCGAAAAAAATAAACCAGAAGTTGGACTAGACTATGGACTTATCTATAGAACAGACTTAACTATGTACATTAATTTTTTTTTTTTCATTTTTTTAAGTATTCTTTTTTTTTTGCTGGCTGTTCTTTACTGTCCTTAACTGCTTTGTTGTTTATGCACACGCTTATGTATGACTATGTGTTTGTAACTGTTTACATCTCTTAATGAGTCTGGAAGTAATTACGCGATGGTACCATTTAATCCCAGATAATTCCAAACCTAATGACTATTTGTATTACGGTTTTATATCAATAGGCACTTGGTCAAATGCCACTATTAAGGGCAAAATTATTTAAATGGCAATTACGAACACACACACTATCACACACAAGGATACCAAAGCATGCACATGTTTGGTATTTTGCGACCAATAAACATTTAAAATACACACATATATATTTTCATATTAACACAATTACACACATTTGCACAGTATCTCATACAATAAGCCATTTAATTTTAGCCAGCATCATTATCCTTGTAATGCGATCTGCGTCTCTCTCTCTCACACTCTGCTACACACTCTAAGAGCATGTTGTATATAGGCATTTCCATTTTGACGTGTCGTGATATTTGTACAACAAAATGTAAAAAAGTTAAATGACGAAGTCAAATTTGTAAGAAGGGTTTTTATATATACAAAGCAATGAAGTAGCACTATATACAAATTACAGCAATCGGCGCTAAGGATTTGCAGATATAAGCAAAAAATGCGTTGACGGGACGTCAAAAAAACGGAAGTGGATTTTTACTTGCATTACAAAACTGAATAAGACTGCGAAATGAGCAAGATGTTTTGTATAAAATCTTTTTTAATAAACTTTGGACTTATATAAATTTATTTTTCAAGCTATCAAATTTAAAAATCTTTGCTCGTATTAAGGTACATACACAGAAAAAATTATTGGCGCATTATTTTCAAACAAACGCTTGTTTGAAAATTTTTTCAATTTCTATAAAATTGTTTTACTGATTCAATTAAAATTTTTGTTTGATTTTTATTTAACCAACAAAAATGTTGACAACCATTCAAAAATATAATACACGCGTTATTGGTTTCAAGTTTTCATAATTTTGTATGAAATATTTAACGCTTTTTAATGTTGTCGTCTATTTGCATTTTTTTTATTTGCGCATAAGCAACACTTCCTAATGTGAAATATAAGAACTACAACAAAAAACACATACAGCACAACAATAAGAAAGATGAAGAGGTTTAAAGTAAAAACAAAAAAAAAAGCAGGTAAAAAAACGTTTCACTCTTTTTAAACAACAGAAACCAATAAATTTTTGGCTGGTTTCAAAGTTCGTTAAAAAAAAAAACAAAATGTTATACTTATTTTCTGTAGAATATATATGTAATCGATATATTTTCTGTAGAAAATTTATGTTATCGATATATATATTCTGTAAAAAATTTATGCTTTCGATAAATTCTCTATAGAAAATTTATGTGTTTGATAATTCGATAAACTGTATATTTTTCTATAAATTTTCTAATGAAAGTTTTTGTGGTCGAACAATTTTCCGGACAAAAATTTCTTTTATCAAAAGATTAGTTTTAGAAAGTTATGTTATTGCAAAATTTTGTAAAAAAAATGTATGTTATCAAAGGAATTTGGTGTAAAAGCTTTTTGTTATCAATTTTCTATAAAAATATTATGCTATCGATTAATTTTGTATAGATAATTAATGTTACCGATAAGTTTTGTTTAAAGCATTTATGTTATCCATAAATTTTGTATAGAAAATTTATGATATCGTTATGTTACGCATGCAAAATTTATGTTATAGTAAATTTAAGTATAGAACATTTATATTATCAAAAAATTTGTTTTAGAAAATTGATGTCATTAAGAATTTGGTATACAAAATTTGTGTTATCTACAATGCTTTGGTTGTTTTGTTGCAATTTTTATGTTATCGAAAAATGTTCGCTCTAAAATTATGTATGTTATCGATACATGCATTCCATAGAACATTTATGTTACCGATATATTTTCTGAAAAAATGTATGTTGTCGATAGTTTTCTTAAGAAAATTTATGTTATCGATATATTTCCTCTAGGAAATTTATGTTATCGATAAATTTTCTATAGAAAATTTTTGTTTTTAATAACATTTCTAATAAAGGTATTTGTCATCAAAAAGTTTGGTGTACGAATTTAAGTTATTAATTAATTTGATATAGAAAATGTATGTTATCGATCGATTTTGTGTATAAAATTTTGGTTATCAAAAGACTTGCCCCCTTTTGCAAAAAAAAAAGAGAACTCTCGCATTAGTTAGCCAATACATTAAGCTAAGCAAAAGTGTATGGGCTTAATGTATTGGCTAATTAATGTGAACTTGAAATTTTTTTTGCATAAGGCAGTAAGTATAGAAAATTTATGTTATCGAAAATTTGCAATAGAAAATTTGTGCTATCAATAAATTTGTAATAGAAAAAACTTATGTTATGTTAGTTTTACTCATATGTCAGAAGGGTGCTATTTTAGAATAATGAAAAAAGCATTAAAATTTTTATTTTGTTTCAAACACAACAATATCTTTTTTAAGCAATTGTAAAATATTATTAAGGACATTATGACGATATGACTTGATAGCACACCTTGTGAATAACGCAACTGTATTTTTTGTCCTAGTGCTTGGAATTGCTTCCTCGTCAGCATGTGGAAGATCGTATAATTACTAAATTGAGATTTTCTAGACTACCTAAGATGTTCAACAACTAATTAAAACAAGTTTCGCGATTGGTTGTAAGTACTAGCACAAACTGGCTCGAAAATGACTCGCGATTGATCAGAAACGTGAGTCATTAAAAATTCATCCAGAAGAGTCGCGGGTGGGGTACAATTTTCTCCCAAAAGAACTGTTATTTTCCACTCAAAAACGAGCGCTTTAATGATAATGATTTCAATCGCGCAGAGCTGTTGGAAAAGACTCGAATATAATCAATAATTTTATAAAATCCTGTCTGGGTATTTGGTTTATTGATTTTTGTGACTTTGATTATGGCCATGCATCAGGCGCGGATTGTAAAATTATAAAAATATGTTTTGTTTATTTCGATAATTCAAGAATTCCCAATAATATTATTTTTTTTTTTAATTTACAAAATTTTTTGAAATACCAGCAAGGTTTTTTTTATTGAATCTCTAACCAAATTTTCAATAAGTATCCAAATCTTAATCCTAATAGTTATTTATTAGATATTTTCAATGAAACATCTAGTTTACTGTATTCAAATACTTATTATTCTACATTCAATCCCAGCAGATGGCATCTATGTATAACCAAAGGTTGAATTATTAAAAAGCCTTCGTATTTGCAATATTTATGTTTATATTTATGTGTTATATGAATCAAAATTCTATTCGATAATTTTTGACGAAAGCACGGATTTGTCGGGGAAAAGCCAGATTTCCTTATCTTTAAAATCTTTCAACATACAACAAAAATTTGAAGAGGCTTCAAAGGATATGGATGACGTTGATGTGTCAAGTGATGCGAAGGCACTATCATCAATAGTTCTTAAAGCTTTGGTCTTAACCTAAAAAATTGTGTAGGAGTTGGAACAAATGGGTGTCCTCTGCTGTCAGCAATGAAGTTATTAAAAAAGTCTAATTCCTAAGAGAAAGATGAATATAAGAGAACTCTAAAATCACTTGTTCGCAGGTTAAAAATGTTGTAATTTTTTGATAAAAGTCGTGAACCCTTTGTGACGCACACCTTACAACGCATGCTACAGTTTTTCAGTACTATATAATAAACCCAATTTTATTTATTTTAACAAAACAAATTATATATGTATATAAACTAATTTTGTGATCATTAATGAATGTACGAATGAATATCAATCTTTTTTTTTAACGAAATTTATATTGTGATGAGTCTGCTGTAAGTGCTATTTTAAGCTCAAAAAGCACCTAAAATAATGGTTAATTCATGTATAACATTAAGAGATCAGGGGTGGGGTAGTATTTGGTAAAAATTATTGTATTAATGATCGTCGAAATACATATTTTTTAATATAAAAATTAAATTATACATCTAGTCTTATATTCCATTAAAAAAAATTAATTTGAAAAATTTTTGGTTTGTGGACTGGTTTTGAGATTTGCCCATATACCATTTATTTTAAAACCACAACTAGCTGATGAGCTAATTATGTTTGATAAACGAGATTAACACATTTTAACTTGAGCCTGAACTGTTGCATTGGCAACAAACATGGAAAATATCTGAAAATCTATCCGATATCGTTGTAGATGCTTTAATAAACTGTGATGAAGATATCTACCCAAATCTAAGAAAAATATTTCAACTTTTCGTGTCAATGCTCGTCAGTCATGCTACGAGCGAGAGGTCATTTCCTACCCTTCGTCGAATAAAAACATGGCTCAGATTAACAATGACAGATGATAGACTGTACTATCTGAATTTGCCTCACAAGGAAATCACAATTTACTTATTTACAAAGATTAATTTATTTTAATTTATATTGAACGGATCATATATTTTGTTTAACCCTATTGTTTTGTTTTTGTTATATAATATATTGTTTTTAATAAACTTTTAAAAACAAATTTTTTACTTTTTTGTATCCTACAAAATTTCCCCCCCGTTAAGCTTGAGCTGGATCCGCGCCTGCCATGTATATGTACTTATGTGTCTTCATACAATTAATTAAAAGTTAACTTACAATTTTTAGGTGGAAGCAAATGAAACGTGTCATTAATTTAACTTAAATCAACGATTAAATTGTTAAAATAGCCCAAATTCCAGATCATGGAAATTACTAAAATTCACAAATTACGTAATTTAAGTGGATAATTGAGGCAAATAATAATATTCTTAGAATTAATTTTACAAGTTCAAATTAAATAGATATAATTTTTCGATTTCTTTCATTTACAAAACTTGTGATCTAATTTTCCTAATTAATAGTATAAAACATTTATTTAAGTGTAATCGTCTACATTTTGGACTCAAGAAACTTTAACAAATCATTTCCATTGAATAATTCTGTGTCTATTGGAACGAAACAAAAAGACAAGTTATTATAACGAAACTCAGTCCTTAACGCCCAGTTAATTATGAGTTATTAATTTTATTACAAAAAGAGCAAACAACACGTGCCATATTAAAATAAGCTACTTAAAGGATTTATGTTTTTCAATTAATATTAATTTGTTTTTGTCAAATATTTATCAGATTTAAAAAAAAAAAATTATGCAAGAAAAAACCTTAAAAAATGTATCAAGTCCTACGGAGATTTTTGCAATAATTAAAGGCATTAATTTTTTTTTTTAATACAAAAAAAAGTTTGAAAATAAACAAAAAAATTTTGAAATATTTATCATTAATTTTAAAATATCAATTGGCAAGCACCACTAGCTGTCTAAACAAAACTGTAAAAATCTTAATTTGACTTTAATTTAAACAAAACAACAAATACTTTAAATGTTTAATTATACGTCCATATGACATGGCATTTTGTTGTAAATACAAACAAAAAAAAAAAATTATTTTTCATTAGTTGCCTTTTACAGAACAAAAAAAAATATTGTTTAATTACAAAAGCAACAATAGCAAAAAAAAAAAAAAAAATTTCAAATAAATTTAAAAACTAAACACAATATTTTTTTTGTGCATTTATAAAAATTAAACAAGTTGAAAATTACAGAAATAAAAACGAATGAATGAGACTAGATTTTAATTAGACAACGGCTAGACTCTGACTAGACTAGTAATAACCAGGGAAACCAGAAATATGCTCTAAAAAAAGTGTTTTATGCGCATTAAATATGCTTGAAAAGATGCCCTAAAAATTGTTAAATGCATGCCCCAAAAAACCAAAATGGTTTATTTGAAAATCAAATGTTCAACAACTTAATAAAATGTGCATTAAAAAAAACAATTAAAAAATAACATTCGGTAAAATCATAGTATTTTCAGACGCATTATCGAGATTGTACCCTAGTTAGAACCGATAGGAAGTCATGTGCTCACCAAAACAAAGTTATGTTATGTTTGTGCCAAATATTATCTATAAGATATTTTTTTTTTATCTTAAGGCATTTAAGGGACGGTCGATAAATTTGATATTAATATTAACATTTAAAAGGGAGCTATGGTCAAATATCAGGTGATTTTTAAGAGCTATAGGAAAGTTAAAAAAAAAACATATAGAATTCAGAAAAATTCATCAAATCTTTATTTAAATCGATAGTACGGTCCATATAATTTAATGTTTTAAGATTATTTCGTGCAAATGTTGACCGTGACTGCGCCTCCAATGGTCCATCCGCTTAGTCCAATTTTGGCATACCCTTTCCAACATTTCGGCCAGTATCTCATGAATAAATGTTTCAATGTTGTCTTCCAATGCGTCATTTGAAGCGGGCATGTGTGTATAGACATGCGCTTTAACATAGCCCCACAATTGCACGATGTAGGCGGCCAATTGACCGGTCCCGATCGTGAAATAAAATGTTCACCGAACTCGCCTCTCAATAAGTCCATTGTTACGCGTGCTTTGTGGCATGTGGCACCGTCTTGTTGAAGCCACATGTCATGCAAATCAAGCTCTTTCATTTTGGGCAAAAAAAAATGGATATCATCTCACGGTAGCGCTCTTCATTCACAGTTACGTTACGATTAGCATCATCTTTGAAGAAGTACGGTCAAATGATGCCACCAGCCCATAAACTGCACCAAACTGTGACTTTTTCTGGATGCATTGGTAGCTCTTGCAATGCTACTGGCACAATGGCCCGAATAGCCGCTTCAGTGGGTCGATTAAACTGACCATAAAATGGAAGAAGCGCGCGATGAACTTTCTTAACAGAGCACGCATTTTGATAATAAAATTCAATAATTTGCAAGCGTTGTTCGTTTGTAAGACGATTCATGGTTAAATTATAGACCAAACTGAAGATGTTTGACAGTGAAACAAAACACGAAACGTGCGTCAGCTGTTTAAACCAGTGTTGCCAAAAAGATAATAGCTAAAAAATCACCCGATATAAACCGATTTAAAAAAAAAATATTAATTGCAGTAAAATGTTTTTCGGGTTAATTTAATCTAAATACGAACATAAATATCAAGATGGTTTTTGAACACAAAGAGTCTATTTCGGAAAGAAGTTTGTATGAGGACTTTGAAATTTTAGACCGATTCTCACCATTTACAAAGGCTTCGTCCTTAGTGCAATTAAAACGTATTTACCAAATTTTTTCAAGTTATCGACAAAACGTAATTTATTTCCTGTCCATGTTAACCTTGTGCGCAAAGAACAAATATTTTACTGCAATTAATATATTTTTTTTTTAAATCGGTTTATATCCGGTGATTTTTTAGCTATTATCTTTTTGGCAACACTGGTTTAAACAGCTGACGCACGTTTCGTGTTTTGTTTCACTGTCAAACATCTTCAGTTTGGTCTATAATTTAACCATGAATCGTATTACAAACGAACAACGCTTGCAAATTATTGAATTTTATTATAAAAATGTGTGCTCTGTTAAGAAAGTTCATCGCGCGCTTCTTGTGTTAAGCAACGAAGCTCATTTTTGGCTCAATTGGTACGTTAATAAGCAGAATTGTGGATTTTGGAGTGAAGATCAGCCAGAAGCATTGCAAGAGTTACTAATGCATCCAGAAAAAGTCACAGTTTGGTACGGTTTATGGGCTGGTGGCATCATTGGACCGTACTGCTTCAAAGATGATGCGAATCGTAAAGTAACTGTGAATGGTGAGCGCTACCGTGAGATGATATCAAACTTTTTTTTTGCCCAAAATGCAAGAGCTTGACTTGCATGACATGTGGTTTCAACAAGATGGTCAATTGGCCGAAATGTTGGAAAGAGTATGCCAAAATTGGACTAAGCGGATGGACAGTTTGAGGCGTAGTCACGGTCAACATTTGCATGAAATAATCTTCAAACATTAAATTATATGAATCGATTTCAATAAAGATTTCATGCATTTTTCTGAATTTTATGTGTTTTTTTTTTAACTTTCCTATAGCTCTTACAAAATCATCCATTACGTCAAACCGACCCAACAAAATACAAACGACGTTAAAATAAAGCCATTCACTTTTGAAAATTCATTGATTTTTTAAATAAAAACTAAGTAAGAAATACATAAAAACTTTTTTTTGTATCTCGAAAGACTGAAGTGATAGAGAAACCCCAATAACAGATTCGAATTCAGCCCCGTAAATTACCCTAGGAAAGATATTTAGTTGTTTCAGTCCAAAACCTTGTTGGCTAGTTTAATTTATTGTTTTCAATAGAGCTACGATATTTTACTTTTTCGCAAGACAACGTGCACCAAACAATGAACTCCGCTAATATAATAAAAAAGTGCAGCCGATGCACGTGGATTAAAAAAGTAAAGCACCACTTTCCCTTAAATTTGTTTCCACAAAATTCAAAATTTGTAAATCAAACAGAAAATTTTATTGTTAACACTATTTTGATTAATGAAATTAGAAAAATTGCTGCTTCACACGCCTCAGGTTTAAGTCGTCAAGTCTTAAGTGGGGATCAGAATAGTCGCTGTAGTACAACGTTATAGAATAGCGCTGTAAACTGTCGAAAGTTAAAAACGGCAGTTTCAAAATGGTTTCAACAGAATACGTAGTTATAGTAGTCGTTGTAGTTGAAGTTGAAGCGCAAAATTCGAAATTTTTTACTTCGTTGCGCTGCAGAGCATTTTTTAGCTTCAGCTACTACTACAACTGCTTAATTCTGTTCCAGGCCTTAAGTTTTGGGGACGGAAGAAAATGAGCAAGCCTTCTCTCTCTCTCTCTCTCGTTCTCACCCTTTTAAAAATTCCAAATTTGTCAACTAGAAAATGAAGCCTGTAAATCAATACGTTAACGACTGAAAGACCCCTTTAATACACGTCTTGACATTGTAGGAGGGAAGAGAAGTAAGTATAGGGTAAGTAAACCCCTCTATGAAGGTTCTCGAAAAATTATTTTGTTTCGTTTATACATAGTTGTATTTAGTTTGACAAACAGCAGCAAAAGGCACCAAATGGCACAATAATTGCCAAAGTAAGCTTTGCATATGCGGAAGTATAAAAACGTTTCGAAGAAAATTGAGTGGGTTCATAACCCTGTAGTTCATGTGGCTGTCTCCGAGCTGGTTATAATACTAGCCCCTTTATGACACAACCAGTCGGAATGCTAGCCATATGACTGACCACTTTAACAAGGGCATGTCCTACGAGGGGGTAAATTGTCACTAAGAGGCCACAAAAAGACAGTTCATAAGCCGGTTCTTCTTGGAATACCCTTAACTGTCTCCTTATACCAACCATAAATCTGTTTTTCTGATTGTGTTGTCATACGTTATAAAATGCTCAATGACATACTATCCAGCATCTGCGACACAAAAAGACGGCTAAGTGCCAGCACAACGTGACAATAAATTTTTCCACAGTTTTAGAACCAGTCTTCAGAGTATAGTATCAATGTGTATAGTACTGCCACTTTTGGGGTAAATTGTCACGAAAAAACTATAGGGAAGCGTTGACACAAAGCAAGTGTAAAAGAAACTTCATCCAGGGCTGCCAGGTACTTTTTTCCTTGTCCCCAAAAAATTAAAAAAAATTCCCCAAAAATCCCCAAATTAAGAAAAAAAACCTTAATAAGTAAATATTTTCTGTTTGTTTTTTTTTCTGACCAAATCTCCAAATAAAAATTTTTTGTAAAAAAAATTATTTTATTTTTTTTGTACCCTGAAGGAAAAATAGCATAAATTTATAAAGTACCTTTAACACTACCTTTTAACTAAAATGATAATCTTAATAAGGACCTTTTACACCGTATAAGTTGTTTATAAGAGTAATATAAAAGTTTTGCTACGTTTTTTTTTTCATATTTTTAATACGAGACAAAGAAAAATAAGCAAAAAATCCCCGAATTTTTTTTTTTAAATCCCCAAAAAAATCCCCAATCCCCAAATGGCTTTCTTTGTCCTTTTTGCTCGCATAAAATCCCCAACTTTGGGGATAAATCCCTAAGTCTGACAGCCCTGACTTCATCTGTTGTGAATCCCCAATTTTTCTCTAAACGCCAGTCTACGGCTGGTTAACTTTGTAGAATTTCAGAAGAACTACACTTAACTTTAGATTAGAATACAATATATTGATATGTCTTTAGACTTGAGTTCTCACATCAGTATGGCAAATCTGTTATTCTTATTTAAAACTTTTTAATGTAGAAAACTTAAATGCTAAATTATTAATACACTTAAAAATATGAAAACCATTTAAGACCAAAAAAAAACATCTGTAAGCACAATAAAATGTAAACCTAAATATCGCACATTTTTGTGAAATTATTTTTTGCTTGGGTTGGAAAATATTTTATGAAAATTCAGACAGCCAGCCAGCCAGCCAGTCAACCCAACCAACCACCACCGCCAGTTTCATTTGCTACAAACACCTCTCGAATCCCCAAAAACAAAATGCCTTTTAGTTTGCTTTAATTTTGTTTTTTTTTTTTTGCATTTGCGTAAAGTATATTTAATACAGCAACAACAACAAGAAAATCCAACAAAAACAACAATAGTCAACATTTACCGTACAATAATACTTAATGACGTTTTCAATTATGAGCAGTTTTAGTGTCAGTCTAGTGTCTGTTTCGAACACAGTGACCAGCAACGAAACGGGTTGAAAATATTTTAAACTTTCGTATATTCTTTGGCAAAAGTTCGTTGCTTATTAAATAATTTTTTTTTTAAGCTAAATTTGTTGAAATTTGAGCATTTTTAGTGAGTGAAAACCACAAAATATTGTATACCACGTTGCACTTGGTATTTTTTATTTTTTTTTTTTTTTATTCGATATTCTGCGGTTTGATCTTGCTGATCAGTTGTTTTGCCCCCATCGTCAGTCATTATGATCGTCTTCATGTCTTCATGATGAAGGCGGATGGAAATTTATGAGTGTGTTTTTCTTTTGGGGCGCTGCAAGCAATAACAAAAAAGTGAATCTGATTTAATTGAAATAATTTGCATAAATAGCTTTTAATATCACGTTGTTAGTGTCAGATCAGTGTCAGTTTAAAGTGAAAAAAAAAATAAAATATTTCAGAATTAAGCAAAAAAAAAAAATAAGTTATATTTAAAAAGAATTTCAATTAGAATCAATTTAAAAGCCAAACGAGCGTGTAAATTGTTATTAATCAACATTTGAATTAATCAACCGTATGGCTTAAACGATTTAATAACTAAATCTCATTTAATTCATATTTAAAAAAAAAAAAAACATCAGACACATTTGCCGCAAACAAAAAATAAGAGATAAAAAAACCAGAAGTACTTGTTACACTTAAATCTGTCTATTTTAAGTTTACTTTTTGACCTTAAATCAATAAACTTCAAGAACCGGTGTGGCCTGTCAATTGGAACGAAAAAAACCAGACCTTTTCTCACACACCTGGCCCCCCGCTAATGATTGTGCACTCGCAGACTCGTTGGTTGTTTGTGCAATGTTGTTATTGTTGACAAACATGCTCAAAAACAACCCAACTTCCAAAAAAAAAAAATCTATAACATAAATAAATACAAAAAAAAAAAAATATTGGAAATTAAATAAAACAAACGAAATGACAGTTTAACCAACATACAAAGTTATTTGGACATACATGCGAGTGCAGCAGATTCTAAACAGTGTCTACAATTTATTGAAAAACATAAATGTTCAAGGAAAGTTATTCGAATAAAGTGATTACACAACGAAAATATTTTCGTATACAAAAATTATACAATTTATTCGATTAATTTAATTTTTCAAAAAAAAGATTCCAATAAAAATAATTTTTAAAAAATATAATTCGATTAAACTAATGTTTAAAAAAAAATTATTCGATTAAACTAAATTTTCAAAAAAAATGCATTAAATGAAATTAATTTTTCAAAAAAAAAAAAAAATTCGACTAAATTAATTTTTAAAAAAGTTATTCGATTAAACTTATTTTTTGGGAAACGAGATTATTTGTTTTAACTTAATTTTTAAAGCAACTTTTTGGATTCTTTTTGTTAAATTTATTCAAAAAACAAGTAAGAGTGCTAAAAAAAAAGTGTTGCATAAGTGTTACATGTGATTTGGCAACATTTTTAAATGCTCCCCTAATTTTTAAGAAGTGCTTCATATTTTTCGTTTACAAAAGTACGCAAGTTTCGGCATTAAACAATAAAGTACAATTAGCGCAAGGTAAATTCAATTACAGGTGGTGGCAAGACTACAACAATCCAAAGCCAACAGATGTTTTTTGTATTACATTGTTAGTGTTTACGGTTCGAAACTTGCCACCATCTTGTTCAGAATTCGCCTTGATCTAGTGCTGCACTCATGCCCCTTTATTTAAAATGAGTGTTGAAAATGTAGCATTTTGTTTTTAATTTTAAAGGGAACATTATCAGAAAAGAACGCTTTACACTTACAGAACATAAAAAAATGTAAAGGGCAGAAAAAATGCAGAATTTTACTCAGAAAAGAAAACGCCACCATTTTGCGAGCAGAATACGGAGCAACTAGACAAAAACTAAATAATTTTCACATATGGGCAAATCCTGCGTGACGAACGCTACATTCGCACGCGTTTTCTGATTGAAATATAAACATTTTTTGCTCTTTCAAAAAAGATAGCTTCAACTTATATGTAGTATTTAGTGACACTTATATGTACTTACGAATGGCATATATCATAATTTCTTAGCAAGTATTTGTTGCGAAATAATTGATCACAAAGTTTTGTGACGCACGCTACAAAAAGTGGAAGTAATTTCAAAGGTTAAAGTGCGTTTTCCTAATTTTTAGCGATTCTAATTCCTAAAAGAAAGATGACTATAAGAGAATTTTAAACGCACTTATTCGCAGCCAAAAAATGTTGTGATTTTTTGACAAAAGCCGTGAACCCTTTGTGACGCACGCTACATAACGCACGCAAGAGTTTTTTTAGTAGTATTTTATTTATTTTAACAAAACAAATTATATTTTTATGAATTGTATTTCTTAAACTAAGTTCTTAAAGAATATAAACTTTTTTTTTAACGAAATTTATATTTTGATAAGCCTGCTGTAAGTGCTATTGTAAGCACAAAAATCACCTAAAATAATGCTAAATTAACGTATAATATTAAGAAATCAGCAATGGGGTAGGATTTGGTAAAAATTATTGCATTAATGATCATTGAAATGCATATATTTTAATATAAAAATGAAATTATACATCTAGTCTTATATTCCATGAAAACAAAATTCATTTGAAAAATTTTTGGTTGGTGGACTGTTTTTGGGATTTGCCCATATACAAACATATTTACAATACGAAAAAATTCATTATAAACTAAATTTAAAAAGCGAAAACTGGTAAATATTTTTTTTTAAATCGTTTTTGAACATAAAAATTCAAAAAAAAATATTTTGTTTTTGAAAAACCAAGATTCGAACCAGGGGACTCACAGCTTCTAACCTTAACAAACCTCCTAGACAACTGAACCATAAAGGAACGTTGTTTGGATATCAAAAAATGAAATATGGCCCGTTTTATGTTTCACAACTCAATCAATAGCAAAAAATGGTGGACTATATGTGTCATAAATGTAAAACAACCTTGCCGTTATCATATCTGGGGTCTCCGGAAAACACAAATCAAACGTAAGACGGACAGGCGGGCGGATAGACGGATGGGCATCGTTAAATTAACTTCGCTCCTCATTAGAACCCAGATTATATATACTTTAAAGGGTCCAAGATCAATATTGTTGAAATTACAAACGGAATGACAAACTTAAATATACCCTTTTCCACCTGTGGTAAAGGGTTTAGAAACAACAACAACAAGGGATTTTTGAGAAAAATTAGAGGTGGTTGTGGTTTTTTGGTCATATCTCAGCCATTTGTGGACCAATCTTGCTGAATTTCAATAGCAAGAAATGGTGGACTATACGTGACATAAATGTAAAACAGCCTAGTCGCCATCATGTCTGGATTTTCCGGAAAACACATTTCAAGCGTAAAACGGATAGACGGACGGACAGACGGACGGACCACCTGTGTTGAAGGGTATAAAAAAAATAAGGGTGCGTTGGTAAATGCATCACTGCGCTGCATAAGAAAAGCAAACTTTTTTAAAGCCGATAAAAAATAATTATAATTTTTTTTTTATTGTATGACTATTATTTTTGTGGAGTATTTCACAATTTGTTGGTCCACATTTACTTCACTGATAAATACATAACGATTTAAAATTACTGATGCAGCTGCATTTACGAACGCACCCTAAATAAAAATTGGAATCTCGAAAAATTATTTAGAAAATTTTATAATCGAATAATTTTCTTTGAAGAATTATTTAAATCGAATAATTTTTAAGGCAATTACTTGATTACAAAAATTGTTTAAAGAAAATCCTTCGATTACGTTTATTGTTTTGTATTTTGTAGAAAATTGACAATTCAAATAATTTTCTTTACAAAAATACTCGATTACCATAACTTTTTTGAGAGTTCTCAAATAATATTAACCGATTAAAACAATTTCATACAATAAATGTTTGCAGTCACAACAATTATAAGATTACAATTTAAAAAAATTATTTAAAAAAATTATTCGATTAAACTAATTTACAAAAATTATTCGATTAAGCTAATTTAAAAAAATTATTCGATTAAACTAATTTTTCAAAACAACTACATAATTCCAAAAAAAAAAAAATTATTTAACTGAAATAATGTCGAGCCCTAACCGCGAAAATAACGTAAGCGACATGATTTTCAATTTTCGTTTTTTTTAATAAATGACTTTGTTGGCAACACTTGCATCATCTCCTAAAATGTCATGGTCACATAAGGTACCGTTACGATTTTATTGTAAGCGACAAATTTCATACAAAATTTATATGAAATAAAATAAAAAAGCTCTCTCCTGTAAAATTTGATTTTTGGCGCTTGCGTTATTTTCGCGGTTAGGGGTCGATATTAATAAGATAATTATTCGATTAAGTAAATTTGCGAAGAAGATTCGATAACAAAAATATGCAAAGAAAAGTATTCGAACACAAAAATTCTCCAAACTAAATTATCCGAAAATTTTATTCCAAAAAAGGATTGCAATCTCGAAAAATTATTTGGAAACTATTTTAATCGAATAATTTTCTTTGGAGAATTCTTTGAATCGAATAATGTTTTGTTAATGCAATTATTTGATAACAAAAATTATTCGAAAAAAAATATTCGATTGCATTAATTGCTTAAGAAAACTATTCTGTAGGAAATCTTACAATACTTAATTCTTTAGAAAAATATTCGATTACCGTAATTTTCTTATAAATTCTCAAAGAATTTTGATTACAACAATAATACGATTAAAATAAATAATAACAATGAAAGAATGTGGTGATTCTTGAAACATGTAAATTCAAACTGGGTTCGAGCCCCAGCTCAGCCAAGAAAATTACACTACGTGACAAAATTTCAACAAAGTCGTGACCAAATGAATCTGGCAGCTAATCTTTATGTAAATTTGTCCGCTGAATCCGAATATGAAGTCAGAATTGTCAAAACACAAATAACGGTTATTTTGGAATGTCTCGAAAACTGTTCTACTTTTGACAATTCTGACTTCATATTCGGATTCAGCGGACAATTTTACATAAAGATTAGGTGTCAAATTCATTTGGTCAAAAAATTGTCACGTAGTGTTATCAATAAATTTTAAAAAAAAGTTCATGTTGTAAAAATTTCTTCCTTTAGTAAAAATAATTTAATGAAAATTAAATTTAATGAACTCAAGCCTTACTAAAAATATTCAAAGATTAAAATAATATTTAAAAAAAAATTGATAAATAAAACAACCTTCCAAAACGAATAATAAAAAAAATTATTCGATTAAACTTATTTAAAAAAATTATTCGATTAAACTAATTTTTTAAAGCAACTTAATAGTTCGAATTAAACATATCAAAGATTAAAATAATATTAGTATTATTATTTAATTAAGCTTTTTTTTTTTTTATAAAACAAATTAAATTTATTTAATCCAATATTTCGGCACTCCGTTGTGTGCCTTCTTCAGGGATTTTTTTTCTCTAATAATAATAATAATAATATTAATATATTGTAAATATTAATAATATTTACAAAAAATTCCTAAATGAAAAAAACTTCCAAAAAGAAAAATAAAAAAAATTATTCGATTAAACTAATTTAAAAAAATTATTCGATTAAATTATTTTTTAAAAGCAACTTAATTGTTCGATTAAAACAATTTTCCAAAAAAAATTTATTCAACTCAAATAATTTTACTATGAAAATTATTCGATTAAAAAATAAATTCCCAAAAATATTATTCGAACACAAAAATATTCAAAGAAAATTATTCAGACCCAAAAAGTCTCCAAACTACGTTATTCGATTGCATTTATTTTTTTAAAAAACTATTCTGTAGAAAATTTTACAAAAACAATAATATTCTTAAGAAAAATATTCGAAAATATTACTCGAATAAAATAATCTCATACAAAAAATATTTTCGAATATAACAATCATAAGATTAAACAAATATTAAAAAATTAATAATTGAATAAAATAATCTTTCAAAAAAAAATTATTCGACTAAACTAATTTAAAAAAAGATTATTCGATTAAAATAATATTTCAAGAAAGAAAAGATTCGATTAATTAATTTTTAGAAAAAAATTATTTGATTAAACTAAATTTTCGCAGAAAATTTTTCGATTAAAACAATTGGCCAAAAATTTATTCAACTCAAATAATTTTACTCAGAAAATTATTCGATTAAAAAAAATTTGGAAAAATATTTGAACACAAAAATATTCAAAGAAAATAATTAGATCACAAAAATTCTCCACTTAAGACCCAACCATAATATGCATAGCCGTGCTTAACCTACCGTCAAAAATTAGCAAAAAGTCTCTCGAATATATTTAAAAAAACAATAACAAAATCAAAAAACATTTTATTCGGTACGGAATGTTTTAATTTTATCGAACTATTTTGTTAAGAAACCCGGTTTTTAATTATAGATTTTTTTCTTAAAAATATAATTTAACCAAATTAATTCAATTTTCAAAAAAAAATTATTGCAACCGAAAAATTTTTTAATCGAATAATTTTCAAACGAAAATTTTTGCAATAGAATAATTTACAAAAAATTATTGTAATCGTATAATTTTCCAAAAAAAAAACTATTGCAATCGAATAATTTTTGTAATCGAATAATTTTCCTGGGATAAAAAGTATTCGATTAAAATAATAATAAATATATAAATAAATAATTTTGTTTCGAGAAAAGAAAGTTTTTTCGACTATTCTGTAGAAAATATTTTTAAATTACAATAATATTCTTTAGAAAAATGTTCGATTCAAATAACGTTCTTTAGATAAATATTCGACAACTATAATTTAAGAACAATTTTCGATTTTTAGTTGAACTGTTGATTTTTAATTTTTTCAAATCCCAGCTCAGCCAAGAAAAATTATCAATAAATTTTAATAAAAATTCCAAGTTGTAAAATTCCTTCCCTCAGTGAAAAAAATTTAATGAAAATTAGATTTGATGAACTCAAGCCTAATTTAAGAATATCAGAGAAAAAATTAAAAATTAACAGTTCAACTAAAAATCGAAAATTGTTCATAGAAATAGCTATGGCACAAGCTCTAATGTTTACATTTGTACTTTAATTTGTACAAATAAAATGTCGACGAAAGTGGACAAAAAAACATAATAAACAAATGTATTCAGGTTTTCAAGACAAAGTCTTGACAGAAAGCATACGAAAAAACAGAGGAAAAAGGAGGCAACATGTAATTTGAAATTTAAGTGATAATTACAGTAAATTTCGAACCACCAGTACTACTGGTTAAAGATTGATGTTTGACTGTTGGCTAACGGGCACCGCAGTGGTGCAGTGGGTAGAACACAAAGATCTTCTGACGATAGAAAGTGGTGTTTCTTGAAACATGTAAAGATCAACCCGGGTTCAAATCCCAACTCAGCCAAAAAAAAATATCAATAAATTTTAAAAATTCCCAGTTGTAAAATTCCTTCCCTCAGTGAAAATAATTTAATGAAAATTAAATTTAATGAACTCAAGCCTAATTAAAGAATATCAGAGAAAAAACTATAAGTTTCTTAGAAATTTTCAATGAACTTTACTGGATTAAAATAATTTTACAAGAAAAATGTTTCTTAATACAAAAGTTGTAAGATAAAAACAATTTTCAAAGCAAGTATATTGGATTAAGCCAGTTTTCTTAAAAAGAAAATAATTCGATTATTTCGAAAAATATTCGATTAGAATATTGTTCTTTAGATCAATAGAAGATTACCTTAATTTTCTTTTTTTAATTTGATTGCAATTATATTCTCTTAAAAAAATTAATGAGATTACAATAAATTTTTGCTTAAATATCATTAAATTTTAACTGCCGTATTCATAAAATATTTAAATGGATTTTAAATGCATTTTAAGAAAAATTTGTGTAAACATTTTGCCTCAAAGCACATTTCAAACATATTTTATTTTTTATGAATACGGCAGTAATAATCTATAATCTATATATTGGTATTTCCACAGAAATGTCTACTTTTTGTCACGTGACGTCACCAACCATTTTTAATCGTTTCTCAAAGAATAATGAAAATATTATTTACTTTTTTGCATTTGGATGTAGAGCGCAACTAGGTTTTCATTTAGTGAAAGAGAGGAAAAATTTGAACAACGTGGTTCTAAAATACAAGAATAATGGCTAGGTGACGTGACGTGACAAAAAGAGAGCTTTTCTGTGGAAGTGCTCATATATAAAAATGAAAAATGTTTTTATGTTTGTTTGTTTGCTTGTTTGTTTGTTTGTTTGTTTGTTTGTTGGCTTATAGACTCCTAAACTACTGAACCGATTTTTCTGAAATTTTTGCAGAAACATCAAGTGAGCCCTAAAAATAAAATAGGCTGCTTATTTTTTCGGGGCAGGGGAATTGGTACCCCCATTTGATGCCAATATTAAATATCGCAAATCTTAAGAGCCGCTGCACGCATTTTGCTGAACTTTTGGTAGTAGGATTTTCTGAGCCCCAAAATGGAAATAAAAAGGCAGCGGGGGAAGTGGTTCCCCCCATAGGACGCCGATGTTTAATATCGCATATCTTAAGAACTGTTATAGTGGCAATGTTAAAACTTTGTAAAAGTCATTCTTATGGTATACTTCACAATTGAAAATAAAAATAAAGCGGGAAGGTGCAGGGGGGAAATACCTCCCATAGGATGCATATATTAAATATCGCTCAACTGAAGAACTACTAAAGGGAGAGTCTTCAAACGTTGTTAAAGCTACTAATATGGTAAACTATAAATTTCAATATAAAAATGGGCGGGGTTGACAGAGGAGGAGCAGTACCCCTCATAGATAGAAATATAATTAAGAGCCGCTGCACGCATTTTGTTGAACTTTTGGTAGTAGGATCTTCTGAGCCCCAAAATTTCAATAAAATAGCAGCGGGGAAGTGGTACCCCCCATAGGACGCCAGTGTTTAATATCGCACACCTTAAGAACTGTTACAGTAAGAATGTTCAAGTCACTCTTATGGTATACTACACTTTTGAAATTTAAAATAAAGCGGGTAGGCGCAGGGGGGAAATACCTCCCATAGGACGCATATATTAAATATCTCTCAACTGAAGAAGTGGTAAAAGCAGAGTAGCGAAGCGCACCGGGTTAAGCTTGTATAAAATAAATATGAATTTTCTTTACAGTTAAAAGGAAAATTATTCGATTGCAATAGTTTATTATGGAAAATGATACGATTACAATAATTTTTTGTAAATCATTCTATTTTAACCGAATAATTTTTCTCCCAGGAAAATTATTCGATTAAAAAAATTATTCGATTGCAATAGTTTTTTCCGAAAATAATACATTACAATAATTTTTTGGAAAATATTCTATTACAAAAATTTTCGTTTGAAAATTATTCGATTAAAAAATTTTTCAATTGCAACAATTTTTTTTTTTTTTTTTTTTTTTTGAAAATTAAATTAAATTGGTTAAATTAGATTTTTATGAAAAAAAAACTATAATTAAAAACTGGTTTTCTTAACAAAATAGTTCGATAACATTAATATTCTACAGCAAATTCTTCGATTTATTTGGTTTTCTTTGGAAATTATTTGATAAAATTAGTTTTTCATAAAGATGATACGATTAAACAAGGTTTCTTCAGAAAATTACTCGATCAATTTAGATTTCTATAAAATCATTCGATTTAACTAGTTTTTCTTTTGTTTTTCTTTATTTTTGGCCAATTGCTTTTGTTTATAGTCATTTAGCTGGTTAGTTAGGCCCCCGTTTGTAAAAATAAAAATGCAAATTTTTTTGTTAAATTTTTCCCGACGTTTCGTGAATTTTATGTTCACTTCTTCACTTTTAATTATATAAAATGAAACATCAACATTTAATAATACAATAAATATGAGGTTACAGTGAAAAGAAACAAAGTTGTATTACATTAATATATTTTAAGTAATAAAAGCCAAAGCCAAAGTTTTCCACAGAATATTAATCGATTAAATAATTCTTTCATTAAAAAATGAATTGAATTACTTTCTATAAGTATTCGATTTACTGAGTTTTCTAAAGAAAATTATGCGATTAAATTGGGTTGCCGTAATGAATTCTCCGATTAAAATGGTTTTCCCCATAAAAAATTATATGAATTATCTAGTTTTCCTTAAAAAATTATTCGATTAAATTTGTTTACCAAAAAAAAATTGCTGAATTTAAGTGAGTTTCTAGAGTAATTTTTTGATAAAGTTAGACTTCTACAGGAAATTTTTCAACTTATTTTATTTTCTATATTGGATTAAATTAGTTTTCCATAAAAATGGTTCGATTAGACCGGTTTGCTTTAGAAAATTATTCGATTAAATTAGTTTTTAATAAAAACTGATTCGATTTAACTAGTTTTTCACAGAAAATTATTCGAGTTATTAAGTTATCAAAAAAATTATACGATTTAATAAGTTTTCCATAAAAAAAACTTTGATTAAACCGGTTTTCCGGAGAAAATTATTCGATTAAACTTGATTTCAAAAAAAAAAAAGAATACGATTAAATTAAAAGTTTTTCATAATGAAAAAATTCAATTAATTCGGTTCTTATTCCAAATTATCCGAGTAAATTATTATTCTAAAGGAAATTAATCGATTTTCTATAAAAATTATCTTAAAATAGTTTTTCATAAAGAAAATGTTCAATGAAATCTGTTTATTAACGCAAATTATCCGATTGAACTAGTATTCTAAAGAAAATTAATCGATTTTCTATAAAAATTATTAGATTAAAATAGTTTTTCATAAAGAAAATGTCCAATTAAATCGGGTTTTTATTGCAAATTATCTGATTAAATTAGTATTCAAAAGGAAATCAATCGATTAATTCAGTTTTATAATTAAAAAATGTTGAATTATCTAGTTTTCCATAAAAATGTTTGGATGTAACCTGTTTTCTAGAAAATATTTTTTGATTTAATTAGTTTTTCATAGACATTTATTCGATTTTTTTTTAGTTATCTACAGAAAATTTTTCGATATTTTTTTTTTTTTTTTTTTTTTTTTGTAAAAAATTATTTGATTGAAACGGTTTTTTAGAGAAAACTATTCCATTATTGGAAATTATTCAATTTTATATGATTTGTTTGGGAAATAATTCGATAAAATTAATGTTTAGATTTAAATTTGAAAAATTTATTAAGTTTTTATTAAAGTTTGCACATGATTAATCATAAAATTAATTAAGCTAAACCATTTTCTAATGCCGCTTAAGGCAGGATTTTAAAGATGTGGATTAATAATAAGCTTAGTTTAACGTAGTCTTAAAATCGTATTTTTTCGGCGAAATGTAATTTTTTTTTATTATTTCATTAAAGACCAACATTTTATGCGAAACTAAGCTGTTCCGTTAAAATTTTGTATACAAACTTGGTAATGGCGGCACAAATCTGTTTTCAGATTAACTAAGCTTAGTTTAACTGAGATCTTAAAAACCCAACCTAGGTCTCCTTATTTGCTCTACATAAAACTCCTAATTTTCTTATGTGTAGTTTATAGAACACGAGCGATTTACTCGTCCGTTCAACTTACATTTAAAACAAAAACAAATTTCGAAATTTTGTTTTTGTTTTAAATGTAAGTTGAACGGACGAGTAAGACGGTCGTGTTCTATAAACACCACATTAATGTTTTTTTTCTTCTTACTGTTGGACTCTTGTTTGCAACTACTGACCCAGACTTTTAATTCATTTTCATTATTTGTTAAATGATCAACCAGCAATTCAATTTTATACAAAAAAAAACTATCTATGCAACAACAATAAAATTTAAAAAATACAAAGACCAAAACAAACAGCAACCGCAACGGCAACGGCAACAAATGATGACGGCAAAAGGCTGTTAATTGATAGATTGTATATGAATTATTAATTCGTACACACAGACTCACAAACACGAATAATTTAAACGGTTTGAATATCATGTGTGCGTATAAGAGTTTATTATTGTATGGGAGGCAATGTGTGTCTCTGTTCAACTTGTTTAATGTAAACAAATATGATACAAAAACAACAATCAATGATGTTTAGTTAACAAAAATAAAAAATAACAACAAAAAATCTTCAGAGTAGGAGAGTGAAGAACAAGCATGCGAGTAGTAAACAAAGCAAAATAGCAACAATAACAAATATAACAACAACAATAAAACAGCTCGTTAATGTTTTCGTTTAAGAAACGATTACGAATATAAAAACAACAACACTAGCAACACATAATAGAGTAGTGTCAAGTGCTTTTCAACACCAATTGAAGTGCAATGTGATTTATTTATATAATTTTTTTTATTTTCGATAATTAATATTAATTAAAGTATTTGCAAAATGGCAAAAAAGTTTTTTTTTATTTTTCAGTTAAGCATTAATAAATATTTCTAAACGAGACAGTTTACACATACGTAGAATTTTAAGTGATTGCCTTTTTATTATTTTCTACTAAACAAAAATAAATTAAAAGTACAAGAAAAGAAAAATAAAAACAAAACTTAAATAATTCAAATTATTTTTTATAAAAGCAACAGCAACCTGTAACACTATTAAACTGCGAAACGTGTCTTTTTGTATAAATTAAAATAAAATTTATTTTAATAAATTTACAAAGCGAAAATTAAAAAAAAACTACAACAATTCAGTAAAAATGCAAAAACAAATATAATAATTAAGAACATTTTTGAATCGACAATTTCTTTAAAAAAAACGGTCTATAACGAGTATTTTTTAAAAAAAATATTGAACAGCTGAGAACTTTTATTGGTTGAAAAGTTTTGAAATCAAAAATTGTCTGTAGAAAAAAAATTTCAAAATCACAAACCTTTTGAAAGAGAAAAATTTTATATATGAAAAATTTCAAAATGTTCAAAAATCGAAAAATTTTTTGTAAAAAATGTTTCGAAATAGAAAAATTTTCTATAGCAAAAGTATCACAAAATGTTCTATAGAAAAAAAAATTTCAAAATCAATATATTAACTTATTTAAAAATTTTTAAATTAAAAATTTCGTACACTAAAAAATTTCGAAATCAATATTTTTTATATATTAAAGTGAAATCGAAATATTTTCTATAGAAAAAAATTAACATCAAAAAAAGTTTTCTAAAACTTTAAAAAAAAAAAAATTAAATATAAAATATTTCAAAATATGCAATAATTGAAAAATTTTTTATAAAAAAATTTTCTATGGCAAAAGTATCAGAAAATTTTCTATAGAAAAACATTTTTACAATCGAAACACTTTCAAACATTTTGAGTAAAAAAATTTTCATTATCAAAAAGTTTTCTGCGCAAAAAAAAAAATCGAAATAAAAAATTTTCTATAGAATAATTTTTAAAACCACAAACTGTCAAAAAAAAAAAAATTTTTTAAAATCGAAAAATTTTAAAATCAAAATACATGTTTAAAAATTTTCGAAATTAAAAAATTTCGAGTCAAAAAATTTTCAAAGACAAAAAAATTTTCAAAATCAAAAAGTTTTAAGCAAAAAATAAAATCGAAATCAGAAGAGAGCTATAGAAAAAGTTTTTCAAACAACAAAACTTACTAAATAAGAAAAATTTCTAAAAATCAAAAAAGTTTTTAAGGGTGGTTAAATTGTAAGGCCCGATGTTGAATGTGAACCACACCTAAACGCCAAGTTTTTTTCCGAATTTTATTTGACATTTCTCTATTTCAGACTTACTCAATTTGAACCATGGAGAGATACACAATCCAACAACGTGTTAAAGTTATCCAGACTTATTATGAAAATGGGCGTTCAAATCAAAATGCATATCGTGCACTTCGTGTTTTTTTTGGTCAATTTGATCGTCCAAATGTGCGTACAATCGCAAAAATCGTGGAAAAATTCTAGCAAACCGGGTCTGTAGAAGATGTGAGAACACCAGTGCATGCTCGTACAGCTCGTACTGCAGGAAATATTGCTGCTGTTCGCGATAGTGTGGCTGAAGAGCCATCCACCTCAACTCGTCGTCGTGCCCAACAATTGCACCTCTCACGCTCGTCGTTGATGAACATTATACATAAAGACTTGCATTTACACGCTTACAAGGTGCAATTGGCTCAAGAACTAAAGCCTCTTGACCATTCCAAACATCGTGAATGGGCAGAATGGTGGCAAGAAATGGCAACAGTGGATGATCAATTTTCGAAGAAAATCATCTTCAGTGATGAGGCACATTTTCACCTCAGTGGATTCGTCAATTAACAGAATTGCCGCATTTGGGCGAATGAGAATCCAAGAGTGATTGTCGAAAAACCAATGCACCCACAAAGAGTGACTGTTTGGTGCGGTTTATGGGCTGGCGGCATCATCGGGCCGTATTTTTTCCAAAATGAGGCCGGTCAGGCAGTTACTGTGAATGGTGTTCGCTATCGTGAGATGATAACGAACTTTTTATGGCCCGAATTGGAAGATATAGATGTGGACGATATGTGGTTTCAGCAGGACGGTGCCACTTGCCACACAGCTAACGAAACAATGGCTCTTTTGCGCAACAAATTCAATGGCCGTGTTATCTCACGTAATGGCGATGTCAATTGGCCGCCAAGATCATGTGATTTGACACCGTTGGACTTTTTTCTTTGGGGTTATTTGAAAGAAAAGGTGTACGTCGATAAGCCAGCAACAATTCAAGAGCTAAAGGATGAGATAATTCGGCACATTAACGGCATAGAACCTCCATTATGCCTCAGGGTCATCGAAAATTTGGACCATCGGATGGAGGTGTGCCGCCGTGGTCGCGGCGCCCATTTGGCCGATATTTTGTTCCATAAAAAAAATTCGAAATAGAAAAATTTTTTTATTGCAAAAGTTTTTAAAATCACAAAATTTTCTGCAGAAAAAACTTATTTAATTCGAAATACAGAATTCAAAATTTAAAATTTTTCTAAAAAAAAAAAAAATATAATACAGTACAAGCTTGGAAATTCGAACCACTTTGTTTTTAGGGTGATTCGATTTTCTGAATTATTCGAATTTCTAGACGGTTTTTTATACAAAAATTAATAATAATTAATTAATTTTAGTTTATTTAACATAAAAACTATAAAAAACTTAACGAAATAACAATTCAGTTCATTTGACTTTATTTAGTTTGTGTAATACATACACCAAAAAACTGACTTTAAAACTCTAACAACATCGACAATATCAGTAAATCATATTTTAAAATGGGATTCCCCTTTTTACTTTGTATTTGGTTAAACTAAATTGTCAAAATGTTAGTGTTTACAATAAAAAGAAAAAAAGCACTCGGAAATTCGAATTTTGGATTCTTATTTTAGAGCGCCAAATGTAATGAAATTACTGATTCGAATTTCTGGAAATTCGAATTTCTGAGAGTTCGAAAGTCTGAGCGTCTACTGTAATCTATATCTATTTCTATTTCAAGGTACGTTGGGGATAGTCTGTGGATGGTTTAAGTTAAGTTAGCACGAAATCGGCTTAGGGGTTCCGCAGATATGGCTTTAAGATTTTCCTAAATATTCCCATTTAAATACCAACAAAATGCCCTCCATTTTGGACTCCTCCGGCACGGCTTGGCTGATTTTTATGAAATTTTGTATTTGTTCGGTATGATAATGGGTCGTAGGGTATATTTTATATCGCTAGATTACGCAAAATAGGGCATTAGCTCCCCCTCTATCTTCTTAGCTAATCAACCGACAGCCTAAAATTTTTATTATTTAGGGCTTGAAATAGGGCAATAGGGGTAAAAACTCCCCCTCCGCAATCTTTTAAACTAATCAACCGGGTTTCTTTAAATTTGGCATGCATACACTGTTACATCTAAATGAAAATAGGGAATAGGATGTGAAATAGGGCATGAAGGGTAAAAGCTCCCCCTCCCAATATCTTCTTTACTAATCGACCGATTTTCTTGAAATTACTATAGTTTATAGTTTTTATTATTTAGGGCGTGAAGCAAGAGGGGTAAAAGCTCCCCCTCCCTATATCTTCTTAAATAATCAACCGTTTTCTTTAAATTTGGCATGCAGACACTGTAACATCTGAAATCGGGCAAGAGGAGTAAAAGCTCCTCCTCCATATTTCTTCTTAGCTAATCACCTGATTTTCTTGACATTTGGCGGGCAAATAGTGTAACATCTGGAAAGAACCATAGCCTGTAATTTTTATTATTTTCTTAACTGATCAACCGGGTTTCTTAAAATTTGGCATGCAGACACTGTAACATCTGAAAGAGAACAGGGCATGAAATCGGGCAAGATTAGTAAAAGCTCCTCCTCCATATTTCTTCTTAGCTTATCAACTGATTTTCTTGAAATTTGGCGGGCAAATAGTGTAACATCTGAAAAGAACTATAGCCTGTAATTTTTATTATTTTCTTAACTTATCAACCGGGTTTCTTAAAATTTGGCATGCAGACACTGTAACATCTGAAAGAAATAAGTTATATGGTAAAACAAGGTTTGCCGGGTCAGCTAGCTTTCTATAAAAACTTGTAATTATGGAATTTTAGCATTTTTTAAGTGATTTATCTAATTCAATTAATAGCGGAAGTATTTAACACCAAAATAAAAATCTTCTTAACAAATAGTTGTTTAATATTTTTCATACAGTTTAGTTTGTTTATTTGAATAAACAAGTAATTTTTGCCAACATTTCATTTCCCTCGATTGTATCTCTCTTTTGGTTTAACACTGAGTGTCTGTATAAACAATTAAACTGTCAATTTGTTTTGGCAATTTTGGCTGGAAGAAAACACAACATCATTCATCATTATGGCTAATTTCCTTTCTTGGCAGCAGAACACTCATACAAAATCTTTTAGCTCCAGCCAAAATTTTTGTTTCTTTTTTTTTTTGTTTTTGAAATGTGAAATGTTTGAATGAGTTTTACAGCTTGCATTTACATAAATAAATGTTCGAAAAAAAAAATTTGGAGCAAAATGTTTGCAGGAATAAACAAATTGTTGGCAGCGAGAAAATTAAAATAAAAATTTTTAAAAAATATGCAGTTCAGTTTAATGGTGTTTTCTTTTCTACAAAAAATGTGACATTTTATTTAAAAAAATTAAATTTGGAGTCTGTTTCTTAAACATTTTTCTCCCGAAAAGGGTGGCTTGTGTTATTCCAAAAAACTCACCCTTTTTTGGAAGCAAAATTTTTATGAAACAGACACCAAATTGCATTTTTTTAAATAAAATGTCACACTTTTTTGTAGAAAAGAAAACACCATAAATCAAGCAGCAAAAATATAAAAGTCAAGATATTACACAGAAAAAAGTAAAAAACAGGTTTGATCACCAAAATAATTGAAACAAGCAAAAAATTGTTTAATTTTGCACCTATCACCGAAATGATTATACCAATTACTCAAACTTGCAAAAATTGCAAAACAAGGATTTTTTCCAATTAAAAAGTTTTTACATTTTAATTACAAAAATAATTGAAAAAATTATTAATATTTAACAATATTTTAATTGAATGAATTAACAAATTAATTAAAAAAAAAATAAATATTTTAATTGAATGAATTACTAACGTAATTGATTACAATACAGAAAATTAATTATTTTAATAATTGTATTGATTAAAACAGTGATTGAATTTTTGCATTAAATTGATTAAATTTTTAATTGAACAAATTAAACAGTGTATTTGAAATACAATCTTAATTCAATTACGCAAATTATTCAATAAAACAAATAGTTAATTGAATAAGTTTGTTAAATCAATTCAGTTGATGGTTAAATGAAGAAAAATAATAATATTTAAAATATTTATATGTTTTATTTAAATATGGTTTAAAAGTAACTTGTTTTATTTGTTTAATTGTAATAGTTCATGCTTAAATGTACAAATTTTGGAAGATTTTTTTGACACAGAAATTTCATACATACAACTCTGTATAAAATTGTAGAATAACTCTGATTCTTCAGGGTATTCAAGATTGAAAACAAAAAACTGTTTTTGTTGTGTAATTTGGCTGTACTTTTTTCACCTATTCACTTTAAACGCACAACATGAAATGACGCCAAAAATAATTCAAGAATTAACAAACAAGGAAACACCAAATTTCGATTGCGACCATAACCACCGTCAACAATGTGGTCAGCCACAATGCGATTTTTTATTTTACGTATAATATACATATGTATGTAGGCTCATTATTGACATTGTTGGTGGTCATAATTGTAATTCGTCTATAACAAATTTCATTTCATTTTTTACTTGTTGATAGTTTTTTTTTGCACGCGACGCTTACTGCTCTTTTTGATGACAAAAACATGTGTGTATGTACATGTAAGGGCAAAGACAATAAATTTATAAAGATGTTGGTTGCACTTGTAACATTTTTCGCAAACTCTTGATGAGGGAGGAAAGCAACAAGGAGAAAGCAACAAAGTGTTCAATTCAAACAACCGAGTTGATTGATTCAATTAAACTTATAATTAAAATTAAGCTTAAAATCAAGTAAAATTTTAATTGAAAAAAAATATTTTTTTTTTAATTCAATCAATTAAGAACGTAATCAAATTTATTTTAAAATTCAAAAATCACTATTAATTGAAAAAAACTGCCAATAATTTATTCTGTGTAAGTTAAAGATATAATTTTTGGAAAAAATAAATAAATTTACGCAAATTTTTTTTTCAAATTGAAAGAAGCTTAACCCGAAGCGCTTTGCCAACATTCAAATAAAATTACTAAAATAATTTTATGTTTCAAATTTGGAAACTTTCACTGTAACCTTTCTGTAGACATATCGAGCAATTACCACAAAATTAATCTAATGATCTAAAATCTTGCCCTCATTCTATTCGTGGTGATTTGTGTGCTGACGATTTTCTACAACACTTTAGAAATATATTACAAAGTTCTAATTCCATAAGTACGTTTCACTGGTGCATGCCTTACAACACGGATGCCTTTCTTGATTCTCCAATTGAACTATGTGAACTCTTTTCGGTTTTAAAAGGCTTAAAAGACAACAAATCTCCTGGCTCGGATGGCATTAGTTACGAGTTTTATAAATATGCTCCAGTTAATTTTATTAAAGAGGTGCTATATGTTCTAAATGTTATATTTCTTAAAGAAAATATACCGTCTACTTTCAAAACTGCAGTTCTCATCCCATTATTAAAAAAAGGAGATCCTAACTGTCCCTCTAACTACCGTGGATTATCTTTAAAAGATGTTTTATGCAATTTTTCAACAGCATCCTTTTGAACCGTATTACCGATTGGATCAATAAAAACAATATTTTAAATGAATACAAAGCGGGTTTCAGGAAGCAATATTCTACCATCGACAATATTTTCAACCTTATCAATATTGTTCATTTAAACAAATTAAATGGCAAATATACCTATGCGTTCTTCGTCGATTTTTCATGCGCATTTGATTCGATTCCCAGGAATTCTTTGTTTTACAAATTATCTTGTATGGGATTGTCCTCAAAATTAATAAGATTACTTCAGCACTCATATGATAAGACTACTAGCAAGATATTGTTTGGAAATACGTTCTCTGATTCCTTTGATGTTAAGCTGGGTGTCAAGCAAGGGTGCATATTAAGCCCAATACTGTTTGCGCTATACTTAAATGACCTTGCCGATATACTCCCTGGTGGAATAAGTGTTGACAACATCGAGATAAAAATTTTGCTTTATGCTGACGACATTGTCATACTTTCTGACTCGCCGCGTGGTCTGCAGACTATGATTGACTCTCTTTACGTGTACTGTAACTTATGGCATCTAAAAGTCAATCTGACAAAATCCAAAATAGTTGTTTTTCGCAGCGGAACAAGGTTACCCGAAACCCTAACCCCTGGACTTTTGTAGAAAATGTGGTGGACATTGTAAATTCATATACATAAGTATCTTGGAATTGAACTCAGTTACAATTTATTATTTAATAGTCATTTATCAAGCAAATTATCCACATCAAAAATGGCTTTGTGTTCTTCGTGGTCTAAATACATAAACCACCCAAAAATATCTAATACAAATAAACTTAAAATCTTTAGTGCTGCTTCGCGTTCTATTATGTTTTACGGTGCCCAAATATGGGGCTACAAAAAATACGACATAGTTGAAAAACTGCTTCGTTTTTTCATTAAAAAAATGTTAAATTTACCTATCAATACCCAAAACTACATGCTATAATTAGAAACCGGATTAAACTCTTTATATGTCGATACATTAAATCTGCATTTTAATTATTTAAACAAAGTACTGAATATGCCTTTTAGTAGATTACCTCGCCAACTTGCGGAAAAAATAATTGATAAACATACTTTTTGGGCTGAAGATTGGACGAATTTGTGTAGTAAAATAAACTTTGTTCCGGCAAATACTTCCGATATACTCAGCAAACACTGCAAGTCAATTCTTCCCCTCGTTGTTTCCTATGAAAAGCAAGACTTAATCACTGCAGCAAGAAATTCTCAATTCCACGACTTATACTCACAGTTAAATTACTCTCCATTGCAAATTGCTATCTCTCATCTATCATCTCGTGCTATAAGTATCCTAATTAGAGCAAGAGGAGGTCTGCTAGACATAAATTCTAGACCTTTCAGAAGTACAACGGTCGGGGTATGCACACTTTGTAACCTCGATACTACAGAAAACACACTTCACTTTATTGGCATTTGTCCTATCTTTAACGGATACAAATTTTTGCTTTATGCTGACGACTTCAACAAAAAAATCCTAAACTTATCAGAAGTCTTAAGCATCCTTAATGGTCAGTCCTGTAATTTTAAAAGTCTTGTGAATTATTTAGACTCCTGTTTAAAATACAGAAAACTGTTACTTCATGAATTTGTATAGCTTTAGATGATACCCTAAAATAATAACATTTGTGTAATGTAGTTCTTTTTAATTATTTTTCTCATGTATTTTAACAGCAATTATTTTGCCATCCTGGCTCACAACTACAAAGCTAAGCCAGTTATATTTATTTATCTATAGTCAAATGAATTTTGTAAATAAATTTAGTTTAATTTTTGTAAAATATGTATAATATATCTATTAAATAAATAAAAATAATAAAAAACTTAAGCGACATCATTTTCAATTTTCGTTTTATTTTTTAATAAATAAATTTAAAGGCAACACTTACATCAATCTCCTAAAATGCCGTGGTCACATAAGGTACCGTAACGATTTTATAGCAAAAACAATTTTATCTTAAGCACCATACACACCTTCATACAAAATTTTTATGAAATTTATAAAAAAAAAAAACCTTCTCCTGCAAAATTGTGTTTTGAAATCTATATTTCCTTAGAACGACCGCCCACTTCTCTACTCAAGCTCACTTTTTGAGAAAAATGTTGCGTATGGATAACCAAGCTATTTGTACCAGATTTGAAAACTTTTACTGTTACTGTTCCCCAGATATACAGAGTTGGCCATGCCCACTCTTCCAATTGAATCTAGTTTTTGACAAAGGTTTTTTTCAAACTATTTTTGCTAAATTTTAAAACTTCTGTTTCTACCGTTCTCCAGATATAAAGAAATTTATACGATCTTTGTATGGAAGGTGCCACGCCTTCTTCTTTAATCCAGCCCACTTTTTAACAAATATTTCTTTTTTTATGATAATCAAATTATATGTTCAAAACTTTGAAACTTTTGCTGTGACCGTACTCCAGATATACAGTACCAGATACAGACATTATCTTTGTAGAGGAGATGCCACGCCCACTTTAACATTTAGAAATATCTATAGCAGCGTTAAAAAGAACTTCAGTCAAAGTAGAAAAACTTTAATTTTTTCCACTTCTTCATTTGTCAATGGCTAAAAAAAACTGATGCTTTTACTTCTGATTCATTAAATGTAAGCCGTCGCTATCAAACCAATTCAAAAAGCCAAAAGTTAGACACACATTTTCGTTTTTGTTTCAGAGTTTTTGATTTCGACTGCAGTTTTTTAAATCCTGATTTAAAGCCTATGTTAAGCGCCATTGGCAACCGCAATTGAGCACAGCTCACGTGGATCCAGTAATTAGTTCCCGTTGTCTTGCCACATTACACCGTCTCCCAAAGGTCCTATGCTACCTGCCTGTAGACATTTTCACCCAGCCATCTGGTTGTTTCAAGTAAATCCTGTTCAAATCAATGTCAGATAAAAAATCAAATAAAAGATAAAACCTGCCTCTAAAAAAACCTCTCCCTAAGGGTCTCCGAATACCGGGCAATGACAGAGAACATCCGTTGACTCCATCACCTCCTCTTGGCCCAACTTTTACATGGCAAGTTATGAATGCAATTAGATTTCTGAGGTGAAGTCTGGACTGTCTTAATTCGTGCCGTGTGTTCTTTTCATCTATGATGGGCAAGATTTATCTGGTTGCCCAATATGTAGTTTTATCATGTCACCTCTGACGGGCAATGAGATGTAATTTGTGTAAACTAAGTTTCTAACTCCTTGGGAGCGAATGACCTATAATATATGTCGAACTGCTACGTTTCAAGGTTGTTCCTGCATGCGACAATGAGTTTTTATAAAAACCAATAAAGGGTCACCACTGAATGTTTTGCTATCTCCTCCAAAGACATCCGACATTCTCAGACAATTTTTGATGTGGTATACACACTCTCCAGGGATCATGTGGCCACTTTGCTATTGCTTATAATGTGAGTCTCCTCCAGAGACATCGTGCATTATCTGATAATTTTCGATGTCATCAACACACTTTCCAGGGATTTAATGGCCGTTTTACTATCGGTAATAATGTGAATATCCCTGCCAGATATTTCACCATACCGAATGTGCCCCGCGGCTGTGAAGATGACCATTATCTCGGCCTAAATGACACTACGGTGATCTGGCAGCTTAAGAGGAATGCTCCAGTTTAACTGCTCGGAGTTAATGCCAGAATCGACACCATGCAATGCTTTAGTGAATATCAGTATCGCATCCGCAGGAATTCGTAGGTCATCGTTATGAGCCATGCTATTCAAATGCTTAAGGCGAAGCCAGTATGAAATATTGTCTAAGTTGTGACAAAATCAAATCTGTTTAGTAATTAAGGAGTCTCTAGGAAACATATGAACACAAAAACACACAAATTAACCCACTTTCATTTAAAAACAAGTAAGAAAGTATAGTCGGTCAAGCCCGACCATATGGTACCCTACACCACAGTATTAAAAAATACATCATGCTTATGTGTCCATATAAATATGAATCTATCTATGTTTTAAATTTCATTAAAATCGGTTTGATAGTTTCTGAGAGGAAGTACCTCGTGGTAATGCGAATTAGCCCATTTTCAATAGGCTTAGTCCTTGTGCCAATAAGAACCTATATCCCAAGTTTTATCAAATTATCTCCAAAATGCGACCTGTACTTTGCGCACAAGTTTACATGGACAGCCAGCCAGCCTGCCAGCCGGAAGGTTGGTCTAGGACCAATATTTTAAGGCGTTACACACATCAGCACAAATGCATAATAACCTCTCCACTATTGTGGTGTGGGTATAAAAAGGTGATCCGTTTGGGTTTTGAAATGATTAAAAACACAAAGAATTTTTGAACCAAATATTTTTATGGGGCGATAAATAAAAGTCTGCCATTTGCTTTTAAGAAAATTTTTCATGTAAATATTACCCGTGTCTACGCCGAAGCTGATTTATCAGTGAGCATTAATGTTGCCATACTTTATTGAAGGGTCTGGGATTATGGCTGGGTTATCCCTTTATATAAGAGACTTAACGTACCACCCCCCAAATTTCACACACAGCAGGAATATTGATAGTAAAATTCAAAGATTTGCAAGACCTTGTTCGTTTCTTATTCTATTTACGTTAAAATAGAAAATCTTACTAAGCGTTGTGGCAAATAGTGTTCGAAAATAAACAGAACATTATATAGCTTTCAGCTTACATACCCAGGAACGATATCTTTTTTTTTTTTGTATTTGTGTAGGCGAACACAACCCTTAATACCGTTCGTAGCTATTTTCAAGAAAGTGCCGAACATTATATAGTGTTCTGTTCTTAATTAAAAAAACAGAACAATTGTAGTGATACTGTAGACAAACATTGTATTTTATTGTTCTATAATGTTTCTTTTTTTACACTGATAAAGAAATAAACAAACGAAAAATTTTAGCAACGACCGCAGCACGAACAGCTTGTATGTCTATTGTGTATATGTTTTGTTTGTCTAAAATAATTTTGCTGGCTATTTGTTTTATTTTTCGTATGTGTATTTTGTTTTTGTAAAAAAAAGTTTGTTTTTTTTACCAGCCAAAAGGGCGCTACGAACAACGGAAACAAACGAACATTAATAAGCTGAACCGAACACAATGAAGTTTGTGGTTTTTTACAAAAAACCGAACGGAATTAAATGTTCTCATTTTTTGTGGAGTTGGATAAGAACAGTATTATTTTTATGTTCGAAAGATGACAAACAGGGAAACTTTATTTTTTTAATGATTTACTACACAAACACTATAAGCGTTAAGGTTTTCCACAAATCAAACGAACCGAACAATAGGAAGCGATATTTTATTTTCGTGTTTATTTTCGAACACTGTTGGCAACATCCCAGTAAAAACTTCGCTTACTTTTTTAAAATGAATAGCTTCTTTCACTCATTATTTAGTAGCTTTCTTCTATAACTGATTCTATAACAACTTCTTTAACTATTTCTGGAGCATTAAATGAACACCAGCAAATACACTCGCTTGCGGTCATACAATCAAACTTGCGCAACCGCAAACATTCGCTGCTGGTTTGCAGTCATTCAAATAATGCTCATCTTGCTTTGTTATTTATACCATCGTTAGCTTCGTTTTTCAATAAAGATGTTTGTGTGTTCGGTGCGACAATGATTGTTTTGGTAAAGAAAAAAAAAATACAAACAAAAAAGCCAGAAATCAAGCAATCATTACTCATGTAGGCATTCAGCTGTTGCTATGTTGTACAAGAAAAAAAAAATTGTAGAAAAACAACAACAAACAATTTCCATAGAAATAAAAGACAATGTATTGTTGTTGTTATAGTTGTTATTGCTGTTAATGTTACTGTAACAAAGCGACTCGTACTCATACCAATTTAGTTCGTCGTTGGCTTATAGAGTGGACAATGACTACTTGAATGCAAAAGCATAAGAATGTTTGCCTTTTGACTTTGGGTATTTGTGTTGTTGCGTGCGCAACAATAAATGTAAACAAAGCACTTTCCATAAAAAACTCACACATGCACAAATCAAGTGTGTACAAAACTATGTCAAAATTACTAACGTTGAACTTTGTTTTGCAGGCGTAGAGTTAATGTTAATTTTAGCGTATGAATAAATCAAGAAAAATAGTGATTTTGCAGTTCTCTGTTCTAGATGTGTTTAGGTAAAAAAATAATGACTTTCTTTTAAATGCGTTCATTTTGGGACATCCCTTGTAAAATTCATTGGTACTTTCAGTAGACTAGTAAGTAGTGCTTTTATGTTTTTCTGATTACTCAACACATTATTTTGTAGGCGAAGTTTTTACTGGGATGTCACGTATCTGTTCATTACACACAGATTTTGCTTCTTTAATGCCCGTAATTTCTACAAATAGATATCGAGATGTGTATGTCTCACCTACTGATTAAAGTGTAGTGTATTTTACACCATCGATTTTCATTCAAAGCAGTTTTTCTATTTATTCGATTTACTGTATTTAAAAACAAGCCCATGCAATTGCTGCTAATTATTTTCTATTTACTTTAACAGCTTATTGAGAATGTGCTAATGAGTTATGTTAATACAAATTTAAATACCTGAACAACATGTAAATTAAATGTTGTATAATATTTACTTTTAGTACGTCAATAAAAATGTATATTGTTGCATTTTAATACATATGATAAAAATAATAGCAACGTCACTTAATTAAAAGTGATAAATTTAAGGTGAAAAAATACGTATGCACTGAAACAAAACAACAACTAAAATCGATTCACATTTACAGAGAACCGATTGTGTTTTCTCAACTGGGGCTGCCAACTTTCATATACACTGTTTCAAATCGCAATAAGAAAGTCCCTAAAGAAAGGGCCGCTCTTTTTCTGTATTCTTAAAATAAAATTGTTGGCTTAATTTTATAGTTTAATTTTTTATATAAAGTGTTACACAAAATAGGAGCCTCCTCCAAAGTCATGGGTCTATCTAAACCTACGAAAGCTTTCAGCATCCGCTCTCTAGCGTATTATGGCTTTCGCCAGAAATCAATCTGATATTTAAATTATACTCTATAAGTAATTCATCTGAGTTATATATGGTACTCTACCAAGTCAAATAGGAGTTTGGTTTGGTTCTCCATTAGGATAGGAAGTAACAGTAAAAAAGATTGTATATAATTAATGGTAAAAATAAACAACTTAAGCTCAGTGAAGTTATATGCCGTCCCCCCATTAGACAATGCAACATCAACGGGAAAATGCGCAAAAGTCAAATTAACAAGGACGGCCTGAGTGCCCTTAAATGATCATGACTTGGATACACGAACTTCCTTTACGCTCAGAGCAGTGTTACGAACAAAATTTTTAAACGAATTTGCGATATTCATCCTGCATTACAAGGGAAATCGGAAAATTTGTTCACCAGGGCAGGGAGCTAGCCCCACAAATGCCTCCGGAAATAATATAACTCGAAATAAAAAGGGTGGTTTTAAAAATTTCCATATTTATTCATTTTTTATAGGAACTTAGACTTTCTGCTCGCTGTAGTGAAACAGACCAGTGGCTTTGGCTTAAATAAAACCCCCGACACTAACAAATAGACTAGCCCTCCACGAACTAGACTTCCAGGGCGCCCTTCTATATTTACTAGTTGGTTCGAAAATGGAATATTTTTCACCTGACCCCAATACCAATAAAGCCCGGAATAGGGATTTTGCAATAGCAGCCATACAAAGAAGCCATAAAAAGTTTTTGTAACTGAAAATTATTCGCGGTTTAAAAGGTAAATCAATTTCGACAAGCCATAATACAAGTAGACGTTCACACGATAATTGGATCTTTGCTTCGAAACGACCTGAGTCTTTTTTTCACAAAAATTTTTAACTCGGCAACAGCTGTATTAACCAAAAGTTTTGTTTCCCACGAAAACCTACCGACAACAGCAACCTGTTGCAGCATCAACAAATAAAATTTATTTACCCACTTACAACTACATTTTGAGTCGGAAAAAACCCAACAAGATAAACTCACTGTTTATTGTTGGTGTTTTGCCAAAGCTTTGATATAGTTGCAAATAAGACTTGAGTATTTGTAGTTCTCATTCGCTTTACAGTTAAATTTATAGAATATCTTTAGCTTCTTCAAAATCTTTTGAAAAAGGTATCCTGATGATCTGGCCTTAGAAACCAGTAAAATGCGCATAGGGACTCGCTTATCCCCCAACGATAAATTTTAGTGTATTTATGAAGACTAAAAATTGGGAATTAAGCACATCATAACAAAATCTTTTTAATGAGTTAAAAAATTTAAGAAGATTTTTTTATAATCTGTTCAAAAAACTGCCTAATTTCTGCGTTCTAAATACAGTACTTTTCGTTTATAGTCACTGCCGTTTTTAGTCACATTAGCGTTATAGTCCATTTTATCATTATTTTCTGCCGCTCATTTAGTGATATAAGCACATTCGTCATTTGCTTGAGTGCCCTTTGACTCAACTGCAGAAAAATAATAATTTTTGTCATTATTCTTTTAAATCCCATTCAAATTTCTTTTTTAAGCGCACTTTCTATTCCTGCACATTTGAGATAAATGCCCAAAATTGTTGGCATTTTTATATTATTTTCTTACAAAAAATCAAACTAAGCTGCACTTTGACTTAACTGCCAAAAATACATATTTTCTGTAATAATTCTTCGACATCCTTGTTAACTTGCATTTTGTATACCTGCATATTAATCTGCACATTAAGGCAGATAAATATCATGCAAAGGAGATTGTGCAGCTAAGTCAAAATTACTGTATTCTATCTATAAGCGGCTAGCATAGGCAAAAGTAACGCAAGTTATTAGTGTTATAGTCATACTTGAAACATGTACCAAGTTCATTTAAGTTTTCGAAGTCACAAACCATACCCAGTAGAAAACTTCGCTTACTTTTTAAAAATTAATAGCATCTTTCACTCATTATTTAGTAGGTTTCCTCAATAACTACTTTTGTCTGGATGTATGTCGGTAAAACAATAATGACTTACTTTTGAGTGCGTTTATTTTGGGGCATCCCTTGTAAAATTCATTGGTTCTTTTAGTAGAATTGTATGTAGTGCTTTTATGTTTTTCTGATTACTCAACAGATGATTTTGTAGGCGAAGTTTGTACTGGGATATAAAAGAACTAACATTTAAATTGTTTATTTTTTGTCATCAACTCTCTACTAAAAAAAAAAAAAATTCGTTTTTTTTGTCTTTGGATCAGGAATGAAATATTTTATTATTATTTTCACTATTTTTTAAACAGTATGCAACTCAGTTGCAAATTTTTAATTTTCTATATTCAAATGAATTATATGCGGACTCGGTTATATGCTTCGTAGTGGCATATGGGCATTTCCATGTCATCGTACGTGACATTTGTACGCCTTCAGAGAGATAGAAATTTTGCCAGAATTGTATTTACTGGAAAATTTTTTGTATCATTATGTTTCATTTAGAGGGAAATATATATGAAAAAAATTTTTTCAAATTCGGAACATTTTTGTCCAAAATAACGGGCAAAATAAGTGCATATCGTACGTGACATAAAACGGAAGTGATATTTGGGTGAATTTTAAAAAAATACGAAAATCTGCGAATTGTGGGAGGTTTTTCTCCTTTTTTTTAATTTCACATATTTTTTCTTCATAATCCGTAATTGGAAAAAAAATAATTTTTTTGGATGGTTTTATAATGAACAAAATGTAGTATCGTTCGTGACATACCGTACGTGACAGATTTGTCTGTTATAGTATTAACATGGCATGAAATACATTTTTTGTAAATATATGTATATAAAAACTTAAAACAAACAAGTAAGAAAGTATAGTCGGTCAAGCCCGTCCATTGATACCATACACTATAATATTTATTCTTTGATAGTATACCCTACTTGGGGCCAAGATCGCCAGAACAGAATTATGCTATGTGGGTAAGAATTATATAAAAGTTATTTGTGCCGAATATTGTTTAGTTATCTCCATCAATATGAGATTTGTTTGTCCCTAGCCGATTTAAAAAAGGGGGGTTTATATGGGACCTATGGTTGATTTTGGACCTACCAGCACAACATTTTGTCATGGCATAGTACTATCATAAAAGTCATTGTCGGAAATTTGTATGTAAATACCAACATTTATAAGGAAGTTATGGCACTTAAAGCTATTTTCGGGAGTAGCACTTGTATGGGAGCTATGGTCAAATATGGACCGATTCCAAGAAAATTTTGTAAGATGATTTTGATTGCAGCAAATATCTTGCTTTGAACTTTTATTTGGAAATATCTAAGACTTACCAATTTCATATGACAAAGATAAATGATGTTTTCGCACCACGTACATGACATTAGAATAGCGTCCAAAACAAACACAAAAATATACCGCTAATCGAACTATAAATTTGTTCTTTCGTCGTGGATCTTGTTCATTGTTGTTACAACATTAATTTTAGAGTATAATTGCAATATTACCGGTATCTGTATTTATTCGGCAGAATCTTAAAAATTGTCAATTGCAGTTACTAAAAATAAATCAATGAGAAAGTGAGTTTAAACTATTATTTTTTGCTTGTTAAAAACTGTAATAAGCTATAAGTACCCCGGCATAGTAAAGCTTGGGTGTTTTTTTCCTTTCTACCATATTTGAAAAAAAGTTTCAAGCGTTTTAATTTTTTGAGTCCTGGTTCACATTCTCATGTATGTGAAATAGGCTTATAGTCACATTAGCGATATAGTTCACGATTTTTCTGTAACTAAAGTATATGACTACATTGGCTTTTCTTATTCTTCTAAGTTGTTTTTCTTAAATAGCCTTCTGATCTTTTCTTTGGTATTGCTAAAACTTCGATTCTATTTTCAGTGTATTAGTAAAACCAATCAAACATTACAAAAAATATGTCTAGCTCTTTTTATTCTCTTCACCGAAGGTAAAATGTATTTATAAGTTTGTCATTCCGTTTGTTTTTTCTACAATATTAATGTTAGACCCTATTAAGTGTATATATATTCTGGGTCCTTTTGAGTAGTGAAGCTGACTTTACAATGTCCATCTGTCCGTGTGTATGTTGAAATTGGGTTTCCGAAGACCCCACAAAAGTTGTTATATATTTATATCACAAATAGTCCCGAAAAGTTTGCTATTAAAATTCAGCTGAATCGGTTTACAAATGACTGAGATATGAACAAAAATCCACGACTACCTCTAATTTAACCCAACAATTCTTTGTTGTTATTAATACATCTTGGTTATCAATACAAAACATCCAACAAATGTGGGCGGGATAAGATAAGTTGGCGAAGCACTTCCTACACCAAGACGTTATATATTTCTATATATGTGGAGAGCGGCAAGGCCAAAGTTTCTAAATTAGGTGCAAGCGTCTTGGTTATCATAGCACAACATCTGACGAAATGTAGGTGGAATTGTAGTAGTGGGCGTGGCATGAATAGATTTGTTTAGAATGGTAGCAGAAAAATTGTCCAAATTTGGTACAGATAGCTGGGATATCAATACACAACCTATATACAATGGGCGGGATCGGATAAGTGGGCGTGGCACCTTCCATACAAAGACATTATAGAGTTTTTTATATAGAGAACAGCCAAAGTTTCCAAATTAGGTACAAGCATCTTGGTTATCAATACAAAACATCCAACAAATGTGGGCGGGATTGGATAAGTTGGCGTGGCACTTCCTATACTTCCTATGGCAAGAGCCAAAGTTTCTAAATTAAGTACATGCATATTGGTTACCAAAGCACATTATCCTACAAAATGTGGGCGGGATTTGAGAAAAAGGCGTGACATGAATTGATTTATTTTAAGCTTAAAAGCGGTAGCAGAAATATTGTCCAAAATTGGTACAAATAGCTGGGTTATCAATACACAACCTGTGTACAATGGGCGGAATTGGAGAAGTGGGCGTAGCACCTTCCGTTCAAAGACATTATAGATTTCTGAAAATCTGGAGAACGGCAAGAGGCAAAGTTTGCAAATTTGGTACAAAAACAACATCCGACAAAATGTGGGAGGAATTGAAGAGTTAGGCGCGGCACCATAAAGATTTATTTGTGTATTTCTAAAAAACGGTATTTTTATTACTTAACGGTTCTTAACGCACCATGGTAGGTGGTATGTAAAATTCGACATAGCCGAAAAATGCACTCTTGCTTGTTTTATAGAAAGTGATCAATACGATCCCTGCAAACAATTTCGATCGAAAAATAATCTAAATAGTTTTCCCATTTAGCAAAAATCTATCGCTTCTGCTATTCAATTCTTATTGATGTAGTGACATCGTTCGGGAAGAAGTGTCCCACTATGGTAATATTTCCATTAAGAATCTACTTAGTAACTATATTTTATGACGAATTAGAGCGCTATGGTAGTTGAATATCAATTGAATTTATTAGTATCGCTTTTGGCTCTAAAAAGGACTCTTTTGAAGAAAATTTTTTTCTTGTTGTTCTTTATAATAAAAAGTGGACCATTTTACTGTTTATCTTTTTTTGTTTTTGTTAGATGAGTCTGAGTAAAATAAAAAATAACTGAGCTGAAACTTTTATAATATACATAGTTTTTCATATAATTTTGTTTAATTTGACATGAAAAACCTATTTTTAACATAAATTGATATTTAAATAAATTGGTGAAAATATCAACACTAATTTTCAACAAAAATTATTAAAGTCATTGAATAAACAAACAGTTCAAAAAATCACTAATATCCTTTACAAAAGGCAGTTATCATTTATTTAGTTGGCTTAATTATTAAAAATTTACCCAATCTATCCGAAGAGTTAGTTTGGGCTCTTTAGTGCACTCATTTAATAATTTTGTGTATTAGAACGTGCGGTAACTTTTGGATCCAGCGGGATCTTAACTTTGAGTACAATATTAACTATTTAATTTTTAAATATTCAAAATTTAACTTTATTTTTCAGCTGTATACTATTTCACACTCACGCACCACCGATCATAATGAAATTTAAGTAAAAACTGCCATAACTTAGGCAAATTGCTTTTGTACTTCGAATTCATTTTTTAACTGCAAATCGTTGCGAAGAAGTTTATATAACATGGGCAATGTTAATTTTTGCTGTTGTTGCTATTTATTAAATGTTACAATTATCTGAACAACTTTTTAAAGTGACGAAAAGGCATAATTTTAGAACCCATTATTCGATTCTACCGTATTTTGTTGTTGCTAAATTCCTCAAAATCTGCTGTTTAACTACAAAATAAGACGAAGTAGTTCAAAATTCGTTGATAATCGAAAATTACTCTGCCAATTGCTTGGAGGGATAGTTTTTATAAAAAACTGCCCCCACATTAAAAAAAAATTTTTTTACACCTCTAAAAAAAATTTCTTTGATTTTACGTATTTTTTTTAGATAAAAGTTTTTTTCTTATTTATTCAACTATTTGGCCAAGAAACCTGTGAAAAAAAATCGCCTTAAGAATAAACAACAAACAATAAATGATTAACGTGTTGCTTTTAATTGTATTGAGCATGAGAGTTGATGTAAAAAACTAGCAAAAACAAAAATACACAGAAACTCACACTTACACAAGTGATATACTCGTCCATGCCGAATCTTTAATACCCTTCAACGACATTTCGTATATTTCAGGAGTGGTCTTTACAAGGGATTTATACATGTGTAAAACATGACCTCGCAGTATCATAATTCGAAATGGAATTGAAATGAAATAAAACATCGTGATTTGTTAAAGAAATATTATTAGGCCTGTCGTTAATTGAAGCCCAGCCGCGAATAACGTTTTAATTTACAAAATATTAATATTTCAGTAGCGCAAAAAAAACGTTTTTTGACCGGCAGCATTATTTGTTTTAAAAAAAATGTTTTTTTTCTATTATTAAAAATAATGATAATAAAAACTTTTATGCAGAAGGCTTTTAAAACATTATTCCGCACTGCAAAAACATTTCGGTTAAATCATTTTGTTAGTAACTTGCGATGTTCTTCCACTGGCTGACACTTTGTATGCCATTTTGAAGGCGTTAAGGTGCATAGTTTTGGTTGATTTGATGTTTAAACTGTGTAAGAGAGTAAGGTCAACGGTTATCTGCAGAAAAACAGTTTTTGCAAAATATGTCGTTTACAACGTTATTCGCGGCTGCGGATCTCGTCCATTACAAAATTCGATAGACTGATTTCTAGTTTTAAAAAAACCCTAATGTGGCGAATACTTATTTACAAATATTTTACAATTTAAAGCTTTTCGGAAGGCGAAATGGGGCTTGAATTTTTCTTTTCCCGGACTTTTTCAATTTCCCGGGAAAGAAGGACTGGCTTTTCAATTTCTCGGGAAATAGTGGGAATTGTCGACCTGGAGATACCAAGTGTTTTCAGATCTTGTAAGATTTGGTATTTTCTATGGAAGTTGTCCAGCCCTGGCTTTCTCCTTGTGTGCCTTAAGAGCTAGAGCGTCTTATTCCATTCGCCTAACTTGTCCTAGCCAGGCAATTCATTGGATTTTAATGCGCTTGACTTTATCTTCATTGAAGAAAAGCTCATACAGCCTATAGTTATAATTATATTATATAATTATAATTCGAAATGCGTTATCAACACGTATAAGGCTCTAAATCATCCGGTGAATTTTCCTCTCAAGCACAGCCAACAAGGAATCTTCTTATCTTTTTATTGTCCATGTTTAGCATTATAGAGTAGGACGGGTAAAATAAGCGATTTGTACAGTGTAATCTTCGTCCGTCCAGAGATGTCTTTACTTCTCAATTTCCAACTAAGCCCAAAGTAACGTCTATTGTCAAGAGTTTTTCTCCGTATAATTTCTGAATTGGGTTCATTGTTGTTTGTAACACTGCCACCTGAATACACCAAATCATTAACAACTTCAAAGTTGAAGTCTTCGAAAGTTTTACGCTGTTCGTTACGCTGTGATTTTTAACTTTTCAAAATATACTTCTCGTTTTCTTCGTGCTTCTTGTTTTCCTCTATCCCATTTAAACCCATATGCTTTGACTGCTACTCAAGTTCTGCAAAGGACCCGCTAATTGCTCGCCCGTGGCGACTAATGATGTCGATAACGGTAGTATATTTATGACAGCAGCAAGACACTTTTGTTGCAAACAACGTCGTTGGTTTGAAATCAAGTTTGTTTAATAATAGATCGATTGTAATCGATTTATGTTCCAAAAGTAAACAAATTTGATATGTAAAGAATATTAAAGCTCAGCTTGATCAACATAACTTGTTTTCTATGGACCCTGTCGTACCAAAACTCTTAATTTTTGAGGACACTTTGTAAAAGGTGCTATTTGAAATAAAAGAGCGATTTGCCTTATTTTCAATATTTTATTATATTCATATTAAATTTAAGTTCATCAAATTTAATTTTCAATAAATTATTTTTATGAAGAAAGGAATTTTTACAACAGGAAAATTAATTAAAATTCTTATTGATAATCTTTCATTATTGAACGTGGCCCCGGGGCTCGAACCCTGGCCGGCAGGTTACCATGACATGTTTTGATCGCAACCACTCGATCTCCTCAGATTGATTTGACGTCTTACACTCGCATCCATCGACGACTGCTGACGTCAATAGTCAAACATCAATCCTTGAACCAAATTGTATTTTAACCTTTGGTAGATCGAAATTTGCTTTTTTGAATGATTATCCATTTTAATTGATTTTACATGTTTTTCCTTTACTTCTGTTTTCTCGTACTTTTGTTAAGAATTCTGAAAAAAATGTACTTTGGACTTCAAGAAGAATTTTTGACAAAAGTACGAGAAAACAGAAGGAAGAAACATATAAAATCAATTGAAATGGATAATCATTCAAAAAAGCAAATTTCGATCTACCAAAGGTTAAAATACAATTTGGTTTAAGGATTGATGTTTGACTATTGACGTCAGCAGTCGTCGATGGCTGCGAGTGTAAGGCGGCAAATCCATCTGAGGAGATCGAGTGGTTGCGATCAAAATATATCATGGTAACCTGCCGGCCAGGGTTCGAGCCCCGGCCACGGTCAATAATGAAAGATTATCAATAACAATTTTAATTAATTTTCATGTTGTAAAAATTCCTTTCTTGATAAAAATAATTTAATAAAAATTAAATTTGGTTTGGTCTATATGTAACATACATAAATATAGAACATTAATGTGCCCATCATAGCTGTTCGGAAACTCCAATCAACAGTTGCACGAACAGACGGACATCGTTTAATAAACTTTGCTTAATAAGGACGCAGAACAAACATACATACATATATACTTTATAGGTTCTAACATAAATATTAAAAAAAAAACAAACAGAAGGATAAACTTAAATATGCCACTTCGACCTGTTGTAAAGGGTTAAATAAACACAACAAACTTGTGGACTTTAAGCAAAATCAAAAACAATATGTTTACTTGTTGTTTTTGTTTCTAGTGTTTTATAATTTTCGTAATGATTTTTCTTGCTCTATGAGAGTGGTAGTGATGGGTAAGAAGAGAGCTGAAAATAAACAAAAACAAACCTGAGAATAAAATTTCACAACCCTCGCAATAGTAAATAAAACGTAATTAATAATGGTTGCCAGATTTGATGATTTATCGTTGTTTTAATGGTACTTTTTTAACGATTTGACGATTTGTTTACATGTTCTTGCACACTTGCATTTATTAAGTTGGCCGCAATTTTTATGTTGTTTCAGCAGTTTATAACATACAATTCGCTTAATTTTAGCGCAACGAATGTGTTTGCCGTTCATTTTGCTTGTTAGTTCTATTTGATAACATAGTATTTCACGCTTCGGGTTCTGGGAATATATCCAATTCTTAGCCATTATCTTTGAAGCACCAAAAAAGGATTCCCGAATAGTAGAGTAACGTCTCTAATGCTAGATTCTCACACTTTTGTAACCCTTACAGTATCCAACGGGGCAAATTTATCTGTTGTTTTACTTAGGAAAGTTACAGCCTCGTAGTCGATCGACAACTAAGCCAGCGACAACAAGTCACTTATTTTCGTTCTCATAAGCGCCCTACTATGTGTGCACGATCTTGTTGAAACCACACAGAGTTAAAAGGCATTAACATCCGGTGTAGTTCTGAATAAAAAAATTATCAAGAAACGGTCTCCAGGAAAAGTAACGCTGTTTCCGTTTTGTTCAAAGAAGTATGGCCTCACAACACAGCGTCAAGAAACTGCACACCGCACTGTGACGCGAATGTGTTGGAACAACTCCAAATGCGAAAATTTTATTTGTTTACGGTGCAGTTCAGATCTTTTGATAGCGGCTTTAATCGCCATTGCAACAAAGTGCCTCTGTCGACATCCACAACACAAGTGACTGATTTTGAAATCTGTGGTCGCATAATAAGTATTTCACAGTCAGGCGGAAATTTGTATGAAAACAATTTTGGAATCACTCGTTTACATTGTCAAACGACTTGTCGCACTGAAGATTGTATGTGGGACGCAAATCAGCTGCTTAGAGTTAAAAGTGTAAACGTGATTGCGATAGACATTTAGAGCCAGGCTATTAATATGACGATTTTACTGATTTTCTCCAACATTTTATGTCTCCCAAAAAGTTGTATCTGGCAACTATAAATAAAATAGCTGTATGTACGAGTTCGTATGGCGTTATAGAATATACGACCCCCTGTCTAGCAGAAAGATAATATGAGCGAGAGATAGAGAGAGAAAGAGAAAGAGAAAGAGAAAAAGAGAGCGTGTATGTTAACAACGGCTTATTATTTATGATTAAAAAAAACAACGAGAGTTTTTTTAATAGAGCTGTTGTATATTTTCGAGAGAATTTTTCCACTTTTAGAGTAACATGTTCAGGGAAAAAGCTTTTTACTACCCTTAAAGCTTAAATATTTTTATGTAAAATACCGTGTTATTCACCACTCTATAAGTTAACGTTAAAGAAAGTTTCACTTTTTTAGGGGCACTTTAATACATTTCAAAGGCAAAATTTCTATAGAAAAATTTAAAAAAATAAATGAAAAAAACAAACGAATTAGAAAGAAAGAAACTTTTCACAACGTTGCGAATTGTGGAGCCTAACGGACGTGTACGGAGAAGTAGTTAAATCTAAAAAGAAAAGTAAATTATATAGAGGAAAATAAAATAGAAACAATAACAACATTAAGAATAAGTAATAAAATCATAGTAAAAACCGAAAATTACAACAAAGAAATAAAAACCTCAAAACAAAGTGAAACTGTGGTAATAAAACAAAATTAAATGGTAATAAAATAAACGAAGCAGCATCTAAATAAAAACTTGTAATTAAAAAAATTTCGATAACAAAAAAAAAAAAAAACAAACAAATGAATTATAAAAATCAATTAAAAGTTAATAAATACAATTAGATTGAAGTAAAATCAAGGAAAAAATTATTAAAAAAAAATTTTAAATTTCTAATTAAAAAAAAATCAATAAATATTTATATAATTTTTTTTTTTTAACAAAACTTAAAAGTTGGAAAAAAGTTTTAAGTTTCAAGTTTTTAAAGAATAATTTAAACATTTAAAATAGTTTTGAATTTTTAAAATATTTATTAATTCAAAATATATTTTTTATAACAAAAAATATTTTTTTATATAAAAAAAAATCATTTTAAATTCCCTAAAGTTTAAAATAAAATTGAGTGCTTAAAATTGTATTGTGTGTATGTGTGTGTTAATCTTACCAAACATTTTTTAATTGAAGTTTCATTTTACTCCTTTTTTAATCCCTTTTATTCTTTTAGTTGAAACAGTTTAAAAACTGTTGCGTTTTTTTATTGAATAACAACAAAAAAAAAAACAATAAAAAGTCCAACAACACCAAGACAAAAACAACTTTTTAATGGTTCAAAATATATCATAGAAGGCAGAGAACGAAAAAAAATTAATAAAAAAAAAACAAGTAAGAAAGTATAGTCGGTCACGGCCGACCATTTGATACCCTACATTACATATCGCGACCTTAGAACAACAAGTTTCTATCTCACATTTAGTTTTGGTACAAATAGGTCTAAGGTCGCTATATAAAGACAATTTTAGAGAGTCTTACCTATTTGCGACCCTTGGGCATCCGTGGACCCGCCAGAAAAAATTATGACATAGTGGCTATCGTAAAAGCTATTATCGCCAATTTCAATGTCAATACAAACATTTATAAGGAATTTATGGCACTATTTTGGTTGAGACCCTATGCTCCTTTTAGGATCAATGGGAACACATATATTTTAACGTATTTTCGGAAGTTATGCTTCTCATTATTTTCAATAGGCTTCGTGCTTACAATTTACACCTGTGTACCAAATTTCATCTAATTATCTTCAAAATTGCGATCTGTACATTGCGTATAAAGTTAAATGTACAGATAAGAGGCCAGCCAGCCGGACAGAAGGACGGATATCGTTATATCGACTCAGCAAGTGATTCTGAGTCAATAGGTAATACTAAAAGGTCTATATCTAGAACCATTATTTTTAAGTGTTACATACACCAGCACAAGCGCATAATACCCTATCCACTATTGTGTTGTCGTGGGTATAAATACACACACACACATTCACAACAGTAGCCCCATTGTTGAAAATAAGGATTTTTAAATCCTTAATTAAAGATTTCTAAATTAATACAATTCAAGTGAAAGAGTTGTATTCGGAATTTACCGAGTCTTTGATTAAAATGATTAATCAATTCGCTTGGCATTTGTTCACCTTATAAAATATGTTTCCAAATTTGATATTCTTACTTCTCTAGTTTGAGAGATGTCGTCTGCAAAGTTTTATTCCTGTGAACAATGTGGTACAGAAACGACTAAGAGGAAATAATTTCAGATTAGTTTATTTTCTAGGTTGAAAATTGCTAACGTAAAAGTTTTAAAAACAAACAGATAGAAGGACCAACTGAAAAAGCTAATTCGACTTTTATTTTTTTAACTTTGATCGAGTGTTAAAAATAAAATAAGCTATTGATTAAAAACTTTATAAAATTTTGTTATAATTAATTTATAAATAGCAAATTCTGCAAAGAATTGATTTTTATGGGAAATTTAAAAAAAAAATTTGTTTTTTATAAGACATATTGAAAAAATTTTATTTATATAGGAAATATTGCAAAAACTTTATTTTTATAAGAAATTTTGCAAAAATTTTATTTTTATAGGAAATTTTGCAAAAAAAATTTTTATAGGAAATTTTGCAAAAATTTTATTTGTATAGGAAATTTGACAAATACTGGCTTTTTATAGGAAATATTGCAAAAAACATCTATTTTTAAGAAATATTGCAAAAATTCACTTTTTATAGGATATTTTTCAAATATTTGCATTTTATAGGAAATTTTGCAAAAACAGATTTTTAAGATTTTATAGCACATTTTGCATAAATTAGCTTTTTAAAAGGAAATTTTGCAAAAATGTGTAATTTATAGGAAAATTTGCAAAAATTTGGTATTTATAGCAAATTTTGCAAATAATTTGTGCTTCTAGGATAGATAGATTGCAAAAAAAATGTATTTATAGGAAATATCTCAAAATTTTTCTATTTCTAGGATTTATTGCAAGAATTTGATTTCAATAAGATATTTTCCGAAAATTTGCTCTTCATGGGATATGGAAATTTTGCAAAAATTGCTTTTTATATGAATTTTGCAAAAATTTGCTTTTAACATGAATTTGTGCAAAAATTGGCTTTTATAGGAAAATCTGAAAAAATTTGCTTTTTATAGGAAATTTTGCAAAAAAATGCGTTTTATGAGAAGTTTTACAAAAATTAGCTTTTAACTTTTTTTTAAACGATAACGGGGGAGGTTCCCCCACAGTGACGAGTACTGCGATCAGGTTAGATCTATTGTACCCACTCCCCTTAGTTTGCCAAAAGACCCTCCGCTTCCCAAAGCAACCCAACCAGGGCTTTTGCCGATATAGAACCGATTCGGGACGCACCCATTGTACCATGCCCCAAGTGCCTCTTTCTGGCCCATGCCAGCGCCGGGCAGTCATACAGTATATGCTTAGGCACAGTCTGCATTCCTGATCTTCTGCCAGACTCATCTGATAAAGGTGGTATTTGATAGTGTGGTGACCAATCAGATAAGCCACCAACAGTCGCAGATCCCATCTGCCGAGACCATTCGTCATCATAACACTCCCGGGAGAGATGAATTTCCTTGCCTGACGCGTTCCCGGAAGCGATACCCAGTATCCCTTAAGTTCCCCCAGAGACCAGTCCCCTATGAGCGACTGAAGGATTCGGAAGCCATCATCCGAGCGTTAGAACCAGCCATAGCCAGCTCATCAGCGCCACTATTACCCGGGACCCCTGAGTGCCCCACCAGAGCGTCACTCTGTTCCTTGTCCCCAGCTCCTGTAGCCTTCCCCGGAACTCCACCACAATTTCGAGGAAATTCTCCAGGAATAGAGTGCTTTAATGGCCGCTTGGCTAGCAGTAAAAATCACAATACTGCCGCCAACCATTCCCCTATCAAGAATGGCACAAATCTCGGCCTGGAACACACTCGGTAATTCGCCCTTCGCGAAAATTTGATATTTATACGATATTTTGCAAAAATTTGTTATTTACAGGAATATGCTATAATTTGTTACTTATAGTAAAATTTGCTTTTTATATGAAGTTTTCAAATACTCGCTTTTTGCAAAAAATTTTTTTTATTGGAAATTGTGCAAAAAAATTCACTATATAAAAGAACAAAATTATGTTAGATATATTAAAAAAAATTTGCTATCTATAGTATACAGGGTTGTTCTGGAAATCGAAAACGCAAAACGCGAGAATTTGGAAGTTGTTTTTAATACACTTTTAAACTAATTTTGGTTATAAAATTTTGTTGAATAGAGAAATATTTGTATAATATTTCTCATAAAATTCTTTTATAAAAGAAATTTATTTAAAAATTTTGACGTTTAAAATTCTTGTGTTTTGAGTTTTCCACAACATCCCTGATAAGAAATTGTTTAATAATCATACGCCTCAGTAAAATAACAAAGTTAAAATTAAATCTGTTATTAATCATACGCCACATACTGTCTTTACAGATTTAAAATATAAGTTTAAGCTATAGAAGTTACAAATTAATGATCTCGATCTTTATATATTTGGGTGACAGGCAGGTCTTGTGCATAAAGGGAGACCAATGAAATTTTCAAATAGATAAGCTTCACAACGATTTTTGCAATATTTAATTATTTTTAAAATTACAAATTAAACGTAAGAGTTTTGCCCTGATATAAAATTATTTCACGGAATACATTTAAAATGGCATAAAATGGCACACTTTCCATTCGATTTTCTTCTTGTTTTACTATTTTCATAGTCTTCTTTTAGTTCAATGATTTTATCAGTCACTGTTTTTGCTAAAAGAAAAAAACATAAAATATTTATTTCTTTCGCTTTATCAATTCTACTTGTGATTTTTTTTTTTCCTTTTTTCTGCATTTAAAGAGAGAGCTATCAAAACATTTAAAAAAATGTCATTGTGTATGTGCACATACACATGTTTGTTTAAGTGTGTTTGACGCCGTTGTATCAATTAAGCGAAATAAATAAACAAAATTCTCCATGTTTATTACTTTTGTGGCAAATGTCTTCTACTCTCCCATTCTTTTACTCTCTAAGTCTCTTTAAAATAATGGCAATTTTTTTTTTTTTTTTTTTTTTTTTTTGTAGAATTTGCAAATAGCAAAAACTTTTTTTAATTAATAATTTTTTTTTACTTTTACTGGAATTGTTCTCAGTTCTTGCTTTTTATTGATATTTATTGTTGCGGTTGTTGGCTGTTTACATCATACACAAAACACTTGTATGGTCGTTAAAAGTGTTCAATGTTGTTACAATGAAATAATGAAACGTAAATGCGATTTAGCAATAACGAAAAAAATTGGTTATGGCAAATTTTAACTTTTATATGAATCAATTAGAAAAATTTTTGGGAAACAAAGTTAATTTTTATCAAAGTTTTTCTTGGGAGTCAAAAAAATTAATTAACAAGGTTTCGTTTAAATGTGTTAAGTTTCCATTTCATACAATTGATAAACTGAAAGTTACTATTAATAAGATAAGCTATTGATATGCGTATTTCACTGGTTTCTAGGCCAGATCATCAGGTAACTTCATCCAAAGATTTTAGAAAAGCTAAAATTATAGTACAAATAAAACTGTTAAGCGAATAAGAATTATAAACTCCAGTCTTACTAATATCAAAGCTATAACAAAAACAACAACAACTATAAACAGTGAGCTTATGTTTTCTGACAGTCCTGACTACAACTGGTTTATTGGGGTTAAGGACTTTCAAACGAGCGACATTCAAAGAGAAAATGGAAATAAAAAGTTTTTTGTCTAGACTTAACATGAAAAGGCGTCTAATCTATGTACATAGTCATCCAGACTATATAACATCATCTTGACTACATATAAATGTATATTGTCACTTTAAATGCAAACGGACAAAACAACAAGGTGTTCTTGGCGTTTGAATTTCTTGAATTCAGTCGCCATTTTTGATTGCAGGGATATTAAACATGTCGTTCAATAAAACAAACAACAACTTAATATCGAAATTTTGTGTAACTAGCTACGTCCGTTTGCATTTAAGGTGATGACATTACATTCGTTTATAAAACAGTTTTCTTGGCTTTGTAATATTATTATTTTATTCCCCAATTGAAAGAAAGGGGACTGTGCTTTCGTAAATCACGTTTTTTCAGGTAATCAGAAGAGTAATCGAATGCACTCGATTTTGTACTGTGGCTGTTAGCTGTTCAGCCAGACTAGCGGTGTAGAGAATATTCACATCTCAAAATCAGATGCTGCTTAAACCGCTCCTAACATGTAGTTATTGATCTGCATGAGTTATTGCCACCCCAAATCACGTTGCTCTAAGCAGCAGGGTAAAAGCATGCGTCGACCACCGTCACTTACTTTTCCTTTAAAAGCCCTTGACACAATAGCAATAGTCCCGAGTTCTAATTGATGCAATTGGACACCTTTTCCTATAAGTAAAGAGCGGAGCCTATCTAACAGTCCTAACGTTCTGTGGGTCATGGCAACCGGTTGCAATGCAGAGTCCCTTTCTGGTGAACGGAAGCTCTACCACAGAACATTTTTCAATTCACACCTACCACTTATATCTGAAAGGCATTCCGCTACGCCCAATCTGGGGATGAGTCTGTTAAAATTAACAGGCTTTCCCATTCTTTAATTAACTTTTAACCAGACGTCTAAATGACTGTTTACATTTTTAATTATAGACATTTCGAATCGGAATACTTTAGCTATATGATAAAGTATTTTTAGATTTCTTTAAGTCTACAATATTTTAACCCTTTTTCAGTATTCATGGGCCAAAATTACCCAAATAGTTTTAATTGCTTATTATTTTCAAAACCTGTATGATTTTTTAGAAATATATGTATTATTATTTTTTTTCGTAATTTCTGGACAAAAAAGATAAGCATTTTGTAAACCTGGGTCAAAATACTCTAACACTATTAAAAGTTTAAAAGCAAATCTGCATCATGTAGTAAATTTATGTTAAATCATTGCGAAACTGGCATTGAGTGTAAAAAAAAAAAACAGAATTAACAAATGTATACCGAATGAACTTTCTAAATTAGGCAAACTGACTCACAAATATCTACCACATTTGTTTAATTTTTTTAGTACAGGATAAGGGTTAATTTGAGTCTTTTTAACAGCCACCCTTAAGACTTAAGTATTTTTTAAAAAAGCTCGAAATAACTTTAAATTGCAAAAAATCAAACCAATTATTCTATTCGAAAGATCAGATAATTACGTTTTTATTGTTAAGGGTGATTTTTAGCTATTATCTTTTTGGCAACACTGGTTTAAACAGCTGAAGCACGTTTCGTGTTTTGTTTCACTGTCAAACATCTTAAGTCTGGTCTATAATTTAACCATGAATCGTCTTACAAATGAACAACGCTTGCAAATTTTTGAACTTTTTTATCAAAATGCGTGCTCTCTTAAGAAAGTTCATCGCGCGCTTCTTGTGTTCAGCGACGAAGCTCATTTTTGGCTCAATGGGTACGTTAATAAGCAGAATTGTCGATTTTGGAGTGAAGATCAGCCAGAAGCATTGCAAGAGCTACCAATGCATCCAGAAAAAGTCACAGTTTGGTGCGGTTTACGGGCTGGTGGCATCATTGGACCGTAATTCTTCAAAGATGATGCGAATCGTAACGTAACTGTGAATGGTGAGCGCTACCGTGAGATGATATCCAACTTTTTTTTGCCCAAAATGCAAGCGCTTGACTTACATGACGTGTAGTTTCAACAAGACGGTGCCACATGCCACACGGCACGCTTAACAATGGACTTATTGAGAGGAGAGTTAGGTGAACATTTTATTTCACGTTCGGGACCGGTCAATTGGCCGCCTTGATCGTGCGATTTAACGCCTTAAGACTATTTTTTGTGGGGCTATGTTAAAGCTCATGTCCATACACACATGCCCGCTTTAAGTGACGCATTGGAAGACAAGATTGAAGCATTTATTCATGAGAAACCGGCCGAAACGTTGGAAAGAGTATGCCATAATTGGACTAAGCGGATGGACCATTTGAGGCGCAGTCACGGTCAACATTTGCATGAAATAATCTTCAAACATTTAATTATATGGATCGTACTATCGATTCAAATAAAGATTTCATGCATTTTTCTGAATTTTATGTGTTTTTTTGTTAAACTTTCCTATAGCTCTTAAAAAATCACCCGATAAAATGATTTCAAGCTCTGGCTTCATTTTTGAATAAATAAGTTTAGATGATGCCATCAGCGGGCTACCGCACCAAAAACAAATAAAATAATACAAATAATTTTTCCGACTTAATGAAGTCTGTAGAGTCTGCACAGAAAAAACTCTCGTAATTTTGTTTGTCAATTAAACCATGAATCAAAAATAAAATAAGTTTGAATTAAAAATTTAATCAAGTGAATTAAAAGTTAACTTATATAAACAACATTACTGCAGCAAATGTTGCAAATATCAGTAAATATTTAATTGCTAATATTAATTTGTTTACTGGTGCAAATTTAATTAATATCACAAATTTTTTAGTTGAAATAAACTTCAAGAAAATTTTTAGCAATACCGTTTGTTAAAAACAAAATTTTAGGTCAACAAACTTTTTATTTGATTCAATGAAAATAATATATTAAAATTACACTTTGCAAAATAGCACTCAATAAAACAATTTTAATAATGAAATAATTAAATATTTCTTCATATTCAATAAAAAAAAAGATTTGAATCCAAGTAAAGACAGTATTTTTACAACTCTTGTCCATTATTCTAATAGCTTATAATTCTCATTCGCTTAACAGTTTTATTTGAAAAATATCATTAGTTTTTTCAAAGTCTTTTATTGATTCTATTAATTTGTGTATTTAAATTAATTTTTTTAATAAATATGTATAACAATTTTTTTAATTGAAATAAAGTTCAAGAAAATTTTTAGCAACACCGTTTGTTAAAAATAAAATTTTAGGTCAACAAACTTTTTATTTGATTCAATGAAAATAATTTATCAAAATTACACTTTGCAAAATGGCACTCGATAAAACATATTTAATAATGAAATAATAAAATATTTCTTCATATTCAATAAAAAAAAAAAATATTTGAAAGTAAAGACAGTATTTTTACAACTCTTGTCCATTATTCTAATAGCTTATAATTATCATTCGCTTTACAGTTGAATTTATAGAATATCTTGCTTCTGCCGAAGCAACTAGCGAAATGCGCAAAGGAACTAGCTTAACCCCCCTCTATAAATTTCAGTGTATTTATCAAAGAATAAAAATCAACATTTTCAACAATTAATTTTAACAAATCACGTAAGCATTTTGTTAAAAAAAATTATTTTGGGCAACAACTTTTTCTATTGACTTAATCAACTTCGTTGTTGACTAAAAATTCAATAACTTATCAATACCACGAAAATCATCATCGCAGAAAAATTTTTTAATCAAATATGCGATTTTCGTATTCAAATATGAAAATTCTTTTTTTTTTGTGTGCTGTAAATTCGTTTTTATATGCGACAATTTAAAGGCAACAACGAGCCCAATCGCTATGAGCACCATAAAAATCACGATGACTGATTTTCAAGGTAAAATTTTTTATACATTTTTAGAGTTGTTCAAGCGTGAATCAGGGATGGCATTGAGAATTTTAAAATTGTACCAACAGCCTTTAAATATTGTACTTTTTTGAACAAAAAGTTTTTGTTGTTCTTAGTTCAAATAAAATTGTATTACCAAAAATAACTTTGAAAACTTATTTATGATTATAAACCACTTTACAATATGGTATTATAAATCGTATTTGTATACTAGGGGTACAACCAAAATAAGGCCCTATCACCACGCTGTAGCCGATGTTGTGCTGAAACTGAAAAACGTTTCCTTAGGTCGTTTCGTAACAAAAACGTTCCGCGTCGAAGCCGATTTCTGAAAGCCCTTTAAGATTTTTGTTATTTATTCAAAATTTTGTATTTTTTCAAAAATTTTTATTTTATAATTACACTACGTGACAATTTTTGACCAAATGAATTTACCGCTGAATCTGAATATGAAGTCAGAATTTTCAAAAGTAGAACAGTTTTTGAGAAATTCCAAAATAACCGTTATTTGTGTTTTTAAAAAAGATGCTGTGACTTAAATGCACATATCCAAAAAATATAATTTTAGCCTATTTCAATACGAACATTTTGTGCCCAATAGGATCCGGATCGCTGCACAAATGACAAAGTTACAGAAGATTAATTGAACTAACCCACAACAAAAAATATACAAAGCTAAACTTGTAGTAACTACCCTAGAGGGAAGCGAACTGACACCAAAGTAGTCCCGTGATAGGTCTGTGGTGGAAGAGACCGGTTCTAGTTCTAACACTTTATATGAATAAGACCTATCACTTTTACATGGGGTTGTCATTGGAGGGGGTCAATCGACACCATTTGACCAGTCACACACCTATTCTCAATGGACGTGTTTAGTGACAGTTACTACAATGTAGTAGTATTTCAACACAAAGTAGAATAATTTCAATAAAACAAGGCCTAGAATTAAATTCAAGTACTAAATTTTATAAAGTCCCAAAAAATGTGTCACACCACCGGTGAAGACTGTACTGTAATTCATTACTTTTTCTACCTTTTTGTTCTTCATAAACCAGTTACATGATTGGTTCTCCTTTCACTGGTCATAAGTTCTTTCTTTTTGTACCGGTTCTCTTTTCACAATTCCCAGGACCAGTCTGTTGGACCAATTGACACAAATTTCCCGTAGGGTATAAATATTAAAAATTGCTTAAAAGTATTGAATTTCTATGTGGGTTAATTTACTAAATCTTCTGTAGCTTTGTCATTTTTGTAACAATCTATGTATTGTTGGGCGCAAAATGTTCATATTAGAATAATCTACACAGAAAAAATTATTGGCAGTTTTTTTTTAATTAATAGTGATTTTTGAATTTTAAAATAAATTTGATTACGTTCTTAATTGATTGAATTAAAAAAAAATATTTTTTTTTCCATTAAAATTTTACTTGATTTTAAGCTTAATTTTAATTATAAGTTTAATTGAATCAATCAACTCGGTTGTTTGAATTGAACACTTTGTTGCTGTCTCCTTGTTGCTTTCCTCCCTCATCAACAGTTTGCGAAAAATGTTACAAGTGCAACCAACATCTTTATAAATTTATTGTCTTTGCCCTTACATGTACATACACACATGTTTTTGTCATCAAAAAGAGCAGTAAGCGTCGCGTGCAAAAAAAAACTATCAACAAGTAAAAAATTAACTGAAATTTGTTATAGACGAATAACAATTATGACCACCAACAAGGTCAATAATGAGCCTACATACATATGTATATTATGCGTAAAATAAAAAATCGTCTTGTGGCTGACCACAATGTTGACGGTGGTTGTGGTCGCTATCGAAATTTGGTGTTTATTTTCTTTGTTTGTTAATTCTTGAATTATTTTTGGCGTCATTTCATGTTGTGCGTTTAAAGTGAATACGTGAAAAAAGTACAGCCAAATTACGCAACAATTTTTTGTTTTCAATCTTTAATACCCTGAAGAATCAGAATTATTCTACAATTTTATACAAAGTTTTATGTATGAAATTCCTCTGTCAAAAAATCTTACAAAATTTGTACAATTAAGCATGAGCTATTACAATTAAACAAATAAAACAAGTTATTTTTCAACCATATTTAAATAAAACATATATTTTAAATATTATTATTTTGCTTCATTTAACCATCAACTGAATTGATTTAACAAACTTATTCAATTAACAATTTGTTTGATTGAATAATTTGCGTAATTGAATTTAGAGTGTATTTCAAATACACTGTTTAATTTATTAAATTAAAAATTTAATCGATTTAATGCAAAAATTCAATCACTGTTTTAATCAATACAATTATTAAAATAATTAATTTTTTGTTTTGTAATCAATTACTTTAGTAATTCATTCAATTAAAATATTGATTTTTTTTTAATTAATTTGTTAATTCGTTCAATTAAAATATTGTTTAATATTAATAATTTTTTCAATTATTTTTGTAATTAAAATGTAAAAACTTTTTAATTGGAAAAAAAATCCTTGTTCTGCAATTTTTGCAAATTTGAGTAATTGGTATAATCATTTCGGTGATAAGTGCAAAATTAAACAATTTTTTGCTTGTTTCAATTATTTTGGTGATCAAAACCGTTTTTTACTTTTTTCTGTGTAATGTCGCATGCAATAAAACATTAGGATTTTTAAATCATTGGTTTAAAAAAAAAAAATAACTTGAATAGAGAAAAATTTAAAAAAATTATAAAATTTTCAATGAAGCTTGAACTTTTGTCCCCTGTAACTCTGTCATTTCTTGACCAATCTTCACAAGCAATCCATGGTTATTTTAGAAATTTTATAACCTTTCACTAGAAAGAAAGAATTACATACCCCGTTTTTTGAAGATATTTGCATTTCAGTCACATCATCTTTTTTAAAAACACAAATAAAGGTTATTTTGGAATATCTCAAAAACTGTTATACTTTTGACAATTCTGACTTCATATTCGGATTCAGCGGAAAAGTTTAGCTGTCAAATTCATTTGGTCACGACTTTGTTAAAATAATTATTTAACTTTTTTCATTTATTAATGTAATTATATGATTATAATCAAAATCATAATCTAAAGACTATCTTTGTAAAGTGAAATTAACTTAAGATTAATAGTTCGTGTTGATCTGCATTGGGGGCAAATATCTTGTACGACTTTGATGGCGCGTTCTGCACAAATGTTGCTGCGTTGTGTTTTTGGAATTCTTGATTTATCTTTCACCAAATGTCTTAGAAAGCAATTCCGAGCATTAGTAAAGCCCGATAATGATTTGTTTAAGGCAATGAAGTAATTTTTATTGTAACAATGGTCTGAAAACCAAATGTTGTACCAATTGCCACATATAAATTCGCATATTGCATATAATTTGCTATGATATATTGGAATTAGTATGTAAGCTAAATTGCTCTAGAATTTCATCTAGCATTACTAATCGGTGGTATAGTTTGAAAGTTTATAAATGGAAATTTATTGTACTCCATATAGTATTTATAAGCCTGTCCAAGTTCATATTAATATTGCATATCATCACGCCAATTTAAATTTCCAAAATATAGCCGGTTCTCGTTTTGCTGATATTCGTGTTTTAATGTATTGTTATTGCTTAGCAACTCTGAAGCGAATTCATATGCATTAGTTGCATTAGAAAAAACCGGTTGTTTGTAACTAGTTTATCTCAAAAGCTTGTTACAAACCTGTTTATGATTTGTATGGATAAATAAGTTTCACAAACTAGTTTATCACCATAAACAACTTATAAACCGTTTATGGTATAGGTGTAAATGCATTATTACTGATCCCAAATTTATTTGCATTTGACGCGGAACCTTTTTTAACGATTTCGAAAATCTAAAGATCCAGTTCTTATTGTTTTTTTTATGCACTACATGGTATGGATAGGGCCATTTTGATATTTTCCAAAAATTGTAAAAAAGTTGTACCCTATTGTATATACAGTAATATAATTGTACCAATTTTTCCATCCCTGGCGTGAATCCATACACGATGATATGCCAGAGTATACTGATAATAAATGTCATAAAGTTTCGTAATTTCGATCAACAAAAAAACGCTTTATATATTAGAGACCTGCAAATTTCTTTAAAAATGCCGTTCTGAAAAATGTCATGCATCGCTATGTCATGTAAATTTCAAGAAAAAGGTGTTATGACATGTTTTTGCCGACTCAAACATACTGTCTTAGCATGTCATTGCAACGTTGCTAAGCTGTTGTGTACAATACCATGCCTTTCAATGATTTTCAGTCGTTTTCCTTGCTCACTTTTTTTTCGTTTTACTACAGAGTGGCTGATGAATTTTGAATGAATTTTGCTACATTAAGAAACTGGAATAAATTTTTTTGTAATGCATGGAATTTATACAATCTTTTTACATTTGAAAGCCCATGAAATTGTATTAAGAATAGTTTAATAAGTTTTAAAGATAGTTGAATTTTAATGCCCATCCTTTGGTCAGGCGACATGGGGGCCAACGGAAGCTTGAGTCTCTTAAAATGAGCCTGTTGGGAAATTTTCTGCGTAATTCGGCCATAACAAACTGATCTATGTTTGCAGTTGAAACCACAAAGTGTTGAGAGGAAATCTCTTTCTGCGCAGTTGCGGATAGACAAATTCTCAGAAACGGTCAGAAACCGAAACGCTATGTCCGTTTTGTTCAAAGAAGGCCCGATAATACAACATGAAGAAATTGCATATCGCACTGTGATGCGAATTGGATGCGATTCCCTTTCATTTCTGTTTTGAAATCACTCCTTATGCGACAACTTTGTTTGCTTACGTTGCCGTTTAGAACAAGTTTTCTTTTTTGAAGCGGTTTTCAGCAGCCACCCTGAGCATATATTAAACATTTCTCGAATTTTCGATATAAACTACAGCTTGAAAATGTGAAAAAACATATTCGGGTTAATTGGTTAATAATTTTTTTTTTCCAAATTTATAGCTTCCGAACACAGGAACACAAAATTCCAATTGCTTTCCAAAATACAGATTAATTGCATGTTCTTCGGAAAAATCAAGTTCTAGCCAAAATATACTCGAGGTCATTAAATTCGAACAGCAGCTCAAAAAAGCAAAACCTAAACACAGTTGTGTTGCTTTTGATAAGTACTGCGAGAAATATCACACGAGGAGGAGTTTTAACAGGATGACTTCAAAATGTAGCACTGGTTTATTTTTCTACAGTAGAGTTCGTTTTTTTTTCAAAAGAACTTTATTGAAAGTAATAACGAAACAAATCAATAATTTTGTCATTTTATTAGCAGTTTTATTGCATAAAATAAGTAATACAAATGATAAGAATGCACTATTAAAAACATTTGCTACACTGTAAGAAAAGGCGTCATAAAGTTGATGTATTTTGACATCAGTACTTTAACAAGTGTTTGAAGCTTGTCATTATTATGATGTCTTCAGCCTTAACATTACACGGCAAAATTATCATTAAAGTCAAAAACTGAAATTATGTCAGAAATGGGATGACACATCGGCATCACAGCAATGACGAATCGGAGTCAGTTTAATAAAAAAATATTATCAGTGCGATGACTCAGTAAACATCGGAGAAGCTTATTAAATACTTACCAGTTAAACATCTTTCATCAGTTTGTTGTATTCCGCTCTTTGTTTACAGAAGAACTCTGAAAAAAATAAAAATACATTTCATTAAAAAAAAGTGTGACTATAATTAAAAAAATTAATTAATTTTGCACCAGTTAGCAAATTAATAACATCCGCTAAACGTTTAATTCACTTGATTTAACGTTTAATTTACTTCATTAAACGTTGGATACACTTGATAAAATATTTAATCAAAACTGATTTTACTTTTGATTAATGCCTTAATTGGTCAAATTTTTTCCTGTATATCATACACCAGCAGCAGTGCTACCTTTTGTGAGACTTTTTTATTACCGACTTTTAATTTTTACCATTTTTTGTAAAGTTTCTCACAAAAAACATTTTGTCAAAACAACATCGCCAAAATTTAAATTAATTCACAGATAACACAGTGCAACAAAATTCGGGTCATCGCCGCCAGCCTCAATTCTTGCAAAGCGAAATATAACTAGATTATTGATAGAGCAAATCTGCTAAATGGTTCTGAAAAGATTGCTCGGGTTCCCGAAATATCGGCACCTAAAGTTTTTAAATTCTTTGAAAAGGCGGTTTGTACAAGTCAAAAAATATACTAATTGTTCTTCTGTGCAAAAATACTATTACAGATGTCTTCAGTAGAATTGTCTGGCGATTCTCTGCTTAGAATATATTAACCCTCTAACACTCATTTAAAAGGGTTATTTTTGTCCTTTTTTTAACTTCCCCACAAAAGTATACTAAAACGGCACTTTAGGGGATTAAAATGTTCCACGAATATTTTCTGCATCAAATTTTACAAGGGGTCTTCAAAGACCAAAAGTTCGCGCAATCCACGTTAAACGGATTTTCGAAATTTCGGGCATTGAAATTTTTGAATTTCGGGCATTGAAATTTTTGAATTTCATGAAAATGCGTTTTGTATAAGTCACAAAAAATAAACAAAATGTACTTCTGATCTAAAATACTATTTCAAAAGTCTTCAGTAGAATTGTATGGCGATTCTTTTCTTGGAATATATTAACCCTCTAACACTCTATTTAAGGGGTATTAGACTACGCTGTAGTTGAAAAATCCAACAAAAAGCTGTAGTAAACACGTTTGTTAAATAACCCAGAATAAAACAGTTGACGAAACTCAATCTGTCCCTTTCTCTCACTCAGCAAATTCATTAATTTTCAATACATACGAAAAAGACACTCACGCTTTGTTGCATAAAATCTTTTTAAAAAAATGCAGAGTTGTGCACATAATACACAGGTTGAAACCGCTATTGTTCCTTTGGCATTGATTTTATTATTTTTATGCATAAAAAATTGTGGTGTTTGCAGTGCTTATTTTACAAAAATATTTTTAGCCGCCGAGTCAATGAGTGCAGGTCCTTTCAACAATCGTAATATTTGGTGAAACCATTCGAAAGAGCGGGAACTTAAGTATAAATGGCTTAACCAAGACATGCGGTCATTTGCAGTTTTTTTTTGCAGCTTTTAGTGAACTAAACAATCATCTTCAGCGACATGAAAAAACGCATAAATAATATAAAAAAAAGCTACTAACTGTTTTGGTAAACATTTTTTTTTTATTATTAAAAAAAACGTTAAAAAGATGGGCGACTTTTATTTTCTCAAGCGAGTTTTTTTTTATCAAAGGAACTTTTGTGCGACTTTTCAAAAATTCCTAACGGTAGCCTGCCCGTTTTGATGTTTGTAATCATTCTACTTTAAAAACTTCATGTACAGTGGTTGTCGGCTTATTTGATGCAAGCAAAATTAATTTATTAACATCCATATAACTTTAAAATTATTTTTGTTTTTTGAAAATTAAAAGCGCCGCTTTATTAACAATACTTCTTACTTCAAAACTATTTATTTATTTATTTATTTCGTATAAGCTGATATCTTAAGGAAAAGTACGAAAAACAAAAAAAAACTTAATTTTTAAATGAAGCAGCTTATTTGATGCAACAAATTGTGAATACAAATTTTTTAATGATATTTTTATTTAATGTTTAAATTAGTATTTAGTATGATAACCGTTTTGGTCTACAACTGCTTTTAGCCGGTTTGGCATCGAGTCCACCAATTTTTGTGTGGTTTCGGCCGTTATTTTGTTCCACTCATTGATTAAAGCAGTTTTCAACGTTTCTTTGCTGGAAATTTGGTAATATCCAATAACGCCCATAAATTTTCGATCACGTTCAAGTCCGGAGATTGTGAAGGTGGTTCCATTAAATGGGGACGGTTGCATATTAGCCATGTTTGAACAACATTGGACTTGTGTTTGGGATCGTTATCTTGGTTAAAATGAATCAAATTTTCTTTGAGGATGTTTAAATACATTGTTTTGACCATATTTCCCTCAATAAAAACTAATTTAACAACACCCGCTGAAGCCATGCAAGCCCACACCATAACGCTTCCTCCTCCATGCTTCACTGTGGCGCGAAGGTTTTTTGATTGCAGCTGAGTATTTGGCTTCCGCCAGACATTAGGCCTGCCATCTGACCCGAATATATAAAATTTCGATTCATCTGAAAATATGACCGTATTCCAGAACTCTGGCTCTTTGGAAATGTGGGCCTTTGCAAACGCTAATAGGGAACTTTTATTTTTTAGGGTTTCTCAAGTGGTACTCGACCATAAAAGTCACGTGAACGTAAAACGCGCCGAATCGTTGATGCACTACACATCTTCCCAACACCAGTGGTCACTTCATCAGCTATTTTTTGTGCTGATAACCTTGGGTTTTCTTGATTTGTCTAATGATCCAACGTTCATCACATGTAGACAAAATCTTGTTAGGAGCAATTCTGCCCTTGTTTTCAATTCCATTCTCCTTTGAATAGCGGTCTATTATGAGCTGAACAGTAGATGAAGACAAATTTAATATTTCTCCTATTTTGCGCTGAGTTTCCCCGCTTTTATAGTGATGAGTTACCAACTTTCGCTGTTCTATTGTTGTCCACCGACCCATATTTAATAAAACCTGCTTATTACTCTCAGACTCAAAAAAGAAAACTAAAGTAAACTTTGCAAACTTTAATAGAAAATGGCAAAATAATAAATAATTGCATTTTATTTTTAAATATAACGGTAAAATTAGAGCTAAAGCTTTCTTGTATCAAATAAGCTGAGCGATTCAAAAACATTTAATTTTTTGATATTATTATTTTTCTTATTAAACAAAAGAAAATATTATAAAACAAAAGAAGTTTTTTTAAGAGTCCATGTTGCCAATTAAGGTGATTTTTGTTTCTCTTGAATATTCTTTTTACTTTACGAGTTACATGGACTTACGTTTTTAAGATTTGCTTGCATCAATTAAGCTGACAAAAGCTGACGTATAGAATATGGGAATTTTTGCTATTTATTTTACTTCTTAAACATGAGAATAATGTATGCTTTTTTTCTTCTTGTAGTGTTGTTGTTTTTGTTTCTACACAAAACAAGCAAAACGTGTAGTTGTTGTTTCTTCAACAAACTTTTACAAACACACGTGTTTGCTTTATTGTACAATTTACTATTTTCGCTCATATTCTTTTTGATGTTAATGCCTAATGAAAGGATCAAATGTCATTAATATGAATGTTTTTTGTTGTATAAAGGTTTTTTTTGCTTAGACTTTAAATGTACATCAAAGCGATGGCTTATGTGCAGGTCTTAAAAATGTGTCTAAAACAAAAATGGTGGATAAAGCCATAACATTCTACCTAAAGCAGACCATACACGATTCAATTCAATTGTCAACTGAGTCGGTTGTTGTCCAAATCAAAGCGTGTATGGCCTTGTCAGTTGATTAGTTTGACGGTTGTCGAGTTGGTTGAAGAAAAATCAAAAGATTTGATTTTTTCAAGTTGACTACTAATGGCCATTTTCCCAATGTATCGACAAACTGTCTGTTACTTAATGTCAACATAAATTTATTGGACCGATAAACTGTGCGCTAACGATTTTGGGTTTCTCAATACACCGACAAAAAACATTGTTTTCAGCTGGCAACGCCACTCAAAATACATGTAAAAGTTGGGAGTCAGCTGATTGAATTTATCTGTACGGCAAATAAAAGGAAAATAAATAATTGGCAGATGAGTGCCGGTTAGCTTTGCGATAAAAACGAAGCAAATGAGACATTGAGAAAACCACATTTCTTTAATGTGCAGTTTTTCGTCTTATGAGAAAATGGCCATAAGTCTTTCAATTCGATTGTACTGTGTATGCTCAAGTCTCTTGATCAGCTGTCAAAATTAATTTTTGTAGTTACGTATTTTAAAAAATCCCTTTTATTTCATTAAATTTTAAAATAAATTTAAAATCTTTCAATTCAGTTGATGAAGACTCAGTTGACAACTGAATTGAACCGTGTATGGGGCGCATAAGACGTACTTGACAAGCTTTTTAATAATATTAAGTTTTTGTCTATATTCATACTGTACTTGCTAAATTTACACAAGATGTGGAATTGATGTCATAGCATAGATGAAGCATAAAATATAACAAAATTTTATGATGGCCTTCGTCATTGGATTGATGTCACTTTTTGCCTCATTGATCCCATTTGTAATAAAATTGATGTCACAATTCTGATTTTAGGTCATCATAAATGTGAAGATGCATTTTTCTATAAGTAGAATATATCACACGCATTGTTATGATAATTTTCTATGTTCGTTTGTGCAAAAGCATTGTAAAAACTGTGCATAGATTTGATTTCACTTTATTCGACAGTGTTGTCATGTGTCTTTGTCGAAGATGTTTAATTGGCATTGCATGAATCGGCAATTGCATGCATGATGCGATACATGCCGCTATTTTGTATAATTCAACATTTGCAGGTCTTTATTAAATACTGAAATCAATTCAATCTATAAATTCAATGTTGTATAATTCTTTTATTCAACAGTCTCTTAGACTTGAGTAGTTTGTAGGCAAACAAACAGTCTTCCCAAAACTATTCTCTCTAATTCGTTTGAAATTCTGTTCTCATTGTATGCCTGCTGTACGGCATGAACGCTTGAAATTTTTTTTAATATTCATTTATATGAATTGATATGTTTGAAAGTTAATTGAAGCAAACTAACCAATAAAAGTCAATTAAAGACTAACAAAGAAATGAAATTGTTACACCAACAAAAATCGTACAAAGTTTGATTTTAAAATAGCAAAAAGAGAAAAATATTTTAAATTAAATTGCTTGAAATTAAGCAAATAAATTAAAAAATTTATTTGTTGTTTTGTGTAATAAAAATTACTTAATCATGAAAAAAAACTATTCCATGATTTCAAGGTTGAGGCATATTGAAAACTTGATAATGAGTTTTTTTATAGAAGTTTAAACTTTTCAAAAAAAAATAGAAAATTTAAAAAATAAATGGGAAATTTAAAAAAAATGAGAAATTTAAAAAAAATGAGAAATTTAAAAAAAATGGGAAATATTTAAAAAAAAGGGAAATTTAAAAATAATGGGAAATTTAAAAAAAAAAGGGGAAATGGAAAATTTTTAAAAAAAAAAGGGAAATTTAAAAAAAATGGAAATTTTTAATTTTTATTTGTAGTTTTGTGTTATAAAAATTACTTAATAAAAAAAAAAATATTCCATGATGTCAAGGTTGAGGCATATTGAAATAATGAGCCTGACTATGATGGGTGACAGGAAATTTTACCAAATTCAAGTTTTTTTTTTTAAATTGTTTATAGAAGTTTTAACTTTCCAAAAAACATGGAAAATTAAAAAAAAATGGGAAATCTAAATTTTTAATATTTTTAATTAGGCTTAAGTTCATGAAATTTAATTTTTATTAAATTATTTTTATGAAGAAAGGAATTTTACAACATGAAAATTAACTAAAATTGTTGTTGATAATCTTTCATTCTTGACGTGGCTCGGGCTCGAACCCTGGCCGGCAGGTTACCATGACATGTTTCGATCGCAACCACTCGATCTCCTCAGATGGATTTGCCGTCTTACACTACTAATTAAAATGGGAAATATTTAAAAAAAAAGGGATATTTTTTAAAAAAAATGGGAAATTTTAAAAAAATGGGATATTTAAAAAAAAAATGGGAAATTAAAAAAAAAATGGGGAATTTTTCAAAAATAAATAGGCCCTTTAAAAAAATGGAAATTAAAAAAAAAAAAAGTGGAAATTTTTAGAAAAATTTACCCTTCTTAGAAAATTTTTTTTAAACAAACTTGCAATTAAGGAAAAATTATCTCAATTCAAATTTTAATTTATAAAAAATTTTCTAAAAATTTTAATATTTTTAAAGTAAATATTCCAAAAAAATATTTGATATTCAGCCTTATTCCGGTTCTCGTTGCCGTCATTGACAGTGTCGTTTTTTGTAATAGATTAGAGTGACACACAGCCTGTGTTCTTTAATCTTCTACAATAAACGGCACTGTCGATGAAGACAACGACAACCGGAATAAGGCTGATTATTGAAAAGTTTTCAAAAGAATTTCCAGTAAATTTTCAACCTCAGAATTTCGACTTTGTGAATCCCCCCTCATATTTTCTATGTCTTTTTATAGTGCATAATACCAAATTAATTTTAACAAACCATGGAAGCTTAACTTAAAAAATAATAAAACAAAAAAAATTTTTAATTTATTACTGAAAGAACAATAATAAATTTTAACAGCAGTAAGACAAAAATCACTACCACCTCGAAAGTTAAAAAAAAAAAAAAATATCATAAAATTTATATTAAAAATACGTAAAAAAAAGCAACTAAACGAATAAACGGAAATCCGCCTTTTAAAAGCCATAAATTTTCGTTAAATCATAAAACAAAGAAACAAAAAACAAAATAAAATTCATCCGAAAAATCCCAACCAAAAAGGAAATAAAAATTTAAAGCAACTAAAACACCAGCAACAAGCAAAAGTTACAACAAACAAAATAAGAAAACAAACAGCAACAACAAAAAAATCGTGCAAAAAAAGACACCATTTAAAATAAAAAAACCACCAAAAGTTTAAACAAAAATAATAATTTAATAAAAAAAGTAACAAACTTTTATCAACAACAGCAACAATAATAAGAAACCACCAACAAGAAAAGCAGTTACAACAAAAAATAAACCCTAACAATAACGATTGTATAAAAACCACCGTTTGAGTAACACACACAACAATAAAAACAACAACTAAAACCGCCTTAAGGAAACCAGCTCAACAACCACAGCAAAAACAACAGCAACAAAAACAAAACACCAAAAACAAACAACATTCAACCGACTACAACAACAACATCAGCTACACTAACCACTACATCTACACAACAAATATGTCGGAAAAAAGCGACAACAATGGCGACGATCAGGCACAAACGGTTGACGAAGCCGTTGGTGAAAATAAAATGAAATCTCGCATTCGCAAGGGAGCCCTCAAGAAGAAGAACATTTTCAATGTCAAGGATCACTGTTTCATACCGCGCTTCTTTAAGCAGCCAACATTCTGTTCACACTGCAAGGATTTTATATGGTAAGTGAAGCAATTTTTTTTTTAAATTTAATAGACTTAAGGACAATTTGATACAAGTTTAGTTTTAATTCACTATAACCTTAACTGCCAGTTAACAATGTATTTTTTTTTTTATTTTGCAATTATACACTGAAAAGAAAAATCAATCTACCCGTACTTAAATTATCCGCAGCGGTATCAATAGTACGGTAAGTGTTTTTTAAACAAATACAGAATGATTGATTTAAGAAGGGTAATTAAAGTGCAAAATACTTTACTTACCCATATTTCATACCGAATTCGTGGTCGAAATAATCCGAAAATCAGATCAATTTAAGTTAAACTACGACTGAATCAATCTCTAAATGCGCTTGATTCAAGTATTATAAAGTTGATTTAATCCCGCATTTGTACTTGGATTAATTCGAAAGTGAAATTAGATTGATTCTAACCTAAAACACTTTTCCCACAGACAGAAGGAGAATATTATTATGATTGATTAACTTACCTGTTTTATACAGAATTTCAATTATAATCATGCCCGACATGTATTCTACTTTAAAAATTTAATGTATTTAACCAAATGGGAACTTTTGCTTTTTATTTTACTTCTTGCTCTGTTGTTTTTGTTTTTTCTACACTAGACAAGCAAATCGTTTTTTATCTACTTGTGTGGTGTTGTTGAAGTTTCTACCCAGTATATAATAACCCAGTTGGCCACGTCTTTAAGACATCCTCGAAGACGGATGCACAACAATGTTAATGCACGACATGTGAGGGACAGCGGGAACAAATCGTCAACGACATTTTCGAATAAGTGTCGCAAAAATCGTGCACGACACAAAGGAAGACAATGTCGCCTGCATTATCATCAACGACTACATGCATGACAATGTCATCTATTTAGACGTCTAAGACAAAAATTATTATATGGTTATCTAATTCAGACAGTTTTTTAGTATAGCTGGAATGTCGTCAACGGCACTCCGGCCAACTGGGAAACTTTAACAAACACAATCGTATGCACGCTTTAAAAATGCAATGATGAGAGGTCAGACTAATAAGTTATATGAGATTGAAACGCTCATTTTATAATTTTACTCTCAGAGTAAAACTACAAACGAAAAGTTCAACCTTTTTTTTACTTGGTTAAAGAACTTTATACTTATTTTAAAAAATTCCGGGATTGATTTTGAAAAGTGATCCCATTTAAGATTGTTTTAAGTATGTTTTAGTGTTATTCGTGCTTAAAATTTTAAGTACGATTTGAATTCGTACTTAAATTAAGTTTAAAAACTTAATTTATCCCGAGTTATCGATTTACCGATTTATCTGTGTAATTTTATCGAAATGTTTTAGTAAATTCTTTTCGTTTTGTTTTTATTCAAAACAAGGAATTTAAAATGTTCTAAGAATTAAAAGTAAAAAGTGCACAATTCGCTACTCTTTTTCAGTTAACTAAAAGTACCAAAAAATCAATTTGCGGAATTATATTATGGAAGGGATAAAAAAGGAAATAACGTCAAACAAAGTTTATAGATATAAAAATATGTTAAAAAAGAAAATGATTTACTATCCAAAAACCTGTGTTTCATAAAAAAAAGTCACGGACTTATTGTCCAGCCCTCGTATGGCATGTAATTCAAAACATATTTTAATAGGGTTGATTACGAATGGCAACTGAACTGAACTTGAGTTGAGTTAGTAACGCCGCACCTGTTAATATATAAAATAAAAAAAAAACTATCGGACATGTTCTGGAAATCGAAATCACGCAATCGAACTCTCCCGTGTTCATAGTTCATAAATATATATATTTTTTTTTTTTTTTGTAACTCATACTTTGAGGACCACTTTCCTCTATATAAACTTCTTAAAATTCAATTAAAAATCTTCATCAATTTCAATTCCACGTGATTTCGATTTCCAGAACATAACCACTATTAACAAAATCAATATCTTCTTTTAGCTGGTGCAAAAATAACACAAATGCCCTTTTAGAAATTTCGTCAACAAACTAGAAGAATAGAAAACAGAAAATAGAATGAGTTATTACCTAATAAAAGGAAAAAACAAAATATGCAAAGAGAGAACGACAAAATTAGTATTCGGATAAAAGAGTGTCTTGTGTGAGGAGGTGGGTGAACTACTACCAGACCCGAATTCGAAGAAAAGAAAGTGTTCTTACAACAAGCCCTTCAATTGTTTTTTTAAAATTTTTTATCTGGCAGAAATAAAAGTTCATTATTAATTTTTTTTCCATAAAATTTCTAAAATTCACTTTTGACCAGTTTTCGAAAATAAGAAATACATACTGTTCTTTAGTATTTGGTACAGCAAAAATATGGAAAACACAAACGCTAAAAGTGTTTGCTTGTTATTTTCGTACACAATAAAAATACTGTACTTATCCAACTCAGCACACCCAGAGAAAAAACCTGTTTAAATATGGTCACCTTCAACCAAACTATTTTAAGGAAAATTTTAAACATATTATGTTTATTATAACCATAATATTGTCAGCGATAAACATATTATGGTTAAATTAGGCCTCCATCAAGAAGCCCTTATCATATTATTGTTGCCTCCAAACATGTTATGATCAATAATAACTTAAATTTGTTAAACACTTATATTAGCATGGTTGGTTTTCAACCATAGTATGTTGCTCTTGGAAAAGAGGAAACTACTATTGTAAAATTAAAAACAAATTATTGTCATATTTAACCATAACATTTTTAGAGGCAACCATAATATGGTTGTGGGTTTTTGATGGAGGACTAATTTAACCATTTTATGGTTGTCGCTGACAATTATATGGTTATATTAACCATAATATGTTTAAAATTTTCTTTAAAAATAGTTTGGTTGGAAGTGACCATATTTGAGCATGTTTTTTCTCTACGTGCATAGAGACGAGAACATATCATTGCGTTTGGGTTTTCGTAAAAACCCGCAAACTTCGTTGTGTTCGGCTCAGAACATTAATGTTCGTTAATTTCAGTTGTACTCACGCCCTTTTGGCCGGTAAGCACATCAAAAATTGTATTTTCAACAGAAAAATTAATTTTTATTGCTTAAATAAAAAGTAGCCCCACTAAACGGTTATGCTGGATCCGCACCTGACTGCTACTATTTTAATAGTTTTAACGTTTTCCAACAACAACATTTTTATTTCTCTTATTTTTACTTAAAGCAACAAATTGTTTATTTCAACAAAACAGGTGCAAAAACCGCATGACACAGAACTCGTGGAAACCTTAATAAAAACTTTTAAGTAACAAAATTTTAACGCAAAACTTGCTAATTTTTTTATTTTCTTATTTCTACTATTGCTGGAAAATTATATACTGGGTGAATCACTAGGAGTTTCTTTTAGTAAAACAATCTAGCAGTGGCTAAATATTTGCTCGCCAGTGCTTAACTATAAAATATACTGTGACAATAAGGCAAAAGTGCTTAAGTCTATTTGTTAAGTTTTTTAGGAAAGCAATTTAAAAGTTACTGCCTGTTTAACGCTTTCGAACGTCAACGTTTGCATAGGAAATTCCATTTAAAACAAAATAAAATTTTATAATTTTAACGTTCGAAATCGATGAAAAGGCTGTTATTTTTTAAAAAAAATTTTATTCTAATAAAATCGTCACTTCAAATCAATTATATAGTAATAATCGCAAGCACTACTCCCTCTATCCTTCTTTCCATTACCTATTTTTCTAGTTAGGTTAGGTTAGGTTCCATGGGCAGCCATCAAAAAGACAGCTCACTTGGGTCCTTTATTGGTCCCTTTGTGATACCCGGCGACAATACCCATCCCTTAGAGCAGTTACTCAGATGGCGTCACCGCAAATTCCAACCACTTCGTTTTCCTAGTGAAGAGAAGGAGCGATTTTAGTTCCATCCTGGACAGATCCCCCAAGCAGGAAAACACCGGTTCCCCCAGGTATTCTTTCCTAATGCCCCGCAATCCAGGGCAATGAAAAAGCAAGTGAAGCACAGTCTCCTCTTCCTCCTCGTTCCGGCAACTCCTACAGTAGCCGTTAAATTCCAGACCCATTCTTCCAGCATGAGTCCCTTTTCCCCCCCTTTTCTAGTTGCAATACAATGCAATGCATAAGTTGGGGTCATCCCCGAGAGCTGGTCCTCACAAAAAAAAAAAAAAAGTTGGTTGAGTCCTTACTTGAGCACAAAGTTGTTATCAGTGGCTAATAGGGGTGTCCGTTTTCAATATATTGAAATCTTGGCCAGTTGTAGTAAATAAACGTTTATCTTCATCAGACGAATCATCAACCTATAAATCTGTTGTGTCGATGTTTAGTTTTGATTTTCCTTTTTTTTATATGTAAACAAAAATGTTTTTTTATTTGAAATACCAGTTGATGGAAATATTCATCTGTGAATAAGCCAAATTAAAGAAATAAACAATAACTAGTGCTTTTATAATCGAGTATGCGCTATAATATTAACCAAATGAAAATTCTTTCAATCAGCGACTGCAGTCATAAATCGAATTTAGTTCATAATCGGCACCGTATTGTCCTTTACATCGTTATGTAGTATTAGATTCAGCTTGTAACCGTGACATATGTATGTATGTCATTAGGTCAATCATGGGTCGATTATGGACGACGACTGAACTGAAGTTTAGTTACCAGCAGCGAAATCAGGCAACGCCGCTCATTAAAAAAAAATAAAATAAAGAAACAATTTTGTATATTTGAACATGAGCGGCATTGCACAACTTAAGCTGTAATGCTATCCGCAATTAACCCATGAGTATGAACGCAGATAAAGGGTGGTTAAATTTTAAGAGCCGATGTTGATTTTGAATAAAACACAAATTATTACGGAAATTATTTTCATTTCTTTTTATTATGAAAATAGTGGTATGGTTCAATTTATATGGAACAAAATATCGGTCAAATGGCGATATTTGGCGGCACTCCTCCACCCGATGTTCAAAATTTCGATGACGCTGAGGCATAATTGAGGTTATTTGCCTTTAATGTGCCGATTTATCTCATCCTTTAGCTCTTGAATTGTTGCTGGCTTATCGATATACCTCTTCTTTCAAATAACCCTAAAGAAAGAAGTTCAACGGTGTCAAATCACATGATATTTGCCATTGTTTCGTTAGCTGTGTGGCAAGTGGAACCGTCCTGTTAAAACCACATACCGTCCACATCCATATCTTCCAATTCGGGCCATAAAAAGTTCGTTATCATCTCACGATAGCGAACACCATACACCGTAACTGCCTGGCCGGTTAAAATACGGATTGATGACGCCGCCAGTCTATAAACCGCTCCAAGCAGTCACTATTGTGGATTCATTGGTTTTTCATAAATCACTTGCCCAAATGCGGCATTTCTGCTTGTAAACGAATTTACTGTGGACACATTTGGTCGATTATGCTGACCAAAAAAATCACGTAGTGTACAAAATGCATTTTGGTTTGAACTCCCATTTTCATAATAGGCCTAAATAACTTTAAGGCGTTGCTCGATGGTGTATCTTTCCATGGTTCCATTGATTTAGTCTGAAATTGAGAGATGTCAAATGAAATGCAGATTCTAATGTATTGCACACAAATGTCCGCAAAAAATTTTGAAATCTTTCGGCCAATTATCAATATTCTTAACGGCTGTAGGAAAAATCGCCCAAAGAAAAATGGCCCAAAAAAAATAAATGAAAAATCGCCCAAAAAAATTCCATGTAAAATTGGGCCTGAATTCATATGAAAAGTGACCCAACATTTTTGGGCTATTTTTCGTTATTATTGGGTGATTTTTGGTTTTTTAAATTTGGTGATTTTTCATTATGAAGGCCGGGCGCAAGGATTTTCCCCTCTTTGATAAAACAAGTACCGGCTTCGCTAACTAAAGCTTCTCTGCACAGCCGGCCTTCGGCCGGAGGCAAGAATTTTCTCCTCCATGGTATAACAAAAACCGACTTCGCTAACTAAACCTTCTCTGCATAGGCGGCCTTCGGCCGTGCTTAAGGATTTTCTCCTCTATGGTATAACAAATACTGGCTTCGCTAACTAAAGCTTATCTGCGAAGTCGGCCTTCGTTCGGAAGCAAGGCAGATTTTAGTAGCTTTACTTAGCGAAACTTGTTATACCATAAAGGAAAAAATTCTTGCACCCGCCCAAAGGCCGTCTGCGCAGAGAAGCTTTAGTTAGCAAAGCCGGTCTTTGTTATATCATAGAGGGGAAAACTTTGAACCCGGCCGAAGGCCGGCTATGCAGAGAAGCTTTAGTTAGCGAAGCCGGTTTTTGTTATACCATAGAGTAGAAATTCCTTGCGCCCGGCCGAAGGCCGGCTATGCCGAGACGATTTAGTAAGCGCTGCCGATATTTGTTACACCATAGGGGAGAAAATCCTTGCGCCCAAAAGTGTTTTCGTTATATGTTTAATACGCAACAAGAGAAAAAAAAACAACACCATTATTAAAAAAATGTTGACCATATTATGTTTAATTTAACCAAATCATTGTCACCGACAACCATATTATGGTAAAATAAGTTTCTTTAACAATAGTTTTGTTGGTTGTGACCATAATAAAACATGTTTTTCTCTGCGTGTATGTAGATCTTTTTTTGTATTTAACATCTTTAGTAATTATGGACCTTATGACATTTTTAAAAATGACATAATGTCCATTTGCAAAGTGTCTTAATGCCCACGGACGTTATGACATTTTCAAAAGTGTCACAGTGTCCATGGACACTACGACACTGGACGTTATGACATGCCACCTGCAAAAAGATATATTCTGTTTTGAGTAATTGATTATAACTATGCAGTGATTAATTAATATTTAACTATTGAAGAGTGCACAAAGTTTGGCGGAGGGCTCAAATTAGTATTACTGTCCATACTGCCGCGCAACTGTTGAAGATTCAATGCAATTTTTTACATAAAACTTACATTTGTATGTTACTAAATTTATATAAATAATAAACACTTTTTTGCAAATTGGGTAATTAAAATTTTTTTTTTTTTTTTTGGTAATTTTTCATTTTTATTTTGGGCCCTTTTTCGTTTATTTTGGGCAAAATTTCATATTTAACTTTTTGGGTAATTTTTCATGTTCTTTTGGGCGGTTCTTCATTTGGGCGATTTTTCATTTTTTTTTTGCCATTATTCTTTGGGCGATATTTCCTACAGCCATTCTTAATACAAAACAAAAGGCCTTATCTACAGAAGGTGATATGATAAACGCTAAACGACATTACTAACAGTTTGTATTATATGCAACATTCTACTGTAAAATTTTCAAAAAGGCGGTCCTTTGGCCTCCTGCGTCCTGTATGGAAGGCTTTTCATATATCAACTAGAATGAAAATTAGCTTGTTCAACTCCAGTGTAAAATCAACCCTATTGTATGGATGTGAAACTTGGAATGCTGCTGCGCGCGTCATAACTTCACTTCAAGTTTTTACCAATAAATGTCTGAGGAGAATTTTGAAAATATTTTGGCCAAATGTGATATCCAACCTCGACCTATGGACAGTCACAAAACAAGCTCCTCTGCGTACCGAAATACTAAGACGTAAGTGGAACTGGCTAGGTCACACACTACGTAAACCAGCAGATAACCTTACACGGGCAGCCATTGACTGGAATCCACAGGGTACTAGAAGAAGAGGAAGACCCGCCCACACGTGGAGAAGATAGTTGGATTCTGAGGTAGCATCTACAAGAAAATCCTGGAACGAAATAAAACTAATAGCTTGTAACAGAACACAATGGAATACATTTGTAATGGCCCTATGCTCCAATTTGGAACGACGGGAATAAATATATATAGTGTAAAGTGCCTCTGAAGGACTATTTTTTATGGCACCTGATCTCAGAAAATAATTCTTCTTGGTTGCACTCCACGTTTCCAGATCCATTAAACAAATTTAAATTTTTGAAGCGCTTTAGGGAAAAAGCGCAGAATCGAACGCTCAAATAATAGAGTTTTTATGGTGCAGTGAATCCTAATGAATAAAATTATACAAAAACAAAAATAAACACTTAATATCACTCCTAAGTGGTTCGGTAGATTTGTGCAAACCACAAACGCTTATAGTGTTTGTGTAGAAAATCATTAAAAAAAAATAACGTTTCCCTGTTAGTCATCTTTCGAACACAAAATGTATACTGTTTTTTCAAACTCAACAACAGATGAGAACATTTAATTCCTTTTGGTTTTTTTTTAATCCACAAACTTTATTGTGTTCGGTTCGGCTCATTAATGTTCGTCCCTTTTGGCTGGTAAAAAAAACCAAACATTATTTACAAAAACCAAATACACATACGAAAAAAAAACAAAAAGCCAGTAAAATAATTGTATACAAACAAAAACATATACACAATACACACACATGCAGTTCGTGCTGCGGTCGTTGCTAAAATTTTTTGTTTGTTCTTTTCTTTATCAATGTAAAAAAAGAAACATTATGAAACATTAAAATACAATGTTTGTCTACAATATCACTACAATAGTTCTGTTTTTTAACGCAGAACAGAACACTTTATAATGCTCGGATCTTTCTTAAAAAAGTTGCGAACGGTATTAAGGGTTGTGTTCGTCTACACAGTCATTAAAAAAAAAGATATCGTTCTTGGGTGTGTGAGAAGTACTCTAAATAATGTTCGGTTTATTTTCGAACACTGGTTTTAATGCTAACCAATTTACAAATATTGTACACACACACAAATACACACAAACGTAAGACAACGAAAGTCAATTACACGACGAAAATCAACGAGCCTTTCGCGATAGTTATGGTTTTTCGTAAGCACAAAAATTCTTAAATAAATAAATCAAGGCGAATTAAATACAGGTGGGGTCGAAACGGCATCAGGGGTCTGATTCTGGCAGTCGTGATCGAGTTTTTTCTCGATTCGAAAGCAATTTAATATCTAATTATTTTTAGACAATACTGAACGAATCGGAATGATTTTTTCAGTGTTATAAAGCATTATTTTGAGTTTCACAATACTGAAAAAATAATATCCATTCGTTCAGTATCGACTGAAATAAAATTGCTTTCGAATCGAGAAATTACTCGATCACGACTGCCAGAATTAGGCCCCAGATTTTGACAGTTCGGGCTTATATGCTTTGATTTGTTAGTGTTTTGCTAATAATGGGTGACATTTCAAGCTAATGACACTAACAATGCAATGCAAAAAACCGTATGTTGTTTCGGTTGTTTTTGGATTGTTGTAGTTCCAACACCACCTGTGGTTGAATTCGACTTGAAATAAATGAATGTTTCGTTAGAATAAAAAAGCGCTTTTTACACTGTGCAACAAAAAAAAACTGCCTCAACACTTGCAACGTGAAATGAAAGTAGTTTACTAGTAGAGCAAGTTTACCAAAGGGTTTTGAAAAGTTAGCTCGGGCTCCCGAAATATGGGCTGCTAAAGTTTTTGAATTTTTTGAAAAGGTACTTCTGAGCTAAAAAATAATTTTGATTCCTTTCTTAGGATTTATTAACCCTCTAACTCTCATTTTAAGGGGTCATTTTTGTCCTTTTTCCCAACTCTTACACAACTTCTTAGTGCAGAAGTTAAAAAAATTACCCCTTAAAATGAGTGTTAGAGGGTTAATATATTCTATGAAAAGTATTGCCATACAATTCTACTGAAGACATTTTAAATAGGTTTTTAGGTCAGAAGTATATTTATTATATTTTTTGACTTGTACCAAACGCCTTTTCAAAAAATTCAAAAATGTCAATGCCCGAAATTTCGAGAATTCGTTTTAGATACATTGCACGAACTTTTGGTCTTCGAAGACCCCTAGTTCAATTTAATGCAAAAAATATTCGTGGAACATTTTAACCCTTTAAAGTGCCCTTTTAGTATACTTTTGTGTAAGAGTTGGGAAAAAAGACAAAAATGACCCCTTACAATGAGAGTTAGAGGGTTAATAAATTCTTGGAAAATAATCGTATGGCGATTCCACTGCAGACATCTGAAATTATTTTTTAGCTCAGAAGTACATTTAGTATATTTTTTTGACTTATACCAAACGCCTTTTCAAAAAATTAAAAAATTTTAGGGACCCATATTTCGGGAGCCCAAACTAACTTTTCAAAACCCTTAAGCAAATTTGGTCTACTAGTAGTCTACTCTTATTTCGCGTTGCAAGTGTTGAGGCTGGTGGCGATGAACCGAATTTTGTTGCACAGTACTCTTAGCAGCAAGAAGTCCTTTTTTTCTTTTTTTAATTCCCTAAGCTAAGCCCCGCGAAGCTCTGCGCTTGTCTGCAGGAAAGAAACCAGAGTCTCAGGCGGGAATCGAACCTGCAACCCCCACGCTGATAAACTAGCTCACTACCAGCTAGCCTACCGGGGCACTCAAACCAGGAACTCCCACACAAAAATCATTCATCAGGTTTATGAAAACTAATTTTGAATTTCATAGTAAAAAACTGTAAAAAAAAATTATTTGCTAGGGAGTTCCATTTGAAAATAGGAAGGTCTATCCATTTGACCTTGTTAAAAACAAGTCTACAGATCAGTAAGCACTCACACATCAAAAATTATTTAATAAAAAAAAAACATTATATATTTTGTTTAAATTGAACTAGAAAAGAACTAGAATTTAAACATAACTACGACTGGACTTAAATATTAAACTTATCATACATATCATGCCATCAAACAAAATTAAACCTCTTTTAAAAACTTAAAGAATTGAAATAGAGCAAAATGCTCTTTTCTAGCTTTCACATACAAAGTTAAACAATTATTAAGTGACAAAGAGGCAAAGTGTTAAAACGAGCTTAATTAATTAATTTAGTGTACGAGCTAATTTGTTCATTGACACTTTTAATGTTCAGCACATAAATTGTTCTGTGTGTATTTGTTTATAAGCTAAAAAAAAAAAAGAAATAGCAAAAGCAAACACTTTAAATAATTAAAGAAAAATACATAAAACCCATAAATTCATTTGTAATAATTTTATTACTAGTTTATTTGACACAAACACAAATGCCAACACAACGCACTCGCACACATTCATGTGCTTACGAGCAGTTTAGTTAGACGGTTAATAAGGCATGATAGAGAATTCTGTTAAAGAACTTTCAAATTAACACAATTTAAGGAATTTATCAAAGAAAATTAAATAACATTTATTATACCCTTCACCACAGGTGGTGAATAGGGCAAATATAAGTTTATCATTCCGTTTATAATTTCTATAATATTGATGTGTGATGGGCCATATGAGAAGCGAAGTTGATTTAACGATGTCCGTCTATCCGTCTGTCCGTTGAAATGGGTTTTCTGAAGACCCCATATAAAGGGTGGTTAAATTTCAAGGGCCGATGTTGATTTTGAATAAAACACAAACTATTTAGGAAATTATTGTAATTTTATTTTATTATGATATATTGGTATTACTCAATTATGTATGGAACAAAATATCGGCCAAATGGGCGCCGCGACCACGGCGGCAGACCTCCATCCGATGGTCCAAAATTTCGATGACCCTGAGGCATAATGGAGGTTCTATGCCGTTAATGTGCCGAATTATCTCATCCTTTAGCTCTTGAATTGTTGCTGGCTTATCGACGTACACCTTTTCTTTCAAATAACCCCAAAGAAAAAAGTCCAACGGTGTCAAATCACATGATCTTGGCGGCCAATTGACATCGCCATTACGTGAGATAACACGGCCATTGAATTTGTTGCGCAAAAGAGCCATTGTTTCGTTAGCTGTGTGGCAAGTGGCACCGTCCTGCTGAAACCACATATCGTCCACATCCATATCTTCCAATTCGGGCCATAAAAAGTTCGTTATCATCTCACGATAGCGACCACCATTCACAGTAACTGCCTGACCGTCCTCATTTTGGAAAAAATACGGCCCGATGATGCCGCCAGCCCATAAACCGCACCAAACAGTCACTCTTTGTGGGTGCATTGGTTTTTCGACAATCACTCTTGGATTCTCATTCGCCCAAATGCGGCAATTCTGTTAATTGACGAATCCACTGAGGTGAAAATGTGCCTCATCACAGAAGATGATTTTCTTCGAAAATTGATCATCCACTGTTGCCATTTCTTGCCACCATTCTGCCCATTCACGACGTTTGGAATGAGGTCAAGAGGCTTTAGTTCTTGAGCCAATTGCACCTTGTAAGCGTGTAAATGCAAGTCTTTATGCATAATGTTCATCAACGACGAGCGTGAGAGGTGCAATTGTTGGGCACGACGACGAGTTGAGGTTGACGGCTCTTCAGCCACACTATCGCGAACAGCAGCAATATTTTCTGCAGTACGAGCTGTACGAGCATGCACTGGTGTTTGCTCGAATTTTTCCACGATTTTTGCGATTGTACGCACATTTGGACGATCAAATTGACCAAAAAAATCACGAAGTGCACGATATGCATTTTGATTTGAACGCCCATTTTCATAATAAGTCTGGATAACTTTAACACGTTGTTGGATTGTGTATCCCTCCATGTTTCAAATTGAGTAAGTCTGAAATAGAGAAATGTCAAATAAAATTCGGAAAAAAAAACTTGGCGTTTAGGTGTGGTTCACATTCAACATCGGCCCTTACAATTTAACCACCCTTTATATTGGGGGCCAGGTTATTATACATTTATGTCACATATGGTCCGGAATTGTTTGCTATTGAAATTCAGCAAGACCGGTCCACAAATGGCTGAGATATGAGTAAAAAACCACGACTACCTCAAATATTTTCCTTTAAAGGTCCAATTAGACGTGACATTACCACACTAACACTGTATTACCAAAACGACATAAACATACAATACAAACCATTTCAATTTTGGTTTCTACGGACATACAGTGGCTATGGTAATACAGTATTGGTAATGTGGTTTTTTTTTTTGTTGCTGTTTTTTTTATACCCTTCACTACAAGTGGTGGATTTTATTTGTAATGTCCCTGCAGTTTTATTTTGTCAATTGACCCATTTTTCTGACTCAACCTTGTCTTTCGCGATGCAATTCACACTTTTCTGTCCCTTTGTTATCGAAGAGGTGTTCACTCACACTTTTCTGTCCCTTTGTTATCGAAGAGGTGTTAATTTGAAGTTGTGCCTGTACTGGTACGACGGCATCAACCACGGGATTGATACTGTGGCACCGGTAAACAGACTGTCCCATAGTTATCTATAGGGGGTCAATTTACTGTTTCCACGACTACCACATGTTAAAATCTCCGGTCGTTTTACTGGTAAAAAGACTAACAGTGTCCCTTAGTGAAGGGGTGTTTAATTTTACGCATACACATACACGTTAATGCATGTACATATGTATATGATATGCCGCTCAAATAAAGAAACAAACTCATAGACTCAATATATTTTAATTTAACGCTTCTTTAGTAAAAGCATTCATAGCCGAGTTGTTAAGTTCTCTCCTGAGATTGATGATATTGCCAGTTCGAATCCCGAAAAAAATTTTTTTTTTTTTTAATTTAATTTTTTTTATGTTCTAAAAAACGATTTTAAGATTATAAAACGAATTTCAAACATCAACTTTGGCAAAAGAGGAAACGGGCTTAGGTATGTACATATATAAATTTTTTGTTTTTTTTATATTCTTCGGCATGACGAAGTGAAAAGTTGGCGTGGCTCAATTAATATTTATTTATACCTTTCCAAAGAACGTTATTTATGTATTTAACTTTTTGTTCTAATCTTATCATGGTGAAGGGTATATAAGATTCGGCATAGCCGAATATAGCACTCTTACTTGTTTTTACTTTTATTTTGCAAATTACTTTTGTATTTTTTTTTTTTAATTTTCTTTAAAAAATAATAATAATTATTTTCAATGAGGGAAAATAATTAAGGCAATTTGTTTTTCTTTTAAAACAAAATTTATTTAAATTACTGGCAGCTGCAAGGGAAAAAGATTATTTTTTTGTTTTTTATTTTTAATTAACAATAAAATTCCCTAAGGAGATTTGCTCTACTTTTTCTTTTTTTTTTATAAAAACTGACAAAAAAAAAACATTAACAGGAATAAATAAAATATATATACAACTTATATAAAATAATGTTAAAAAGATTGTATTACACATATGTATTTTTTATATAAATATTTATGTAAATTTGTCTTTATGTATACATTTTTAATGTTAACATATGTGCATGGACATATGTATATACATTCGTATGTTTGTATTTGCATATTTCTGTATTTTTTGGAATTTAAAATCCCTTGAGTTTTATTTGCACAACATGTAATACAAAATTTCTAAAGCAAATGACCCTGAACTCAAAATTGTTCTTTTTATTTAAAATATATGCAAAAAATAAAAAAAAATAATTATAATTGAAATCATGAAAGAATATAATTAAAGAGTATGCAAAGAAGGAGTAGAATGTAAATGCAAAAACTTCAAAGCACTTGCCTTTTTATTTTGTCCCTTATTAAGTGTTGCGTATGTAAAAGAAATGAAGCATATGCTTAGGCGAACACTTTTTATTTAAACAAAATAGCATATTCCAATAAAAAATGTTCTTATATTGCGAAGCACATTAATGCGGTACGCTGTAAGACACACACAGTACCAGTAAAGTAAATGAACAAATTCTTAACTAATTTTATAAAAAAAAATAACATTTAAAGGGCCACGGCATTCCCCTATTACAAAGCCGGTTTGTAATACATTGTATCAAAATTCTTATCTTAAAAGTGGGAATTCGCTTTACAAAATGCATGCGTTCCGTTAGGGAGATGATAAGCGAAACTTTTACCTTTCTCTCTAACAAACCTGCTACGTTTGAAGCTTAATTTTTTATTGGGACTAGTTGCTTCACCACAATAGTGGAGTAGTGAATACAATATTCACCCTTATTCTATTTGGCGTCGTCCACAGTTGACAACGCCGTTTTTTATGTTTTGTTTCAATTTCGTATTCCCGTTTTCAATATTGCCATATTTCGATGACTGTTAACATATGTTTGGTATTTTCTAAGAAAAATTGGCGTTGCTGTTGTTTAAATTGCCCTTGATTTTGTCTTCGGCATTTTTAGTGTTGTCTTATGCTGCTTTGTGTCGTGTTTTAGAAAATTTACGATATGGTTGGCTGCAATTTTGATTTCTACGGCGGTTTTGATATTTTTCTTCATTTGTGTTGTGTTTTGATATATTTTTTGTGGATATAATTGAAAAAATTCAAATAACAACTAAGTGCCAGTTCGAGAAGCTAGTGGAAGAGCTTGTAAAAAATCCATTACTAGTCAGAGAATTATGCAGGGTCTGTTTTCCTAATAAATTAAATATCCCTTGCGATTAAAGAAGAGATGGTGGTCTTGTTTTTTTTTTTTTTTTTTTTTTTTGGAGCTAAAATTTTGATGTGTGTTCCGTCCACACAGCCAATTACACCTGGAAATGCTGCTTTTCAAATAAATGCTACTTTAATTTATCCATTGTGGACAAAGTTCTCTCTTCATGACTTCCAGAGTCTCAGACAAAATTTTTAAACTTGTGGCTGGGACAGTCAAAAGTTGAAATAATTTCCAACGCTGAGCTGGTACGATCCCTGGGCCAAAAAACGCAATGTTGCTGCAAATATATTGTGTTTGGAACAAACGTTCCCTTTTTTAAATGAGGCTCTACTATTTCCAACACATGTTTAAAAGAAAGTTTATTCAGCCGAAAATAACTTTCAAATCTTAAAAAGGTTAAAAAAATCCATTAGGCACTTGGGAATATTTAATATAATAAAAAAAAAATTTTTTATTTAAACAATATTTTTTTTACAAACTAATTTTTATTTAATTTAAAATTTTGCATAAACAGCACAGAATTTTTTTTCTTATAAAAAAAGTAAACAAAATGAATCAGATGATTTTAATATTAGAGATGTGTGCTGTATTTTATTAACATTATCGATAAATAGTCAACGGCGTCATAATACTCTTACAAAATACCAATTTAACATAGAATTGATGTTGTCTTTGATAAGAATTGCCGTTGCCTTAAAACTGCCGTTGTTATTGCATATGAACACCATTGTTTTAAAGTAAACTTAAAAAAAGTCGATTTTATTTTTGACTATAAGTATGGGAAATTGTGTTTAAGGTATTTCATATTAACACGGTTCACTCGGGACAATATCTTCTACAGGCATTTTTTTAGCCACAGAGCACACAGAGGCGTCACGAGATAGAAAATATTGTATTTTTTCTGTCTGTTTCTTCGAAAGCTGCCCTTTTTTCATTTTTTGTTTTGATTACGCAATTTGTGCTGATAGTAGCAGCCTGCTTTTACACATTGCCACTTCCCTACCAAAAAAAACGTTTTTTTTTCTCTTTCTTCGACACTGCACTCGCAAATGATTTAGGCATTTTTAATCCGTCACTTCTTGCATCTCTGTATGCTTTGTGATGTTAACCAAAATTGAATGAGTCCATTTAGTTTATTTCAGTGACCTGCTACAAGGTGTCCCGTAAGACCCTCTTAGGACAACGTCATGTTAAAGTAATAAGTTCCCATCACATAAAGGATTAGCACTAGAACCTCTCCCTGTCCCACAGAACAGTCACGTGACAAGTTTGTTATAAGCTCCCTCTCCCTAGGGATGCGTTTGTGTTAATGTTATTTACAACTTGAAATATTGGTCCTAGCTAGACCCATCTTTAGGGCTAAAAAGCAGTATAAGTTAAGCACCTATTTTAGCCGTCTTTAAACCAGGAGGTCTATAAATTAGTGTGTAATTTTTTAAGTAATGGAAATATAAGCATATACGGACTCCACTACGTGATAAAAGACCAAAAAAAAAGACCTGTGGCTTCCAGTTTTACCCAAAGTAATGCACTTTTTTATGGGACCCAAAGATTTGGGGCCTCGGTGTCATTTTTGTAAAAAAAAGTGATAATTTTCTCAGGCTCATATCTTGTAAATCGTTCGCAATTTTAATTTACTCTCTGAGGCAAATTTGTAGCTCTTGTCACAAAGAAAATAAATAGGGAGCATATAAAATAAAAAAAAAACTTCATCGGTTAGTTCAAAATCGCAAAAACCTTTAAAAAATTCGATTTTGTTTACCTTTTTCCCCCCGTTCAGGTCCAAAGGTAGCAAGCCGTTTAAAATTCAAGGAAACAATCAACTACAAAAATGTACCTTAGATCTCAGTAAATAACTTTCTAGAACATATGAACTTTCTAGGAATGATTCTTAACACCATAGCTGGGGAATTTCGATTAGAATTAGAAATCATTACGATTAGAGAAATAAAATAATCTAATCATTAGAATTGAATTTTGATAAAAATTTCAGATTACTAATTGATTTGATTAGAAATAATCAAAAATCTAATCACAATTAGTGACGATTAGCATTTCTAATCAAATCTAATCAAAACTAATCCAAAAAAAATTGATTGGATTTCTTGATTATTTTTGATTAGATTTGATTAGATCAACTATTTTTAACTATTTTTGTGAAAAGAAAATATTTTTTTTTCACTTTTGTTGCTATATTTACATAATGTAACAGTTTTTGAATATTGCCACATACATATATATTTACATACTATTTACATTTATACATACTATACATAAAATAAATATAAAGAACGAATTTTACAGAATGTCAAACAAAAAACAAAAAGCAAAAATGCATATTCAGTAAGTTCTGTAAAAAAAAGAAAATAGGTATATATATTACAATTACGTCGTTTTAAATGTATGCTGATTCTGCTTATATATAATTCACAAAAAATTGACATTAGACTTCATTAATACGAACTTTTCAAAAGAAAAGTCTGACAATGAATTTCGTCTTGGACTATTGATGATGCCTGCAAATGAAAATAGTCGTTCAACGGGTGCTGACGACGTCAGTGGGGTGTTACCCGATAGGAATGCTTCCTTCAAAACATTATATTTGAACCAGCTGTGTCAAGTGTTTCGTTTAAGAACAGGGTGCACCGTATGCAATTTTATGCAATATTCAAAAAATGTTACATTATGTAAATATAGCAACAAATGTGATAAATAAATATTTTCCTTTCACAAAAATAGTTGATCTAATCAAATCTAATCAATTATTTTTTGGATTAGTTTTGATTAGAAATGCTAATCGTCACTAATTGTGATTAGATTTTTGATTATTTCTAATCTAATCAATTAGTAATCGTCTAAAATGGCTAAGTAATCATAATTAATCAATTTTTCAGCACAAACAAAAATTTCTAATCCAATTGCTAATCATTAGGATTTCTAATCATTATTCCCAAGCTACGCTTAACACATATGAAATTGAAAATATTTATTATAGTGCCTGCCGTCACAGTATTATTTTTTTAACTACAACTATCATTGCCCCACTTACAGCTGTTGAGTTTAAGCATCAAGATTTAAGTTAAGTTGTACTTAACCATCGCTCAAATATGAACTGATTATAGTTACTTTTTTATCTAACGATGTCCATCCTTCCGGATGGCTGCCTGCTTTCTTTTGCCGGACTCGTTGTCTGCTGCCATTCCATTTTCTTTTTTTTATTTGTTTTTGGATGGTGGTTTCGTTGGATTTTCTCCAGAAAAGAAATTTTTTTAACAAATATCAAAATATCAAAAAATAGTAGTTATTTGAATCCCACAACCAAATGGGTCTTAAAATTTGTGGAAAAAATGAAAATTTTATATAAAAAAAATTCAAGAAAATCAAAGAGTACAAACAGTGAAAAAAATTTATTTAAAATATTAAATCCCGAAAATCGCTGTGCAAATTTTTTTATATTTTTTCTTGGCTAGTAGGCAAAAAAAGAAAAATACAAAAATAAAATTTATTATTTTATTTAGACCAATATTGAAAAAGTTATGAGTATTTATTTGAGCATTGTTTTCTTATAACTTGATTCTTTAATATTCTTTACCTCTGTAACCTCAATTGGAGGGCTCAGAGCTGAACCCAACCAAGTCATAAAATATATATCACGTATATGTATTTCAAATCTGGTGCGAAAATCTCCGCAAAATTTAACTCAATCCAGTTCTGTAATGGGGTAAATCACAAACAGTTTCATTCCTAAGGTAACGGTAATAAACCCAAGTCAGTGGCTCCAGTAATTAATGGCAATTTACTTACTCAAACTTAATATATTTTCGAATTTTCTTTTTTGACTTGGTTCGCTTCAGCTCTGAGCCCTCCAATTATAACTAAGGATTTTCCCTTTTACAGAATGTTTCCACCATACATCACAATTTTCTGGAAAAATATGGCTTTATCACTCATTTGCGAAAAAAGATATGGCTATATCTCTCATTTTGCAAAATTTTAAATATGACCTTACCTCCCAATGATTGGGCAATAAGGCCATTATGGCTTTATCTCCCATGGTTTTAAAGCATACCCCCACTTTAACAAGGTGGCATGTCATAACGTCCAGTGTCATAGTGTCCATGGACGTTATGACACTCCAAAAAGTGTCAGAGTGTCCATGGACTTTATGACACTTTTAAAAATGTCATAATGTCCGTGGGCATTATGACACTTTGCAAATGGACATTATGACATTTTCAAAAGTGTCACAGTGTCCATAATTACTAAAGAAGTTAAATACAAAAAAAGGTCTACATACGCGCAGAGAAAACATATTTTATTATGGTCACAACCAACAAAACTATTTTTAAAGAAACTAATTTAACCATAATATGGTTGTCGGTGACAATGATTTGTTTAAATTTTAAAAATGGTATTGCTGCTTTTTCTCTGGGTATATATTATATATATAAAACAAAAACACTTTTGGGTGCAAGGATTTTCTCCTCTATAGTATAACAAATACCGGCTTCGCTCACTAAAGCTTCACTGCACAGCCGGCCTTCGGCCGGGGGCAAGAATTTTCTCCTCTATGGTATAACAAAAACCGGCTTCGCTAACTAAAGCTTCCCTGCATAGCAGGCCTTCGGCCGGGCTTAAGGATTTTCTTCGGCTTCACTAACTAAAGCTTCTCTGCGTAGTCGGCCTTCGTTCGGAAACAAGGCAGATTTTAGAAGCTTTAATTAGCGAGGCCGGAGTTTGTTATACCATAGAGGAGAAAATCCTTGCGCCCGGCCGAAGGCCGGCTGTTCAGAGAAGCTTTAGTTAGCGAAGCCGGTTTTTGTTATACCATAGAGGAGAAAATTCTTGCCCCCGGCCGAAGGCCGGCTGTGCAGAGAAGCTTTAGTTAGCGAAGCCGGTATATGTTATACTATAGAGGAGAAAATCCTTGCACCCAAAAGTGTCCGCGGACGCTATGACATTTCACTGATGGACATTATTTTTTTTTTCAAATTAATTTTTTTTTTATTTCAAGATCAATCGATTTTCTATAAGCATCACCTAAAAATTTTTTTCGTATGATTAGTTTTTAGTTTGAAATAATAATTTGAAAAAAGACCTGAATGTAATGCTACAGAAAATGCTACATGGTAAATAAGTTTTTTCATGCCAATGGACATTACAAAATGCTAGATCTAGCATGAAAAATGCTAAATCGGCAACACTGGATAATACATACAATCCTACAATCTGCAAAAGCGGTGATAAGTACTAGAAGAGAATCGCTGTTTATTCGTTTTTTATGACTTCATTTTCTACTCCTTCATTAAAACAAAGAAATCAATTATGGCCTTATTCATAAAAAGTATTTCAGGTTCATAACAGGTTTATTAAACGAATTTCCTATGGAAATCTGTTTAATAAACCTCTTATAAATCAATAATATTTTTGTATGAATATATGGGGGTTATTCTTAATTAAAATTCAAAATACTTGTAGATAAAACTATAACTGTCTTATTACAAAAAAAAAATATTTTAGATTTTTAAAAAGTTTTTTAACAGCTGAAAAAACAATTTTTAAAAAACTAAATTTTTTTGACTGTCTTTATTAACGTAAATCATGTAATTTTTCAAGGCGTGAAAAAGGCATATTTAAGATTTTTAAGACACAGCTTCTACGCGAGGAACTACAAACTAAATTCATGTAATAATTCACAGAACTGTAAGCGCTTCATTAAGAACTCTTCCTTTCATTGCTGCTTCTTTGAAAGCATTAGTTTTTACTGGGATATAATTACTACTCTAAAGATTTACTTATAGATTTATAGGAATGTCTTTATATTAAAACAAAAATCTCGAAAAACTGCCAGCAACAGTTTAACCAAAAATTTTTTTATTTAAAAACGAAGTCACATGCAACTACTTAAAAGCTCATTTAGTTAAAAAAAACTAACTTAAATCATTAACAATAAACACGCAAGAATTATAAAAAAAACTATTGGGTACATAACTTAGAAATGCGGTACTTAAAAAAATTTCTTATTTTTACAAATGGTTTGGGTCTTTAATTACTTAAATTAAATTGTAAATGTTAAACATTTGTCATTTATTCCCTCTAAGTTATACATTTTAAACTGAACTTAGGCCTTGACAATTAATTTTCAATTTATTTATTATGAAAATAAATTCCGCGAGAAATTTTTCGGATCATCTCCTTGTAGCGATTTCCATTGACCAATGATACCTCAAATTTGGAACTCTTTACATAGCATAGGCCAATACGTACCAACTGTTATACAAATTTGTTATTTTATATGCACAATTACTTAAGATATACTTTAAAACCCCGTCTTAAGGCGGACGTGAGCATTAAAGTGTTAAATACCCCTTATACTAGCACCATGGGTCGAATGTGAATTATTAATTAGAACTCGTATGTATCCAGAAGGATAAGAAAATTTTATCCCTAACGTTTGCCAAAAGTAACCAACTGTTAGACCAATTTTTTAAGATATATACCTAATAACTAAATACATACATAGAAACCTTAAATACCCATCGTGCAAGCACTACAGGGCGTATGTGGATTATTAAGAAAAACTCGTATGTTTCCAGATGGTTGAAAGTTATACAGTTAATATCTTAATAAATAACTTAACCTTCTCCTTAACAATACCTACCCGGCTGGCCATTTCGATTTTATTTCTTTTATAACTTTCTTAAATTTGCTTTAGTTGGAATGACATTTTTACTCATTGAACGAATTGTTTTTTTAAAATAAACTTGAAAAAAATTTCTATGACGAAAACTCCTTCTCATCGTATATAAACATGCTGTAACAACCGGGTGTATATTGGCGAACGATGTTCATAAAACTCTTTGATAAGGCGAAGATTAAATACCCACCATACCAGCACTACAGGGCATATGTGAATTATTAATAAGTTACAAAAAATAATATATTATAATAACACAGAAAAAAAAGGAAAACAAGCATACAGCAGTGAAAACAAAATGACATTTTTTAAACAATACAACAAAATTTCTCAATGTCAGTAATAAAATAAAAGAATAACACACATTAAAACACACAAATATTTACAGAATACCTTTACATAGAAAGTAATGCAAGAAAACAGGCATTTAAAATACGAACTACATTAAAAACAAAAGAAAAAACAAACAACAATAATATAAAAAAAAAGACTAAAGATAAGCCATAAAGTATGCATGACAATTTATTTTACTACACTTGGTTCATGTGTTTCCTTTAACAATTTTTTTTCTATTGTCCCCATATAACACAAACACTTTGTTGCGAGTGTATGAGTGCGTATGAGTGTTTTGTTTTCATTCTCTAAAGCACTTTTGTTACTGTGTTATTAAAAGCAAGGGAAAGTTAGATAGATAGATAGAGAGAGAGAGAGAGAAGGCTAGCATGATTGTTTGTTTATTTATGCAAGAGAGAATATGTCATGTTTATGTTTTCATTAAAAAATGTTCATTTTTTATTCTCAGTCTACTCTGGTTGGAAAAAAACTGTTACTTATTTAGTTAAACGCCAGTGATGTTAGATGTTTTTTTCGAATTATCGTCAAAATTTGAAAAAAAAAATCGTCATAATCGTCATTAGTTCTGAAAAAACTCGTCAAAAATCGTTTTTTTTTATCAACACGGATTAAACACTCTATTAAAACATAAAAAAAATAATTAAGTATAAAATAATACAAAATCAAAAAATATAGAATTTTTAATACTTAAGACGATTTGGTGGGGCTTTGCTATTGCTCTCCGGAGATTTTCGACAAACACTTCTTGTCATCCCCAAATCTTCTGCTGCGGATGAACTTAACGCGTGCCTGTAATCGTCGTCTTTGTGCTGGCATGTCCAGAAGTTGCAATTGACCACAAACATGAGAGTATCGTTGCAGAACGACCCATCGGCTGCTTAATTCTCGGGACAACTGCTGGAGCTTGGCAACGGCCAAATTCCTGTTGATGTTTCGAATGGATTGATATCGTTCCCTGAAAATTTTTGTGAATTCACATCATCCAAGGAGGAACTCATCAGCAAAGTTTCCCCGGCATTGCACAAAATTACAAAAATCTCGATTGGATTCGCGAACGGGCAATACTAGCAGCGAAGAATAAGAACGTCGATAGCTTAAATTTAATTATTCAAAGTCAAATCGCAGGACAACTGCATACGAACAAATCTGTTGACTGCGTGACCGACGAAAATGAACTGACCAGCTACCCGTCGGAATTTTTGAACTCGCTTGATGTACCAGGAATTCCGCCGCATAATTTACAGCTGAAGGTGGTATCGATCATAATCATGTTGCGGAATCTCAATCCTCCAAAAATGTGCAACGGTACGCGGTTGTCCGTCAAAAAGGTAATGAACTATGTGATTCAGGCGACAATCATCAAGGGCAAATTCAAAGGAGAGGAAGTCCTTATCCCACGAATTCCCATTATTCCAACTGACCTTCCATTCCAATTCAAGCTGATTCAGTTCCCCGTTCGATTGGCGTTTGCAATGACAACCAATAAATCGCAAAGCCAATCGCCAGAAGTCTGTGGGCTTAATCTCGAATTTCCCTGCTTTCCGCACGGTCAGCTGTACGTTGCATATTCGCGTATTGGAAAACCGTCTTCGTTATTTGCTTTTGCGCCAGAAAACAAATCGAAAAACACTGTTCATCAAATCGCTCTCTACTGATTCCATTCAAATAAATCACATTGAAAATTTAAATATTTGTGTTGTATTATTACTCTAAAGTTTGTCTAAAGGCTTAAAATTGGGACGAGGCGAAGTTCGTCGGGTCCGCTAGTATAAATATATATTCGCCTCTACACACATATACAAACTAAGAAAAAGCTTTACTTGCCAGATTGAAGTGTTATAAAATTGATGCCAGATTAAAGTTTAAAATAAATTTATTGAGGGGATTAAATCGTCGAAACCTAAGTGAAACCTAAAATCGTCAATCGTCATTTAGGTAAATTCATCGAAAAAAATCGTCAAAATGACCTAAAATCGTCCCATCTAACATCCCTGTTAAACGCATACATTAATACAGAATATATATGTAAATATTCATAGTTGCCAGATTGTTGGAAAAAAATTTTAGTCATGAAACATAAAATTGGTAAGAAAGGGTATATTTCTGTTACGAGGCTTACTTTAGCTATCCTTTTGCTAGCAGTACATTCTGCTGGTATCTAATAGTTGTATAAATTTTCTTCACAATTTACTTCGTTGCTAGCCAAAGGATAGCTTATGTAAGCCTCGTAACAGAAATATGCAAACGAAAAATTCTGATAGTGCATAGAAAATATTCTTGGAAAATATTGAAGAAATAAGCCTAATAAAGTATAAAAGCTTTTGAGGATTGTAATTTGACTTAGAATACACATTCGAATAGTATGAAAAATTAAATATTAAATAGTTTAGGTTAGGTAAGGTCGAAAGGACGATGAAGTGATATACACCTAGGCCTACACTGGGCCTGTTGTGCGCTCACTAAGAACATGAAGATTTAGGCGGGTAGTAATACCACCACTTTTTTGGGGGGAGCTTAAGCCTGGCGTTAAGAAACTTAGTTTCTCGGACGTACCTCCTTAAGGTTTTCCAGTCGACGTTCCTGAGGGATCCTAAGTCCAGCATGAATTAAATAGTTAAACGTCAAATTGTAAATTGCCTTGCAACAAAACCAGCTACGACATAACGTATAAAAGTTTCCGAAGTGACACCAAAAGAATATAAGAATATTTATCCCACGTTCCCACGACAATTCAACGAAACCCAAACTTGAATTGACATCTTAGCAATACCTGTTCGTTAGGTCCCGCAGAATTACAGGGTTATCTATTTAATGGTTTCAAGCCCAACGGTCTATTAAGGCTATCAACTGTTAAATATATGTCAACTAAAGTGTCATTTATTTAGTAAAAAGTTTAACGTTTATGAATATAGATCGTTTCACAAACGAAGAATGGGTGCGTAAAAATAGTAACAACTTCTCTAGGGAAATGGGAACTTACACTTAACTTAAGTGGTAGGGACCGGTTCTGGTTCTAACACTTTATATGAAGGGGAATTGTCACTTTAACATGGCGATGTCTTAGGGGGGGTTAATTGGCACCTTTTTGATACTTTGTAACAGGTCATTTATACAACCTAAATGGACACATTCAATTTCAATTAAAATATTGTCCCGTGTGAACCATGTTAACCAGATAGATTTCCTGCATTTAAAGTAAAAGAACCAGAGAGAATCGGTCACTACACGCATCGGTCACATTGTCCCGTATGAACCATGTTAACCTGATAGATTTCCTGCATTTAAAGTAAAAGAACCGGAGAGAATCGGCCACTACCCGCACAAAATCCAATCACATCTTCTTTTGTGTCAATAAACTTTTCTCTGGAGTTACAACACTTTAAACAAATTATCACCACTTAAGTGATATGTCTTGGTTTTACCTATCCTGCGATTATGTGCTGTAAGAACAATTGACACAAATTTCCCGCAGTGTTGCTACAAAGGTGATGGTTCAACCGTGCCCACATTTCGAGCATTACGGGGTAATAATGATCGTCATAATCGACCTAGTTTGCAAGGAATTGTCAAGATTATAAAAAAATTAAAAGACGCTAGAAGCGATGGCAAAGTACACACTGCCTAAAATATCGCTTCTGTTAGTGAATGTGTGGCGGATAGAACGATTTTGTTGATTGTCGATTATGGCCTCCAATTCAAGATTATGAACCAGACAATCCACACTGATTTCGTACAAAAAAATCAATTTTTGATTTTTCCAATTCTCCAACTTTTGTGGAGAGATTTTCCAATTTTCCATGATTTACACTAAGAACTTTCTTTTGTTTGATTTGGAAAGCCATTAAGGAATAGTTTCACACAAAATTTCATGCAAAAACTCAATTTCTCCAATTTTCCGACTTTTGCGGAGAGATTTTCCAATTTTCCATGATTTACACTAAGAACTTTCTATTGTTTGATTTGGAAAACCATTAAGGAATAATTTCACACAAAATTTCATACAAAAACTCGATTTTTCCAATTTTCCGACTTTTTTGGAGGGATTTTCCAAAATTTTCTTCCGTAAAAACCTTCTCCTCGAAAATACGAACAACTGATAAAAAATTTTACAGAAATCGGCCCAGCCGTTCTCATTTTATGAATTACTATACATTTTTTACACCATTTTTATATGTATAAAAAGATGTAACCGGCGTATGATAAAGAAATAGATCTAAGTCGACGTATGACGTTAATACGCTTTTACGTTTAAGTCGGCTATTGTGTGACTTTGTATAAAATATTATACGTTCTAATTTGACAACGTATCTACGTCATACAGTTGATCTTTTTGAGGGTCGAAAACTTGCTCAAATATATCGACTGTATGATTATTCTTCGTACATTTCGGGCGGTACCCCGGCGATCACTTCATGAATGCAAGACCTGCAGCTTTAACGTTAGAGGATTATTCTCGTAGACACGGTCTTATATGTAGCCTTACAAAAAAAGTCCAACAGCATCAAATCGCATAATCTTGGGAGCCAATTTACGTCGCCAAAACGTGAAATTACGCATTCTGGAAGATTCCTATGTTTTTTCTTTACCCACTTACAACTACATTTAGAGTTGACAAAAAATCAACTAATTGTAGTCGGGACTGTAAGAAAAGATAAACTCACTGTTTATTGTTGTTGTTTTTGTTTAAGCTTTGATATTGTTACAAGTAAAACTGGTGTCTTATTTTTTTCATATAAATTTTGTATGAAATTTGTCGCTTACAATAAAATTTTTTTTTACTATAAAATCGTAACAGCACCTTTTGTGACCATGACATTTTAGGAGATGATGCAAGTGTTGTCAATAAAGTAATTTATTAAAAAAAAATGAAAATTTAAAATGATGTCGCTTAAGCTTTTTTGCGGTCAGGGCTCGATATTATGAAATATTTGCTGCAAAAACTTTCTTCGATTTTTTTTTTAACTTCATTTGTGTCCAAAGAATTAAACTTTTCTTTTGCAGCCCTTTCTGATTCTTCCTCTCAATAACAAACTCACACAAACTGCTTGTACTTTGTGCACAAAGTACACATTTCCATTCGTCTTTTATGTCTCATCATCAACCTCAAATGTTTCGGAACAAATGTTTCATATTATAGACAAGGACTAAGGGAAATAATGCAAAAACAAAAATTAACTGACGTTTTCATAAAAAACTAAATTGGATTTGAAATTTATTTAAATTATTTTTATATCCTTCACCGAAGGAAAAAGGGTATATATAACTTTGTTATTCCGTTTGTAATATATACAATATTGATCCTACACCCTATAAAGGATAAATATTCTGGGTCCTTATGAAAAGCGAAGTTCAAATTCGGTTGTCCGTCCGTCCGTCTGTCTGTTGAAATGGGTTTTCCGAAGCCCCCAGAAATGATGGGGGCTTGGTTGGTGTATGTATCTGTCAGGTATTCTTTTTATAATTTTGCTATTGAAAGTCAGCCAGATCGGTCCAAAAATGGCTGAGATATGAGCAAAAAACCACGCCTACCTCTAAGTTTTTCCAAAAATCCGTTATTGTTGTTGTATTTTTTTTACTTTTTTCTGTATATCTAGAGAACGGCAAGAGCCAAAGTTTCTAAATTAGGTACACACATTAAGGTTATCAATACACAGCATCCCATAAAATTATTACCAAAATTAAATTTTTTTTTTTTTAAATACCCACTTTCGGGAACCATCGATATTCCCGAGTCCAAGCTTTATAACTCAAGTAAATGGTAAATTTCTTCCTAAACACGTCGGTATATAAATCTGTCAAATCGGTTTAAAAATGGCTGAGTTATAATCAAAATACTGTAATCCCAAAAATTATTTTTATTTATACCCTTCACCGAAGGTAAAAGGATATATATAACTTTGTCATTCCGTTTGTAATTTCTACAATATTGATCCTACACCCTATAAAGTATATATATACTGGGTCCTTATGAAAAGCGAAGTTCAAATCCGGAAAACAAACAAACACACATACATGACACAAACTATTTTGGTGAATATATTTCCCTATTTCGGTTCACAACTCAAATAAGTTGATTTGTAATTGTTGTATTATGGTTTACAACTTTGCTATTGCGGTGAACAAAAACATACAAAGTAATTACAACTCAACGATTTAAAAAAAATATTAACCAGTTTTCGCTTTTTAAATTTAATTTATAACGAAGTTTTAAGTATTGTAAATATGTATGTATATGTAAAAATTATTTAGTTTTTGTCTAGTTGCTCTGTATAAGATTCGGCACAGCCGAATATAGCACTCTTACTTGTTTTTAAATACGGCAGTAAGAATATATTTATTTAGGAGAGTTAGAACAACATGCGCCACTTGCTGGCTAAAGCCGAATAATTGTTAATACAATCGTCTAATCTGGCAACAATGTTAATGTCCTTTTTAAAAATTCTTAAATATTTTTTTTTTTTTTTTTGGTAACACAAATTAAATGTTAATTTTTCATGAATTAGCTTACTCTTCTTTCCCCTACCTTCATTCCCCTACCTCTGCCTTTTTTTCTCTCACTCTCACTCTTAGTTTCTAAATATTTGTATTTAATTTGACGTCTAAAAGTCTAATATTTTGAGGGTAAATATTATTATTTTTCTGGGAAGTAGATTTTCTTTTTTTTGTCTTTAACAAAAAAAAATATTTGAAGTAAAAAAAAAAAAACTCGTGTCATGTCTCTGGCATATTGACAATGTTTGTCTTTTTTTTTTTTGTTTTCCTTTTCATAAAATTTGTATTAACAAACAGAAAAATACAAAAATATATGCCCAACGGTAAAAAGAATAAGTAAAGAAGCCTAACAGAAGGCCTTGTTTAGCAGACACAAGCACTCCTCGCCACATTTTATACATATTTATTGTTTACTCTTAGGGACATTATTATAACTTGGCGTTAGCTGTTATCCGACAGTTAACAGACGCTTTTTGACAGATAACACATTATTATTTGTCAATTTAGTCTTAACTTTAGCTAACTTCAAGTTGTAATAATGGCCCTTAGAGTATTTTTAAAAGCTTTTCAGAGGAAAAATTTTAAAACAGAATATGAGCACTTCCACAGAAGTATCACGTTACGCCACCAAGCAACTTATCTTGTATTTTAGACCCATGTTGTTCAAATTTTTCCTCTCTTATACTTAATTGTGCTTTACACCAAAAAAAAAAAAAAAGATATTAAATAACATATAAATTACACTGTACAACACAAAAAAAAAATTACAAGGTCCAGCCTATGAATTTTGATAGAGGAAACAAAAAAAAAGACACGTGTATCGGCGTTTTAAAAGTTTACATCTGAATTTCATATGAGGGGAGGTTAAAGTTTCCCAGCTCTGGCACATTCTTATTGTTAATTGGCATAACTCAGCAAATTTATGTAGAATGTTACGGAGAAAATTTTTGTAGAATATGTTAACGCTTAGGAATTACCTCAAGGTAAGGGTCACATGGTTTCTTATGCCGATTAATAATAAGAATGTGCCAAGGCTGGGAAACTTTAACCCCCCTCGAATAAAATTCAGATGTAAACTTTCAAAACGCCGATACACGTGTCTTTTTTTGTCTCCTCTATCAAAATTTATAGGCCGGACCTTGTAATTTTGGAAAAAAATCGATTTTGTTGTGCAGTGTTATACTTTGAGAAACAATTCAAAATGCTTGGTGGCGTAACGTGACTGATAGTAGACTTTCCTGTGGGAATACCCATATAAAGAATCTTCCAGTTGTCTTCAATGGTTTTGAATTTTAAAAAAAAAACGTTGTTGCCACGACAGCGAACACGAACCAAGGATTGTCAACTAAAGGCTAGATTACAGTATTATACTGTGTATTAATACATGTCAAAAACTCAAGTAATATGACAAAGTGTGATAGTGTGAATGCAATGAGTCACGAAAATGACAAGTATTATGAAAAAAGCTTGACATCCCATACGACTTCATTGTTTTTTGAAAAATTTCTAAACTGTAATACTTTTCATTGGATCAGGGTTGCATTTTTTTTCATGCGTGAGTGTTTATACTTTGTGTGATGGTGTGAACGCAAACTGTCATGTTACATTAGATTTTTTGACAGTCGCATCAAAACTCATTAGATTTCTATCTCACAAAGTATTATGGAATACGTAAGACTTGTGAGATAGTGTAATCAAGGCTTAAGCAGCGCCTGCTCTTCAGGTCTTGATGCTACAGCAACAACAAAAACAAGTAAAAGTTTTGAAATGCTTTAAAAGGAAAATCGAAAAGTTGTCAAAATTTAAATAACTAGTGTTCGCCTAATGGTCAAAATTCGACCATAAAATCTAACTAAGTATATATCGAGCCCTAACAGCGAAAATAACGTAAGCGTAAGATTTTGAACTTTCGTTTTTTTCCAAGAAATGACTTTATTGGCAACACTTGCATCATCTCCTAAAATATCATGGTCACATAATGTACCGTTACGATTTTATAGCAAAAACAATTTGAGTGTAAGCGACAAATTTCATACAAAATTAATATGAAATAAAACAAAAAAGCTCTCTCCTGTAAAATTTGATTTTTGGCGCTTACATTATTTTCGCTGTTAGGGGTCGATATGAATGTACATGTTTCGAGCATTTATTATTTTTTGGTCTTAGTGGATCGATTTGGCGAGGGATTAACCTCCGGTTCATATTTTATCTTCTACGTGAGTTAATTAAATTTTTAAGTTCAATATAAAAAACATCAATTGAAAACCCAAAAAATATCAAAAAGTCTACTTTATAGATTGTCATTTATTCAGGACATTGCATTTTAAAACGAAATTTTACCAAAGTACCAGATGTTAAACAAAAAGTACCAAAAAGCTCCCCTTACATGTTCTTACTCACCCAGTTTAATGTATAATTTTATCTTTATAGGTCGAATATTAACGAAAATTCAAAAAGTTCCAGATGAATAATAAAAAGTACCAACATTTTTCATCTTATAGGTTTTCACTCACTCCGTACATGCACCTATATTATGTTTCTAAGTTCAATATTATAGAAAATTCAAAAATTATCACATGCAGCACGAAAAAGTAAAAGAAAGAAATTTAATTTCCAGTATTTCTTCTTTTTTATACTTTTTTCTCCCCATAGAGGTTCGGTTGACAAACAAAGGAAGAAAGCGTTCATAATTGTTTTGCCTGTGCCGGCTTATACATAGGATTTATATAGTTGAAATATTCGAAAACCGATTTCTGAAAAATGTCGAATTATCGATTACCCTAATTTTTTTTTTTTTTTTTTTTATTATTTGATAATTGAAAATAAATTTTTATTTATTTATTTTGCATCTGTGTTAGTAGCAATTTTAAACGCTTATAACTCTGATATGATTCAACAGATTTGAATAAAATATACAATGTGCACTTCTTTGAGTAAATACCTCTGAAATGGTGTATATTTTGTTCAAATCGGTTGACATACAGAGGAGGAAAGTGTTCTTAACTGTTTTGCCTTAGCCGATTTATATATAGATTAATAATAAAGTTAAGCTTTTGTTACTTGTGCCTTTTGTACATATAAAAATACCAACAAAAATACATCAGCTGATACGAGTAACAAATGTCTGTAAGAAAATAAAAAACTAAAACTGAACAACTTCGTTTTTCCATACCTAAAGACGATCGGAAGGCGTTTTCTTCCGCTTAGCTTTAACGCTGATATGCTTTACCTAAAAAAAAGCGTCAACGTTGTGTTATGAACAGAAGTGTTAACTCTCTTGTTTAATAAAGCCCACCGAATAAAAATAAAAAAAATGGAGAAAACCCGCTAAATTGATCAAAAAATAGCTAAATTGCCATTATTTATTGACAATAGCAGTCAACTTCAATATTTAATGCGCTGTCAAAATCAGATTTTCTAATTGCAAAGCATTGACGCCGCGCTATTTAGGGATTTTTCATAAAAATTTTATATGCATGCCTAGTTTTGACGACTAGAAAACGCCTGCCGCTTCTGTTTAGTTACAGCTGTAACAAATGTGTAATAAATTTGTTAGAAGTTCTTTTAAAAAGAAATTTGTACCTTCAAGAAGGCCTTATTATGAAGGCAGGATATCTTAAGAAACGAATATTTTAGAAAGTATATAAGAGGCCTCTAAAAAGCCCTACCACTTGCGGTCCTTTCGATATTTACCGCTGGGTATCTCTGCTTGTATATTTTTTTATGCATTTGTATGTTTGTTTGCCTTTACATAAGAAAGAAAAACAAAAAAGTTCTTATCAAAAATCCAATCTAACATTTTATTTCTTAAGAAAATGTTAACATCATCTTTATACTGACAATAAATTGTAAAAAAAAAACATAAAAATGTTTTCATAAGCAATCATTCATAAGCAAAAAAATAATTGAAGATCTTTAATTCTTCCCAATAACGAAATTATGTTCATACAGCTTCTCTTGAAATTTTAAAGCTATTAGGGATTTTGAGAAGGGGTTTGAGATTAAACCCAAATTAAACTTGTTAGCTCTTTAAATATGATTAATTCTCTTGAAATTTAAAAAAAGGAGAAGAATTTAGCATGCTTGGTTCACCTAAGCCAAATCTTGCATACCCTTTTACTTAGACTCAGAATACAAAGGGATATCGCTGCACTGCAATATTAAAATTAGTGATGTAACGATAAGCCGTTATGCCCATATGATAACGCTATTGCTTTAAAAAAGAAATATCGGTGAAATCGATACGCACATTGAATTTGAATTCAAGTTAAAATAAAAAAAACTAAAGTGGAGTAATTTTTTACTATACAAAATTACAGTTTATGAGATTTAGATTTAGATTAAGTTAAAACTTTGTTTAACCCTTAAGCAAACACCAAAATGATTTTACACAAACGAATCCCAGGGCCTGGCTGGGACTTCTTGTATTTTGTATGGAGCTCTTTGTGGCTATAGAAAAAACTCACACTAACGAACCCCTGGGCCTGGCTGGGACTTTATTTATATGTATGGAGTTTTATGGCTATAGCAGGAACATTTTGTTGTCAAATAGAAAAATTTTTCGAAAAAAAAGTAAAGAAAAGATTCTTATGTGTTGCGTATGCTTTTTAATACGTTTAGTTTTGATTTTATTTAATGCAGTACAAATATAATAGGGTTGGGCCTGACCAGGCCCTGGTGGATACAATATGCACAAAATTTTTATTTGGGCAATTGCGACTCCCACGGTGTTTAAATTTACACTTTTTTTCTCATTTTCTTGTAAAAAACACTTTGATTGAGAAAATCATAAAGTTTCGTTCAATATATTTAATAATTATATTAAAAAAAACTGGAAAAAAGTCAAAAATGCCTGGCCAGGACCTGGTGTTCGCTTAAGGGTTAACGTAGTCTGAAAATCGGATTTTTCCGGCGAAATTATATTCTTTAATATTTCATTAAAGACCAACATTTTCAGCAAAACTAAGCTCTTTCGTCAATATTTTGTTTAAAAACTTGGTAATGGCGGCAAAAACCTGTTTTCAAATTAGCTAAACGTAGTTTAACTGAGATCTCAAAGACCCAGCCTTAGAGATTATTTATATTTAAAATTGATATTAATAAAATTTTTGTTAAAAAAACACAGTATTCTCAACTTCTGCGGAGTTAGATGATTTCCCAAATCCATTTACCCCAGACAATATTGGAAAAAAGTCTCTCAGATCCGACAAAATTCATTTGAAATTAAGGTATTTCTGCGTCATTTTTCTCAAAGGCTGCAGTGCAAGGAATTTGCAGGACTGTAAAGAAATTTTAAGATACTGGAAGTATTAGAGATGTGGGCAGGCCTTTGCATCATTGTTATATGCACACTGCCGATAATATCGCCAAAGATATAGGAAGAACAGTTACCATCAATTCAGGGAGTAATTATCGTATTAAAAACGTTTTTTTTTTTTTTGTTTGCCTGCAATTAAAAATTAGGTACTGGACGATATGAGGTTTCAACAGGACGGTGCACGAGCCCCACAACACGAGCGATTTTGTCTTTATTACATGGGAAGTTCCCAGAACGCGTTATTTAGGTTTTGGCGACTTCAACTAGCCACCAAGATCATGCGCTTTGATGCCGTAAGACTTTTTTTGAGGGGCTACGACAAAGACCGTGTCTACACGTAGAAAACAAATATGGTTGGATTTTAACAATGTTTATATTTGCAGGTTACCACATTATGTTTAAATATGACCATAGAATGTGTAAAATCAATAAAAAATTTCCAGAAAACAACTATAATATGGTCAAAATTAACCATATTTTGGACAACAACAACCATAATAATGGTCAAAACTAACCATATAATGTTCAAAATGTACCATAATATGGTAAAAATTTCCCAGAATTTTGACAAAAGTAACCATATTATGGTAAGAATTAACAATAATATGGTCAATGTAAATTATATTATGGTTATTTATTTCATCCATTTTTTCAATTTGTTTGTTAAGTGTCAAATTATATAATAAATAGCTTATCCCATCAACAATAAATTTCAAGTGTTTTTATCAAGAATAAAAACTGGGAATTAAGCACGAATAACAAAATCTTTTGAAATTAAAATTTTGTATTCCCAAAAATTGAAATTACTTTTTGATAATAAACAGGCAAGTGCACGGCCTAAAAAAACACTTAATTGACAACATCTTTTGTAAGTTGTTGTTTGTTTTTTATTTTGTTTTTCTTAACCTACTTACAACTACAATTAATGTTGAGAGAATTTCAACTAATTGTAGTGGGGAGTGTAAGATGAGATAAACCCACTTTTTTATTGTTGATGTATTTTGTTCAAGCTTTGATATTGTTACAAGTAAAACTGTTGCTATAAGTCTTATACGTTTAACAGTTTTATTTGGTTTAATATCTTTAGTTTGTCTAAAATCTTTATGGATGAAGTTTCCTGATGATCTGGCCTAAGCAACCAGTGAAATGCATAGGAATAGCTTATCCCATCAACAATAAATTTCAAGTGTTTTGTGACGACCAAAAGTCGGAGCCCTCGTTTTTGAGTCACATGCCCTAGACCACACCACCACACCAGACCAATCCGGCCAAAGATGAATCATAATTATTTGAATTTATTGTTATATTTTGTGTTACACCGTATTGCATAGCTTATATTATCCTTGAGTGAATGAATTCATATTATGTTTAACTTAATTTTCTTGCTACAGTGAATTCTATAATTTATATTATCTTCGTGCTTTAATTATTTTGTATTAAATAAGAATTAATTTATGTACTAATTTTGAAATTAACGGACCGATGGCTTCCGCCATCTGTTGGCAAGTAGGAAACGACAACATACAATTTTGAGCAACTATGATAAATAATTATTGTAGTATGTGTGTGTAAATGTACGCCGGCAAACAGTATAAAAGCGGAGTACGTACCATCAAGGGCAGTCAGTCGGCAGCCGGCAAACAGGTAGGATCTTGTTTAGCTGTGAGAAGTTATACTTCTATAGCTAAATAATATCTAGTTATTATCGAAGAGAGGTTATACCTCTTTCGTGAAATACAACTTGTTGTCGGTAAAGATAGCAAGGCAAGAGAACAGCGGTGTAGACTAAATTCTCTTGGTTTGTTATCCATTCGTTTGGCTATAGTGAGGTAGCGGTAGAGAGCAGGGTAGTGCTGCATTTCGAGAGAACAGCGGTGTAGACTAAATTCTCTCGACGTGTAGTATTGCTCATCGCCGGTTGAACAGCTGGTGCGAGGTTATACCTCGACCTCACTGTTCGACTCGAGATCATCCTCGTTGTACGCACATTGGGACGGTTTCCTTTTCTCTGTGATACCTGTAGCGTGAGTGCCGCCGCCACCCGCGTGTTGTTGCACCGTGTCGAGTGTGCGTTGTCGGTTCGTCCCGAGAGTGCCGTGTCCGTCAATCGTGTCTTCTATTATTGCCTAAGTGTGAATAACTGTAAAATTAAGAGAAGTAAATAAACCGAGCGTACGTTTTATAACGTTTTGTGAAAAGAGCGAGTCTGGTGTTTCATTTCTCTGGTCATTAAATAAATTTTTGTAACGAACCCTGGGAGCCGCGAGCTCTACCCCAGCATAAGGTGAAAACACGTCGTTACAATGGCGCCCGAGCAGGGACATTAGCAGCGAAGCTGTACTAATCGTCTCAGACCAGAGAAACCACACTCTCGACTCTTGTACGGGAAAGAGAAAAAGAAGTTGGAAAAAAAGAATGGAAAAAAATAATTTAAATTGATAGACTGAACTCGAAGAAAAAAATGAAAATTAATTCTGTCCGGTAAATTAAAAAAAAAAAAAAAATAATTTTTAAAACATGTAACAAAAATACGTGGAAAAAAATCAACTAGTTAGTAAGATGAAGAAAAAAAATAACGGGAAGAACTTGAAAAAATACCGCGAGAACTGTTATGACACACGTGGGACAAAAACAATTTCGAATTTCGTAACAAGAAGAAGACAAAAAATAACGGAGCGAACAAACCTTCTGCGTGTACAATTAATCGTACAATTAATTATACGTTTAACAGTTTTATTTGGTTTAATATCTTTAGTTTGTCTAAAATCTTTATGGATGAAGTTTCCTGATGATCTGGCCTAAGCAACCAGTGAAATGCATAGGAATAGCTTATCCCATCAACAATAAATTTCAAGTGTTTTGTGACGACCAAAAGTCGGAGCCCTCGTTTTTGAGTCACATGCCCTAGACCACACCACCACACCAGACCAATCCGGCCAAAGATGAATCATAATTATTTGAATTTATTGTTATATTTTGTGTTACACCGTATTGCATAGCTTATATTATCCTTGAGTGAATGAATTCATATTATGTTTAACTTAATTTTCTTGCTACAGTGAATTCTATAATTTATATTATCTTCGTGCTTTAATTATTTTGTATTAAATAAGAATTAATTTATGTACTAATTTTGAAATTAACGGACCGATGGCTTCCGCCATCTGTTGGCAAGTAGGAAACGACAACATACAATTTTGAGCAACTATGATAAATAATTATTGTAGTATGTGTGTGTAAATGTACGCCGGCAAACAGTATAAAAGCGGAGTACGTACCATCAAGGGCAGTCAGTCGGCAGCCGGCAAACAGGTAGGATCTTGTTTAGCTGTGAGAAGTTATACTTCTATAGCTAAATAATATCTAGTTATTATCGAAGAGAGGTTATACCTCTTTCGTGAAATACAACTTGTTGTCGGTAAAGATAGCAAGGCAAGAGAACAGCGGTGTAGACTAAATTCTCTTGGTTTGTTATCCATTCGTTTGGCTATAGTGAGGTAGCGGTAGAGAGCAGGGTAGTGCTGCATTTCGAGAGAACAGCGGTGTAGACTAAATTCTCTCGACGTGTAGTATTGCTCATCGCCGGTTGAACAGCTGGTGCGAGGTTATACCTCGACCTCACTGTTCGACTCGAGATCATCCTCGTTGTACGCACATTGGGACGGTTTCCTTTTCTCTGTGATACCTGTAGCGTGAGTGCCGCCGCCACCCGCGTGTTGTTGCACCGTGTCGAGTGTGCGTTGTCGGTTCGTCCCGAGAGTGCCGTGTCCGTCAATCGTGTCTTCTATTATTGCCTAAGTGTGAATAACTGTAAAATTAAGAGAAGTAAATAAACCGAGCGTACGTTTTATAACGTTTTGTGAAAAGAGCGAGTCTGGTGTTTCATTTCTCTGGTCATTAAATAAATTTTTGTAACGAACCCTGGGAGCCGCGAGCTCTACCCCAGCATAAGGTGAAAACACGTCGTTACAATGGCGCCCGAGCAGGGACATTAGCAGCGAAGCTGTACTAATCGTCTCAGACCAGAGAAACCACACTCTCGACTCTTGTACGGGAAAGAGAAAAAGAAGTTGGAAAAAAAGAATGGAAAAAAATAATTTAAATTGATAGACTGAACTCGAAGAAAAAAATGAAAATTAATTCTGTCCGGTAAATTAAAAAAAAAAAAAAAATAATTTTTAAAACATGTAACAAAAATACGTGGAAAAAAATCAACTAGTTAGTAAGATGAAGAAAAAAAATAACGGGAAGAACTTGAAAAAATACCGCGAGAACTGTTATGACACACGTGGGACAAAAACAATTTCGAATTTCGTAACAAGAAGAAGACAAAAAATAACGGAGCGAACAAACCTTCTGCGTGTACAATTAATCGACGCGTAATAAAAAAAAAAAAAAACAACTTCTAAATCTCGTAGCGCGAAGAAGATCGAAAGTAACGGTAGTAAAAAACAATTTTCTTAAAATCGGGAAAGAATTAAACGATAATTTAAAAAAAAGAAGACTGTAATAGTGAGTTCCAGGTTCCTCTACAGCCTGATTCGTCACAGTAAAATGTTGTGGACATCATGGGTGTACTCCCTTAAGACGGAAGAATTGCTATCCTGCCTGAAGGAGTTCCAATTGGACCGGCAATGTGTAGGAGTTAAGAAAGCGATGGGCCAAATTTGTGAGCAGTGTCACCAGCATCACCTTAAACACAACCAATGCAGTGAGTTCGTATCCGAGATTAAGTTAGTCATCTATGCCAACATATTATCACTACGGGTAATTCTCCTATGTTCCTTACCCAGGGACGAGAAACTCGGCAAGCGCAAAGATATTCTCCAATGTTCCTCATCAAGGACGAGAAACTCGACAACTAAATGCTTTCTAAGACGAAGTCACTGCTTGCATATGATAACCTTATAATCCCCAACCGCATGAGTGGGCCCAAGAGCTGAAAGTGATTTCCACCATAGGAAGAAGAAAATAGACGAGGACCCCATTACAGCAACAACGCTACTACAAGCTGCGGCGACGAGACTTGTATACAACCAACACTGGATATGAGAAGATAAGAACTGGCAATAGTCCAGCCCAATCATGGCCCTTACGCCAACGGCATGGCTAGAAACAGTAAAATCTTCAGCCGGATGTTCAAGTACAAATACGTCTCCCTAACGACACGCAGCAAAATCATTTTCATCGTCATATCCTCCACGTCATTACCGACATCATCGTCATCCACTACCACTTCGTCATCTGAGGCCGCCGCACCCATCGCCAACGTCCCCAGGCTTTCAATGCCAACCGTTGCCGCCACAGGCCGCCGCCGCCAAAAGTTGCCGCCGCCGCCTGACGCCGCATCCATCGCGTACATCCCCAGGCTTTCGATGCCAACCGTTGCCGCCACAGGCCGCCGCCGCCAAAAGTTGCCGCCGCCGCCTGACGCCGCATCCATCGCGTACATCCCCAGGCTTTCGCTGCCACCCGTTGCCGACCGTTGATGCCGCAGGCCACCGACGCCTGACGCCACACCCGTCGCCGACATCCCAGGCCTCAGCTGCCGTCCGTAGCCGTCTTCCGTTGTTGCCAAAGATCGCCGTTTTCATCCGACGGCGCCGCAACCCGCTAAGGCTGCAACCTGCCTATCCAGCAGTGATTTGAAAAAAGACGAAAACCCTAGTGACGAGGAAGATCCGTATTGCAGTAGCAGTACTCATCATTGACCATTCATCCTCATCATCTCTACCGGTGAAATCACCAACATCATCATTTTCACCGCCGAAATCATTAGTGTCACCCACACCTGCAAAATCACCAATCTCATCTTCACAGATCTCATCCACATCCTTAACTCCAGCCGCATCCAGGCCAGACAGGGCTTACATCTTTGTTTTGGGGAAAACCGGAGGCAATGTGACGACCAAAAGTCGGAGCCCTCGTTTTTGAGTCACATGCCCTAGACCACACCACCACACCAGACCAATCCGGCCAAAGATGAATCATAATTATTTGAATTTATTGTTATATTTTGTGTTACACCGTTTTGCATAGCTTATATTATCCTTGAGTGAATGAATTCATATTATGTTTAACTTAATTTTCTTGCTACAGTGAATTCTATAATTTATATTATCTTCGTGCTTTAATTATTTTGTATTAAATAAGAATTAATTTATGTACTAATTTTGAAATTAACGGACCGATGGCTTCCGCCATCTGTTGGCAAGTAGGAAACGACAACATACAATTTTGAGCAACTATGATAAATAATTATTGTAGTATGTGTGTGTAAATGTACGCCGGCAAACAGTATAAAAGCGGAGTACGTACCATCAAGGGCAGTCAGTCGGCAGCCGGCAAACAGGTAGGATCTTGTTTAGCTGTGAGAAGTTATACTTCTATAGCTAAATAATATCTAGTTATTATCGAAGAGAGGTTATACCTCTTTCGTGAAATACAACTTGTTGTCGGTAAAGATAGCAAGGCAAGAGAACAGCGGTGTAGACTAAATTCTCTTGGTTTGTTATCCATTCGTTTGGCTATAGTGAGGTAGCGGTAGAGAGCAGGGTAGTGCTGCATTTCGAGAGAACAGCGGTGTAGACTAAATTCTCTCGACGTGTAGTATTGCTCATCGCCGGTTGAACAGCTGGTGCGAGGTTATACCTCGACCTCACTGTTCGACTCGAGATCATCCTCGTTGTACGCACATTGGGACGGTTTCCTTTTCTCTGTGATACCTGTAGCGTGAGTGCCGCCGCCACCCGCGTGTTGTTGCACCGTGTCGAGTGTGCGTTGTCGGTTCGTCCCGAGAGTGCCGTGTCCGTCAATCGTGTCTTCTATTATTGCCTAAGTGTGAATAACTGTAAAATTAAGAGAAGTAAATAAACCGAGCGTACGTTTTATAACGTTTTGTGAAAAGAGCGAGTCTGGTGTTTCATTTCTCTGGTCATTAAATAAATTTTTGTAACGAACCCTGGGAGCCGCGAGCTCTACCCCAGCATAAGGTGAAAACACGTCGTTACAGTTTTTATCAAGAATAAAAACTGGGAATTAAGCACGAATAACAAAATCTTTTGAAATTAAAATTTTGTATTCCCAAAAATTGAAATTACTTTTTGATAATAAACAGGCAAGTGCACGGCCTAAAAAAACACTTAATTGACAACATCTTTTGTAAGTTGTTGTTTGTTTTTTATTTTGTTTTTCTTAACCTACTTACAACTACAATTAATGTTGAGAGAATTTCAACTAATTGTAGTGGGGAGTGTAAGATGAGATAAACCCACTTTTTTATTGTTGATGTATTTTGTTCAAGCTTTGATATTGTTACAAGTAAAACTGTTGCTATAAGTCTTATACGTTTAACAGTTTTATTTGGTTTAATATCTTTAGTTTGTCTAAAATCTTTATGGATGAAGTTTCCTGATGATCTGGCCTAAGCAACCAGTGAAATGCATAGGAATAGCTTATCCCATCAACAATAAATTTCAAGTGTTTTTATCAAGAATAAAAACTGGGAATTAAGCACGAATAACAAAATCTTTTGAAAGTCAAATTATAATTTTACAATCCCGTATTTATAAACGATTATTAAATTTAACAAACGTTTATTCATACAAAATTGGTTTTGTAAACCTCTATTAAATTCCAAAAATTTTTATAAATACGGGCGTGCTATTCAATATTTACCATAACATGTTTAGAGGCAACCATAATATGGATATAGTTTTTCGATGGATGAATTTAACCGTAATATGGTTGTCCTGATAATAATATTGTTAAGGTAACCATAATACGTTTAAGTGTATAGTTGCGGCTTTATTTTATTAAAACAATATATTGTTGAATTCACCCATATTTAAAGTTGCAAGGGAGCTAAACCCTTTTTTGTTAAATAGAAACCAAATATTATTATTCGTGAAAAAAGTTTTGTTCACAACAACAAAAGTTTGTTTGTAGCCATTGCAGAGACCATTCTATGTTTTTTAGCCATATTTTTCTTTGCGTGTACGCAGAAAGTTCCCCACATTTGAAAGCCAACATTCGTCAAGTGATCGCCGAGATATCGACCTAAATGTGCAAAAACTGGTCGAACCTTCCTGAAAAGGATCGACTGCTGTTACCAATCCAGAGGCGGCCATTTTAAATACATTGTATTACGTTCGTAATTGTCAGGTCCAAGCGTTTTAATGATTTTAAACTTTTATTGAAATATTCGAAATGTTTTATATTTTTTTATTGCATATTCTTTAAGTGTATATTAAACACGGCATTGCGACAGTAAACAAGCGCAGATCCGCTTCCGTTTCTGGAAATATTATTAGATTTAAGGCATCTCTCGATCTCTTCTTTAGCAGGACCATGGCATAGGATGAATAGAGGCTCATCCTCCGCAGACTCTCCTATAGTTATTTCACAAACACTCCAAAGGCCAGTTCTCCAGTTCAGCAGGAGTGACCGTGTCTTCAGCTTTTGGGATGCAGAGTCATGTTAAGTAGTTCAAAAATGCCGTTTTTAAAGACAATTTTATTTCAAGTTATATGGCGTTTATTATTATAAAATCGGAGGAACAGCCTCTTCAAAAGCCCCAAATTTTAGAAAAAAAAATTTTGAAAAACTTTCTATACAATTTTTATTTCGATTGTTTTTGTAATTAGGAGACAATAACACATCAAATAGATAAAAGTTTAGTCCTTTTTATTGTTTTCATAGCAAAGTGTTATGAACCAAATCTCGGTTATGATGGTTTTCTTATTTCAATCTTAATCAAATCAAATCAAATCTATATCCAATTGTATGGCAATATTTGTCAGGATATTTAAAACGTTTTTTTTAAAAACTCTAAGCTCTTAATTTATGTTTAACACATAAATCAATAATTTACGCTCGAACATAAAAATTTAAAATGCATAAAAAAATACTCAAACACATTCTCAACAAAAAATCAATAGTTTTTTTCTCTATTCCATTCACTGTAATTTTACTTATAGCCTGTTCAACGATTTCGAACGTTAATGTTCGCATAGAAAGTTATATTTAAAACAAACAAAAAATCCTTAAATTTGTTTTTTTTTTTTTTTTAATATAGTTTTCTATGCGAACGTTGACGTTCGAAATCGTTAAACGGGCAGTTAATTTTTTGTTTTAATGTTTCTCTACAGTTAAACGGATATTTTCAAAAATATTTTTACTTTCGGAAATAAAAATTTTTGATTTATGTATTTAAATTATTAAAACAACAAAAAAGAACGTACACATACATACATTTATACACACTAACAACAATGAAAAAACATAGCAGGAGAGAGGAAATTGCTGTTATTATAACTAACTGCATACTTTAAGGGGAAAATAATTGATGTGACTATTATTTTATGAGTGTAAATTAGATAAAAAAAAAAGAAAGAAAAAGTGACTATTACAGTGTTTTGCCTGAAAAATTCTGAAACCGATAGAAGAAAAAAACTAAAAAAAAAGGATTTGCATTAAGTTGTTTAAAATCGTTATATTCCATATACAGTAGACGCTCGCTTACCTCAATGGAAAAGTTCACATAATCGAGACAATATAAAATAAGTATTTCAAATCATTTTTTATATGTGTACATTAGGGCGGGTTAATTTTTTTTTTTTTTAATGAAGCGTATAGCAAAAACGTAATCTATAGGTGATTCTGGGAAATTTTGCTCAAGAGACGATAACTCTTAGCTGAGTTTGGAGCCCCCAAAATTTCAAAATAGATATTTTTCCATATTTAAATAAATTCAGAATTTTCTTCGATTTTTTCGAGATTTTTTTTTTTGCAGATTATGAAAGTTCAGATAATTTTCAACAACTTTTATTACGATAAATTTTTTTGTTTTCGAACTCTTTTTTGTAAGAAAATCGATCGAAAAAAATCGAAGAAAATTAAGAATTTATTAGTTAAAAGTTCATTTTGGGCTATTTTTCGACAAAACATTCCTAATATCTCTACTAAAAATAAAAAATATTGTTATCAATACAGAAAGGTGATAAAAATACCTTTCAAACAAGCCCAGATTGGGAAATCTACTATAATTCTATCCGATTTTATGACGAATTTAATTAAATTATTCTATGTATATCTAAAAATAACTATTTTGAAATTTTGGGGGGCTCCAAACCCGACTTAGAGCTATTTTCTCTTGAGCAAAATTTCTCAGAATCACCTATAGATTACGTTTTTGCTATACGCTTCATTAAAAAAAAAATTGTTCCATACAATTTAACCCGCCCTAGTGTACATACATAACCTATATAAAGTTTTTATTTTAAACAAGTTTGTTAATGTTTATGTACATGAAAGTAGTCGGTTATATTTTTTTGCTTTAAGGGATTTCTGTAATGCCTTGTCCCTGCCTTTTCGCAATGCCAAATATCATTATCAGATATATTATTTTCACTCCAAGCAATAACTTTACAAACACTTCCTTTGCATTCGTATATACACATTTATTATTCGCCTATTTCGGGGAAGAACAGATTTATAATAAAGGGGGTTTTTTAAAGAGTGACACAAGTTTAAATCATAATAAAACAAGGAAATATGTATATTTTTAATATCAATGAAAGGGGCTTTATTGGAAAGAACATTTTATGAAATTTAAATATGATTTCTGCCATGTGGCCGCCACGGCTGGCGTATAGAAGGCGACAATTTTCAACAACTTTTCGCATTCTTACCTTTATCGTTTTTGAAGACATATGGGCTAATGACTTCGCCAGCCCATAAAGCGAACCAAACAGTAATTTTTGTGGATGCAATGTTTTTTCGACAGCTTGTGGATTCTACACACTCCAAATGCGACAGTTCTGCTTATTTACGTACCCATTCAACCTGAAATAATGGGCTTCATCGGAAAATAAAATTTGAATGGAAATTCAAAATCAATATCAATTGGTGCTTCATTCAGCCCATTCGCCGAATTATTTTGATTAAAAATTTCTAATATTCGCGCGTTGCTCGATATGTCGATTCATAATGAAATTTCAAAGCAAACTAAACAAAAAGCAACTATCAGCTGTTAAATTTTTTGTTTTCAACTTTTAATTTGTTTATTGGATCTTTCTTAGTGGAAAATAACAATAAATATTAACATCTTAAAAACTATTTTTAATTTATAATTCTATTGCCAGTGCAGTAGAATACCATATTGAGAACATTTAAACTTGTTTTAGCTTTGTGCTATGGCCAAGGTGTCTACCCTCTTTAGCCGTGAGTGGTCTCTAAACGAGAGTAGGTTCTGTGCTAGGGGATTAGAGTGAGATGCTAGTTTGGTTATATATATTTAGAACAATATTTTTTCTATTTCATCGCGAACTGACGGGATATTGAGGTCTTTATGTATATTGTCGTTACGAATGAACCAGGGGTCGCCTGTTATGTATCTCAATATTTTTGACTGTCTTCTTTGTAAGTTTGCAATATTGGAAGTGGATGCTGTTCCCCAAAGTTGGATTCCATAGGTCCATATTGGCTTGAGAATGTTTTGTAGAGTAGAGATTTGCATTCTAAACTAAGCGAAGATGAGGAGTTTAGAAGCCATCCGAGCTGGGCAGTTTTGAGTTTTAATTGCGTTGTTTTCGAGTCAATATGGTTGGACCATGTGAGACGGCGATCAAGGTGAATTCCTAGGTATTTATTGTGGAGTTTTTCAGGTATTCTGGTGTTATTTATTGTAACTGTGGGGCAGTTTTCTCTTCGCAGTGTAAAAGTCACATATGCACACTTAGCTGGATTAACTTTTATCTTCCATTTGTTAAGCCATGATTCCAGCTCATGTATATGACACTGTAGGCTGGAGGAGGCAATTTTCGGATCTTTGTGAGTGCTCATAAATGCTGTATCGTCTGCAAAAGTTTAGGTATGAATTTCAGAATTTGTTGGCATATCTGCTGTATAAAGAATATACATCATGGGACCAAGTATACTGCCTTGAGCTGTTAAATGTGTGCTCAAATAAAGCAGTGATGCCAACTCAAAGTTGTGATACTCTAAAAAAACGCCCTTTACAACAAATAGTTACAAAAAAATCAACGGTTGCAAATTGTTTACATAATAGAGATGTTCACTCTTTAGAACCTCATGTATAAAAATTTTGTTGTTCATTATTCTGGGGGTTTATATAACTGAGCGTCAAATGTATATTAATGTAAAGGCGATATTTGCTGCCGACCAGTGTTTTAACATCAGAAATAATTAGAAAGAAAAAGGACATTTTTTAAAGAAAATTTGTTCTGAAATTGGTTTTTCAATAAGTTTAATTTTAATGGAAATAAACTTTTTTCCACGTTTTCTGTTAAAATCATGATATTAAAACTAATTTTGCCTTTTGGCATGCAAGTAAAAAAATAACAATAATTAATCGCGGATAAGTATTTAACGTTATTATCACATTTTATGCATGAGCAACTGATAGAAAATGGAATAAATAGAAAAAACAGTAAAAAGTTGTACAGAACTTAACTACAGGTTTTAGCCTCTTGTGGCATTTGCACTCATTAAAATATTACAGTTCATAAAAAAAAACAATATTTAAACAAATTTAGAAATTTTTTTAAAGACACTAAAACTCAAAATAATTTCAACCGTCCTTTGAACGATTGTTGCGAGTGAGTACAAGTTTTTTTTACCAATTTTTTTTCTCTTAAACTTCTTTATCTACATTTATGGCCAGACTATTCAGAAATTCTTTAAAAGCTTAATTAGCTTATAACAGAAGAACATCAGAAAGAAATGCCATACAATTAACAAATAATAAGATTTTTAATAAGAAATTCATAAAATATTCCACCAAGGACGAACATAAAACTTAATTTTATGTTGAATTTTCCCAAATATGTTCATATTAAAGCTTTTTAAATGGCTTTGAAACCACTTAAGTATTTCTAACTTACGCTCAGTCTTTATCATCAAGAATATCAACAATGATACAAAAAAATTTCCTTTCACATTTGCCAAAAAAAAAAAAATAAAATAAAAAAAAACGCAAAAACAAAAAGAAATTATAACAATACGAGGATAATAACAATAAAAAAAAAGGTTTTAGTAAAGGCTTTCCTTTTCCACAGCTGCTTATACGGACTAAACTGGGCCAGCCAGACAGAAACAAAGGAAAAAGATTCAATTAGAGTTGGGCGGCTTTTCAAACAAGTGCAGACAAATAGGCAAGAACAAATTAATAACAATAACTTCAAATTTTTTATACCAAAAAAAAAAAAAAAACACACACACACGTACATACAACGATTAGGATTCTTAAATTGTATCGTCTCAAAGTCAAAATTGTACCGAATTGGCATAAATTGTACCAAAATGTCACTATTAATAAAAACATAGTAATTCGTAGCACTGTTTATTCGATCAAAACAAAACAAGTTAAAAAGTATAGTCAGTCAAGTCCGACTATTTGATACCCAACATCACAGTATATAAAGAAACATTTTTGGAGAGTGTACCCTATTTAGGAACCATGGACAATCATGAATCCGCCAAAACAAAATTTGTTTTAAGGTTAAGATTCATGTAACAGTCCATTGTTTTAAATATTATTTAGATATATTCATCTATATGAGATTTGTTTGCCCTTAAGTGATTTTAAAAAGGGGGCTTATATGGGATCTATGTTAATTTTTATATCTACTTGCACAACATTTTGTCATGTAAAAGTTATTGTAGCCACTTTTATGTCAAAACCAGCAGATATTAGGAAGTTATGGTATAAAAAGCGGATTTCGGGAGTAGTATTTGTATGGGAGCTATCTTCAAATACGGCCCGATTCCAAAAAAAATTTTGCCAAAATGATGATAATTTGAATCCAAAAACCAATATAAAAAGGTGGTTTAAAGGCACAAGCACTAGGATCATGTGAAATTATGGATCGATTGTTACCATCGAAAGCTATGTATAAAATTTTATCATATTTGCGACCTGTACTTTGCGCACAAGTTAACAAGGACAGACAACCAGCCAGCCGGACGGAGGGACATTGTTAAATCAACTCAGAAAGTGATATTGAGTCGCTTGGTATACTTAAAGCTAGGTCTAGGAGCAATATTCTTTAGTGTTACACACATAAGCATCAGAGATCAGCAATGAATCGTTTTTTCGCTACTCATACTGACTCATGCAATTGTAAGTATAAGTGCGTAGAAATCATTTAAACTAAACTACTCTGATTCACTCATACTCACAAGAGAAATATTTATGAGTGCGACGTCGATATTATACGCATACTCATAAATGACCTCAGCTTGATTTATAATTTCAAGAAAATACTTACAATACTCACAATGATTAACATCATTTAGCTCATCCATTTACCGTTTTAACACAACAGATAAAACACACAACTTAATAATCAGCGCTGCCAGATAAATTTTGCCGAAAAATCGTCCACTTCATACATGTAACTTTAGTAAACTGTAATTGACAAATCGTCACTTTGCTATTTTGGGGACAAATCTGGCAGCCACGCATTTTGCTTCGCCTATACACATTGAGTTGAGTAGATTCTAAATCAAACACTACAAATGTTGATAAGTATGAGTACGATGAATAAAATGAAACTTTTGAGTGAATATGAGTTTGAATAACATTGGAATAAGTATGAGTGCGTATAAGTACAAGAATTTATGAGTCATGATTTAGCTCTACTCACTTTTTCACTACTCATTGCTGATCTCTGATTAGCATAAACGCATAATACCTGTTCCACTATTGCGGTGTGGGTATACAAAATGAAGAAGAATTAGTAAGAATGTATATTTTTCTCTTTTTTCGTCCAAGGCAAACAAAAGACTTAATCCCACCCAGGCTTCCTAAAGGGTTACGAGTACACATACTTATATATGTACTCTGCAAATAATAGGACCAGTCCAAACACGCGTGTAAAATGTAGCCCACAAGGGACCAGGACTAGTCCAAAAGTAACCCAAACGTATGGAAAAAACATGGTCTATTTAACATTACGATGTCCTAGGGCAGGACCATATAACCCAGCTTCGGATTACAAAGTAGTAGTTTTAAAACTACTCTATGATATACTCAAGAGGAATAGTTTTAAAGTCGTTTAAAAACGCAAATATGTCGTTAAAAAACGAAGATATGTTGTCTCACTACAAACACTTTATAACAATGACATGGTCCATGCTTGCATTACATTGGACCAGTACATGGAGTAGTCCATTTTATCAAAATGGAACAGGAAGTGCAATATATTTTGCATGGTATGTACTTAACATCATAAACATAAATTAACAATAATGCAATTTTTGTTAGTTCTGGTCAGGGCTGGAGATATGTTATTAAAAATGTTATTATTGAAAAGAAAAGTGAGTTAACGTGGGTATTTGTTTTTTTTTTTTTTAATTAAGAATTGTACCAGTGTACCAAAAAAGTTCCGATTGTACCATATCCCATCAGTGGTACACACACAGATTCTTACAATATTAAAGTACTCGCCAGCGCAAAATATTAAAAGCAACGCAAGTGGCACCCCTTTTTGAAGGCCTCAATACTCCTTTCTAAAAGATTCGCTTCGTATGATATCCTCCCTTCAAAAGTATGCCTTCTAGAAGGTATAAATTGAAAGGCGTTTCAAAATATTAAGTAAACATTTGCTTAGAAGCGAGGAAGTTTTTTTAAGTGACGTTCCTTTACCCCTTCTATGAGAAGGAAATGAAGTTGTAATTAAAGGGAGTGTGGCAGGGCTTGCTACCAATGACAACCTGTGTTAAAAAATAAATAAGTTTGAAATGCGGCGTGGAAGGCTTGTGTCTGCTAAATAATGCCTCTTATTAGGCCTCTATACTTATACTTGTTATCGTTGGCTTTTGCCTAAATTTTGTGGTTATTGTTGTTGCTGTAATTTATGGCCGCATGAGATTAAAAAAAAAAAACTAAAAATCCCAAATTAAATTGCAACAAATTACAATAATTTTTAATGTAATGTATATTTTAAATGCTGTTGAAAACATTTTCAACACTGATAAATTCTGTAATGTCATTATGATTAATTGTAAACAAGAGAAAATATATAAGACCAAAGCACATTCATAAGGTATATGCATCAGAGAGAGTAATGGTGGCTGTCAACTGGAATTTTGTTTTTTTTTAAACATATGTATTTTAAATGTCAAACTCCTTATACAAAAGTAAAAAAGTCTAGTTCGTGAGGCACGGCCAGTTGATACCATGCACCACAGTTTAAACAGATAAATTGTCAAGAGTGTTCCACCCCATCATGAACCCAGAAGAACAAAATTATGTTAAGAAGTTAAGCTTCATATAAGAGTTCACAGAAAAAAAATTGCAACAGTAAGAGCATTAATCAAAAATAAAATCTGTTTTAATTAAAAATTTAATCAAGTGAATTAAACGTTTAATCAAGTGAATTAAACTTTTCATCAAGTGTATTAAACGTTTAATTGACAATATTAATTTGCACCAGTAAACAAATTAATAATATCAATTAAACGTTTAATTTAGTTGATTAAACATTTCATTCACTTGATTAAATTTTTAATTAAAACTGATTTAATTTTTGATTAATGCTTTTACTGGTGCAACATTTTTTCTGTGTCTAATATTATCTAATGTTGTTTTCTTTTCTACAAAAAAAATGTGACATTTTATTTAAAAAAAATCCAATTTGGTGTATGTTTCATAAAAATTTAGCTCCCGAAAAAGGTGGCTTGTTTTATTCTAAAAAACTCATTCTTTTCGGAAGCAAAATTTTTATGAAACAGACACCAAATTTCATTTTTTTAAATAAAATGTCACATTTTTTTGTAGAAAAGAAAACACCATAAATATCAACATTTATATGAGCTTTGTTCGTCTTAAGGCGATTGTGGAGAGAGGATTTATGTGGGTCCTATGGTTAATATTGGACTTACGAGAAAAACACTTTGTCATAATAAGTAGCTATTGAAAAAGTTATTGCCGCCAAATTTTATGTCATTACCAACATTTATTGGAAAGTCATGACACTAAAAGCTTTTATAGAGAGTTGTCTTTGAAGGAAACTTTAATCAAATATGGCCTAACTTCAATAAAAGTTTGTAAAATGATTCAGACTGCAATAAAGTAAGTTTGGACAAACTTTAATCAATCACCACTTGGTAAATTATCTGGAGTCTAATTCACTTTTATATGATAGACAGTATGGCTTTCATAGAAATCGTTTTATAGGAGAACTGTAAGCGTTTCTTTAGGAACTTTGGAGTGGAGTCGTTCTATCCACCTGTTCGGTATAAGCAAAGTGTTTGCTCTAGATATTTTCAAAGCATTTGATCAAATCTTGCATGGTGCATTCCTTTCAAAGCTTTTTGCGTTTGGTGTCCGTAGTGGGTTCTCTCGATTTATATCTAGCTTTCTCAGACACCGCTCTATTCGTTTTGTCATGGATGACTTCTCATCGTATGAGTTTAGTCTGAATTCAGAGGTACCGCAAGGCTCTGTTCCTGCTCCTACATTTTGTCTTGTTTTTCTTAACGACCTCCTGGGTTTAAATTCTAATCCTATATATTTTTGTGCAGATGACAGCAGCATTTGTCATTCATATTCTCTTTATCATAGAACAAGCCTTTAGGGCTAAAAACACTTGTCAAATTTTTGTCATGCCGGCGTTATATTTGCCGTGATATTTAAATTTTTCTAGTTTCCATCCGGCATTGTCGGTGTCACACATACAAACACATTTTCACTAATACTACTACAATTCTTGATTTAGTACTTTGATAAGTGTATTTGATTCTTTACTGAGTCTTAAGCTATGAAGCAGACCATGAACGACACACTCAATCATGATCTTACGTCAGTCTACGAGTGTTGTCTTGCGAATAGGGTCGATTTTAATGCTCATAAGACCCAATGTTGTATGTTGACCCACAGACGTCTTGTAGAGTCAGCGTCATCTGCATTCGTGGTTGGTAAAGCTATTGAGGAATCAGAAACTCGTAGAAAGAAGCATTCAAGTGTCTTCGTTTTTTAAAACGGTGTAAGAATTTTTTTACTTTATCTGATATCCTCAATATTTATACCGCCTATATCCTACCGAAAATGGAATACATTTCCCAGGTGCTTCAAGGTCTATCGTGTTCCAACACCATTGAGTCTTCAACTTCGGGCAAAAATTCTAGAGCCCATAACTAAATCGTCGGCCGTAACTTCTAATTCTCTCTCATTTCTTCCTTTTGTATGAAAGTATTGTTGAAATAAAAGAGATTTTATTTCACGACGGCTTTTTATGAAAAATAATTAATACCATGTGAGATAAGGCCATTATGGCTTTATTGCTCAATTGAATGGGAGATAAAGCGTTTTATTTTTTTCCATTAAAGCCATCATGGCCTTAGCTTACATTAGCAGTATTAGAAAATGTCTTTATCTCTCATTTCAGTTCCGGAGGCACTAAAGCTTAGTATTAAAATCTGACTTCGCATTCTAAAGTTTTTGTGCGTAGCGACCTGCGGCCGCGCTTACGGGTTTCCTCCTCCAGTAGGACGCGGCAGGTGGCTTCGCTGAATAAAGTTTTCCTGCGTGCGTTTAGAATAAAAAAATGTTTTTCAATGATAACTAAGGATTTCCCCTTTTACAGAATTTTTACGCCATGCATAACAATATTCTGAAAAAATATGGCTTTATCTCTCATTTCGCAAAATTTTAAATATGACCTTACCTCTCAATGAATGGGCAATAAGGCCATTATGGCTTTATCTCCCATTAAATTGAGCAATTAAGCCATCATGGCCTTATCTCACATGATTTTAAAGCACCCCCCTGGAAAATGTGGTCTCGACGTAGTTCTGCTTGAACACTTAATCTCGCATTTAAAAAATTTTTACACTTATGGCCAATTTCACCTGTTCTATTTATATGTATATAAATTCATATTTAAATACAGTTTTTTATATTATTTTACTTTTATTTGACATAAAAAACTAACTTTTAACATAAATTGATATTTTTTCTCAATTTTTTATTTTTAGTCAAAAAAATAATCATTTTCTTTTTGCGAAGATAGATAATAATTATATCCTTCAAAAGATAAAACTAATAAGTTTTGTTTCCACTTACTTAAATGTGTGCGTGTTTGTTTTATGTGTTGGTTGTATTTTTCTTCATTAAAACTTCCTTAATTTAATGGAAGAACATTTTTCTTTCACTTCAAGTGTCAAATTTCTTTTTAATTACTTTTATGCTTGAAAAATTTCTGGTTTAACTATTTTTTTTTTTTTTTTTTTTTTGGCTGGTATTTCAATTTTCAGTTTTGTACAAAACTGAAAAGACAAGCATGTTTTTGTACAGTGTTTTTTTTTTTTTTTTTTGGCTTACAATGTGTTGTTACACAATCTAACACGTATAAGTGTAATTTTTCGGTTTCTACGAAATTAGCAATATAAGTTGATTTTTTTATTTATATTTTACGAAGGCAATGTAACCAGAATGACTTTTTTGTGTTAGTAATTAGAACGATGAATAAAGTGGTACTAGGAACAAAAAAATATATTGCATACAACAACAAAAAATAACACCTACTGCTTACAATTGCTACTTTATAGGAAAGAAGGGCGTCCAATGGAATTGGGAAATAAGAAACAAGAAAAAAATTCATTAAGGTCAAATCAAAGTTTTTTTAAGTATATAGTCTAGGTATAGTCTAGTCTAGTCATAGTCTAGTCATAGTCTAGTCATAGTCTAGTCATAGTCTAGTCATAGTCTAGTCATAGTCTAGTCATAGTCTAGTCATAGTCTAGTCATAGTCTAGTCATAGTCTAGTCATAGTCTAGTCATAGTCTAGTCATAGTCTAGCCATAGTCTAGTCATAGTCTAGTCATAGTCTAGTCATAGTCTAGTCATAGTCTAGTCATAGTCTAGTCATAGTCTAGTCATAGTCTAGTCATAGTCTAGTCATAGTCTAGTCATAGTCTAGTCATAGTCTAGTCATAGTCTAGTCATAGTCTAGTCATAGTCTAGTCAGAGTCTAGTCATAGTCTAGTCATAGTCTAGTCATAGTCTAGTCATAGTCTAGTCATAGTCTAGTCATAGTCTAGTCAGAGTCTAGTCATAGTCTAGTCATAGTCTAGTCATAGTCTAGTCATAGTCTAGTCATAGTCTAGTCATAGTCTAGTCAGAGTCTAGTCATAGTCTAGTCATAGTCTAGTCATAGTCTAGTCATAGTCTAGTCATAGTCTAGTCATAGTCTAGTCATAGTCTAGTCATAGTCTAGTCATAGTCTAGTCATAGTCTAGTCATAGTCTAGTCATAGTCCAGTCATAGTCTAGTCATAGTCTAGTCATAGTCTAGTCATAGTCTAGTCATAGTCTAGTCATAGTCTAGTCATAGTCTAGTCATAGTCTAGTCATAGTCTAGTCATAGTCTAGTCATAGTCTAGTCATAGTCTAGTCATAGTCTAGTCATAGTCTAGTCATAGTCTAGTCATAGTCTAGTCATAGTCTAGTTATAGTCTAGTCATAGTCTAGTCATAGTCTAGTCATAGTCTAGTCATAGTCTAGTCATAGTCTAGTCATAGTCTAGTCATAGTCTAGTCATAGTCTAGTCATAGTCTAGTCATAGTCTAGTCATAGTCTAGTCATAGTCTAGTCATAGTCTAGTCATAGTCTAGTCATAGTCTAGTCATAGTCTAGTCATAGTCTAGTCATAGTCTAGTCATAGTCTAGTCATAGTCTAGTCATAGTCTAGTCATAGTCTAGTCATAGTCTAGTCATAGTCTAGTCATAGTCTAGTCAAAATCTAGTTATATTATTTTACGTTCACAATCCAGTCCTATTTATTTGTTTATTTACTAGTTAATCTTTAATTTAGCTAAAAATTTTTGGGGCAACGTCTAATTTTCTCACCAAAAATAATACAAAAAAAAGCTCATCACTCATTTTCACAACTACTTGTTTTACATTTAAAATTAATGCTACTGGCAATTTTTTTTAGGCCACTAACAACATCAGCATTACCAACCAACAGCTACAGTAGCATTTTTGTAGTTTTGTCTGCTTCCAGATAATAAACAATCCCAAGCCAACGTTTAGAACGACCTTCTTGTGAAAACAAAAAATTACCAAAAAAAATATTAAACTAAATGAACACAAATACAAAATGTTAATGTATGAGAATGTTACGTAAACAACATTGTTGAGAAGACATACTTGCATCTTGCACAATGGGTTTGCTCTTCTTGAAGAATTTAATAAAAACATATTTAGTAAAACATATGCAATGACCCATAGTGCTTCATATAGACTCACAAAATGGCAAGTTCAAAATGCATCTTTTAACTTTGTTGTTTTTTTTTTACGGTAGAAGCATGAGAATTTTGTACAATGCAACCACATACCCATTACCCAAACAAATACTCATGTACACACCGTAATGAATTGAGTAAACGTGCGTGGAGGACGACATACTCCTATCAACAACTACTGTAAAGAGAACACAGAGATGTAAATATTGAACACATACATGCATACATACTTGCTGGTGTTAATATGTTTATAGCATTGTTGGTGTTAGTATATTGTCCTTATCATTGTTACACAGCTTAATATGGTTACAACCAGAGAAGACTAAAATTTGTTCTTTTTTTTTTTGATGTTTTTTGCTTTGTTTTCAATGTTGAGGCTTTTTATTCTGCTATTTTTAAAATTTTTTGTTTAAAATTCCCAATTTTGCACTAAAAAAATCTTATGAGCACACAGTTGTTATTATAACTTTTGCAACAATAAAAATATAAATTATAAAGTTTAAAAAATGTCGACAGAGAAAAGTAATAGAAATTTATTATTAAAAATGGTTAAAACCCATGAAGGAGTATTCCAGATTGAAGAAACCCGGCTCTTAAGCAAAATATGCTGCCGCAGAATAAATAGCTCGAAAAAGTGTAATGTGGATCAACATTTTAGACGTGGGAAATATCAATTGTCATTTTCAAAACAAGAAAACCCATCCAAAGAAACGAATCACGGAATATCCAGTGACTCCAATTGCAACAACATTTCAAAAGGAACTTTGTAGCGTATTATTAGAATCCGAAATACCAATAAAAAAAAGTATGTTGTCCGAGTTTTTAATATTTTATTGAGAAATATTCTCATATGTCGGTTCCGTCTGAAACTTGCATTGTTCAGAAATACATACCAGCATTGTATAGGGAACCTAAAGAAAAAATGTGTGAAGCAGCCATAGACGCATATCTGTGTATAGATTTCCGTAGATCAAAGCACGGACAGGGAAAAGAGATATGTTGCACATTTTCTTCTTAGAGTCTAAGAAGATCTGAAAGGCAATAAATTTAATTTATTAAACATCTGTTTGTAAACATATTTTATTTTTTAAGATTTGAGGGCGTAAAAAGGGCAAAAACGGGAAAACTCAGTGACCCTATATCTCCAAAACTAAAAGAGATACAAAAAAATTTAATACTTATAGTTGCTCGTTAGAAAAATAAGCCCACAGGTGTATGGTACTTTTTTGAAATTCGGATTTTTTTAGGGAGTAAACGGGTATAAACTGTATTTTGTAACTTCTTTTTCACCCCAATTTATCTTTTTAACATACATATATTAATCTTAAAAATACAAACATATATCAAGTCATTACCGCAAAAAAAGCTTAAGTGACAAAAACAAAATCTTACAGGAGATTTTTTTTTTTATTTTATTTCATAAAAATTTTGTATGAATATTGCCGCTTGAGATAAAATTGTTTTTGCTATAAAATCGTAACGGTTCCTAATGTGACCATGACATTTTAGGAGATGATGCAAGTGTTGCCAATAAAGTCGTTTATTAAAAAAGTCGAAAATGGAAAATGGTGTTACTTAAGCTTTTTTTGCGGTTATGCCTCGATATATGTGACGCGAAAAATAGAAAGGTACCTAAGAGTTTTGCCATTTTAAAGATTTAAATGCGTGTATCTTTGGTGTACCATCACTGAGCGTTTTGGTATTGGTCTCATTTGAAAGCGACACATCTCATAGGTCGTCCCTACCTCTTGTTTTGTGTAGTTGGTTTTCACTCTTCCCTTTACCTTACTAGTCCCTTTCTCTATGCGCTGTCACATATTGTACTTTTTCTAAATTCGGAAGCTCAACAGGTGAAAATCGCACCTATTTTTGGTACTTTTTTACAAAACATTTTTCTCCATTCATTGACGTATAAGAATTAAATTAAAGGCTCCCACTAAAAAATTTAAAGATACATCGATATTTTTGATGGTTTAAATGGAGCGAAGAAATAATCTGAAAGGAGAAATACGGGAATTTAAATTTCTTTCTTTTACTTTTTCGTACTGCATGTAGTAATTTTTGAATTTTCTATAACATTGAACTTAGAAACATAAAATTATAGGTGCAGGGACCCGATTGCATGAGAACCTTCAAGATGAAAAATATTGGTACTATTTTTTCTTTTACTGGCACTTTTTGAATTTTCGTTAATATTGGACCTAGAAACATAAAATTAAACATGCATGGTCCAGAGTGAATAAGAGTCTGTAATAAGGAGATTTTTGGTACCTTCTCGCTTCACAACTAGTACTTTTTATAATTTTCGTTGGTATTGGACTTAGAAACATAGAATTAAACATGCAATGTCCTGAGTAAATAAGAATATGTACGGGGGAGCTTATTGGTACTTTTTCGTTCTATAAGTGGTACCTTTTGAATTTTATTAATATTGGAAAATGAAACATAAAATGAACATGCAATATCCTGGGTAAATAAGAATCAACGAGGGAACATTCTTTTACTTTTTTTTCTTTAATTGGCACTTTTTGAATTTCGTTAATGTCCTGAGTGAATGAGAATCTGTAAGAGAGATCTTTTTGTTATTTTCTCGTTTTTAATCTGATATTTTCATTTATATTAGACATAGAAACATGAAATTAATCATGCAATGTCCTGAGTGGATGGAAATCTATGAGGGAAGTTTTTGGTGCTTTTGTGTTCATCTATTGGTATTTCTGAAGTTCCGTTAGCATTGTTCTTATTCAATTATATTCAATTCGTTTATTTATGATAATATGTACAGAAATTTATAAATGTGTTTTAAATAATGTAGAGAGTTTAGATATGCATGATCTTTTGTACTCAAATATAATAATTTTTGATAAATTAGTTAGAAATAATTAACAGTTTAAGATCTAGAGAAAAATTATATAAATAAAACTCTTTAAGAAAAAAAAAAAAAATTGTAAAGATAAAATAAACTAGTCTTAAGGTGCTACCATGATATTACTGATATGCTGATATTGTGATATTTGACAACTTTGGTCGAAATTTAGTTTAAGCCGTTTTATCTTCACGTCCACCATTTCGATGCAATCTTCTAGGAGAGAAATTCCATGGAAGGTTACATTGTTCTTATAAATCAAAAATTAAACATGTAAGGTCCAAAGTGAATTAGAATCTGTAAGGGGGATCTTTTTGGTACTTTTTTGTTATTCAACTGGTACATTTTGAATTTTTATTAAAACTGAACCTAGACGCATAAAATTAATCATGCAGTGTCCTGAGTGGTACTTTTTTACTTTTTTGTTCTTCAACTGGTACTTTTTGAATTTCCGTTAGTATTGGACCTAGACACATAAAATTAATCATGCAATGTCCTGTGTGAATAAGAATCTATGCGTTAACTTTATTGTCCGTTTTTGTTCTTCGTACTTTTTGAATTTTTATTAATATTGGAACTAGAAACATGAAATTAAATATGCAAGGTCATGACTCATGAGTGAATGAGAATCTGTACTAGGGATCTTTTTGGTACTTTTTCGTTCTCTATCTGGTACCTTGAATTTTTATTAATACTGAACCAAGAAACATTAAATGAATCAGGCTACGTCCTAAGTGGATGATAATATATAAATGGGAACTTTTTGGTACTTTTTTGTTCTTCAACTGGTCCTTTTTGAATCTTTGTTAGCATTGGACCTAGAAACAAACAATTAATCATGCAATGTCCTGAGTTAGTGAGAATCTGTAGGAGGGATATTTTGGTACTTTTTCATTCTTTATCAAGTACTTTTTGAATTATTATTAATACTGAACCTAAGAACATAAAATTCAACATGCCGAGTTCAGAGTGATTGAGAAACTATAAGAGGTACTCTTTGGTACTTTTTTTTTGTTCAATTAGTACTTTCTGTTTTTTTTTATATTATTGAACTTACAAAATTAAATAAAAATTTTACGCACTTAATCGGTCCACTAAGACGGATTAAAATTGCTCGTGACATGCAGATTCACAATATTCCTTATATTTGAATAAATAATTATGCTTGCAATTCGACCACTGTGCAAACACGAGTTGTAATAATTTTTGATTATTTGAAAGAATTTGAATAAAACATTTTTTAACATTTTTTTTTTTGTTTTATAAATTTTGATTTTTGCTTGTTTATATTTTTTTCTGTAAAACTATTGAATACTGCCTTTTTTGTCTTCTCTGGTTACAACAAACATTTTACTGCGGCTCTGTAGTCACTGAAATATGTGATTGTTTTTTGAGTGAAAATACATTTTTCTTTAGCCCTAAAACCACACAAAATTTGTTTCGACCATGTTTGTGAGAAAAATCGTATATAGAATTTATTTAAAACTATTGAATATTGCTATTTTTGTCTTCTCTGATTACAACCAACATTTTACTGCGGCTCTGTAGTCACTGAAGTGTGTGATTGTTTTTTTCAGTGAAAATACATTTTTCTTTAGCCCTTAAACCACACAAATTTGTTTCGACCATGTTTGTGAGAAAAATCTCATTTTGATTTTATGGTAGAAAAAAATAGAAAAATTCATAAAATCGCCTTCTATTCTCCCTGGCACAAAGAAATGAAATGATCAAAAGGAATAAAAATTATTAATGCGATTAATTTACATATTAAAAAAGATGCTTAAATTCAGATGAAAAAGACAAAGGAAAATAAATCATTTAACTGAAAATAGTCAGATAGATAAAGCATCTGTGCAAAAATTACGTTTCTCTTAATTAATGACGTTCTAGCAAGAGCAAAAAATTTAGCTAGAATTTCTTTAATTTTCTACAAAGCAAAAAGAAATCCCCTAAAAGTATGCTTTGTAATTTATATAAATAGCTTAGACAATAGTTAAACTTCTTATTCTGTTTTGAATTTTTTCTATTTTTATAAATGAAAAAAAAAATCTTAAAAAAAGTGAAGAAAAGTTAAATTGTACTAAAGTTTGCCACATTCTTACATGTAGTAATCATTTTCATTTTCATTCTCTTTTTTTTCTTCGTTTTGGAAATACGCCATTTAACAATTCGAGCCGAGAAATGACTTAACTGCCAGGGCAAATAAGTAAAGTAAACGAATATATGTATGTCCCTCTAGTCACGCCAAGCCATCACAATTATTTAGTTTAATGATACATATTTAATTTTTGTCTACATATTTATATATTTTTGTAGGCACTCTACATATCGAGCCCTTAATGCAAAAAAAGCTTAGGCGACATTATTTTCAATTTTTTTTTTTTTTTAATAAATACCCAGGCAGAAATTACGACTCTTCTAAATATTATGTACCGCCACAACCCTGTAAATACAAAATTGTGACTCTACCAAAAATATGGTACCATCACAACACTGTAGATACAAAATTACAACCTTAGTTTTTTAATACCGTTTTTAAATAAGATTCAACACCGGTACAACACCCTAAATACAAATATACGACTTTAGCTTTTTAAAGTCGTAGGTATTTACAATAAAACTATACCGCTATAATACTGTATTAAACCTCTATTTCCTAATACCGTGTATGTAATAATTCTATAATTACGCTGCAACGCTGTATATACAAAAATGTAGTCTTATTAATTTAATAGTTTCGTATTAAAATAAAAACACATAAACTTTTTTAGGTTAGAAAATATACAAATTTTTGCTTGTTTATTTAGCGAATTTATATTTGTAACAATATTGAAAATAAGAGTCGGAAGACGGTTGTGACTACGTTGTAAATTCGTGAATCCAACATTGTAAATTTAAATTTACAGTGCTGTGACAACACCAAAAAGAAGAGTCGGAAGACGCACATTTGGCGTTATCATTTTAATATTGTGACAGCATTGTAAATTTGGTTAACAGTACGTTGTATTGATGTTGATAGTACCCCCTGCAACGTCGGCACAACGTCGTGGTGATTGTCTTTTTCTGCCTGGGTAACTTCATTGCCAACACTTGCATCATCCCTTAAAATATCATAGTCACATAAGGAGCCTTTACGATTTTATAGCAAAAACAATTTTATCTTTAGTGCCAACCTTCATACAACATTTTATTATCATTATTATTATTATTATTATTATTATTATTATTATTATTATTAATATTATTATTATTGTTATTATGGCATGTTCTTATTTACAATTCATAAAATTCGAACTTAGTCTAACCACAAATAAATATGTTTTACAAAACTTCTCCATTCCGTTCTATTCCTAGCTATGTATCGCAACTGGTTAAATGATTTTCTAGTTTCAGCTGCAACTGTTCTCCTCCAGGTCGTTTTAGGTCTACCAACATCGCGCCGTCCTTGTGGGTTTATTCCAAGGCAGAATGTGGTATTTCATCAGTTCCTTTTCTGAGAGTGTGCCCCAACCAACCATATCTACGTTTCTGTATTTCGTTTTTAATTGGTAGTTGTCTGGTTCTATTAAGTAAATCCTCGTTTGACACAGTTTGCGGCCACTAAATTCTTAGGATATTGCGTAAACATCTATTGATGAACGCTTGCAACTTCCTGCTGAGTGCTTCGGTTAGGAACCAGGTTTCGCAACCGAACAGCAGTGTAGATTTGACACATGAGTCAAATATACGAATTTTCGTTGAATTGGTGATTGTGTTGGATCTCCATACCTTGCTTAACATTGCAAAACTGCCCTTGGCTTTTTTTAATCTGTTTTGTACATCTAGCAACGACCCGCCATTATGCTGCCAAGATATTCAAAACTGGTAACATCATCGATTTCTTGAGCGTTAACTGTGAATGTATCGAAATTTCTCGCGTTAACTCTCATTGCCTTCGTCTTTGATATGTTTGCCTTCAGACCTACTTTCATTGATTCAGTTGTAAGAGATGTAATAAGGGTTTGCATATCGGTCTGTTTGTTGCTTAACAGAACCACATCATCTGCGTATTCAAGATTACCTAATCTTTGGTACATTTTCCAATTTAAAACCACAGACACTTCGTCTATAGCATCAAATACGATATCCATTACGGTGATAAATACTGGTGGTGATGACGCAAATCCTTGTCTTACGCCGCGGATTGTTGAAACTAAGGCCAGCATGATGTACCACCCTGCACGTTGAATTTTCATAACTGCTTTTTAATGAAATTTAATGAAATAAAAAAAACCTTCTCCTGTAAAATTTTGTTTTTGTCGCTTAAGCTTTTTTTGCGGTAATGATTTGATATATATCAAACTTTGTTTTGCGAATTTCAATTTGGAATAGCACTAATGGCATCTTAGCCAGTTGAAAAGAAGGATATCCCGCGGGACGGTTGTCCAAGTTGGAGAGAAATTAAGCATAAATCAATCTAATAGAGCGGAATGGAATCAGTTTGTGGTGGCCCGTTGTTCCTTATAGGAACCATAGGACAAAATATTTATAGCTTGATCAATACATCACCAGATTATTTCAATACAATCACGGCAATGACTGTAAAAGCTCTTCTAATGTCTTCAAACGCAAGCTGATCACATAATATTCGACTTAAAAGTGAATATATGTCGGATATCACCATGATTTCCTTATAATTTTTCGAAAAATTAAACAAAAGTTTTTCATACCCTATTTTTCGATATTTTCCAAAGGACTAATTGTCCTTTTTCAAACTAAGTCTTTTAATGTCAGACACAAATTCGTCTCATTAAATCCCTTTTTTCGAAACTTTTTTTTCTAATCTAGACCAACTTTAAATATTACTTTTTTATATTCAACATGTTTCTCGTTTTAAATATCATTTATGTCTGTCTGCTGTTGCGTGTAAATTTAAAAGTATGTGTCTGTGTATTTTATCACATTTAATTGTGTATTAAGGTTGCTGACACGAACAACTTAAACAATTTAGGAAGTTTTTTTTTCCAGTAGTCAACCAAAATTCTATAAAAAAAAGGGGTTTGTCTACAGTGGAATTTCTCATGATCGGACACCGGAGAAAACATTAATATATTTTGGCTACAAAAGCAATGTGCTCTAAAAAGAATTCAATGCTTTCTTAAGAACGCTGCCGGGACCAAGGAGGCGAGTCTGCCGAAGGGGGATGACCGCTTAGACAAAGTGTCCTTTAAGGCAGATTAGATGGTACTTGTATTTTTTTAGCGCGGATATTTGTTGCATGTTTTTCTATTATTTAAAAGAAATTAAAGTCTATCATTTAGGGTGCCATAAAATATTTAAAAGTTGTAATAATTTCTTTACGTGGCAAACGAAAATATTGCGTTTCTTTTATAAAAAAAGTAAATAAATTGCTTTAGCAGTCTGTAGACAAAAAATAAAAAGAGGCATGTTTTATAATTATAAGGCCATTAACAATTGTTGCATATTGTTAGGCTAACTTTTCTTATAATATATGGGCATTTCCAAACAAACTTTTCCCAGCATTTTTTTTCGATTCGATAGTATTTGGGTAGCTCTATGTTTAGTGCAAAAGATGGATTTCATCGAGTTTAATGGTGTTTTCTTTTCTAAAAAATAATGATGCATTAAAGTTGTGTAATATATTTATTAGGTTACACGAACCCTTACAAAGTGAGTCATTTTTCTAAATTACAATAGAACAAAATAATAGCTACATTTTACACTCAACACTAATGTGTATTTAGCGTGTTAAATATTGAATGCAAAGTTTGTACTAAAAGCAATATTCACCACGCTTGTAGCAATTTTCAACACCTAATTTTCTTACAATTCCAATAAGCGTTTACAGCACTGATTTTCAATAATTAATGTCAGCTGTTGTTAAAAATTTTGTGACAAAAAAAATATAATAAAAGTAAAACAAACGAAAAACAAAAAGTTTTTATATCCATCACAATATAACTAAAAATCACAATATAACGCAAATTGTCCGCAAACACAAGAAAAACTTATGGTGTTTTCTTTTCTACAAAAAATGTGACATTTTATTTAAAAAAATGCAATTTGGAGTCTGTTTCTTAAAAATTTTGCACCCGAAAAGGGTGGGTTGTTTTATTCTACAAAACTCACCCTTTTTTGGAAGCAAAATTTTTATGAATCAGACACCAAATTGCATTTTTTTAAATAAAATGTCACACTTTTTTGTAGAAAAGAAAACACCATTAATAAAAAAAATACTTGCTTGCATAAAAAAGTACTTTACGCAGATGCAAAAAAGGGTATTATCTCACACTCAGTTATAACTGCGGGTAAGAAATGGAACAAATTTGCCATTTATTGTTGCAACATGTTTAGAAAGGAAAACGACAACTTCTCACATTTTTGCATATATTTTTAGAATGGAACAAAAACTCGCACGAATGGTAGCATATATGGAACATTATTGTCAGAAAAGAAAACACCATTAGTTTGCAAAATAAGAGTTATAAACGTGTGGTCACGAACGTAGGCAAAATAGAAGTCAACTTTAGCTGACAGTAGTGAAATTTAAAAATCTGCGCAATGGAACGGAATATTCAAAAGTGATTAATTTATTTTAAAAGTGTATTAATGTAGGTCTCCATCCATTGTTTAATAGGCCTATTTACCGGTCGCGAACGTTCGATTTTTCCATATTTTTTTTTTTTTTATTATAACCACGCATTTTCCCATAAATGTCTTCAAATTTCCTTACCAAAAAAACTTAATACTCCTTTAACAGTTAATTCTAATGGAGAGATTATGAAGAAAGAGTGTAAACATAACATATTTCTTGCATGTAAAATAAGTATATAAAAATGTCTTTAGAAGTAGAAAATACAGAAAAATATAAAATTTTCCAGTTTCCAGCCCAATTTCCTCAAGTAAAACAGCTGAGATATGCTATGAATCCATTATTTTATAAGAACAAAGACTTTTTTATAATAATAAACAATAAAAGACGATGATAATCAACATTTTATTTTTTCATCCTGGTAGACCATTCTGGGGAAATGCCCATATTCGAACTTTTCCTTTATTCGCTTGCTGCTTTTGGAAGTTTTTCTTATTTTATTATAATTCCCCCCCCCCATTGTCACAAAGCAGAAAAAAATAATGTTGACAAAAACCACGTTGATATTTCCATAATCGAAAAACAACCACATTTTTAATTACTTTGCCACAATCCTATCACGGCCATCCAGCTGGTCATACAATAACAGCGAAAATTTTAAAATCGTTGCAGCAGCCTAATAGTAGGCAACCAGAAAAGTTAATTTACCAAATTTTTGCATTTATTGCAATGTAAATATTTATTTAAACTAATTAATAAATTTTTTTTTATATAAAATTAAAAATCTACATGAAATCTCACTAAACAAATACACAGAAAAAAAACACAACATTTTAATAAACTAAAAAAAAAAAAAACTTTAATTTAAAATAATAAAAATATTAATTGAAAAATTATAAACAAATAATTTGTTTTTCTTTTTTTCTATTTTAGGTAAGTTTTTTCTCATCCCAACTTATGAGACCGCAGTTCATCAAATGCTGGTTACCGATAAATTGCATAAGGCTTGATATATGAAGCCAACAGTAAATGTAAGCTAATTATTAAGTAAAAGGCCAAACAAAATTATTTTTTTTTTTTTTTAATTAATTTTAATTATAATTAATGTAATGAATTCAGTATTTCATTACCGCTAGTTTAAGCACCATTTTACCATAGTTACTTTAACATATGGCAGCATGTTTTAAGAGATCTTTAAGGCAAAACATTTTTTTGGTATATAATTAAAGGGCTTTTTAAATGTTAAGTTGCCGTCAATAAACAAATACTTTTGCGGTTATTGGGTGCAACTAATGCCACACTTTTATGAAAATCACCCACGAAATTTTAAACTTTTAATAGCACACTCAATGTAGAGGTACATAACACGCGTTAATTCGTCGACATGTGTCGTGCGTTTAAAAACTTTAGCGCATGAAAAATTGCAAGTTACACAACGCCCGTTAAAAAAGCCATTCCTGTCAGCTGTTTTATATTTGTTTACTTATTTGTACATTGAAAATGGATTCGAAAATATAACAAGATTTTTTTATTTTATTGGATTTGTTTTATTTATATACTATTGGGGTATTCACAAGGTGTGCTATCATGTTATATTGTCATAATGTTCTAACATTTTACAATGGTTTAAAAATATTGTTGTTGCTTTGTAAACAAAGAGTGTCTTAAATTAATAGATCGTTGCTTGCTTTGTTTATTGTACTGTCGTAATTAATCAGAAGCGACCAGAGCTGAGCGGCTGAGCCTTACCGCGTTAGCTCTTGTAGCCGTCGCCGTTGATGGTATAATTTTATCCGGCTAACATCAAAATTTGACCTGCGGCTATCAATTTTTGCAACAAATCACTTGCGGCGTCAAATAAGATCGGCTTATGACTCTGCTGTTTGGCAAACAAACGAAATAAAATTTATTTCTGATTTGCGTCTGCAAAATGGAAAATAGTCAGGTAAAATCTAATTTAATTTATTAATTCATGGAAAAGAATTAAAAAATACTAGATGACCCGTGCGAATAGTTGTCATTTTTGTAACATAAAATTAAAATAATTAATAGAAATTTTAGTTACTTCAATACATTTTATTAAAAGTATAAAAATATTAGAAATCATAATATAAGTATATCATACATATTTACATACATACATACATATGTTTAAATGCTTTTATAATACTTCTTTGAATACAATGTTACAGGAAATGACATGATCATCGTTAACTTTTTGCCCGTACGAATCCTTAATACAAACAAAAATATATTTCTAATTATTTTTCGTCATTAGTGTTAGAAATAAGCTTTAAAATGAGATATCATTCATTAAATTTGATGCGGTGGTATGGGAGATATTTGCAACCGACAAAAAAAAGTGCTTTAGAAATAATATATATGATGATTTTGATGTTAGGTAATTATTTATTTTTTATATTTGTTTTAAATCTGCTGATTTAAATTCAAAATAGCATACTAAATTATGAGGGGTTGTTCACAACAGTCGTATTTTTTCATGTTATTATTTTAAGACACATGACTTTATGACACCTTGTGAATCCCCCATATGTATATTTTATGTTTTTAAACCTCTCCAATAAGTTTTTCTTTAATAATTTACAAATTTGTTAAATTATTCTTTTTTATTGTCAGCTGATTACTTGTCAAAAATACACAACGCGTTAAAACGTTCAAAGTTAGCCAACACTAGCTTAACTTTTTGCGACAGAAGGCTACCTTTATGGCTACTAAAAGGGGAAGACAACACAGAAACAATAACGGGGTACTATGGATTCTGGTAGAGAAGACCAAAAAAACTGCACGTGTGTCTGTATTTTGAAAGATCACATAGGAATTTCATTTTAGGGGAGGAGGGGTTAAAATTGTTCCCTTTTCTATCTTCCCTTCATAACTGTACATTTTGGCTATTTTCTAGCAAATCGTAAGAAACACGTTGGCCATGAAATTTTACTTAAGCCCAAAACTAAACACAATCAAAAAAAAAAAACAGCCAAAGTCAAGAGTCGAAAAAATACACCAATCGGCTGGGTTGTACTGTATGCTAATTTCATTAATTATGCCAAAAATTACCGTTATAAAAGAGAGTTAGGGGGTTAAAGTGTTCCACAAAAATACTTACCGTAACATTTTCTACAAAGTTGCTGAACATACCAAAGAAGTAAAGTACACATAGATACGCTGCACGAACAGAACAGAAATAGGGAAAATTGGGAATTAAGCACGAAAAGCAAAATCTTGTTAATTAAAAATTTTGTATTCGCAAAAATTACTGTTTATATTTTTATATTTTTTATAAAAAGACAAAATCTGTCACGGACCCTAAGAGGCCTGTAAACTCCTATTTGGGAAAAGTTGATTTAACGATTCTTATTTCTTTTTAACCAAGTTCTGGAAAGTTTTATATTATTTAAGTATTACAACAAAAGGTTTTTGGCAACACTGCTTACATTAATCTCTATTGTCACTTATAACAATAAATTATTTTTTTATGTTTGAGAAGTTGCAAATTTTTTTTTCTAGTTCTATTACTTTATATAAAAGGTATCAACCATATTAGCATGGTTCACTCGGGACAATGTCTGTAATAGGAATTATATTTACTGAAATTAAATGTGTTCTTTAAGGTTATTTCAGTGACTTGTTACTCCAGCTAACTGGTTATATTACTTTCAAGTAACCCCAAAGAAAAAAGTCCAACGGTGTCAAATCACATGATCTTGGCGGCCAATTGACACCGCCATTACGTGAGATAACACGGCCATTGAATTTGTTGCGCAAAAGAGCCATTGTTTCGTTAGCTGTGTGGCAAGTGGCACCGTCCTGCTGAAACCACATATCGTCCACATCCATATCTTCCAATTCGGGCCATAAAAAGTTCGTTATCATCTCACGATAGCGAACACCATTCACAGTAACTGCCTGACCGGCCTCATTTTGGAAAAAATACGGCCCGCTGATGCCGCCAGCCCATTAACCGCACCAAACAGTCACTCTTTGTGGGTGCATTGGTTTTTCGACAATCACTCTTGGATTCTCATTCGCCCAAATGCGGCAATTCTGTTTATTGACGAATCCACTGAGGTGAAAATGTGCCTCATCACTGAAGATTATTTTCTTCGAAAATTGATCATCCACTGTTGCCATTTCTTGCCACCATTCTGCCCATTCACGACGTTTGGAATGGTCAAGAGGCTTTAGTTCTTGAGCCAATTGCACCTTGTAAGCGTGTAAATGCAAGTCTTTATGCATAATGTTCATCAACGACGAGCGTGAGAGGTGCAATTGTTGGGCACGACGACGAGTTGAGGTGGACGGCTCTTCAGCCACACTATCGCGAACAGCAGCAATATTTTCTGCAGTACGAGCTGTACGAGCATGCACTGGTGTTCTCAAATCTTCTACAGACCCGGTTTGCTCGAATTTTTCCACGATTTTTGCGATTGTACGCACATTTGGACGATCAAATTGACCAAAAAAATCACGAAGTGCACGATATGCATTTTGATTTGAACGCCTATTTTCATAATAAGTCTGGATAACTTTAACACGTTGTTGGATTGTGTATCTCTCCATAGTTCAAATTGAGTAAGTCTGAAATAGAGAAATGTCAAATAAAATTCGGAAAAAAACTTGGCGTTTAGGTGTGTTTCACATTCAACATCGGCCCTTACAATTTAACCACCCTTTATAAAGGACATACATAGTTCACTCGGAACAATATTCAAAAGGTGCCGAATTTTACACTTTGTAAAAGGTCGCTGAAATAACCGTAATAAAGACATTTTCATTTAGGTCAAAATAATGCCTGTCGCAGATATTGTCCCGAGCGAACCATATTAATATGATAGATCTCCTTCATATAAAGTTACAAAAACAGATAGCATCAGCCCTCACAAAATCCAGTTCCATAACTAGTTTTGTGTTAAATACCTCTCATCTGGAGTAACTACACCTTATCGCCAGTACAGTGATGTTATTTGAAGGTGCATTTACCAAGGCAAAAATGTATTTTTTTCAGTTTTTGTAAAAAATTTTACCATTTAATAATTACTTCTGCAATTTAATGTAAAAGAAATTTGTACTCAATTATCGTCCTCATGAGATATAAAAAGGCAAAATTTGGTTTAAAAATGTTTAAGTTATTGAAATTTATCGAGGCCATTAACGTAACTCAGGCCGGTTGAACAGGAAATGTAGGAACAAAATTAAAAAAATATTAAAACTAAAGCCGATTTTTACTTAAAATATACTATTTACTTAAGTTTGTGTATACAAATATATATATATATTTTCTTATGTATGAGTTTTTGTCTTCGTACGATACCGTTAACCTATTCGCAGGTATGACCAATAAAAATTATTTTTTTAACGGCAGTTTCAAAACTATATTTTAAATTTTTTAAAAATTTACAAATTTCAGAATTTCTTAATCACCACATTGGGATTTATAAAGGTTATGAAAGGTTACTAAAATATGAAAAAATTATGTTAATACCTCCCATAGATTTTCCGTACCTGCGATTTAAATTTTGGCGATTTTCGGGTATAACTTATTTGTTGGCTAAATTTTGGCGAAGGAGCCCAATTTTCTTTCTGTTATAAATTTAAAGTAAAACTTATTAAAAAATTTTAAATTCCAGATAATTTTTAATAAATTCAGAAGCTTTTACTAAAATCGGAAAACATTAACCCTAAACTCATGAAGATCAAAGTTCAAATTTTGACCTATTTGGAATTTTTAAAGGAAAGTTAGCGAAATATTTTATGTTTTTGGAGTGATTTTTATGAAACTGGAGAAATATATACACTAAAGTCATACTAAGACAAAGGAGGGCAAAAATGAAAATTAACCCTTAAATGCACTTGGGACTAAAACTATCCCAAACTTTGAAAAATCTTTTTTGATAGCTTTTAAAATATAAAAATTCTAGTTCAGTTCTAGAAAAGCTCTACACAGAAAAAATTATTGCCGAATTATTTTCAAACAAACGCTTGTTTGAAAATTTTTTTAATTTCTATAAATTTTTTTATTGATTCAAACAATATTTTTGTTTGATTTTTATTTAACCAACAAAAATGTGGACAACTCTTCAAAAATATGATAAACTCGTTATTGGTGTCAAGTTTTCATAATTTTGTATTAAGTATTTACCGCTCTTTAATGTTGTCGTCTTTTTGCATTTTTTTATTTGATCGTAAGCAACACTTCTTTATGTGAAATATAAGAACAACAACAAAAAACACACACAGTCCATTTTTGGACGCTTTAAAAAAGTGCAACTATAAGAAAAACAATAGCAGAAACAACATTACAAGAAACAAAATCCCGTATTCAATTTTTTAAAACTGTTTGGTTAAATACATCAAATACAAAAATAGAATGATGACGAAAAACATATCGAGTCGGTCTGCTGCCGTTTTTGGTTACATTTCTTCTTTAGCAAAGGAAAGGATACAGCAACAGAGAGTAATAAAGAAAAACATTGTGTTGTGTGTATAAATAAGACTTCGTTCAAATATTATTCCAACAAAAAAAATGTGTCTCAAAGCCAGTCGGCGGCTCTGCACTTCCGTCAACTTCTCATATAGTGCTTACTTGTGTGCGCGTCATTGCTTGTGCAAAAACTTTTTTTTTTGTATTTTCAGTTAACTTTTTGTTTGATTCAGTTAAATTATTTGTTTGAAAAAATCAATGTTTTTTTTCAATAAACAAAATGCAAATAAATTGTTTGAATATGCAAATTTGTTTATAGGACCGATTTCAGACAAAAAATTGTTTGATTCTACAAATTTTTTGTTTGAATTGGAAAAATAATTTTTTCTGTGTAGTTTCTAGTTCTAGTTCAATTTCTAATTTACTTTTAAGTTCAATATTTATTTCAGTTTTAAATCAATAATGTTTTACTCTTCTTATTTTTTGATTTTTTTTTTTTGTAATTTATTTCAAACCAGTCTACATACATATTTCTTCAAAAATATTATGTGTCAAAATTTGTTGTCTTAAGAAGGTGGACTTAATATTCCATTTATTTTCATACTTATTCTTCCATTTTGTTTTCCACTTAATCATCATACTTTTTGCATATTTTCTCAACATTTGAAAGAAGAAAAAAAAAAAGTGAAAAATAAATGTTATTTATTTGACTGATTATGTCAAAGCATATTATATTATTTGTTTTCAAAATGTATATCTTATGAAATATGTATGAGAGAGATTTGTAAATCTGTAGCTCCATTTCACAAAAGTAGAAGAATGTTCTTGTGGTAATAAATATTATTAGCTGTCATCATAATAAATAGACCCAGAAGCAGATATTAACTCACGCTGGTTTCCTTTTACTTTAAAAAAAAATGAAACCATAGAGATTTATCTATCAATCGATTTAAAAAAATATCCTTTGAATCATGATATGGATGATGTATTCAAAAAAAAAAAAAACACATTTATATATTAAAGTAAACAAAAAAAAATAAATACATCTCTAAATATCTAAAGTTTTTTTTAAGTTCTTCAACTTAAAAATGCTTTTTTTACCAAAAGCGATACAGTAATCTCCGCTTAAGTGCGCATGTTAAATTACACAGATTTTTACACATTTAAGCAAAAACTCTAATAAATCTTTAATTATTATTATTATTTATTGCTTTTACGCCATATCGTGGGCGCATAGTGCCAATCTTAAATTGAGACAAGTACAAAACCCCTGACAAATGCGCTAATTATGCAAATGAAAAACTCGGCTCAAAGCGCAAATGATTAATTTAGAAAATTCCTCAAAAAAACATCAATAAAAGAATTAAAATTATATGCAATAGAATTACAATTTTCAATATACTCGTTTAATATTAACTTTTACTTCGATTTAAAGAAAAGGGTTTGTCCTTTAAAATATTTGCAGAATTTTTTTGCACTCTTAGTTTTATATTCTTTATAGAATTATAATTATTTAATGTTCAATTATTTCTGTAACTAAAATTATAGGAATTATTAATTTCGCCAACACATACATATGTTTAAGCTCTGAGCACTCGACACCCTGATGCAATTGACATTCGACTGTTCACGTGAAAATCAAAGGGGGACTAAAAATGAATATTTCGGCAATATGCAATCTGATACCAAATTTAACAAAAAAAAAAAAAAAGTACCAAAAGTACAAATTTTTCGTTTTGGCATCATAAAAAGTAGTCTATGTTTTAATCTGGGGCATATGCTATATCTATAACAAATATTTAGAAAATAGAAAAAGTACCAGAAGTGAAATATTATCATTTAAGGCCCCCAGAAAGTACACTGTATATTAAGCTAGGCTCTAATGGGTATGTATACCAAATTTATCGTAATGAGAAAAAGTAACAATTTTATCCCGTGTTTACCCGTTAAAAAGTACCAATTGTATTTCTTAAGATTGTCCTATATTTTAATCTAGACCAATATGACCAAATTTATCAAAAAATAAAAAAAAAGTAGTAAAAGTACCAATTTTTTCCGTTCTAACATCACTAAAAGTATCCTATATATTAGTCTTGGCCATATGCTGTTACCACACAAAAATTTTCGAAATTAAAAAAGTACCAAAGGTAAACGTTTACCAACAGTAGTTACTTTACCTCATTTAAGGCCAACCGAAAGTACCGTAGGCTGAAAAGAGAAAAAGTACCAAGTTCATCCCCTTTTCACCCTTTAAAAAGCACCAATTTTATCGCTTAAAAAGTACCATATATTTTAGTATAGACCATATTCAAACTGTTTACCAAATTCATCAACAAAAAATAGAAAAAGTATCAAAAGCACCAATTTGTTCGGTGTCTAAATCATAAAAAGTACCATTTATTTGAATATGGCCAAATGCTACTTATCTCTTTACCAAATTTTTTGAAAAGCGAAAAACTACCAAAAGTAAAATATGTAGTACCAACAGTACATGCTTTTCCTCAATTTGGCCCCAAAAAAGTGCACTGTTGTTAATGCTAATGTATATGTATACCAAATTTATCAAAAAAGAAAATGCTAAAAATTAACATTTTTATCCCTTTAAAACTACCAACCAACAGTCGTTGCTTTCCTTATTTAAGGCCAACAAAAAGTACAGTAGGATAAATTTGTATGAATACCAAATATATTGAAAAGAGAAAAAGTACTTATTTTTTGTCCCGTTTTTACCCGTTAAAAAGTACACATTTTATCCCTTAACAAGTAACTTTTATTTTAATATGGATCATATGCAAACTGTATACCAAATTTATTTATATGAGAAAAAGTATCAGCTGTTTCATTTTGCATCATAATCTGGGCCGTATACTATATCTATACCAAATTTTTCGAAAAAATAAAAAGTAACAAGTTTGGACCCCAAAAAATGTACTGTATGTTAATTTTGTATGTTATACCAAATTTATCATGTAGGGAAAAAGTACCAATTTTATCCTGTTCAAAACAACGAATTTAGTCCCTTAAAAAGTACCCTCAATTTTAATATGGGACTTATGCTATCTCTATACAAAATTGTTCGAACAAATAAATAGTACCAAAGTTCAAAGAGTACCAACAGTCGTTGTTTTCCTCGTTTTAGGCCAACAAAAAGTACAGTATGCTATAATTGTATGTTTGTATAACGCATTTATTGAAAAGAGAAAAAGTACAAATTTCATCCCGTTTTTACTCGTTAAAAAGTACTAATTATATCCCTTAAAAAGTATTCTATATTTTAATCTGGACCATATGTCATCCGTATACCAAATTTAATTTAAAAAAAAAGCAGAAAAGTACCAATGTTTTCTTGATTCTTATCACGCATTAAGACAGCTTGACAATCAAGCCAAATCAAGCCCGTCTGGCAACCCTAGCTATACCGCAGCTAACCTGGAACTGAACTAGAACTATTATACGAATCGCATTAAGATCTAATCATTTCTGTTAAAGTTTTTTACAAGCTGCTGCCACAAGGTCGAAGCCAAAAGAAATTGTCTATGTAGTGCCCTGCAGTTCGTATAATGTAATACAAAAATTTGATTTAAAAAAAGAACTAAAAAGAATACTAGATACTTAAATTTTGGTTTATTCCTGCTGTGTTTAACAACAAGCTATCAAATAACTCTTGTAATAAAGACTTTAAAGAAAAAAAACAATTTAAATGTTGGTTAGTTTTTTACCAAATGAACTGGCGGGTATTTATTAAACTCCCGCTGTGTTTATTCCACTCTTTATCCAGCAATCTTTCATAAATGAAATCAAAGAAAAGAAATCAATGAAATGTTTGAATTATATTCATTACGGTCATTAAACACAAGCAGAAAATACTCACTTATACAAACTTAAATTTTCTTAAGCCGTTAGACAAAAACGGCGGAAGGAAATGGGGGAAAATACAGACATATATTCGTCTCTATTTATACAGTCTACTGACTCACAGCCATTTAATACTTCCATTGAATATATTTTATTTGGTATATTGTTCTGAATCAATAACTTAAACACCCACTTAAGAATAAAAAAAAAAAATTGTTTGTTATTAAGAAATTGTTTATTAAAGAAAATATTGTGGGCCATAATTTATTGTAATTATATTTAAGGAAAAAAATCCATATGGTTTACATTAAAAATCCCTTTAGATTTAATGTCTTGAGTCCTTGGAGATGGAAACACTTCATTTGTAATAAAGCAAAACTAAAGAGATTTTGTATATTTCTATCAGTGTTCGAAAATAAACACTTCATATCGCTACTTCGTGTTCGGTGCGGTAGATTTGTGAAAACAACAAACGCTAATAGTGTTTGTGTAGAAAATCATTAAAAAAAATAACGTTTCCCTCTTAGTCATCTTTCGAACACAAAAATAATACTGTTTTTATTTTATTCATACTCAACAAAAGATGAGAACATTTAATTCCGTTCTTTTTTTTAATTCCACAAACTTCATTGTATTCATTGCTCATTAATGCTCGTCCCAAACAATACAAACATTTTTTACAAAAACAAAATACACATACGGTCTTTGCTAAAATTTTTTGTTTGTTCATTTCTTTATCAATGTAAAAAAAGAAACCTTATAAATCATTAAAATATAATTTCTGTCTACAGTATCACTACAATTGTTTTGTTTTTCAACGAAGAACAGAACACTATATAATGTTCGGCACTTTCTTGAAACTAGTTACGAACCGTATTAAGGATTGTGTTCGTCTGCACAATCACTAAAAAAATAGATATCGTTCTTGGGCGTGTGAGCCGAACGCTAAATAATGTACTGTTTATTTTCGAACACTGATTTCTATACATTTTTGCTGTTAATTGATAAAGATTTTTGTGGCTACTTATAAATAATTTAACGTTTATTTTCTCAGATTTCTGAAGAAAGTGGAAGGGGGGAGGAAAGTATAATGTAAATGAATTAGTTATTAAAGACGTAAAAAGGAAAGAAATTTTCTATTCCAAAGATTAAAGAAGGATTTATTAAAGACAATTAACGAATAAGAAAAGTTTATTAAAAAGTGTTTTCTTATTATTTAAATAATAAAACAAATTAAAGACTGTAATTTATTAAATAACATATGTTTATAATTGTCAATATTTTTTATTTTTAAAGATAAAATAACTTTTTATTTAATCTCAGAGTTTTCTTACTGCCAGATGGCTTTGAAATTTTTGTCAGATGTTATCTTGGTATAATGAAAAACCACAAGATATTTAAAAAAAAAAAATTTACAGGATAAACCCACACAACCAACAAAAGACAAAACGTTTTCGTGTTTCAAGTTAAAGGCACTTGCTTCATGCTAACCCACACCAAATAAAATGTCTAACAAGTTTTAGTGTCAAAAGACGGACGAAAATCAGCCAGCAATGCGACAATGTGTTTTGTCTTTTTCCTTGTTTTCGCCTTGTCTTAATTGGTGTGGGTTTCATTATAAGAAATCACGCAATTATGTACAACCAAGTTCGTTTCAGTCTGTGTTGTCTTACTGGTTGTATCAAACCGCATGTATTATCTGCAACCCATGTTTTGTCGTAGTAATGGTGTTTTCTTTTCTACAAAAAATGTGACATTTTATTTAAAAAAAAATGCAATTTGGAGTCAGTTTCTTAAAAATTTTGCTCCCGAAAATGGTGGCTTGTTTTATTCTAAAAAACTCACCCTTTTTGGAAGCAAAATTTAATGAAACAGGCACCAAATTGCATTTTTTTAAATAAAATGTCGCACTTTTTTGTAGAAAAGAAAACACCATAAGTCAAAAAGACAGTTTTGTGGTTGTTTTTTTTTTTTTTTGCTGTGGGATGTATCATAATAACTAATGTTCGGTTATCGTGTAAGTTAAGAAAACAGTTTTGTCTTTTGTTGGCGTGGGTTCCGCCTTATAAACTGAAGACAACTCCGAGAACTTAAAACCAATAGAAAAAATTACAACTTTCCGAAAAATTTTAGTGTCCAGGGTATCCAGTATGACACCCAGTTCAACTACCCTGTGATAGGGCAGAGTGAGTAATTTTAATACGAATATGAACAACTTAATGGTGTTTTCTTTTCTACAAAAAATGTGACATTTTATTTAAAAAAAATGCAATTTGGTGTCCGTTTCTTAAAAATTTTGCTCCCGAAAAGGGTGATTTTTTTTTAGAATAAAATAAGCCAGCCTTTTCGGGAGCAAAATTTGTATGAAACAGACACCAAATTGCATTTTTTTTAAATAAAATGTCACATTTTTTGTAGAAAAGAAAACACCATAATACTTTGCTTTTTATATAAAAACGTTTTTACCAAGTTTTGAGTGTTTACTCTAAATGGCAAATATTTGTACACGACTTAAAAGTGACAATGTAAAGGGTATAACTAAACACTCTTTTCCCCCTTCCTTCCGTCTTTCCTTAGCACTCATTCCTTCCTTAGAAATTGCAGCTATCTTAATACAACTGCCCAAATATACATTGCAATAAAGCCTGGCAAATCCACCACCAAGCCGATATTCATATTAGTCAAAACCCAGCCCGATACGTGCAAAGATATTTGAGGCCATCCCTGAATTCGAATTACCTTGGACTTGGGATGATAAGATTGTCCAGGATGAATTTTACTAATACAAAATCAACAGTGAAAATTGGAAAGGATCACTTTGAGTCATTAACCACCTTATGCGGCTTTGACCAAGGTGACAGTCTGTCATGCAACCTCTGCAATATTTTTTTGGAGAAGGTCGTACGGGACGCGGCAATATATAGAAACAGCAAAATGTTCACCAAAAGCTACATGCTGCTCGCATATGCCGATGATATTGGGATAATGAGACGGTATTTGCGAGATGTCACTGCTGCCTTTGCTAATGTAGAGACAGATTGAGCAAAACTGGGCTTGGCAGTAAATGTAGACAAAACTTAGTTGATGGTTTTAACGAATAGCCAATTTACGAGATAAGGACAATCTGTGAACGCTGGTAACTTCAACATTTGCTTGCCTCGGTACCGTTATAAATAAAGCGAATGACATTACTTCGGAAATTAAGCTAAGAATTATACTCGAAATATATACTAATTTCATCTAAGCAAAGAACAGTGGCTTCTCTCGGCAGACGCAGCTTACACTTTGCAAAACACCTATTCTTTACGAGCTTCTTTATGGCGCAAAGGTATGGGTAGTTGCTCAAGCAGATAAAGTTATTCTTATGGTGTTCAAGAGAAAAATGTTTTGCAAGATATACGGGACAATCTGCTTAGGCGGAGAATATGGTTATCGTTTGAATCAAGAGCTGTATTAGCCATACGCAGACATAAATTTAGCAAAACGCGTAAAAATGCTTAGAAGGCTTGGTCATGATGTGCGAATAAAGGGCGATGCTCTAGCAAAAAGGCTATACAAAAGCCCCTCGTGGAAAAACGAAAAAAGGGGCGACCGAAACTCTTTTGGAAAGACCAAGTAAAAGAAAAGCTTTCTAAACTCAACGTTAGAAATTGGAGAAGAAGTGCAGAAGACCAAGGTGGCTGAAAAACTATTCTTAGTTCGGCCAACAACTCATAGGGGTCAATAATAATGGCCAAGCAAGAAAGTTACACAGCACCTCCTGTTAATTAACTACAGCATCTAAAAAATATTCGCTAGCAGGCAGCGCTTTCCGCAATGGGTGAAAAGCCAGCCCTTTTTAAGATCTCCCTTCATGGGATTTTGGGTATAAGCTATAAAACCCCACTTGATACCAAAACAAGACCCACCACTAACTAGTCCAGGACTAAAGTCCTAGGGAAGACTGGTTCCCGTGATGCCCAGTTATGGATTTTTGGGCAGCTGTGATCATGCCGAATGTTGGGTTATGGCAGCAACATTTACACCAACTGTTGAGATATCCCCAAAATATAACCCTATATACCCCATCGAGTTTTAATGGTGCATGAGTAGAAAAAAATTCACTAAAGCACCTTGGCCTCATCTTATGGTGATCTTAATCATCGGCTGACGAACAATAAGCCGCTGTGTATGAAGACAACCTATGCACACAGGCTGCAGTTTCAAGTATACAATCCGTCGGAATAATACGATCGCCCATTGCTTAGAAGCCAAAGACATCTAGCCTCTGCTTTTTAGATTTTTAGAAAATCGTTTAATATGTTAAGAAGATGTAAGGAGGGGGAGCTTTTATCCCTCTTGCCCTCAACATCTATTTCCGTTCAGAAGTACCTGCCTATATGCCATATTTTAAGAATACCGGTTTTATTGATTAGTTAAGAAGATATATGGAAGGGGAGCTATTGCCACTCTTGCCCTTTTTGCGCCCTCTATCGGTATAAAATATACTTTACGACCTATTTCATACCAAACAACGGTCAAGCCGTTTCGGAGAAGTTCAAAATAGAGGGCATTTTGTTGATATTTGTATGGGGGTATATATTTAGGAAAATCTAAAAGCCATATCTCCATGACCCGTTTCCGCAGTTAGTGGTGACATCAAAGTGTACACTTATTTATATATATATATATATATATATATATATATATATATAAGATTAATTTAAATAGGATTATTAAATGGGTTTGGTTTGTTTCTATGCAGCTTTCAAACAATGGGTCCGCCACCAACTGAAGAAATACAATTCCTTTTGGTGGTATTAAGTCAAATTTGCATACAAAACGTACATCAGTAATGTAATTTGACTTAGAATACACATTCGAATATCAAAAATATATAATAAATGTTACTCACCATGAGGAAAAAAATCCTAGATTCTATTTATATAGATTTATTTAAAACTAATTTTGGTTTTCATACAAAATTGTTATTTAAACCTCTAACAATTTGTTTTTAATAGTATTTTAGTTTTGAAAATTGTCGATCACAAAATTCCTTTCAAGTACCTAAAATTAAATTTTTTTATACATTATGTCCATTTAAGTTTAACTACCAATATTTGCATTTAGTTAATGAAGCATTTTCATTTATATTCTCATTCGGTATGGTCTTAATAATAATAATAATAATGGAAAACACAACCACTAGAACCACCTTTCATCGGCAACTGCATGCACACGCACACACACAAATACACAGACTCTTTGATGCAATTAGGCGTTATAAATGCTTAAAATAACCCAGCAAACGAAATTTTGTAAAAGAGAAAAGCTTGTATAACCATTTTTTGTCGTATAAAAGAAACTGTTTTTTCTATTTTGCACAAAAATTCCCTTTATTCTTTTTTTTTTGTTTTTTAAATGTTTGTTGGGCTTTCAGTCCTCTGAGCATTTAAGTATGTGTGAGTTTAAATATTCTTTGCATGTTTGTATGCACGAGTAAAGAAATATTTGCATAATGGTCTTTCATTATGTATTCAATTGTAAAGTAATTAACAATTTCTTAAACATGTATCTAAAGGGTGAATTTGTTAAAAAAGTTTATCTGAATTAAAAGCAAAAAATAATTAAATATCTTAAAATTAATTCTGTATTCCGAAAAAAAGTTTGGTTGGTTTTTTTTAAGCCAAACCAAATTTGCTTTGTTTTTTTTTTTTGCTCATTTTATTCCCATTGCTTTTTATCTTATTAAAGATAAATATTCGTATTAATCCAACAAAAGTTCGAAAACTTTATACAGGGAGGACACCTAAAGGATGACAGCGGAGCAATAAAGGACCGAATTGTCTTGTATTTTTATACCAAACAGTTTTGACTTTCTCTCCTTGGGATCTTATTGATTCAACTGGTGCACAGCTCTTAACAAAAAGTATAATTTAGAGATATCAGGGGGCTAATTCTGGCAGTCGTGATCGAATACTTTTTCGATCGAGTCGTTTAGTATCGACAGAAAGAATTAGAAATAAAATAAAATTGGTTTCGAATAGAAAAAGTATTCAACCACGAATGCCAGAATTAGCAACCAGGGGAATAAATGGACCGATGGGTTTAACTTATTGTACCATGAATTTTTTTCACGCAAAAATATTTCATATTTCTTCTTCTGGGTCCAAATTAAGGCATACGCTATCGATAGATATGCCCATTCAAATTGTGTTGTAATTTCCATCAATTTCTATTTTTTACAGGCCCGATGCCTCTCAAACAATAACTTAAAAGTCTTTTTAATTTCATGCTTAGCAAGCTGTTGTAAATCCTAGTTTTAACAGGATATTCTCAGATATGTTTTTCATACACTAATGTCTTTATGTCCCGATCGAACTTGGAAATGTTAAAAATAACACAAAAAATTAAATTTTAATCAAATAATTTTTTTTTTCAATAAACGGCATTAACATTTGATAATTATTTCGGGCATATGAGCACCGCGTCTGTTCTTTTTGAAACGTATTTTGGACTTCCAATTTTGGGTTCTTCTTCGAGCATTGCTGGCTTTATGTCACGAAACGTGTAAACCACTCCAAACGGTGCATTTTTCTAAATGTAATGGAGTCTACAGGTTCTGCTGTAGATTGATCTCACTTCATTCGAGGCCATTTTTTATTTACAACTCCTTTCAACAAAACCTGAGCTGAATGGCATAAAAATTACAAAACCGTCTATAATTACGATTTTTTAAGTAAATGTGTAAAACTTTGGCAGCGTGATTCAAGCTTAAATCTATTAAATTAATCTGCTAGTCTGATCATACAAGTCAAAAAAAGCGCAGTATAACTGTTTGTTTGCCCGCTAACCAACTTGTAAGATCTACCGAACTTCAAACAGCATGTAAAAAGGATCTTACGTTGTCCCTCTCGTGTTCTTTTTATGTAGTTCTTCTTGTTCCAAACCCATAATCTTAAAAAAAAATGTTTTGGAATCTAGGAAAAGAAGATCATTTGGCTTAAAACTTTTATACATGAAGGAGGGAAGGTGCCCCTTGGCGTCGGCTTTAAGTAACAACAGGAATGCCTTAAATTACCGAAAGGGCTACAGTTCATTATTACTTTTTATTTAAAACATAATTGTTTAAAAAAAATTGGTATTAAATACAGAATATTAATAAAGAATATTTTTTTCATTTAATTATGATAAAAATTATATCTGGCAAGTGATTGCCATTTTCTGATTCGCACATACGTGACCATAACTTTTCGCCAAAATTACGAGTGCAATTGTCGGGTGATTTTTTAGCTATTATCTTTTTGGCAACACTTGTTTAAACAGCTGACGCACGTTTCGTGTTTTGTTTCACTGTCAAACATCTTCAGTTTGGTCTATAATTTAACCATGAATCGTCTTACAAACGAACAACGCTTGCAAATTATTGAATTTTATTATCAAAATGCGTGCTCTGTTTAGAAAGTTCATCGCGCGCTTCTTCCATTTTATGGTCAGTTTAATCGACCCACTGAAGCGGCTATTCGGTACTTAATAAGCAGAATTATCGATTTTGCAGTAAAGATCAGCCAGAAGCATTGCAAGAGCTACCAATGCATCCAGAAAAAGTCAGTTTGGTGCGGTTTATGGGCTGGTGGCATTATTGGACCGTACTTCTTCAAAGATGATGCGAATCGTAACGTAACTGTGAATGGTGAGCGCTGCCGTGAGATGATATCCAACTTTTTTTTGCCCAAAATGCTAGATCTTGACTTGCATGACATTTGGTTTCAACAAGACGGTGCCACATTCCGCACAGCACGCTTAGCAATGGACTTCTTGAAAGGCGAGTTCGGTGAACATTTTATTTTACGTTCGGGACCGGTCAATTGGCCGCCTAGATCGTGCGATTTAACGCCTTTAGACTATTTTTTGTGGGGCTATGTTAAAGGTCATGTCTATACATTGGAAGACAACATTGAAGCATTTATTCATAAGATACCAAAATGTTGGAAAGAGTAAGCCAAAGTAAGCGCATTCACGGTCAACATTTGCATGAAATAATCTCCAAACATTAAATTATATGGACCGTACTATCGATTCAAATAAAGATTTCATCCATTTTTCTGAATTTTATGTGTTTTTTTTTTAACTTTCCTAAGCTGTTAAAAAATCACCCATTATTTTTGTTCGACTGTAGTTATTTCTACTTAATTCCCTAAAATTCCATTAAATGCTTAAAAAAAATGAAAATAATTAAAAAAGTAATAAGAAATTCAAGCCCCTACGGTAATTTTGGGCCACCCTATAGATCTAAAATAAATACACTGTATGGAGTCCTAGATAAGTATTTATATTAAGCGATATTTATCGCTGCAAATTTTGTTGCTCTTGTGTTTACATTGAAAAATTTTTATGGCAGCATCATTTTCTGTGAATAACGCATTTTCAACCGAACTTAAATACATTTTTCGTCAAATGAGTGAACAATGAGAGAATGAATGAGAAACATAACGAGCCATAGAGCACACTCGCTTGTGTATCCCTTTTAATTCCCTTCTCCCTTCTCGCCCATAGAGAAAGAATCGAAGCGATAAATATCGCACAATGTAAACGGGCACTTTTGTTTTTTCGTTACATCCTATTTTTACTTTTTATGCATCCATTATTTAATTTAATCCATAATTAAATTTTTAATCTTTCTATTTATATTAAATTGAAGTGTTAAAGTAATTTATTAATTTTCTATTAAAAAAAATAAGATTCCCAATTAACATCTCTTTTTGTTGAACACTCAAAAAATCTTATATTCAACAAATTTTCATACTTAATTAAGAAAATTTGTTGATAACATATTTAATGACATGCAATATACATTAGCATTTATGCTAAGACAAATAGAAAGGCCTTAATAAGTTCCTAAAAACCCAGCAGTTCTGAAGTCAACTCTTAATCAAAAAATTGTCCAGCAAAACTTTAGGAAAAGTCAAGATTTTAGAAATAAAATCGGCAAATAAAATCGGCAAATAAAACCATTTTCCCAAGCATATAATGGTAACTTCAACCATATTACTGTAATCAAGAACCACATTATAGTTATATATCATATCCATCAGAAAACGGCAACGATTTTATGGTTGCCTTCGACTTTGTTATGGCCAATAATAAAATTGTATTCTGTCTAGACCTTTTTGGACATAAAGATTTGGGAGCATAGAAAAAATTCTCCGAAATTGGTCACCAATTTAAAGCATTAATCAAAAATAAAATCAGATTTAATTAAAAATTTAATCAAGTTAAGTCGAGATAAGATAACTACAAAGTCTAAAAAAAAAAACTCGGTGAAAAAATCAATTTTATTTAATAAATAAAATAAACCAAAATTAAAAAAAAAAATCGTCTATGATAAAATATTTTAAAAACGTAAACAAAAATGTTTTTTGAATGAAAATTCGTATGATTAACAACATTTCTTTCAACTTTTTAAATTTGATTTAATATGTTTTGTCAAAATGCCACAGAAATGTTTTATCAACTGAATTTAAGGTTTTTTTAAGTGAATTAAACGTTTAATTTAACTAATTTTTTAATTAATTTAACAAATTTTTTAATTGAAATAAATTTTTATTTTTTTTTTCTGTAAACTCTTCATTAAAGCACGACTAGAACAGAAAGTAAAAAAGAAATTCTCAGTCGGCTGTCGAACTTCACTTGAGCTGAGATTCGAGGAGTTTTTAAACTCTTAACTCTATGATTGTGTTAGTTGGGAATATGTTTATTATACCCACACAACAATAGTGGAGAGGGTATTATGTATTTGTGCTGATGTGTGGTCCTTGACCCACCTTAAAGTATACCGATCGACTCAGAATCACGATGTCCGTCCGGCTGGCTCTCCATGTAACCTTGTGCGCAAAGTACAGGTCGCAATTTTGCAGATAATTTGATAAAATTTGGGACATAGGTTTTTATTGCCACAAGGACTAAGCCTATTGAAAATGGGTGGAATCTTAGGACCACCAGGGAAGATAGGGGGAAATTTCTTCCTCTCAGAAACTATCAAACCGATTTTAATGATATTTAAAACATAGATAAAACCATATCTATATGGACACAAAAGGTATGCATTTTTTAAAAAATAGGACCATGAGGGGAGATAAGGGCGATTTCAGCCTCTCAAGCCGATTTTAATTAAATTTAAAACATAGATAGATCCATATCTATATGGACACATAAGCTATACAGTTTTTCAAAAATAGGAGTCCCCTTGTGCTTCAATGTGCAGGGGATAATTTCTGCTTCTCACAAGCTTTCAAACCGATTTTAATGAAGTTTATAAACATAGATAAATCCATATTTATATGGACATATAAGCATGATGTGTTTTTAAATACTGTGGTGTAGGGTATCATATGGTCGGGCTTGACCGACTATACTCTCTTACTTGTTTTGTTGTTATATTTGTGCACGATCAAAATTTTGATAGAATTTCTTTGAGAGAGTCCTTTTCCTGTGGTGTTGCCTGCCTTAAAAAAATAAACTTAATTAAATATCTTAACATCAGATAAGCATTATTTCACAATGCATTTCAAAACTGTTGTTATTTGAAAGCTTAAACACAAGCACTTGTTCCATTAAAAAACCATCTAACGCCTAAAAGTATGCTATACTTTTAATTTAACCACAAATTGATTGATATTTTCTACTGAAATGTCAAGATAAAATAAAGACATAATTTTAATTGAAATAAATACTAAAATTTCCTTTAAAATGTTAATAACTATTTCAAGGAATGTCTTATCAAACAAAATTGCATAGAAAATAAATACAAATACATATTTCAAGTTAAGTTAATATTTTTTTTTATATTTAATTTAAACAAACACGATAATTCAATTCCATTATAACGTTAAACAAATCAATTCCTCAAAAAACTGAAGGCAAAATAATTCTACAAAAATAAAAATGTTCAAAGGAACTTTCCTGGAAAAGCGATTTCCCTTAAATAATTTTATAATTATGAAAATTAAATCATACAATTTCATTAAAGATATTTTAATAAACACAAAATGCTTTCGGAAACCAAGACTTGATTAAAAATAAAATATATGTATTTTAAAATTCACCCATAAGCATCCTTCAAAAACAAAATTACTTAATTAAAAAAAACCGCAGCTGCCTTAAACACCACCTGCCAAATTTGCTTGTAGCCCTTAAGCGCAATCTCATCTTCGTATTGGTTTTTAACGTTCCGAGGAAAATCTGAGTTTTATGTCTCATTTTCCCCCCTTTTAAAAAACCCACTATTCAATTGTGCGCGTTGAAGCGTTTTTAATTATTTTGCTGTTTATTTTTTGGTTCATTATTTCTGTGGGAGTAGAGCAAAAAAAAGCACTCCATTACTCTGCCAACAGCAAACAGACACTAAAATGTCCGACTGTTTGTTCTATAGTTTATCATCTGTCTTTGCCAGTGGTACTATTTTTACTTTTTCTTATTTAATAGCTTTAAAGCTGTCAGTTGCCAAGACCATATATCAAAAACCATTGGAGTATCAACTGACTAAAAGAATATTGATGGAAGGGGGCTTAAGATGTTTTTACGCGCTCAATTCACAAATAAGTCGACCATTAAAAAAAAGTAAAAAAGAAAAAATAGATGCACACAATTTCATAAACAAAAATTCACGTTTTTTTTATCAGTTTTAGTTTTGTTCTAGTATTTTTGATTACGAATTTAGTTCTAGCTTAAATCTAGTTTAATTTTAGTAAAGTCCTGGTTTAGCTCTAGTTTAAATTAAGATCTTACAATAAGCAAAAAAAAACTCCCTCACAAAATATAAAACACTACAATACTTCAATAGTCAACGAATATAATAAACATTTTGAACTTAAGAAAACACATTTGTCGATATGGTCACCTCTAACAAAAATACTTTTAGCGAAAAATTTTAAACTTGGTTATCTTAACCATATTATTGTCACCGACCTGCATATTATGGTTAAATTAGTGGTGTAGTGGTAATAGTGCTTGTTTACAAAACCAAGCACCCTAAGGTTCGACCCCTGGCAGAGGACGAACAATTTCATCATGGTGTGCGAGTTTTAAAAAATGAAGTGGCTTCAACATCCTGAAAAAGAGGACAACATCACGGCAAAAGTCAGAAAAAAGGTAGGAATCAAAGCTTAGCAAGGTTCCCCACAAGGTACGCCACGTTCCGCAAGCTGTTACAAAAACACCAACAGCCACTACTCCAAATAAAAGGAGGGCTTTATTTTCAGGCAATAACAGATGGCAGCCGCACTACCGTAGAACCTGCTACAGTGAACCAATCATCTGCTTAGCTGAAACAAAAACCGATTAACGAAACTGATTCAAGGCAATATAACAATACTGAATGAGACTCCAAGAGCCTAGTACAGTGAAATCTTACATGTGAAGACGCGAAAACAACTGCAAAAAATCGTGTAAAATGGAGATCCTTTGTGGAAACCATAGATAATTTTTTAAAAAAATGTTTCGACACCCTTCAGAGAATTGCAAAGCCATGTTTTGTAAAATAATAAGAACATTTAAAAAAAAATTTTAAGAAACGCTTTTCTTAAAAAAGAACATTTAAAAAAAATTTTGCCGGCCCCCCCCCCCTAGATTTTATCCTGGCTACACCCATGTATTCGTGTACTGTCATCAGGAATATGTATGCCTGCAAAGTTTCATCCACTTGCATTGAGCAAAAGCCGGTCAAAAAAGCATTTTCCAAAAAAAAATTTTTGCCCCCCCCTAGATTTTATCCTGGCTACACCCATGTATTCGTGTATTGGCATCGGGAATATGTATGCCTGCAAAGTTTCATCCATTTGCATTGAGTATAAGGCGGTTAAATTAACGTTACAAAATTTGATTTTCCGAAGTGAAGTTAAAGAAAAGGTTTTAAAAAATATTGCCCGCCCCCCTAGATTTTATCCTGGCTACGCCCATGTATTCGTGTATTGTCATCGGGAATATGTATGCCTGCAAAGTTTCATCCATTTGCATTGAGTATAAGGCGGTTAAATTAACGTTACAAGATTTGATTTTCCGAAGTGAAGCTAAAGAAAAGGTTTTAAAAATGGACGACCCTCTGGTCCAACCAAAGCGCACGATATTATTTGTAAATAAAACAAATAGTTTTCAGAGAATTATCTTAATATTTTTTATTATTATAGAAGGATCTATCACAATTAAATGTAAAACAAAATAAAGGCCACATTTTCGCCACGGCTTTGGTGGCGTACCTCTATCCGATGGTCCATATTTTCTATGACTCTGAGACATAATTAAGGTTCAATGTCGTTAATGTGCCGAATTATCTCATGCTTTAGCTCTTGAATTGTTCTTGGCTTATTGACTTACACTTTTTCTTTTAAATTTCCCCAAAATAGAAGTCCAACGGCGTCAAATCACATGATCGTGGCGGCCAATTAACATCGCAACGACGTGAGATAACACCGCCATTGAATTTCTCGCGCAAAATAGCCATTGTTTCGTTGGCTGTGTGGCAAGTGGCATCATCCTGTTGGAATCACATATCGTCCAATGATGACGTCGCTAGCCCATTAACCGCACCAAACACTCACTCTGTGGATGCATCGGCTATTTAATATTCACTCGTGGATTCTGATTTGCCCAAATGTTCCTCTTAATGATTGAATTTGTCAAACGCTAAAACAAATAAATGTCAAATTAAGTTGGCCAAAGAACTTCACTCCCAATCAGTGTTCGAAAATAAACACAACATTATTTAGCGTTCGGCTCACTCACCAAGGAACGATATCTATTTTTTTTTTTTTGTGTTTGTGTAGACGAATACAGCCCTTAATACCGTTCGTAACTATTTTCAAGAAAGAGCCGAACATTATATTCTATAATGTTTTTTTTTTTACATTGATAAAGAAATGAACAAACAAAAAATTTTAGCAAAGACCGCAGCGCGAACAGCTTGTGTGTATATTGTGAACTTATATATGTTTTGTTTGTGTAAAATTATTTTGCTGGCTTTTTGTTTTTTTCCCGAATGTGTATTTTGTTTTTGTAAAAAACGTTTGGTTTTTTTACCAGCCAAAAGGGCGCTACGCACAACAGAAGCGAACGAACATTAATGAGCTGAACCGAACACAATGAAGTTTGAGATTTTTAAAGTAAACGGAATTAAATGTTCTCATCTTTTTGTTAATGGCGTTTTCTTTTCTAAAAAAAAAAGTGTTGCATAAGTGTCACACGTGACTTGGCAACATTTTTACATGCTCCCCTAATGTTTAAGAAGTGCTTCATATTTTACGTTCACAAAAGAACACAAATTTCGGCATTTAACAATAAAGTACAATTAGCGCAAAGTAAATTCAATTACTGGTGGTGGCAAGACTACAACAATCCAAAGCCAACTGAAACAACAAATGTTTTTTGTATTGCATTGTTAGTGTTTACAGCTCGAAACCTGCCACCACCTTGTACTGCATTCGCCGTGATCTAGTGCTGCACCCTTGCCCCTTTATTTAAAATGTGTGTTGAACATGTAGCATTTTTGTTTAAATTTAAAGGGAACATCATCAGAAAAGAACGCTTTACACTTTTGAAATAACACAGGTTTTTTCAGAAAAGAACATAAACAAGTTAGAAAGTATAGTCGGTCAAGCCCGACCATATGATACCCTACACCATAGTTTTTAAAAACACATCATGCTTATGTGTCCATGTAAATATGGATTTATCTATGTTTATAAACTTCATGAAAATCGGTTTGAAAGTTTCTGAGAGCCAGAAATTGCGCCCTTGTGGTCCTATTGTGTCCCTTTAGATATGGATCATGCTTTAAATTTCATTAAAATCGGTTTGATAGTTTCTGAGAGGAAGAAATTTCCCCCTATCTTCCCTCGTGGTCCTACGATTTGACCCATTTTCAATAGGCTTGGTCCTTGTGCCAATTAGAACATATCACCCAAATTTTATAAAATTATCTCCAAAATAGCGACCTGTACTTTGCGCACAAGGTTACATGGACAGCCAGCCAGCCGGACGGACATCTTTAGTTCGACTCAGAAAGTGATTCTGAGTAGATCGGTATACTTTAAGGTGGGTCTAGGACCACTATTTTAAGGCGTTACACACATCAGCACAAATGCATAATACCCTCTCCACTATTGTGGTGTGGGTATAAAAATGTAAAAGGCGGAATAAATGCAGAATTTTACTCAGAAAAGAAAACGCCATAAGTTGGATATTTTTGTGTTCGAAAAATTACAAACATATAAACGTTATTTTTGTTAATGATTTTCTACACAAACACTATTAGCGTATGTGTTTTCCACAAATCTACCGAACCGAACACTATCCCAGCGGGAAAAAGAAGGAGTACGGAGGCCTTCTCGCTCCATTCCATACTCATATCTTTTTTACACGCGTTGTCATTGCGGAGAAGGCCTTCCGCTTTCCTTTTTTTCGCCAGAGCTTCTTAAAGGCATTAAAAAAAATGGCTCTTAGAAGGCTTTCCAGAGAATGGCTGTCAAAAGGCCTTAGAAAAAAGGTTATCTTGAAGGGTTTTAAAGAAAGGTATGTTAAAGGCCTTTCAATTTATGGCTCTTAAAAGGCCTTTTAGACCATCCTTCTACAAATGCCTTTCATTAAAGGTCATATTGAAGGGCTATCAGTCTAAAACATTAAGGAATATTTCCTTACAAATGAAATTAGAAGACTGAATAGGTTTTATGTACATATTAGATCTCCAATATAGAAAATGAAACAACACTTAACTTTTTATTTTATTAAACTTATTGTAGTTTAATAACAGATGTGATATTTTTTTATTGAAATAATCAAATTTGCCAAATACACACAAGTTCCTATCTTCCTTAATGAACAAAACTCAACTAAAATGATTTACATTATTGTTTTTATTTTGTATTTTAATATGTACCTACTTTGTTACTTTGTTTTTATAACGGGATCTGAATTATATTCCTTTTGCTTGTGCAAAAAACCAAAACAAAAAATGTTACTCCTTCTTTTAAACCAAAGAGCCAAGGCCTTCTATGAGGCATTCTTTAGCAGTTACGTAAGAATAGTAATTAAATCAAAAAATTTCTAAGCAGGCCTTTAAAAAGGCCTGAAGGAAAAAGGTCTTCTGAGTTTTACCGCTAGGATGGAGCGATATTTAGTGTTTTTTTCGAACACTGCTCCAAATTACCATCTGGCATTAAGGTTGGACCACCCTTTATTTGAAAATAAGTTTAACATTTTTCCTAAAAACTAAAAATCTCGAATCATATTTGTTTTAATTTTTAAATAAATTGATTTTATTCCATTGGTGTCGAAAAAGAGTGTTTATAATTTATAAGCCTGAAGTGCTCCTTACAATAAAATACGCATAAAGTGATATTTTTTTACACTTTATTATTATATTTTATTACTCCTTAAACTCTTTCCAAAAAAAAAAACAAGAGGAATAATTTTGAAAGTTTTTATTTAAGAGAAAAGTCAGATTAATTAGGAAGGTAATTCTTTTAGTTATTTTATTAAAAACAGTACAAATACAGAACATTTAATAAAATAGAGAGCGATTCTTTAATGGTTTTTGGCTAGAAAATAATTCACACAGAACAAAGCTCTAAGACACAGTACTGTTCTGTTCTGTATGATACAGAACAGATGGTCACCGTAGTTAAAGCCCTAATGGATATCTTGGGCATATTTTTCATAAACTCTACAGTATTAAGAAGAAAAAATTGATAGTACATGATGTTTTAACTTACATAATTTATAGCCTTTTTTCAGGCTCATTATTTTATAAAATACTTTTTACATTTAAAACCTCTTTTATTATAAAATCAATATTATTGGCATAAAATTATTTGTGCTTCAGCTGTGTTCTTTTTTTTATTCATCTTCCTTTCATTGGAATTTGTATCTGCCGTGGTTAATGCGATAAAAAGTATTAAGTAGTTTGTTTGAATGTATGAACTTCATAATCATATCAGCCTTCTTAGCCGATTATACCGTTGCGTCGTTCGACTCTATTCTGTTATGCGCGGTCTGAATACGTATCATATTTAGTTTGGTCAAATGGTGATGTAAATGTATTTTTCATAATTTATTTCTGTTGCTGCTAGTGCTGAATCAATATCAACTTCATGAATATCATTTACGTTCTTGCCCAAAAGAATTTTTATTCAAATGTCTTTTATTTTATTTTATTTTCGTCTTGTTTTTTCTTCTACTTTTTTCACAGTGGATTCCAGCACGGTTACCAGTGGATGTAGGTATATTTAATTTAATAATTCTTTTCTTATTGAAATAATGTAGAATTCTTATTTAATAAAATTTTTATAATGCCGTTAATAAATTGTTGGTAGTTTAATGCCATCCTTTTTAGTTTGCTGATTTCAGTTTATTTCAGGGACCGTAACAGTTACATATACATAACTCAAATCAATAAAGTTCCTTTATATCAGTTTGTCGGTTAATTAAAAACAAAAAATCCATCTTCAACATAAAAATTAAAGGTCGTAATTAACTCTTAAAAATAAAGTTTTATTTAGCCGTCAAGCCGTCCTAACATGAGTTCTATTATTCTCGTCATTTAATAAAACTCATTTTATTTAAATTGACACTTAAAGAGAGTTCCATTCAACTTTAATTGGGATGGTTTCTCCAAAATAACCATGAATTCTGAAAGAGCACTATAATACGAATCAATTGGTAATGAGAGTTCTTTGTTGACTCTAATATGGAGAGTTTTTGAGTATAAATTTCCTGGATTACTGTTATTTACGGTCCCTGGTTTATTTAAACCTTTGAGTAAATATGTAGTTTTAGGAGAAGTGTTTTCTTTTAATTTTCTACTCTTAAAAAAAATAACAAAAGCAAATAAAAACTTAACTGGAACTGAAACAGAATTGAACCAGAACTGAACTAGAACTGAACTAGAACTGAACTAGAACTGAAGTAGAACTGAACTAGAACTGAACTAGAACTGAACTAGAACTGAACTAGAACTACTGAACTAGAACTGAACTAGAACTGAACTAGAACTGAACTAGAACTGAACTAGAACTGAACTAGAAATGAACTAGAACTGAACTAGAACTGAACTAGAACTGAACTAGAACTGAACTAGAACTGAACTAGAACTGAACTAGAACTGAACTAGAACTGAACTAGAACTGAACTAGAACTGAACTAGAACTGAACTAGAACTGAACTAGAACTGAACTAGAACTGAACTAGAACTGAACTAGAACTGAACTAGAACTGAACTAGAACTGAACTAGAACTGAACTAGAACTGAACTAGAACTGAACTAGAACTGAACTAGAACTGAACTAGAACTGAACTAGAACTAAACTAGAACTGAGCTAGAACTAAACTAGAACTGAACTAGAACTGAACTAGAACTAGAACTGAACTAGAACTGAACTAAAACTGAACTAAAACTGAACTAGAACTGAACTAGAACTGAACTAGAAATGAACTAGAACTGAACTAGAACTGAATTAGAACTGAGCTAGAACTGAACTAGAACTGAGCTAGAACTGAACTAGTACTGAACTAGAACTGAACTAGAACTGAACTAGAGCTTAAGTAGAACTATCCTCACTAAATTCGTAGATAGTAAAGTACAATAATTAAGATGATGAAATATCAACTATTCAGCTATAATCGTAAAGGCGTTTGTTGTAAGACAACAACAACACTACAAAATTAGTTAAACATCGATTAAAGGCAGAATTAGTCTTTACTTTCTGTTCTGTTACGAATTAGCTGATTTGTTTTTGTTATTAAAAAACCTGTGAAATTGATTAGTTTTTCTGTTCTGTTGCGGTTCAGTTTGTTAAAATCAAAAACTTGTTAAGTAATTGTAAGTGACAGCAAAATAAATAATAAAAAAATACATATTTATATTGAAATAAACTGTTTTTATACCCACACCACAATAGTGGAGAGGGTATTATGCATTTGTGCTGATGTGTGTAACGCCTTAAAATATTGGCCCTAGACCCACCTTAAAGTATACCGATTGTCTTAGAATCACTTTCTGAGTCGAACTAACAAAAACATAGATAGATCCATATCTATATGGACACATTAGCTATACAGTTTTTCAAAAATAGGACCACAAGGGGAGGTTGGGGGCAATTTCTGCCTCTCACAAACTTTCAAACCGATTTTCATGAAGTTTATAAGCATAGATAAATCTATATTTATATGGACACATAAGCATGATGTGTTTTTAAATACTGTGGTGTAGGGTATCATATGGTCGGGCTTGACCGACTATACTTTCTTACTTGTTTTTAATTCTAAGAATTCATAAAATTTAATTTCTTTATATTTACAAAAAAACTAATAAATTTGTCGTAAATGGGTGATAAGTTACTACAGAAAAAGTAACTATTACAATTTCGTAACAGAAAGGCACGGAACAGAACAGAAAGTAAAGACTAACTGAGCCTTTATTCCTTGTTGTAGACACAATTATAACACTTTCAAACGTTTTCAATGTAAAATCTAAAGCAAAAAGTGAACATTGTTGTATTACGGGAACAGTTTTTATTTTCAAATTAGAAAAAATTCCCGATTTCCATTTGTGAAAGATATTAAGTTGAATAAACGTTGGTCAAACAAAAACGAAGGATCTAGGACAATTATGTGTAAAACAAAATATTGGCCAAATGCACGCTACGGCTTTGGTGGCATATCTTTATCTGATATTCTATGTTTTCAATGACTCTGAGACATAATTAAGGTTCAATGTCGTTAATGTGCCGAATTATCTCATGCTTTAGCTCTTGAATTGTTCTTGGCTTATTGACGTACACTTTTTCTTTTAAATAACCCTAAAGAAAGTAGTCTAACGGTATCAAATCACATGATCGTGACGGCCAATTTACAACGCTTTTTTCGCGCAAAAGAGCCATTGTTTCGTTGACTGTGTGGCAAGTGGCACCATCCTATTGGAACCACATATCGTCCAGGTCCATATTCTCAATTTTTGGCTACTGGAAGTCCGTTTTTATATCACGATAGCGAACACCATTCTCGGTAACTGCTTGGTCGATCTCATTTTCGAAGAAATACGGCCCGATGACGCCGCCAGCCAGAACGAAATGGCAGGCACAGGTGTTTTTTCCTACATATCCTACAGACCCGGTTTGCTAAAATTTGCGCACAATTCTGGCAATTTTGGACATATATGATTGATTATGTTGACCAAAACAAAATCACGAAAGGCACGAAATGCCACAATCTTAACGCGTTGCTTAATTGTGTACCTCTTCATGATGGAGTTTATCAAACACTGAAACAGAGAAATGACAAATTAAATTGGGCAAAAAAACTTGACGTTAAAGTGAGACTACAATTAACATCGTGCATTTCTGTTGGCCCACACTTAACATCAAATTTTCATATCGGGCCATTCTGCTAGTGTTTGATAACAGACAATTCTTCTGTAGCCAAAGCGGAATACACCAAAAGCGAAACATCTGTGTCTAACAAGAAAAAAAAATGATGATTTTTTTCTTTTTCTCGGGTTCTAGGAAAAATTATTTAGAATTATTCTAAAATAAATACTGAACCTAATCTAGTCTTTCTAGTTTCATGTACGTCATACTGTGTATTTAATTTGTTTTCTATAGTTTCTCTCCTGCTGATTTTTAAAACCATTTTTCCTGGCTTTGTAAATAATCATAAGTTTTATGTATTTTTTTGTTTTTTTTTTTCTTTTGTTTTTGCAATTTTTTTTACCATGATTTATGCATTCTTCTTTATCGTGCCATATTTGATATGCATAAATTTTTATTTGTGCTTCTTTCTATGCATAAATCATCGTTAAAATAGAAAAAAACTATCAGAAAAAAATCACAACTTCGCTTGTCAATCAATCATATGCAGAATGTGGAAAAAATCCCTCAAACAGCTTATCAGAATGGTCGTTGTGTAACTAGTGATATTGCTGCTGAGCCACCCTGATAAACGACTCAATGACTGGGTACACAAAGGATATCGAAATTGTATGCGTTTGCCTAATAGTTGACTTTGGTTAAGGCGAGTAAATCTCAGAAGAGTTCAATACGCGAAATCCTTATGGCATTAAACAGACAAACATGTATGGTTCTGTTTTTTTTTTTTTTGCAGGAATATTTATGCAAAAATGACTGTGTTTTTGCACATATTGATGAAAAAAACTAAAATTCTTTTCGTTGGTAAACAATTTTTAGTCGATAAAAACGAAAAATAAGAGATGTTTCTAGTAAACGTCATATCAAGGTAAACTATTGCATACTTTTAGGGCTATTTGTAATTTCAACAAAGATTTACAGATAGAAATTGTAATAGAGTTTTAATTAAAAAAGAAATTGTAAAGGATGGCTCACGCTCTCTCTGTATCTTTTGAAATTTTATAATCTGTTGCCTATTTCTAGGATAAAAAAAAAATAAGTAATAATTAGGGGATTTACATAAAGTGCTATCAAGTCATATTGTCATAAAAGCCTTACATTTTACAATACCTTAAAATAATGAAAGACAACTTTCATACAAACAAATTCCTAAAATAATAAAACTTTTTAAGCTGTGTTTATTGATTTGTCACAGCAACTCAGTAGAGATCTAAATTATGAGGGTTACTCACAGCACTCATATTTTTTTCTTGTTATTATTTGAAGACATTTGACTTTATGACTACCTTGTGAATTCTCCTATTATGCTTTTAAGCCTTTTTGCTCCCTTAACAATTAGACTCAAGTCTCTAGCTGCCTTTATGTTTTTCTATTAAGCCAAGGTTTATTGGAAAATAGCTTGTAGCTGATTAATGGTTTAAGAAAACAAAGAAATTATAAAAACTCCAAGCCAAGGTTTATTGGAAAATAGCTTGTAGCTGATTAATGGTTTAAGAAAACAAAGAAATTATAAAAACTCAATAAGAAAATGCAAAAATAAATTCATGTATTAAATACACTTTGGAAGTTTTATTTACAAAATTGAATTAACCCTTAACCTAACTCATGAAAAAAGAAGGTTAAAAACCTTAAACTTTGTGTTGACACAAAAGTTTCAACATTCAAAGTTCCTTTTCAACGCGCAATTTAAATTCTTCTTTCGTTTTTCTTAGAAAAAGTGAATTTTTACTCTTTCCTTTAAATGCTTAAGAAAACTAAGAGCTTCTGTTTTTTTTTTCTTTCATCCTCTTATTGCAGTACTTTTGCCGCTGCTGTTTCTTGCAAATGGTGTTGATAAGGATTGTAATTTTCTGCTTCAATCAACAGAATGTTTGGCTTCCGATGATGGCAAAACGTTTTTTTTTTTATGTGCAAAAATATTATTTCTTATAAGATATTTTTTAATATTTTTTAACATTTAAATTTTTTTCCTTATTTATTATAAAACGCATACATTAAAATAAAATTGAGGTACTTTACTTAATTTGTTTGGCAGATTCCGAATGATAAAATTTTTACTAAAAATTATAAGCAAAAAAAAAAAAATTAAATTAAATGAAAAAGAAATTAATAAAAAACAGGCAAGAGTGCTGTGCCGAATTATTACGTAACATAATGCAGTGTCTAAGACAACGCACCCACTAACAGCCAAATTTCAGGTTTGATTTTAAATCACATTAATATTTAAAATCGTTTTAAGTACAAAATTCTGCTTTTAATTTAACATTTAAATTAAACTAAATTCACCCATCTAGTACATTCAAATTCAATTTAAGTTTACGTTGAGTATAACTTAGCAAGGTAGCCTTAATATCAAAACAATACAACAACATAAGACAAAGCAGTAACCCTGCAGATAACGAGACTAGTCCATACATGCATACAAAGAGTAGTCCATAAAGGAGTAGGAGTACTCCAAAACTACTCCAAATATATGGGTAAAAGGTGGTCCATTCAACATTACGATGTCCTAGGAGGGGACCATATAACCCACCGAAGTAGTCCCTAAACTACTCCATGGAGTACTAAAGTGGGTTAGCTTTAAAAGTACTCCATGTTACTACAGTATGGAGTACACTTAAGGGGTAGTTTAACCGGTTAATTACCAAAAATTTAAACGTTGAAATTTTTTGTTGAAAATATCAGGAACGTCTTATAATACCATTTTTAACATTTTCTGAAAAAAAATTTTTTTTTCGACGAGTAGTTTTGCCGAAAATTGCCGTGTGTTTGACCACACGCTGGTACTGTTAAGTGTTAAATCCACGCCACCCATATGTCCGTTGTAATTTTTGATAGCGAGGGGCTGTTAAACACGAACACGAACTGCTACTACTGGATCGATTGCGTAATAATTATTTGCGAGTGTAGCTTTAGAATTGTCCGTCCAACGAATTACCAGAACGTTATTTCGTATATCGAATGCAAAGTCGGGAATTGTACTTTTTACCCTGGTTGGGTCGAACAGTGCTGCTTGCGCGGAATCCTCTCCCTTTCAACAAGTACAGCAAGTAATGGGAGGTAAACAAAAAATGACAAACTAGAATTGCTTTGCATTTTATGTTCACAATGTGAAAATAGTTCTATTATGGCGGATGCATCGACTCTAGAACTTTTATTGAAAAAAAAAAAACGGATACACGAGTATGGAACAAAAGGAAACATGTAGCCAATGTTCAAGCAAATCTCCCACAGTTTATATCCGAAACGGATTGTTTTTCACGTATCCGAATCACCGACAGTATTATCGGGGAACAAATAAATAGCAGTTTCAAACGCGAACGCTCTTTCACCTTGATGTTCATGTTCATCATCGCTCCAGTAGGGTACTCTTCGCGTGACATTTTAGCCAATCTGACTCTTAATTACAAAACAAATTAAATAATTTCAATTGCTGTAGTTGTTTCTTTGGCCAGAGTGATGAATTTATGAATGTTATTTTTGTCAAGCTAAAAAGGCCTAAATTTCTTCAATGTAAATAAAATTCAATTTTTAATTACAATATTTTGTTCCCTTCAATTTCAAATTAGAAGAATAAGTATTAAGGACAATTGGAAAAAAAAACAACATAAAATGCAGTCACACAAAGAAAATATAAGAATATCTCTGTCGAATCAATCTCACCTTCAGTACCAACGTGTGGTGAAACACACGCTGGTATTTACTGCCGCCTAGCGGCACATATATTAACTAGTTTGATGGGCAAATGTCCTTAGGTTGCTTTTTGGAGATATCGTAACACACGGCAATACATATATAATAATTCAGATTATTTTATATACAGGGTGGCTGATGAATATTGCTACATTAAGAAACTCAAATAACTTTTTTTTCAGTGTATGGAATACATTTTTCTTTTATTCATGTTAAAGCTCATTCAATTTTATTAAATATAGTTTAATTTGTTTTAAAAATAATGGAATTTAAATGCCCCCCCTGCTCGTTGATGCATGTGCGGCATCTTAGCAAAAAGTTGTTCAAGACTGCTTGCAGAGTTGAGACAGGAAGAAGTAGGGCCCGACAATGCAGCGTTATGAAACTGCACACCACACTGTGACACGAAGTGGATGCAATTCCGTCTCATGGAGTGTCTGTGGGTTGGAATCACTCCATATTCGACAATTTGGTTTGTTTACGTTGCCGTTCAAATCGAATTGGGCCTCGTCAAACATGAAAAGACAGTTCAACATGTTTCCATCCATCCTCCACCATTTGAAGCATCTTCTGGCAAAATTCCAAGCGAATCGGCAAGTCTGCAGCGTTCAGTTTGTTGGCCATTTGAATTTTATATGGGAATAAGTCCAAATCTTTGTGCATAATTGACTGTAATGACTGTCTGCTTATACCCATTTGAGCAGATAAGCTTCTGGTCGATACTCTTGGATTGTGTTGTATCGCAGCAGCTACAGCAGCGATTATTTCCTCCGTTCGAACTGATGGGTTTCGATGGTAAGGTCTTCTATTGACTGTCCCATGCTCGGCAAAATTGTTTACAAGTCTCATTATGGTCCATCTGCTCGGAGGATTGCCGCCAAGTGTGCGCCTATACTCTCTTTGAACCGAAACTACGGACTCCAGTGCGTGATAACGGCGGACAATCCAAATTCTTGTTTCGGTGTCCCAGTTATCCATTTTTGTCAAATCTAAGAATCAATCTACAAAATAAAAAAAAAATGGACCGCATTCATTAAATAGAAAAAAAGTTATTACATTTTTTTTTTGGTAGCGGCTTTCATCAGCCACCCTGTATATAATATAATTGATTTAAAAAGAGCCTATTTTCGGACACTTTTTAAACCCCCTCTTGTGAAAAGGGGGAAGCTTGCAAAAATTTACAAAAATATTTTTTTTTTTTTGGTAAGACACCAAACTTTAATATACACGCCACACACATTAAGTTTTTTATACTTATCTGTGATTTATAATTCCTCAAAGTTAAGAAATTACAAACGTGTGTTCAAACACACGGCGGTAAGAAATGGGTTAAGCATTTTTCTTTTTCAGTTTTTACTAATCACCTTTTATGGTGTGTAGTGTAGTCTATTATTGCTATTATTTAATAAATTTCACAAACTTGCACTTTTAAATAAACAATTAATAATGGACACCATCAGGGCTACCAATGTGTAATACTGTACACTATAGAAAAGTTTACATCATGCAGTTGTATAACATGGTCCATACTACAGTACATTGGACCATGTTGTAAATAGTCCATTTAAGCCACAATTGATCACGTAGTCCAATATTATCTGTAGAGAACAGTCAGCTGTTTTTTGTGACCACCATGTAAGTAAATGCAGTTTTTTATGTCTTTTTTTTTTTTTTTGTTTATTTAGTAGAGCTACCATACTTTTATCTTAATTAACTAAGACTTTTGCAATAACACGAAAAAACTTTATATGAAAATTAACAAAATATATGGGGGATTCACAAGGTATACATAAAGTTGAAAAGCCATGTGTCTTAAAATAATTACAAGAAATATATATGACTGGTGTGGGCTAGCGCTTGTAATTTTGTTTTCTACTGTACAGTTATGATTAATCAATGAACACAGCATTAAAGTTTTTATTTTGTTTGAAACACAACAACATTTATTTCAAACAAATGTAAAATATTATTTAGGACAATATGACGATATGACTTGATAGCATACCTTGTGAATCCCCCAATATATGTAAGTACTATCCTTAAAATTGGAAATAAGAAACATTATTAAACAGAATTGCCAGTATTCTACTATGTTTGCTTCCGACGAAAGTGGAAAAATTAAGTTCATTAATTATAAGAGAAAACGTTTAGGCTTATGGCTAAAATTTTGAAATTAAGTAGACGAAATTTGGAGCAGTCGTGTTCATAATGGGTGATTTTTTAAGAGCTATAGGAAAGTTTCTTAAAAAAACACATAAAATTCAGAAAAATTCATGTAATCTTTATTTGAATCGATAGTACGGTCCATATAATTTAATGTTGACCGTGACTGCGCCTCAAATAGTCCATCCGCTTAGTCCAATTTTGACATACTCTTTCCAACATTTCGGCCGGTATCTCATGAATAAATGCTTCAAAGTTGTCTTCCAATGCGTCAATTGAAGCGGGCATGTGTGTATAGACATGAGCTTTAACATAGCCCCACAAAAAATGGTTTAAAGGCGTTAAATCGCACGATCTAGGCGGCCAATTGACCGATCCCGAACGTGAAATAAAATGTTCACCGAACTCGCCTCTCAATAAGTTCATTGTTAAGCGTGCTGTGTGGCATGTGGCACCGTCTTGTTGAAACCACATGTCATGCAAGTCAAGCTCTTGCATTTTGGGCAAACAAAAAGTTGGATATCATCTCACGGTAGCGCTCACCATTCACAGTAACGTTACGATTCGCATCATCTTTGAAGAAGTACGGTCCAATGATGCCACCAGCCCATAAACCGCACCAAACTGTGACTTTTTCTGGATGCATTGGTAGCTCTTGCAATGCTTCTGGCTGATCTTCGCTCCAATAGCCCGAATAGCCGCTTCAGTGGGTCAATTAAACTGATCATAAAATAGAAGAAACGCGCGTTGAACTTTCTTAACAGAGCACGCATTGTGATAATAAAATTCAATAATTGGCAAGCGTTGTTCGTTTGTAAGACGATTCATCGTTAAATTATAGACCAAACTGAAGATGTTTGACAGGGAAACAAAACACGAAACGTGCGTTAGCTGTTTAAACCAGTGTTGCCAAAAATATAATAGCTAAAAAATCACCCGATGCATATCTCAGTCGTTTATATACCGATCTGTATTAATTTCAATAGCAAATTCTAACGAATCATATTAAACATAAATAAATAGCAAAAAACCCATTTCAACAGACTGTAAGGCAGATGAACATGGTTAAATAAACTTTGCTACTCATAGGTACCAAGAATATATTTACGGTACGGTAAATAAACACAAAACTAACAATAAAGTACGCTATTGGCACGACCACAAACAAGACTTGAGTCTTCATCAGCGGCAAGACGACAAGCTAGACTATAGACAAGACTACAAACAAGACTATATAAAAGATTATAGTCCAGATTATATGCAAGACTTAAGCCTAGAACAGAGATCGCCTAAGCTTCAGCTTCCCGGGTTTTTATCTCTTTTAACCCCACACTTACGTGTGTTCAAATATGTAACAAGACCTGTCAGTTTCAGTGCTGTCAGATTTGTTTCAGTTCCAACGCCAAATCGGATGTCAAAAATCGCCAAAACTTAAATTTGTTAAATTTTTGTAAAAATGTTGTTTTCTATATAAAAACAATTGGATTTTGTTTACACAAAAAAAGCTAGCTAATAAAATGAAAGTTAAAAATCGCCAAAAAAAAACCAAGAATAAAACAGAAAATCGCCAAAATCTTTAAAACACCTTTAACAACAATGAATTTAAAGGGGGATTCATCCATGCGTTCCGAACAATATTTTTTTTATTTTTTTACTGAGAGTGTTCTGCAGAACGATTCACCCATTTCGGAAAATTTGTCCGGAAAACAAAGCTGCCATATGGTTTACAGATGTAAACAATTATACAAAATGGCAGCACTGCCAGCAAACTACTTATATTCCATTGTTTTCAAAAAGCGTGTTAAAGAAAATGGACGAAAATAAGGAAAGTGATTGTATTATTTTTAATTATATTTATTTTTTTTTATGTACTGCCTGACCCACAATTTCGACAAGAACATTTATTTCGTATATTTATATTGAAAACAAAAATAAAATTTAGTTTTTTATTATTGTTTTCAATATAAATATACGAAAGAAATGTTCTTGTCGACATTGGGGGCCAGGCAGTTAATTATTTAGTAAATAACAATTGTTTTAATAAAAATGCAAAAACACTATATGAAGTGGCATCTTAATTTAACTTTTATTTACAAATTGGAAAAAGAGGCATCCCAGTTAATTTTGTTCTAAGCAAGAATTAAAATTAAACCAATGTAAAATAAAAACTTGCCGAACAAAATAATTTCTCTCTCACTCTCTCTCTCAAAAGTAAGACGGCAAAGTCAATATAAAAAATCTTTTGTCTGCACCCAGAGAAAATCATGTTTAAATATGGTCACCTCCAATAATACTATGTTTAAAGAATATTTTAACCGTACTATGTTTTATTTAACCATATTATTGCCAACGACTACCATATTATGGTAAAAATAGTCGTCCATCAAGAAGCCACAACCATAATATGGTTGCCTCCGAACACATTTTGGTAAATAATAACTAAAATATGTTTAACACTTACAAAAGCATGGTTGGCTTTCAACCATAGCATGTTGCTCTTGAAAAAGAGGAAATTACTATTGTCAATTTGAAAACAAATTATTGTCATATTTAACCATAACATGTTTAGAGGCAACCATAATATGGTTGTGGCTTCTTGATAGGGGACTAATTTAACCATTATATGGTTGTCGGAGACAAAAATATGGTTAAATTAAACATAATATGGTTAAAATTTTCTTTGAACATTGTATTCTTGGAGGTGACCATATTTAAACATGTTTTTTCACTGCGTGTGGACAAAAATATTTTTAGGAACGCATGCGTGAATGAAAAAAGTTCGTAAACTTTTAATACTTATACGGGCATGGTCTGGAAATCGAAATCAAATAAACCTGTTCAGGTTTTACGGACAATAATTAAAGCTAAGATACAAGAAAAACTTTTTAGCTAAGCTATGGACAAAGCTTAAGGCTAGACTATAGACAAAACTATAGGCTAGAGCATAAATAATTAGATAGATAATGCAAAAGATTCTAGACAAGACTACCAGCTAACCTATACAGAAAATAATAGGCCAGACTAGATAAAGTTTAGTCAGCTTTTAACTAGATACTTAACGAAATATAGACTATATTGAAGGCTTAATTATAAAGAGGCTATGGATAAGGTGGAATATAGACTTAAAGTATTAAACTTATGTTTTGCTAAAGAGGATACATACTTGTATACAAAAAACCCCAGGCAGATTGTATACTAAAATAAAGACTAAACAGTTGAGGTCTAGTTTGAAATAGGGCTAGACGGACCATAAGCTAAACAGGCTATAGATAGGACAGACTATAGGCTAAGTCAACTTGTTCGATATTTTATCTAATCCATAGCTTCTTTATTTAATAGTGAGGTCTAGATAGCGATATGTCTTGACTAATTCCAGGTAACTTTGAACTTTATTATAGACTAAAGTGTAAATTAGACAACATTTGCTTGATTTGCTTTGTATACAAAAAACCCCAGGCAGATTGTATACTAAAATAAAGACTAAACAGTTGAGGTCTAGTTTGAAATAGGGCTAGACGGACCATAAGCTAAACAGGCTATAGATAGGACAGACTTTAGGCTAAGTCAACTTGTTCGATATTTTATCTAATCCATAGCTTCTTTATTTAATAGTGAGGTCTAGATAGCGATATGTCTTGACTAATTCCAGTTAACTTTTAACTTCATTATAGACTAAAGTGTAAATTAGACAACATTTGCTTGAACAAGCTGACTACGAACTAGAATATATTTTAAATTTATTGAATTGCCAAGAAATACATACATTGAAATAACATAAAAATATTTATATATATAAAATTGTTTGCATCTTCTAACACTGCAAAGGACTATAACACTCTGTCAGTGCTAACCTACCAACGCACTCTTTGTTGAAACCTTTCGGCAATAAATATCAATATTAAAATTTTAAATCGCCTTAAATATTTACTCTCTGCAAAATATTTTGCAAGCCATAAAAATTAAAACACATTAACAAAATGGCATCCTAAAAGTATGCAGTACTTTTGAAAAAAAATAAACAGGCACAGTATGCTTTACTTTAAATAGTTACCAATATATTTGCAAAAACAAAGTGATAACTGCTTTTGGCAAATTAAAATGTTTTTACATTAAAAGTGTTTAAGCAAAAAATTAATTAAGCCTATATTTGTTTAAAGACTTTGTCACGTAAAATGGGTTTCGAAGAGATAAAAATATGCTTAAGTTAAAAAATAATAAATATGGAAATATGTTCGTACGGATATTACAGATAAACTTAACAGTTTTAATTTTCATTTTCAATGGACACTATCTTAAATTTATTTGCAATAAATTTTTAATGAAATTTTCTTCTTTTGCCTTAAAATATGGCAAACAAAATCATATAAACAACTGAAATTTCTTGTGCAATTTTGAGCATGGCATAACAAAATTTTTCAATTAAAAAAAACTCAAGGTTTTAGGCAACAATTAATATGATTTAATAACTGTGGCATATCCTTAAAGTAGGCAACAATTGCTTAGTCATGCATAACATAACGCTGTGCTGCTGGTGGTAGTTAATTTAATTGTCATGAAATGTGAAATTTGGCTGCTGTGATAAAAAATAAATTGCATGTGTATTTTTCTAGTCTACCATTTTTGTTATCGCAAATTCTATTTACTTTATTAAATTTTATAAGTTGCAGTAGTCAGCCGGAAATCGGGTTATTAAAAAGTACTTCGAAATTTTGTAAATTGTTTCCCCTATTTTTAGGATAAAACAAATGGGAAGTTTTTTTCCTGAATAACCACTATCTTTTTTTGATCTTACTGCAAAAATCATCATTTTTTAAAATTCTATGGTAAGGTTTTTTTTAAGAAATTTTTTTCCTTAAATTTGAGATTTTTGAAGAGACTGCTCCATACATCTTGTCGTAACTTTGGAACGACGCCCTCGATTTTGTTATGCAATAAGTCAAACAAATTATAAATTACACCAGATTTAAGTCTTTCTATACAGAAAAAATTATTTTTCCAATTCAAACAAAAAATTTGTAGAATCAAACAATTTTTTGTCTAAAATCGGACCAATAAACAAATTCGTATATTCAAACAATTTTTTTGCATTTTGTTTATTAAAAAAACACTGATTTTTTCAAACAAATAATTTAACTAAATCAAACAAAAAGTTTACTGAGATTCATATAAATTTCAAACAAATAATTTTACTGAATCAAACAAAAAAGTTTTTGCACAGTCAATGACGTGCACACAAGCAAGCACTGTAGGAGAAGATGAAGGCAGAGCAGAGCGGCCGGCTGGCTTTGAGACACATTTTTTTGTTTGAATAATTTTTGAACGAAGTCTTATTTCTGCACACAATGTTTTTCTTCATCACTCACTGTTGCTGAATCCTTTCCTTTGCTAAAGAAGAAGAAATGTAACCAAAAACGGCGGCAGACCGACTCGATATGTTTTTCGTCATCATTCTATTTTTGTATTTGATGTATTTAACTAAACAGTTTGAAAAACTTAATACGGAATTTTGTTTTTTCTTACCAACTTTGAAACCTACCAAAAATTTATTTTGTTTCTTAATGATGAATAATGTTGTTTCTGTTGTTTAACAAGAGTGAAACGTTTTTTACCTGCTATCTTTGTTTGTTTTTTTTTTTGTACCACAAACCTCGTCATGCTATTTTATCATCTTTCTTATTGTTGTACTTTTTTAAAGTGTCCAAAAATAGACTGTATGTAGTTTTTGTTGTTGTTCATATATTTCACATAAAAAAGTGTTGCTTACGATCAAACAAAAAAATGCAAATAGACGAAAACATTAAAAAGCGTTAAATATTTCATACAAAATTATGAAAACTTGAAACCAATAACGCGCTTATTATATATTTGAATAGTTGTCCACATTTTTGTTGGTTAAATATAAATCAAACAAAAATATTAATTGAATTAGTTAAAAAAATTTGTAGAAATTAAAAAAGTAAGGCAGATGAACATGGTTAAATAAACTTTGCTACTCATAGGTACCAAGAATATATTTACGGTACGGTAAATAAACACAAAACTTACAATAAAGAACGCTATTGGCACTACCACAAGCAAGACTTAAGTCTTCATCAGCGGCAAGACGACAAGCTATACTATAGACAAGACTTCAAACAAGACTATATAAAAGACTATAGTCCTTCAGCCTAGAACAAAGATCGCCTAAGCTTCAGCTTCCCGGTTTTTTATCTCTTTTAACCCCAAACTAACGTGTGTTCAAATATGAAACAAGACCTGTCAGTTTCAGTGCTGTCTGATTTGTTTCAGTTCCAACGCCAAATCGGATGCCAAAAATCGCCAAAAGTAAATTTTGTTAAACTTTTGTAAAAAAAAATTTTTTTTTCTATATAAAAAAAATTTAATTTTGCTTACACAAAAAAAGCTAGCTAGTAAAATGAAAGCCAAAAATCGCCTAAAACAAAGAATAAAACAGAAAATCGCCAAAATGACCATATTAATTTGCACCAGTAAACAAATTAATAATATCAATTAAACGTTTAATTCACTTGATAAAACGTTTAATTCACATGATAAATTTTTTAATTAAAACTGATTTTATTTTTGATTAATGATTTTACTGGCGCAAAATTTTTTTCTGTGTAGTTTTGACCTTTTTTAATCCAAAGATGTGTAGAGCTAAAAATCACAAAGTTTTACCTTTTTATAAGACAATTTTTTTTTATTCCTTTACTTTAATTATTTTTTCATAAAGCTGCATATAATAGAAATAAAATAAATTTTGTTTTATGAAAATCCATGAATAAATTCGTTTTTTATTCCCGATAAAGTAAAGGAACTTAGTTTTAACATTTCGGGAATTTTCGGGAATAAAAAACGAATTTATCCATGGATGTTCATGAAACAAAATTTATTTTATTTCTATTATATTCATTTAAAATTTTTGCATCGTAGCACCGTGAAGTAAAAGGGTTCAATACTTATTTTTTCTGTTGACCCTCTGCAGACGGTCTTGGGTGTTTAAGAGTTAAGAGTAATTTAGCTAAGTTTTATAGAATACTATATAAATCAGCAGGGAAACCAGAAATATGCCATTGCATATTTTTCCTTGTGCGACTAATGAAGGCAGAAACAATATATTTATCCGTTTGAGTTCTTTTTATGAATTTTGGCATCGATTTGTTAGTGCATATTTTAGCATGTGCAGAGTTTTTTTTTGCATATTTTAGTTAAAAGAGCCTTTTTGCAGCATTTTTTAATGTTTATAGCGCATATTTTGCCTTTTTAATGCATATTTTTAAACATATTCAATTATTTTAGATGCCTACAATAACTTTCGCAACAAATAAAAAAATTTTTTTTTTCGAAAATCTGTGACTTCAATTCCGACATCTATATTTAATTTTTACTCTAAAATTGTAAGACAATGCAGGTTGTCATTAAGGATAAATGTTATGCGATTTGTATCTAGGCCAATCTTTTAGTATTCCGATCGACTCAGAATCACTTTTTAAAGTGATCTAACGATGTCCATCCATCCGCCTGGCTGGTTGTCTGTCCATGTTAGCCTTGTGCGCAGAGTACAAGTTCCAATTTTGTAGATAATTTGATCAAATATGGACGAAGTCTATGCAACTGGTGAGAATCGGTCTATAATTTCACATCCAAATTAGACTCTTTGTGTTCGCAAGCTATCTAATTACGATGGTATTTAAATTAAATTCGTGCCAAAAATATTTTACTTCAAATTAAATTATTTTCGAATCGGTTCACATTTGCTCAAATTTTCCATCCTTAACTAACTTTAAATTCCTTTTAAATGTTAACATTTGTTAACAATTTAGCGACCGTGCCTAAAATCCCTTTAAGACAAAAACCCATATGGATGTTAATATCTAGATAATATTCGGCGCAAAAATCTCTTATATGAATTTTAACCTTTTTTAGGTTTTTTTTAGATTTTGTTTTTAAATTGTCTTTAAATGAGCAATTTTTAAGTTTTAGGGAATATTTTTAACATTTTTCAGGGCATATTTTCCAGTTTTTACTGCATATTTAATGCGCATAAAACGTGTTTTTTAGAGCATATTACTGGTTTCCCTGTAGATCAGACTATAGAATCCGTTAAAAACTAGATAAGAGACTAAAATTAAGACTAGACTTTAGCCTATAAATATCATAGTCATATTAGTATTCATTTAAGACCTTATATATATCGTCAGCTCACCATAAGTTTGATCTACCAACTATTTTTAAATAAATTTGTTATAGGGGAAATACATATACATACATTAGAGTACCCGGATCTAACATGGGGGGATAAAAATGTCGGAATTGGTTTGGTCTTAACCCCGCAAAACGATTCCCCTTTTCAGATATGGCCAGATAGCCAACATTTGAGCTCGATTAAACAACGCTAACCCGCACGTCGTTCAAAATTTGGAAAAACCGATATTTTTGGAAAAAAATCTGACATATGGAGCCATAACTCCAGAACTTTAAATAATAAAAACACGTCTAATATCTCAAAAGAAAGCTAATATTGTTCTTTAAAATTTATATTACAGTGAAAACTCCACTAACGGACACCTCCCGTAGGCGATCACCTCTATTAAACGGACAATTTTCTAAGTCCCTTTGTTTTCAAAGTGTTTTTAGAACAAATTTCTCTCTTTTAGACGGACACTCCCATGGCCGGACGCGGACACCTTTTTTCTGTAAAATACCTCCAATAGACGGACAAACATTTTAGCAACTACGATAAAAACATACACAATATCTACATTCATGTATAAAAATTACCATACATTAAGCCACATCAGCACTAGACATACATTTTAAGTTGTGTGATTCCCCTTTTTTGCTATCATTGGCAGTTTTTTTTGTGATTTTCTTTGATGTTTTTTAAGCGAGTTTATTCAAGAGCAAGTGCTGATTGATTAAGGTGTTAATAACAATTTATCGAAGAATTTTTATTGTCAAATGGCTGGGCGAAATTCTCTTACATTAAATGAAAAAATTAAAGTTATAAATGTTCAAGAACAAGAAAAACTTTCAGTACGTAAAATTGCAAAACGGTATTGTAACATACAATATAAATTACATACAAATTTATTTTTTAAGATTGAGCATTGGGAAAACTCAGTCTGAGAGCATTCCAAAAACTAAGTTAACATTAATTATAAAAAGAATTGTCTTTCGACAAAAGCTTTGGAAGTTGACAAGTTGTGTTTGGATTGGTTTGCAATTGCCAGAAGCAAGAATTTGCCTTCAGAAATAATATCATGTGATTCAGGATGTTGAAGAGCAAGAAATTGATAAAATTAAATCGCTCAAAGAAGCCCTAACACATATTGCACGTTTGAACGCTCTTGCTTTAAATAATTTTTTAGCATATAAGAAATTATACAATTTGGGAACCCTTTTTGAAGAAATGCACCCAAAATGGAAACAAGCGAACTTTAAGCAGGCTATAATCCGCCAGTTCTTTTCCATTACCACATAAATTTATAGTTTATTGAAGTAAATTTTTTAAAAAGAAATTTTTTAATAAAAGTTCGATCTCATTTTAATTGCTTTATGTGTACTAATATGAATTTAAAAAATAAATAAACATACATATTTAAGTTGAAATGCGCTTAAATTTGTTTCACTTATAAAAGCAGATATATCCTGACCTTTTTAAATGAACTATCCCGAAGACGGACACTTCCCGTTAACGGACAAATTTGTTGTGACGGTCAGTGTCCGCCTACGGGAGATTTCACTGTATATACATAATTATTGTTATTTTAAGTGAAACCGAGTTACAACAGCTTCTGTCCCCAAAAACGTGACCTGGTACCACTAGGAGCATACTTCGTATATTTTGTTATTAACTGCCTGTTTTTATAAAACGTAAACTAGTGAGGGAGTGAGAAATTATATAGAAAACAAAAACAAATTTTCGTTTTTTATTGTTGCTTTCAATGTAATTTCTCACTCACTCACTTCTTTACGTTTTCTAAATACAAGCAGTAAGTGATATTTTTGAGTTTAAACTAGAAATATAATAAAATGCTCACAACTTTTTAATCAGTTTAGTTTTTAAAGTGCCTTTTAGCTAGTTAGATCGAACAATTACATTACGTGACAAAATTGCAACAAAGTCGTGACCAAATGGATCTGTCAGCTAATCTTTATGTAAAATTTTCCGCTGAATCCGAATTGCCAAAAGTTGAACAGTTTTTGAGATATTCCAAAATAACCGTTATTTGTGTTTTTAAAAAAGATGATGAGACTGAAATGCAAATATCTTCAAAAATTTTAAACGGACTATGTATTTCTATCTTTTTAGTGAGAATTTAAAAAATTTCTAAAATAACCATGGGTCGTTATGCCAAAAAAAAAATCCAAAAATGTATCACTTAATAACAAAATATACGAAGTATGCTCCTAGTGGTACCAGGTAGTGCTGGGAAACTATCGATAGACTATCGATAATATCGATAGTCTTTAAATATCGAAAATATCGATAGGAAAAATATAAATATCGATATTTTTATTATTTAAAATACAGCTATCAAGACACCTAACAGCAGCTATACACACACAGTTTTTTGCCGCAAATTTTTACTTGCTATTATTAATTCGCGCTGAATTACGGCAATGAATACAAACAACAAGAATGGCAAGTGGTATGGATTGCTTAGCAGTGCTTTTTACTGCTAATTAAAGGCCTTTAAGTCGAAATTTGTACATGTTTATATAGGGACTGAAATGTCAAATATTTTTGTAATATTGTAAAAAAAAAAATTCAAATCCAAATGCAATTGCAATTGTAAGCATTGGACAAAACAATGAACGGCCATTAGAGGATAAGTCTGCTAGATTAATTACCTTTTTGGGTTTAGAACTTGGAAAATTTTTTAAAGTTGCAATAGAATATCTTATAGTCCCTGTTACTTCGGTTCTTATCAATTTTTAAAAAACTGCCATCTAAAAGCGTATATACAAACGTCTCATACATTAAATAAAGTGATAAAAACAACGGACTGTAGCCTTATAAAAAAATAATTAAAGTTTTCCTGCACAAGTACAAACATTCAGTCGATAGTAATATCGATATATCGATAGTGAAATCTGAACTATCGATATTTATCGATAGTATCCCAGCCAGGGACCGTAACAGTTATACCTTTTTTCATAAAAGTCAGATGAAAACAGTTATTTTTTGATTTTTATTTTTTTGAACAAAAATAACTGTTATTTTTTGATTTTTAATTTTTCGATCCAAAATAACAGTTATTTTTTGATTTTTATTTTTTTCAAGAAAAATAACTTATTTTTTGATTTTTATTTTTTCGATCAAAAGTAACAGTTATTTTTTGATTTTTATTTTTTCGAGCAAAAATAAAAGTTATTCTCTAAAGAAATGTACGTGATTTAATAATTTAGTTGAATTAAAATCTTTATTTTAGTGTGTAATTATCATTGGAATTTCTTATGAACATTAAAATAATTATTAAAAGTCATCTAAATTATTAAAACACGTACATTTCTGTAGAGAATAACTTTTATTTTTGCTCGAAAAAATAAAAATCAAAAAATAACTGTTACTTTTGATCGCAAAAATAAAAATCAGAAAATAACAGTTATTTTTGTTCAAAAAAATAAAAAAATAACTGTTATTTTTGTTCAAAAAAATAAAAATCAAAAAATAACTGTTATTTTTGATCGAAAAAATTTAAATCAAAATTTTAAAAATCAATATATTTTATCATTGAAAAGTGCATAAGGAACAATATGGTATACTTGAATCAGTTTTTCGACGTTTACTTCTATGTGCTTTTTTTGTTTTAAAATTCGAATATAACTGTTATTTTCGGTCCCTGATCCCAGCACTGTTGTAACTCGGTTTCACAAATAACAATAACTAGATGGCCCGTGCGAATATTTCGCACCGTAATTTTTATCAATGAAAATATTAATTTTTCAATTTCTAATTATTTTTCGTCATTAGTGTTAGAAATAAGCTTTAAAATGAGATATCATTCATTAAATTTGATGCGGTGGTATGGGAGATATTTGCAACCGACAAAAAAAAGTGCTTTAGAAATAATATATATGATTATGTATGTAATATAGCAATATTAGCTTTCTTTTGAGATATTAAGCGTGCTTTTATTATTTACAGTTCTGCAGTTATGGCTCCATATGTCAGATTCTTTCCCAAAAATATCGATTTTTCCAAATTTTGAACGACGAGCGCATTGGGTTAGCGTTGTTTAATCGAGCTCAAATGTTGGCTATCCCAATATCTGGAAAGGGGAATCGTTTTGTGGGGTTAAGACCAAAATAATTCCAACATCGATTTTTTGTGGTCACTCTAATTAATACACATACATAGTTTGAATACCCCTGTATCTGTACTCAAAACTAGTTTCACAAAATTTTTTATGGTTTCTGAGATATTAAGCATTAATTTTACTCCATATTACATATTTTAAAGTTTATTAGTTGTTGTTTTGCTCTACACGCCACAGTTATTTTAAATTTGTTCTGATTTTCTTTTAATAAGCTTTTAATCTAATAGCAATGTAAACCACAACAAAAGATAAAATAGAGTTATTTGCTTATCAAATATTAAAAAACAATACTTTTTGTAAAATTGCCACCTCAGTAACTAAGTGGAAAGAAAAACTAAAATCCTAAATACATAAAACTACCCGGAAGACAATATTTGTAAAAAGAAACAAATTCGGTTAACAAGCAAATTATAATAGCCTTCAACTTGTTTGTTTAAACAAAATTGTGTAACCTTTATGTAAAAGATTAACAACATACTGCAAATGTTGATGTTCTTTTAGTTTATATTTTAAGTAAAATATAAAATATCTTGTAGATGTTATGCCAAGATAAAAAAAAGGATACTTAAACCATTTGCCTCGTGCCTTTTGTTTTGTGTTAAGGATACATTAAGAGTTCATTTCTATAAAAGTGTAAAAGTATAACCTTGTTAAAGATTTAAGAATTGCTTCTGCTAAGTGTTAGTTTGGTTTGTGGAGTATTCTTTTACTATGTTAATAATTTGTGTTACAAAATCTAGGTACAAATTTTAGAAAACCCATATAACACCCCCTAAGTATGCAATGGTTTTCTATTTTCTATTCCAGCCACAAGTTTGCAATACATTGAGTATTTCATAAGTATGCAATGTTTTCTTTCTCTTGTTTTTTTATTTTCAATTCATGCCAAAAGTATGCAACAAAAATGAAACTCCCCATTTGTATACAATACTTTTCTTTACATTTTTTATGTTTTATGTAAACAAACGTAAATACGAAACGTTTGTATGGATACGTGTAATCAAAAAAAAAATGAAAAAGCAAATCTTTAAAAGAAAACCAAAAGAGATAAAAGAAATGAAGCCGAAGCCCTGATAAAAGAACTTTAACCTTAAATTTTGTGCCAAAAGCGATTGTCTATAAAACATTGTGAGTTTGTGGTTAAGGTTATGGAAGTAAATGAGAAAAACTTAAAAGTAACATCAAATCTAATTTTCCAACAAGTTCTTAAATTTTAATCAAGCATAAAAAAAGGCTTTAGTACAAAACACATTCAAGGCAGCAAAAATAAAACGAAAATTTGTTTAAGCAGAGGTCGAAGATTTTTCCAAAAGTGATTGTGCTAAAAAAGGACTAGAAACAAATAACTTTAAAAAGGAATACAAAAATTTAAGTTCTCCTTAAGGTATGCTAAACAAGTTTTTTTCAAAATTTTATTTTTGAGTTGGGTAAACTTTGTGAACAAAATTTAAAATAGTTTAAAAATAATTTATTTTTGGCAAGACCAATTGGAATCTATTTGAAAACAATCTAAATAATATTTGTTACTTTTGCTTAATCTAACAGGTAGGATGAAGTTTTCTTGAACTAATCGATCACTTTAGATTAAATTAAAGTTGTCATAATTGAATCCCTGCAGATAACGAGACTAGTCTATACATGCATGTAAAGAGTAGTCCATAAAGGAGAAGGAGTACTCCAAAACTACTCCAAATATATGGGTAAAAGGGTGTCCATTTAACATTACGATGTCCTAGGAGGGGACGATATAACACACCGAAGTAGTCCCTTAACTACTCCATGGAGTACTAAAGTGGGTTAGTTTGAAAAGTACTCCATGTTACTACAGTATGGAGTACACTAATCGCCTTTTATGGTGTGTACTGTAGTCTATTTTTTCCACAAATTTCACAAACTTTCACTTTTAAATAAACAATTAATAATGTAAACTATGGAAAAGTATACATCATGCACTTGTTGGCAGCTCTGGATGTTAATTTCTTATAACATGGTCCATACTACAGTACATTGGACCACGTTGTAAGTAGTCCATTTAAGCCCCAATGGACCACGTAGTCCAATATTATCTGTAGGGATACTTTTTAAACAGCCGATAGAATCCTACCTTAAGCTATCGGTAAGTTGTGAAAACGGGCCTTAGAATAACTCAAGGGCCTAGAATACATGTACCTTATGTGGTCTTGGATGAATAATAAAAAAGTTTCACACCCAATGCCAAACTTAGTATGAATTACTCATTCAACACTAGTGGTGGAGGAAATAAAAACAATTGCAAACATTTTTGATAATTTCCTTTTATTAACATTTTCCTTAAAAATGTTCAATGCAAATATCTTTCTTTCAATAAGTATTTAACAATAAAAATTTCTTTAAGATTTATTTGACAACAAAATATTTCAAAAGAATTTTATTCGATTCAAAAAAATGCAAAATTTATTTTATAAAAAAAAAAATTTCCAAACTTTTTATGGAAACAAAAATTTCTTTATCAATAACAATAATAATCGTAAAAAATTTTTCTTGATAGCGCATTTATAGTTTTGCATTAATTAAAAATTATTTTCAGAATTTAACTTTTTTCAAGCCTAAATGTATACTCTACTTTAATTGGCATAAAATATTTTCCTTTTCTTTTATAAAACTCTTAGTTCACCTGCAAAACCATTAAATATAAATTAAATACACAATTTAAGCTTTAGCACTATTTTAATTTATATGCTTTAGAAAAATATCTTGAATTATATATGCCAAGAGCCCTTAAGTAGGCTACAAAGCAAACAACACGACGCACATGTTTAAAGCGCTTTAACTTGGCTTTTATTAAAAGCTAAAATATGAGCAATTTAGAATATTTAAATAGAGAAAAGAAGAGATTTAAAATAGTTTTTTCTCAAGCAGAAATGAGTAGCAGACAAATGCTTTGTAGAATTACAAATGTTATTTTTTATGTAAATAGCCTCAAGGTAGGCTATAAAATATTTAATTAAGAGCATATGTTGGTTTATCTCTAGGGTTTAACGTACAAATTCAATGGGTAATTTTTAAGCTATTATCTTTTTGGCAACACTGGTTTAAACAGCTGACGCACGTTTCGTGTTTTATTTCACTGTCAAACATCTTCAGTTTGGTCTATAAATTAACCATAAATCGTCTTACAAACGAACAACGCTTGCCAATTATTGAATTTTATTATCAAAATGCGTGCTCTGTTAAGAAAATTCATCCCGCGCTTCTTGTGTTCAGCGACGAAGCTCATTTTGGCTCAATGGGTACGTTTATAAGCAGAATTGTAGATTTTGGAGTGAAGATCAGCCAGAAGCATTGCAAGAGCTACCAATGCATCCAGAAAAAGTCACAGTTTGGTGCGGTTTATGGGCTGGTGGCATCATTGGACCGTAATTCTTCAAAGATGATGCGAATCGTAACGTAACTGTGAATGGTGAGCGCTACCGTGAGATGATATCCAACTTTTTTTTTTGCCCAAAATGCAAGAGCTTGACTTGCATGATATGTGGTTTCAACAAGACGGTGCCACATGCCACACAGCACGCTTAACAATGGACTTATTGAGACGCGAGTTCGGTGAACATTTTATTTCACGTTCGGGACCAGTCAATTGACCGCCTAGTGCGATTTAACGCCTTTAGACAATTTTTTGTGGGGCTATGTTAAAGCTCAAGTCTATACACACATGCCCGCTTCAATTGAGGCATTGGAAGACAACGTTGAAGCATTTATTCATGAGATACCGGCCTAAGCGGATGGACCATTTAAGGCGCAGTCACGGTCAACATTTGCATGAAATTATCTTCAAACATTAAATAATATCGATTCAAATAAAGATTTTATACATTTTTCTGAATTTTATGTGTTTTTTTAAAAAGACTTTCCTATAGCTCTTAAAAAATCACCCGATACATTTTTTTTTGAAAAAAAATTGAAAATTTTGAGAAAAATTAATAAAGTTTTTTTTTGAGCTGAATTGAAGAAAAGAAATTTTAAATGTAAAAGAAATATTAAAAAAGAATGCCTAAAGCTTGGTATAACGTTTCAAATAAGTTTTTTAATATCTTTCTTGGCTTTTAGTTAACAATTTTTTATGTTTTGGGTAAAATAAATATAAACTTATTTGTCTTTAATAGTTGCTCTTACTTTAACTCATTAAGCTATTTAGCCTTAAGATATGCTTTACTGTTAAAATATTCTCTATGTCCCAATTATTCCATAACAGGCATTTCTTTTGCTTAAGTAACTTTCAACTTATCATTAAAATGTATCTGATGTCTTAAGCAAATAACTTAGTCAATTATAGTAACGCTTTGTCTTAAATAACATGTAAATCCCCTTAAACTATGCTTTACTAAAAGCCTTTACTGTGGCCTAAAGTTGCAGAAAAAATGGGAAATAAATGCAAAATGTCAAAAATATTTAAACGATTTAAATAAACTTAAAATGAAGTTTTAACCAAAAGATATTTTGACTAGTGAAATTGGAGAGTGGCAAACCGGTTGTGAAAAAATCTATCTAGACGAAATATGTTAAAACTATTTACAGAATTTTTTCTTGTTACAGCAATTTTTCCAAGATTTTGCGGTTTAAAGCGACTTTTCGAAAAAGGATCTATATAGGAACAATAACACTGTACAACAAAATCAATTTTTTCCAAAATTACAAGGTCCGGCCTAAAAATTTTGATAGAGGAGACAAATAAAAAAAAACACGTGTATCGGCGTTTTGAAAGTTTACATCTATTTTTTGTTCTTTCTTCTTTATTTTTATCTGAATTTCCCAGCCTTGGCACATTCTTATTGTTAATCCGCATAAGAAACCATGTGAACCTTACATTTTAGGTATAAAATGCGTTCAGCAAATTTCTGTAGAATGTTACGGAAAACATTTTTGTAGAATATGTTAACCCTCTAACTCCTCAAGGTATTTTTTGTCCTACTTTTAAAAAAGAGCAAAAAACACCATTAAAACAAAGATTTAAGGGGTTAAAATAAAGTCCCTGAAAACACCAAAACGGAAAATTCAACCAGAAAGTCAGAAATAAGACACAAGAAAAGAGAGCTTAGGGTTAATTTCGCATTTATTAAGATTATTATGTTAAAGTACCCCAAAAATTTAGCATGAAAAAAAATAGTTCAAATTTAACTTAAAATCACTAATATCTCTATTATTTTACCTTCGATAGCAAATATGGGCAGGATGTCAACATTAATTAAATTTTTTTTTAGCTCTTGGCAGTTCCACTTCATTATCATACAATGTCCAGCATATTTCAGCGATAAGCGAGTGAATGCTTTTGCCTTTATATCGTTCTTTAATGGGTGCGCATGTCTGATGAAATTGTTCACCATGCTCTACAGATTCTATTGATAACTGGTTCTCAAAGTTATCCATATTAGTATTTAAAAAAATGAATTTTTGTTGACATATGAACGCCTAGTTTTTCAAAAGCTCTAAGCATTCCAGGAGTAGGAGAACGATTTTTGCCTAAGACATTGTATATCACGCATCAAGCTCAATTGGTGGAGCATTTCGTCGAAGTCAGCGTTTTGCATTAGCTTTCCTTTATCTGAACACACAAAAACACCTGTTGGTATGAAACCAATTTTAAGGCTTTCAACAATAACAACGACTTGCAGAACATATACATATGCACCTTCTTTAATCTTTGCTTCGCTTAATTTTGGAAACATTGTTTTCAGAATATTTAATGCTGATTCATATGTATTCAGACATTTAACAAAGTTTTTTACCACACAAAGTTTGATATGCAATGGGGGTAAGAGAATTTTTTCCAATGCTGATGAACGATATTGTGGTCTCCTAATGTTCCCTCAGCTCTCAACTTCCATTTGAATATTGGTCGTACTTAACGTATCCAGCCTGCATACCTAAAAGGAAACTAACGACTTTTAAGTTACAACAAATCCGCCACTTCTATTTCATATTTTACGGAGTCCAGTATTAATTTTATAGAATCATAGCTTTCTTAAATATTCATTCCATAGGCAATTGGAATAGGATTTTTGGTATTATCGTAGTACAGTTTTTAGCATCTTCTTAGATGAATCGATAAATATACGCCAGTCGTCGTCAAAATTTATTGCATTCATTATTTATTTAATATCGTTGCAATAAGCAAACGTACTATCATCGGTTACTGAAAAGAACGGCAGAAAACTGTCTTGACGCTTACGAAAGCTGGTTATATTGACACCAGGTTCAAGTAGATGAAGACTTTTGAAGTCTGCAGCTAAAATTTCGATTTTAACCCCTAAAATCTCTGTTATAATGGTGTTTTTGCTCTTTTTTAAAAGAAGGACAAAAAAGACCCATACCTTGAAGAGTTAGAGGGTTAACATATTCTACAAAAATGTTCTCCGTAACATTTTACATAAATTTGCTCAACACGTTTTATACCTGATGTGTAAGGGTCACATGGTTTCTTATGCCGATTAACAATAAGAATGTGCCAGAGCTGGGAAACTTTAACCCCCCCTCGAATGAAATTCAGATGTAAACTTTTAAAACGCCGATACACGTGTCTTTTTTTGTCTCCTCTATCAACATTTATAGGCCAGACCTTGTAATTTTTTTTTTTTTTTTTTTTGTGTTGTACAGTGTAATCAATTATAATTTTAAAATTTGAATAAAGACGTTTATATGTCTACTTGAAATTACTCTAAATGATAGTTCTTAAAGAAGAGAATAAGAATATGTAATTAAATTAAAAACCACTTAACCAACTTAAGCCATTATTTTTTATTGCCACAGATACATATCGACCCCTAACCGCGAAAATAACGCAAGCGCCAAAAATCAAATTTTACAGGAGAGAGCTTTTTTATTTTATTTCATATAAATTTTGTATGAAATTTGTCGCTTACAATAAAATTGTTCTTGCTACAAAATCGTAACGGTACCTTATGTGACCATGCCATTTTAGGAGATGATGCAAGTATTGCCAACAAAGTCATTTATTAAAAAAAACGAAAATTTAAAATCATGTCGCTTACGTTATTTTCGCGGTTAGGGCTCGATATATTGGTGCATTTTTAAGCGTTTATTCAAAATAGTGGCCAACGTGAGCTAAAACTTTTCTTACCTATCTGGCCATGATATGGATTCCGTGCTAAATAAGGGTGTTGCTCATTTTAAGCGTTAAGCGTTTTCCAGATAAAGCGTTCTGTATCGGCCGAAACAGAAGATAGTCGGAGTAGGCCACGGCTGGACAAAATTTTCCAGCAAATATTTTTGAATAGTTATTAACTGGTTAATTGCATTACCTTATTACGTGAGTCGTTTTCTTGATCAAATTCGTAGTCGTTTAAAATTGTTATCGATATCCTTTCAAATTAACGGCAAAAAAAGCCTGGGTTCGAGCCCTGCGTTAGTCAAGAACGAAAACTTATCAATAAATTTTAATTAATTTCATGCTGTCAAAATTCCTTTCTTCATTAAAATAATTTAATGAAAATTAACTTTGATGAACTTTAGCATAATTAAAATATAAAAATTTGAATTAAAACCCATTAACAGTTCAACAAAATAACAACAATACTAATTATTGCAACGAGCAACGTTAAACATAGAAAGTTTCGCTTGTTTATGTCTTTTACGTAATCATAATACCAATTTTGATAAACGACTGGTTTTCGACTACGAACACAACACTTCCCTAAAGGAAAGGGAACTCACACCAAACTTGTCACGTGATAGTTCTTAAGTGGTCCAGACCGTATCTATATCAAACACTTTATATGAAGGGGACTTGTAACTTTAACATGGCGATGTTCAAGGAGGGCACCTTTTAAACACTTTGCAACAGGTCACTGAAATAACCTTAATGGACAAATTCAATTTCGCTTGATATAATGTCCCGAGTGAACCAACCAAGTGTACTTGCGAAATTAACTAGTTTTGTGTCAACTAACTTTTCTTTGGAGTAACTACACATTAAACACCATGTGACCAGTAAAGTCACATTGTTTTTACCAATCATAATTCAGTCCTTTGTGTTCACTGGTCTGGTTGTGTTCACTGGTCACGGGATAAATGGCTTAAGAACAATTGACACAAATTTCCCTGATGGTTATAATGAGGCCGAATATATGGCCAGGGCTGTCAGATATGGCGATTTCTCGCCAAACGTGGCGATTTTAAAACGTGTTTGGTGGTCGGTTTTTCATTTGCAACTGGAAACTTTTTTTGGCGATTTTTGATAATACCGGCGATTTACTTGAATATTTTTACCATTTATATTATTTCATAGATTTTTTTAACAGTCTGTAATTTTTGTAAAAAAATCCGGCAATTTTATGATTTTAGTTTTTTTTATCATTTTAAGTGAATTTTATATTCAGTCCCTATAAAATTCTAATAGATTGTATACAGGTCAGAATACCAGAAATGAAATCTGTGAGGCTGAAGTGTACGATCTTATAGACTTGTTTACTTAATTTTAGTTTTTTTTAACGGAATATATGATCTCCATTTTATGTTATTTAAAAAAAAATAACAGAAACTAAATAAAATTTACTTCAGGCGACTTTTTTGTATTTTTTCTCAGTTTTTAGCGATTTTTGACTGTTATATTATACAAGCTTTTTTGTATGTTAATTTAATTTCTTATTAAAAAAAAAAGAAAAAAATGTTATGCAAACTGAACAAAATTGACGTTTGGCGATTTCTGACATCCGGTTTGGCGATGGAGCTCAAAAAAATCTGACAACCTTGTATGTGGCCGAGCGTTGCCATGATGAAATATTACAGTTTTATATCAGGTCACATATCGATGCCTTACTTTCTCAACCTCGTATCTTAAAAAAATACAACTTTTTAGAAGAGAAAAAAAAACGTTTTATTTCTGTATACTTCGGTGTTTGGGTTAAAGTTGAAATGGAATTATTAAAGAATTGATTACATCTATGTAAATTGTATTGAAATAATAATTTGTTGCATTGTTAGGACACAAAAATAGCAGTCGTGTGATATGAAAAAGTCAAAACCGTATTTTTAAGATACGAGGTTGAGAAAGTAAGGCATCGATATTTCGTACACTTTTAGGCTCATGCTCGCTTTAAGCAAACAAATTGTTTTTGGTCTAGGCCACATGGGATCGTCTTTTCCGTATTCAGCAGTTTATAATAGATAAGACACTTCTGCTCTCACAAACACTTTGGCACCAAGGATATTATTTTTCCCAATCATTTAATAGGGTGGCAGCGCTCCAAATACGATTTCCTGCACTTCGGAGTTTTTCAATGGTTTTATATTTACTCTCTTGTCTTACTCTTACAACGGCTACAAGCTACATTTCAAACTTGCATCATCGGTTTGTAATTTCTCTTGGCTTTAACTCGTTTGTTACCCAATTTTTTACCTATCGGATGAATTCTGCTCTTTACATAGTTTTTAGAATTGCTATTGAAATGGCTCTCAAAGATTTTCAAAGTCTTTTATAAATTTGAGAATAATCTTCATAAAGTAAGACCTTCAATTCTTATCACATCTTCATTATCTTCAAATACAGGGTGTCCCAAACCACACCGTATATTATATACCCTTCACCATGGTGCGATTAGATCAGAAAGTAATAAAAATAGCATTCTTAAGATATAAATAAACCTATTTTTTGACACGCCCACTTCTCCAATCCAGCCCACATTTTGTTGGATGTTGATAACCAAATTGATTGTACTTCATTTGAAAACTTTGACTCTTGCTGTTCTTCCGATATACAGAAATAAATAATGTCTTTGTACGGAAGCTGCTACGCCTACTTCTCTTATCCCGCTCATGTTTTAGATACAAAATTTGGAAAATTTTCTCTAGAGATGTAAATAAATCTCTGTTGTGTCACGCTCATTTATCCACTCCCGCCTACAGAATCTATAATGTCGTTGCATGAGAAGTGCTAATCCTATTTCTCCAATCCCGCCCACAATTCGTTGGATCTTGTGTATTGATAACAAGTATCTTGTACCTAATTTGGACACTTTGGTTCTTATCGTTCTGCAGATATAAATTAAAAAAATAATAAAAAAAACAACAAGGGATTTAGAGGTAAATTTAAAGGTAGTCGTGATTTTTTGTTCAGCCATTTGTGGTCTGAATTTCAATAGAAAACAATTCCAGGCATGTGTGACATAAATATGTAAACACCTGGTCCCCATCATATAAGGGGTATTTGGAAAACCCCATTTCAACGGACAGACGTGTAACGTTAAATCAACTAAGCTAATGATAAGGACTCGGACTATATATTATTTATAAAGTCTAAGATCAATATTGTAGAAATAACAAAAGGAATAACTAACCTTCGGTGAAGGGTATAATAAAATAGTTATTCGTGTTTGATATTAATAGGTCCTATTTGCTCCATCCCGTATTTTTGACGCACCTGTGTAGTCATCCCCATTTCCGAACCGCCTTTGCCATTTGTTGCACGCTATAATCGATTGGACTTATTTAGGACGAATTTCGGTAAGCGAGAGGTGAGCTTCAGCTACGTTTTTTTTTAACAAAAATTTATCCAGCTCTGTTATAGGGTGCCACAAATTGTTATTATAAAAATAACAAGTCCTTAACTTAAAATAACAATCTGTTTAATCAAACACTTTTATTTATTGACGCCACTGTGCATTGTAGATTGCTATTATTTCACTTTTAGAGGATAAGACAACACATTTATAGTACAAATAGACAGAGTTTACACAATGTATGTATGTAGGTATGTATGTATATGTCATACCATTAAACCTTTAAAATCAATATCTTTACACCCATCTTTTGCTTTACAAACAATAGCCCAAAGCCGTTTTCTTTCACAAATACGCAACAACACTAACACAAATGTTTGACACAGACAGAGACAGAGACTAAATGGCAAAACATAATAATGACATTAGTAAATAGTCATATGTCACTATTATGATGTCACAAAACATGTAATGACACTGTCACTGACAGTTAATATTGGACTAAAATACTTTGCAAATAATATCCACTACAATTGTAACAATAACATGAACTCACACATACAAACATACATACATATTAACTACAATATGCATATATGTATATGTAAGTATGTACGCATAAGTGCTTATAAGTACGTCTAATATAGATAATATCGTCATTGTGTAGAAGAAATATCAATGAATAAGTGAGTAAAAAGAGGCACATTCATGAGCATAACAATTGCCAGACTGACATCACAAGTAGCCTCACTAATAACACTTAAAATACTCATACACATAAACATTCCGAATGGATGGTAACAATAGTCGGACTTTGTTTTGTTATTGTTCTCTATAGTGTTTTAGCTGTCATTTAGGTAATCGTTGCTGTAAAAAATCCATAATAACCGAAGAGGAGGCAACTCGTATGACAATGACATTCAATGAGTTCAGTTCAGTAAAAGAGGCCTTAAAAGATTTAATTTATTTTTAGAAACACAAATTATGGTTAGAAAATTAGGTAACAGAAACAGAAAGATAGAAAAATATTTCTATGTGAATCAATAGAAAATTAAGCCATGCCAACTTAAACATAGAAATTTTCTAAGAGAAATTTGATTTGAGTGCTTCAAGGAATAGAGCGAAATTATTCGTTGTAAAATTCATTCATTTTTAGCGAAAATTGGTTTATGTTAAGCATTACATAGAAATTTTTTTTAATAAAATCTTAGAACTACAAGAAAAACATAGAAATTTTGTAAAAAGTATTTGTCGAAGTTAAAAAAAAACAAAGACTATTAGTCTATGTTAAGCAAAACATAAAGCAATTTTTCGAAAAACCTTTATTATAGTAATCGTTTACCCAAAATTTGTTAATATTAGCAAAAACATAGAAATATTTTAAATTGTTGTACTATATCAAAAACATAGAAATTTTTTATAGTAAAATTATTTATTTCAAACAAAACATAGAAAACTTTATGTTGAGATAACCTTAGATAGGACTTTGTTGAGAAAAACATAGAATATTAGACTTTGCTAAGTAAAAGATTAATTTTTTTTTTTTTAATTCGTTCAAGTCAGGCATAACACAGTAATTGTTTAACAAACAAACTTTTGTATTAACAAAACATAGAAATCTTTTATTGAAAAGTTTTTAATAATAAGCCAAACATAGAAAATTTTATGTTGAGAAAAGAAAAGAAATTATGTTAAAAATAGATCGTAGTTTAAAAAAACATAGAATTTTAGACAATGTTTAACCAAACATAAAATATTTTTAATTATTCATTAAAGTTAAACATGACATAGAATTAGCCTACCAAACATTTGTTGTACAACAAAAACATAGAAATTTATAGAAAAATTCTTTACGATAAGCAAAATATAGAAAATTTTATGTTGAGATATTATATAAAAAATAGGTATTAGTTGAGAAAAACATAGATTATTTAAATATGCTAAGAAAAAAAAATAGAAACTGGGAATTATTTCCTTCCGAAGGTTACTTTATATTATATTCAACATTTTTTATTTTTCGAATTTATTCTATGAGCTAAATTTCAGTTATGTATTTTATAAAGCTTATAACTGAAATTTAGCTCATAGAAAAAATTCGAAAAAAAAATGTTGAAAAAAAAATTTTTAAATTTCATTCGAGTTATGCTTCACATAGAAATTGTTCACCAAAAATTTGTTTATATTACCAAAAAACATAGAAATTTGTTATAGACAATATTATTATGATAAGCAAAACATAGAAAATTATAAGTTGAGAAATCATAGAAATTATGTAGGTCTTAGTTTACAAAAACATAGAATTTTAGACTATGTTAATCCGAACATAAAATATATATTTTTAAATATTGATTTAAGTTAAACATAACATAGAAATTATTTACCAAACTTTTTTCATATTTACAAAAACATAGAACTATTTTAAAATTTTCTACTACAACAAAAACATAGAAATTTTGTATAAAAAAGTATTTAGAAAAGCCAAACATAGAAAATTTCAAGTTGGGAAAACAAAGAAAATATGTTAAAAATAGGTCTTAGTTTAGAAAAACATAGATTATTAAAATATGTTAAGAAAAACATGAAAAAACTTTAAAAATCTTTCAAGTTAAGCATAACATAAAAATTCTTAACCAAAAATTTGTTTGCATTAACAAAAACATAGAAATATTTCAAGTTTTTCTACTGCAAAAAAACAATTTATTTTATGATAAGGGAAAACATAGAATATTTATGTCAAAAAAAACATAGAAATAATGTAAGAAAAATATTTATAAGTTGAAAAACAATATTATTAGGCTATGTTAAGCAAAAATACAAATAATTTTAAGAAATCATTTTAACATGAATTAACAAAAAAAGAAATGTTTAAAATATTTATATTACAGCAACAACATAGAAATGTTATATAGAAAATTTTTATGATAAGCAAAACATAGATATTTTTATGTCAGGCAAAAGAAAGCTTTGGTATAGACAATTTGTCAAAACTAAACAAAACATAGAATATTAGACTTTGTTGAGAAAACATAAACATTTTTCAAAGAATTTTGCTATATTAAGCACAATATTAAAACTTATCCAAAGAAATTGAATCTATGTCAAGAAAATCATGGAAAGTTTCTTAAGATAATTAGTCTACGTTAATGAAAACATTGAAATTTCTAAAAATAATTAAGCTTTGTTACGAAAAACACATGTTCTCTTGAAAATTAAGCTATGTTTACAAAAACATAGAAGTTGTATAAATGTATGTATATATATAAAAACATTCCAAATAAAAAAATACCTACAAAAATTTCAATAGAAAATTAGTCGACTTAAAGATAACAATAGAAATGATCTTTAAATTCTGTTTCTATGTATCTTAAGCTTAATGTGTTGAGCAAAACATAGAAATTTGTTGTAAAAAAAATATCTTTGTGTTAGGCATCTATCTTGTGGAAAACATAGATTTTTGTTGTAAAAATTTTTATCTATTTTAAGCAAAACATAGAAATTTTTTTTTTAGTTTCTTCACTTTAAAAAAATTTTAAATCATCTATAAAAATATTTCTCTATTAACTAGAATATAGAATATAGAATAGTTTCAAAAGAAAATGTTTTCTATTAGGAAAAAACATCGAAAATTTGGAACAAATCCAGTTTACCAACGCAGCTCCAAATAAAAAAAAAGTACATAGGGTAATAGAAAATCGAAAAATAAGAAGAAAAACTAATGGCAAAATTCTCGGAAACGCATAGTTTCCGAGCTATGGACCTCTGAAGTTTGCATATACATTTGCGATTTCCCTCTAGATTTCTGAACGTATATGGCCAATATTGGTATTATTTGAAAGCATTTGAATAGATCTTTTTGGAAATGCAAAATTTATTTAAAACTTTTTAACTTTTTAGCTCTTAATACAGTTTTTACAAAACTTATATCAAAATGTTACGGAAGTGCACTAGGTAATAAAAAAATAATCAAATAAACCCCAGCTTCTCTAAATAAAGCTTCTAGGCATAGACGGCCTTCGGCCGGGCGCAAGGATTTTATCCTCTACGGCATTGTTTTCCAAACTGTGGGTCGCGGACCCACAGGGGGTCGCGTAATAACCTCAAGAGGGTCGTAAGGTTTTCAAATGTAATACTTGCATTGGACTCTGTACTGATGTCAGGTCTTTAAGCATTGGTTAAAAATAAATTACCTTGACCATAAAGCTCCATAAAGCAGCTCTTGTATCGAAAAATATGCATGCACGGCATTCATTTAAAGATTGCAGCTATGGATATGACATGTTGACAGTTTTAAATGACGCCGGCACCAAAAACAATATTTAATACAACAAAAATATATTTATAGAACATTTGCAAAGTTCCCAAAAACATTTTTTACATTACTTGATAGATATTGATTTACGAAGTTTGCATTTGAATTGAAAATTTTTGAAAAAGAACAACTGATTGAAATATCTTGCGATACTTTATTGCAACAGGAATTTGATAGTAAAACTTTAAGTAAGTTTTGGGTGGAACGAAAAAAAGATTAAAGGTATTACATTGTCGGACAGAGCTATAATAGTGATGTTACCAGATTTCATTTTTATTAGAAACCGTATTTTCTGCTTTAGCAGCCATGAAATCGAAATATCTAAATCGCTTGGTATTGGAAAAAGAACTACGCGTGGCTATTTCAACAATAACGCCAATATTTGAGAATCTTAAGCTTCGTACAGACGATGGTCAGATCTTACAATATTGTAAGCAGGCGTTGCCAACAGCAAAATTTTTCTGACAATGGTCCATTGTCAGATGCATTAATTTTGCACATCTGCAATTACAAATGAGCTTACAATGTTCACACAGTTGTAAGACATTTTAGCCAATTTAAATGCAATTTAAGCAACGCTGCTTACAAATATTGTAAGATCCGACCATCGTCTGTACGAAGCTTTAGTCCTAACAAACAAGCTGCTTATCCATCACATACATATAATTTTCTATAAATAAACAAACTAAGTTTTTACTAATTTTTGTTTATATCCTATTTCCGTTATGCGAAAGAATTCCTTCTTTCGAACAATTATATTTAAAACAAAAACAAATTCCTAAAACTTTGTTCTATGAATAAATTACTTTTTCCAACTTGAAAATGTTCCTTATTATTTTATTGTTTTATATAATAAGGGGCCGCCAATTTTTTATTTTTTCTAATGTGGGTCACAGTATCAGAAAGTTTGGAAACCGTTGCTCTATGGTATAACAAACACCGGCTTCGCTAAATAAAGCCTGTCCGCAAAGCCGGCCTTTGACTGGTCGCATGGATTTTCTCCTCTATGGTATAACAAACACCGGCTTCGCTAAATGAAGCTTCTCCGCATTGCCGGCTCCTTAATCCTTAATGGATTAATTATTTTTAAATAAAATGTTTATATCTAGAAAAATTTATTCAAAAGCTTTTAAATGATACCAATATTGGATATATACGTTCAAAAATTTAGTGGTAAATCGCAAATTTATATGAAAACTTCAGAGGTCCATAACTCGGAAACTGTGCGTTTCCGAGAATTTTGTCATTTAATTTTTTCTTCTTATTTTTCAATTTTCTATAACCTGCTGCGTTGGTAAACTGGACTTAAGCCGAAATTTGTGTATGTTATACAAATTTTTTTTCTAAATTGGAGAAAATTGTCTCTATGTTAAGCTTTTATGTTAAAATAATATTGAAATTCTTCTTTTTTAAGGTTAAGGCCCTTTTCGAATGATATTTTATTCCAACCTCTTTTAAAATTGTCATTTTATTGATTGCATGTTTTCTTTTTATCTTTTTGTGATAAAAAAAGGGAGAAAAAACTTGAACTTTTATAAAAATCTTACATGGCACTTGGCACATTTGTGTGAGTGTGTGTCTATTGTTCTGGCAAAGCATCATTATTAGGGTATTAGGAGGTTACATTTGGTTAAGGCCAATTGAATCCCGTTTTCAATGTGCTTTTATCTTTCTTTTTATTTTTTCTTTATACTTTTAGAAACATACGTTGAACTAAAAAGCTATAAAAAATTAAAATCGTATTAAGTTTGCCTTATACCAAGTTTCAATGTATAATAAATAATTTTTTTTTTTGAAAAATGTGTGTTAAAAAATATAAAAGAAAAATACAACAGTTTCAAGCAATAATTTATGAGAAAATAATAGCATACATTTAGGCTGTGTCTGTTGTTCTTAAAGTGTCGTTGTCATCATTTAGTTTATGCACGCTGTCTGTCATAAGAATTTAAGCAAATTTAAGAGTCTTACATGTGGTGTGCTTTTCCATCTTCTGTCAATGGCCATTGAAGAAAAAACATAACTAGCACTTGAGAGGATCTGTCTCTTAAAGTGTGGTATAAAAATGTCTTTAAACAAAAGCCTATTTGTTGGCAAAAGATAAGAGTATAAAAATAAATAATAGTTTTAGTTACCAAATGCATTCTGTCTTTTTTTTAATTTTATTTAAATAATCTGAATAAACTGCTTTACAATTTCTTATTTTCTTGGTATTTCAAATGAAACTTATTATAAAACTAAAGCATGCTTAAAGGCTTAAATTACAAGCAATGAAATCATAAGAGTTTTGTTGTAAAAAGAGACATTTGGAAAATTTGTTGGAAACATAGCATACCTTTAGGTTAGAGAAAACATTCCAGCGAAACCCTAGCATATTTTAAAGTGTATTAAGAAAAGCATAGTTTATTTTAGAAACTAAAGCATACTTTTGGGTTAGAGAAAACATTCCAACGAAACTCTAGCATATTTCCAAGTCTATTTAACAAATCATAGTTAATTTAAGAAAAAAAAACTTCTCTCAAACGGGCATATTTTTTTAAGACGTATACAAAAACAATTGTAAATACAAATAAAGTTTAAAGCGTACTTAAGGGAGCTGTTCTATAATAAATACCATAACTTTAACAAGAATATATACAGCTGTCTTAAAAATGATATCAAACACTTTTATTTCAAACTTTTAAAACCAACATTATTTCAATTTACTCCTTCATTTTTGTGCTGCGGAAAAAATAATGTATCAAGAAAAATGTCTATAGCAAACCTTAAGGTAATAAAAAAAATGTTATGACAAAAAGAAAGCATAACACTCAAGTTGCAATATTAAAACAAAGTTTTTTTTTCTAAAAGTACTTACAATTTTTTAAACTTAAAAACTTTTTTTATATTATGCTTTTTCTTACTTTAAACAAAAACTGAAAATGTTTTTAATTTTATTTTCTCTTCTCATTGTCTACTTTCAGGGGTTTTGGCAAGCAAGGTTTTCAGTGCCAAGGTATGTTTTATGATGAAAAAAAAACAGGATAAAGAAAAAAACTTTTTATATTTAAAAGCAAAGAACAGTAAAAGAAACTTTTTTAAAAATATAAAAACTTATTTCCTTGTTTTGTTTAACGTTTAAATTATATAATGATGAAAAAAACTTTTATATTATTTCATTTCATTATTTTCTTTTTCTATACAGTCTGTTCGTATGTCGTACATAAACGTTGTCACGAGTATGTTACCTTCAAATGTCCTGGAAAAGACAAAGGCATTGATTCCGTAAGTTTTCCAATTATTTGTTTATTTCTTTTTAATTTTTTTATAATTTAAAATATATTTAGTTAGAGTTAGAGGCAGGAATTTATTAGACTTATATCGGTTAAGTTTGTTTAGTATTTTTTTTTTTTCGTTTAAGTTAAATAAGATTTCAAATTTTATATGGCTGAAAAGTTAAAACATACAAAATTTTCCGGAAAAGATGAAATTAGCAACAAAAATTGTTATTTTAAAAGAATTTTTTTTCTCCAATCTGAAAACATTTTAAATTTAAACTAAAAAGCTTTTTTCTTTCTTTTAAAAGGAACTTATTTTTGCGATTCTAGAAAACGTTTGTTACCATAAAGTAGTCAATTAAAAAATTTTCAATCCAAACCCTTTAAACATTAAGAAGCCCCAAGCTTTTAATTAAGCTTGCTAAATAGCTTCTTGTTGCCGACAAATGACTGATTTAAAATAATATGGAGGTAAAGAAAATATCCCATAGAAAATTTACCACAAAGCTTTGTTTAGAAATCATTTAAATGCAAAGTTTTCTTATATAAAACTCGAAAGCTTTTGCAAAAATCTACAGTTTCTAATATAAAATTCTAAAGCTTTTCTCAATGTTTCGTGGGAAAGTTTTTTATTACAAATATTTCAGATAAAACCTTCAAACTTTCAGAAAAGCCAAGCTTTTAATTAAGCTTTAACAAAAGCTTTTTAAAGAAAATTCTTGTTGCCGATAAATTATTGATTAAAAGGATAAGGCTGGTAAAAAAATGTTTTTTAGAAAATTTACAATAAAGCTTGATTTAGAAAACATTGAAATGCAAAGTTTTCAAATACTTAATATAAAAGCTTTTAAAAATTAACTAATAAAAAAAAATACTATCAAAAATAAGTCCCTTTAAAATATTTTATGCAAAACCTTAGAACTTTTAGAAAAAACAAGCTTGCAATTAAGCTTTTTAAAAAGCTTCCTTACTAACGTCTTGTTACCAATAAATTATCGATTTGAAATTAAACTTTTTTATAAAAACCAGAAAACCTATTTTACACAGAAATTTTATAATAAAGCTTGCCGTAGAAATTACTAAAATTGATAAAAAAAAAAAAGCTTTTCAATACATTGTTACCATTCATAAGCAAATTTTCATATTTAAAATAAAAAAACTTTTAAGAGAAAGCTTTTTTATCACAAACGAATTTCTTAAAAGTTTTTTAAACAAACCCCTTAAAAGTTTTAGGAAAAGCCAGTTTTTACTTAAGCTTTTATCGATGAAATATAACTTTCTAACAAAAGTATTTTATAAAACACAGAAACCCTGTTTTCTATAGAAAATTTGTGATAAAGCTTTCTTAGAATAATAACACAAAAGCTTTTGCATAAGCTGTAACCATTAATATGCAAAGTTTTCTTATTAAAAAAACGAAAACTTTTAAAGGAAACTAGTTTAAAATTCGAAAGGTTTTAACTAAAGTTTCAGTTGCCATAAAGTAGTCATTTGAAAAAAATTCAATGTAAAACTTTCAGAAAACCCAAGCTTTTACAAAAGCTTTCTTAATAACTTCTTGTTAGCGATAAATAATTGATTTAAAAGAAATTGTTGGTAAAAAAACAAACATATTTACTATAGAAAATTTACAGTGAAGCTTTATTTAGAAATTTAATGTTTTCTTAATAAAGCTTCACTTCAAAGTTTTTTTTATTTTCAATACGAAAACTTTAAAGTGAAACTACTGTTTTCGATGGTGAGAACGCTTTTTTTTAACACAAAGGAATTTCTTAAAAATATGATAGGCATAAGCTGAAAGCTTTCCATTAAGCTTTTACAAAAGCTTTTAAGATAACTTCCTGATGGCGGCTAATTAATTGTTATTATCGATTTAAAAGCACTTTAGGTAACAGAAAACTAATTTTCAATTAAAAATGTATCATATTTTTGTAAAAAAAAAACCACAAAGTTTTTTTTCTATGTTTTCTATAGAAACTTCTTTCTTTGATAAATCTTTTAACATTTCTTTTTATTATTTATTGAAGAAAATGTTTCTTGTTTTTTTATTATTTATTTAAAACCGCCTGTGTTCTCTTTAATTTCCTAATGTTTATTATCTGTGGCATACTTAAGGGCGCCATTTACTTGATTTTATTTTATCACGTTACAAATGGCTTGGCTTATTAGCATTTTGATTTTAATTTCGTTAAGATTTTGGATAAATGACCCTGCTGGTTACAAGATAATTGCACGATGGCAATTTGCTAAATAAGAAAAGCCATATAAAATTTGTAATCTGCTTTTTTTTCTTTTTTTTTTGATAATTTAGTTAATAATATTCTAGAGGAAATATTTTTATTTTGAATAGAAAGCATGATGGTTTTGAGCAAAATTTATTAGCCAATTAAAAGGAATAGATTTAAATTAAAACACATTTTAAACTTTAGTTTTGTCCAAAGTTTTTCGTTTTTGTTTTGTTATTTTTTTTTTTTTTTAACTTGAACTTGTCTCTCCATCACATGTGATTTGTGTCTATTTTTTTGATTTTAAAAACGTTTAAATATTGTTTAAATCATTTTATTATTTTTATTATAAGAAAAAATAATTTTTTTTAAATAAAACAATAAATATTCAATCATTTGTTTATGTGAATTATTATAAAAATATGTCCAAACGAAAAAAAAAAACAATTTATGTAACAAAACAAACAAATCTAAAAACACCATAAAATTGGCTGGAATGATTTGCAAAACAAATCAATACAAACTCACATTAAATCTGTAAAGGATTCACCCCAAACTGTACATCATTTTGAACCATTTACATACGCAGGACCTACATTCTGCGATCATTGCGGTTCCTTATTATACGGCATTTATCATCAAGGTCTAAAATGTTCAGGTAACAAAATTTTCAGTGAAATCAAAAACCAAAAAAAAACAAATCAGTAAAAATTTAAAACTCTTCCAAAATCCTTTAGAAAAATTCTGCTCTTTAAACTCCCTTTTCTTTTACTTAAAACTCTTCGAAACTTCTTTTCTTAACTGTAACTCTTTAACTTTGTACTACACTCTCTCTATTTTGATTAATAATACTAAGTAAATAATTGATTCATAAAAACAAAAAATCCTTTAGTTTGCTAAAAAAAAAACCAATAATTTTTTTTTAATTTTTGCTATAAAACAAAATTTTGTATGGATGTTAAATATACGTAAATGGCTCCATAAAATGTTTAACATTTTAAAGACTTTTAAATGTAATAAATAAGAAATGGAAAAATCATTTAACAATTTTGTTGAAAATTATTGTTTTTGTTTCATATATAAATTTATTTTTATATCCAGCAGCTGTGTTTTGTCGTTTGTTTTTTAACTCTTTTTTTATGTATTTTTCTTTAATTTATTAAGCTAAATTTCTATAATTATAAAATAATTTAACTGTATGTGAGCGTGTTTGTGTGTGTGTGCGTGTGTATTTGTATATTAAATTGCTTTTCAGTGTTTGTGTATTTGTAAACAAAAAATCCTAGTGCAAATTACTATGCTCTTTGTAACTCTTAATGTTTGCGAGCGTTTGTATGCTTTTAGGCATAAACTTGCTCTCAAATAACGGCAAGTGTTTTTTTTTTTTTTTTTTTTTTTGTAACTAAGAGAGTGCGGGTGTGTATTTGTGTGCATACAAGAAAGAGTATAAGTTTTTTTTTGCAAGCTAAAACAACAATTAAACAGGTTAAAAGGAGTTTCTTTACAACCTTAATTACTTTAAGTTTTTCTAAATTTATATTTATTCCACGTTATTAAAAAGAAATTAGGAATAAATTATTATTTTAAAGAAAACAAGAAATTATTTTTAGGCAAAACTTGGGAATTTTACGCTGTTTAATTATAAAGAAACATCTAAATTTTGCCAGCAAATATCATTGCTAACAAGAATTAAATAATACATTCTTAGTTTTTAGATTCCTTTTTTTAGTTTCATGATTCGAAAAATGTGAAGGTGATGAAAAAAAACTTTTTTTTATTACAACTCAACAAATATTTAAAAAAAAATTATGCTTCATATGTCATTAAAAAAAATAATAGAGAATTGTTTGAAATCTCTAAAAAAAAATAAAGGGTGGTAAAGGGCACGAAGTTAATTGTAAATAAAACAAAAAGTTTTTAGAGAATTATCTTAATATTTTTTGTTATTATGGAAGGATCTAAGACAATTAAGTGTGAAACAAAACAACGCCCAAATGCTCGCTACGATTTCGGTGGCATATCTCTATCTAATGGTCCATATATGCAATGACTCTGGGACTTAATTGAGGTTTAATGTCGTAAATGTGCCGAACTATCTCGTCCTTTAGCTCTCGAATTGTTCTTGGCTTGTTGACGTCCACTTTTTCTTTTAAATATCCCCAAAGAAAGAAGTCCAACGGTGTCAAACCACCTGATCCTGGAGGCCCATTTGCATTGCCATGACGTGAGATAACACGGCCATTGAATTTCTCGCGCAAAAGAGCCATAGTTTCCTTGGCTGTGTGGCAAGTGGAAACATCCTGTTGGAATCACATATCGTGCAGGTCCATATTCTCAATTTCTGGCCACAAGAAGTCCGTTATCATCTCGCAGTAGCGAACATCATTCATAGTAGCCGCCTGGCCGATCTCATTCGAAAAAGTTCAGCCCATAAGCCGCACCAAACAGTCACTCTTTGTGAATGCATCGTCTTTTCAAAAATAACCCGTGAATTCTGCACATATGCGCCAATTCTCCCGATATTGGACACATTTGGCCGTTTGCATTTTGATTTGAACGCCCATTTTCGAAAAAAAAGCCTCAACAGTCTTAACGCACTGCTTATTTATATATGTACCTCTCCATGGTTGAATTTGTCAAGTACTGAAACAAGGAAATGTCAAATTAAGTTGGGCAAAAAAATTGACGTTAAGGTGAAACTCACAATGCACATCGTGCATTATGGTTGGACCACCCTTTGGTATAAGTTTGGTTCAAGTTCAGTTATAGCTCAGATCTGGTAAAAATTTAACATTCGATTCTAGTTAAGCTCTGACACGGCTATTGTCAAATCCAGTGGCAGTTCTAGTGCCAGTGCTGCTATCAGTTTAAGGTTCAGTTATAGTTTAATTCTATTTCAAATCCACAAAGTGTAAGTTAAGTGTCAGTTTCAATCTCTGTTTTTGTCTCATTTCTGCTGCTAGTTTTAGATTTGGTTATTATGTCAGTTCGAATGTCGGTTTAAATTACATTAGTCGTAAACTTTTACTTTACAATTATTTCTTAAGGCGAATCTGATGCTACTGAATTTAGTTGTAGCGTATTACCTGGGCCTCCGATATTGAACAAATCCAAAGGCTTTCAGAAAAGCTCCTTCAAATAGTCATAGCCACCTCTTGGTGTTTTTAGAACTCTAACATTCACAAGGATCTCAATTTGCATTCTGTTAAAACTAAGAACTCGAAATATTCGATAAACTATAAATTCCACCCATTTTATCCAGCTCAAATATTTAAAGGGATGTTGGCCATACCCGCCTAAGTAGAACTTATACCCCAGGGCTTATCTGAATGGAAGATCGCTTGACGTCTAAGAACGTAAACGTGAAGAGGACAAGCACTGGCAGGACGTAAAGTTAATAATCATATTATAGATTTGATTGAATATACTGTTCAGGTAAAAAATGTTTTAAATGAAAATATATGGAATATAAAGATTTTAAGGCGCTTTAAACAAACCCGTCTTCAGTTTTCTTCAATCACGTCCAGGGGGCAAATCACGACATTCGATATCGATCGAAATTCCCATTTAAATTGTGTTGTAATTTTGATCGATATCGAATACGGTAAATCGGCCCTAGTTTTTTTCACCCTGTTCTTTAACTTTAGTGTAACGTTAGCCTACTTATGGATTTACCACGATCTACATAAAAACGGGCTTCATAACTAAACTGCGCAGTTTTAAACTAATTAATCCTTAAAAACTTTTTTATAAAACGACATATGTTCGACCATGATAAAGAGTATTTTCCTTTTTTTATCAAATGGTTTTTTTATATTAACTAGACATTTAATTAAAGTTACAATGTATTTAAATAACAAATACAACGAAAATATATTTGTGTGTGTTTAAGGAATTAAACCCATTTTACAAAACTACACATGTACAGTGTACACCCTTTAACGTTTTCACTCTTCCATTTGAATACGCATTTTATAGAACAAACAAATATTTGACTTTAACTGTGTCATGATATCACGTTAAATAATTTAAACTAATTAAATATTTATAAAAATTTTAATGAAATATAAATACTTACACACACACACACGTATGAATTTGGTTCATATTAACATTTATGAATGCTACGTGAATATAAAATATGCTCAAAAGAAATGTAAAATGTGCTTTTTCATTTTTTTTTAATTAAATTAATTAAAAAAATATATATATCACTGTGCTAACAAACAAGGAAGTAAATAATTGCTTAGCGAATTCAAATTTGAATATTTTAATGAGTTTTTTTTTAGTTACTTTAAAAAGGAAATTCATATTAAGCACAATCTGCCTTAACGGACACCTTTCTTATCAGAGCAAACACTTTTGACAAACGCTGTTACCTGTTACCAGCAGCGTTTTAAGGAAAAGCACTGAGTTATTTTGAGAAAAAACCACCCTTTACGGACACATTTTAATGGTCCCTTCGAAAACTCGATTATGGTAGGTTCCACTGTTTGAACTAAATTAATAGAATGGGTCTAAATTTTTATAGTTTAATATAAATAGACATCATATCGGACCTTTATTGCAACATAGCCATATCTCAAAAAATCAAAAATTTTAAGTTACTTAAGCAAAACTGCTCCTTCATACCTTCTCTATATGGGTAAATCCAAAGTGTTGAACGTGACAGTCGTACGCATCAAAAATGCATAATATTTTAAACAACAAATATTTTTACGTTCTCTTAACTCTTAAATTATAGCACTAAGAAAGCACTGTTATCTATACTATTTATAGAGGGCATGTTTCAAGGTCAAAGATAATGGCAAAAGAAGTAGCGGTTAGAACGTGAAAAAAATCGAAGTCGTTTTTGTGGCCATGTATAAAAAGGCGTAATTCAGCGAAACCTGGCACAATTTTTTTATACAAACTACTTTCAGAATGTTACTAGCAATGTAACATTAAAATGTTTTTGGTTTGATTCCAAACTCTTCTGTATTTTTTGAACATTTCGAACGTGAATTTTTTCCATAATAATTGAACTGAATCCGAATATTGCTCTTTGAACTCTTCTTTAGATTACTGACCATGTAAGAAAATTTTTTTTGGAATAATTTTTATCAAATATTAAAGAAAACATACAACAAAACATTCTCACAAATAAGAAATTACGTTTGCACAACTTTGCAGTCTGATTGTTTATTTAAGTGAACAAAATTATGAGTAAATTTATAAAATTAGTAAAATCTAAATATTTCTCTATAAGAATATCGTAAAATAATCAGCTTTTAAAAACTTTTTAATTTTCGGTAACGGTGGACCTTTTGACGGAAATGCCCATATGCAAAACAAAAATCAATGTTTTGTCTCAAACTGAACTGCAGTTAAAGTAAAATATATTTTGTTGAAAAAAGGGACATTTTGAAATCTTTAATCGCATTTTGCTTAGTTTGATTTTTTTTTTTTTTTTTTTTGAGATGTGACTTCCCTACAGATAATATTGGACTACGTGGTCCATTGTGGCTTAAATGGACTACTTACAACATGATCCAATGAACTGTATTATGGACCATGTTTTAAGAAATTGACATCCAGTGCTGCCATCAACTTCATGATGCATACTTTTCCATAGTTTACAGTATTACACATTGGAAGCCCTGATGGTGTCCATTATTAATTGTTTATTTAAAAGTGAAAGTTTGTGAAATTTGTTGAAAAAAGGTAAAAAAATTAAAAATACCAAGTAAATATATTAAATAATAGCAATAAAAGACTAAAGTACACACCAAAGCCCTGCACGAATGCATTTGTTTCTTTTTCACAGTTCTCCACACCAAGTTATTATTGTGTCAAATACTGTGTTTTTTTTTTTAAATCAGTTCGAATGATACACAATGAAAAACCGAATCAATTTTAAACAGTAGTTGGTTTCAAACAACTCGTTGTTAAGCAGTAGTTTGATTTAAAAACACAAATCAACGCAATGTATAATTCGATGTGAAAGAAAAAGCGGCATGAAATAACCCCCCAAAATATAACCCCCCAAAAAAATAATGAAATAACCGCCCAAAGGTTTGTACAGAGAACAACAAAAACGATTTTTGGGGGGTTATTTCATTTTGTTTGGGGTGTTATTTCAATTTCTTAATTGGGGTATTATTTCATATGAAATTATCCCCCAAAAAATCATTATGAAATAAAGCCCCAATATAGTTTTTGGGGGATTATTTCATTTTCAAATTTATAATGAAAAAGTATTTGGGCGCAAGGATTTATCCACTTTGGTAAACAGAACACCGGTTTCGATAAATAAAGCTGCCCTGCATAACCTTCGGCCGGGCGCAATGGTTTTCTTCTATATGGTATACCAAACATCGGCTTCGCTAACTAAAGCTTCTCTGCGTAGCCGGGTCGAGTCGGTATTTTTATACTATAGAGGAGAAAATCCTGGCGCTATGCAGAGAAGCTTTAGTTAGCGAAGCCGGTGTTTGTTATACCATAGAGGAAAAAGTCATTGCGCCCGGCCGAAGGCCGTCCATGCAGAAAAGCCTTAGTCGGCGAAGCTTGTGTTTGGCATATCATACCATGCTATCTATCGCGTGATTCTTTAAAGCAAAACTGTATAATTAATTGTATTACATATATTGGGCTCTTATTTTATTTCAGAAATTGGGCTTTTATTTCATATGAAATAAGCCACCAAAAATTAGGGAATTATTTCATTTATATTTGGGGCATTATTTCTTTTCGTTGGGGGCTAGTTTAATTTTGAAAATTGGGGCTTTCTTGCATATGAAACAAGGCCCCATGCTTTGGGGGGTTATTTCATTATTTTTTTGGGGGGTTATATTTTGGGGGGTTATTTCATGCCGCCGAAAGAAAACATAACGCACAACAATTGTGAGTCTATAACAGGGAATTCCATTTCTTTGCACAATTGTGTATACCACTACTACCACATATTTTTTATGCTCATCAATTCAGTCGTCGATGTGACTTCGACAAGTGTACAAAAAGTGTAAAAAATAAGATAATTCCTATCACCTATTTTGTTACTGTTGTTTGGTGTGATTCGTGCGATTCGTGTGATTTGGTGTAGTTTGTGTTATTCGTTTGTTTCGTTGTTGTATGGAGTATATTTCGTGCTCCTAACACTTCGTATTTGGTCGTTTATAACACACTAATTTAAATTTATTTCCATTTTATGTGTTTATATATTTTTTTCGTGCTTTATGTGTTTTTCGCAATACAGAATCTGATTCGTGAGCAAAAAGCAATCGCCAATCAGTAGTTGAAAAACAAACGAATGTTTTGAAACGGCTTTCAAATGCATTCGTGCAGGGCTTTAGTACACACCATAAAAGGCGATTAGTAAAAACTGAAAAAGAAAAATGCTTAAACAACTTCTTAAGTGTACTCCATACTGTAGTAACATGGAGTAATTTTAAAACTAACCCACTTTAGTACTGCATGGAGTAGTTTAGGGACTACTTCGGTGGGTTATATGGTCCCCTTCTAGGACATCGTAATGTTAAATGGACCACCTTTTGCCCATATATTTGGAGTAGTTTTGGAGTACTCCTACTCCTTTATGGACTACTCTTTACATGCATGTAGGGAATAGTCTCGTTATCTGCAGGGTATGTGGCAATAAAGGAGCGATATTCTTTTAGCTTTAGGTCACTGTGCGTATGAGTAATATATGTTACAATATTTATAATACTCATACGTATGATAGCGTATGAGCAATATTTATAAGAATACTAGCTGTTTGGTCCCGGCGCGTCTCGGGATTGTCTAAATAAAAATAAAATATTAAATACTGGAAAATTTTGTTAATAAGTTAAGACCAACCCCACTTTCTACTGGGTCTTCATTTTAACAGGAAACTTATTTTTGGTTTAATAAATATATTTTTTGAATTTCAACCAAATCGTACCATAAATTAACAAAAAACTTTAATTTTACGACAACAGCCCACCCCTATCGGGATTAAACTTAAGAGAAACCTGGCGCCCGACTAAAATAATTTATTGTCCAAGTTTGGTGTCAATCGGTTTAGCGGCTCTTTAGTTTTAGGAGCACATACACGCCTCAAACGTTTTTAGATATATAGATTTAGCTCAAAATACTCACACGGTATGAGTAATATGAGTGCGTATGAGTAATATTTATAAGAATATTTAATCTGTAATATTATATATACGCTATGAAACACTCTTAAACGTGTATATCGTCAACTTAAACGCAAAAGGCCATATCTAACATTTTAGAAAACTTTACAAGAGAAGCAAGAACCATTTGCAATGATAAATCACCTCAAACTGTTTATAAATTATTTTTCTTCTATTTTTATTGCAAAAACTACCAGTATCTTTCACAAGATTGTATATTATGCAAATTATTAGTTAGCGTTTACCATATAATCTTCACTGTGGGATATTCCACCACTTAAACTCCATTGAGCCACAAATTATCTGCAATTATAAACTCTGTTTTTATTTCACAATTAAAGGGTTGTAAACAGCCTTTTCAACTGAGAGATCAAGACCGCGTTTATCATTTAATCTTTTGTATAAATGGCCTTTTGTTTTTGCTAATAAAATCGCAAATTTTGTTCGAGAGAACATAATCCCCCTAGGGGGATAAAATATATGATTAGCCTAAATTTTTTTCATTTAAATTTTTTCAAAACATACTTGCACCTAATCTCAACTCCTTAGGGGGCTCCCATACAAATATTGTGGTTTAACGAAATTCTTAAATTTGGCCCCTGCAGAGCCTAGAAAGTCCCTAGACGGGCCAAATATATGACCAGCCCCCCTTAAATTTTCATTTTCATTAGTTGTTTTTAACATGCCTACCATTTTTATCCATTCCTTAAGACGGCTCTCACGGCACAAAATTTTGAATACAGGCTAGAAATATATCGGAGAAACAGTCCCATAACTGCCTGGAAGGCGCCCCTAGAAGGATAAAATGTATAATTGCCCTCCAGTTGTTCATGCTTTACAATTTCTCCCTTTATCTTCACTCTTTAGGAAGGTTCCCCATACAAATATGGCTTTTTATGAAATTCTTAAATTAAATGTTTCATCTTTTTTCTACATACGTGTGGAAAAAGTTAGAAGCGTTGCTGAACTTTCCAAGTTTTAATGCCGGTTTGAAAAACAACAATTACAAAATTTTGCCAATAAAATATAATTTTTTTCTTTTTTTGTTTTGCCAAAAAAAAATTAATTTAAAGATTATTTTTAGGGATGTAACGAATACCGGTACGAATATATCGGCGATACTTCAGATTTTCCGATATATCGGTATCGGCGATACTTTGCTTTCGATACGACTATACTTTTTATTTATTTTTTTTGGGAGCATTTAAGTTTCTATGCTTATTTTTCTGCATAGCAACTAAGAGAAATAACACAATAAAAAGCAAAGCATAAGATCAAAACAGAATAATGAAATTGCTTCATTTAACATATAAATAAACGGAAACTTAAGCAGCTGATTTAGCATTAGATACAAATAAAAGATTCGAGGCTTAAGAAAATAATGAAACCTATTGTGTATCTACAATTCTTTACCCTCGATAGAATGCTCGAATATTTCAAAGGCAATCGACTTCAATCATATCGAAAAAATTTCTTATTGAGCTACATAAGAAACACGGTCACCCCTACAAGTGGAACAAGTTCTGATGAGTTTTAAAGAACTGGCCTTTGGAGCGCTTGTGAACAATTTAACATATAAATAAACGGAGATGGAAAATAGTCGCAAACTTAAGCAGCTGATTTAGCATTAGATACAAATAAAAGATTCTAGGCTTAAGAAAATAATGAAACCTATTGTGTATCTACAATTCTTTACCCTCGATAGAATGCTCGAATATTTCAAAGGCAATCGACTTCAATCATATCGAAAAAATTTCTTATTGAGCTACATATGGTGTAACAAGTTTTGATGAGCTTAAAAGAACTGGCCTTTGGAGCGTTTGTGAACTATTTTTCACTGCAGATCTGATTGAAACGGACTTGCGAAATAGTCTATATCCGTAAAAGTTGAGAATAATTTGTTTTTAAACAAAAATCTTATTAATGTCCATTTAAATTTTCGGGCATGTTCTAGAAAACGAAATGAAGTGAAATTGAAATGGAACGAGATTTTAAGTTAAAATTTTTACAAAATTACATTATGTTTTTGATATTTAAAGAATGAAATTTGCAAGATTTTGGATCCACTTCATTTCGATTTCTCGAACATGCCGATTAATAACATTGGTTCATAAATGTTTAACTTTTTGTCATAACCTCAAAAATAAAATTTTTTCTAAGTTAAATCCAGCCGCCCCGAACAGTGTTGTCAGATTTTTTTTGAGCTCCATCGCCAAACCGATTTCCAGAAATCGACAAAAAGTCGCCAAATGCCAATTTTGTTCAGTTTTCGTAATTTTTTTTTTTTTTTTTAATTAAATTTTGCTTTCACAAAAAAAGCTAGTAAAAATTCGCTAAAAACTGATAAAACCCAAAAAAGTCGCCGAAAGTAAATTTAGTTTAGTTTCTGTTATTTTTTTATTTATTTCATAAATTATCACCCCCGGTCTCCACGTACCAATATTTATTGCGGCAACCGTCAAGTTTTATTGCTCAATTAAATTTGCGACGTGTGGACCGCATTTTTTTTTTTTTTTTTTTTTGTGGCGACGATCTAATTTGGGAAGTTTTGATGAATATGGCATAATAAAGTACAACAGCTGGCTAAATTTCAACAGCAAAATTCTGATGAGGATATCTGACATTAAAATATACCAACAAGCATATCGCCATATTAAATGCAAACGGACGTAACTACACAAAATTTGGAAATGGAGTTTTTTATCGATTATGGTTCGTTTTATCAAAATACATATTCAAGCAAAATTTTAGAATCCTACGATCAAAAATGGCGATTTTATTAACGAAATTTAAACGTCAATTACACCTTGTTGTTATTGATTTTGTATAGTTTTTTGCTTCTCCTGTAAAAAATTAAAAAGTTTAGTTACGTCCGTTTGCATTTAATATGACGATATGTACTTTTGATAAGAATAAATTTTGTGTCGGCAATGTTGTCAAGAGGGCTGTGGAGTCGGAGTTGTAGAGTCGGAGTTAAGGTTCTTGTACCAGAGTCGGAATCGAAGTACCCACAAAAAATTCACGAATTCGACTCCAAAATTTTTCGGCATAACAAATTTAAAAAAAAAAAATATTCTAATACATAATTTCCAAAATTAAAATACTTCGAAATTGGCGATGCAATATTTAAAATATTGATTATAAACTTTTACTGAATCCTTTTCTTGCTTTGTTTAACCATTAAAAAGGTACTGCATTAAAAAAGAGTTTAAAGTCAAATAAGGACCAGTCTCATACACATTTAGCATTAAGGTTAGATTAGGAGTCTGAGCTGGAATTTCAGCGGTTGGAGTAGGAGTTGTACTTTTTGTTGACAACTCCACAGCCCTGGTTGTCAATGTTAAAAAAATATCAACACTTTATTTCTAAACCAAAGAAGCATAACAAGAAAAGAGTACTAAAACGGGGGTATTGTGATATTTTTGAAAGGAAAAAGTACTGAAAATAGTTCCATAGTACTGAATTTTACATCATTGGTAACGATAACAAAAAATGACCGTTATAGTTATATCAAAAATCGCAAAAAAAAAAAAATCGCCAAACACGTTTCAAAATCGCCACGTTTGGCGAGAAATCGTCATATCTGACAGCCCTGCGGCTGAACATGAATATGACACTGATTTATTTGTTCAAGAAGCGTTTTCGAGATATTCACGAAAATTGTGTTTTTCTGCAGTTGTTTCAGCTATTTCGAAAAATCTCAAGAATTTTGTTGCGGAAGCTAACATAAAAAAAACGTTTAGCAACACTGGATTCAGCGTACCCGGATTTGGTGCAGATTTAAGAAATTTGGTTCTCTTAAAGTCTCATTTGCTTCTATTCCGTCGCAAAGCTAACCCGGCCTCATCTGCTTATTATATTTTTTGCCGTTAATTTGCCATACAGATTAATTCAATCAGTTGACTTCCAACTTTAATATCTATTTTGATAGGTATTGCCAACTGAAAATAACATTTTTGTCGGTTTATTAACCCTTTGACGACGAAGAATTTTCCGCTGACAATTTTCAAAATTTTATTGCGGATTCTTCTTCGAAATGGCAACATTTCACGACTAAAGTGTTGTCAAAATTTTAAAATTGTTACTCCTTCTGCGAGAAAAATCATGGGACATATGTGTCCCATTCGTCGTCAAAGATAAAAATTTAGAGACAAATGCATTAAACATTTATAAGAATTTTGTCGTTACAAAAAGTAAACATGACAACGCATGCACTAACGTTTCAGTTGCTAATCATTTGTGTGTATGACAGGGATGTCAGCGTCATACACAATTGTGTAAATTAATTCACACACATTCTTCACACGCATTCTTACGCTCATTTCATTTTGCTAACAATGCTGAACAGCCAAGTCGTGACGATCCATCGTATGATCGAGCCTTTAAAATACAACCAGTAATAAATCATTTCAACTCAGCATTTGGAAAAAGTTTGAGCCAAGCCAAATATCAGTCTATAGACGAGCATATGGTAAAATTTAAGGGCCGCAATATTATGAAACAGTATATGAAAGACAAACCCATAAGCTGGCGGTTTAAATTGTGGTGCCGTTGAGATAGTAAGAGTGGTTATCTATATAAAATTGATATATATACAGGCAAACAGGAACAGAGAGATATTGGCATTAGCGAATCCGTTATTCTAGATATGTCAGCAGGGCTGGAAAATATGGGAATAGAACTATATTTTGACAACTTTTTCAATAGTCCAGTGTTATTATATAAGCTTATGAAGAAGGGAATACGAGCCTGTGGCACTTTACGGAAAAATCGGGCACAAATGCCAACATTTGATGTTGATAAATCTTTTAAACGTGGAGACTTCCAAAGCTTTGTGTCAAAAGGCATTTCAATTGTGAAATGGATGGATAATCGTGCAGTGCATATGGGGTCCAATTTCATAAATCCAACGGACACCGTAAATGTCAAAAGACGTCAGGCTGGATCTGCAAACAAAATTAGTGTAGCATGTCCGAAAATGATTTCGTTTTATAACGCAGGAATGGGAGGCGTTGATGTTGTGGACCAGAAAAAGGTATATCGTTATGTAACTTCTAAGTAACTTTTTATTAAGAAAGATTTATTTATTTTCAGTCCTATTATGAACATGATCGTAAATCGAAAATCAGATTTTATCTTCGTCTGTTTTTTGATTTAATGGATTTGGGTGTGCAAAACTCATACATAGTGTATGACAAGATATCCACAAATAATACAAAACCGTTTTCAATAGAACATCTGGAATTTCGCACGCAGTTAGCTACACAGTTAATAGACGGCTTTTGTAGCCGAAAAGTTGGTATTACCTCGACACCACGAGAATCCGTTAAACGGTCAAAATTGGGGGCGGTATCAAATTTAGCTGGACATTACCAAGCAAGAATGAAAGGAGGAGTCAGGAAGCGATGTGTTGTTTGCACAAAAAATGGAATCGAAAGTCGAACAAACACGATTTGTTACGCATGCAATAAACCAATGTGCTTTACTGGAAACTGAAATTGTTTTGAAATTTACCATAACTAAATTCGATGTTGATTTAGTTTATCTAAAATATTTATAGGATCTCATAATTTAAAATTAATATTTGGAGTTTTGTGTTTATGTTTTTACTGAATTGTTTATGCTTTCTTTGTTTTTAATGGTAACATACTAAATAAAATTAAAAAAAAAATCGCTTTTTTTTCTCCTTTGACGACGAGTGGGACACATATGTCCCATCATATTTTCAGAACTATCGAGAAAACTATAGAACCAATTTCAAATGCGTTTAATTATAAATTTACATAACGCATTGGTGCATATAATACTAAAATTTTATCGAACAGTATCCATTAGAGCCCGAGATATCAGCAAACTAAAATGGCAAAAAAAAAATCAAATTTTTGACTTTGAGATACTTTTAAGCCCAGTTGATACAACAAACCCTTACCGTTGGCACGAATACTAAAGAAAGGATGCGTTTTTCATCGAAAACCGCAAATTAGATCAAAATCCATTGGAAAATGTAGCTGTAATGACGCAAAAACTAAATGGGACATATGTGTCCCATTCGTCGTCAAAGGGTTAAGAGAAGCAAAGTCGTTAACGGACAGTTTATTAGTCTTGTAAATTAATGTCGAGATTTAGCAACAGGCAGTTTGTAGATAAATTGAGAAATCAACCATAACTCTTACAAAAAACAAATTTATACATAAATATAAATGAGCATGCATATATTGGAATTTATTTATATTTTTTTTTATAAATCTTGTATGGCTTGTTTTTTTTCTTATCCTAATACCAGCATATGAAATTGTAATGAAATTAAGAATGTTTTACGACAAAAGTTTTATTGTTCCCTTTATATCTAGTCTCTAGTTATTTCTCCTTTTATAACTAGGACATAAACTAACAATTACGCAAACACTAACGGAGCTCAAACTTTTTCTAATAGTAGAAATTCTAGCAACATTTTTTTAATGTCTGGTTAGCAAAAAATTCTTGATAAATTTTTGGACTTTAGAGCTTCAAAAAAGCACGATATAACCAGTCTTGAATGATACAATATAAAGTTTTTAAAAAAGAATTTATTTTCTACTCTTATTGCCTAATACTTTCTTAAATAGTTTGTAAGAGAACTAGAAAATGTTTGAAAGCAATTTGTTAAGAGTTAAAAACTGTCAGACATTCTTTTTTTTTTTTTTTTTGTTTGTTTTTGGTTTTAGTTGTAGTGATCCATAAATATGTTAAAAAAGCACAGTGGAGTAAAATAATTTTTTAAGTGATAGCATTTAACAGCACAAGATAGTTCCACATGGTGTTTGAATTGAAAAATATTATGCTTGAAAATATGGATTGACTGTCAGGAACCGAGGGCACTGGGGTCTAAAGTAGACCTAGCCAACTCCAGCTTACTTCTGGGGATCACAATCGTTGCCATTAGGTTAAGTAAGGTTAGGTTAGGATGGGTGGCCGGCTATAACGTTCCCGTATAGACCATATTGGTCCCTAGCGTTACCACGCTGTACGATAACCCTAAATTGAAAAGCTTAGTTCAATGTGATGATGCCCAGAGTACTCCACACCATTTTGGCGAATGCTAGAAGTATCAATAATCCAATTCCACAGATTTCTCAAAGATCTTGAAAGAAATTCTCTCCCAGACAATTCGCTCTGGAGCGTATGAGTGCCAGACAGTAACAGAGTATGTGCTCCACCGTCTCTTTCTCCTTAGGTACCCCAGAGAATCTACAATTATCACTAGCTAGTTGCCCCGCCCTCTTGGCATATACTGCCGTCCAACAGTGAGCCGTAATAACGGTTTTTATTTATAAAACTTACCAAAAGCCTACAGTCTCTCCTCGGTAGCGGCAGAAGAAGATAAGTCGACTTTGGATTATAGGATCCCCACAAAACTCTGGATACCTGGCACGTATCGGTGTTTCCTCTGTATAGTGGAGTATGTATCTTAATATTGCAAATTGGAATTGGTATCGTTGCCATTAAAAGACTTTACATTAGTTAATTAGTTATAAGCGAAATTAGGAGGAAAGGAGCACTACAGATTTCTGCAGACTGTGCGAGGTAGTGGATGATCTTGAGACCATTGGAGACTATAGTTCCCTTTAGAAAATGTCCTTATTTTTGGTTAAATTAAACATACATATCATTTCATAATCTTACAGTTTTAGGTAACTGTGCGTATGAGTAATATTTGTTAGAATATTTAATTTCTAAGACCCATACGTACGATAAGGCAATATTTCTTTATACCCTTTGTACACTTGCATACATTTCGGAGGAACGCATGGAAGATGTGGAAAATGTGAAATACGCGTTCACACTTGAAACATCTAACATCTACTATCAATAAAAAATTTCACCATTTCTGAAAAAAAAAACTTTTATTTTTTTAAATACTTTTTTTCTACAAAAGTGTCAACATTTTAAAAGATAACACCAAAATGTATTTCTAATTCATTTTGTTTAATAATTTTAGCAAAATTAAGCAAAATAAGGTTTGCAAAAAAGGAAAAACCTGAGAAATGGTAACGCTGCTTTCAAAGCAATTTCCTTTTTGTCAGTGATGCCACAATAATAACAGAATTTATTGCCACTTTTCTGGTGATGACACTAAAAGAATTGAAAAATGTAAAAGGGAACAAAATGAGATAGTAACATTCTGTAAAGATGTTGAAAAATTTTGATTTTTAGCTCTATGTATTTTTTATGGGAAAATTCTAACATCTTCGCAAATTGATGTTAAATGTTGACAAGTGTCAAAAGGCTATTAGAATATTAAGCTTAATATACTCCTAACGTATGAGTAATTTGTGTGCGTATGAGTAATATTTATAAGACTATTTAATATGTAGTACTCATACGCTAGAAACACCTTTAAGCGATTAATGGCGGTTTTCTCATTTGGCGATTATCTTTTTTTCCAGAGAAAAACTGCACGTCAAACGGCGTACAATTGCTTGATCTGGGTGGCCAATTGACGTCGCCAAAAATCGGTTGGGTTGTGTAGCTCATGGTACCAATTGTCATTCAGTTTATATCTTTAATTACAAGAAAAAAATCGGATATCATGCGGCCATAGAGCTCTGAATTGGTGGTAACCGTTCTTCAAGCAACATTTTCGAACAAATACGGCACAATGACACTTCCAGACCATAATGCGCACCAAACATCTTCACTTTTCACTTTAACCGTAATCACTTCTGCGTTCTCCCAGCCTCATTTGCGACAATTTTGCTTGTTGACGTAACCACCGAGTGAGAAATTAGCTTAATCGCTAAAGAAATTGTTGTTCAAAAAATCAGGATTGAAAGTGTGTTGGTCTATCAGCACCCAATCAGTATACCCAGTAAAAAATGTTGAGGTTTCTGGAAGCAAAAAAAGTACATGAGCACTGATATGTGTGCTGGCTTTTAAATACTATTAAGAAGAAGTACAGAAGCGAATTCCATTAAAGGGAATTTTTAATTCAAGTTAGCAGGTTTGTAAGTGCATATTGCCTTCATTTTCATTTTTTACTGGGTATCTACGGCGTTGTAAATAGTCAGACGCCTTTACTTGTTGCCTGAGTTTAACTTTATTGGGATGAAGATACTTACTTACTTACTTACTAACTTACTTACTTACTTACTTACTTACTTACTTACTTACTTACTTACTTACATACTTACTTACTTACTTACTTACTTACTTACTTACTTACTTACTTACTTACTTACTTACTTACTTACTTACATACTTACTTACTTACTTACTTACTTACTTACTTACTTACTTACTTACTTACTTACATACTTACTTACTTACTTACTTACTTACTTACTTACTTACTTACTAACTTACTTACTTACTTACTTACTTACTTACTTACTTACATACTTACTTACTTACTTACTTACTTACTTACTTACTTACTTACTTACTTACTTACTTACTTACTTACTTACTTACTTACTTACTTACTTACTTACTTACTTACTTACCTACTTACTTACTTACTTACTTACTTACTTACTTACTTACTTACTTACTTACTTACTTACTTACTTACTTACTTACTTACTTACTTACTTACTTACTTACTTACTTACTTACTTACTTACTTACTTACAAATTAACTACGTCGATGTCATTTAGCTAGTACAGCTCTTGGTTCATACGACACCGATATTCTCCAGATTGATCCATAGATTTTACGAAGAAGTTTTCTCTCGAATACGCCAAGTACTGCTCCGTCTGGTTTCGTAAGTACCCATGCTTCAGAACCATATAACAGCACGGGTAGTATCAGTGGCTTTGTTCTTAAAATGCTAGCTTAGTCCGAAGTAGCATCTTTTAGCCAGGATTGTTCTTCGTTTTTTCTCAAAACTGACGTTTTTTGTTTTGTTAATTTTGGTGCCGTGGTAGATAAAATAATTGACTATCTCAAAGTTGTGGTTTCCGAGTCTGCTGGAAGACTTGGTTTTGGGAGAACGCAGTGAAATCGAAGAACTTGGATTATCCGGCACACTTTCACTTACAGAAACGATATTTTCGGCAGAGCGCACATTGCAATAATGCACAGGTCTGACTACATCTTAAGATTTCTTTATAATCTTGCCAGTTCTTTGCATAGTAGGTCGATTATCACTCCGTAATGCTCGAAAAAAGGCCACATTTGGACCACCACTTTTGTAGTAAGTTTTAAGTATTTTAACGTGTTCTCCTCGTTGTCCATATTAAATAAATGACACTTAAGGTGACAGTGGACAGCCTTGCCAGACCGGCAGTTTTGAAACCACTAAAAGGTTAACTCTAAAGGAATGGGATAGAATTTTTTCTAAAATTATTCCCATATTTAAACATTTTTTTTATTTATTCCTTTTTTCATTAAAAATTAAAATGTATTTCAATATGATAATTTCAGAAAAAGAAAAACATCAGAATATTCTTTAAAAAAAAAATATTATTTATTTGCATACCAAATTAGAATATCTTACAGAAGATAAAACGAATTTTACCATAATACTTTCTCCTCAAGTACGAAACCTTCGTTTTCCCATCATCTTTTATTACAATAATTTTAAACTCAAACATTTGACATATTTGTTTAAAATTTATTCGTATTTTATTTCATCATACAAATGATAAGCCGTTTTTTCTTATTTATTTTTGCAAATCCTGATTATCTTTATCGTTGTTACAACAAAAAGCCTTAAAATAAACAACGACGACAACAACAAAATAAATGACAAATACTGCTGGTAAAAAAAAGATGGAAAAAAATCTTAAATATATTCGTTGATGAAGGCAGTAATTATCCATCAAGTACATTCCCTGCAGTTCTTAAATAATTCGACCCTGCTAGACTAAAGAAAAGAACAGAAAAAAGATACAAATAACATAGAGCCGAGGAAAAAATAGTATTCGGTGTGGTTGCTTATTGATAGAACCCATATATTATCCATTGTGACGCCTTATTTAGTCATAAATTACTGATTAGAAAAGAATAGGAGAAATAAAGAGTGAAAGCCCTAGAATAGAAAAAGTAGTGGAAGATAGACAATTTTCTTGCCTAATTGATACCGACATCACATTATGATTGAATCAGTCTATTCTATAATATAATTATGTAAAGATTGGGCACAAGCATGCACACCAATAACCCGGGTTGCGTCGCTTTGGCTTGTATAGTTTCGAAGCTGCGTATTTTTAAAATTTTTGTGATTTAGAAGTTGCGACAAACGAGTCTTTCAGCTTTAGTCGCATGACTGCGACGTTCCGTCGTTAGAACTTCCGTTTGTGTTGTTAATAAAAAAATATTTGTAGAAACCTAAAACAGAAAAAGGGGGATTTCCCGTTTAAGTCTAATGCAAATATGTATGTATATGAAGGTTGTCTGCTGGTTTGCTGAAATGATATTTTGCAACTTAGAACAAAAACAATACATTTCGAAACGTTCTCAATCAGGGGAAGACGCTGTGTATATTGACCTTAGGCTAGCTCCTTCTACAATGAAAATCCATTTGTTGTTCCAGAAATGCTATTAAAATAAAAATATGTGTTGAAACCGCAACATCGTTACAACATAAATAGGCTAGAAAAAGGAGAAGTTCTTTAATGAAAGAATAAAGCCACCTCTTAGCATTTGGATTGAAGATCAAAATCAGCGAAGTCAATTGGTAATTCAAAAGAACTTTTTGGAAGATCGAAAAGAAAACTGTCCGTTATTAAGTCGATCCAGTCAAAATTTATTTTTTGATTAGTCAGACCCCCACAGTTTTGACTCATAATAGCCGCTGCAGAACGCTGCTACCAGACCGGAATGCATGGAGAATCGGTGTTTCAGGCAGGAGAAATAGCTTGACCTTTTATCGCAAAACCCTTCCAGATTATTGCAGCGTTTTCTAGTCGGAGATTATTGTGATCAAGGAAGCTGTAGTCTGACTTAAGCTATCGGCGACTGCTCTATATATTTGCACTGATAGCTGTGCCGCCGTTATAGCCTAGAAATCTATCTCGCTGAGAACAAGCACAGCCCTTGACTGCCGCTCATCTCTAATCGACCTGGCTGAGCAGTTTGATATTAGGATCATATTGGGACAAGGGTACGGGAATATACTGGGAAATATAAGTTCAGATAATCTTGCTAGACTTGGCTAGATTTGGAAGACGTTGGGGTACCTCTGCTCTCCTGAACTTTGACGACTGACTATAAATATTGCTTATGACAGATTGGTCGCGAGCACTGGATGCAGGATTTCCAAGCAATTGTGGCCCGGATGGATGACGGATGAACCATGTGCCTACTATCGATGACCAAGAAGGATCTGATACCTTTATAATTTGTGGTCGCGGGACACTTTCTTATAGGTGGGCATGCATACATGCATAGCGTCTAGGACCGGGACACTATAATTACTGCCGCAGCTGGGATGACGAAAATGAGGAGGAGAACATGGAACACCCCCTCAATTACTGTCATGCCTGGGCGATAAAACGACTTGCCAAAATGGGAAACACCATCTTGATGGATTGTACAATATCTCTGGCGTTAAACTGAAGTACATTTTAAACTTTGTTAGAGGTGGATATATAACTTTTGGTAACCCTTGTCACGGGACAATGTGTTATTGGTAGGCATGCACAACATCTAAAAGTCGGACACTTTAATTACTGCCACAGTTGTGATGACGAAAATAAGGAGGAGAGCGTGGAACACCTTATCTTGCACCGTCCCAGAGAAGATGACTGGCCGAAATGGGATCTGCCACCTTAAACCACTTGAATGAAATCTCTGGTAATGAACTGCTGCACATTTTTAACTTTGATAGAAGTTCGGTTCGGTTCTGCTGTGGGGGTGCTTTAAAGTTGAACTCCATGGTATCACAAGGAATCATTGGGTCTTAGTGTGTCAGATGGATACTGAAGGCCATTTCTAACTTACCCAACCCCAACTATTGTCGTGTTGGTAAAAAAACGAATTAGGTTAACTCGGTGCATTATTTCCAGGTATTACGTATTATATGACAAACTTATACTACCTGCCAATTATTATTATACAACTAAGCTGATTTAGAACATTTATTTAAAAATAAACAGTAGAAAAAAAAAGAAATTGAAAAGAGAAAACAGCTAAAAGAACAAATCATACCCCTGTGTTACTTTTAAGGATTTTCACAATCTACGTATCCTTAAACTTGTATGAGTGTAAGAGTTTTTTCAACAATGAAAACATGTTCACAATTATCTTTTGTACTTACACAGGTGGTGTAGATGTATGTTAGTTTATTTAGATGTATGTTTAGTTTAGAGAGAGAGAGAGATAAAATATTTTGTATGAACGAACTTGAACGTGATTTTATATTGTTTTGTGTAATTCTTAAATCCTTGGCCTTAGACTCAATCTAAGTGCTAGACATAAGTAGGAAATGTTCTTATATAAACAAGGTAAAGGACATTTAGAAAATGTATAGAACTTTGTATTTTTAATACAAAAAAAAGGCGCAATAAAATGATTTTTTTTTCAAATCAATATTTTCAAACCAATATTTTACAAAAAACAAAATACAAGAAAAAGCATGACCACTTAATTTGTCTACCATTTGCTTTTTTATTGAAATTTTTTTTAAATTACCAAAATTTATTTCTTAGTTTGTGGAATGGTGATAATCGAATTCAATCCGATCGGTTAATAAATAGCTGAGATATAAGCCAAAAGAGCTTCCTAGACTTGATATTACCCTACAGGTTCCACTGGATTTAAAGGCATAGCTGTATCATTGATCGCTTGTTAAATACGACTTTAGCTAAGGACTCTCAAGCTCAGCAATAATATTTGAACGAAAACCAAGCGTGCCAACTCACTGCCACCGATGACCAGAAAGAACGTTTCTTTATTTATATCTGAGATCGTTGAATGAAGAATAAAAAACGAAGAGTCTTAGTGCTAGGCAAAACGATCACTACCGCAAATAAGAAGATGAAGATAAGATGAAAAGCGTGAAAGACCACCTTGTCACTGTTCTTTGCTGGCCAGAAAAACTTTGCAGTAATGAGATCTGCTGATTTTAAGGAACTGCCTTCTTTCGCTGCCGTTTAACTGTTGTGCTTTTTTGGCTTTAAACAGAGCTCGGGTTAGCTTTGATTTATTATCTCAAAATAAAGCAATAGGTCTTACCCCCGTTTTCACAACTAACTGATAGCTAAACGACCGTATAAAAAGTGTTCCTAACAGGTAGGGTGAACCTTCCTTTAACTTATCACTCACTTAAGGTTAAAGTAAGATTGTAATAATGGAACAGAATTTATACGGCCGATAAATTCCTACCTTTAGATGTCGGTAAGTTGTGAAAATGGGCCTTAGCATTGCAACATAAGATAAAGGGCACGGTTGCGGGGATTCACATTGGGGATCTGGACATTGGGAAGTCATATGGACTCCCTGGTAACTCCAATGTATTTAATTTGGCGGCTCTGGCGATATTAAGGGCCGTGGAATTGATAAGGGGCAACATTGCTGGGGGCTCGGAGGTCGCTATATATGTGGACAGCATGGCAGCTCTTGAGGCCTTGATGGGCTGCTACGTGCATTCCGGGCTAGTGGATAATTGTAGGAGGGCTCTAAATAAAATCTTAGGGGAGAATGTAGTGGGGCTGTGCTGGGTAACGGGTTACGTAAACATCACCGGCATCGGAGTGGCTGATGAGCTGGCGGAGCTGGGTGCGAAAATGGAGTACCCAAACTGTTTGGAGGCGATCAAACCTCTAATAAGCTTTTATTTTGAAAGGATTAGGGAAGTCCGATTCAGATTCGCTGCTGGGCAGGAGTAAGGTGTGCATTAGGACCATGGTAAGTATTAGTATGGGCCACTGTATGATAGGCAGGATTTTGGTGAGAAAGGGGTCTGATTTGTCGGATATTTGCAGGTTGTGTGAGAACTCATAGAGGTTAAGCACAGTTAAGCAAATTCTGTGTCATTGTCCAAGGCTGCAGAACAGTGGGCTAAGATGGCTAGGTAGTAGGTCCTAAGGCGAATTAGGAGATGCCTCGGGCCGTGGGGTCGAAAATCTTACAGGATTCGAAATGGGAATGACCTGGCTGTATTGTAAGTAGGGTTGTTTTTCTTGTTGGTCAGATTTTTATCTTCCACTACTTTCCCCATTCACTCTTTATTTCTCTCATTCTTTTCTTATTATTAATATGTCACTAACAAAGGCGTCATACAAGTGACCATACTGTCTCTGGGTTAGGGTAGGAAGTTGACTTCAAACCAGCCTTTCTACCTAACCTAACCATCAATACCTACTTATTTGAATCTTTTCCAAAAACTTCAAAATTAAAAACACTCACAATTTAAAATATAAAAAGAGGTTAAATTAGAATTAACTGTGGGATTATTATTACTCTTTTTCTTTTATACCTAATATTGGCAAAAATATATATAAATAAATTAACATATCGCTACCTAAAACGCAAATGGCCCTAACTAAAAATTAAAAACTCGAGTTTTTCATTGATTCTGATGTATTGTATGAAAACATATGTCCACGAAATGTTGGAATCTTTCGACCAAAATTAAAGATTTTATTAACAAAAAACTAATTTTAAAAAGCGATTATATGAACGCTGAAAGATCTAAATAACCGCTGGCATATTATGCAACATTGTCAATTGGTAAAACAGCTTATAGATTTAACTGTCAAATAATTTATTTATTGAAGAAAAATAGCTTAAAAGTAGTTCAAGGAAATTTATCAATTTATTATTTAAATAGTTATTAGTTGTTTTTGTTTGGCTGCAGGTCCAAGTAAATAAATAAAATTAAAAACTAAAAACTCTTGATTTTTGTTTTTATATTTTTATTTTTATTCCCAATATTTCGGCTAGCGTCGCTTACCATCTTCAGGGGTATGTAAACAATTAAAAAATATAACAAAACTTCACAAAAACACTTGTTTTCTTTGCTATAAGAATTTTTTAACATAGTTTTCTAATTCTTCTATAACATTTTTGAAACGTTAGATATGGCGTTTTGCGTTTTAGGTAACGATATATAAATTGTATAAAAATCCTTGATGGCATCGCCATATTGTTTAGAAATAAATTTTCCATAACTGCGGTTTAATAAAAAAGAAAATAATAAAAAAAAAAAAAAATACAATAACAAAAACATGTCTTAAAAATATGAAAAATTTCTGCTCCCTTAAAGTATGCTTTTGTTTTCAAATACTAATAAGCACCTGAAAGTAATCTAATGAAATTATACGTTTTACAATTTAAACCTTAACTCATTAGAATTAAAATTGAAATTAAATTTATTTTCTGCTTTCAGCCCTTCATTCTGAAATTGTTATTTTATCTTTTAAACTTTTAAAAGGTGCGCATACGTCAACATGTGTTTAACAGGATATCTAGATATGTATTTGTAGTGGTAGATCTGTTGGTGTATGGAAATTTTTCCTTAAATTAGTTTATTTGAATTCCTTACACTTTAAAATTTAATTACAAAATCATTTAATTAATTATGCAAATATGTAATACAATAGACATCTCGTAAACACAATTTGCCTGTTTTATTTTAATTGATTACTCGATGGAATTAAAAGAAGCCATTAAACTTTGTCAAAAGCAAATGTGTTTTTTTAAGAATTGTGAATAGTTTAACGAGATTAAAACCGTTTAAGGGAAACAGTGGAATGAAATTTTTATTAATTATTCCTATGAGAAGGAACTTTTTTGAGGGACTTTTCTTAAAAGGTATAAAAATATGACTTATTTTTTTCACTTATGCAGTTGGTATTTTTTAAGGTAAGACTTTTGAAGAGTTTTTCTAATGAATAGTACTTTTTTTAACAGTACTTTTTTTATTTGGTGTAAAACTTAAAAATGCGCAAATCTTAATAAATTTTGAGTATTTATTTTGATACAGTGAAAAAGTATAAATTTATTTACAACACTGAACATCTTTATAGCCAAACCTAAACAAGAGCGGAAGGCGCAACGTTTTATTACGCTTAGCTTTAACACTGATAGAAGTGTTAACTTTCTTGTTTAATAAAGCTCACATAATAAATATTGGACCAACCAAAATGCACGATGTTAAATGTAAATAAAACGAAAGGTTTTCAGAGAATTATATGAATATTTTTTGTTATTATACAAGGATCTATGACAATTATGTGTGAAACAAAATATCGGCCAAATGATCGCCACGACTTCAATGGCATAAATCTATCCGATGGTCCAATTTTCAATGACTCTGAGACATAATTGAGGTTCAATGTCGCTTATGAGCCGAATTATCTCATTTTTAAGCTCTTGAATTGTTCTTGGCTTATTGACGTACACTTTTTCTTTTAAATATCCCCAAAGAAAGAAGTCCAACGGTGTCAAATCATATGATCGTGGCGGCAAATTAACATCGCCACGACGTGAGATAATACGGCCATTGAATTTGTCTCTCGAAAGAGCCATTGTTGGCTGTGTGGCAAGTGGCACCAACCTGTTGGGACCACATATCGCCCAGGTCCATATCCTGAATTTCTAGCCACAAGAAGTCTGTAATCATTTGCTTGGCCGACCTCATATTCAAGGAAGTGCGGCCCGATGACGCCGCCAGCCTAGGCGAGCATGCAAAGGTGTTTTCACATATCCTACAGAGCCCGGTTTGCTGAATTTCGCGCACAATTCTCCCGATTGTGGACACATTTGTTTCATTATGCCGATTAAAAAAAAAATGCACGAAATTTATTTTGATGTGAACGCCCATTTGTGTAAAAGGTTTCAACAGTCTTAACGCGCTGCTTAATTGTGCACTTCTCCATGACTGGATTTGTCAACCACTGAAACAAAGAAATGTTAAATTAAGTTTGACAAAAAACTTGATGTTAAGTTGTGACTTACAATTAACATCGTGCATTATGGTTGGACCACCCTTTACTTAATGGATTATATAAATTTGTTAACTGGTGCAAATTTAATTAATTTTTATGTTAATATTACAAATTCATTAATTGAAATAAATTTTAATTTGTTGATAATTTATAAACGGAATTACGAGCCAATTTTTTTTTTTTCTTTTTGGCTTTAATCAGTCTAGTTGGGTTGTGCTAGTGTTAAAAATCATTTATTTTGACATTAAAATCGATTTTGATTTTTCTACAGTTATTTTGTGAAAATATCAATTCAGTTTACACCTGTTGTTGTAAAAAAAATGGTAATTTAAACAAATATTACAAATACTCTGATACCTACACATGATAAAATGCACACATACATACAAAAACACCTACCAAAAGATTTATTATTTACATACACCTACACGCTTATACACATAAAAGCATGTGCTAACACACAAGAGAATAGTTCAACCCAGTTGGAATTTATGTTAGATTGTTCTTACAAATCTATATTAGCATTCGATGAACCCGAACCAGACGATTACAGGGAAACTGTAGCGAATACAATTAATGCACTGAAAGCAGAAGTCGGAGAGCACATACATTGAAATATTTAAGTAGTATTAATGAAAGCAGTTTTGCTAAAGTACTTTTATTGTAATACTAAATTAGTAGGAAATTCTTCAATAATCTGTAAGGCAAAGAGAATATAATCGTTTAAATCAACGGTTCCCAAACGGGAGTCTCTTTTATAAAAATAAAAAACAAACAAAAAACACACAAAATGGCCACATTTAATGCCAGCTTCAAGCTACCCTAGAGGGTAGCGAGCTGACACCAAAGTAGTCCCGTGATAGGTCTTTGGTGGTAGAGACCGGTTCTAGTTTTAACACTTTCTATGAATAAGCCCGATCACTTTTACATGGGGTTGTCATTGAAGAGGGTTAATTGACACCGTTTGACCAGTCACACATCTATTCTCAATGAACGTGTTTGCAATGTAGTATTATTTCAATACAATGTAGTATTATTTCAATAAACAAGTCCTAGAATTACATTCAATAACCAACTCTTAGAAAGTCCCAAAGAATGTGTCACACCACCGGTGAAGACTGTCCTGTAAGTCATTACTTTTTCTACCTTTTTGTTCTTCATAAACCAGTTACATGATTGGTTCTCCTTTCACTGGTCATGAGTTATTTCATTTGTACCTGTCCTATTTTTACAACTCCCAGGACCAGTCCGTTGGATCAATTGGCACAAATTTCCCGCAGGGTACTTTTATGATGTAACTAAACTGGGGCTAAACAATATTTTCCATACAGTTTGACATAATTTTGCCAGAGAATGCGGTCATGAAATAAAATCAATTTTAATGATGAAACAGAACTGGGGCTGAACGTTTTTTTACATGCAGTTTGACATAAAATTATGCCAGAGAATGCGGTCGAGAAATAAAATCAATTTTATTTTGAGGACGTTTTTTCTAATGCTCTCACAGAAATACAATTATTCTCTTAACAATGCTACCATACTTTCATTCAATTTCATACATTTTGTAAACAAAGAAAAAGAAAGAAATGAGAGAGAATTTGAAGTTACTGCCGACGTTTTAATTATGGGCTTTAAAATTTGTGCTTGAAGTTGAAGACTCAGTTCTGTTTCATCATTTATTTTGAAAACGTTTTTACTAATGCTCTCACATATAGACACTGGTTCCCTTAACAATGCTACCACACTTTCATTCAATTTCATACATTTTGTAAACAAGAAAAACAGGAACAAAAAAAACGAAAGAAATGAGAGAGAATTTGAAGTCATTGACGACGTTTTAATTATGGGCTTTAGGATTTTTGCCTGAAGTTGATGGCTTAAGCTCAAATTAGACGTGGCATAACCATAATGCCATAGTCGTAGCGGCGAATTAAGAAACCAAAATTGAATTGGTTTGTATGGTATGTTTATGTCGTTTTGGTAAATCAGAGGTGATGGTAATACAGTTTTATTATGGTTATGGCACGTCTAATTGGACCTTAAATTCTGTTTCATTATTTTCTCTGTTAAAGTTCAAACAAGACTAATTGATTTTAATTAATAGTATTTGCGCACACGAAGGTGTTAGATTTAAAGGAGACGCCCATCTCTGGCTTAAAGTGAACAGTGACAGCAAAACACCCGGAATGTGCAAACAGATATGAAGCCGTTATATTCTATCATGGCAATACACATGCTGCACATCTTGCAAGACAAGTTACAAAGCATTTAGAAAATAAAAGTCGGACTTTTTTGGCACCGCCGTCTAACAGTTCAAACCGTAAAAGATAGACCAGAGCCCTGTTTCTTAAACCCAGAAGTAACAAATCTACAAGTAAAATATATTTGAAACAAAAACAAAAATTTTATAATTGTTGATTTTTTACGTATTTTACTTGTTGATTTGTAAGTTGTAGTTTTGAGAAACAAGGCCCCTCACTCTACATTTGTGTTAGAGTCTGAACACAATGTAAAGCTCAAATTAGACGTGACATAACCGTAATGCCACAGCCATAACGACGAATTTAGAAACCAAAATGGAATTGTTTTCTATGGTATGGTTATGTCGTTTTGGTAATACAGAGGCTATGATTATACAGTTTTGCTATGGTTATGTCATGTCTAATTGGACCTTAACGATAATTTATTGCGGTGCAGTTTTTCATACGACTTTGAAGTAAAAAACCGCAGTGCGGAACGGCATAAAATTAAAATCTATTTTATTTATATCTATTTTCTTTCTCTCTCAATTTTTTAAAATCGTTTTCTTGCTGATGTTGCCATAGTTTTTGAATAATTGGCGATGTTCACAACATTATTATAAACAAAAAACATGATAGAAATGTATGCACAAATAAATTAATTAAAATGTAAACAAATAATGACAACTATTGCCGTCGCCGTCTTCCGCTGTATTATGTTTATTTGTCTCTCCCGCAACAAGAAATCGCAGCGCACCGCAAACATTGTGTTTAGACTCTGAGTAAGAAAAGATTTTTACTTTTGTTTGGTTTTAGTTTTTATTTTGTTTTAAGAGAGTTTTCATTCTAAGTAGTGTATGTTCAATGTTCCAGACCTTGTTTCGTTCATTTGTGTTGGTTGATTTAGATCGATCTCATTGGAATACTTCAGAATATGATATTCGAAATTGGCTGAATATATTATTGACCTCAAAAAACGAGCTGTTTCTTTTTATACCCTCCACCGCAATTAGTTGTGAAGAGGGTATATTAAGTTTGTCATTACGTGTGAAACTTTTTTACTATTCATCTCAGACCCCATAAAGTATATATATACTGGGTCCTTGAGTAATTCTAAGTCGATTTAGCCATGTCCGTCTGTCTGTCAATCTGTCCGTCTGTTTGTCTATTGAAAACACGCTCACTTTCGAACAACTCAAAAGAAATGAACAAACTTGGTGCCAAATTGCTTGTAGTTATCCTAAGCAGTTTGGGATTGATATCCAGCAAAGGTTCAGTAGGACCAGAGCTATGAATCAAAATGTGGAACCACCACCCAAAAAAATTGATAATTTTGTTACAAAAAATAACATAAATGCTGGAACAAGGCTCGGAATGAGATAAGATTTTGCAAAAATTTGTTTTATTTGACTGGAAATTACGCTGTTAAATTTCGTGAAGATCCGTCCATAATTTACCCTAAGCCCCATATAAACACTACTCCCGGAAAACAGTTTAGTACGCCTAAAACCGTAAAAAATAACGCTAGCGTAACAAAATTTGGTACGTCACAGTTTTTTAGGACTAGAAATAAATAATTTCGTGATGATCGGTCCATAATTTACCCTAGGCCCCATAGAAACCCTACTCCCGGAAAACAGTTTAGTACACCTAAAACCATAATAATTAATGCTATCATAACATAAATTGGTACGTCACAGTTTTAAAGGACTAGAAATGACGCTGTGAAATTTCGTGATGATCGGTCCATAATTTACCCTAGGCCCCATAGAAACCCTACTCCCGGAAAACAGTTTAGTACACCTAAAACCATAATAATTAATGCTATCATAACATAAATTGGTACGTCACAGTTTTAAAGGACTAGAAATTACGCTGTGAAATTTCGTGATGATCGGTCCATAATTTACCCTAGGCCCCATATAAACCCTTCTACCAGAAAACAGTTTAGTCGCCTAAAACCATAATTAATAGCAAATCGTCACAGCTTAAGATAATAATAACATCATACAGATATTACTCCTTAAACATTCGAACTGTCGGTGGAGGGTATCAAAGATTCGGCACAGCCGAATATAGCACTCTTCCTTGTTTTTTTTTTTTTTTTGCGTAAAATCCATATATGTATTACCAATTAGATGGGAAAATGTTAAAGCTAACGATTATTCTAAAAACCTACACATAGAATATTTCCAACAGGGTTTCTACACTTACATTCAATATACGAACACTTTACCTATAAAACAACATTTTCTATTGATTTGAAAATTATCTTAGATATTGTACTATAATAAAATTTACAAGTTGTTGTATTTGTGTAGGATTTACTGAAATAAAATTGGCATCCCAGCCAGCAAAATACTTCGACATTGTCTGAATCAGACATTTCATGCAAATGTCTGACTTCATTCTTAGAGACTTCGTTCAGATTTCTGTCAGACATTGAATATGCTTACTGTCTGGCCGATTTCTATCAGGGGGAATTTATGTACAGATATGTCCAATAGAATTCCGACGGAATTCATTCAGATTTGTCTAACGAGACTTATTATTTTTTTAAAATAATGACAATTGTCATTCAGTTGAAAATAATTTTAATTTTACTTTATTTGTTCAACATACATAAAAGTTATAAAAAATAAAATAAAATTATTTCTTTCAGCTATCAGTTAGAAAGCAAAAAGAATCTCGGCCAACATATCAGAACTTACCATGCCTATTTCATTAGACTATATGACCCGTGCGATTATTTCGCACCGTAATTTTTATCAATGAAAATATTAATTTTTCAATTTCTAATTATTTTTCGTCATTAGTGTTAGAAATAAGCTTTAAAATGAGTTATCATTCATTAAATTTGATGCGGTGGTATGGGAGATATTTGCAACCGACAAAAAAAGTGCTTTAGAAATAATATATACTAGATGACCCGTGCGAATATTTCGCACCGTAATTTTTATCAATGAAAATATTAATTTTTCAATTTCTAATTATTTTTCGTCATTAGTGTTAGAAATAAGCTTTAAAATGAGATATCATTCATTAAATTTGATGGGGTGGTATGGGAGATATTTTCAACCGACAAAAAAAAGTGCTTTAGAAATAATATATATGATGATTTCTGTTAGATATCTATCAGAAATGCCGACAAAAAACCTGAATTTCTCACGACATGTCTGTCAGAATTCGTGTCAACCACTTCATAAATTTTTGGGTCAGAAATCTGACAGAATTCGTATACGATTCCGACTTTTTTTGCCGACGTTTCTCTCAAATATCTGAACGACGTCGGATTAATTTGCTAGCTGGGATGTAGTTTATTAAAACATAGAAGTGTAAGTAGATGTATGTGCATATATGAAAATTGTATTACAGCAAGGAAATCAATTGTCACAGGTCTTCTATTAAATTTGTTTACATAAATCTTCTTAGCTGTTTAATGTCAAGAACTCACACTGAAAGTCTGTACACGCTTAAAAAAAATATGGTTGGAGCTAACCACATAGAAAAAATTCTCCAAAATTTTTCACCAATTAAAGCATTAATCAAAAATAAAATCAGTTTTAATTAAAAATTTAATCAAGTGAATTAAACGTTTAATCAAGTTAATTAAACGTTTAATTAATACTATTAACTGGTTTAATTGATACTATTAATTTGTTTACTGGTGCAAATTTAATTAATTTTTTAATTAATATCACAAATATTTTAATTAAAATCAATTTTTATTTTTTTCTGTGCATATTCTAAGAACAACGTAGTATGGTTGGATTTAACAATTCTAATGTTGATATAATTGGGACTTTCAACATAGGTGCACGTAGTGCGGAAAGTTTTCCGACTGTCATTCACTTGGGAGTGACCAGTAACAATTCCTCTGTTTGACTGTCCAAGTAGCTCACTACTTCCGGTCCTAGACCAAGTATTTCCCGGGCAATGGCTTTTCAGATTCCTCTGAAAACTAGCTTAAATGAGAAGGCGCCCAGTCATGTAGCCTGAATGGTTAAAGTACATCTTAACGTTTTAAGCAAGTAGGCAAATTACATGAATATTTGTTGAAGCATGACTGCATCGTGGGATTGGAGACGAAGAAAGCAGCCATATTACCAATCTAAAAGAGCAGGGCCAACCCACTTTTCCGAAATACAATTTGCTAACGAATCGCCTAATAAACAGTTTCTAAGGCGCCCTATGCACCAGTGGGAATTAGAGAAATATTTATATTGATAGCCATATTGTGGTTTAAAGTTATCATAATATGGTTGAAATTAACCATAATTATGATAAAAATTAATAAAAATTAAAATTCGAACAGCAGCTTAAACATTCAAAACAAATTTCACACGAGAGAGACTTTGCATTTTATATGTTGCACTATGGTATGTTCTACGCTTGGGAGCTCTTATTTTTATTGACACTGAAGTAACCTGCATGTAATCAGCAGCCGTATTCTATAATTCGCTACAGCTAAATCTCTATCCCTAAAAATCTATAAAGTTGATTAAGCGATTTTTGGCTGCAGTTTTCCAATACGCGACGACCTTCATGAGAACTCTTTCGCTTTTACTTAAATCAACCATTATATCGGGTGATTTTTTAAGAGCGATAGGAAAGTTAAAAAAAAAACACATAAAATTCAGAAAAATGCATGAAATCTTTATTTGAATCGATAGAACGGTCCATATAATTTAATGTTTGAAGATTATTTCATGCATGACCGTGACTGCGCCTCAAATGGTCTATCCGCTTAGTCCAATTTAGGCATACTCTTTCCAACATTTCGGCCGGTATCTTATGAATAAATGCTTCAATGTTGTCTTCCAATGCGTCAATTGAAGCGGGCATGTGTGTATAGACATGAGCTTTAACATAGCCCAAAAAAAAATTATCTAAAGGCGTTAAATCGCACGATCTAGGCGGCCAATTGACCGGTCCCGAACGTGAAATAAAATGTTCACCGAACTCGCCTCTCAATAAGTCCATTGTTAAGCGTGCTGTGTGGCATGTGGAATCGTCTTGTTGAAACCACACGTCATGCAAGTCAAGCTCTTGCATTTTGGGCAAAAAAAAGTTGGATATCATCTCACGGTAGCGCTCACCATTCACAGTTACGTTACGATTCGCATCATCTTTGAAGAAGTACGGTCCAATGATGCCACCAGCCCATAAACCGCACCAAACTGAGACTTTTTCTGGTAGCTCTTGCAATGCTTCTGGCTGATCTTCACTCCAAAATCGACAATTCTGCTTATTAACGTACCCATTGAACCAAAAATGATCTTCTTCTCTGAACACAAGACGCGCGCGATGAATTTTCTTAACAGAGCACGCATTTTGATAATAAAATTCAAGAATTTGCAAGCGTTGTTTGTTTGTAAGACGATTCATGGTTAAATTATAGACCAAACTGAAGATGTTTGACAGTGAAACAAAACACGAAACGTGCATCAGCTGTTTAAACCAGTGTTAACAAAAAGATAATAGCTAAAAAAATCGCCCGATAGTAAAAAGAATGTGAGAATTTAAAGCAAACCGAGTAAGTGATTGCAAAGAACAGAGAACAAAAACGTCTATAGTTTTGTTACTTTTAAACATATTGGCGCATATTCATAAATTATAACCAAGTGTTAACTTTTTTAGGTACCTGTTTAAGTTATTCACAGATGATTACTTTCAGCATAAAAAGTTTACACTTAATTATAGGTAAAGCTGTAACTAAATAAAACTAATACATTCAAAGAACAGCTGATTGATATCATTTTATAATTTATTTCAAAAGTACAACATTTTTGCAGTGGTTATAAAATAATAAATGGAAAAAATTATAAGAGGAATATCAGATACAAACATGGCAAAAAACAGTTAAGACGTATAAAACACGCTGCAATCAATTTTAAATGCATTTCTACTGCATCCAAAAAACATCAATACAAAACAAAATAAACTAGAGATGTGTTCGTAGCCGATAAAATTCTATTGGTTATTTTTATTTTTGCAAGTCCTTATTTGAATTGATTTTATATAGGGTCACGGGAATTCCCGGGAATTCCCGGGAATTTTAATAATTATATTTCCCGCTTTCCCGGGATTTTTCATGCGGGATCCCGGGAAATAAAAAATTCCTGATAGTTTAAGAAAACAGCTATTTATACTTTGAAATTTAGTTTTCTATTCTCTTAAAATAAGCATCTGTGGATGGGTTGGCGATTAGATCAATTACAAGAAGTGAGTACATACGTAAATCAATGTCTCCTGATGCAATAAATCTACTTAAAGCAGAATAGGCAGTGCAACAGTTGATAATTAATAAATTTAGTGAAGTGAAAAGTTAATAAAGAACATTAATTCAAAAGAAGATGCAGGTAGTAAAGCTTAATTGTCCATGGACAAGTCTTTATTGCAACATAGTCATATCTACAAAAACAAATGAACTTGGCAAAATGCGATTAATTTTTTCAAAATGTACCGATTTAAAGATATATTTTGCTATAACTTCGGTTCAGTTTGAGATAAAATACGAGAAGGCATGAAGGAACACTTTGCTTAAATAACTTAAAATTTTTGATTTTTTGATTTTTTTCCCGGAGTTTTTCGATTCCCGGGAAAGCGGGATTTTTTTTTTTGAATTTCCCGGGATCCCGGGATCCCGCTCCATATAAATAATACACAGTAAATTAAATAAAAGAAATCTTTAAATACTACAAAATTAATGAAGATTAAAAGAGGAACTTGAATTATTAGCTCAATTCACAATCTTGTGCAAATGGTCTTGCATCGTAGCATTTGCAAAATGGTATAGTAAATACTGTAGTATACTTTTGATTGGCTTGGTTCACATAGTGTTAGCTGTCGATTTACAATACAGTGTTGCAAAAGTCGAGTAAATATAAACTATTGGTTTTAGGCGTTGCATATTTGCAAAAGAGTAGCAAGTGCATTGCTGTATATTTTGTTGGTGTAGAGTAAAAATATACTATACCATTTTGCAAATGCTCCCAAAAGTATGCTACAGTATTAACTATACCATTTTGCAAATGCTACGATGCAAGACCATTTGCACAAGATTGTGAATTGAGCTAATAATTCAAGTTCCTCTTTTAATCTTCATTAATTTTGTAGTATTTAAAGATTTCTTTTATTTAATTTACTGTGTATTATTTATATGGAGCGGGATCCCGGGATCCCGGGAAATTCAAAAAAAAAAATCCCGCTTTCCCGGGAATCGAAAAACTCCGGGAAAAAAACTCTATTTATATACTATAATAACAAAATAAAAACCCTTTTTAGAATTTGTGTTAATTCTTTAAAGAACAAAAAATGGGTTTTATATAGTTTAGTAAGCTTTTTAGTTAATTACAGAATATATCGTTCAAAATATTATCGACATTTAATTTTCTCTAGATGCCAATATGCATGGTTGCATTTCTTCTATCAGCTAAGAGCTGTTACTACGTTAGTAATGAATTGTGAATAAGATCTACAGCTATTTATGAACTATTTTTTAGTTTCTGTTTTGTTAGTTAAAACTTTAGTTATGATTTCTGAATATGCGTCATTATTTTTAACACTAATCATAACATTTTTAAAAATATTATATCATTGTTGTATTTTATCATACCTATAGTTGTGGCTAAATTTTATTATAAAAGCTATATTTGATAAATCCAAACATATTTAAAGTTTGTAGAGACATAAACTTTTTATGGTTAAATAAAAAAAGTTTTATTTATCGTGGCAATAGTAAGGTCGAAAAAAACAACAGTGTATTTGTAGCCATTGAGGGTTCCATAAAATACTTTCTTTTAACCAAACTTCAACCATGTTTTTTTTCTGCGTGTATTAAGTAATAAAATAATATTTCTATTGAACTTTCATTATTTCTTAATAGAGTGTTATAAGAACTTGTGCTCATGTTAAATGAATACCTTATCTTTAACTTGTTTGATAAAAGAAAAGTACTAATTTTTATCTTCAATCTTTGGGAAAATTTCTAAGGATTATTTATTTGATTACTATTATGAGCATTACGTGTTTTATTATAAGAAAATAAGTGCCTATTTCCATTGTAGGCTCTAATATGAATTTGTAACGCTTCAGACATTTTCCATTAGCAACAAGTCAATTTAAATTTAATTTTAAGGAGGGTGTACACCAACTTTTAAGTACATAATCATTTAAGATGTTTTTCTAAATCTAGAAGATGTATTTTTCTTTGGCTTGAAAGTTCTATAGAAAATGCACTTGAATTGAAATTTTTTGTTTAACAATGTTTTTTTTTTAATGTAATTTGAAGTTTAAAATAATTTTTTGAATGGATATTTATTTATGTATTATGACATCAACTTAATTTAAAAGGGTGGAAAATGTATTTGTACATGTACTTTAAAAAAAAGAGAGACAGCGATATAAAACTCTCTTTTTAAGAGTTTCATCCGAATTTTTTTTTTTTCTTTTTTTTTCGTTAAAAAATATGTCTTAACTGTAGAGTTGATATCATTTTTTCAACATCACCATACACTGATTGAAAAGGCCTCATAACGCTGCTGTATTTTGACATCAGAACTACAGGGTGATTTTTTAGCTATTTTCTTTTTGGCAACACTGGTTTAAACAGCTGACACACGTTTCGTGTTTTGTTTCACTGTCAAACATCTTCAGTTTGGTCTATAATTTAACCATGAATCGTCTTACAAACAAACAACGCTTGCAAATTATTGAATTTTATTATCAAAATGCGTGCTCTGTTAAGAAAGTTCATCGCGAGCTTCTTCCATTTTATGGCCAGTTTAATCAACCTACTGAAGCGGCTATTCGGGCTATTGTGACTAAATTTCGCACCAAATTTACATTGTTGGACATTAAACCACCAACACGCCTACGTAGAGTGCGAAGTGAAGAAAATATTGCAGCTGTATTGGCCAGTTTTAATGATGACCATCAATTATCGATTCGTCGCCATTCGCAGCAATTGAGCCTCTGTTACTCAACAACGTGAGATGATATCCAACTTTTTTTTTGCCCAAAATGCAAGAGCTTGACTTGCATGACATGTGGTTTCAACAAGACGATGCCACTTGCCACACAGAACGCTTAACAATGGACTTATCGAGAGGCGAGTTCGGTGAACATTGTATTTCACGTTCGGGACCGGTCAATTGGCAGCCTAGATCGGTCGATTTTAGACTATTTTTTGTGGGGCTATGTTAAAGCTCATGTCTATACACACATGCCCGCTTCAATTGACGCATTGGAAGACAACATTGAAGCATTTATTCATGAGATACCGGCCGAACAGTTGGAAAGAGTATGCCAAAATTAGACTAAGCGGATGGACCATTTGAGGTGCAGTCACGGTCAACATTTGCATGAAATAATCTTCAAAGGTTAAATTATATGGAACGTGCTATCGATTCAAATAAAGTTTTCAAGCATTTTTCTTAATTTTATGTGTTTTTTTTTTAACTTTCCTATAGCTCCCATTTTAACAAGTGTCTTCGTTTTTGACCCCATGACACTTTTCATCATGGTGATGTCATTACTTTAACATCACTTGGCCAAAGTGTCATCAGGGTAAAAATGAAATTATGTCATCAATGGGATGACACATCGGCATCACAGAAATGACGAACATGTCTTCAGTGCGCTGACGCAGTAACATCGGAGAAAGGACACATTAACATAAATTTAATGACAGTTTGTTATTAAGTCAAAGTCTAGAGAATATTATTATTTACTCACCCGTTACATATGTTTGTTTCACGTTTGTTGAATTACGACCTTTGTTTACAGCAGAACTCTCAATAATATGGTTTTTGTAATTATTCTACTTTAAAAATTTGATGTATTTAACTAAATGATACATTGTAATCATGAAAATAATGTTAATAATATACAAAATGTGGCATCGAATTGATGTCACTATAGTCATAAAATAGATGACACGTAAAAAATTACAAAATTGTAAGAAGACGCTAGTCATGGGATTGATGTTACTTTTTGCATCATTGATGCCATTTGTAGTAACATTGATGTCAATATGAAGATGAATTTGTCTATCTTAAAGAGCAGTTTAATACGAATCTATTGGTTAATGACAGTAGAGGTCACCGTTGACTCTTATATGAAGAGTTTTTGAGTTAGAATTTTTTGGATAACTGTAATTTACAATCCCTGCTTTCAATGCCCAACTTTAAGTATAACGATCTGCTTAAAATCACTATTTTAAAATGATTAAAAGGTGTCCATTCGTCCGTCCATCCAGATTTCTGGTTGTCAGTCCACGTAAACCTTTAGACATAATTTAATTAAATTACGATCCTTTTTCGTAAAGAAAAACTTATTTTAAAAAAGAGCTTGAAGTACAGTGGGACAAAACAGAATCATTTTAGTTACTTTTGTTACTTTATTTTCTCTTAAATGTTTACGATAATCTCAGAAATGGATAAAAGAAAATTAAAACCAAATGGCCACTTAGAGACCTTGATTTCATCTCATTACAAATGATTCGATAAATAAAAAAATAATTTAAGAATGTATTGTATGCATCATTGTAAATAGCAATCACTTGGCACATTAAAATTATTAAAATATTGCAAAAAATAAAATTACACATTAAAAGAAGTTCATGTGTTATTGTCCTCAGCACACAAAAAAAAAAAATTTAAATATACATATAATAATAATTGTGTTAATTTGTAGTGCAAAATTTTATGTTATTTTCAAAATTTACTAACAATTTAGAGAGTCTTGCTAAGTAGCCGATGCAAGAAAAAGTTCAATTTTAAAATAAAACAGAAAAAAATTAATTAGTTTTGTAGTGAAACAGAACAAAACAAAGCGAAAAAGTCTGTTAATTTTCCATTAGTTTTCTCACCTTATCCTTAGGCCCATCAGATGCCACACAAATGGCAGAACGTAACATTCCTGTCACCGATGTTTTGTGATCATTGCGGTTCCCTGTTACACGGTATCACACACAAAGGTCTCAAATGTCGAGGTAATTCTCTTTCTGTTTACACATTTTTTTTTTTCTTGTTCGTCTTTACAATAATAAAAAAAAGAATAACATTGAGGTGGTGTTGCACATACAAAGTTACATTTATAGCCAAAAAATAAACACCACTTCATTTACAAACTACCAACACATACGTTTGTACGAACGTCACTGCTGTATTGTCTTAGTGGTCGTTTAAAAATGCATAAAGAACAAAAAAAATAAGCTGAGCTGAGTGAAAATGTAGTTGTATGTAAAGTGGTGTGAAGAGAGTATGAAGAACTATGTTGGTTTAAGGAGAGTATGGGTGAATGAATGTGTGTGTTTGTTAATAGGTGTTGTATTTGCACAGTGTACAGTTATTTAACCATCTTTGAAGCTGGTACTGTTTTTTAATGGAAAGCAACAATGATGGAATACAAACAAAACTATCAAAATTTTTATGCAGATGTAAAAGAAAAAAATAACAGAGTGACAAATATTACAGGAGACAACTTATATATTTTGAAAATTTTTTTTTTATAAAAAAACTGTTAAAAATGGTTATTTATTATAAAATATACGCTTTTAAAAGGTAGCATTTACGAAAAGTACTTTAAAAAAATTTAAATGAAAGGTATTTTTTTTTGTTAAAGCGGCAACTTTATATGAAAAGAATTTAAAAATATTTTTAAAAAAGCACATTTTTACAATACAGGCCTGTTCTAAAGAACACTTTGATTAAAAAATCATGTGATTTCAAATTATATGGCGATATGTGGTTTTCGGCAGGGTTTAAAAAACTGCAGTTGAAATTAAAAACTGTCCAACAAAAAACGAAAATTTTAACAACTTTTCGCTTTTTGAATTGGTTTGACAGCTAATGTTTACATTTAATGAATTAGAAGGAAAAGCAAAATTTTTTTTTTTTTTTTTGCCAATGACGAATGAAGAGTTGGATGAAATGGCAGTTTTTCTACTTTGACTGCAATTTTTTAAGCGCTGGTTTTCGGTATGATTTTCAATTGCCGAAAGTACACCGAGAAACACAAAAACAGTGTGATTTTCAGAACTTTTTGCAATATAAAAATATTTAGTTTAACTGCCAGGCCCACAATGTCGACAAGAACATTTCTTTCGTTTATTTTTATTGAAAACAAAAACAAATTTAAGTTTTTTATTATTGTTTTCAATATTAATATGCAAAAGAAATGTTCTTATCGACATTGTGGGCCAGGCAGTAAGTGTCACTTTTCAAAAAATTACTTTTTGAGTAAGCATTTGTATAAACAATAAGTACCTTATAGGGCCCATACACAATACCATCATGATTGTACAATCAAGTGATTGTGCCAGCTGATGGACCGTGTATGAGCTTGTGGTGTGATTGTACCAGCTGATGGTGCTTTATCAAAAATAGTTTGATATTTTTGTGATTGTACCAGCATGATTGTATCGTGTGCTGTAAAGTTAGCTCATAAATGTTAAATCGTCAAGGCATAAACATCAAAAAATACCAAAATTTAAATTAAAACACGTTTTTTTTACTCTTTATTCGTTTTCGTTTTAGGATAAAAGCAATAATAACAGCAGCACAAATTTTATTGTTATTCATTACAACCTTTTCCACACAATTTTTGGTAAAAATGAATTTTGTACCAGCATGCTGGTGTGTTGTGTGCTTTAAGCTTAATTGCACAATCACTTGATTGTACAATCATGATGGTATTGTGTATGGGCCCTATTAGGAAAAAGGCAAGGACCGAAAAATGTTTTTTTATTTTGTTTCTAAAAAAATATTTATTGTGCAAGTTTAAAAAAATTCTACATTTTACAGAAAATAAAAAATTTCTAAAATAGTTTTGAAAAAAAAGCCGTCGAAAAAAAAATTAAATAAAGTTTTTAAATAAAACGTTTTCTTAAAAACATAAAAGAAAGTTTTTAAAATAAAGCGTTTTCTTATAAACGTAAAAAAACAAAAACAAAATAATTATATTTAAGCATCGTCATAAAAATTTCATTCTTCAAAACAAATTTAAATAAAATTTATGAAGAGGTTTCTGAGAATACATACATACATCCCAGCGGTAACTAGAATGAGTAAAGAGGCCTAATAGAAGGCCTTATTTAGCAGTCAGAAGCCCTTCTCGCCGCATTCCATACTTATTTATTTTTTACACAGGCTGACATTGAGCGCAAGGCCTTCCACACTTCCTTTAAAAACAACTTCGATCACTTCCCAAAGAAGGGAGTTAGGAAGGTCACTAAAAATAAAAAGTAAATAAAAATGAAAACACCTTCCTTTCTCCCTTCTCAAAGAAGGAAGAAGCGAATGTGTACCGAATATTTCAGAAGGTCTTTTAAAAAGAAGTTTATACCTTCTAGACGGCATACTTCTGAAGGCTGGATATCATGCGAAGCGAATCTTTAAGAAAGGAGTATAGAGGCCTTCAAAAAGGTCTGCCACTTGCGGTCCTTTCAACATTTACCGCTGGGATTTTACATTTTTTTAAAATACATACATAGAAAAAAATCTAAAAAAACGTTTTAAGAAAAATTTTTCAACAAAAAAAAAGTTTTTAAAATTTTTTTTTTGTTTTTTTTTTACAAAAAAAGTTTTTGCTTTTTTTTTGAAACAATAAATTTTGTTTTCAAAGCGATTTTTTTTTCTTTTTTCGTTTAAATTTTAAACACAGAAAAACAATATTCTTTTTTTCGCACACAAAAATTTTTTATTTAAAAAATAATATATAATTTTGTGTTTTCCGTTCGTTATTTCCGGTCCTTGGAAAAAGGCCGTTCGAAACAAAAAGTGTATTTATTTACAATAAAAGCAATTTTGAAAAGTCCCTTTTTTACAAACAGGTGCACTTCAAAAATTTTATAAAAAAAAGTCTTGTTTTAAAAAAAAATCCTTTACAGAAACAAAAACTAGCTCAATTAGCAAACACACTAATTAAAAAAGTTATTTGTTAAAAAAATTTTCTTTTAATTAAAAAGGTATTAAAAATGTAATTTTTTAACCAGACTTCGGTTTCTTTCTGCTAATAACTGTACCTCTTGTGAAAAGAGATACTTTTTGCTAAAAAAAACGTACATATTTTAAATATGAAAAAAGTATTTATTTTCTATAAATATTTTATAAAAGTACTTTTTTAAAACGGAGCTTTTACGGACGTTGTTAACGGAAGTACTTTCGGGTAAAAATTTACGTTTTTTAAAAAAAAAAACTTTTATTTTTTTTCATAAGTACTTTTTTAACACAAAAAACCCCCCTTAAAAGTACTGTGAGCGTCAAAATAAAGTGTACAGCTTGTTTTCCAATACAAAAAGAGTTATGTTAGTTATAAAAAGTTAAATTTCTACTTTTCCAAATTTGATCAGACTTCAAGCTTGCTGTCATCTGTGAAAAATACGTTGCTCCAAAAAGTGACAAAAGCAAGTTTGACAAAAAAAAACGTGAGAAAAGGTAGAAATAAGAAATTCAACGGAAAAATATAGTATCTAAAGTGAAGCGTGATAGGGTTAGCTTTTGTAAAACGTCCTAAAATAGATGGATCAGCCCAATAGTCGCTCGATATCAACTCAAGTAAACATCTGGAAACATTTGGACAGACAAATTAAGAAAAAACATTAGCAGCAAGCACTCTCTGAATAAAATGCTGCAGGAAGAGTAGCCAAAATTGTGTACTGAGCTAACTTAAAAATGGGTGGAATTGATGCCAAAGAGACTAGAAGCCGTCCTAAAAGAAAAAAGAAATCAATCAAAGTTTTAGCCACCTCACTTTTATTAGTATTTTAAAACTGTACACTTTTTTTTGACGCGTTTGAAACGGAGTTATTAGTTTTTTTACTGTATTGTTTTTGTTGTTTTTGAAGTATTTCAATTTTTTAATTTTAAATTGTAATAAACTTCTAAAAATGTGAATTCTGTTTTGCTTAAATAACACTTTTTATATTGGAAAACCAGTTGTACACTTTATTTTGACGCTGACCAGTATATGCATATGTTAGCAAAACGTAATTTTCTAACATTTTGAAAACTTTTTTTTTTTTGGAATACAAAATTTTAATTTAAAAGATTTTGTTATTCGTGCTTAATAGCTTATCCCATCAACAATAAAGTTTAGTGTTTTTATCAAGAATAAAAATTGGGAATTAAGCACGAATAACAAAGTTCTTTAAAATGTTTTTTGTTTCAAATGTACTTTTCTTTCAGAGTTGTTTCTATAAAAGAAAATGTACTTTGAAAGTGTAAAAGTAGTTTTTGTTTAAAGATACGTTTTTAAAAAATGCCTAAAAAGGCTATTATTTGGCTTAACCCCAATGAAAGTCTCATCCTGGATACTATGGCAGCACAGTGGTCAAAGAAAATGTGCTAGGGGAACTAAAGTTTGCTCTAATAGTTCGTCATAGAAATGCACAAAAAGGTTAAAACATTTTACAAACTTTGAACTAATATTTTTACCAAAGTGACCGTATAAGAAACAAAACCAAAGAGATAAGAGTTAATCTTATTAAAAAAAATTCTAAGTGTATAAAATTGAACCAATGGGTGCTTAATGCTATGTTCTGGGTTCTTAAACGCGTTTAAGCAACTCGAACGTGATTAAGCTCTAATCACATCGAAATTGAGATGATTACCCATACATTGAATTGTTAATCACTTCAAACTGACATGATTACAACTAAATCACTTCATTAATCTCATACAATCCTCTGAACAGACCTCAAACTGAGTATAATGTAGAATCGGCCAACATGAACGTGTACAACCGGACACATTTTTTTTTTTTTTAATAATTTATAAACTTTCACAACTTTATCATGAATATGTTTAAAATAATCTTCTGATAACTTTATTAAAGTATTTTTATCCATTTTTAATACTTTAAAGAAATATAAATTTGTTTGTTGTGTTTTTTCTTAATCATCTGGCATCTTAATCATCTCAATTGTAATGTGAGCGGCTTTGATTAACTTAATCAACATTTAGCTTAACCTCGTTTAAAAACCCAAGTGTGAACATAGCATTAGTTTACTTATGCTCTCGCCCCTCATAGCAAAATATAAACATACAGTTTAAAGATAAATTTTTACTTTCAAAGTATTTTTGTATAAAAAAAATATTCATTAAACTCGACTTATTTAGTTTCTTTAACTCTTTGTCACTCTGTTTAATCTGCCATTCCTCAGAAAAAAAATTACTATTCGTTTTTTATGTTCCTTTCATTGGTTTGTTACTTTTTTCTGGGTTTCTTGGTAAAATGGGTTTGGTTAGTTTTTACCTTTTTACTGTTGTTGCCGTTGTTGTTGTTCTTGTTCTTATTGTTGGTATTACTCTTGTTCTTGTTATTGGTAGTGGTTTTTATATATTCGTAATGTCGCCTTTATTTATTTCTTAGAAAAACACTCAACCCACCAAAAAAAAGTCGTATAAACGGAGAAAGTAAAAAAAGTAAACATGCCATACACTTCATTTTACTCATTTAACTGTTAATCTCACGTTATTATTGGTGTTGTTGTTATAAACGTTGTTAATGCAATTTTTGTTTGTAGAGGTGTTTTGTTTACGGGTAATTTTTCCTTGTAGTTGCCGGGGTGTTTATGTAAATATGGCGACATACCTAGCTACATCTCATTCTCATTCTATATTATGATCATTAACATTATCATCATTATTATTAATATTTTTATTGTTGTTACTATTATTACATACCTACAACACAATGCTTTTACATTTTTATTACGGTAATTTTTGATGTGTTTTTGTTTGTTTTTTGCATTTAAATAATTTTGAGAGTGAGTGTGAGAGAGTTTTTTTTTTGTTTGTGTTTTGATTTTATTGTTGGTTTTCAGTTAAACTTTAATACCTATGTATCTTTTTTTGTGTTTTTATGGTTGTCTGCACGAGTATTTCATTTATTGTAAATAACATGTTGCTCCAAAAAGTTCTCTTTAGTATTTTGAAAAGTAATAATAGAATATTATTCTGGTAAGTAAAATTGCATGATTCACATGTACATATACATACATATTTATGTATGTACATATGTAGATATATAATTTGACAAAAATGTAATTTACACTGAAACAAATAAACAAAAGCATTTACATGAAAAGGTATTATTTTCTTTATTTTAGTTGTAATTTATTTTTGTTATTTTATTATTTAGTTACCAAATAAGTTTTAGTCCACGAACACAAGGAAGGTAAGATTTAAATATAAATTACAATAGATGTGTTAATAAAGTCGCAAAAAAAACAAATTTTTATAAATTGTTTAATTTCGCAAGCAATTGAAATTATTACAGCGCCTTAACTAAAGCTTTATGTTCTTTGAGTAATAAAAGACAATAGCATAATATTAGGGTGTTGCTATAACAGAAATTGTAACCTTAAATTATAATAAAAATTATGTTAAGATATTTGTTATGCTAATAACTTAAACTATTTAGAGAATAATGGAAATGAAATATTTCCTTAACATTTGTTTATCAAAATGCCAAAAATAGTGTCAGCAGGAAGAGTTAATAAATTTATTATTGTAAATTAAAGAATTAAACGACGCATTTCGGTTAAATAAATATGGTGAAGCAGTGGTATTTATTTTTTTTAAATAGAAAAAAATAAAGTATGTCCCATTGAGATATTATAAATAAACCTTTTCAGAAAACAAATTTACAGCATGCACATAGACAGCATAATCTAGAAGAAATATTTCCGATCTTTTAATAAACTACTAAAGATAATTTAATAATCAAAGAAGGATATAACAAATATAATTATCAATAAGAGTCTATTTTCTATTATACATAAATAGATTCATTACACTCCTTCTATTGCTTTAAAAACAATTCAAATTGGAATCAGAGCATAACAGAAATTTAATTTTCTTTAATTGTTTTAACATTTCGAAAAAAATTATGTAGCAAACATTATCAAGTAATTTTCTTGTATTATTTTATAACAATCCCATCCCATTTTTTTCATATTATGCTGATTATCCTTCGTCTTTTTCAAATGAGACAATATCTTGTAGCTGGTATCATTGTTAAGGTCTTAGTTATGGAAAATAGCAACCATTATAATGCCATATAAATGACAAAAACTAGATATTTACTCAGGCTTACACATGAGTGCGATATTGTCTATGAAGAAAGACTGAAAAGTTAGTTTAAATTTTTTTTATCTCATAGACAAATAAAATTTCCCTTTTTTTTAAATCGAAGGTTAATTTAAAAAATTTCAACAAAATTGAGTTAAAAATAGAGATTAAAACAAAAAATTAAAAATTTTAAAAACATTTTTTTTTTTTTTTTTGATTTAAATTTCCCAGGAAGGGAAATTTTTGTTGGAATTTCCTTCTCTTCTAGTCCTTTTTATGTTACAGCAAAAATAAAAACACACAAAATCCGGCTTTTAGATTTTATATAAAAATGGCTGTTTATTATACAAATAATTTTCACAGAATGACAGAAATTTCATATTCACAATAAATATAAAGCAAAACTATATTGATTGAAAATTAATATTTCTAAAAATAATAAACAAGGTATTTTGTATTGCAAAGTACAATTTCAAAATAATTCAACATTTCCCCTCAATACAAAATACTAAAATTAAAATATTATTTTAATCCCATTAATTCAGTAAATTTGTAATGTTTAACTTTTCCTAAATTCTTAGTTAGAACATCAGCTATCATTTCACTAGTTGGCACATACTTTAAAATAATTTCATTGTCCTTATATATATTCCTAACATAATGATACTTAATATCAATATGTTTACTCCGCGCATGGTATACTGGATTTTTGATGAGTTGTTGCGCGCTTAAATTGTCACCATGTATAACAATTGGATCTTGAGCATTCTTTATTCCAAGTTCGTGGAATAATTTCTTCAAATATACGGCTTCCTTAGCTGCGGCACAATATGCAATATACTCAGCTTCAGTGCTGCTGAGAGCTACTGTTGCTTGCTTTTTTGACTCCCATGAAAAAATGGATCCAGCATAGAAAAATACATATCCTGTATATGACTTTCTTTCTATCTGATCACCACCCCAATCTGCATCTACGAAGCCTTCGATCGGTTTACCAGTTTTGCGGTAATGTAACTTGAAATCTTGAGTTTTTGCTAAATAACGAAGAATGTGTTTCGCTGCTGCTTCATGTTCAGTATGAGGATTCTTGTTTCTTTGTGAGAGTTTACTAACTGAGTGTAGTATATCTGCTCTTGTTGTAAGGGCTAAATACATTAATGTACCCATTAATGATTGATAATTTGTTTCATTTACCTTACCACAGTCATCACTAGAACATTTTAACTGAAAACCTTCATTTAAAGGAGTGGACATTGGTTTACAATCGTTCATCTTATATTCATTTAAAGTTTCTTTAATGTAGTTCTTTTGACATATGGTAATCGAGCCAGTTTCGCCATCCCTTTCGATTTCCATTCCTAAAAAATACCTAAGGGGACCTTTGTCAACAATTTTCAACTTACTTGATATTTGTTTCTTGATTTCATTTAATTCTGTTTTATCTGAAGACGCTACAATAATGTCATCTACATAAACAGCAATATAATCACGTTTCTGATTGTGATGTTTCGTATATAAACATGGCTCACTTGAACAAGCGACAAATCCAATTTCTTTCAAAACATTATCTAATTTGAAATTCCATTCACGTCCGGACTGTTTAAGTCCATATAAAGATTTGTTTAGCTTTAGAACTGTGTTAGGAGAACTTTCGGTTTCAAAACATTCTGGTATTTTCATAAAAACGTCATCATGGAGCTCACCGTTAAGGTAAGCAGTTGCGACATCCATTTGATGTACATAAAGTTCATATTCTACTGCTATAGCGAATAACAATCTGAGATTTGCATAACGAATAACTGGTGAAAAAGTTTCTTCATAATTTACACCAAACTTTTGACTACATCCCTTTGCTACCAGCCTCGCCTTAAACCTCTCTATCTTATCATTTATGTCTTTTTTCAAAGAAAAAATCCACTTACATCCAATAGCCTTTTTATTTACTGGCAGTTTAACTACGGACCAAGTATTATTTTCAGTTAAAGAATTATACTCCTCTTTCATGGCTTCTATCCATTTGTCCGCATAACGCCCATTAATTGCTTCTTCTACAGTTTGAGGAATGACTATTTCTTTTTCCGTCATCACATTTAAAGATGTTTTGTACTCTTTTCTAGGTCTCCCAGGTTTACCTGTTTTGATTATCTTAGGTCTACCCCTATGAATTTTTAAATCAGTTGTTCTATCTACTTCTTCAATTTCAGAATCATCCTGGGAATTTTGTTCAACGTTTGTATCTATTGCTCGCGAAGTTGATGGAGTTTCATTTAAATTTTCAATCGTTTCAGCATCTTTTGTATTTATTTCTATTAAAACATTTTCACAAATGTTGTGATCTTCATTTCTTAGAAATTCTTTTTCAAAAAATTTTACGTCTCTTTTTATAACTACTTCCTTTTTTTCAACATCATATAACCGATATGCTTTCGACTCTTCAGAATATCCTACCATTATATAATCTTTGCCTTTCGGACGAAATTTTTTCTTAACTGTTTTATCCAGAGCTATTGCTGTTGAACCAAAAACTTTTAAATGTGCTACTGAAGGCTTTCTGCCACACCAAATTTCTTCTGGAGTCTTATCCTGATTTATTTTTGTTAATGCTCTATTACGAATATAAACTGCAGTAGATATTGCTTCTGCCCAAAAATACTCTTCTAAATTAGCATTTACAATCATACTTCTAGCCATTTCAATTAAAGTTCGGTTGGCTCTCTCAGCGACACCATTTTGCTGAGGTGTATGAGGTACAGTTAATTGTCTTTTAATACCATTTTCTTTCAAAAAATTATTAAACTCGCAACTCGTATATTCTCCGCCATTGTCAGTACGAAGTACTTTAATCTTCTTACCGATTTCGTTTTCTACCATGGCCTTGAAGTTTTTAAAAGTTTGAAATACTTCACTTTTTTCCTTCAAAAAATATACATACATCCTTCTTGACATATCATCTATAAACGTAATGAAGTATCTTGACCCACCAATAGATTTAACATTCATTGGCCCACATACATCGCTATGTACAATGTCTAATAAATTTTCTGATCGAGTTTCAGATATAGGAAATGGTTTAGAACAAATTTTGCTTTTTACGCAAGTTTTACAAACTATATCTGGGGGAATATTTTCTATCTTAATACCATATACCAATTTTTTCCCCGATATATCTTTTAATGTTTGAAAGTTTATATGGCCATATCTTTGATGCCATATTTCCGGAGATTCCTTCTCAGAATTTGAATAAAAATTTGTATTTTCTTCAACTTTTACTATAAATAAATCATTTTCCTTCGTTCCTTTCAAAAATACTGTATCATCTTTTTCAATAAAGAGAACTTTCTTTGAATGAAACACAACTTTTATTCCATTCTGTACAGCGGATACAACAGAAATAAAATTTCCTTGCATATTAGGAACATACATACAGTTTTTTAGATTTAAAGTGTAACGACCACTTTTAAAGGATACTTGACCTCTACCTTTTGATTCTATGGTATGATCACCAACTAATCTTATAGTTTCATTAAATTCTTTAAACGATGTGAATAACCTACGATCGCAACACATATGTGATGTTGCACCACTATCAACGCACCAATTATTTTTGTTCAAAGGATTTGTTCCGAATGCATAACTAGCTAAAGCCTTTTGATCGGACTTTCCAGGCGTTTTATTCCGTTCTCGACATTGCGAAGCAAAATGTCCTTGACGACCACAATTAAAACATTTACCTTTCTTCTTTTTGAAATTTGATTCTTGAACTTGTTTCTTCTTTGATGCAGAAAAAGCTTGTTGATCTGAACGTTTAACTTCTAACGAACGTCTTTCACCCTCTTCTAGAACTTTAACTTTCAGCATACTCAAGGTTGGCAAAATATCACGCGTTTCTACAGCTACAACAAACGATTCGAACGACTTCGGAAGACTTGTCAAAAGAATAATTACAACTAATTCTTCAACAATTGTCACATTAATTTCAGCTAGCCTTTCAACTACTCCAAAAAATTTATCTAGAAATTGTTGAACGTTATCATCTTCCTCCATTTTAAGTTGCATTAATTGTTTAAAAAGTGTTACTTTCCTTGCAGGACCACTAGGAAGAAAAATGTCTTTCAACTTACTCCATGCTTGAAATGATGTTTTGCAATTCTTAATGTGATTTATCTGTGTTGGTTTGATACACAGCACAATGGTTGCCAAAGCCTTTTCATCTCTTAATGTCCATCGTTCCAATTCATTAGCATCTTGCGGCTTCCTACATTCGCCATTTGCAATCTTCCATAGTTCGGAATGAACCAATAAACTCTTCATCTGCAGACACCAGGATTCATAATTACTTGAATCCAATTTTTCAATTTGAAATCCGGAACTCATTTTTGGATTTTTGTATTAGCTGGCTCACACAATTTATTTTACTATAACCAAGACTCATAGGCCCATAACCTGTTGGAATTTCCTTCTCTTCTAGTCCTTTTTATGTTACAGCAAAAATAAAAACACACAAAATCCGGCTTTTAGATTTTATATAAAAATGGCTGTTTATTATACAAATAATTTTCACAGAATGACAGAAATTTCATATTCACAATAAATATAAAGCAAAACTATATTGATTGAAAATTAATATTTCTAAAAATAATAAACAAGGTATTTTGTATTGCAAAGTACAATTTCAAAATAATTCAACAATTTTCTTAGATAAAAATACTTGACAGTATCTTGCTTTTTTAAGTACAAAAGTTTTAACTGAATAGTAACTTAAATTTTATTTAAATAAAAAAATTTCCCTTTTGGGGAAATTTTAAAAGGATTTTTGTTTTTAATATCTGGAAAATTCATGTAAAATTGAAAGGAAAATAGTCAAATATTAATAAAAGCTATTGAAAATTAAATTTCCCTAGAGAATTTTCTAACATCAAAATTTTTCTTAGAAAAAAGATAATTTTTGAATGTTGTCGGTAGAATGTAAAAAATAATTATAAAAACACCGAAAATGTTTCTCGAATAAAATGTTCCCATAAGAAAATTTTTTAATTTTATTTTTGGGAATACAAAATTTATTATTAATAAGATTTCTGTCTGACGTGCCAAATTCCCAATTTTTCATATTTGATATATACACTGAAATTTATTGTTGAGGGAAAGCTAGATTCACTGGTTGCTTAGGCCAAACCATCAGGCAAGGCAACCTTTTACAAATTTTTTTTGTTAGAAACGAAATTTTTAAAAAATTTTTTTCAAATTATTTTATCAGAAAAATGCAAAAAAAATTTTAAGCTTTGTTAAAAAAAATTTTCCTAGAAGGAAATCGTTTGAACTAAAAAACTTTTAATAAATTTGAAATTTTTTTATTTCAACTTTATATATATATATATATATATATATGTTCCCGACGATCCTAAAAGAAGCATAGGGCCCCTATATTTATTTTTAACTTTGAACAAAATTAAATAAAATACAAAAGAAAATTTTTTAAATATTGATAAAAAAAAATCTTTTCCAAATAAGGTTTTTGTAAAAATATATTTTTTTTTTTAGTTTATTTTGAAAATTTTGACTAAGAAAGGGAAATTTTTTTCCAAATAAAAGATATTTTCAAATATTTTGACAAATTCCAACCAAATATAAGATCTGTGCTAAGTAACCATGCCTTGTAAATAAAAATGGTTTTGAAATAAAATTTCCCAAAAGGGAAATTTTTTGTTATAAAAAATATATAAAAAAAATTAACATATTTGTATTTTTTTTTTTTTAATATATAATTCCGAATAATCAGAAATTTTGTAAAAAAAAGGAAATTTTAATATAATGACAGAATTTTTAAGCAATTTTTAAAATATTTTTAAAACTTATAAAATACAATACAGGGAAATTTTAAATTATCCCGCTGAAGAGATTCAGTGGTTGCGATCGAAACATGTAAGGGTTACCTGTCCGTAAAAGCCTGGGTTCAATCCCCAGCTGCAGTCAAGAATGAAAAATTATCAATAACAATTTTAATTAATTTTCATGTTGTAAAATTCCTTTCTTCATAAAAATAATTTAATGAAAAGTTAAATTTAATGAACTTAAGCCTAATTAAAAATATTAAAATTTGAATTAAAAACCATAAATAGTTCAACAAAATAACCACAATATTATATGGGAAATTTTAAAAATTTTATTAAATTTGCTAGGTTTTTGAGAAGGTTTAGTTTTGTTAAAAAATATATTTTAGCAATTTTTTAGTTAAATATGAATTGAAATTTTTTTTTTATATTAAATTTTCCAAAAGAAAAATTTTTTTATAAGAGAAATTTAAATTTTTTTAACAGATTTGTATTTATTCTAAATATGAAATCTTAAAAATGCACAAATGTTGTAAAAAAAATTTCTAAAAATTAATTTCCCGAAAAGGATATTTAATAAAATAAAAGAATTTTTAAGGAATATCTAAAAAATTTGTAAAACTTTGAAAATCCAATACAAATATATTATGCAAAAAATCATTATTTGAAAAAATTCCTTTAAGGAAATTTTTAAGAATTATGGGAAATTTCAAAAAATTTTAAACTTTAGAAACATTTTATTAAATTTACTAAGCTTTTGAGAAGGATTATTTTCGCTAAAGGAGAAATTTAAGCAAAATTGTAGTAAAAGCAAAATTAAATAAAATTTCCCAAAAGAGAAATTTTTTTTAAGGGAAATTAAAAATTTTTTAACGAATTTGAATTTATTCTATATATAAAATCATAAAAATGCACAAATGTTGTAAAAAAAATTTCTAAAAATTAATTTCCCGAAAAGGATATTTAATAAAATAAAAGAATTTTTAAGGACTAAATAAAATTTAATAAAACTTTGAAAACAAAATACAAATATATAATGCAAAAATCAGTATATGAAAAAAATTCCTTTAAGGAAATTTTTAAGAATTATGGGAAATTTCAAAAAATTTTAAATCTTAGAAACATTTTATTAAATTTACTAAGCTTTTAAGAAAAATTATTTTCCCTAAAAGAGAAATTTTAGCAAAATTGTAGTTAAATATGAATTTAAAAATTCTTTTTAAATAAAATTTCCCAAAACAGAAATTTTTTCATAAGGGAAATTAAAATTTTTTTAACAGATTTAAATTTATTCTAAATATAAAATCATAAAAATGCACAAATGTTGTAAAAAAAATTTATAAAAATTAATTTCCCGAAAAGGATATTTAAAAAAATAAAAAAAATTTTAAGGAATATCTAAAAAAATTTATAAAACTTTGAAAATACAATACAAATATATTATGCAAAAAATCATTATTTGAAAAAATTCCTTTAAGGAAATTTTTAAGAATTATGGGAAACTTCAAAAAATTTAAAATTTTAGAAACATTTTATTAAATTTACTACGCTTTTGAGAAGGATTAATTTCACCAAAGGAGAAATTTAAGCAAAATTTTAGTTAAATATGAATTTAAAAATTTTTTTTAAATAAAATTTCCCAAAAGAGAAATTTTTTTAAGGGAATTATAAATATGTATGGGTTATTCTATGTCAACACGACCAAGAGTGGGACACGACCCCTTTCGATTTTAATGAAATTTGGTAAGAAGGTTAAGGAACATATATGAACGAAAAAAAATTTTAAAATTTTTTTTCAAAAGTTGTCATATTCAAAATGTCATAATTTCGCCGAATTAGCCGAATGTGTTGAGCTTATTTCTTCAATATCTCGAAAACTACTTGACATACGAAGATGATTTTAATGTAATTTTAAAGAGAATACTTGGGGCTACAAACCATATATGTGTTCCTTATAAGATAAAAGGAACCTTCTCACCAAATTTCATTAAAATCGGAAGGGTCGTGTCCCACACTTGGTCGTTTTGACATGGAATTACCCGTATGTATTTCTTTTTATATTTAATCCAAATATAAAATCTTAAAAAACTTTGCAAAAAAAATTATGAAAAATAAATTTCCCTAAAAGGACATTTTTATATAATTAGGGAATTTTTAAGGAATTTCTTAAATTTGTATGAAACTAACGAATTCAAAAACAAGAATGTATAGTTTGTAAAAAATAATTATTTACAAAAAAATTTTCAATAAAAAAAACTTCTTATAATTTATATCCCAAAAAGGATATTTAAATATAGTAAAAGAATTTTCAAGGAATTTACAAAATATAAATAAAATTTAGAAAATACAAAAACAAATATATTATGAAAAAAATAATTTAAAAAAAAAATCATTTTAGGGAAATTTATGTATATATAATTTCCTTTAACTCCGGGTAGAGCGTAGGGCCATTAAAAAAGAAATTTTAACAAATTTGTAGTTAAAAAGGGGGTTTAAATAAAATTTCCCAAAAAAGGAAATTTTTTTGTTATAAAGAAAATTTTTGAAATTTTACACATTTGTATTTATTCTAAATATATAATCTTAAAAATCCATAAATTTTGTAAAAAAAAATTAAATTTCCCGAAAAGGATATTTCTAATATAAGAGAATTTTTAAGGAAATTTTTATAAATCTTAGGAAGTAATAAAACAAGAATGTATTGTTTGTAAAATATAATTTTTTACAAAAAAAACTCCTTTAAGGGAAATTTTATTCAATTTACTTAGTTTATGAGAAGGATTTTTTTTTTTTTTTTGTTAAAAGAGAAGTTATAGCAAATTTGTAGTTAAATTTATTAAATTTCTCCAGAAAAAACGAAAAAATTTATTGTTTTGATAAAATTAATATTTACAGATTCTTAGACAAATGAGTTTTTAAAAAAGAAATTTTGAAATTGGTTTGCTTAAAGTTTACTTCCACTTTTTCTAAAACACTTCATATAAAAAAATCCTTAACATTTCATTAAACTCCTTCTGTAGCAATTCAAGTAAAAACAATTTATTTTTAATTTTAAACTTTAATTCAATTCTTTTTAAAGTACTTTTCAGATTAACTTATTACTTTTTTTTAGACAAGAGCCTTTCTTTTATATAAATTCGAAGGGCATGTTATAAGTTTTATAAATGAAGATAAACAACACAGTCAAAACTTTTTATAACAGTTTTTGTTGTTATTGTTGTTGTTGTTGCTGCTGTATAAATACAATAGAAAATCAACAGCAAAACCTTGTAATTTTTTTTTAAACTGCTACTGCTGTTGCTGCCAAAGTTTTTGATGCTTTTTATCAGATTTATTTTTCCATATCCTTTTTTTTTTTTTTTTTTTTTTGTTTAAACAAATGTAAAGAAAGGATAACAAACTGATTTTTAAACATATAAACATGAATACATGCATGCATATAAATCCCATCAACCAAATTTAAATCTATAATACAACTAATATAATCACATATCCATACATTTACACAAACAGTCACATACATATACGAATACTCATTTTATAATGCTACAACAGCAGCAATAATAACAATAACTTCGTTATACAATACATGCATGTATAATTTAGAAGAAAACGTTGTTCAAGCACATGCCCAAACACACATACACACTAACAATCACTCACTTCCCTTCAAAGAAAAAACAACATCCACAGGACATTATTTTCGTCTGAATATATAAACTTGTGTGTGTTGAGTGCGTTTGTGTGTGTTTTTGCAACAATTTTCCGCTTAAATTAAGTTGTACCAACAAACCAGCAACCAAGCAAAAAAAATAAAATAACTGGATTTTTTTTTTCATTTCTTTTAAAAAAAAATAGGGAAATTTTTGAAAATATCGACTTTTATTAATAACTACACAAACATGTTGCTTTATACAATTACGCACAATGATATAAAAAAAAATAAATATAAATGAAATAAATAAATTATTCATGGCCCCAGAAGATTCGTGTCAAAGAAGAGCAAGGCTTCCGCAAAGACAATCGTCCTGAAGGACAGGAATACTAACAGAGGTCTCAACCAATAGCCAGACCGGTGCGCCTGTGACACCAGAAGAGAAAGAACTCTGGTGTTACTTCGAACTCGTTTGAGATCCATTGAATCCTTAAGAACCCTGGCATTTGGATGTTTGGCGCATTCCAAAGAGGATCTTACACCAAGAGGCCTGACTCCTTTAACTAGGCCCCTGCGAGACACAGCACATCCCCCTGAAGGAACACAACAAGATCAATGGAATGACCAAAACTTTGGCTTTATTAGTTTTGTGAGCATTTAATAAAACTATATGAACGCCATTGAACCTATTTTGCCCCACTTTTTCGAGCAAACCCGGTCTTATTTTGTCAATAGTACAACGCATTTTGGCTTCTAAATTACCTATTAATAATGGTTTATCAGCAAAGACCAGGAATTTGGCGAACCCCACAAAAAGTAGTTCAAAAATGTCAAAACACACGACCGTGGTGGTCAATTAACAGATCCCTTTCTTAAGATAGTTCGGTCACGAAACGTTTGGCTCAACAAAGTGATGGTTTCTCGCGCTGTTTGACACGTTTTGCCGTCTTGTTTGAAACATTTCTCCTACAAATAATTTGCAATGACATGAGGAATAAAATAGTCAAAATTCCTTTGCCTGTAGCGTTCGCCAATCATGGTAATGTTGGAACCGGGTTCGGATTTAAAGACCCGATGACGAGGGACAAAAAACTGTACACATAAGGTACTTTTGTATCAAAAAGGGGAATGCAAAATACTAGTATGTACTACTAATACTAGTACTACTAAATTGATCTAACGTTTTTAAGGTTGGTAGATATGACCAGTTTCTTTTTCCTTTTGAAGGCACTGGTTCCTAATATTTCTATTGTTCCAATGTTTTACATCAAAATTTGCTTAAAATTTGCCAAATGTCCGACATTTTTTAGTTATACACTATTTTTACTAACAAACTATTCGTTCCCCAATAAGCCATTTAACATTTTCTCTTATTTCCTTTTACAAATTCACATTATTTATTTATTTGTTTAAAAAAAACCCTTTCAATAGATAAAATCACTTTGCAATATAAAAAAATAGTTCAATAATTTTATTCTATTACTACAATTTTATTATGCCCTTAACAGAACCCCTTTTAAGGTCGTGACCATTGGACTATAAAATTCCCTAACAGCCTTTAAGTGCAAATAAACAAAAAGGATTTATGTGAAAAATCTTTTATTTTATTTCACAAAATCCTTTTTTAATAAAACAAGCACATAAAGGATTTTGTAAAGCTTCAACACCTGCGTGCCAAGAAATGAAATGGTATGAGAATGAAACAAACAAAAAAAAACAACATTAAATCCAATTCTTTTCGATTTTCATTATGTATCGTATTGTATTTGAATTGTAAAGTTAAATTAATGAATAACAAGTTTATATCTTTTAGTTTAATTTTCATTCAATTGAATGAAAAGAACAGAAACTATTTGTTAGTAACGGTGTGACAGGCAATGATGCCAGAGTTTTACAACTTCAATAGAAATATGGCGCAATAAAGCGAAAAGTTTTCAATAAAAATATAAAAAGTATTCATTTTCAGAGAAAATTTTTCTTTAAAAATTGCTTCCTTACGGTTTGAGAAATTTTCTATAGAAATTTCTTATTAAAAAGCGAGATACATTTTTTATTATTTTATTAAATCACTTAACACTTTTTTTTTTTGGAGCAGTTTATTTGGCAACTCTGTTACTAAAAAAAAAAAAGAAAAGAAAATACTTAAAAAAGAAACCGCTAAAACAGTCAACAGTTTTTTTTTTTACATGCAAGATTGATGAACTGTAACAGCAGTTGTTGCAATAGCAACTAAAAGTATGCAACAATAAATTACAGAAAAAAATCTAAAAACAAAAAAAAACTTATACAAAGTGGAATTAACTTTTAAGTATAAAAAACAATTGTGTTTGACATGATATATATTTTAAGTTAAGTAGAAATGGGAAAGAACTCTTAAGGAAGAAAACGAATTTAAAGTACTTTGCATATAAAACATGGGACTTTTGAAATGAGAATTACTTAACCTATAGCGTAAATTAAGTGCTAAAACCTTAAAGTAGACTTAAGTTACTGAAAATATAATTTTTTGTCCTAAATTAGTTTTTTCATTGAACCAAAAATCCAATGAAAATGTACGTTAAGCAAACGAACAACGTTTGTTAAAATAGTTTTTGTTGGCTCAACGAATTATTTGTTAATATAGTGAAAATTTTATTTTCATTAGTTATTATTTTCATTATATTATCGAATAATTCGTTTGTCCAACAAAAACTATTTTAATAAACGTTGTTCGCTTGCTTAACGTACATTTTCATTGGATTTTTGGTTCAGTGCTTGTGGTTTCTATTGAACCGTTCCTGAATCTTAATACAAATTAGATCTTTTTTTTAAATCAGGCTTAAGTTCATTAAATTACATTTTATAATTAATAATTAAATAAAAACACGAATTCTACAAAATGAAATGAATTTGTATTAAAATTCAGCGGTTCAATAGAAACCACAAGCACTGAACCAAAAATCCAATAAAAAAGTACGTTAAGCAAACGAACAACGTTTGTTAAAATAGTTTTTGTTGGCTCAACGAATTATTCGTTAATATAATGAAAATTTTATTTTCATTAGGTATTATTTTCATTATATTAACGAATAATTCGTTGAGCCAACGAACACTTTTTTTAATATACGTTGTTCGTTTGCTTAACGTACATTTTCATTGGATTTTTGGTTCAGTGCTTGTGGTTTCTATTGAACCGTTTCATTAAATTTTTTAAATGAAGAAAGGAATTCTACAAAATGAAATGAATTAAAATTTATTGACAATTATTATTCTTGATCCTTGAAAAATTTTAATCCAATAAAAAATTACAATTGGTCAAAAGATTAACGTTTAACTATAGACTTACAGCCGTTGATGTGGTGGAAAGGGTTAAACTGCAAAGAACTCTGATGATGAGAATGTGGCAATTCTTAAAACATATAAGCTCGGCGCGAGTTCAATCCCTCATTCAGTCAATAATAAAATTATCAATAACTTTTTTTTTCATTTCATGTTGTAGAATTCCTTTTTTCGTTGAAATAATTTTATGAAAATTAAATTTTACGAACTTAAGCCTGATTTAAACAAAAAATACAAATTTTTTGTCATCTTTAACTTCCTCAACACGTCCATTCACGTTGGTTTTATCTAATTTTAAATAATTTTTTCGAAAATAGAACTTAAATTGGCCATTGGTTTATTAACTGACCAATACTTACTCTAACTTGCATTTGAGGAATATTTTCTAGTCACAAAAAATTTTTTTTTTTCACCTATTTATGACAATATTTTAAATCACTCAATATTTCAATAATAAAATTATCAATAATTTGTTTTTTTCATTTCATGTTGTAGAATTCCTTCCTTCATTAAAATAATTTACTGAAAATTAAATTTGATAAGCTTGAGCCTGATTTAAAAAAAATCAAAGTTTTTGTCATCGTCAACCTTCTCAACATAAATGTCACGTTCATGGCTCTATTCACGTTGATTTTATCTACATAATTTTAAATAATTTTTCAAAAAAAAGGCCTTAAAGGGCAGATTGGTTTAATATCTGACCAAAACTTACTCTTACTTGCATTTGAGGAATACTTTCTAGTCACAAAAAATCTTTTTTGTGTCACATATTTATGACAATATTTTAAATCGATCAATATTTCAATAATAAAATTATAATAAATTATAATAATTATCAATAATTTTTTTTTTTTTCATTTCATGTTGTAGAATCCTTCATTAAAATAATTTAATAAAAATTAAATTTGATGGACTTGTACCTGATTTAAAAAAAATCAAAGTTTTTCCCATCGTTAACCTTCTTAACATAAATGTCACGTACATTGGTCTATTCACGTTGATTTTATCTACATAATTTTTCAAAAAAAAAGGCCTTAAAGGACAGATTGATTTAATATCTGACCAAAACTTACTCTTACTTGCATTTGAGGAATATTTTCTAGTCACAAAAAATCTTTTTTGTGTCACATATTTATGACAATATTTTAAATCGCTCCATTTCATCCATTCTAAAACATTTTTTCGAAAAGGCCTTAATATAAAAACCTTAATAATATGTAGAACACTATTTACAAAATATTTTGCCATTGAAGAATTATTTCGCAAAAGATTTTCTAACCATTCCAAAACGTTTGATTTTATCCACATTAAAGAATTTTACCGGCAAGAAACCAAATGTCCGTCGTTACACAACAGACATGATCTATTATGGGCCGATCTTGACATACATATTTAGAATGGTTAATAGAAGATAAGGTTTTATTGCGCGTGGAAATTATTAACCCATTTAGAGAGAAATTCTAAGTCAATCGGTATGCCAAAAGATGGACCATCAAAGATGGCCTCTACCCAGTCAAAACTCCTACTCTGTAAAGAAAACTGTATAAAGGAGAATTTGAAATTTGTGAAAAATATGAGTAGTATGTTTTAAGCGTTTCTCCGCCACTTTTTGTATAGAAAACTTGGCTCATGCAAAGCTGGGAGGAAGCATACCTTAAAAAAGTTTTTTGAATTTAAAAAAAATGTGGAATTGGATATATAACGGTACAAAACAACCTATGAAGTAGACATTAAGCAGGTCAGAAAAGATATAAAGCATATCTGCTTCTATCTATTATGATCTACTTCTGGGGGCTTAGCAAATTATCGTAATTTCAGATGATAGCATTCGATATCGGGTAACCAAAGACATTAAATCTCTCGAGTTTTCATTCGATACGCCAGTGTCGTATGCTGAAAAATACGATAGTTTACTCGATATCGATTGCGGTGATTAGACCCCTGATATGCTTTATATATGCTTCTGATCTGTCTTTTATCTGGTTTGTGTCAGCTTTTGATCTGGTGGAACACATAATAAACATTTTAAAGATTTTGACGCTCCCAGCTTTGCATGGGCCAACTTTTCAATACTAAAAGCTGCGGAGAAACGCTTAAAAGATACTACTTATCTTTACTATATTAATCCTTTTAAGCCCTGGTTAAATCAAAAACTTTATTTCTAAATATAACATTTCTTAAATTTAACCAAATACACCCAATTGTTTCTGTACCGCCCCTTAAAAAAAGTTTTAAAACTTTTATTAAACTCAATACTCTGGCAATAGCAAATGAAAGTAAATGTTTGAATTTTATACAATAGAATAAATAATTTTAATGAATGAATTGTATAAAACACAAGCAACTATATTTATATATACAATATAGTATATTGTATAAAAAAAATCGATCTATATTTATGTTTTCTTTTGCCACAAAAGACCAGCGAATTAGGGGGCAAAAAGAGAGGGTGCAACAAGCGTAAAATTTTACACAAAACCTTCATTTCTATGAGAACTCATGTGTGTAGCAGTTAAATGGCAAAACAATACTTTTATTGAATAAAAATTGTGGTAAAGATTGAATTCAAAAATAAAAATATAGAATATCAACGCACATTTAAGATGACCTTATTTTCGCTTTAAATTTGAGTAACATAAATAAAAACTTTAAAAAATACAAACTGATTTTTTTTTTGTTTACTTTTAAGGCCACGTTAAAAAAATGATTTTAAGCTCGTCATTTTTTTCTTTTAACTAAAGTATACAATTTGAGTACAACTAAAAATTAAAATTTGATGATTACTTTTGGTTTAAGTGAAACCCAGAAAAGTATGCAAATAATTTTTCTCTTTAAACCCAATAATTTATGCAAGAATTTTGTAAATAAAAAAGACATTTGAAACTCAGTATTTTATATCTATGATTTAAAAAAAATTTTAAGAGAAAAGTTATCGAAAATATATAAAAGAAAAGTTATCGAAAAATTAAATATATAACAAAACTATCAAGATTTTTATGAAACTAAAAGGAAAATAATTGATAACTTTATTAAAGTACGAACTATAAGCAAGTTGCCGATAACTAAACTTAACCATAGAAAAGTTATCGATAGCTTTACTAAGCCATAAAAAGTTTTCGAAAACTTTACTAAATATTGGAAAACTAATCGATAATTTTAATATATTATAGAAAATGCATGTATTACTTTACTAAACTATTAAGAAGTAGTTATCGATAACTTAAATTCTTGAAAAAGTTATTCATAACTTCAATTTTAAAAAAGTTATCGATTATTTTACTAGCTTAAATTACATAAATAAAAATCATTGACAACTTGGCTAAGCAGTAGATACGTTATCGATAACTCTACTAAAAAATAAAATGTTATCGGGGAACAAAATGTTGTAATTAAAAATTAAATTTTATTTTGCATTGAAGAAATTTAGGCCCTATTATATTAGCATGACAAAAATAACATTCTTAAAACGTTATCGGTTTCTTTACTTAACTTTGGAAACGTTATCGATCACTTTACTAAGCCAGTAAATAGCTATCAAAAGCTTTCTCCTAAATATGTCAATAAATTAAAAACCCTATATCGATAACTTAACTAAACGTATAAAAAGCTGTCGATAACTTTACTAAACTATAAGACAAAGTATGCCTAAAAAGTACTTAAAAGCACCTTTAAAGTAGTAGCACCTTTAAAGTATCGCAAATATCGATAGGAAAATATAAATATCGATATTTTCATTATTTAAAATACGGCTATAAAAACATCCAACAGCAGCTATACACACAAAGTTTTTTGCCGCAAATTTTTTCTTGCTATTATTAATTAGCGCTGAATTACAGCAATGAATACAAACAACAAGAATGGCAAGTGGTATGGATTGCTTAGTAGTGCTTTTTACTGCTAATTAAGGCCTTTAAGTCGAAATTTGTACATGTTTATATAGGGACTGAAATGTCAAATATTTTTGTAAAGTTGTAAAAAACAAATGCAAATCCAAATGCAATTGCGAACATAGGACAAAACAATGAACGACCATTAGAGGATAAGTCCGCTAGATTGATTACCTTTTTGGGTTTAGAATTTAGAAAATTTTTTAAAGTTGCAATGGAATATCTTATAGTCCCTGTTACTTCGGTTTCTTCAGAAAGGTACTTATCAATTTTTAAAAAAACGTGCGTATATACATACGTCTCATATATTCAATAAAGTGATAAAAACAACGGACTGTAGCCTTATAAAAAAATAATTAAAGTTCTCCTGCACAAGTTCAAACATTCAGTCGATAGTAATATCGATAAATCGATAGTGGAATCTGAACTATCGATAAATATCGATAGTAGAAAATATCGATAGTATCCCAGCACTACTTTAAAGTACTATCTCTAACAAGTACATTAAAAAATCTCTTTTAAAATGAAAAAAAAATATGTCCCCTTTAAAGAATACCTTAAAGAAGTATGTTTTTAAAAAATATGCCTTTTAAAACGTACCCCTTAAACAAAGTTTATTAAAAAAAATCCTTTTGTAAAAAGTCTCTCTTCAAAAAAAAAAACTATTTTTCTCTACATGTATCAATATTTTGTGACACTATTTCCAATTTTTATAACGGAAATTAGAGCATTAATTTTGTCAAGGTGCTAATAAACAAGATTGCCAGTAACTGTTGCCTGTTTTCGGGCTGCCTAGCAACTCTTCTGCACTCTTCGAGCAAAATGAACGTGCATCAAAAGTTTTCTGTTGTTGTTTCCTTTTAACATTTTTTTTTTTATTTTTTTTACATATTGCTTCTTTTTGTGATGTCGTTAAATGTAATAAATTACAAAATTTACGGAAAATTGAATTTTAATCAATTTTAATTACAGTGATAAAGCGGTGGTGTGTTCGTAATTGCATATGAGAATATGTGGGACCATGAAATATAATTACGCTCATTGACATAAGTAGTTCGCTCTTATGCATTAAATTTAAATATAATATAAATATTTAAATGTATTAGGGTGCAAAAGTAGGGTATAGTTTTAGGCAGTAATGGCTTATAAAAGTAAAGTTTTTTAAATCTTTTTCTATAATACACATACATTTAGGCGAGAATTTTTAAGAAAAGCAATGCAGATAAATTTTGATATTTTTTGAACACAATAAGAATAAAAAACATATTTAACAGGATAAGGTTGCATACTTTTTGGGTTTTATTAAAAAAAAAATATTAATTCAATTTGTTTGTTTTACTTTGTCTTCAATATTGCTTGAATTGCCTTTTCTTCAATATTACTAAGCAAGGTTAGAATTTTGTCCGGAAAACTTTAGGTGGGCATTCTGTCATGTCCTGAGGCTTTTTATAGTTTGGCTGATTTTAAAGCTATCACCAAGGTGTGGGTCAATTGTTTCAGTAGGTGTCAATGAAAAATTACTATAATAATGTGCATTAGACAAAATTGATTTGAAGTATTCATAAAAAAAAAAAACTTTATAAAAATAAATAACTTTTTTATATAAATATCTTAACTAAGTGCCATCCTATTACTGCCATATTTCAAGCATCTCTTTTTAATATTTACTTTTATCTCTATACAAACTTTATGTGCTCGTAAACGTGTGTTTTTATTGTTATTTTAGTAATTATCCGTTCTTTTGAACAATTATTGCTTAATCATGTGTGTGACAAAAATGTTGCTTTATTGTGTATGTAAATATTTTTTCATTTTTCTTCTTGCATGTTTGAAATTACATATAATCAATAAATGTTATAATTAAAAAAGACGTGAGTTTACATTATGTCCATTATTCACAATGATTATAACATTTATATAGGTATAAATAAATAAATATTAAAAATAGGATTTATTTATATTGATTGTACAAGATGTAAATCTAATCAAAAAATAAATGTTAGAATTTCGAATGGCTTTTAGTAATTAAAGTAACTTTTTATAGAATACTTAGATAAAAGCTCTAAAGTATGCAACGTTTGTAAAAAATAAGAAACCTCTTAAGTAGGGAATGGTAAATGGATTCCAAAATCGATTTTCGATTTTTCGATCAACTTTTTTTATTTCGGTTTTTGCAATCTTTAAAGATTAAGATTAAACCAGCATTTGTATGGCAAACTACTAGAGAAATTGAACTAAGATTTTTACAGTGGGTATTTATGACTATTGTTTATTTTTTTCCTGCAAAAAGTGAAAATGTGTAAATTTTAAGATGGCTTTTAGAGGAACAAGTGTGATATGTATGTAGTAGTGCTGGGATACTATCGATATTTTCTACTATCGATATTTATCGATAGTTAAGATTTTACTATCGATATATCGATATTACTATCGACCGAATGTTTGTACTTGTGCAGGAAAACTTTAATTATTTTTTTATAAGGCTAAAGTTCGTTGTTTTTCATCACTTTATTGAATGTATGAGACGTATGTATATACGCACGTTATTTTAAATGGCAGTTTTTTTTTTTAAATGGTAAGTACCGTTCTGAAGGAACCGAAGTAAAAGGCACTATAACATATTCCATTGCAACTTTAAAAATTTTTCTAAATTCTAAACCCAAAAAGCTAATCAATCTAGCGGACTTATCCTTTAATGGTCCTATGCTTGCAATTGCATTTGAGATTTGCATTTTTTACAACATTACAAAAAAATTTGACATTTCAGTCCCTATATGAACATGTAAAAATTTCGACTTAAAGGCCTTTAATTAGCAGTAAAAAGCACTGCTAAGCAATCTATACGACTTGCCATTCTGGTTGTTTGTATTCATTGCTGTAATTCAGCGCGAATTAATAATAGCAAGTCAAAATTTGCGGCAAAAAACTGTGTGTGTACAGCTGCTGTTAGATGTCTTCATAGCTGTATTTTAAATAATAAAAATATCGATATTTATATTTTTCCTATCGATATTTTCGATAGTCTATCGATAGTTTCCCAGCACTAGTATGTAGTACAGTACAGTAGTCTGTCAGGCCTGTCACATAAATCAATTCCGATCGAAAGTGGTTTCGTATCTTGCTTCACATAACACGAAATCATTTTTTAACGCAATTGATTTCTGTGACAATCCTAAATGTTTGGATAGTACATATTTTAAAGGATTTTGACAATTTTTCCTCATCGGTGGCGAGTGTTTCTTTGTTTAGTTACTATAAGTTAGTTTTAGACAACAAACGTTTGCATGTCGTTGATGTCGGAAAGATGCAGATTTTTTTCCTTGTAATTTCGAATTTGTTAGGATAAATTACATACTTTTTGTTTTTCACTCTGCTTATAACTAAATTTAAATAATGCACGCACACATACTGGTCTGTTTTGATATAAGCGTATTTCCACAGGAATGCCATGGCTTAATTCACCTGTTGTGTTTCTATAATATATTTCTATAAGCTGACTTTCAGTGTTTGGTTCGGTACGGTATGTTTGGACTGTTTTGTTCACTGTGCATTGATGACTTTAAAATCTGAAGAACAGGAGCCCTTATATTAAAGTTGAAAGTATAACAAGGGTACTAAAAGGTAAATGCGTAAGACTACAACTTTAAACTTGGAAAACTGCGTAAACATACCACCTACACATGTTTGTACGCACGAAAAAATCTCAAGTTGTATTGTGCATGCCCATAATTTATCGATTTAATTAAGATTAAAATTAAAAATTTCCAAAATGTTGATAAAAATAAAAAATCGATTTTAATAGCCTAATAATCGATTTCAGTATAAAATCGCATACGTTAATTCGATTTACCACAAAATCGATTTTCGATTGGTATCGAAATCGATTTACCATTCCCTACTCTTAAGTTATGCTTTACATTTAACACAATTAGCCATTAAATGTGGCGAAAGAAGGTATTATAGGTTAGAGGTTATGAACGGCTTTAGTAATGAAAGGAACTTAATATATAATAAAAAGATAAAAGCTCTAAAGTATGCAACATTTGTGAGAAATAAGAAATATCTCAAATTATGGTTTACATTTAATAAAATTAAACATGTACCCCCGTATTTATAAACGATTATTAAATTTAACAAACGTTTATTAAGGTGTTATCATTCCATTTGTAAACCTCGAACCTCGAAAATTTTTAGAACACGATTTGACAATGTCCATCTATTCCAGCTTTCCAGTTCGACTTATCACTTTTAAAAATGAAAATTTAAAAATCGATTTAGTGAAAAATAAGTCAAAAATCGTTTGAAAAATTTTTGAAAAGCCTACAGAAGCACGGTGTTAATAAAAAATTACATTTCAAATCAAATTGTTGTTTGATTTTTGAAGTAAGCGTCCTTAATTAACCACTACTCTTTTAAAATTTGAAAGTCAAAATACTGGTATTGATGTAAAATTTACCAAATTAATTCCAGTTGTAAAATAAAAAATAAAAAAGTTATCGATATATTTAATAAACTATAGAAAACTTAAACTTAACTTTAGAGAACAATAACGATAAAGCCACCAAACTGAAAAAAATATTGATTTCTTCACTAAGCTATACAAAAACTATCGACTATTTTGCTAAAATAGTTATTGATATTTACCCAGCAAATAAAATTGGACCAACTGATCCATTTTGGACTACTCCATGGGCTGGTCCGATGTAATGCAAGCATGGACCATGTCATTGTTAAAAAGTGTTTGTAGTGAGATGACAGGTCTTCGTTTTTTAACGACATGCTTTCGTTTTTAAACGGCTTCAAAACTAATCCTCTTGAGTTAACCATGGAGTAGTTTTAAAACTACTCCTTAGTGCTCAAAAAAATGATATCGATAATTATAGAAAATTTATTAAAAAACTTACCAAACTGTAAACGATTTATCGATAAATTCATGCAACTTTAAAGAAGTTATTGATAACTTTATTGAACCAAAGATATGTTATCGATAACTTAAGTAAACCATAGAAAAATTATCAATAACTATACTTAGCTTTAGAAATGTTATCGATAACAAAACAGAAATCTAAAAAAAATTATAGTTAACTTCATCTAACTTAAAAAATGTTATCGATAGCCTTTAAAAAATATAGGTATGAATAACTGTACTAAAACATAGAAAAGTGATCGAAAACTTGGAAAAACTTTGGTCAAGTAATCGATAACTTTACTTAATAAATCCATTATCAATAATTTTACTAAGCTATAGAAAAGCTATCGACAACCTAAAATAAATTAACTAAAAAAAATTATCGAGAGTTTTACCTTACCTATAAAAGTTTCGATAGCTTAACTAACTAGCTATCGGTTACTTTACTAAACTGCGGAAAAGAAATCAATTAGATTTTTTACTTTGAAAAAGTTATCGATAAATTTACAGGCATTAAAAATTATCGCTTACTTTATTTAACTTAAAAAATGTTATCGATAACCTTTAGGAAATATAGTTTTGAATAACTGTACTAAAACACAGAAAAGTGATCGAAAACTTTGGCAAAGTAAACGATGACTTTACTTAATAAATCTGTTCAATAATTTTATTAAGCTAGAGAAAAGTAATCAACAGCCTATAAAAACTCTAGAAAAGCTATTGATAACTTTATTAAACTAAGAGTTAGAGAATTAGAGCTTTACTAACCTTTCAAATAGTTATTGATTACTTTACTTAACTGCACAAAAGTTTACTTTGCTATGAAAAACTTGTCGATAGGTTTACTTGACACAAGAAAAGTTTTAGAGAACATTACTATATTAAAGAAGATATATCGATAACTTTACTTTACTTAAGAAATGTTATCGATAACTTTATTGAACTATAGAAATATCGTTGACAATTTTATTTTTGTTAAATATAGCTTTGCTAAATTTTAAAAAAAAAGTTATTAATAATTAGAAAAGTAAATAGAAAAGTCATCAATAACCTTATTTAACTATAAAAAAAAGTCATCGATAAAATTACTAAACCTTAAAAAAAGATATCAATAATTTCCTTAAAAGAGTTAACAATAGTTTAACAAAATTATATATTATAACCCACTTTATATATTATAACTATTTCCTTCTTCCTATACCAGAAAAAAAACTGTTTAACCTTAAAATAACACATGACTAAAATATATCTTCAACAAAGGAACTAAATCAAAATTCCAAAAATTAACTTCATCATCACGAAATAATTTCAGCCAAACAATTGTTTGTTTTCAAACGTTTTTTCACAGAACATCATCTTTTTTCTTTAGTACGAGTAAATCATGTAGAAAATTGTATTTATATCTCTTTTTTCTCTTATGTTGTATTGGCTTTAATTTTTTTTTGTATTTATAAAAAAAAAATGTCCTTGTGTTGACTTGTCTGTCGTCCATCAATAAATTGACAAAAATGTCATGTGTTGGCACAGTTGTTTGCCAACAGCAGTAGAGCTTCCTTTTGTTTTGCCACAAAAAAGTGCTAAAATAAATATTTTGGTAACTGAAAACACATTTGTTGCTTCTGAGGTCAAGGTGCAAAGTAGTAATCATTGCCTAAAGTGAACTGTTGCCTAGTTTTAGGTTTGAAAAGTTAAAAATGGTTGTTGGTTTTTAGTTTTTTTTTTTTTTTTTTTTTTTTGTAGCAGCTTGCCTTAAAATATATGAGATGCTCATAAATAATGAAAAGAGATTAAATAAATCTGGAAAAATATTATTATTCTAAAAGCTTTCGATAGTTTTATTAAAGAAACTTCATTAAAAATTGACCATCCTAAGGCGAATAAAAAACTCATTAAATGAATAGAAACAAACATTGAAAGTTACAAAAAAATAATATAATATAAGTTTTAAGGGCATTTGCTTATCAGGATAAAACTAATTGCATACTTTTAGGAGGGCCGTCAAAATTATGTAACCACGAAAACTTCATACAATTTCTTAAATCTTATTCCAAATTCTTTAACTATTTAGTAAAGTTATTAATCGATAACTTTTCTGAAGTTTAGTAAGACTATCTATTTAAATTTTCCATAGTTAAGTAATATTATCGACATCATTTTTCTTGAGTTCAGTAAAGTTATCGATATATCTTATGTAGTTAAGTAATGTTCTCTAAAACGTTTCTATTGTCAGGTAAACTTATCGATAACTTTTCCGTAGTTCAATTACTTTTCTACAGTTAAGTAAAGTAATCGATAACATCTCTATAGGCTAGTAAGATTATCGGTACAAACAAGGTAAAATTATCGATAAATCTTTTTTAGCTTAGTAAAGTTTTCGTTAACTCTTTTAGAGTTTTTTTAAGGTTTAATAAAGTAATCAATTACTTTTTATAGCTTAAATAAGTAATCGATTGCTGTCCTTTTATAAAATATTAATAATTTTTATCTAGTTTAATAAAGATAGCGATTTAATAAAGTTATCGTTAACTATTACGTACTGTTTAAGTTACACTGTTGGAGAGTCAAATATTTTTAAATTAAAAATTTAATTAAAATGGTTTACTGTTGCCTATTTTAGGGGTCATTATAAAAAAAACAAAATTTCGTTGCATATGACTGGGCAACTTTATTTAATTAACTTTTTTCGCATTCAAAACAAAATGCAAGCTAATCAAAAACTTTATTAAGGTCAGCACGCAAAATAAAAATCAGTGCATACTTTTTGGCGATGTGAATTAAAAATAAAGACAGCAAAACTACTGCATATTTGTATTTGTTTTTTTATTTTTTTTTTTTTTTGCATAAACTACTAAAATTATTAAAATTAAGGAAATTCGTAAATAAATTTAAATTTAAGATTTAAAAGTTCTTATTAAGGTAAGTTTCCTTTTTTCAATTTTAAAAAAAGGTAAGTGTTTTTTAAATTTCATTGTTATTGGTATTAAAAAGAATTGAATGGTAATTTTAAATTAGTTTATAGGACAGTGTTTGTAAGTGTTAAGTGTGACTGAGAGAGGATTTGTATGTGTGCGTGTGTGTTTGCTTTTATGTCCGTTTGTATAACCCTTAACATATCATTCCCCAACAAAATATTATCTTTTTAAACTAACTTAAACCTTTAACTACTACTTTGGAACCCACCAATCAACCAACTAAACTTTCTAAGCTAATAAATACCTTATTTATAATTAATATTTCATTATAAAAAATCAACTAAATGCATTTTTTTTTTTTTTTTTTTTTGTTATTTTAAACAATTGTTAAACAAACATCAAAAAAACAAAATGTTTAACACATATAGCATGTGACATGAACGTACATGCACGTTGCAAAGAGAACGTGCCCAGCTTATGCGGATGTGATCACACAGAGCGTCGTGGACGCATTCTATTGGAAATAGGTGTTAAGGAAAATACTCTAACTGTACAGAGTAAGTACAAAATAAAAAAGCAAAAAAGAAACCTAAATGAAAGTTTACTTAAATGCCTAAATTAATGTGACAGCGAATAAAAAAACAAATTGCTTAAGTGTAGAGCTTTCCGCCATGCTTAAAAGTTGTTTATAACCTGAACCATAAGGCTTAAAAAGTTAATGGTAATTTAATATGTATAATGAAGTCGCTGAAGTTGCTAAAAAGTTTGTTTGAAAAGTTAATTAAATGTAATGTTTTAGAAGGAATCGTCATAGTTAATTAAAAACTAAAGCATACTTTGGGGGAGTGCATAAATGATTATGAAAAAAGAATAAATGTAAGGCATTTATTTAAAACTAAGTTGAATCTTTTAAAAACAGATATTTTAAACTGTTACGGGCATAACAGTAAATTTTTTAAATTTAATAAAGTTTTACAGAACAAATTTTCTATGAATATAGAAATGTAATAATCGTCTATGAATACGGGGGTTAAACTTTAAATTTACAATTTTGTTTAAAACATTTTCTTTTTTTAACTTCAACCTAACCTTAAGGCAAACTTACAAATCGAACTCTAAAATTACAACAAAAAAAAATTATATCAAACTAAAAGTTTTGCTGGTTAAAAGCTATTGTTGCAAAAGTAATAGGAAACGCAATTTTTCCATTATCTAAATCTATAGCGATTGTATTTTTTCATTTAACACTTAAATAAAAAGAAATATAAAGAAGTTACCAGAATAAAATTCATAAGTTTAAATTTATTTCTTGTTATTTGTTCTTTATTTCTTCTTCCTCTTCTTCTTAAACAGTCAAAGAGGGACGTAATCTCATTCCAATGGATCCAAATGGTTTAAGTGATCCATATGTTAAAGTTAAATTAATACCCGATGAGCATGAAAAGGGAAAAAAGAAGACACGCACCATTAAGGCATCATTAAATCCAATATGGAATGAAACAATTATATAGTAAGTATTTTAACCTAAAATGAAGTATAAATATCATTAAAAAAATATTTTTCATATTGTTGACATTGTGTAAACAATTGAAATTTTATTGAAAATTCAAAAGTTCTATTAAATAATATTTAAAAATCATAGAGACGGAATTGTTACATTTTTTACATTTTAAATGACATGATGTAAACAATTGAAATTTCGTTGAAAATTCAAAATTTCAATTAAATACTGTTGAAAAATCATATAAATAGCATTTTTCAATTCTTTACATATAAAAGATATGATGTAAACAGTTGATTTTGGTATATAAATGTTAACTATTATACATTATAACATAAAAGAATGGAACAAATAATTGTCTTAGATTTTTTTCCATACTCCTGACATTGTGTAAACAATATAATTTTTATGTTAATTCAAAAATAAAATATAAATGTAAAATTATAACAAGCGTGTTTTTACATTTTTTTTTTTTTTGATAATCTTGATATCTATGATGTAAGTTACGCAATTTTGGTGTAAATTTAACTAATTACACATTGTAGTAGGTAGGTAGGTAGGTAGAAAGGCCGGTGTGAAGTCTCCTTCACACCTTCACCCAGAGACCAATATGGTCCATTGTGACGCCTTTATTAGAGATAGCCAAGAAGGCATAAAGTAGGTGAAATAAGCAGCGAAAGCACAAGACAGATCCGAAAGATAGGTATAAAAGAAAGGAAAGAAAAGAAGGTAAAGGACCAACCCCGAGAGAAATCCCAAATCCGCCCTACGTGCGGTTAGCACCCAGTCTCCCCTCGCGCAGCCAGGCCATCCCCATTACGAATCCTATCAGATTCTCGAGTCCGCAACCCGAGACATCCCCTAATTCGCCCAGGAATCTACTGCCCAGCCACCTCAACCTGCTACCCTGCAATCTGGGACAGTGGCACAGAAAGTGCTCAACTGACTCCAACTCCTCAGGGTCCTCGCACAACCTGCATATATCCGATAAGTCGGATCCCATCCTCACCGCCATCCTGCCCATCATACAGTGGCCCGTGATAATTCCTATCGTGGTCCTAACGCAGACCCTGCTCCTGCCCAACAGCAACACCGAATCGGACTTCCTAAGCACCGGCCACAGTGTCCGCGATACCCGACAGTCCGTTCGGCTCCCCCAGGCCCGATTGGTCACGCTCAGTATCCATTCCCTAATTCTACCAAAATAGAAGCCCAATGGAGGCCTAACCGCCTCCACACAGTCAGGATCCTCCATCTCTGAGCCCTGTCTTGCCAACTCATCAGTAATCTCATTGCCGCCTATGTCGCAATGACCCGGCACCCAGCACAACCTTAGCAAATACTCCCCTAAGGCTCCCCTCAGAGCCCTCCTACAATCATCAACCAGCCTGGAGTTCACATAACAGCCCCTTACGGCCATAAGAGCCGCCTGGCTGTCCACATACACATTGTAGTACATACAATAGAAATTATATAAACGTATGGTTAATTTTTTTACAAACTGGTTTTTAAAGTAAATTAAATATTTTACACATGATATCAATGTAAACTAAGTAAAACAATTATTCAGAATTCTTCATATAATATTGAAAAAATGTAAACAATGTAAATTTTACATATGCATTTTACATCAATATACAAAAATAATTTTTCTATTTTTTTTATTCGTTAAGTAAACAATTGGATTTTTTTACAAACTCTGAATTTTACCTTAGAAAGATTTTTGTTATAGTATTAGAAAACTTGCATTCTCTACATATGATTCTGTATTTTTGTACTAACGTTTTTTTAACTTTATTTACATACAGTAAACATAGTGTAAACTATGTCTACACTTAAAATGTTGTAAGCAATTTATTTCTTTTAAAAAATGTTTTTTAAATTGTGTAAATAATGGAACTGTCGACGTTGATTAGTAAACTGTTACAACATTTGACGTAAATAGAACATAAAGTTCAAATCTAGTTTATATTAAGATAATTTCTAGTTCAGTATGAGCTGATTTCTAGTTCAGTTGTAGTTGGGATCTATGTAGTTCTATTTTAAAGAATTGGGCGTGGCACCTCCTATACAAAAACAATATATATTTCTGTATATCTAGAGAACGGCAAGAGTCAAAGTTTCCAAATAAGATGCACACATCATGGTTATCGATACAAAACATCTGACAAAATATGGGCGGATTGGAGAAATGGGCGTGCCTCAAAATAGATTTATTTATATCTAAAGAACAGTAAGAGAAAAATTGTCCAAATTTAGTACACACAGCCCAGCACACAGCCTCTCTAAAACTACAAGATTGGAAAAGTGGGTGTGGCAAAAATGATTTCTCCACATCTAGAGAATCGTAGCATTAATAGCTTCCAAATGTTGTACAAATAGCTTAGATGTCAATGAACGCCATCTAGCAAAAAGTGGGCGGTATTGCAGAAGTGGGCGTGGCACAAAACTCATTTCTTTATATCTGGAGAACGGTAGGAGGACATTTTTCCACATATGGTGCACTAACTGATTTTTATTTTTAGTTCTTTTTGATAAATTGTGTTAGTGGGTAAGTGGTCTAAGACGCTGCTTTAGGCTAGGTGAAGGGTTTTGTAAAGTTTAATTCAGATCTAGTTTAGTTAAGTCAACGAATATTCATAAAGGTTTTCGGCCAAAAATATTCATTAAGGTTTTCGGGCAAAAAAAAATTAAAAATAAAAATACGATTTTTTTTTTTATTTTTAACAAACACTTAAAGTTAATATCAATTGTTTTGCATAAGATGTCTTAAGCTTTTTTAAATAAATACTATTGCATAATTAATGCATTATCTTCTCTTTTTTTAGTGAACTTAAACCGGAGGACAAAGATCGTCGGGTCTTAATAGAAGTTTGGGATTGGGATCGTACTTCGCGTAATGATTTTATGGGTGCTTTATCGTTTGGTATATCAGAGATTATCAAGGTATGCCAAAAAAAACTACAGCAAAGGCCATTCTAAATATTAAATATTGACTTAACTTTACAATTTATCTAGAATCCTGCCAATGGCTGGTTTAAATTGCTGACCCAAGAGGAGGGTGAATACTACAATGTGCCATGTGCTGATGCTTCACGAGATTTACTCAAACTTAAATCACAAATGAGAGTAAGTAAATAAAAATTTAAATTAAAAAAAGAAGAAAAGCTTTAAAAACGCTTCATTTATTTTTATCTAAGAAATCTTCCCAAAGAAAACCCATGGTTATGCGCTCGGAGACAAATCAAAATGCTACTAAAACTGATATGATAAGAGCGTCGGATTTCAATTTTATCAAAGTTCTGGGTAAGGGCTCATTCGGCAAGGTAAGTTTTTTTTTGAAACTCTTTCCTTTTGTAGAAAAGCTTTAAGGATTTACAAAAAAAAAAAAATAAATTATCCCCAAAAGGTTTTACTAGCGGAACGCAAAGGCACCGAGGAATTGTATGCCATTAAAATCCTTAAAAAGGATGTTATAATACAAGACGATGATGTTGAGTGTACCATGATTGAAAAGAGAGTATTGGCTTTGGGAGAAAAGCCGCCATTTTTGGTACAATTACATTCCTGCTTCCAGACCATGGATCGTTTATTTTTCGTTATGGAATATGTGAATGGAGGCGATTTAATGTTTCAAATTCAACAATTTGGCAAATTTAAAGAACCAGTAGCTGTGTAAGTTTTTAAGTTTTCATTTTGGAAAATTTTAAAGCACAAAAAAATAATTTTCTTTCAATTCATTTTTATAGATTTTATGCTGCTGAAATAGCAGCCGGTTTATTTTTCTTACACAGCAAAGGCATTTTGTATAGAGATTTAAAACTGGATAATGTTTTATTAGATTCAGATGGTCATGTTAAAATCGCCGATTTTGGCATGTGTAAAGAGAATATTATTGGTGAAAAGACAACAAAAACATTTTGTGGAACCCCGGATTATATAGCACCAGAGGTATAAATAAAATTTTCGTCGCCTAAAATGAAATTGAATTATGTTTTTATTCTAATAGATTATTTTATATCAACCTTATGGCAAATCAGTAGATTGGTGGGCTTATGGCGTTTTACTTTATGAAATGTTAGTAGGTCAACCCCCATTTGACGGCGAGGATGAAGAGGAGCTGTTTGCCTCCATTACAGATCATAATGTTTCCTATCCGAAGAGTTTAAGTAAAGAGGCTAAAGAGGCTTGCAAAGGTGTAAGTAACTTATTTTCAGTTCTAGATAAGTTAAGTTTTATACCCTTCCCTGAAGGTAAAATGGTATATCTAAGTTTATCATTCTGTTTTTTATTCCTACAAAATTCCAAAAAGTTTGGGATTTAAAAGAAAGCTTTTAGAAATATTCTGTTTTGATTTTATGCTCTGTTCTTAAATATTTTATTTTTAATCATTGAAAATTAGATTATTGAAAAAACTCAGAAGAAAAACTTTAAAACTATCGTCGTAACGACAGTTAAATAAAGACGATATCATTATATCGGCAAAGCTTAAGTATCGCCTAAAAACTTTACGAATAAATCAATTGTGGTCATACCCAGCGGGAAAAAGAAGGAGTACCAGGCCTTCAAGAGAGGCCTCTGTGCCCCTAAAGGGATCAAAAAAATTTATTTTGCTTATGCAAAAAAAAAATACAAAAAATTTTTTTTAAGCAGGCCTTCAAAATGAACTAAAGTTAAAAATTCTTCTGAGTTTTCACGTTGGGTAGTTCAATAAGACTAAAAGTCACATGTATGAATACATAAATACATTTCGTCAAAAATATTGTTCAACATTTTCTTTCAATAATAAAAAAATATTTCACAAAATTCTATTTTTGCATTTAAGTCAATTAAATTTTTGTAGATATTGGGGGGTGTGCTGGAAATCGCAAACGCAAGAACTTAGAGGCTGTTTATAATACACTTTTTATCAAATTTTTATAATTTTTGTTATAAAATTAAGTTTAATAGAGAAATGTTTGTATAATAATTGTCATGAAATTCTTTTATTACAGAAATCTTACCAAAAAACGACTTTTAAAATTCTTGCGTTTTGCGTTTGCGATTTCCAGCACACTCCTGATTGTAAAACTTACCTTATAAAAATCAATAACTTTCCCTTAAACTGCTTAAAACCATATTAACTTTAATTATTTCATTTTTATTTCATTTTAACATTCTTTAAATTTTATGTAATTTTTGCACATTTTTAATAAAAACAGGCCATATTTTGTGGAATTTAACCATCTTTTATTATTTACTTTTTTAATTTACCAAAAAAAAAAACCAAAACAAACTCTTATCTTTCATTTACATTGCTTTTATCTAAGACACTTTTATTCTCCTTATTAACTTTGCTTTTTTTCCTAAAATACTACACAAACAAACTCACACATCAGAAAAAAAAACCACGACACAACTGACTCAATGCTGCCCGCAACCGCGGCGAGTTTAACAACTTAAAACCAACAGAGACTGCGCTGTCGTTAGCTCTGCTTTTTATGAAAATATTTTCTATCACCTTTTTTACTAAGTTACGTTCAACTTTCTGCTTAGATTTATGTTTTAATTTAATTTATTTATAAAAATTACAAATGTTCTAACACTTTTTACTAACTTTTTAATTGATTTATGGGAGCATTTTTTTAAGACGTTCACGCAAATTGTAAATTTTTAGAAACTAAAAAGAAGAGGAAAAGGAAATTAAGTAAAAGGGAATTTAAAAAAACTCTTGGTTAAACTTGATTGTGAGAGTAAAAGAGACAGATAGTGCCAGCAAAGTAAGAATAAGAGCTTTTATAACAATAAGAAAATATGGTAAGGAAACAGAAGATTAGAGCAGGGTTGTCAGATGTGGCTATTATTCGCCAAAGTGACGATTTTAAACACTTTGTAATTTTACACTCAGAGTGGCACTACCAATGAAAAGTTAATTTTTTTACTTGGCTTATGAATTTTATACTTAAGTACGACTCGTACTTAAAGTAAATATAAACAAGTAAGAAAGTATAGTCGGTCAAGCCCGACCATATGATACCCTACACCACAGTATTTAAAAACACATCATGATTATGTGTCCATGTAAATATGGATTTATCTATGTTTATAAACTTCATGAAAATCGATTTGAAAGTTAGTGAGAGGCAGACATTGCCCCCTGCCTCCCCTTGTGGTCCTATTTTTTAAAAACTGTATAGCTAATGTGTCCCTAAATTTCATTAAAATCGGTTTGAGAGGCAGAAATTGCCCCTATCTCCCCTCGTGACCGATTTTTTTAAAAATTTATACATTTTGTGTCCATATAGATATGGTTCTATCTATGTTTTGAATTTCATTAAAATCGGTTTGATAGCTTCTGAGAGGAAGAAATTTCCCCTATCTTCCCTCGTGGTCCTACGATTCGGCCCATTTTCAAAAGGATTGGTCCTTGTGCCAATAAGAACCTATAACCCAAATTTTATCAAATTATTTCCAAAATTGCGAACTATACTTTGCGCACAAGGTTACATGGACATCGTTAGTTCGACTCAGAAAGTGATTCTGAGTAGATCGGTATACTTTAAGGTGGGTCTAGGACCACTATTTTAAAGCGTTACACACATCAGCACAAATGCATAATACCCTCTCCACTATTGTGGTGTGGGTATAAAAACTTATGCATAGTTTTATTATACCCACACCACAATAGTGGAGAGGGTATTATGCATTTGTGCTGATGTGTGTAACGCTTTAAAATAGTGGTCCTAGACCCATTTATACATTTTGTGTCCCTCTCCACTATTGTGGTGTGGGTATAAAAACTTATGGATAGTTTTATTATACCCACACCACAATAGTGGAGAGGGTATTATGCATTTGTGCTCATGTGTGTAACGCCTTAAGTATAACCTTGTGCGCAGAGTACAGGTCGCAATTTTGGAGATAATTTGATAAAATTTGGGTCATAGGTTCTTATTGCCACAAGGACCAATCCTACTGAAAATGGGAATCGTAGGACAACGAGGGAAGATAGGGGGAAATTTCTTCCTCTCAGAAACTATCAAACCGATTTTAATGAAATTTAAAACATACATAGAACCATATCTTTATGGACATAAAAGGACTTTTTAAAAAATAGGACCACGTGGGGAGATAGGGCCAATTTCTGCCTCTCAACACGATTTTAATGAAATGTAAAACATAGATAGAAACATATCTATATGGACACATAAGCTATACAGTTTTTCAAAAATAGGACCACAAGGGGAGGTAGGGGGCAATTTCTGCATCTCACAAACTTTTAAACCGATTTTAATGACTTTTATAAACAAAGATAATATATATTAATATTTATATGGACACATAAGCATGATGTGTTTTTTAATACTGTGGTGTAGGGTATTATATGGTCGGGCTTGACCGACTATACTTTCTTACTTGTTAATGTAAGAAATTGAGGACATTTTCTAGTTAATCAAGCAAACAATAACAATATGCTAGTTGAAAAAAAACAAGCCGGGCACAAGGCGTTTTAACATAACTCGGGTACGCTGAATTCAATGGTGTTAACCGTTTTTAAGGTTAGCTCCTGTTTTCGAGATATACCGGGGCTCCCATACAAAATGTTCATTGAAGACTAGAAATATATTGAAGAAAAATCCCCATAACTGCCAAGGAATCGCCCCTTAGGGAGATAAAATGTATGACCGACCTCCATTAGTTTTATGTTCTTGATATTTTCTTTAAACATACTTGTCATATATCTCCACCCCTTAGGGGAGCTGCCATACAAATATGGCCGTTTAATGAAGCTCTCAAATTTGGCCCCTGCAGCTCCTAGGATGCCCCTAGATGGATAAAATGTATGACCAACCCCACTTTGTTTTTCATTTCAATCATTTATTTCTAACATACCTACCCGTTATCTCCATTCCTTAAGGGGGCTCCCAAACAAAATGTTCAATGCAGACTAGAAATATAATGAAGAAAAAGTCCCATAAATGCCTCAATTGATTTTTTGTCCTGAACATTTTTATGAGACATACTTTTGCCCCTTATTTCCACTTCTTAGGGGGGCTCCCATACAAATACTGCGTTTTATGAAATTCTTAAATTAATTCCACTTTTGTGAATAAAATCAAAAGTTGCTAGCAGATTTTAATTTTTATATGTCTGCAAAAAATTAGAAGCCTAGCGGGATTTTTTTCCAATTTTTTATGAATTTTTAAAAAACAAAAATTTCGAAATTTTGATAAAAAAAAATTTTTTTTTTTTTTAAAAAATATATGTTTCTAAAAGGACTGCGCATATTAAAAACAAGGTTTTACTTTCCTTAAAGGATTTTTTTTCGGTTGTTTTAGTTTTTTCAATAAGCTAAAGCGTTTTGAGTTACGCGAACATATCGACCCCTAACCGCGAAAATAACGTAAGCGCCAAAAATAAAATTTTGCAGGAGAGAGCTTTTTTATTTTATTTCATATAAATTTTGTATGAAATTGGTCGCTTACAATAAAATTGTTCTTACTATAAAACCGTAACGGTACCTTATGTGACCATGACATTTTAGGAGGTAATGCAAATGTTGCCAATAAAGTCATTTATTAAAAAAAAAACGAAAATTAATAATCATGTCGCTTACGTTATTTTCGCGGTAAGGGCTCGATAGAGTGTCAAAAACTTTTATTTTTTTTAAATACTTTTTTTCTACAAAAGTGCCAACATTTCAAAAGATAACACCAAAATGTATACCTAATTCATTTCGTTTAATAATTTAAGCAAAATAAGGCTTGCAAAAAAGGAAAAACTTGAGAAATGGTAACGCTGCTTTCAAAGCAACTTCAATTTTGTCAGTGATGCCACAATAATAACAGAATTTATTGCCACTTTTCTAGTGATGACATTAAAAGAATCGAAAAATGTAAAAGGGAGCAAAATGAGATAGATAGTAACATTCTGTGAAGATGTTGAAAAATTTTGATTTTTAGCCCTATGTTTTTCTTATGGGAAAATTCCAACATCTTCGCAAATTGATGTTAAATGTTGACAAGTGTGAAAAAACTGATCTTAAGAAAATAAACGCACACACAAGCAAAAGCAAAAACCCACACAAAAAAATAGCGGTAATCAAAAAATCATTATTTCCATGTTTTTGTTGTTTTTATTACGAATTATAAGTGGTAGTTAGCAAACAACTACGATTTACAGGAGGTAAAGAAGATTTAATTTGAAAATAAAATTACGAATTAGCGAGGGTACCAAAATGTATGGAAACTTTACGAATTAACGAGATTTTTTCAAGGGACCGACAGTTTATTACGAAATATCGGGACTTACGATTTATCGGCGTACGAATTATCGGGATTTGACTGTATATGACAAATGTCAAAATTTAGGCTACACCGATTTCGTTGTTGAAAAAACCAAATATGTTATTAAAATAAAACTCATTACAAAATATGCTAACTTTTCGCCACTTCCACAGGCAAAGTAGGTTTATTGTACATTGTGATCTAAATTTTTAATTACATGTTTTGAAGTGTTTGCTCTAATATTGCTTATATAGGTTTGTTTTTAGACGAAATATACCTCTGTGCTAAAGTGCAACCCAAAACGGTTGGGATTTTAAAAAAATAATTAAGAAATATTCTGTTTTGATTTTATGCTCTGTTCTTAAACATTTTATTTCGCTATTTGTCTTATGCAAATGAAAATCATTGAAAATTAGATTTTTTATTGAAAAAATTCAAAAAAAACATTTAAAACTGTCGTCGTATCGACGGTAAAATATATATAGCCCATATAGATATAGTTATCGGCAAAGCTTTAATATCGCAAAAAAAACTTTACGAATAAATCAATTGTAGTCATAGTTCCATAAGACTAAAAGTCCCTTGTATGCAACCATTGATACATTTCGTCAAAAATTTTGTTCAATATTTTCTTGCAATAATAAAAAAAATATTTCTATTTTTGCATTTTAAGTCGATTAAATTTTTGTAGATATTGTAAAACTTACCTTATAAAAATCAATAACTTTCCTTTAAACTGCTTAAAAACCTATTAACTTTAATTTAATCTTATTTTATTTTTCTACATTTTTTTATTTCATTTTAACATTCTTTAAATTTTATGTAATTTTTGCACATTTTTAATAAAAACAGGCCATATTTTGTGGAATTTAACCATCTTTTATTATTTACTTTTTTAATTTACCAAAAAGAAAACCAAAACAAACTCTTTTAACTTTCATTTACATTGCTTTTATCTAAGACACTTTTATTCTCCTTATTAACTTTGCTTTTATTTCCTAAAATACTACACAAACAAACTCACACATCAAAAAAAAAAAAACAACGACACAACTCACTCAATGCTGCCCGCAACCGCGGCGAGTTTAACAACTTAAAACCAACAGAGACTGCGCTGTCGTTAGCTCTGCTTTTTATGAAAATATTTTCTATCACCTTTTTTACTAATAGTATGTTCACATTTGGCTTCTTAAACGCGTTTAAGCAGTTCGAACGTGATTAAGCTCTAATCACTTCAAAATCGAGATGATTACCCATACATTGAAGTGATTTGTTAATCACTTCAAATCGACATGATTACAACTAAATCACTTCATAAACCACATAGAATCCACTGAACATACCCTAATAATGTAGAATCGCTCGATTGTGTACAACCGGCCAAGATGTCTGCTTAATGTTTTTATTTTTTTTTTCCTTAAATAATTCATAAATTTTCACAATTTCATCATTAAATTGATTAAAATAATCTTCTGATAACTTTATAAAAGTGTTTTTATCCATTTTTAATACTTTAAAGAAATTTAAATTTATTTGTTGTTTTTTTGTGTGCTTGTGTGTGTGTTTTTTCTTAATCATCTGTCATCTTAATCATCTCAAATGTAATGTGAACGGCTTTGATTAGCTAAATCAACATTTTGCTTAAACGCGTTTAAAACCCCAAATGTGAACATACTATAAGTTACGTTCAACTTTCTGCTTAGATTTTTTAACAAGATAATAAAATTATGTTTAAATTTAATTTATTTATAAAAATTACAAATGTTCTAACACTTTTTACTAACTTTTTAATTGATTTATGGGAGCATTTTTTTAAGACGTTCACGCAACTTGTAAATTTTTAGAAACTAAAAAGAAGAGGAAAAGGAAATTAAGTAAAAGGGAATTTAAAAAAACTCTTGGTTAAACTTGATTGTGAGAGTAAAAGAGACAGATAGTGCCAGCAAAGTAAGAATAAGAGCTTTTATAACAATAAGAAAATATGGTAAGGAAACAGAAGATTAGAGCAGGGTTGTCAGATGTGGCGATTATTCGCCAAAGTGACGATTTTAAACACTTTGTAATTTTACACTCAGAGTGGCACTACCAATGAAAAGTTACTTTTTTTACTTGGCTTATGAATTTTATACTTATTTTTTAAGAAATTCCGGGATTGATTTTCGAAAGCAATTCCATTTAGGATTTATTGTTCGTACTTAAATTTTTAAGTACGACTCGTACGTAAAGTAAATATAAACAAGTAAGAAAGTATAGTCGGTCAAGCCCGACCATATGATACCCTACACCACAGTATTTAAAAACACATCATGATTATGTGTCCATGTAAATATGGATTTATCTATGTTTATAAACTTCATGAAAATCGGTTTGAAAGTTTGTGAGGGGCAGAAATTGCCCCCTGCCTCCCCTTATGGTCCTATTTTTTAAAAACTGTATAGCTAATGTGTCCCTCAAGATATGAATCTATCTATGTTATAGATTTCATTAAAATCGGTTTGAGAGGCAGAAATTGCCCCTATCTCCCCTCGTGACCGATTTTTTCAAAAATTTATACATTTTGTGTCCATATAGATATGGTTCTATCTATGTTTTGAATTTCATTAAAATCGGTTTGATAGTTTCTGAGAGGAAGAAAGTTCCTCTTATCTTCCCTCGTGGTCCTACGATTCGGCCCATTTTCAATAGGATTGGTTCTTGTGCCAATAAGAACCTATGATCCAAATTTTATCAAATTATCTCCAAAATTGCGACCTGTACTTTGCGCACAAGGTTAAATGGACAGCCAGCCAGCCGGACGGACATCGTCAGTTCGACTCAAAAAATGATTATGAGTAGATCGGTATACTTTAAGGTGCGTCTAGGACCACTATTTTAAGGCGTTACACACATCAGCACAAATGCATAATACCCTCTCCACTATTGTGGTGTGGGTATAAAAACTTATGGATAGTTTTATTATACCCACACCACAACAGTGGAGAGGGTATAATGCATTTGTGCTGATGTGTGTTACGCCTTAAGTATAACCTTGTGTGCAAAGTACAGGTCGCAATTTTGGATATAATTTGATAAAATTTGGGTCATAGGTTCTTATTGCCACAAGGACCAATCCTACTGAAAATGAGCCGAATCGTAGGACCACGAGGGAAGATAGGGGGAAATTTCTTCCTCTCAGAAACTATCAAACCGATTTTAATGAAATTTAAAACATACATAGAACCATATCTTTATGGACACAAAAGGACTTTTTAATAAATAGGACCACGAGGGGAGATTGGGCCAATTTCTGCCTCTCAACCCGGTTTTAATGAAATTCAAAACATAGATAGAAACATATCTATATGGACACATAAGCTATACAGTTTTTCAAAAATAGGACCACAAGGGGAGGTAGGGGGCAATTTCTGCATCTCACAAACTTTTAAACTTATTTTAATGACTTTTATAAACAAAGATAATATATATTAATATTTATATGGACACATAAGCATGATGTGTTTTTTAATACTGTGGTGTAGGGTATCATATGGTCGGGCTTGACCGACTATACTTTCTTACTTGTTAATGTAAGAAATTGAGGACATTTTCTAGTTAATCAAGCAAACAATTCAATGTTTGAATTCAATGGTGCTAACCGTTTTTAAGGTTAGCTCCTGTTTTCGAGATATACTGGGGCTCCCATACAAAATGCTCATTGAAGATTAGAAATATATTGAAGAAAAAGCCCCATAACTGCCAAGGAAGCGCCCCTAGGGAGATAAAATGTATGACCGACCTCCATTAGTTTTATGTTCTAGATATTTTCTTTAAACATACTTGTCATATATCTCCACCCCTTAGGGGAGCTGCCATACAAATATGGCCGTTTGATGAAGCTCTCAAGTTTGGCCCCTGCAGCTCCTAGGATGCCCCTAGATGGATAAAATGTATGACCAACCCCACTTTGATTTTCATTTCAATCATTTATTTCTAACATACCTACCCGCTATCTCCATTCCTTAAGGGGGCTCCCATACAAAATGTTCAATGCAGACTAGAAATATAATGAAGAAAAAGTCGCATAAATGCCTCAATTGATTTTTTGTCCTGAACATTTTTATGAGACATACTTTTGCCCCTTATTTCCACTTCTTAGGGGGGCTCCCATACAAATACTGCGTTTTATGAAATTCTTAAATTAATTCCACTTTTGTGAATAAAATCAAAAGTTGCTAGCAGATTTTAATTTTTATATGTCTGCAAAAAATTAGAAGCCTAGCGGGATTTTTTTCCAATTTTTTATGAATTTTTAAAAAACAAAAATTTCGAAATTATTTTTTTTTTTTTAAAAATATATGTTTCTAAAAGGACTGCGCATATTAAAAACAAGGTTTTACTTTCCTTAAAGGATTTTTTTTCGGTTGTTTTAGTTTTTTCAATAAGCTAAAGCGTTTTGAGTTACGCGAACATATCGACCCCTAACCGCGAAAATAACGTAAGCGCCAAAAATAAAATTTTGCAGGAGAGAGCTTTTTTATTTTATTTCATATAAATTTTGTATGAAATTGGTCGCTTACAATAAAATTGTTCTTACTATAAAACCGTAACGGTACCTTATGTGACCATGACATTTTAGGAGGTAATGCAAATGTTGCCAATAAAGTCATTTATTAAAAAAAAAACGAAAATTAATAATCATGTCGCTTACGTTATTTTCGCGGTAAGGGCTCGATAGAGTGTCAAAAACTTTTATTTTTTTTAAATACTTTTTTTCTACAAAAGTGCCAACATTTCAAAAGATAACACCAAAATGTATACCTAATTCATTTCGTTTAATAATTTAAGCAAAACAAGGCTTGCAAAAAAGGAAAAACTTGAGAAATGGTAACGCTGCTTTCAAAGCAACTTCAATTTTGTCAGTGATGCCACAATAATAACAGAATTTATTGCCACTTTTCTAGTGATGACATTAAAAGAATCGAAAAATGTAAAAGGGAGCAAAATGAGATAGTAACATTCTGTGAAGATGTTGAAAAATTTTGATTTTTAGCCCTATGTATTTCTTATGGGAAAATTCCAACATCTTCGCAAATTGATGTTAAATGTTGACAAGTGTGAAAAAACTGATCTTAAGAAAATAAACGCACACACAAGCAAAAGCAAAAACCCACACAAAAAAATAGCGGTAATCAAAAAATCATTATTTCCATGTTTTTGTTGTTTTTATTACGAATTATAAGTGGTAGTTAGCAAACAACTACGATTTACAGGAGGTAAAGAAGATTTAATTTGAAAATAAAATTACGAATTAGCGAGGGTACCAAAATGTATGGAAACTTTACGAATTAACGAGATTTTTTCAAGGGACCGACAGTTTATTACGAAATATCGGGACTTACGATTTATCGGCGTACGAATTATCGGGATTTGACTGTATATGACAAATGTCAAAATTTAGGCTACACCGATTTCGTTGTTGAAAAAACCAAATATGTTATTAAAATAAAACTCATTACAAAATATGCTAACTTTTCGCCACTTCCACAGGCAAAGTAGGTTTATTGTACATTGTGATCTAAATTTTTAATTACATGTTTTGAAGTGTTTGCTCTAATATTGCTTATATAGGTTTGTTTTTAGACGAAATATACCTCTGTGCTAAAGTGCAACCCAAAACGGTTGGGATTTTAAAAAAAGAATTAAGAAATATTCTGTTTTGATTTTATGCTCTGTTCTTAAACATTTTATTTCGCTATTTGTCTTATGCAAATAAAAATCATTGAAAATTAGATTTTTTATTGAAAAAATTCAAAAAAAACATTTAAAACTATCGTCGTATCGACGGTAAAATATATATAGCCCATATAGATATAGTTATCGGCAAAGCTTTAATATCGCAAAAAAAACTTTACGAATAAATCAATTGTAGTCATAGTTCCATAAGACTAAAAGTCCCTTGTATGCAACCATTGATACATTTCGTCAAAAATTTTGTTCAATATTTTCTTGCAATAATAAAAAAAATATTTCTATTTTTGCATTTTAAGTCGATTAAATTTTTGTAGATATTGTAAAACTTACCTTATAAAAATCAATAACTTTCCTTTAAACTGCTTAAAAACCTATTAACTTTAATTTAATCTTATTTTATTTTTCTACATTTTTTTATTTCATTTTAACATTCTTTAAATTTTATGTAATTTTTGCACATTTTTAATAAAAACAGGCCATATTTTGTGGAATTTAACCATCTTTTATTATTTACTTTTTTAATTTACCAAAAAAAAAAACCAAAACAAACTCTTTTAACTTTCATTTACATTGCTTTTATCTAAGACACTTTTATTCTCCTTATTAACTTTGCTTTTATTTCCTAAAATACTACACAAACAAACTCACACATCAGAAAAAAAAACAACGACACAACTCACTCAATGCTGCCCGCAACCGCGGCGAGTTTAACAACTTTAAACCAACAGAGACTGCGCTGTCGTTAGCTCTGCTTTTTATGAAAATATTTTCTATCACCTTTTTTACTAAGTTACGTTCAACTCTCTGCTTAGATTTTTTAACAACATAATAAAATTATGTTTAAATTTAATTTATTTATAAAAATTACAAATGTTCTAACACTTTTTACTAACTTTTTAATTGATTTATGGGAGCATTTTTTTAAGACGTTCACGCAACTTGTAAATTTTTAGAAACTAAAAAGAAGAGGAAAAGGAAATTAAGTAAAAGGGAATTTAAAAAAACTCTTGGTTAAACTTGATTGTGAGAGTAAAAGAGACAGATAGTGCCAGCAAAGTAAGAATAAGAGCTTTTATAACAATAAGAAAATATGGTAAGGAAACAGAAGATTAGAGCAGGGTTGTCAGATGTGGCGATTATTCTCCAAAGTGACGATTTTAAACACTTTGTAATTTTAAACTCAGAGTGGCACTACCAATGAAAAGTTAATTTTTTTTACTTGGCTTATGAATTTTATACTTATTTTTTAAGAAATTCCGGCATTGGTTCTCGAAAGTAACTCCATTTAGGATTAACTATTCGTTTTTAAATTTTTAAGTACGACTCGTACTTAAAGTAAATATAAAAAACTTAATTTATACCGATTGCTTTTCTTTTTGCGTTGTTCAATTTTAATTTAGATTCAGTTAAATTCTAGTTCAGTTCCAATACAGCTCTTTTAAAGTTCTTATTTAGTTTTTGTTTAGTTCTTGTTCAGCTTGCTTCAGTTTTATTTTTGTTTTTATGCCTACACCAATAGTGGAGAGGGTATTATGCATTTGTGCTGATGTGTGTAACACCTTAAAATATTGGTCCTAGACCCACCTTAAAGTAAACCGATCGACTCAGAATCACTTTCTGAGTCGAACTAGTGATGTCCGTCCGGCTGGCAGGCAGGCTGGCTGCATGTAACCTTGTGCGCAAAGTACAGGTCGCAATTTTGGAGATAATTTGATAAAATTTGGGTCATAGGTTCTTATTGGCACAAGGATTGAAAATGGGCTGAATCGTAGGACCACGAGGGAAGATAGGGGGAAATTTCTCCCTCTCAGAAACTATCAAACCGATTTTAATGAAATTTAAAACATAGATAGGACCATATCTATATGGACACAAAAGGTATGCATTTTTTAAAATATAGGACCATAAGGGGAGGTTGGGGGCAATTTCTGCCTCTCACAATTTTTCAAACAAATTTTAATGAAGTTTATAAACACAGATAAATCCCTATTTATATGGATACATAAGCATAATGTGTTTTTAAATACTATGGTGTAGGGTATCATATGGTCGGGCTTGACCGACTATACTTTCTTACTTATTTTTTATTAGTTTGATTCAAAATTAAGCTTTAATTTTTTAAACTTTCCTTTCAGTTTCTAACAAAACAACCAAATAAACGTTTGGGCTGTGGTTCATCTGGTGAGGAAGATGTTCGTTTACATCCTTTCTTTAGACGCATAGACTGGGAAAAAATAGAAAATCGTGAAGTTCAACCACCGTTTAAGCCGAAAATTGTAAGTTTGTTTTATCTTAGTTTTTAAAAACACTCTGTTTACTTTTTTTTTTTGTTTACCCAGAAACACCGCAAAGATGTCTCCAATTTCGATAAACAATTCACTTCAGAAAAAACCGACTTAACACCCACTGACAAAGTATTCATGATGAATTTAGATCAATCGGAATTTGTTGGTTTCTCCTACATGAATCCCGATTATTCAGTTGCCCTATAAGCAATTCAATAAAATGGCAAAAGCTCTAGGTACAAAAACTATATTTAACAACAGAAACAAATCTTTTGTAGGAATAAGAAACAGATCAAATCAAGCCCAAAGGGTGTAAAATTTGTTTAAAAAAACAAGAATGGTTGATAGTTTAAAAACTAACTGATATTGGAGGTTTGTTTGAGGTGAAAACAAACAAACCCAACATTGTCTCTCCAAAAAATCTATAAAAAAATTTATATATAATTTTTTTTTATTGTTATTATTATTTATAATTTTTAATATTTGTATTATTTACAACAAGAAAAAAGTTATTCGAAATAAAAAGACAAAGCAATATTATTATATTATTTCAGTTTAAGTTAAAATAAGTTAAAAATAAATTACAAAAAAAAACAAATTAATAAATTTTCATTTTAATGATATTTTCTTATAAATAATTTTGACTTTTTCTTAGTGTTAAAAATGTTTTGTTTAGAACTTAACAAAATAAGCTTTTTTAAGCTTTACTTCTTCAAAACTTTTGGTTGTATTTTGTTGAAGGTTATTTTTTCACGTCCTTTCTCTGTTATTATTGTTGCAAATGAAATTTTCAAGCTTGTGCTATTAATGATTTTTTTTAATTATTTTTAAGAAACTTTTAAAAAAGCTTTCAAGAAAAATTTAAAGTATTAAAATTAAAAGTTTTTATATTAACCTTAAAAAATTACATAAATAATACACATTTATGTAATTTAAAAACAGCTTAAGAGTTTCTCTAAAGCTTTTTTCAAAGAACTTTCTATCTACGCTTTTACGAAAGTTTTATATTTACAAAATATATTGTTTTATTTATTTCATTTATTTATTATTATTATTTAAAAAATTTTATTTGAAAGTGTATGTTTGTTTAAAGCTTTTTACGTAAGGATTTTTAATACGTTCAATAATCTTAAAGCTTCTTAAAAAAATCAAATAAAGCAAATCCTTAAACTATTAGAAAATCTTGTAATTATAAATATTTTACTAGAGTTTTTTGATTTTCGAAATATGTTTACAAACCTTAAACTTTACTAATAGGTTAAGGTAAGCTTTTATATATGTATATTTAACTAGAGTTTTTACAAAATTTTTAGATTATCGAAATATTTGTTCAAGAATTGTTTAGTTAATAAATTTGATTATGTATTTCTTTATAGCTTTTACAAAAGCTTTAACCGAAAAGATTTAATAAAATATATAAGTCAAGCGCTTTTACGAAAGTTTAAGATTTACAAAAACTTTTTTATTTCATTTGCTTATTATTATTTCATAAATTTAATTTAAAAGTGTATGTCTTTAAAGCTTTTACGATAACTTCTAAAATACTTCCAATAAACTTTAAACTTTCCTCAAAATTACCGGATTAATGAGATCCTTAAACTATTTGTAAAGCTTTTATTTTTAATATTTTACTAGGGCTTTTTTAGACTTTCGCAATATTTTTACAAACCTTAGTGCCTATTTCACCAATTGTATTTAAATATCAATTTTTGTTTTTCATGTCAAAACTAAATTATATGAAAATCTATGTTTAAATACAGTTGGTGAAATTGGCCCTTAAACTATTAGATAAGCTTATATTTATGAATATTTTACAACGGCTTTAATTATAAAAGTTTTCTCATTTAAACTGATAACAAATTTTAAAGCTTTTTTATGTAATTAAAAAGCTTTTTAGAATCCAGACTTAAAATACATATAAGTTTATAATTACTTTAATTTAAAATCTTATAATTTCAAAACATTTTTGTTGTTGAATTGGTACGAACTGTAAAACATGTAGCTTTTACCCTACATATTTGTTTTTTTTTTTTTATTTGTAAGCTTTTTGCCTTCAGTTAACGTAAAAAACAATTTTTTACAAAAGCTTTTAGAAAAGCTTGATTCTCTAGCTGTAAAGTTTTAAGTTATAACCGATTTTTCAATATACTTAAACTTACTTTGGACTTTACTTTACTTTGAACTTATGTTGACGACAAAAAAAAATCTTTGTACATTTTTTGCTTTGCTTATCATATAAGACCTAAAAGTTTGCTATATTTAAGCTCTAAAAGCTTGTCTAAAGTAAGTTAGTGCATTATCTTGTGTTCTATAAAATTAATTAGGTTGATTTTTTATTCAAATTGTTTAAAAGAGACTAGTATTACATTTAATTGTATTTATATTGTACTATTTTATTTCATTAAATCATTCAGTAAAGTTTAGTTTTAAAATGATTAACGTTTTCCGAAATCAATTTTCTTATTCATTTTTACGTATATTTTGTATTTAGTTATTTATTTTATTTTTCATTTAAGTTTTATGGCAATTTGGATTATTAATTGATTTTAAGTTCTTAATTTTCAATTTACGTATTGCATACTATGAAAAGCTTTTGGTTTTAATTATTTTTTTATTATAGTTTTCAGAAAAGCTTTGTAATTAATTTTTTTTTTTTAATATTTTTACAAATTTTATTATTCAAGGTGAATTAACTATTTATTCATTAAAGCTTTCAGTAAAGTTTTACTTACTTTTTCCGAAATTTAGTTCTTAATTTTCAATGTACATATTGCATACTATTAAAAGCTTTTGGTTTTAATTATTTTTTTTATTATAGTTTTCAGAAAAGCTTTTTAATTTATTTTTTTTAATATTTTTACAAATTTTATTATTCAAGGTGAATTAACTATTTGTCATTAAAGCTTTTAGTAAAGTTTTACTTACTTTTACCGAAATTTGGTTCTTAATTTTCAATTTACATATTGCATACTATTAAAAGCTTTTGGTTTTAATTATTTTTTTTTATTATAGTTGTCAGAAAAGCTTTTTAATTTATTTTTTTTAATATTTTTTCAAATTTTATTATTCTAGGCGAATTAACTGGTGTCGAAACGGCATCTGATTTTGACAGTTTGAACTTGTCAGCTTTAATTTAATAGTGTTTTGTTAAGAATAGTTGACATTTCGAGCTATAAGCATTAACATTGTAATGGAAAAACCTTATGTTGTTTCTGTTGTGTTTGGATTGTAGTTCCGTCACCACCTGTAGTTGAATTCGCCTCGTTTATTAGTTTAATTACTTTTTAAGCTTTTCGTGATTTTTTTAGGCTGTCCAAAATATTTATAAATAATAAAGCTTGTTTGAGTTAAGTTTAAATTGTTTTAACAAAGCTTTCGTAAAAGTTTGTTTTAATTATTGGAGTTTATGTTTTATTTTCTTCATGAAATTTTAATTTTTAAAGTTATCAGAAAAACTTTCTAATTTGCTTATATTAATTATTAAACTTCTTTTTTAATAAAGATTTTGTAATGTTTTCCACAGAATTAAAGCTTTAAAATAACTGATTTCTTTTAAATTAAGTTAAAATTGATTTGTATATATAACGAAAGCTTAAAGTCAGTTGAGGTAAAAAGCATTTTTTTGTTTTTAAGAGTACTTATAAAATATTTTTAGTATTTATTATTCAAAATCTTATTTTTGTTTGGCAAAGCTTTTTCTTTAAAATTGTGGAAAAGTCTTTTTGTATTTTACATATTTCATAGTTAGAAGAAGCTTTTGCTAAGATTTTAATTTACATATCGAAAAGAATTAAGCAATATAATTAATTCGCTATAACAGACATTAAATTTATAACTTTTTCATACTTGATTATCAAGGCTGTTCTGGAAATCGAAAAGGCAAAACGCAAGAATTTGAAAATTGTTTTTAATACACTTTTAATCCAATTTTTAAAACTTTTGTTATAAAGTTCTGTTTAATAGAGAAATGTTTGTATAATATTTGTCATAAAATTCTTTTATTACAGAAATCTTATTAAAAAACGACGTTCAAAATTTTGGGTTATGCGTTTTCGATTTCCAGAACACTCCTGTATTAAAAACTTTAAATTTTGTTCCAGCTAATTTTACCTTAACATAATTTTTTTCGTATTTACTACATTATAAGTTTTAAAGCTTACTTCAGCTTAAAGTTTATAAGATATTTTTTTTAATTCATAAATGTAGATTTTTTTTAAATATCCTTATTTCATCACACTTCTTCAAAAAATCTTTAGTCTATATCTAGGCTTTAACATACTATATGCTGAACATTAAAAGTATTGCATACATTTAGGCTTTGTTTAATTTTAAATACATATTTTATAACATAAAACAAAACTGCTCCATTCCATTAAAAATTTGCAATAAAATCCTTAAGATATCGTCATAAAATTCAATAAAAACTTGTCATAACGCGTTAAAACATTATTACTTTAAAAAACCAAAGCAATATGCGCTACATCGTATAGAGTAAAATAAAAAAATTATAAGCTAAAATAAAAAAAAAAACTTTTAAAATAAGCTCATTAGAAAACAATTTAACAAAAATTCTCCATTAGAACTACTTAATAGAACAGAATCAAAAACATATCTTTAACATCAGATAAGAACTAACATTCTCAAATACAAAATTTCTTAAAAGAATCACGAATTCATAAAGGTCTTTATGCTAGTTAATAAGGCACGAAAAACGATCTAAGAATTAGGTCAGTAAGGCAAAAGCTTTTTAGACTTCTAAAAAAGGTGTAAGTTTCAAAAATATTACAATCTTAAAGCTTTTTTAAGACAATATTTTTAGTGAGATTTCCTTTTTCGAATTTGAAGAACAGTTTTTTAATTCTTCTAAGTTTACTTACAAAGCTTTAAAATAGATTATGCTATGTTCATACGACGATGAAAACCACTCGTTTCGCTCTCTGAAACTAGATTGCCAAACATGCTGTTCATACGATTCGTTCTTGTTTCATTTGACATTTTTTTGTGTTGTTAGTGTGATTCTTTTTAAAATAGATAAAAAAGTAAATAAAACTTAAAAATATATTATTTAATACTTTTATTAATATTATTATGTTATTATTATCACTTAATTTTATTAAACATCAATTTTTATTTTGTCTTTTTCTTTGTTTTGATTTTTTTAAGAGCTAGTTCAGATAAACTAACGATAACTGTTATCAAAATTGGAGATGATAGTACATTTTTCCTGTTTCGCAGCTTGTTTCAAAATGAAACGACCTGTTTCGCTCTCAAAATTTTGTATGGGGAAACAAGTCGTTTCAATCATGTTTGGGGCGCGAAACAGGAATAAGAGAGCAAAACACGAATATTGCTGTCCGTGTAAACATAGTATTAGACATATTAAGTTTGTTAAACATCTTATTAAAAAGCTTTTTTTCAAAAAAAAAACCAATAAGCGAAAAAATGTCATTTTGTTGTTGATATTATATGTACGTATATAAAGTAAAAGCTTTTCAAGCTTTAAGAAGCTTTTTAAAATCAAGGAGATATATTTTATATTTTAATATATGAATTTCAAGTATTAAGTGAACTTTTTTTTATTAATGGTGTTTTCTTTTCTACAAAAAAATTTGACTTTTTATTTAAAAAAATGCAATTTGGTGTCTTTTTTTAAAAATGTTGCTCGCGAAAAGGGTGAGTTTTTAGAATAAAATAAGCCACCCTTAAATAAAATGTCACATTTTTTTGTAGAAAAGAGAACACCATAAATTTATAAATAATTATTTAAAATTAAAGATTATAAAATAAGAACTTTTAAAAGAAAAAATTTTTTTAGCAATTGGAAAAGCTTTCGATATTTCAAAAATAAATTGTTTGATATTAAAAGTTTTGTAAATAAATTTCAAGTATCAAGAGTAATTTATTGAAGCTTTTAAAAAGCTGTATACAATACTAATTTTCGAATAAAATTTTTAAAAGCTTTTTTATTCACAGAGTTACAAAAAGAATTTATCATACTTACGCCTGTATTTATAAAAAAAATTTCAAATTTAATAAAGGTTTACAAAACAAATTTTGTATTAAAATTCTCTTTTATAAACGTTTGTTAAATTTAATAATCGTTAATAAATACGGGGGTTAATATTTAAGCAAATTTTGTAAGTGCAAGAAAAAAGCTTTTTTTAAAAAATTTTCAATGGAGCTTTTATAGAACTAATTGAATATAGAAGTTTTTGAAAATTTTATGTAAATAATTGAAAACAATTTTTTACGACTTTGAGAAGCTTTTGAGTTATACAAAAGCTTTTAAAAACGTTTCCTAAAAATATATTTAAAATGTTACTTAAAGTTTTGAAAGTTTTTATTTACCAAAGGTTTAATAATTTAATATTAGGAAATCAGTTCTTAATTTGTTTTTTAAGCTTTTGCATCCTACAAAAAGCTTTTACATAAAATATTACATTCAAAAGCTTTTAAACATATGCCAAGTACTAGGATTTAAAATTTATTTTAGAACCTCTTAAAATTTCATTAGACTTTCAAGTAGCCTAAAAAGCTTTTGGAACTTCTACTACAACAAAATTAACTTGAAATATCAAAATTTAAGGCTTCATAGTTGTTTAAGCTTTTCAAAGATTTACTTCAAAGCTGCAGAATTAAGTATTTTAATTTTTTACTGTATAAATTAAAGCTTTAAGGCAGAATTAGTCTTTTCTTTCTGTTCTGTTAAGAATCACATGATTTGTTTCTGTTATTAAAAAACCTGAAATTGAAATTAATTAGTTTTTCTGTTCTGTTGCGGTTCAGTTTGTTAAAAAAACTTGTTAAGTAATTGTAAGTGACATCAAAATAAACTGATTTTTGATTTTAAGAATTCATAAAATTTAATTTCTTCAAATTTATGTGCATTAAAGTTACTGAAATAACACAATGGACGGTGCAAAACTAATAAATTTTTAAAAAATTGCTGGGCAGTTGCTACAGAAAAAGTAACTATTACAATTTCGTAACAGAACGGCACGGAACAGAAACAGAAAGTAAAGACTAACTGAGCCTTTGATGATGAAATAAAAAACAGAAATCTCCAAATTTCATGGCATTTTTACGAAACTTAAAAATTAAATAAATTTGACTTTTCTTTGTAAGCATTTAAAGTTCGTGCTTGCATTGAGAATATAAAACTTTAGAAACTTTTAATATAAGAGCTCTTATCCAGATGATTAGGAGAAAAGAAAAATTATGTTCTACTCATGGTGGAATAAGTAGGTGGCATCGTTTACGTCAAAAAGTACTTTAAACAAAAATCAAAGCGTGCCGCTGAACGTGATGAAATAAATACATTTTTAGCCAATTTTTATTTAATTATTGTCAATATCTTATTTATTTAAATTTAAAATTATCAAAAACTTTAATAAAATACAATAATCACAGCACAAAACGTGGACTTTTTGTAAACATAAACAAAACTTTGACATAAACCTAGACAAACAATGCAATCTGGCATAGTGCTGCCACCTGTTTATTCCACCATGGTTCTACTGCCTGTTTTTAGAAAATAAAAACAAAAATTCGTATGAAAAATTATATTGAAAACAACAAAAAAATTTGTTTTGGTTTTCGATATATGTAATTTCTTAGACAAAATATATTTTTCATTTCATAAAAACAGACTGTTTAATTGGAAAACTAATATCTATGGCATTAAGGACAAAGTGCTTTAGTCTATTTTTTAAGTTTTGTACGCAAATCATTTTAAACTTTAAAGGTAATTTTTGAAAATATACACATTTTTATTTTAATAAAATCATCACTACTCTTCGGTTATAGTTTTTTTTTTTTTTTAGATCTTATTCCTAAATACTCCCAACGTGACCGATCGTAGGTAAACTTAAGTTGTTATTCCAAATGTTATTGCACACTGAAAAAATAAGCAAAAAGGTTTTTTGCTATAACTTCCTAAAAAACCGTACAAAATAATTAAAACTTTGTCCATGGAGATTACAAAAGGTACCAATAATTCAATTTTTGCTTCAGTCGACTTAAAAACCTTTTTCTTTTAGCCACAGAGATATTATTGAAAAAAATTATCAATTTAAAAAGTTTTACGAAGCTTTTTTTCTCTTTCTATTAATATTCTTTTTCCTTATTTATTATAAAAATTAAACCTATAAATAAAATAAATTTACTAAAATTTTTGATTTTTATTGTGAATTTTTATTTTCTAAATTTAAAATTTAAAAGTTTTATTATTAAAAATTAAAAGCTTTCTATGTAAACCATCTTACACATTAACACTTTATGGAAGTCAAGTGGAATAGGTTTGAAAGAATGCTTTCTTAAACAATAAAGACAATGAAAGCTTTTAAAAGTTAAAACATTTTTGTTGTTTTTTAAGTTTTAAGTACAAAAAAAATTTGTTTGTATATTTAAAGACAACTTATTAAAAGCTCTTTATAGACTAGTTTAAATATAAAGCTTTTGATTTTTAACAGTAATTCTAATTATTAAGTCTTCTTAAGACTTAGTCTAGTCCAAACTAGTTAAAGCTTAAAGCTTCCGATTTTGAAAATGTAGTTGTAATTATTACTTAAAGACAATCATTTCCACAACGAGGTTTATAAATGAAAATATAAATTTAATTAGTAGCAGAATATTAAAAAAATTTATAAGTCTTTGTGGTAATTCTTAAATAATTTAGCTTTTAATTTCATTAGGTTTTCGATTATTTTTTACATATCTTCTTTGAATTAATTTGACCTAAAAACTTTTGAGTTTTGTAAAATCTTTAAAATATTTTAAGTTAAGTGAATTCAAGTTGAGCCCTGCTTTACAGAAACAACAACAACAAAGCATGAGAACAACAAAACTAGCACGGCGTTTACACTTGCCAGTACTAGCAAGACTGTCAAATGTAAACGTTGTGTAAGTGGTTTTTTATTATTAAAACTCCTTTTACAGTACAGAAACTGAAAGGCACACAGATGAACTTTGCCTTCTAATTTCTGTATTGTAAAAGGGGTCTTAGAAGCAGAAAGAATGCAGAAAGAGCGAGGGCACGTTCATGAGACGTAGGTATTGAACTCAACTGCTGCAAAAATGGAAACTGTTGAGTGGAGCGGAATTGTTCAACTAAGCGTTTTTAAAACAAACACTCAACGATTTTGCAAAAGTTACGTTTTTTGAACGTAACCAATAAGTTTTGCGTAGTAACCGTGCAAGCAAAATTTGTTTTCTAAGAACCCGTGCGAGATATTGTGAATACACCTAACACTGATTAAAACACAGATCTTAACCTTAAAATACGATAAATTAAAAAAAAAGCTTTTACAAAATTTATACTTAAACTTTTCTCTTTTTCAAATTCTTAACAATTTCCGAAACTTAAAAAGAATTAACTCTTTATAGTAAATTTCAAAAAACTTTTCGAATTTTTCCCCTAAAACTGCTATTTTATATAAAAAAAAAATAATAATAATAAGACTCTCCATTAAGCAAATACGAAAACACTAAATGAGAAAAAATATTCATAAAAAAAGATACAAAAAGCTCATTTATAATGTTGGCCCCTGCATTATAAACGGCGTGTTTAAATATCAAAATAATACAAATCAAAACTAATAGGTTTTTTTTTAATACTATAAAATGTATCATTAAGAATTGATCAGAGAAATTTTTTTTAAGTAAATATTTTGGTGTTTTTAAGCAATAACTTAATTATTTAATAAATTAATAGGAGTCTACAAGTACCAAATATCAAATAAAATAAATAAATTTAAGGTTTAAAAAAAAAATAATGGAAAAATATAAAATAATGAATAATGTCTTCACAGTAACGCTATTATAAGTAAAAAAATAAACCCTTAAGCGTTTAAAAAACAACAAAAACTATTGCATATTTTAAGCCTTAAATTTTAAACAAAAAAAGCAAACTTCAAAATTTATGTGTGTTTTAGAGATTTTGATATAACTAAAGTCTTTTAAATTTTATTCTAGTAAACTTAGGGAATTTAACTTGTAATCCTTAAAAAAAAAACTTTTCTAACGAAAAACTATTTAATAAATTGCCTAACTTTAGGCGGCTATAACGATTTAAAGTGTATTAATTTAAGGAATATACAAAATTCTTAAAAAAAAAACTTAAATATATAAAAAATATATGATCACATATAATTATTAGGAAAAAAATAAAAGTTTTAATTAATATTTTTTTATTTAAAAACTTCAAATCATAAACTTTTAGATTGACTTAATTGTTTCAAAAAAAATTTCACTTTCAAATAGCTGCTACTTTTCTAGATCATGTTTCAAAAATCCTTTTCCTAATTTAAAACCCTAATTGCTCTCTTCTTTAAGGTAACTGATAGAAAACTTACCAAAGATATATTGCCTACTTTTAGGTGATTGTAAAATATTCAAACGAATTTTCGTTATAATTGGATATCATAAATAATAAATTCCTTCTCAAAGTTATTATATTTAAAAAATCATATTTTGTATTTTACTAAATTGTTCTCTTACTTAAGACCATAACCTATAAACTTGTTTAAAAAAAAGTTGCCTACTTTTTGGGTAATTTTAAAATATTTCAACAAATTTCAATTTAAATAACAACCCAGTTATTAGCAAAATCCTTCTACTATTTTAGACCAACATGTTGTTGTAGCAACGATACCTGTAATTCAGGTTTTTCTGAGTTGATTGCAGTGGGAAAATCACCGCTATATTCACTAATTGAGAAATTGTCCACAGACGTGTTGAGGGAATAGGGCTATTAACAAAAAGCTTTATAAATTGAAATTTTACTCAAAGCAGCACATTTAAAAACATGTTTAAGTCCTAAAATAATGTATGAAAAGATATTAAAATTCCCAAATTCTGTTTATTTATTAAAATTTTAATTTAAAAAAGGTCGAACAAATTCTAACGGAATCGCAGCTTCGGAATTAAAACCATTTCGATTCAAATGTGTGACAGGCCTGGTAATTTGAAATAAAAAAACATTTAAAGTTTACAGCATATTTTAGGAACACAGGAATAAAATAAGATGCTGCTTACTTTTGGGAAACGATATATTTTCATATTTAAAAAGTGAAAAGGTAAATATTTTAACTACCAAAAAACAAACCTTTTCCAAATAAGTTCAAGTACAATTTGCCACGGTTGGCTATCGTGGCAGCTCCCTTAGCACAAATAGTCCAATAGAGCCAAAGGATTCAGTAATGTTTACCTTTGTGACTCAAATCGCTGAAATTTTTAAGCCCGATTTGAACTCCGACTCCTACTCTGACCTTTATACTTAATATAAACGAGACTGGTCCTTATTTGGCTTTAGTTTTTTTTAATGCAGTACATTTTAAATTGTTGAATACAGCAAAAATTGATTCTGTAAAAATTTCAAATCGATATTTTAATTCTAACACGTGCCGCTTTGAGCTTTAATAAACTTATTTACATGTGTAAACTAGACTGGTCCTTATTTTCTGTCTTTAAAATTTTTAAAGCAGACCCTCTTAAAATTTTTTTATTTTGAAAAATATTAAAAAAAAATTGTAAATCTTTTATGCCGAAAAATTTTGGAGTCGAAGTAGAGAGTTTTTGTGGGTACTTCGACTGCCGTACAAAAATCTCAACTGCAACTTTACAACTCTGACTCCACAGCCCTGATAATTTGGTATCCAATCCAGCCTATATACAGCCATAGCCGTAAGATATATCAGTATGTAATTTAGTTTGGGCCCAGATATCTAACCAAAGTTGGATAGCTCTCTTAGAACGTGATTCCCCTGACAGTTAGGCCCAGGCGTAGAGTCGTACAGAAGCTGAAAGACATTTTATTATTTTTCACTTGATATAAAGCTAAGCATACTTTTAGGTATTTAAACGAAATCTATGAGATATTTAAACATTAATAAAAATCTTACACATTGCCCAAAAGATAAAAACTATTTTGTTTGAAACAATAATAAAACTTATGTTAAAAAAAACTGGTCAAACTGTTGGAATATAGAAAAAATACCTATTGAATTTCATAAATCTATAAAGAAGATAAAGAAGAGAGCATGCTTTTAGGCAAATATACAACCTAAAGTTCTTTCTAGTTATAATTTAACAAAAGTTATGATCAAATTAAGAGTAACAATAATATAAAAAAATTAGCTAAGAGACAGATAAAAAGTTTCATAGTTTTAAGCTCACACATTCTGCAAAATTCGAGAATACCACTATTCAGTTTATTCGATATATTCCAGACAAAACAATGCTCTATAATAATTATTAGTGAATATAATAAACCCTTCCTTACTTATAAGGCTGAGCATTTTCGAGCATGTCCACTAGACACTTTATTGGACTTAACATTTTAGTGACCAGGAAAAACTCATACAGTTTAACATACTAATCCCTGATTGTTATAAAATAACTACCAGAGTTATTTCTAGAAAACAGTTTAAAGGTATAAAAAAGTCCTTCGGACCATTTCTCAACCCGAACAGAATTTCTAAGCAAATTGTATAAAAGAAAAACGTTTATTAAAGATCGAGTTGTATACCAGAACTTCGCTAATTTATGGAAACCCTAAAAACTACAGACGATATAAAAGCAAAACTTTAAACTTAAGACCAAGATTAAATTTTCAGGATTGACAAGACATCCTGCTGAAATCTCAAAAATATTGTACAACTTAATTTACTTTATTTTCAAGATTTTTTTATGATATTGATAAAATCTAAAAAGTTTTTCTGACGACAAAAAAACCACAGTAGGATGCATGAAAGGTAAAAAGGTTCTATGCGATAGAGAAGAAGTCTTATATGATTTTATAAAAGTTTAGAGAATATAAAAAGAAAATAAAAATTTAAATGGAAGGATAAATAAGCCTTAAACAATTCAATAGATTTAAGGCGAATTTATATAGCAATACAAAAACAGTGGAGGTTTTTTCATTTCATTGTTACCCAGTGGTATGGCGTACTAGCTCTGAACGTGTATATTCGATAGCTCATTAAAAACTACCGCTAGTCCCGCTACAATCAACCTCACATGCTTTTGAGTGGCGAATTTAACACGGGGATGTCCTACGAGGTGGCGATGGATCCCTCTCTGCATAATCTCTACCTACCATAAGGGTTAGCTACTTATATCTTCAAAGCGTGCTAGCAAAAAGCAAGCAATTTTGTTGTTGTTCTAATAACGGGATCTATTTCGGATACACATTTTTTTGTGTTGTCGTTGAAAAAAAATTGTTTTCTGCATTACTTGGAGCTATAGAATTAGCTAGCGAAAAGTGGGTACCTATTTTCAAATGTTAACACTAGATATTGGTGTCTAGGGAAAGATTTAGGTATGATTTGAATGCCACATCACTAGACCCTGGTACAAATTGAGTGAAAGTGCTGACTATTTCGCCTGTCATTGGTGGCAATTGCTACTTTTTATACCACTGGGTAGTGTTAGCGGCTTGAAATCTCATTCCTTTCTAAACCAAACATTGTAAAAACAAAACCAATTGGTTCGGTAGAAGGGTCGGCCTGTAGTGAATTCACCTTCAATAGATTTTAATTTTTAGAATAGAGAGAAAAAACTATGGGAGGAGAAGAAGTCTTATACGGTGTAGGAGAAGTTTTATTAAAACAAGTTTTATACGATGTGGTTGATTAAAAAGTGAATTGCTAGAATTCAGAGAAAGAACGCTGATACGATCATCAAAGTAAAAGTTTTATAATTCCGGTTAGATTTTAAAGTAAATTTACAGACAAATTAAAAATTATAAAAGGTATGAAGTAAGATTTTTTTTTTTTTTTTGTAAATTCCCTACGCTAATCCCGCGAAGCTCTACGCTTGTCTGCAGGAAAGAAACCAGAGTCTCTGGCGGGAATCGAACCCGCAACCCCGGCGCTGAAAGACAAGCTCTCTACCAGCTAGTCTACCGGGGCACTCATACTTTACGATGTAGAAAAAGTCATATACGACGAAAAAATGTATACCATCTTGTATAAATCTTATACGTCTGATTAGGGTAAAATCAATTTACATAATACAAAGAAACTAAAAATAAAAGAAGTCATATACAGAAATTAAAGATATCATATATGATCCAGACTTGATCAGAAGAAGTCTTATACAACTTGAAATAAGAAAAATTCTTAAACAAGAAAAAGGAAACTCCGTGAATACGTTCGAATAAAGTCTTATACGTCTGGCTATATGTAAATTTACAGACAAATCAAAACCTATAGAAGGTATATGAAGTAAGATTTGTGTTACGATGTAGCAAAAGTCTTATTCGACGAAAAATGTTTCTACGATCTAGTAGAAATCTTATACGGCTGATAAGGATAAAATCAATTAATGAATACAAAGAAAATAGAAATGAGAGAAGTCATATACAAAAATAAAAGAAGTCTTATACGATCCAGACTGGATTTCAAAGCCAGTTTACTATTAAAAGTATTGAATGATAATTATTATTCAATAGAGAAAGTCTTTTACAATATAAAAAAAAAAACTTAAAATAAGAAAAATGTTTACACAAGAAAAAGGAAGATCTCTTATACGATCGATTAGAAATCGTATACGTCTGGTTAGATGTTAAAGTAAATTTACAGACAAATTAAAAACTATAGAGGGTATGAAGTAAGATACGTGTTACGATGTAGGAAATGTTACGACGTTACGAAAAATACGACGAAAAAAATTTCTACGACCTAGTAGAAATCTTTTACGTCTGATTAGAGTAAAATCAATTTGCACAATGCAAAGAAACTAGAAAAAACGAAAGTCATGTACGAGTTAGTTTCAAAGCCAGTTTACTATTAAAATCTTTAGATGAGAATTCTAATTTAAATGGAGAAGAAGTCTTATACGATACAAAAAAAAACTTAAATAAACATAAAGCATAACTTCCCCACAAAGTAATGAAAATCTTAAGCATTTTAAGAAAGTTCGATAAAAAACAAATATTTAAGATATGGAATGATAATTCTTATACAAAGGAGGAAAAGTCTTATACAGTCCGCTTAATTTGGAAATAAGAAAAAAAGCTTATTCTAACAGTTTTGATAATATTAAACACAAATAGCTTTTACTATAGTAAATTCTATTTTATATAAACTAATTCTTCCTTTCTCTTTATTTATAATTAAAACAAAAAAAAAGTACTTTGTTTAAACCTCTAATTTAAGTACATTTTTAAGCTAAATAAGACATAATTGAGTTTAAAAATAACATGCTGTATAAATACATTTTACGATTTACTTTATAATTATTAAAAGCAAAAACCAAAACATTTTTAAAATTACATAATAATAATTAACTTCTAGTAGCAAAGCTATATTTGAAACTAAACTAAAAATAAAATATTAAAAATTTATTTTAAAAAAACTCGGAGCATTAGTACCTACTTATCTTAAGTTTAAGCCAAAAGAAATAAAATATTTTCTTCTAATAAAAGGTAAAATATAAAAATATATATACTTATATACAAATATAGACTTTAACTTTATATACACTTATATTATAAATTAAAAATTTAAAATAAATAAAATACTATTAGAGACAAAAAGGGTACCAAATTTAACAATATTAAAAAAAAATTATACTAAAAAAAAATGTACTCAAATTAAACAAAAAAATATTTTAAAAAAACACTTTTTTGCTCTATATAAATAATTTTAAATATATATACCAAAAACCTAAAAAACAAATGTTAACACTTTTTATTATAACTACAATTGAAAACTTATATTTAGAAATTTTTAAAATTATTGAAAAAATACTTTAAGAATAAAAAAAAAAACTAAATCAAATGTAAAACCTTTTTTAGCTTGTTTAATTAATTTGTTTATAAAAATTAAAATTTTTTTTAATAAAACTTTATTGAAAGGAAAATATTTTGAAAAATTTTATTAAAAAAGAAATTGAACACTTAAAACTTACAATTTTTAATATGTATTATAAAATTTACTACAAAAATAACACATTTTCATTTTGACATAGTATTAAGTTTTGAAACTTCAATCATTTAATTTTAAAGTTCGTATCAAATTTAAATTTAATTCAAGAAATTATTCGTAATAATACAAATAAGTAAACAAATTCAAAATCCATAATCTAAATGTAATGCTCATTTCAAAAAAAAAAAAAAAATTCAAATGCCTAAATAAATAGTACGATTTAATTAATAACAATATATGATGAAAAATTTAATTAAGAAACAAAATCAAATTATCAAAAAAAATAAACCTAAAACTATACTTTTAAAAATAATAAAAAAAAAATTCTTTCAATCGTAAATTCGTTGTTTTATTCCGTTATATTTAGTTACAATTACTAGGTTAGGTAGAAATGGACGTCAGTATCCATCTAACTCTTTTAGATCCAATGATCCATTGTGGTACCATGGAGTTCCACTAAATAGAATACCAGCCCACGTAGAACCAATCCGAACTTCTAAGGAAGTTTAAAATGCGCTTAAATTCAACGCCAGAGATATCATAAAATCCGTCAAAGCTGGTAGATCCCATTTCGGCCAGTGGCCTTCTCGCCAGTGCAGGACAGTGACGGAGGTTTTATATGGGCAAAAATTTTCTGGAAATCCCGCTGTCATTAGTGATATCGATAGTTGATTGACGAAGTCCGAGTTTTCAGTAGAGCAGAGAAATCCCAACCTCTTCCAAATCCGGGGGAACCCGTAAGGTATTGCCTTCTTGCCCTGAGACCCATATGATTATGATATCAAAGTACTCAGCCATCTCGCTTAGAGATAAGCGACAGTTAAGTGCTGGTAGGCAAGAGTATTTCGATTCGAAAGAAATAATTTACGAGCTCGAACAATTTGAATTTTGTATTATGATTTTCGTACTCTTTCTAAAATATGGCAAAATGGATTGTTTGTAATAGAGTGTTGATGTTTAGAAAAATTTCGATAGTTTAAAAAAAACATTCCGTTTATTTGAAACAAATAGTAAAAAAAATTAAAATACGCAGCACAAATTGTTGGAATTCGTAAACTAATTCTTTCGAATCGATTGTGACTGTTACTACCGCTCGAAAACGCGGCATAGCTTATTACACAGTACGTTTAAGTAAATAATTTATTCAACCAAAAGGCTTAAATTTTCCTGCTTCATTATTTATTAAGAACAATAAGAGATTGCGTGCTTAGTTTTATAAACCTGAAACATTTAAACGAATTAGTATATCGATCATATGTAAATATAACATTATAAAAAGCATATAATTATTGTTCGAAAAAAATCCTTAGAAATATATAAAATAAAAAACAAATATCATAATAAAAGTGTCACATGATATAATTAAAGGAATGTCTTAAACATTTTTACAATTCGTTATTAAAGACTTAAAGAGTAAAGAAAATATGTAATATTATTTTTTAAAGCTAAATCTTTGGTTTTAAAAGTATGGCTAATTTTTTGTAAACTGATTTCAAAAATCAAGTATAACATTTGTCATTTGTTAACGAGTTTCTTATTTTGGGTCTATTACGCTTCAATTCGAATTCGTATAAAGCCAAACCAAATTGATGTACAAATGACGAAAATTGTTTACTGGCATAGGAAAATGAAAGTTCAGGTTCTTGTTCTAGGCTGCAATAACCTTTAAGATTATCTTCCGACCAATGCGGAGGATCAATAATACCCGGGTGACGTCCTAAGAATTGAGGAAATGCCTCGGTTGAAAGATGTGGATAAAAAACACGCTTTAAATCATAATAAAGATATGAGGAATTGCTTTGTTGCAAAACATAATTGAGATCATCGCTTAGTGAAGAGGGTAGGGCTAGAAACACGCGATATCTAATTTTTTTAGTTTCTTTTTTTAATTCATTATTTGATATAATTAGTTTTAGTTTTGAAAAAACATTTTTCAAATCCATATTGCCATATTCGTATAAATAAAAGTCTTTTTGCTTTTTATAACGTTGTTTAGTTTGACGATTAAATTGTATCAAATGAGAACTGGGCAAGTTTACAAAAGACAGAGGCACCATGTAAGTGTGGGAGGTAATTAAATGAAAATGTTGATCAGGAGCTTTTACTTTAACAGCCTGTTCGAAGTATTGTGTAAGAGGAAATATTCCAGCTTGATGGATAAAGCCAAAGAATACCGTCAGAGCTATATTAGAAATATACCATAATTTTAAAACATGAATGGCCGAGGCCCTGGTACAAAGTATCTTGTCGTATAAAAATCTCAGAGAAGGATGTTCTGTGCGGAACGGATACTGAGCTGAGAAGCCTGTTAACAGTTTGGGACCATGTAAAAGAATAATAGGAAATGTAAATGGTAAAAGAAATCTAGGCTCTTGATGATTTATTAGTGATAGAAAAAATAACGGTATAAAAATGGACCCTGACATAAGGCCCACTATACTTTGGGCTCTTGGAAGACCCTGATATTCAGCCCGAAAGAAACGAATCATCATATGGGCAAAGGAAACCATCGCTATTATGCCTAAAATTCCATAAAGTAATGGTATATTAACAAATAAATGTATATATTTAGGATGTAAGCCATGTTCTGCTGTTTTCTTGGAATCTAAGTTGTATTTTATAAAATTCCACGGAGTAAATACAAAATTATTTATACCTATATTTATGGTTTGTATTTCTCCGGCTGTTAAGTGTTGATAGTACAAAGAATCACATAAGATAAAGAAAGCCGTGCAGGGTATGGCACTTAAACAAAATAAAATCATGCGTAAATGAAAATCGGAAAAGGTTACACTCTTAGTACCCATGCCCCTTAACAACCAATAGAACACCATAGGCGAACCAAATAATAAAAAAGTTGGACGATTAAATACCCCTACCACACATATAGATGACATAGCAAATAGTCTATTAAAATTATGAGCTGGTAATGCATTTTTAAGTTTCCATATTTTAACGCGTTCCCCTATAGAGGCCGCTTGGTCATATTTTTCCTCTAAAAATTCTTTTTTATATACTACGGTATTGGTATTAATCATACACTCGGACACCATATACAATAGCAAGGAACATAAAGACATTTCTATCGTATTGGAAAAGGTGTGAGTACCATAAACTAACATGACCCAACTACTGCCCAATGCCAACAAGCGTATTTCATATCTTAAGCTATACAAACAGCAAACGCGATATAAACACCAGTCATTTACAAACGATAAAATGCAATAAATAAGTCTAGGAAACACTAAATAAGTATAACTAACCAAGATATCTGTGCTGAAATAATTCTTTAAGTACACAGCAATGAATTCCAAAAAGCTCCACGGGACTCTTAGCAATATAAGAGGCAAGGTAATGCTGCGTATCGGCAAAGAGGTGTTAAACTCCCATGTCCTTACATGCTCCAAGCGAAAATGGTCTCCTTTAAAAACAGAATATTTATTTACAAAATACTTTTACTGTTAAATATTTTTACAAAAAACTTACCATTTATTACCTCTACAGTTTGGAAAAATTCATCTGGATGCACATAACCCAGCTGAGGTATAAAAACCAACACTATTCTGAGCACAGCAAAAAATAAATATGTACACAAGTTCTCATCATTATTTGTACGTTTCTTAGACCATAATTGGTTTATATTTATGGCCATTTTCATGATTTTACTGAACTTTAAGTAATATATTACAAAAAACTAAACTCAGGAAAAAATCAAAACATTTCTTTTTAGCAAATTTTGGGAGATGACGTGATTACGTTTATAAACGTTCACAATAGTTTGTTATTGTTTATTTGTTATAACAATCACAATAGTTTGTTATCATTTTTGTTTTGGAGTGCTGCCAGTGTGTAAAACAGCTGTTAGCTACACTGTAAGAAATGTAGAGAATAAAATGATAACCAATGGCCGTTTTCTCATTAGGCGATTATATTTTTCTCCCTACGAAAAACTGCAGATTAAAGAAATATTGGCAAAAATGCATTTTCCTTTAATTTGAGTACCCACACATACTGGGCGGGGCGGTTTTTTGGATTGAAGGGGCCCCACGGTCCTCAACCTCCTTAACATTTAATTTTGGTTTTATTTTTGTGCAAAGAAAATTGCATTTCAGTCGAAATTTTTGATGTACAGATAAATTTTTACATGTTTTTCAAGAGGTGCTGCCAACTGAAAATAATATATTGAGAACACCAAAATCGTTAACCCTGCGGCCACACGGTCAAGTTGTTCTTGATAGTCTTTTGCATATACTGCTTGCCAAAATTTACATAAATTGAAAGCTGTGACGTAGGCTGCACTCAATTTGTAAGCAATTTACTTCCAAGATGTCAACAACAACAGAGAAAAACTTGTACTCAGCTGTTAAATTGAAAGTAAATTGCCAAACAAATGGAAAGGTGAATTTAAAAAGTGTGAGTGTGTTAGTAAAAAACTGAGAGTGTATTGCAAATTGAAAGGAATTGAAAGGCAAAACTTGATCGTGTGGCCACCAAGTAACGGACAGTTTATCAGTTCAATAAATTTATTTCGAGATCAAGTAACAGACGGTTTGTTGACACATTGAGAAAACGGCTATTAGTGTGGTAACCTATAACAAAATAACTATTTTTTTAAACACATATGTACATACAAAATATTTTTTAACATGTTTTTATTTTTTTTTTATGTTATTGTATTTTTAATCCAGATTTTTTAGTTAAGCTTTTTTTTTTTTTTTTGTAATTTAAGTTTAGTTACAGTCACACAGATAATAGTACGTACCCCATAAAATTTTTTAATTTTACAAACATTGGTGATACATATTTAAAAAATATAAATTTTCATATTAATTCGAATGGGTATTCTAAGTCAAATTACAATTTTAAAAGCTTTTATACTTAAATATGTAGTCTTATTCCTTCAATATTTTCAAGAAATATTTTCTATGCACTATTTTCCAAAGTGTCGAATTTCCACGGCTGTTGTTTTATAACTTTTACTAACAATACTTTTTATAAATCGCTTAACTAGTGGGGAAATTTTGGGTGGGCGTCCAGTTTTTGATTTGCTTTGCTAGGGATTGAGACTCAGGCAAATTTTTATTTCCGCCTGCACTGTAGACTTGGCACAATTTTAAAAATTGAACTCAAGAAATTCCCATCGTTCCTTTACTTTAAAATATGTTCACGCATTTCGTTATGTACTTTGTTTTCTTACCTATTTTAACCAAACAGTAAATTTTTTTCTAAAATTACTGCATTATTTAAGAATCTGCTTCTAAATTTAGCTTACCTCCCGTATCTTATTTTTTCTTTAAATCTACTTAATTTTAAAAGTATTTTTTTCTGCTATCAGATTAATTTTTAAGTGTAAAGTGACCCGAACTTTTTGTATTTTGATTTTGACAGTGTGTGCAAATGCAAGCAAAAATATCGATCAGAAATCCAGGGTTATTCTTTAACTCCAATTTTAGAGGGAGTACGTACTATTATTTGTGTGACTGTTGGTAGATATTTTTAATTAAAAACAAGTTAGAGTGCTATATTCGGCTGTGCCGAATCTCTGATACCCTCCACCGACAGTTCGAATGTTTAAGGAGTAATATCTGTATGATGTTATTATTATCTTAAACTGTGACGATTTGTTTTTAATTATGGTTTTAGACGACTAAACTGTTTTCCGGTAGTAGGGTTTATATGGGGCCTAGGGTAAATTATGGACCGATCATCACGAAATTTCACAGCGTCATTTCTAGTTCTTTAAAACTGTGACGTACCAATTTCTGTTATGCTAGCATTATTAATTATGGTTTAGGTGTACTAAACTCTTTTCCGGGAGTAGGGTTTCTATGGGGTCTAGGGTAAATTATGTACCGATCTTCACGAAATTTCACAGTATCATTTGTAGTCCTATAAAACTGTGACGAGCCAAAATTTGTTATGATTGCATTATTTTTACGGTTTTAGGCGTACTAAACTGTTTTCCGGGAGTAGGGTTTCTATGGGGCCTAGGGTAAATTATGTACCGATCTACACGAAATTTCCCAGTATCATTTGTAGTCCTATAAAACTGTGACGAGCCAAAATTTGTTATGATTGCATTATTTTTTGCGGTTTTAGGCGTACTAAACTGTTTTCCGGGAGTAGGGTTTCTATGGGGCCTAGGGTAAATTATGTACCGATCTTCACGAAATTTCACAGTGTCATTTGTAGTCCTATAAAACTGTGACGTACCAAATTTTGTTAGGCTAGCGTTATTTTTTACGGTTTTAGGCGTACTAAACTGTTTTCCGGGAGTATTGTTTATATGGGGCTTAGGGTAAATTATGGAAGGATCATCACGAAATTTAACAGCGTGATTTCCAGTCAAATAAAACAAATTTTTGCAAAATCTTATCTCATTCCGTGCCTTGTTCCAGCATTTATGTTATTTTTTGTAACAAAATTATCAATTTTTTTAGGTGGTGGTTCCACATTTTGATTCATAGCTCTGGTCCTACTGAACCGATTTTGCTGGATTTCAATACCAAACTGCTTAGGATAACTACAAGCAATTTGGCACCAAGTTTGTTCATTTCTTTATAGTTGTTCAAAAGTGAGCGTGTTTTCAACAGATGGACAGACGGACATGGCTAAATCGACTTAGAATTACTCAAGGACCCAGAATATATATACTTTATGGGGTCTGAGATGAATAATAAAAAAGTTTCACACGGAATGACAAACTTAATATACCCTCTTCACAACTAATTGTGGTGGAGGGTATAAAAAAAAATCTCCAACGGATTGATTTTGGCAGTTTTTCCGCTTAGTTTATCCCCAATTTAAGCAGGCAAACATATGGAAGGGAAGCATTTTGTTTGATAGCAAATTACGGGTGGATAAGAGATAATGGTTTTTGTGTTCGGTACTCGGCGACACGCTTTGCTTTCATTTTCTTTGTGACATATACATTGCTTTTTGAGAAAAAAAAAAACAATAGTAACAGAACCTTTCCGGCAACATGTTCGTTTAGTGAGCGCGGATGAAAAAACAAAAGAGAATTCCAGATGTTTTCCTTCCAAATGTTCGCTCGTCTAAGCTCGGACTAAGCACAAATACATTTACCAATGCGATACACATAATCACAACAGTAAAAGAAAAAGAGACATTTGTCACAAAAAAGAAACCACAAAAATTTTTAACGGTCTTTTATTTTGTATGTTAGTAAAAAATCAGAGAAAACAAAAAAGTTATACCCGCATGTGTTACGTTTCTTTTGCATGCAAACAAAACCAGTTGATTGACAGACATGAACAAGTAAAGGTTAAACTCACACAAGCAAAAAAATTTATACAATACAAAAAAGGAAACGGAAAATAAGAAAAATAATAAAGTGAAGCCTGAAGATATGCAATGTATAGAAAGTATAAAGTCATTATCTTCTGGATCTAACTCAAACGCCTACAGCGAAGAATTAGATGAAATAATCGAATGTGTTTGGCGCCGAAGTAAACTAAGCGCCATAGAATTTGTTATTTATGCTTATGTGGTGCCTTCCCTGGCATTTTTTGGTTTATGTGCTAACTTTATAAATGCCATTGTATTTATGAGACCCAAAATGACACCGTCAGCTTTTAGCTATTTGGCTGCCCTGTCTTGGTTAGACTGTATATCATGCGTGCTAATAACACTAACTGCCTTTTCGCGTAGTTTTCTATATTCAAGTACGTTTTGGATGGCATATGATTTTCAGTGGCAAACTGCCTTATTTGGTATTACCACGGGAGCCGCAAATCTTGTTTTGGCCTGTGTCAGTTTGGATCGTTTTATTTATTTGCGTTGGGGCATACCGAATGGCACACCCAAATTTTGTAGACGTATTGTGGCTAGGAGAATGATTTTAGCCGTAATTTTATTAGCCTTTGTGGTGAATGTGCCATATTTTTTTGTATTTGTGGTTAATAACGATGGTACCTTTGAAACAACAAAATTTTTCTTTTCCAAGTGAGTAATTTATGATATGATATATGTTTTGTTTTTTGTGTTTTTGTTTTTGCTTTTTTAACACTAAACAAAAAAAATAAAGTCTCTTCTGTTGTTTTAATAATAATGGATTTGTGTAGACGCTTCAAAAATTTACTACCGTTATAAATTAATGTAATTGATTCTAGATAAGATACCTTGATAACAAAGTTGCCATGTCGATAAATATTGTAAAAAGTTCAATTCGGAAGTAAGAAATTGTCAATGTTGGATGCAGTCAATTATGCTTAATAACCTTAGCCATCTTTTTTTTTTAATATTATTGCTTCTACTTCATACATATAAGTTTGTCATTCCGTTTGTAGCAACAAAAATATTGACCTTATAGTTCGTAAAAGTTTGCTATTAAAATTCTCCCAGATCGATGCACACATGGCTGAGATATGAACAAACAACCTTGACATACATAATGCTTTTATTTAGTATTGCAAAACTAGATTGATTCATTTTTATCCAAGCCGCAAGAGAAATATACAAAAAAAATGGATTAAGCAACTGAATTCATTTTTTTAAATGAGCGAGGAAAATTAAATTTGACTTAAATAAATAAGCTTAAAGTATTGTAAATTAACCAAATCAACAATCATTTTGGCATTTCCATTTTGACGTGTCGTGATATTTGTACCACAAAATGTAAAAAATTAAATGAAGAAGTCAAATTTGTAAAAAGGGTTTTTATATATACAAAGTAATGAAGTAGCACTATATTCAAACAAATAATTACAGCAATCGACGCTAAGACTGCGAACAAATGAGCAAGACGTTTTGTATAAAACCTTTTTTAATAAACTTTGGACTTATATAGATTTATTTTTCAAGCTATCAAATTTCAAAATCTTTGCTCGTTTTAAGGTAAATATGGAAATTTTCAGCGAAAAGTCTCCTTTTTTTAATGTAACGCCAGAATGCAAATAAGGTTGTATTTTAGGACCATGTTGTAAACCGTTATCCCTTTTGTTACTTAATGTAGAGCTAGTTGCGCTTTACACCAAAATATAAAAAAGTAAAATATACATATAAAATCTTTTGAGAAACAATTTAAATTACTTCTTGCGTTACGTTACTAAAAGTAGACTTTTTGCTGGAAAAAATTAAAAAAAAAATCTTTTTGAAAAATCAAGATTCGAACCTTAACAAAGATAACCAAAATGATTTGATCTTATTTGGAAACTTTGGCTCTTGCCGTTATCCAGAAATACCGAAAAAACAAATTAAAATAACAACAAAAACAAGGGATTTTTGGTAAAATTAGAGGTAGTCGTGGTTTTTTGCTCATATCTTCGTCATTGTTGGATCGATCTGGCTGATAGCAAAATTAAACGGAGTATATGTGACATAAAAATATTTCTTGGGCCTTTGGAAAACCCATTTAAACATACACACGGACAGACGGACAACCGGATTTGAACATCTCTTCTCATAAGGACCGAGAATATATATACTCTATAGGGTGTAGGATCAATATTGTGGAACTTACAAACGGAATGACAAAGTTATATATACCCTCTTACCTTCGGTGAAGGGTATAAAAATATTAAAATTTAAATGAAATATTAACATTTAGCAGATTGAGAAATAATATTGAAATAAATTTATATAATTATGTATATGGCAATTATATAGTCTTTTGTCAATACTTCTTACATTGATTTCTCTTCTCACAAATATATGTAACTACATTTTTTAATGGATGTGTTTGCCGGGTTCTGAACTAGATCAGCTCAGAACTCCACAACGAATCAGAATATCTGGTATTACACACGGAATGTCAATTAAGAGTAGAAATCTTTAAAAAATTCATGAGAGATAAAATGTCAGAGCAGCCATTATCTCTACTATCAGTGAAGTTTAGTCAAATACCGTAGAAATGATAAAATTTTATTTTGTTTATGAAAAGTGTTTACGTACATACGTTGAAGGGATAAATGGTAGCATGTCTTATCAGTGCCGTTTTTCAAAATATGTATCATATCAAACGACAATACGAATAATTAAATAGACAAATAGTCCTATTTAAATGATGATTGAAGTTGAATAAATATTATTTTATTAAAAAGAATCAGGAAAATAAAAGAACTTATAAATCTGTTAGGAGTAATTTTTATACCCAGCACCAACAATATGGGGGTACATTGATTTTGTCATTCCGTTTGTAACACATGAAAATAGTCATCGGAGACCGCATTGTGGATTCTTTTGATATTCAAAGACCAAGGCACGATAGAGATCTCAATAAATGACTTAGAAAGATGAAATTTGGTAAACATGAAAATTAAAGTCCTAACAATGGAGCATAGCCTGAAGTAGTCAGATTTAAGATTTTTGGACTTCTGGGCGGAGAATTAAGAGAAAAAGGGGTGTGCTTATATTACATTTTAGCTAATTTTGAAGCCCCTTAATAACAATGAAGCTTAAATTTGCCAAGCATATGTTACTGACGTTGGCCTTAAAGTAGTTTTTTTACCTGTCTGGCAGGGACAGGTTCAACAGCTAGTAGTTTAATAATTTCTATGCGCTTAATTCTTTAACGTGTTTTTATTTGTGTTGGGTATCATAAATTCGTCACGGCCGAATATAAACTTCTCATTTTTTACGATTAATAATTAATGCTTTTCCTTCCAGATACTATATGATTCATAACTGGCTCACATTTATTTTGTTGACACTATTGCCCGCCATATTTTTGATGGTCGGCAACACGGCTATTTTAATAGCATTTTGCCAATGGAGTAGACAAAGTAAAAAATGTCAAACTAATTGCCCCAACTCTAACAACAATAAAAATGCTCAAAATCGTTATAAGGTATCAAAATATCAAAATTTGTTCTTAAATTCTTAAATTTTTTATTTAAATTCTCAACAGCATCAAATGAAACTAACCTTTACCATCGTTATTGTTATAACTCTATACCTAATTGGGGAGTTACCCGCCACTTTAACCTCGCGCAAAAGTGCCGTTAATCTATTATATGGCGGAGATGTTTCCAAAGTAGATTTCAAGACCCTGCAACGTTTAGAGGTAATTTGCATAATATTTAATGCCATACAACTTAGCATGAATATTATTGTTTATGCTGTGATAAATCCTTCATTTGTGGCGGAATTCTGCAGTTGTCTTAAAGGAGCTTCAAATGTATGCTTTCGTTTTATGGGCTGCAAGGCAATGTCCAGTTGTTGGCAGAAATGTTGTAAACCAGCCTATAAACCGACGAAGAAATATAAAAACTCTGAATGTGTTAATGATTCGCTAAACCATGAAAATCCTGCGTGCAATGAGCAGATCATAAATAATATTTATGGGCATGTTAAAGATGCAGAAGAAAGTACACTAGATGTAACCAGTAATAAAAAGAGTGTAAAGCAGGAACTGGAAATTTCGGTTATTTGTATATCAAATTTAAAACAATCCTATGATAATCTGTCATTTAATTTAGAAAAAGAATAAAGGAAATGGATTATAATAAATGGGTAAAGTAAAGCATTTTTATTGGGTCTGTATGTATATTGCAAAAACTTTTTTAGCTTTTGATTAAACTAAAACAGGTTTACTGATTAAGCAGTTTACATTGGGGATTGGTAATAAGGATAAAGAGATTAATAATTAGGAAAATTGTAAATCTGAACCGAAACCTTAAGCTCTAGTACTAAAGATATTTATCAATGCTTAAAGCATTATTTACTGTCCGGACGGATCCAGCAGACGGGCGTTAATCAATATTTAAAGTGATATTATAAAAGGCTACGACCACTTTTTGTTAGTGTTACAAATAACAATACAAACTTGTAGTACCAATAGGCTTAAATCATTTTAAATAAATTTATATATTAATCAATTCAGAGTTAAGAAAAAATTGTTTTTAACAACATTTTTGTTTCAGTGTAGATTAATATACAGAGTTGTATTATAAAGCATTTAGAATTACTGTTATTTAAACGTCAGCTAAAGAAACTTTTTGATGTAGTTAATAAAACATAACGGTATAATAAGAACGGTTTTAATATAAATTGAGCTAATTTAAAAAAAGACGTAATAATGTAATAAGAAAAGTATTGAAACATAAATCAAATACATACATATGTGTTTACAAATAATATTTTGCAACAAAAAAAACTTAACAGGAAAAAAATATTTAACCTATTAAAAAAAACCAAGAATACCAACTACATACATATTGATTTTTCCAATATTGCATTTATTTATTCCGCCATAAATGTTATTCTTCTCATATAAACACACACTAACAAATGCAAAAATTTTAAATTAATTAACAAACAATTAAAAACTCACGGTAACAAAATTAGTTATTAATTTAATTACATAAAATGGAGAGTGTAGAACAGGATGATACTCATGATATTTTCCAAGAATGCGATAATACGCCACTAACAAAAGAAGAATGTGAAGAGTCCTTGAGTGACCTAAATTTGCAACACATAAAATTAACAGCCATTTGTGGTTCTACAATCGAAAAGAAACATAAAACTCTTGATAATTTTTCAATTTTGCAAAAATTTAATAACAATCATCACGTTGTACATGTTGGGGTTATTATTGTCTTAGTAACCATTTACTTGGGCATTACCAGCGTGCAAAAATGTCTAGTCAGTTGTGTGGAGAATACTTCAATTACCGAACGAGTACAACAACATAAGAAGGAAATGTTAAATTACCTCCAGCAGCCAGAAAAACATGAAAAATCACACATTTTAGAGAGATTTTTAGAATACAAAGATATATGCAAGGACTTGGAAGTTTTTACCAAAGATATGGAACAAGAAGTAAAAGAAGAAGATGAAGAAGTACAAAAGGCAGAAAGTAATAAGAAAAATAATGACTTTAATACAAATAAGGTTTTGAAGGATATTGAGGTCGACAAAGGAGATGGTATTGAAAAAGACAATAGTATAGAGGTTGAGGAAAGTAGTGGTTCGAGTGGTAATGGCGACTGTACACACAATAAACATAAGAAATCAAAATATTCCATTAAAACTACTAATAACAAAAACGGTTTCAATAAATATAATAAATCGGCCAAAATCAAATATCAAAAACAACAAAAAAAGGAATTGAATCTTAACAAAAAAAACTCTACAGCGGAACCAATTATCTATTTATTTGCTTTAGTATTTATCTATTTACTTCTAAAAGCTGCCTCGGATATTAATCAACATTATAAATCGGTGAGTACACATAAATATAAAATAAAAATTGATATTTTTTTAGTCAGGCTTGAGTTCATCAAATTTAATTTTCATTAAATTATTTTTACTGAATGAAGGAATTTTTACAATATGAAATTTTTATTAAAAGTAATTGATAATTTTCTTGGCTGAGCTGGGGCTCGAAACCAGGTTGAATTAACATGTTTTAGGCATCACTACATTCTTTCATCAGAATTCTTTGAGTAATAACCTCTACACCACTACGGTGCCTGCCAGCCAACAGTCAAACAAACAGGCAGTTAATTTTCATTAAATTATTTATACTGAAGGAAGGAATTTTTACAACATGAAATTTTTATAACAACTTATTGATAATTTTCTTGGCTGAGCTGGGGCTCGAACCCGGGTTAAATTTACATGTTTCAAGATTCACCACATTCTTTCATCAGAATTCTTTGAGTTCTAACCTCTTAAAATATCAAAAATTAAAAATTAACAGTTTAACAAAAAATCACAATTGTCCTTAAAATAAAAATTTTGTAAATGTAATAAAATAAATTTTGAGGTTTTCAGTTTTAGTCAATTCGGTCAAAAATTTGATTTTAATGTAAAGCCCAATTATAAATAAAACTTCTCCTAGAGTTTCTTCCATTTCGCCTTTTTTTTTTAATTAAATAGAAAAAATAGGAGAAGGGAAAAAACTCATGGGGAATTTTTATTCATATGAATTTTTATGGAAAATATTAATTTCTTGGTTTAAATATCAATGATTAAAATTATTTTTTGTAAAATTTGTGTTATTAATTTAAATCCGCCTAAATAATATCTGATGAAATTTAATCACACTTTTTGCCAAAAATAATTTTTAGTTGTTAGAAAGTCTGGGATCATACTATGAAAGTTTTCTTTCAGAAAGTCTGAGTTTATTGGTGAGAGGGGAAGAGAACATGCTTTTCTTTTCTCCTCTCTCACCTATAAACTCAGACTTTCTGAAAGAAAACTTTCATAGTGTGAACCCAGACAAATAATGGTTGTATTCTAAATTTATGTTTTCTTTTTTTTTGCAGAATTAATTGTTATTTTCTAAAGGTGCTATATTAATTAATAATTATTTCTGTCAAAAAATAAATATATAGCAATTATTTTTGCATAAATCAGAAATAAAAAATATTTCTGCAAAAAAAATCATAAAATGAAAAATATTTCTTTAATTATAAAACAATTATTTTGACATTTAAATATACATACGCATATATTTTTTTCTAATTTTTCTAGCAAAATAAAAATGATAAACGTTTAAGACGTTGTTCTTTACAATCCTATGCCCAAACCCATCGACCGGATCGTCGAGCATCAAAAGGTATTTCAGCTAAAAGTTTGCCGAAATTTTAAACAAAATTCTAAATGTCAACTAAATATTTCAAAAAGCATTTAAAGTATGTACTAAAAACTACATAAAAAAAGAATATTTGCAATTATAATCAAAAAAATAATCGTTATTAAAATCTAATTTTAAACTAGTGCAAATATTATAAAAAAAAAGAAAACATATTTTAAAAAAGAACTAATAGCTTTAAAAATAAATGTCCGAATACTTTTGTGAAATAAATTAAAAAAAACACTTTGAAAGTTGTTCAGTTCAATGCTGCCCAGTTCTTACTGCCTCTTTATTAAAATCAATATGTTATATACTTAATACAAAAATAGGGTACAATATTGCTTAATACTAAAAGTTCATACTCTTGCTTAAATCATCAGTTTTGATTTAAGCGAGAGTTTATTGTAACACTTAAAATTCTTTGAAATATTATTTTGACAATAAAAGTTCAACAAACGAGAGTTTGTTGTAACACTTAAAATTCTTTGAAATTTTGACAATAAAAGTTCAACAAGCGAGAGTTTGTTGTAACACTTAAAATTCCAAGAATTTTAAGTACTTAATAAAATCGATTTGGAAAATAAAGAATTTTAAAGTATAGATGTATGTGTGTTGGCTTGCGTTTGTTTAGTAATAAATTTGTCATACACACATACATGTATAAAAATGTAACATTTATAATATAAATGTTCTAGCGGTTATAACACCCCCACCGTTAGATTGAGGCTCCGGCGAAATTAGAACTTTACTTTTAGGTTTCATATAGAATAAAATTAAAATCAATATCAAAATTGCAAGTATTATTATTATATTAATGCTTATATTAATAATTTTTGATTTATTGTTATGGTAAAGTATTTTTTTAATAGTTTCTTCATATTTAATTTGCTCTAAGTATAGAGTTTCTAGTTTTAAATCAGCAAAAGTTGTATTAGAGTTTTCTTTTATTTTAGTTATAAAATTGGGTAAGATAAAATTTTCGTATAATTTTATTTTAACATTTGTAAAATTATTATCTAATGTATAAATTTCACAATTTTCGAATTTGATAAGAAAAGTGCCCGTTATTTTTAAGTCATATTTATTATTACAATTATGTGTTATTTTGGAATAAAAATTCTTAAATATTAGAATACCTGGTATTATTTCGTTTACACTGGTAATATCCATGGTTGTCATATTGCAATGGGCTTCTTCAAAATTAACAATATTTTCTAAGCAATTATCATTAATCTGTATTAAATTTTTCTTTAGATTTTCTTTAACATTTGTTTCATATATTTTATTATTTTTGCTAACAAGTACTCCGTTACTTTTAAGTGATATAGATTTGTTTTTTGAATTAGGTATTGGTTCAAATATAATTTTTGACAGTACAGAATTTGAATATTGTGGAATTAAAAGAATTATAACGATGTTTTCATTTTCAAATATTACTGCTACTTTGATATTAGTATAGCTATCAAAGCTGGTAATTAAATCTAGTTCTGTCTTCGTAAGTATGTCTGTTGGGATTATTCCTAATTTGCTGGAAAAAATTATTTGGCCAATGTCGTCCACATGGTTTTTTAAAAGGGTAATGTCATTATTTACTTGATATATGTGGCTTATAAGTCTAAATTCGTCTTCCAAATCTCTAATTTTATTTTGAAGAAAGTTTTTAAATTTATTGAAATAAGTGCTGATTACTATTTGTTTTTGGTTGATGTGATTGGTAATATTCTTAATTTGATTACTTATGAGATTATTAAAAGTTGTGAAATTATTTACTTGAGTTTTCATTGAATTGAGGGCATTGTTTATCTGAGTCTCGTCGTCGCTGTCCATAGATCCGGCAATATATTTTAACCCTTTTCCTAATACGTTAATAAGGCCTCTTTTTTCTCTGAAGTGCGGTTTTAAGTTACTTATTTTTACATTTAATATCTCATAGTTTTTTGTTATACTATCAAGTAGAGAGCTTGTTTCGGGGTTAGTTTTAGTAAGGCTGCTGTTTATTGTTTTTATGTTCTGCTGTAAGAGGTAAAGACTGTCTGTATATGCCGTTATGTTGATTACATGAAGGATTTTATTATATTGTTCAATTGTTTTAACTTCGTCCACTTTGATTGGGAGGTAACCATTATTACTTGTCAAGTCTTGGATGTTCAGTAGTTGCGCTCTTATGGGTGTGAATAAGATGAAAATTATAGTCCAGGTTTGCATCTAAAAATATATGTGCGTGTTAATCAATATCTAAGCATTGTTTGCTCTAATCTGGAATTTTTTAAATGGTTTAACATGGGTTTTGTAATATTTAAGATTTGTTTTATTCTCTTTTAGGTGTTCATTATCTATTTTGGTCGCGTTAATTTTCCTATACTTACGGTGGTTTTTCCCGCCTCTTATTTCCTTAATAAAATTTTCTCCGTTCTCTATTTCGACATCAGTCCTGTCTTTGTTTAATGTATTAATATATTTAGTTTTTTTTCGTAGTATTAGTTCATAAAATTTTGGGTATTCTTCTTCTGAGATTTTTCCGTTTATGAAGTCAATTGGTTTTACCTTTGTAGTACTATGTATTGTATTATTATAAAACCCTATTATTCTAGATATTTTATCTTCGATAGTTTCGTTGTGGGTTCTTTCGTCATGTCGCAAAAGTCTAATATGTTCATTAATGGTATTATGTAGTCTCTCGATGTCTGCATTCGAGGTGTGATTGCTATTGGAGGTATAGTGTATTATAACGTTTTCATCCTTTAAAAATTGTACTAATGGGATTGCTTTAAACCCGAGTTCGTTATCTGCAACAATTTTTCTTGGTTTACCATATATTGAGAAGTATTGAATAAGTTTTGATTTAAATTCTACCCAAGTTCTTCCACAAATTCTAAATGCTGAAGCGAATTTTGTAAATTTGTCTATTATAGTCAGAAATAGTTGTTTTTGTAAAGTATAGAAAACGTCAATATGAATAATGTCTCGAGGCTTGTTGGGTGTTTCTGTTATTTTATAGGGTACTTTAGGAGGCTTTCTGTCGTATTTTTCTACGTTGCATACTTCACAATTGTTTATAAATTGAGTTATTCTTAATTTAAGTTGAGGATGGTAGATTCGGTTTTTCAACTCTTCAAAAACTGCTGTGATACCTCTATGGTTCTTATCATGGTGCTCTATTTTTATTTCTTCACTTAATTTTCCTTCATCTTCTATGTCTTCTACCAAATTGAAACATCGTACTATTTTGAAATTTGTATTAGTTGAGAACAATTCGTCAAACGTCTCTTTGAAAACAGGAAAAAAATCGTCATCTATTAAGATTGCATTTAGTTGAGTGGGATTAAAATGCGTTTTTAGCAAAGTGATAGCACATTCTTTATCTAATTCTTTCATAAAGATAGTTTTTCTTTTGTTTTTAAAGACATTCCTATTTCTTATTCTAACTGATCCGGACGTTATCTTCTTTATAATAATTTGGTTTTTAAATAGGTTAATAGCTGTTGGGGTTTCTTTTATTGTTGTATCACTTAAATTCATCACGTTTATACTAATTGGTTCGTTTTCTATTCTTGACAATGCGTCGGCATTGCTGTTTTTAGTTCCCTTTTTATACTTTATATCATAATTAAATTCAGAAAGTCTTAGACGCCATCTCACGAGTTTAGAGTTTGGTTCTTTAATTGAAAAAAGCCACGTTAATGGTTTGTGGTCTGTTTCTATAGTGAATTTTCTTCCAAATAAGTAAGGCCTGAAATATTTTGTTGCCCATACTATAGCAAGTAGTTCTTTTTCGATGGTGCTATAGTTTATTTCGTGATCATTAAGGGTTCGACTAGCATAGCAAATTGGATGGTTGTCTTGAGATAAAATGGCTCCTAATGCATAATTGCTAGCATCTGTGGTAACTGTAAACTTCTTTGTAAAGTCGGGGTATGCTAATATTGGTTCATTAATGAGTAAAGTTTTTAGTGTATTGAAACTTTTTTGATATTCTGGATCGGAAATATTTAATTTTATATCCTTTTTTAAGTATTTTGTCATAGGTTTCGCTATTGCTGAATAATCTTTAATGAATTTCCTATAATAACCCGTAAGACCTAAAAATTGTTTGATTTGTTTTACGGTGGTTGGAATTCGAAAGTTAGATACGCATTGAATTTTTTTTGGATTTGGTTTTATCCCTTCAATTGTAACAATGTGTCCTAAAAATTCTGTTTCTTTTTTCAAAAATTCGGACTTGTCTAACTGAATTTTTAAATTGGCTTCTTTTAATTTTTCAAATATTAATTTTATAGAATTCAAATGTTCTTGTAGTGACGTGGAGAAGATAATCACGTCGTCTAGATATACTAAGCATATCTTATTTATATAGTCTTTAAGGACTGTATTCATTAATCTTTGAAACGTCGCTGGGGCTGTTTTTAACCCAAACGGCATCCTCAAAAATTCATAATGACCTCCTTCAACGCTGAAGGCTGTCTTATGAATATCCTCTTCTTCGATTTCAATCTGATGAAATCCTTTTGCGAGGTCGAGGGTTGTGAAATACTGGCATCTTCCCAGTTTATCAAGTATCTCCTCTATGTTGGGTATAGGATATTTATCGTCAATTGTAATCTCATTCAATTTGCGATAATCAATGACGAGTCTCCATTTGCTTTCCCCACTTGCATCGGCTTTCTTTGGCACAATCCAGATTGGGGCGGAATAGGGCGAATTGCTATCTCTTATTATATTACTTTCTAACATCTCTTGTATTTGTCTTTCAACTTCAAATTTGTGTATATAGGGGTATCTATAAGATTTTGAGACTATTGGAACATCGTTTATAGTTCTAATTTTATGTTTAATGGCGTTTGTAAAGCTAAGTTGTGTATTTTCTTTGAAAAATATTGATGAATATTTTTTTATAAGTAGTAAGAGACGTTGTTTTTCTTCAGAATTAAGGTGCTGTGTTCTAATTTGGTGTTCCAAGGTTTTATATTCTTTCACATTGTTACTATAATTGTCTACCTTCTGCGTAGCGATCATCCTATTAGAAATGTTGTACTGTTCTTCACAAAAAATTGATTTACTTTTTATCTCTTTTTTATCGTCAAAAAATATTGGTATATTCTGTCCATTTATTTGGATAGAATTATTTGCATAATTTATGCAAGCATTATATGTTTTAAGTATATCATTGCCTAGTAGGCCATCGTAATGGTTATGAAATTTTAAAACATAAAACTGTAGCATTTTATCAGTAATTTTAAATTCTTTGAATGCTGGAATTATTACTTTTTCTTTTACGTTTACTTCGTTTTGAATAGTTTTAATTATAAGGGGTTTAATTTGGTGTATCCACTTTGGATGACAAATTCCTGGGTTAATTATTGAATTGGTGGCTCCAGTATCCACTATTAATTTTATATGTCCTAATTTTGTTTTTATTTTTATATGTGGAAGTTGCTTCCCGAGGCTCTGTCCCGAAAATTTTCTGATATTACGTTAACATTAACGTCCATAGGTTCCTGTCGTTGTGTTGGTTGGAAGTTGTGGTTGTTGTGCCACTGAATGCTTTCCCTAGGTATATTTTGTCGGTGAAATTGGTTTTGGGGTCTTAGATCGGGTGCATTGCTTTGTCCATAGTGTTGTTGGACTGGGTTTCGTATTTCGTCTACCATTTTTACTAAATTCAGAGCAGCAGTAAATCTGTTTAAAAAATTAAATTCTAATATATTTTTGTTTATTATTATTTTTCTTATTTCTTGAATATTTTTTCCTTGCTCTTAATTTTATTAAAGTTATTTTGCGTAAAAAGCTTTGTAATCTTTCAATATCTTCTTCTTTAAGCGTGTATAATATAATTCTTTCTATCTCCGATTCTATATTAATTTTTTCAATTGTACGCATTTATGCATTTAAAAATAGTTTTAGGGTAATATAATAATAATAAAAAAAAAATTTGTGGAAATGAAATAACAATAATTTAGAATCGCCTTACTTTGTAGTGGAGTTGCTCGTTTCCTCTGGTTGGTGTTGCAGGACTTCGTTGTTAAAGTTGTATTTTTTTTTTTTTTTGAGGTTGTTTCCTTTATTGAACTTCTTCTTCTTAACTTTTTATTGAATGTTCTTCACGTTTTAAGTTTAATTACTTTCTTTTTCTATTTAGAAATATTTTCCTTTACGTTTTTTTTTTTTTTTAAACTTTCAAAGCAATTAAATTTCACAAAAAGTTCTTTTTTTTTCACTGCCTTCGATCTTTCGAGGGATTTCACAAAACAACAAAAAATTCGAAGAAACTACTTTTAATCTTTTAAAAGTATGTGTTTTTTTTTTGTGTCCTTTGATCTTTCAAAGAGACTTAAATTTAACAAATGTTTTTTTTTCCACGTCCTTCGATCTTTCGAAGGATTTCACAAAACAAAAAAAAAAAATTCGAAAAAACTACTTTTAATCTTTTTAAAGTATAAGTGTTTTTTGTGTCCTTTGATCTTTCAAAGAGACTTAAATTTCACAAAAGTTTTTTTTTCACGTCCTTCGATCTTTCGAACGGACTTACGTTACCGCGTTAATTCAATGATTTGAAACAAGTTATTTTCTCCTGAAAGGATAACACTCCGCGGAATCCTACCGACTGCGCCAAATAAATGTCCGAATACTTTTGTGAAATAAATTAAAAAAAACACTTTGAAAGTAGTTCAGTTCAATGCTGCCCAGTTCTTACTGCCTCTTTATTAAAATCAATATGTTATATACTTAATAAAAAAATAGGGTACAATATTGCTTAATACTAAAAGTTCATACTCTTGCTTAAATCATCAGTTTTGATTTAAGCGAGAGTTTATTGTAACACTTAAAATTCTTTGAAATATTATTTTGACAATAAAAGTTCAACAAACGAGAGTTTGTTGTAACACTTAAAATTCTTTGAAATTTTGACAATAAAAGTTCAACAAGCGAGAGTTTGTTGTAACACTTAAAATTCCAAGAATTTTAAGTACTTAATAAAATCGATTTGGAAAATAAAGAATTTTAAAGTATAGATGTATGTGTGTTGGCTTGCGTTTGTTTAGTAATAAATTTGTCATACACACATACATGTATAAAAATGTAACATTTATAATATAAATGTTCTAGCGGTTATAACACTTTAACTCAATGGAATTTTTACCCCCATATACCTACTTTATATTTATAATAGATTAAAGTATATGTATGTATGTATATCAACCGTGAATGTGTGCAATTCTATATGTACTTGTAGTTTTTAAATGAAAAAAAAAATTTGTATGTTTAAAACTAACTATGAATGTATTTTATACTATATAATTGTAATTCATACTAAATGTAATTTTTTTATAATTTATATTTGTAAGTTTTAATACTTAACTAAAATTAAAATATATTAATAAATTTTTGGTTAAGTATTGAAACTTTTAAATCACCCCTATTATATAAGTCGTTTTTTATGTCGACTTCAATTTTAATTTAATGTCACATCAAGTCGAACGACTACATTCCTTCGACGTTAATTTGGTATTTTCTAAGAATGCCGTGTCGATGTCGACTATTTATCGAAAATTTTACAAAAAGAAATCCCATCTCTAATTATTTTTTTCTTCCGACGTAAAAGCTATGGTTACACCAAAAAAAAATTTGAAAAACGTTTGATTATGCATAACGTTTGCTAGTTTTTAACAGCATCTAACAGTTTATTAATTACATTAATAACATACTTCTACAATTTTTTTTAGAAACAAAGTTTTGTAAATCAACCAAAATCGGTAAAATGAAAGTTAAAAATATGTAGATCAATTGAGTGGTCACTCTTTTTCGGGTTCTTTCTTCAAGTATTTGTTAAGTGTTTGTTTTTTAATTAATTTTTATTAAATTAAAAAGTATGTTTTGTGAAAACAAAAGTAAAGAATTCATCCTGCAGATTTAGTTATTCAAGCTCTAATCCATAATTCTGGGGATTTGGCCGAAGTCTTAAATCTATTTTATGCATTTAAAACACAGGTGTTTGATAAACATTTGGTGAACTAATTTAAACATTAAACTTTAACAATTATTTATAAAAATTCTTTAAAGTTTGCATTTTTTATTCCAAAAGTATTTAATAAATATATTTACTTTCTAACTTAATTTTTTTTTACTTTCATTTGAGTCGTCGTAAAAGTTCCTGTCGACTAAAACATTATCAGTTATACTCGAAGTCGACTTAAGATCTCCGTAGAAAATACCCAGCACCTGTCAATAGTTAACGATTGTTGCAGTTAATAACGATGAAGAGAATACAATTATTGTTCCGCTGTTGTCGACTTGAGTTGACGTTGACTGTCATAAAATAGGGGTTAATATTTAAATTTCTATCTATTAAACTCTCTTTCACTCACTCACTTTAAAAACACTTTTGTAAAAAATTTTCCTAATCCTACACAAACACACATATTCTTAAAAAAAATAAACTCGGGTCTAATTCCGGCATTATATATTGATTAAAATATACATTTTAATTTTATTGTAATTTCGATTGGTATGGAATGCCGTAATTTGACTTCTGAACTCCCAGACTGTACTTTTGTATATAAATGTTTACTTTATATATGTATGTATGTACTATTTTATGCATACCCTGAGACTATATTTTGTTTAGAAAACTATTTATAGAATTAGAAAATTTGTTGCAACCTATAAATGTGTAATTTATTTGTATTAACTAAGAAAAATTATTGAAAATTTAATAAAAAAAAATAATAATAATTAAACTCTATTGTTGGCTTTAACTATTTGCCTTAATGTTTTTGTCAGCAGTAAAGGAAATGCCTGTCAAAAATTTTATTTTAAATGTTTTAAGTTTTTCTTATTAGTTCTTATTGTATACACTAGAAGTATATCCAGAGTATTAGTACACTCATTCGCGGTCGGAAATTGTACTTTCAAATGCTAGTATAACCTGGGTATTAAGGTGCAGTTGTGCCAGTCACCCCCTAGAATGAAAGATATGTCAATGAAGTTAAGTAGGAAATAATTTATTTTCCTACTTCCCATATTTTATTTTATTTATTCATTTAGCTCTTGAATTGTTCTTGGCTTATTGACGTCCACTTTTTCTTTAAAATATCCCCAAAAAAAGAAGTCCAACGGTGTCAAATCACATGATCACATTGAGATAACACGCCCATTAAATTTCTCGCGCAAGAGCCATTGTTTCGTTGGCTGTGTGGCAAGTAGCACCATCCTGTCGGAACCACATATCGTCCAAGTCCACATCCTCAATTTCTGGCCACAAGAATTCCGTTACCATCTCGCTATAGCGAACACCATTCACGGTAACTGCTTGGCCGACCTCATATTCGAAGAAGTACGGTCCGATGTCGTCGCCAGCCTATAAACCGCCTCAAACAGTCACTCTTCGTATATGCATCGGCCTTTCAACAATCGCTCGTGGATTCTAATTCGCCCAAATGCGGCAATTCGGCTTGTTAACGAATCCACTGAGGTGAAAGTGTGCCTCGTCGCTAAAGAAAAAGTGCACGAATCGCATTTTGATGTAAACACCCATTTTCGTAAAAGGCTTAAACAATCTTAACACGCTGCTCAAGGTGTAGCTTACAATTAACATCGTGCATTATGGTTGTACCATCTTTTATAAAGCGCCGCCAATTAAAGATCTCGGTGTATCGCATATCATTGTTTATGGCTTGACTATGGTTTAATTTTTGCTTTCGGTGACTTTGATATAATAAAATTTTGTACATAAGTTTCCATTGTCGTTAGGATGAAGCCTATTGAAAATGGTGAGAATCCGTCCATAATTTCAAATGGCCATCATACAAAATTTCTTTCCGGAGACTTTCGAAAAATTTTCAGTATATACTGTGGTGTGTGGTATGAAATGGTGGGCTTGACCGACTATACTTTCGCAATTGTTTTATTATAAATTGTTTTTTTTTTTTTAACTATCAGCCATGTCACAGAGTACAATTCCGTTTGGAATGATTACGTTCGGAACCGAAGAAAGCATATTTGCTTATTGATAGAAAGTGTATTTTGATAGTTTTTTGGACTATCAGATACAAAAAACTCCCATTCCGTTCATGAAAACAAAAATGGTTTCATTCCGAAAATTTTTTTCGTCATTTTCTAAAGCACCAAAATACGGAATGAATTCCGTTTCCGAACAGAATTGTACTCTGTGATATGGCTGTATATTGTTTTTATACCCTCCACCACAATTAGTTGTGAAGAGGGTATATTCAGTTTGTCATTCCGTGTGAAACTTTTTTACTATTCATCTCAGACCCTATAAAGTATATATATTCTGGGTCCTTGAGTAATTTTAAGACGATTTAGCCATGTCCGTCTGTCTGTCCGTCTGTCCGTCTGTTGAAAACACGCTCACTTTCGAAAAACTCAAAAGAAATCAACAAACTTGGTGTCAAATTGCTTGTAGTTATCCTAAGCAGTTTGGGATTGAAATTCAGCAAAATCGGTTCAATAGGATCTGAGCTATGAATCAAAATGTGGAACCACCACCTAAAAAAAATTGATAATTTTGTTACAAAAACTAACATAAATGGTGGAAAAATGCACAGAATGATATAAGATTTCGCAACAATTCGTTTTATTCAACTGGAAATCACGCTGTGAAATTTCGTGAAGATCCGTCAATAATTTACCCTAGGCCCCATATAAGCCCTACTTCCGGAAAACAGTATATTAAGCCTAAAACCCTAACTAACAATGCTATCATTACAAATTTTGGCACGTCACAGTTACATAGGACTAGAAATTAAACTGTTAAGTTTCGTGAAGATCGGTCCATAATTTACCATAGGCCCCATATAAAACCTACTTCCGGAAAACAACTTAGTACGCCTAAAAACGTAAAAAATATTGCTATCATAACAAAATTTTGTACATCAAAGTTTTATAGAACTAAAAATAAATCTTTGAAATTTCGTGAAGATCGGTTCATAATTTACCATAGGCCCCATATAAACTTTACTCCCGGAAAACAACTTAGTACGCCTAAAAACGTAAAAAATAATGCTATCATAACAAAATTTGGTACATCAAAGTTTTATTGGACAAGAAATAAAATTGTGTTATTTCGTGAAGATCGGTCCATAACTTACACTGGGCCCCATATAAACCTTACTCCCGGAAAACAGTTTAGTACGCCTAAATCCGTAAAAAATAATGCTATCATAACAAAATTTGGTACATCAAAGTTTTATAGAACTGGGAAAAAGACTGTGAAATTTCGTGAAGATCGGTCCATAATTTACCCCAGGCCCCATATAAACCCTACTACCGGAAAACAGTTTAGTCGCCTAAATCCATAATTAATAACAAATCGTCACAGTTTAAGATAATAATAACATCATACAGATATTACTCCTTAAACCTTCGAACTGTCGGTGGAGGGTATCAAAGATTCGGCACAGCCGAATATAGCACTCTAACTTGTTTTTTTTTTTTTTGTTTTTTTGATAAGTATCTTTTCTAACAAAAATTTTTTTGATTTGGTAAATTTCAATTTTAATATTCTACATTTTTCATTTATTAAAAATATTTTTCAATGGCCTCAAGATGTAATTCATAATATTTTAAAGTTTTGAAATTTGTTAAGGTATTCAGATCGATTTTAGCATAAAAATTTATTTGGATTTTGGTTTTTTAAACTTTATTGAAACTATTTTTAATAAAATGTTTTTCATATTTAACTCCTCTTTTTTTATTACACTAACTTCTACTAAAACACAAGTATTCTAAATATTTTTATTACCTTCCTAAAGTGTTAAAAATTAATTCGAAATGTATTAAAAGTTTTGTATAAATTTACTAGTAATCATCCTTTTTAAAATCCTTTTAACTTTCCAAAATGTATCCATATTTAAAAAAAAATATATCACAAAACAACAACCACAATAGAATTGGCTTTAAAACAAAAACAACAACAACTACAGCAACGTTTGAAATCATTGTCCCGTTCCTCAAGTCAAGATCAGCAAAATTATCCGTATAACTCTCAACAGCACCAACTAGAACAACAACATTTATTAAATAGTTCTCCACAAATATATTCTGAACAAAAACAACAACAGCAACAAACATTAACTAGCTCACCCGTGCGCTCTAATGTTTCCCATTCAAGTAATTGGCAATTATTAAGACAGCATACCACGACACATTCCTTAGATAATTCCGATATTTTAAATTGTACTCGTGTCAATGCAGGTAAATTTTTTAACAAATTTTTTTTTTATATTGGTTTGTTCTAAAATTATTAATAATTTTATTTTTTAAGAAATATCTCCCTCATCCGTAATGGCCAGACGTTGCTCAGTTCCCGCTGGTTTAAGTTATCAAAGGCCAAAAATTTCAACCGCTTCACCATTAAGTATTGTTAATGATTATGCTAGTGCCTCCTTAAGTAGACGCACTTCTATAACAACATCTCCTATTCCCCAATTCCCTATGGATCCAAATGATAGTTTAGTACCGGAAACAAAACGTAGAGTACGTATGATCAATAGGCATTAGATAAGCGGAGACAAATAAAATCGAAAATTTCGATCATGCAATAGAAGAATCCAAGTCAAACGACATAAAAGTTAAAGGTATATCCGAATATTCGTTCTATTACAGGTATTTTGATATCGGTCGTTACAAAACTGATGAATTAATTACCTTTGTAATTTGAATGAAATTTAACATAAATTATATAAAAAAAACCTATTAAAATCCATTGATATCAACGTAGCGCTTTAAAGGATTAATAATTCTTAATAAGATTTCTGTGTGACGTGCTAAGTTCCTAATTTGTCATATTTGATAAATACACTGAGATTTATTGTCGAGGGAAAGCCAGCTTCTATGCGCATTTCACTGGTTGCTTTGGCCAGCTCATCAGGAAACCTTTTCCAAAGATTTTAAAAAAGCCAAAAATATTATACAAATAAAACCCTAAAAGCAAATAAGTCTTACTTGTACCAATATCAAAGCTTAAACAACACACCAACAATAAACAATTCCCCTACAATTGGGTGGCTTTTTTCCGACTCGAATTGTAGTTGTAAGTGGGTAAAAAGAAAAAACAAAATTAAAAAACAAATTGCTTCATTTTATTGTCTTCCTAAGAAAACAACAAAAAAAACAATTTGCCAATTCAGTTTTTTGCTTTTAGGGTTTTATTTGTATAATATTTTTGGCTTTTCTTAAATCTTTGGAAAAGGTTTCCTGGTGAGCTGGCCTAAGCAACCAGTGAAATGCGCATAGAAGCTAGCTTTTCCTCGACAATAAATCTCAGTGTATTTATCAAATATGAAAAATTGGGAACTTAGCACGTCATACAGAAATCTTATTAATAATAAATTTTGTATTCCCAAAAATAACTTTGTTAATAATTCGTATTTCTTATAAAATTGTTTTAAATAACATGTTACATTAATTTAATTAATTTTATTCATAGTATGAATAAAATTATTTTCGTTGATATCACGATTTAGTTAATTAAGTTAGCTGAGAAAATCAAATCTTTATTACAGTTTCAACATAAATCAAAAACTATTGATAACTAATGCCCGTGTTGTCGTTCTCAAATCAACGCAGTTTGGTTGACTACGAATCGAACCAACTTTCATACCACCAAATCAAAAAAGCTCAAATCAAGTTCAGTCTATAACATGACTAAAATTAAACTAAAACTTAAGTCGAACCAAACTAAAAGGTAACAAGATGTGAACCAGAACTAAACTAAAAATTACCTTAAACTAAAACTGATCTAGAACAGAACTACATTTGAATTAGGACTGAACTATGTAAAATCGAAATACAACTTACTAAAACTGAACTGGAACTAAATAAGAACTAAGCTTCAACTTGACTAGAATTGGACTCGAACTGGACTAGAACTAAGCTGAAATCGATCTAGATTATGAAATAAAACTTAACTTGAACTGACACTAAGAGTCAACTATAACTAGAAAATAAATTAATACTGAATTGTAACTTAACTAAAACCAAACTAGAACTAAATTAACAGCACAAATTAGGTACAGTCTTAAACTAAAATGAAATTGAACTAAAAATAAAGTAGAACCGAACTAAAAGGAAACGAGATATGAACTAGAATTAAACTTAAAATGAACTTGAACTCAAACTGATCTAGAATATAACTAGATTCGAGTTAGAATTTAAGTAGAACTGATCTATGTATAACTGAAATACAACTAACTAAAACTGAATAAGAACTGGGGTCTAATCACCGCATTCGATACTATCGTATCGAATAAACTATCGAATGTTTTTGCATACGATAGACACTGACGTATCGAATAAAAACTCGATAAGTGTAATGTCGAGTTACTCGATAACGAATGCTATTATTTCAAATTCAATATATTTCATTCGATATCGAGTTTCATGATACCAAAATAAGTAATTTCGATCAATTTTGCTCGATATCGTATGCGGTGATTAGACCCCTGAACTGGAGTTCTTGACACGAACTGGGCTAGAATTGGACTTGAACTGAACTAGAACTAAACTGTTTAAACTAAACTAAAACTCAATTATAAATAAACTAAAATTGAACTTGAGCTGAACCATAATTAATTATAATTGAACCAGAATTTATTAGGTCTGGACTTACCAAGGAATTAACTAAACCTAAATACAGGTAACAATATTTTCTACCTACTATTGACCCATAACTAATAATAACATTTAAAATTCTTTTCAAAATTCTCTTTATCTTTAACCCAGCTTTTCAACAACAAAAAAAACTACCTCCTTACTAAAGCCAAAAAAAAAACGAACACTTACCAAAACTCTTTGCAAATTAAATCATTTTGTAGAGTAATAAAACAATTATGACTATTTAATTATAAACAATTTTACAAAAAAGTATGTAGTAGTTTTTATTAATAAGATTTTTTCTTAAATAAATGTTTAGATATGTATGTATATGTGTCATTTAAATTAATTTTTTTTTCTATTTGTTAAGTGTATGATAGCATTAGAAATAGATAAGTACAAACGTAAATGAATGTTGTGTTTTATTTAAAAGTAGTACATAGTTCGTATAATTTAAAAAAAAATAAACTAATTAAATTATTTATTTCAAAGATTAAAAATATCAATATATGTACATAATATGTATAATATATATAACATATATTCATTCTTATGCAGGTATACATATATTGAAACGTTATTTACAAACTAAATTATAATTTAAATTTTATTAGTTTTTTTAATAGAATTATCACTAAATATTAAACAAAAAAAAATTACAAAATTGTTATTAAGCATATTGTCGCAGTAAAATATCTCTTCTTTAGCAGAGAAGCATAAATAATTGTGTTTTTAATATAGAAAGTAAAAAAAGTTTGAAAATCAATAAATGAAATTTATTTGTTACATAAATATAAATTTTTAAATTTTGCAAAAAAAATAATTTTTTTATTAAATTTAACTTAGTTACCTTATGTATTATAATTAAAAAGTATAAACTAATTTTAAAAACTAACCAAAGAATTTTTAAGGCAAGATTACTTTTTGTGTATGTATTTTGTATATATTTTAATATGTATAGTTGTATTTACTGTTCAGGCTAATTTATGATTACAATAAAGAAATAATAAATATATTTGCAACAAACCCTACAAAGGTTTGATTTAACGGATGCAGTATTTTACATTAAAGCAGTTTTGGATATATTATTTACAAATGTAAGTAAAGTTTAATGCTTGAAAGAGCTTTTAAAAAAATTGTATACGAGCATTTCTAAAAGTAGCTAACAATTCCATTATAAACCAACAACTGAACTATAGCTGAACTAAAACTGTACTTCCAACATTTTTAACAGTTCGCCATGTACTGGAAATCAAGGTATATTTACACAAGGTAGACTCATTTGGGAGTGTAGACATGCTGCGCTATAAAAGGAACTGAATTGTCAAAATTGTCTCCATATAAAACAAAAACAATTTAACTCCTACATGTATAAATTTTTTCTCATATACACGAAATTTGACGTTAAGGTTCCAACTAGGGGTAATCAGCTGACAAACATATGGGCCAACGAGCTTACCTTGTGTAAATATACCTTGCTGGAAATCGAAATTGATTAGAATTTTAAGTAACATTCATGGCCAAGGCGAATTTATTACAGGTGGTCTTAAAAGCCCTGCTGATATTAGCTAAAATCACTGTTGGATGCCAAAGTTTTGTTAATTCTCTTTTATTATCTTTGTTTCTGTTTTGTTTTATTTCTGTTTTTGACTTACAAAAACAAATTGCTTGTGGTTTTTGTACGAGTTGTACTTGTTGTAGTACCGAGATTACCTGGTATGAATTCGCCTTGTTCATGGCCCAATTAGTAGGTTTGCTCGAAACGCCTGCTGATTTATTGCAGAGTTGTTTTTTTAATAATAATACATAGGCACAAATGGGCAAGATGTCAAAAGTTGTTTACATTTTTAACGTCATTGTGTTCATTTGAAAATTGTTTACTTTTTTAATATGATTTTTGATTTAAAGAAATTATTTTCTTATTATGAAAATAGAAATAAAATTTAATAATAGTGACAAAAATTGTGAACAAAAATATAAAATAAGTAATACAGTCAAATCCCGATTATTCGTACCCCGATAAATCGTAATTCCCGATAATTCGTAATAAACTGTCGGTCCCTTGAAAAAATCTCGTTAATTCGTAAAATTTCTATACATTTTGGTCCCCTCGCTAATTCGTAATTTTTTTTTTTCAAATAAAATCTTTAAAAAAAAACAACAGAAACATGTTAAGAATGATTTTTTGTTTACCGCTATTTTTGTTTGTGTGGGTTTTTGCTTGTGTGTGTGTTTATTTTCTTAAGATCAGTTTGTTACATGAATAATTTTATATATTTTATTTATAACAATTGTCTTTTATGTTTTTTGTTATAGTTTAAGTAAATTAATTGAAAAACCCCGTTAATTCGTATAAATTTTATTTTAACCCCGGTAAACCGAAACCCCGCTAAATCGAAAACCCCTATAATTCGTAAGAAATGGCCGGTCCCTTGCGATTACGGATTATCGGGATTCTACTGTATATAAAAAACTAAAAGGCGGACACAATGGAGAACATTTATCGTCTCCTCCCCAGTGACGAAGAAAATGAAGAAAACAACATCAGTGTCCAACAATTTTATTTCAATAACAGAAGAGAAATTTCCACAGACGAACATGTTGACCTTCTGTATCTGGTCAAGCATTTCCGTTGTTTTCTTCACACCCATATGCAGGCGGAGGAGGAAAGTAAGCAGTCTTTAGTATGCTGTTCAAATGATTATCTCCAGATTTGTTTTTGTTTATTAAACCGTTCAGAGTTTGTAACATGCTTTGAACATGGCACTTTCGGCATTAAATGATAAATGCATTGGCGCTGTTGTATCATCACTGGGGAGGAGACGATAAAAGTTCTCCATTCTGTCCGCATTTTTTTTATATTTTTTTTTAAATTTTTAAACACAAACAGAAAATACTGGTAGTATTTTGCAAAATGTAAAAATATATTTTATTTTTATTGTCTCTATACATAAAATATAGAAAAAATCTTCCCATTGTCCTTTCTTTTTCATTTCCTTTATCGCCCAATTAGTTCTAAGCACTTTTTTTTAGAACAAACTTATTTAACCAAAATTTCGATTGAAAATTTTTCATTTAACAAAATAAATACATATTTCTTGACAGCTTTTTGACATTTTTACCATTTGTATATACAAACAAAACGCGTGTTGTTTTTTCTATTGTTGCATTGTTGTAGTTGTGCGCAGACCTACTAATTGGGCCATGGTAACATTTGTATAAAAATGGCTGTAGTTTTTTCCGGGTTTAAAAATAATTCCAAGTAGAATTATGAGTAGAAGTATGCATTTTTAATAACTTTCAAAATAGGATCGTTTTTGATTTAAATTTCACCCGAATTCGTTTTTCAGAAGATGACTGAGTAATTCAGAATGAAAAAAAAAACAATTTAGTATTAGAATTTTCCCATTAATTCTAGAAATACCGCTTAAAAATGAGATTTTGCAATTTAACTTCAGAAAACAACATTTAAATTAATGAAATGTTGCGTTTTATTTTAGAAAAAATTATTTGAAAATTATTTTTTTTAAATAATTTTTAGAAAATAAGTTTTAAAATTGCATATGATTTTTTTTTATTAATTAAAGAAAAGAACATTTGAAAATGAGATTCTTATTTTCAAATACATAGAAGGACAAAAATAAAATAAATTTTTCACTTATGGGTGTTTCCACAGAAAACTACCCCTTATAACTCAAAAGTTAAGTTATTATTTTGAATTTATTTTTCCGCAAATATTATACAAAATAAATGTATCTCTCATTTTCCGAAAGATTAACTTAACAAACAAAAATATTTTTTTTTTTTTTTTGTTACCCATAATAAATGAATTCAGACACAAAAAACTTGTAACTTTTTATAATGTAACGATCGTTACTTTAAAAAAAAATTTTTTTTTGGTAACAAGTTTCTTTGGTTTGAAAATAAATCCATTCCTTAAACAAAATATTTCAAAGAATTTAATCAGACATTTTACTTGACATATCCTGTGCAAAATTTTACAATACATGATGTTTGTTTCCGTCATTTGACAACAGCACATTTATAAAGTAACGAACGTTACCTTTTTAACGGTCAAAAAAAGTATTGAAATGACATTTTTTATGAATTCTTTCGGTTGCTACCGTTGCTTGAACTTCCGTTAGTCCAAAATGGAGCAATCCTCGTGGCATATTTGGGTCATAGAACGGCTTTGTACAATTGCTTGCAATCAAACTTGCAAAACCGCAAACATTCGCTGCTGGATTGCAATCATTCAAATAATGCACATCGTGCTTTGTTATTTATACCATCGTTTGTTTCGTTTTTTAATAAAGATGTTTGTGTGATCGGTGCGACAATGATTGTTTCGGTAAAGAAAAAAAAATACAAACAAAAAAGCAAGAAATCAAGCAATCATTACTCATGAAGACATTCAGCAGTAACTATTTATGTAGTACAAGAAAAAAATTTAAATGAAACTAAACGCACGTATGTAGGTACTAGAGGTCTGCAAGAATAAATAAAAACCAATTTCAACACACTCATTTGTTTTTTAACTACAATGTGTCGAGCACCCAATAATAAAGAAACAAATGAAAGAATAACCAAAGACAAAACGAATAAAAACTCATTCAATTCAGTCAACTCAAGTCAAATAAATGAAATATTCAAATATAATTTGAATGTAAAATTTCTGTACCTACACATTACGTATGTATGTGTTAGCTTAACTCTTACAAATAAAAGAAGCCACAAGCTTACACACATATAATGTCAATGTATTCAAATAAATGTATGGACATTCAATAATTCAAAAATTATTCGAATATTTTTTGTAAACTTGCTCTCTCTAACGGGTTATTCCACTGTTTTGTTATTTATGAATGACTCTCAAATTCATTTACAGTAAACAAGTATTTTATTCAATTCATTCTCTCTTATTTTTGTATATGGTTTACTCTTTTCTTATATTTTTGAATGTTAAATATTTGAGTAAATGTTGTGCACTTTGAATAAAGGCAAACAAGTGAATTATTAAAAGCAGACCTCTAGTAGGTACAAACAATTTCCATAGAAACAGACTGACTTTTTTTTATCATCTTAAAAAGTACAGTAGTTCTTTATGTAGGTACAATTTATTTTTTTATGGTGGTTTTTATTGTTGTTAATTTTAACAAAGCGTCTCATCGAGTGGTTTATTGTTGTTATTGTTGTAAATGTTAACAAAGCGTCTCATCGAGTGGACAATGACTACTTGAATGCAAAAGTATAAGAATGTGTTCCTTTGGAATTAACACAGTTGTGTTATATTGCGTGAGCAACAAAAATGCAAATAAATATACTTTGATATAAATATCATCATATATACTAAGAATATTTCTTCCACAAAAAAAAAATCCAACAAAAACAAACAAACAAAGCACTTTCAATATAAAACAAATACATGCAAAAATCAAATGTGTACGAAACGATGTAAAAATTACCAACGTTGAACTTTGTTTTGCAAGCAAAGAGTGAATGTAAATTTGAGCGTATGAATAAATCAAGAAAAATAGTGATTTTTCAGTTCTCTGATTTGGGTAGGTTGGAATTTTATTTAAAAAATCTCCGAAAATCGGTAACGATCGTTACTATAGAAACACCTTTATACCAAATAATTTTAAAGTTTCTGTTGAGCTCGAGCTTAGTTATTAATTTTATTGATATTATTTATTTTCATTATTTCGAAACTAATATTAACATCGTGCGATTGGCTGTTAATATGGTTAAAGGCCAAATAAACGACGCAAGCAGTTTGACAACAATAACAATAACCCTTATCGTGGTTGGCGAATATGTTTTTCGCAAATTAAAAAAAGTTATTAAATTTTATTGTTTAAAACTTTTATACGGATCATTTAAGACTCATTTATTGCGATTTTAAAAAGCGTTACAGCAAATCCCTTCGTAATTCTATGTTAGTTTATTGCCGCCAAAAAGTCGTGGATCATTTCTTTTTTCTTTCTTTAGTCCTATTTTCATCCATACATGATCTAGAAACTAAATCCGCTATCAAATTAGAGTTACCACAAAATTGCATTTATGTATATTCCAGAGCACCGTGTAAAATGCATCTAATTTACAAAAATATAAATTATTTACATACAAAGATGATGTACTTGGCAAAATAAGAAATGTTATACCCATATTGCCCTATTTAAAACGAAGGGTTACCACTCTATTGCATTTTTGTCGAAACGCAAACTAGCACGAATTTCTAAAAACTACTGTATATTATGTAATAAGTAAATGAAAAACTGTAGAAAAAACTCAGAAATGTTCTTTTTGTATATTTTTTGAATTTTTGTGAATTAATATTATTATTATTGAATTGTGAATTTTGAAGTGTAAAGTTTATTGAATTATAGTGGTGAGTTCAATTTCGACCCCAATAGTACTAATTTTTTTTTTATAGAAAGCAAAAAATACATGATCATTAATTATACATAAAAAAAGGTTGGGTAAAATTTTTCTCGCTTCGAAAGCACATCGCTATTTTTGTTCTATAAGTCATTCCAAGAAACTTTGCCAAAGAAACTATAGGTCAAAAATTAATTTCGAGACCCAAAATATTCAAGAATAGAGGCAAACAAATTGTATTTTGTCTAGCCAGACCTGTACTATGTGGTTTTTAGGGTCTAGAAATCTAGGAGCCAGAGAGCGTTTTCATACACTTTTTAGAATTTTTCGTCTTTTTGTGTAGAAAATTCACGAATATTTCTCGAATCAAAGTGATTTTGGGGAATACAATTGTAGTGGAGAATGTAAGCAAAGAAAAACTCACTGTTTATTGTTGATGTTTTTGTTTAAACTTTGATATTGTTACAAGTAGAACTGTTGCTTATAATTCTTATACGCTTAACAGTTTTATTTGGTTTAATATCTTTAGTTTTTCTAAAATTTTTGGATGAAGTTTCCTGACGATCTGGCCTAAGCAACCAGTGAAATGCGCATAGGAATATCTTATCACATCAACAATAAATTCCAGTTTTTGTTATCAAGAATAAAAATTGGGAATTAGGCACGACAAACAAAATCTCGAATTTTAAACGAAAATAAAATTTTTAAGCGTTCTTAAAATATGTGCATACGAACATCTTCGGATAACATTTCCAAATTTATTGTGTATTCAATTTTCAATATGTACTGCAGAAACAGGAAAGGAGTAAAAAGTCCGAATAAAATAAAATTTAACTAAGCGCTTGTAAAATCTCCTTCAACATAATTCGGAGTAAAATAATAATGGAATGGGCTCCCACTGTTTCTGTTGATTATTTCTTGACGTGACAACCATCTTGTTGACGAATATTTGAAAATATTATGAGTTCATTCAAAAATAATCTTGAATTGAGAGGAAATCGTCTCTTCACTATGTAGAACTTTTGTATAAGTGGTTTCCTATATCTTTTAAAAACTGATACTAAACTTAGAATGTGGCATAAGCAATCGTTCAATGAACAAGTGCGAAAATCTATTCACAATAGGGGAGTTCAGTGTTTGGTGCAAATGGTCTTGCAAAAGAACAAATGCAAAATATCATAGCTGTTTTGTTAAATCCAACAACAACAAAATAGAGTTTCACTTAGATTTCATAAAAAAGCTAAACAGTTTGCATTGTCGCAAGACTAGTTGCACCAAACACTAAACTCCGCTTATATTCATTGGACAGTAAATACGAGTTGCTATTTTATATCGATTATAAATATGTAGGTTTGAAAAATTTGGAAATAGTACCAAATGAGTCACGGGGGTACCAGCGTGCTTTTTAGGTTTGAATTGTACCAAAAAAAGTACAATTGTACCAACTTTATCAACCCTGGTACTCGCCAAAATTAAACGAAAAAGAGAAAAAAACGAATCGAACCTTCGGTGTGGATAAAAGGCCGAGGTTGCATAAGTATAAAACATAATTTTGTTAGTCCCTTCTTTTTTGGCACTTCAATTGGGAAGACGAATCACGTGTACCTAAGCCCTTACTGTGTTCTCAACAAATAATTTACATATATGGGTAAATCCAAAGTGTTGATCGTGACAGTCGTGCGCATCAAAAATGGAATAACATTTTAAACAACAAATATTTTTAAGTTCTCTTAACCCTTAAATAATAGCACTTAGAAAGCACTGTTATCTATGCTAAAGTTTATGGAGGGCGCGATTCTAGGCCAAAGATAATGGCAAAAGAAGAAGCGGTTCGAACGTGAAAAAATAGAAGTAGTTTTTGTGGCCATGTATAAAAAGGCGTAATTAAGCGAAACCTGGCACAATTTTTTAGTCAAACTACTTTGAGAATCTTACTTAGCAATGTAACATTAAAATGTCTTTGGTTTGATTCCAGAATCTTCTGTATTTTTTTTTTAAGCCAAAATCTGGGTCGATACGTGACATTTCGAACGTGAAATTTTTTCCATAATAATTGAACTGAATAATGATTAAAACAAAATAAAGATTTACCGTTTATTCAAATAACATATTGCTCTTTGAACTCTTCCTTAGATTACAGACCATGTAAGAAAATTTTTTTGGAATAATTTTTATCAAATATCGCCTCTTTTCAGGAAGATAATATTGAAGAAAACATACAATAAAACATTCTCAAAAATACGAAATTACGTTTGCACAACTTTGCAGTCTGATTGTTCATCTAAATGAACAAATTTATGAGTAAATTTATAAAATTATAAAAATCTAAATATTTTTCTATAAAAATATCGTAAAATAATCAGCTTTTAATAACTTTTAAGTTTTCGGTCACCTTGTGGTGGTGGACCTTTTGACGGATATGCCTATATTATAAAAAAAATCTATTGTCTAATAAATCACCACAAAACACCAACCTCTTCCCATTAAATTTTGAGGAAAAACTTATCCCTTATTTTCGTTATTTTATCTAACCCAAATAATTATAATTCCTCGTACGAGCGAATATAATTATAATTGGCGAAAGAATTCTCGCTTCCTGTCACCCAAGGAAGGGAGAAAAATCTTTAGCTAATAATTAATATTAAGGCCAGGAGTTGTAAACCAAAAAAATAAAAAATCCATCTGGTCACTCTAAAGCAAAAAAGCTCAAATAAAATCTCTCAACAAGACGAAGAAAAAGTTAAAGATGAAGTAAAGATTCAGTAGTTAAAAAGTAACAGTACCCCAAAAAGGAAAATTTAAATTGAATAACAAAATTATAAAAAAGAAGTGTAGTGTGTGTTTTTTTAAAAATAAGTAAGCATCATTAAATTAAAAATGAAATTAAAGTAAAAAATATTATACCGAAAAGCAATCAGCAAGCAAATAGTGTGAACGCGTCCTGTATCCAAAATGGCCAATACCAATAAAAGCTATCGTCTTGCCTAAGGTAACAAAACAGCTTCATCTATTTCTTTTGAAGATCCTAACTTCCCTGAGCTAAAGATCCAACATTCAAACAAACCTCTCAAGTAGATCTTTTTTTAGGCAACGATTATGAGCATTGTATAAATCTCAACGGAATAAAGAAGAATATCTGTGGCAAAACTTCGGCGTATAACACAATTTTTGGTTGGGTGCTTAGTGGTACCATGAAGACAGAAACCGTTCAGACCTTCACAACATCTGTAAACAAATCTGAGACTGAAGAACTAAAAGCTCTATTAAAAATGTTTTGGGAAGACGAGAACGTACCAGCATCTAGACCAAGCACTGTGGAAGAGGAATTTTGTGAAGAGTTCTATGCACAAACCACAACTCGTCAACAAGATGGCCGATACTTGATAAGGTAACCTTTTAAAAAAGAATTTCCTGAAGAAGTGTTTCTGGGCTCATCACGATTTGTGGCTTTAGCTCAGTATTCTGGCTCAAAATACCGAACTCCAAGCTCAATACAGGGAAGTTCTTGAGGAGTATTTATCTCTAGACCACATGGAGGAACGTCTTCAAACGAAATTGTGTCCCAAGTGAAATATAATTCATTTAATTTACCACATCACGCAGTTGTACGCCCGGATCATAAAACCACGAAGGTTCGAGTGGTTTTCAATGGTTTTCAAGAAAAACTAAATCGCTATGGGCACTTAATGATGTTCTATATACAGGGCCTACTCTTCAAAACGATTTAGTCACTACGGTGCTCAATTGGAGAAGGTATCAATTTGTATTCAGTGGCGATATACAAAAAATGTACCGGCAAATTCTTGAACATCCTGCTGACAGGCCATATCAGAGAATTTTGTACCAAACCCTACCTGATTCACCTATAAAGGACTATCAGTTAGAAACTGTAACCTTTGGGGTGAATTGTGCTCCATATCTCGCAATTCGAACACTTTTACAACTCGCAGCGGATACTGAGTCCGAAGAACCCCTAGCAGCCTCAATACTACGTTCCGAAACTTATGTAGACGATATTCTTTCGGGCGTGTTTACCTTTGAAGAAACTCTATTGGCCCAAGCTCAGCTTATAAAGGTTTAACCCGCTGCAGGGTTTCCTTAAAAAAAAATGACCGCGAATGATCCTGCACTGCTTGCCCATTTGCCAAAAGAGGATCTTTACGATTTAGATTTTCTACGCTTCCATGAAACTAGCTCTACCAAAACTCTCGGTATAAAATGGACGCTTAATGACTCATTTACCTACACGTTTGCTCCTACTGACAAGAACTCGAAAGTCACGAAATGCAAGATTTTATCGTCAGTTGCAAAGTTGTTCGGCCCCGCGGGATGGCTGGCGCCCATAGTCGTCAGAGCTAAAATTCTCATAAAACAATTGTGGTTGGAGGGAGTATACAATGGGATGAAGAAATATCGCCAGAGGCCCTTCAAAGTTGGACCAACCTCGTCAAAGGCCTCTCAAAAGTGGAGATATACAGGCATGTTCTGAAAATCAGTTTTTGTGAAAGTGATTTGAAATCACAAAAAAAGTGTTCTAGACAAAAAGCTTTTTTCATAATTGTGATTTTAAACCAGTCATCGAAGTGGCCGGCGGTTTAAAATTACTTGCTTATTTATATCCAACATTTTAAGCTAAGTTAAAACTTTTGTGGTTTTCAAAACACCCTTCATTCACAATTGTGATTTCATAATCACAAGTGATTTGAAATCTTGTGATTTACAGAACATGCCTGTATATCGATACCGCGATGAATTAAATATAATCCAGCAGATTGTATGGGTTCGCAGATGCCTCAAAATCCGCCTATTGTGCCGCGGTATATATTAGATGTCAAACGCATAAGAATATCGTTTTTACAAATTTATTAGTAGCAAAGTCCAAAGTGGCCCCTATACAAACGGTTTGCCTACCACGTCTAGAGCTAAATGGGCCAGTTTTATTGGCAAAACTTGTGAATTATGTTAACGCTTCTCTGAAAATGTCTCTTTTTTAAAGTTTTCTGAATTTAAAATAAAAAATCTCATTGTAAAAAGTTCTACTCTTACATTAAATGAAAATGTCTTTATTTTAATTGCCGTTTTCCTAATAATGTATGTATGTACTTACGTATGAATATGTAAATAAAATAATCTCATTTACACATAGAAAAAGAGTAGAACTTCAGTTTTACACTAAAACTGAACTAGAAATCAATTAGAACGTTAATGGAATTTAACGAAAAATATTAATTTAATAAACATATTTTAAATCCTTTGCAAAGGCAAAGAAAGTATACTAAGCTATAAACTATGCAAGTGTACATATATACTTTGATATAATCATTTTGATAGTTGAAAAAACTTGGCCTTTAGTGACAAGATAATACAACTTTTTTAATTAAAATAAAATGAAATTTTTTCTATCAAATGAGCTTATTTTCTTTTCTTAAACAATACTACACTATTAAAAAAACTGCTTCTTCATGGTTGAATGTTTTGTAAACAAATTAAGGCCTTTTTGTGTTTTGTATCGTTTTGTGTTTTTTAACTAATATTTAAGTTAAATTTAAAAATTAAAACTACTATTACTTACTAATCAACTAAATACTAAACTGGCTAACTAAGTTCGTTACCTTCATATAGGCTTTCACAACTCTCCAGTAAGCGTAACACCGGTGATATATCATAAGGATATAATTGCCGCGACACCAAACGCGATATTTGTAAACGCAAACGTATCAGCACACTCATGGCCTCATCCAATGTTGATGAACCCATTCCAAAATCATGACAACTTTGTACAAACATCGACCAATTCATGCGTATGTATTTCAGAAAACGCAAAAGATATAAAAGAAAACAAGTCTCATTGCTGACCAATAAATCTAACAATAGGTCTGAACTATTCGATATCATCTTCAGGAATTCTAGAAACGTGTAGACCGGATTGAGCATTGAGACTAATTCGGGAAAGGCATTATTGCGAAATGAAATTCCCGCTGTGACGTCCAGCGTACACACCATGGCCTCAATAAGATGATCGTCTTGGTCATCGAATAGATGAATAAGAATTTTACTAAAATGACATTCAGGATGAAATTCCAGAGTATGTTTTATAAAAGATTCCAGTTTACGCAAGACATCACGTATTGATCTTTCAATAAGCACCATATCCTGAAAGGCATCATAGTCTGTTGAGTCTATTGAAGAATCTGAGGAATCGCTGCGTATTTCTTTGACAGTGACTGCAATAGATTTTAGCACCAAGAGTACAATTTTTTGTAAGATAGTCTTATCCATTTCAATGACATCGTTTGAGTTAAGAGCGATTTCCGAGCCATCGGTTATTTGTCCAAATTTTTGCTGCAGTGAGTTGAGGTCATAAGTGATTGGTTTCCCTTTGAAACCGATAAGACCTACAATATTTTCAGGCTGCCGACGAGGTAGAGATTCTAAAATACGAAAATCCTTAACATGTCTTACTATTTGATGAGCCAGCATGCAGGTCTCATCAGGCAACATGTCCTGCAAGGCCAGAGTGGAGCCGTAGCACAGGGCTTCATTAAAGAGGCACAACATTTGTTTGTATACGGTGCAGGATAGATTTTGGTTAAGCAACAGTTCAAATTTATCCAATTGAGCATAAAAAGGCAAAGTTTCCACTATAGAAAGATTAGCCTTGACCGATATAATATTCTCCCATAGTTCTAGGAAATTTAATATGCAATTTTCGGCATTTTCCACATCCAAATGATTGGCAATCAGAGACGACATATTCTTAACCAAAGCGGGCCATTTATTTTCGAGTATTTTTATGGTTATACACTTTAGATGAGTGGTATCGAAACTTTCCGAGTCAGTAAGGCTTATTAAGTGGCAGCCTTGCTGTCGCACAAGTACTGGATGAGCATGCTGCGCGTGGTGAGACGCTAAATGATTTTGATGATAGGCTGGATTTGGAACGTTGTTGTAGTGATGATTGTTTGGAGAGTTTTGATTGTAATGCCCAGATGAAGAGCCTGATGAGCTGGGTCCATCTAAACTTTCCGTTGAGCGATAGTGTACGGCAAAATAGTTTGTCGCTAATGAAGGTTGTTGAGCTTGAAAATGCAGGTAACCTAAGTTAGTTTCATCAACAGCGGCGCTACTATTATTGGCATTATGAAATGAGGATGAAGATGTAGAGGGCATATTGTCTGATAATGTTTGAGTATCGGCAATCTCCTCCTCCAACGGATGCAAATCTATGTCCTTCCATTCTACAATTCTTTTAATGATCTCTAAGCTAAAATGAATTTTTTGCACCGCTTTATGATCCAAACGTTCAAAGTTAAAAAGATTATCAACAAGTTTCTTAAGCCAATCATCATCCATTTCTTGTTTAGCTATTACCAAAAACGAAGCCAACACCCGCCCAGCCAAAAATTGTACATAAGCATTACTATAGCCAGCCAGAACTATTATTTCATCGATCAGATTGTGATCATTTCGTATAAGGGCGTCACAAACATCCATTATGCGTGCACAAATGAAACCCTTGGAATTCTGCTTTAAATAGATGTCAAATAACAGTTGAAGATTCGAGAGAAATTGTAGTAATTTATTTGTGGGCCATTCACTTAGATTAGCTACACGTTTTTGACCATTAGCATCTAGGGAATAATGAGATTGAAAGGGTTTCCTAAGCATGCGCTCTGACACACCACACAAACATTGTTTGTTTAAGGAATCTTCAAACTCCCGCATATCCTGAGACGCAGCTAATTCATCCAAATGTTGATGCTGTAGAGAACTCGAAGAGTTATTGTGTAGGGAATGGTGAGTTTTTATAGGCGAGGATTTGGCAGTTGTGCTATTAAGCGGTAATAAGTCAGGTAAATTACTGCGATCCACTTCATCAGATGAGTGTGCAGGAGAAGAGTTGTTAGATTTAGCTATAGTGTCAGACATATCATCCTCATTGCGATTATGCAGATGATGGTAGTGCTGAAGATGATTATGATGAAGTCCATTTGATATAGGCAAGATATGGTTTAAGTTTTGTACATTCAGTAATTGGGTTAAAGAGGCCGCCCTTGACGATGAAGGCGTGGAACTGGATGAATTATCAGAAGAAGATGGAGATGTTATAGAATGAGCAGAAGATGTTAGTGATGAATTTAAATTCTTAGATTCTCCCGTATCAATAATATCGGGAGGCTGAGACACCGCCGCAGACTTTGTTTTGGTACTGCCATTCGATGGTTTGATTTTTTCAATTTTTTGCCGTTTTGTTTGGGGCTGTTCTGTGTTAACATTATTATTTAGCAAACTGTTAGTTGTAGTGTTATTATTAATGTTGGTACTATTGTGTGCACTCGAATTTGTAGTATTGGATGGAATGCCATTTGCCATGCCATACACTAAATTATGTTGTGTTTGATTATTATGTTCAGGTGAGGATGACATAGTGGTATAAAGCGTTCCTGACGCCTCTTCTTTTAAAAAATTAATAAACTTGTTTATTTTTTATACCACTTGAGGTCGGAGATTTTTTTAATATTTGTTTCTAAAACAAAAGAAAAAAAAAGAATTCTTAAAAATATCAATATTTCTGAACAAAGTTTTACGGTTGACTAAATACAGTGAATTAATAAATTCGTCGAACAAACATGTCAGTAACAAAAATTTTCTGATGAAGAATTGTTCGTTGTTTTTTTTTTACATTGTGTACCTATAAAATTCATCTTTATTTCATTTATACATTCACCGTTTGTAGTTATTTTTCCCAAGTGGTCAAAAAAACTACGTTAATACTTAAGATACTGTCTTTTGCGAAATTTTCTATATTATATTTTTTAAATTTTTATTAGGCAACGCTTTACAAATTCTTGTTTCAGCTTAATGCTGTTAGTTGGTAAAAGAAGCAACTCTATGATGCCATTGGACAAAAGGTGCTACCGTGCTACGCATTCACAAGGTTACGTGTGCATTTTGCTTAGGCGGAGTTAGTTTAAGGTAGCACTGTGTTATATTTACACATTTTTCAATAAAATTTTCTATTATTTTATAAAATTCACTCGATTCTGTTAAAATTTTTCATTTTCTTCTTTTTTATTATTATTTACCTTTTTTAAAGTGACACTAACACTATTTTTGTTTTTGGATGTTTTTCCCTATAAATTCTGGCCAGCATTTGTTTTTATTACGTTTCATTCATTACCAACATTTCAGAGTTACAAATAACTTTGTTTGTTTTATGAACAACATTTTACTGCTTAAAGTAAAAAACAATTTCTTTAGTTTTTTCGTATTTAATTTGTAAAATAAATGAGCTGAAGATTTTTTTTACTTAATTTTCGACTTCTTAATTACACACATTACGCGTCGCCATTTTGCTTTATTTTTGTCCCACTTGACATTTACAGAGTTGTATTCAATAGAGAAGAAATTGGGCATTACTTTTACGATTTATGTTAAACTACATTTACACGAGGAATTAAATTAATAAAGACTAGCTAGCACTATTGCACAAGTCTTACGTATTCCATAATACTTTGTAAGCGAGAAATCTGATGAGTTTTGTTTGACTGTTAAAAAATCAAATTAAACATTACAGTTTTTTTATACTCTCAAAAAGAAAAATTTAAAAAAACGATGAAGTCGTAAGAAATGTCGATTTTTTTTCGTAATACTTGTCATACTTGTGTTTTATAAGAAATTGCATATATCACAACTGACTCGAAATCTAGACAGTTTTCTTTAAAAAGTTTCATTTGATTTTTCTGCAGAGTGTCCTCAGAACGAGTCAGTACTCACTCACCCTGCATAAGTTTAAACTAATTACAAGTTAGCTCATTATGAGTTTAAATTAACGTATTTATGCTTTTTTTAAGCAAGTACAAAATGGTTCTAACCTACTTACACCAGAGAACCAGAGAGAATATATCCTTTACTCATATGATTGGTTTCACTTTTGCTGTGTTGCCCCTTTGTTTACAGAAGAACTCTAAATTATAAGACACCAAAAACGGCATTCATAATAATTTTACTTTGAAATTTAGATGTATTTGATACAACGTCGAAATTTGATATTTTTTTACAGGGTAATTAAAACTGGGTTGCCTACACCTCTCTGCTCTAAATTTAGTTTTTCTCGTTCTACTAGGAACCCGCAAGTTTTGATTCCGAGAATTAATAATGGATTCTATGAACATTCGTTTATTGTAAGAACTGCGCGTTGTTGGAACTGGTTGCCTCTGGAACTTAAAATTTTTTCTCATTCTAACAATGCATTCCGCCTAAAACTTTATAGAATACTTTGTAATTAACTTTAATGTTAATTACTGACCGTTTTATTAGATGTATATTCCACTTGATTATTTAAATAAAAATCATATGTTTATATATACATTTGTTGTGTATTAAATATGTATTTACAAATGTATAATTAAACTTGTTTCCTAAATTTTTTTGGTCTTTATTAATGCTTCTACACTGCTGGGATCTTTTGTTTTCTGTTTTTTCTTTTTTATTGGTTGGGGAACCGAAAAAAAAACTAAACCGGTTTGAGAATTAATTTAATTTAGTAATAAAATCATTTTTTTTTTCTATTTTATAATATATATTTTTAAAATAATTTTTGTATTATTAATTAATTTATAACTGTATTCAGGCAAACTGCTTTGTAATATGTATTTTAATTGGCCTAGAGTGGCTTTTTATATTACATTTAATGAAATAAATAAATTAATAAATAATTTAAACAAAAAGAATATGGGAATCTTTGCTTCTCGTTCCTTACCAAAGTCTACTATTTAAGCTTTGAGTTAGCCAAACGTTTGTTCAATACTTATCGAGAAGAACTCAGTTGTACAAAAACAACTCACTAATCTCTGCATAATTTTTGAGTAAGCTAAAAGTTAGTTCAATACTTATTGAGAAACAGACAGCATACTAACAAAAAACTATTGACTCACAACTGTATCATGAATGAATTAGTACTGAAATCAAATGTAAATTACTATTTAGCAAAAAGTCATCTTAATATCAGCCAATTTTACATATTACTTAAGTGTTTGACATGTATTAATACAGAGTAAAATAGTGTGATTTAAAACCAGGTGAGAAAGTCATTGTGAAAATTGGATGTTGGCGTTTACGCCTGAGTCGTTTGTTCTTTAATCTACTACAAAAAACGACTCAGGCGTATACGCCAACGCCTACCGTAATCAGGCTGACTACTTTGTATTAATACATGTCAAAAACTCAAGTAATATGTAAAAGTCTGATAGTGTGATTGCATGTGTGAAGAAAATGTCAAGTATTATGTAAAAAAGTTTTACATCCCATAGGACTTCATTGTTTTTTGAAAAATTTTTAAACAATAATACTTTTCATTGGATCAGGTTTGCATTCTTTTCATGTGCGAGTGTTTATTCTTTGTGTGATGGTGTGAACACAAACTGTTATGTTAAATTAGATTTTTTGACAGTCGCAACAAAACTCATTACGCTGGGCTTGCCAAGCAAAAGCAAAAAACGTCGGCAAAACAATGGCGCAATAACTTCTGATTATATTGCTGTAGAACACGTGAAATTGCTTTGCTATAAGCAAACGTACAGAGAAATGTAATGACAGATAAATGACAACTCATTTTACAGCAGATTGCTATAAGCAATAATTGCTCAAGCAATCAGAAGAGCAATAATTGCGCAATGGATTGCCACTCATGGCAATATGCGGTCTATACGTCGCAAATTTAATGGAGCAATCAAATTTATTTTTTATTTATTTTATTTATTTATTAAATATCAATACAAAGAAGCCTTCGTGGCCAAGAGCATGTATTGTTAGTAATATATCTATGTATATATGTACACTAGTAAATATTTAACAGAATTTACTAAATATAAAAAAAATCAAAATAAAAGATAAAAGATAAAAGGCTCCCCAGCCATATAAATATTGTATAAAGAATTTTAAGAATAAAAATAAGGTCCCTACAGCCAAGTCAATAACAATGTAATAGATAATGCATACGAAAATGTAATGCAATTAAATATTTAAATTTGAACTCTGTTAAAATGCTCAAGGAGTTTCCTTTTATATGTAAGGTAAGAATACGAAAACAATTTTAAATTATTTGGAAGTGTACTCCAAGTTCTGTGTACTCTAATTAGAAATGAACGATGAAAAACAGAAAGATGTCCCAGTGGAACATCAATCTGAACGTTACGTGTTGAATTAATAAAAGAAAACATATTTAACAGTAAAGTAGGTTGCCTATGTATCATTATTTTATAAAAGTGGAGCAAAATACGTAGACTCAAGTAATGATGAAATTCACATTTTAAAAATACAGGAACAAGCAACGAAACACGATCATGCTCTTGTATATTCACCTCAAAAACATAACGCACAATTTTTCTGAGAATTGCCTCAATAATGTGCAAATTATAAGACCAAGTTCCAGAAAAAACCTCAATGCCGTAGTTAACACGTGACATAATTAGAGAATAGGCAAGTCGATTTCTAATATACTTAGGTGTAAAAGCTTTCAATCGATAAAGTCTTCTCAATACTAGACAGCATGTGTTAGCTATGGCATTAACATGATCCGAAAACGTTAATTTAGAGTCCAGAATAATACCAAGGCATTTAAGAGAACCTGAAAAACCAATTTCACGGCCACCAATGAATAGTCTAGGGTAAGACAAATTCCTTTCAGAAGAATAAAATTGCATTGCCTTCGTTTTAGTAGGATTTATCTCAAGCGAATTCGTATGCATCCACATGGATAAAGAACTGAAATGATTATTTAAAGAGTTTTCGAAATTGGAATGTCTAAAATCCGCAGTATACAATAAGAAGATATCATCAGCAAAAACAAAGGGCTGACAGAAGTTAAATTTGCTGTTTGCCGCAATAAATATTGCAACCGGGAGACCCGGGGTTAGATCTCTATCTCACGAAGTATGTATTATGGAATACGTTATACTTGTGAGATAGTGTAAACTAGCTTTTATGAACATTTTTAAATTATTAATAATAAGCATTTTTTTAATAAGTTATAAAAAAATGCTTATTAAAAAAATTACTTTAATGAAAGAAAATTATATTACCGTTAATATTTTAAATTTTGTTTGTTTTTATAGCGATATTTTAACCAACCGACTAAAAAGGCTTTTATTGTTTTTTAATGTATTGGCATCACTTATTAATTTTGTTTTTCATTTGACATTGAAGTGGTATGTTTAAAGTTGCTGGAATATTTCATATTTTAAATACAAAATTACAATTTCAATTAATTTATCTATCATATTGCAAGCATACGCTGTTAAAGTAATATCTGTTTTTAATCATATTATTTTGTTTTACCAATTTTTGTGTACTTTTAAAATTAAAATAAAATAGCATAAAAACAATGGCTGGCCCACTACCTTTATTAACCACGGAAGCAATTTACAAAAAAATACAAGAATACTATCAGGCAAATGGGGAAAAAATTAATATTAAGGATTTGTTTGCCCAAGATGCTGAACGTTTCAATAAATTCAGGTATGTACATATAAAATTAATCCAACCAATCGGCCCCATCCCCACCCCCTAACAGGATTTTTAGAAATAGTGTACCGGTTTTTTATTTTCCATAGTATTAACTGTAACAGAAGTGTTATTTTTTATCAGTGGTAAAAAGTACAAACATTGCTTTTAATAGTTTATATTTATTTAGTGTTAAGTTGTATAAAAATGTTTTTAAATTAATATTTTAATTGCCTTAGGGGTTACTGCCAAGGTCATAAAAAATATTGAACTTGCCCCACTATCATATCATATACCTAGTTAGTATTGATTGTACTATTTTGTATTGATAACAACAACAAAAAGTATACTAACTTTTTACTGTGTGTATACCTTTGAATAAATTATATAGACAAAAAGTTTACTTTGTGTCCTTTGCTCATGATCAACAAAAGTTAAAATTGAATATACACACATACAAGCTACATACATAATAGTACGGGCGGTTTTTTGTTGGTTACATTTACTTTCTCTAAAACATGTAACAACAATGTCAATTAATGACTACAAACATATGTACCTATGTATGTATTTAGACATACATACATTTATGAGCTAGATATAACTTTAATACATTTTTTCAAGTTATAGGCTTATTTTATAGAAAAATACTAAAAATATGTAATAACATAATTCATAATAACGTTTCATAATGCATTTGGTAATGTCATCATTATATATTAAAACATTTGTATGTAACAGATTACATATTGTTTTTTTTTTTCTTTCGTTATTTGTGTTTCACTTTAAATAAAAACGTAATTTTTATAACGGATATTATAGGCCTTTTTGCTTACTAACTGATATGGCAACTTTGTTTAAAAAATAAAAGGATTTTTTAACGATATTTTTCTTTCTGCTTATTTCAGTAATTTAAAAGAAATATGTACATACCTATACAGTTGCGAAAAAACAGTGCCACTAATATATATTTTTTGAAACAGTGTACCACGTTTTTAAAGTTTTTATATTAAAATAATTTGGCGAGTCTGTTAATTATTTTTATTAAAATATTTTTGCAATAAGTATGGCAACTCTAAAAGTAACGGTCTATGTTATTTGTAATTTGTTTATTTAATCAACATAGCAGTGCTAATTTATTTTTTTAATTTTTGTTCAAATAAGTAAATATTTTTACGAAAAAAGTAAAAGTGAGTAAAATATAATTTATTTAGTGTAGGTATATTTAATGTTAAATATAATTTCTTTTCATCATAACTTTTGGCTTAGTGTATCGCACTAAACTTTGCACTTTTGAGCAAATTTATTTAACTGTTGAGAAAAGGGCAAAAATATTATTTAAAGAAAAAGTAGAAAGTAGAGGTGGCAAAAAGAACTTCCTCTCAGGGCGATCGAGATATAGGAGATAGGCAAATAAAAACCGTCTTAAATTTAGAAGTAAGCGATATAACGGTTAGAAGACGTCTTCTAGATGCAAATGTGTTAGCTCAAATCTAAGGTAAAGACCACTGCTTAAAAAAAACATAGAGAAAACCATTTGGAATGTGCAAGGCTGGAATGCAATCAAGTGGCGCAATATTTTGTGGACTGATGAGTTTAAAATTGTTCTCTAAAAATTCTGGATGTAGACAATATGTCCGCCGGCCACAATAGGTACAATTTTAATATAATTTGAAATCTATATAGACAGATACAGTTGCCTTTTTAAGGAGAAGGAACACTGCTTTTATATTGTTTTCAACTGTACCTATTGAATTAAAATTTTATATTTTAATGTAGAAACTACTTAATGTTAACATACATTTAAATAGTATGTATATACCTTTTTGCATGATTATTAAAGAAAATTTCATATTAAAATAAACCTGAAATATTTTTTTATGAATAACCCCTTGAAAATTTTTTAAAGTAAAAACTATAAATATTAACATACAAGAAAAAAAGTTATTCAGTACATACCAAAATTTACAGGACAGACATTTTTCTACATTTCTCTGCTTTCGCTTGCAATATCAAAATGAAAATATACATTAAATTTTTGGTGAAGTCACTTTGAATGTAGAACAAGATTGCATCAAACACTCAATTTCAAAAAAAAAAAAAAAAAAATGGCATATACGACAATTTCGCGCAAAAGGGTCGATATGTATGTACCTTTTTTTGCGGGTTTGTCCCACCTGTGTTTTTCTAACATGTATAGTCAATTTATTGAAAATGTAGATGTACAAAAATAATTTTGCCAAATGGAATTTATAATTTAAATTTCATATTTAATGTTATACATGGTTAGGTTAGGCTAGAATTGCGAAAAAGTTAACGATAATGACCCAAGAGTTACTACATTTTTCGAACTACATATACATATATCAACTTTTCTAAAAGGATATCTGTTACATCCAACGTACGTAAGTATGTTTTAAAAGGAGTTCTTCAAAACTTTTCAGACAGCAAATTCTGTGTCTTTTCTTAAAATTTGGCAGCAATTCAATACTTATACATATGTAATAATGTTTTATCGCAAACTCTTACTTAGCTCTTGATATTTAAATTGAACCAGTCGTTGCACATTTACGTTTCGCAGCTTAAAAAAAAAACATTCATACAAACTTGCCATAATGTCAGCATATTCCCGTCTAAATAATGTTTTCCAGTGTGCTTTTATTATTATTTTTGAGATGGCTTCTTCAGAGACACCATAATAGGTACAACGTCAATAGCTTTCCTTATACATATGTATACATATGTATCTAAATCAATTTTTTCAAACTCTCCACTTTATGCTGTAAATCTTATCTAATTTGTGATGTTTTGTACTGACTTGTTGACATTATTTATTAATACGCCGAGAAAATTTAACTTCGGTTAACTTACGCAAGTTAACTTTACCGCGAATCTACTGTATATGCTTAAAACAAAAAAAGCTTACACGCACCCAATGTGAATGACGTACATATGTATGTATGTCAAATGTCTTACTTATTTTTTCAATTGGATATATGTAAGTATGTACATTAAAACTATTCTCTATAAATAAAAGGATGGGAGTTCTGATATAGGAACATGTTCTCGCAATCGCAGAAAGGCTTGACATTTGCGATTCTGACTTGATATCGCACAAACTGTGTTCTGTAAATCGCAATGGCAAGATGATTGATGACTTCATATTGCAAAAGTTTGCTGAATGGAACTAGAATATTTTTTAGAAACTTTGGCAGATCGCTAGTAAAACGCATGAGTTTCAAGACACCATAAAATATATCTGGCGTTTTTCTATTTCTTCTCCGCTTTTTGAACAAAATACCATTTTTCATGTTCTTTCGCAGCTGCAAAGGACAGTCTCGCCGGCCGTACGATTTTTGTTCCCAAGCAGTGGAACATTTCTGACTATTCGGCCTTAAAAAAACTAAAACATTTTAAAAGAACAACAAAAATCATTGGTGTTTTCAACCAAAAAATGTTGTAAAAATTTAGAAAAAAATACATTTTATTGTGCAGATTCTGCACACAAGTACCTTTTAAACGGTTCCTAAAAGGGGGTTAACTTAAAATTTATAAATTTTCAGTAGACAATAATTAATATATATTTCCTTTAATTATATAAATGAATTGATATTGTACGTATCGCTTAATTATATAAAAGTTCATTTTGAACATAGGGCGTCCGTAAATTCTCTCCATTTGGAACGATCATTGGTTAGAGCTTTGGATCCACGACATGTTGCAGCTTTCGACTTCTCTTCTTAACATCCTAACCCAAGTGTCGCGGGCGATCGAGCAGGCGGTAACCTTGCGGATTCCAATCCAGTGCATTTCTGCAGATTTCATTACTTGGCCTACGAAGAATATGGCCAATCCAAGAACACTTTCGACGTTTGATTTCTACTTCAATCGGTACGCATTTGGCCAAGTACAAAAGTTGTTCATTGGTCACCCAATGTGGCCAGAATATGCGCAGAATTTTTCTGAGGCAACGATTCACAAATGTTTGCAACTTTCTGAATGTGGTTTGCGTTGTGTTCCATGTAGTACAGCTGTAAAGCAAGACGGATTTTACACTGCAATTAAATATTCTAATTTTTGTGGTTATAAAAATGTTGTTCGCTCGCCAGACTTTATTTAGCGAGTGGAATGCGACTCTGGCTTTGTTGATGCGGTTCGTTATGTCCATACCAGAACGGCCATCCTTCGAAATGCGACTAACCAGATAACCAACGTCTTCAATTACGGCTCCATGTAGTGACAGAGGAGTTTAGTTGATGGTGCCAATCCGCATGAGTTTATATATGTACTCTTATATCAGGAAGATGATACTATTGAATTTTTTTTAGAAAAATACTAGAGAAATTGACCTAAAAAGTGGGTAGTTATGACCACTATTTATCGTTTTCCAGAAAAAAATTGAGAATTTATAAATTTTCAGATGACTCTATTTAGAGGAACCAGTGCGATATGTTTCATTTAAAGCATTGGACGATAAGATAATTATACATGTATGAGATGTGTGTATGTCAATGAAAAGATTTTTTATTTTAAATTATCCAAAATAGGTACGATTTCCACACCTTGAACGTTTGAATTTCGAAAAAGTAGAAAATTTTTGATTATTTATTGTTTAGGAGATATGAACTTAGTAAATTTACATGCTTCAACAATTTTATAACCCCTTAACATTAAAATTTATAAAAATCCCGCCTAAGTGAATTGATTTGGCGAGAGACCAACCTCGGATCCACATAGTAACTTTTTAGATTAAGGCGTTTAAGCTGTGTGATGTTGAATCAGTTAGTCAGCAACGTTACCATTTAATCTATATGGAATACGATATATGTATGTAACATCGTTTTATCATTACAAAATTACTTTATTTATGTATTCAAAAAAAATATGTATATAAATATGAAAGGTTTTTCTTTGGAACTAATTTGAAATATTGCAATAGTCAAAAAAATATTGAAATAAATGGGTATGTCGCTACCTAAAAATACTAATGTCGTATGTAAAATTTTTCATATTATTATATGTATATTCATTATAAACGTAGCACCCTCTTTTTAATGGCATTGTCAGTTTCTTTCTAAGCCTTATAACTTTCCAGATATTCAGCATGCACTTTATCGTACATCACAATATTTTATAGTTTTAAACAAGTTAATTAGGATTATGCTTCTTCCAAATACAATACGTCAGCTTATTATTGGTTTGGCGCATATGCCAAAAAGTCGCAGTAGAGAAAAACGAAAATGAAGGCTTACATGAAGTTTTCTGAAAGTATACCCGATAAAAATTTTTTTTAATTTTCACCACTTCTGGCATGTTTTGAAGAAAAATATAAAAAAATTTCTGAACAATCATTAACGAACTTAGAAGGGGGGGGGGGGGGGAGCTTTAATACCATGGTAGATAAGGCCTAAGGATTTTCCCTTTTACAGAATGTTTACACAACACAATTTTCTGAAAAAATATGGCTTTATCTCTCATTTGCGAAAAAAAATATGGCCTAACCTCTCAATGGTTGGGCAATAAGGCCATTATGTCTTTATCTCCCATTCAATTGAGCAATAATGCCATCATGGCCTTATCTACCAAGGCTTTAAAGCACCCCCCCCACTTAGAAGTTAATTATATTTTTATTTATTTATTTTATTAAATATCAATACAAAGAAGCCTTCGTGGCCAAGAGCATGTATTGTTAGTAAAATATCTATGTACATATGTACACTTAGTAAATATTTAACAGAATATACTAAATATATAAAAAAAATCGAAATAAAAGATAAAAGATTTTATTTTATTAAAAGTGAAAATTATTTTTTGTGCTGCATATTTATTTATTATAACAGGTAATACAAAAAAGCCATCTCGGCCAAAATAAAAGTATTACAAAGTAAATACATTAATAAATCACTCAATTTATATTATCTTATAACTAAAGCTCCTGTATATATTTAAATTAAAAGTATGGTTCTCAACCCAAACAACACAATTATTGCAACATATTGACTAGAGATTTATGTGATTTAACAGAATTCTCTTTAAAGTGCTAAAAGAATGTGAAAAAGATTTTAGTTCAAGAGGTAAAGTATTCGAAGTTCTCGAAACTCTAACTAAAAATGAACGTGAGAAAATGTCATAATGGATGAGAGGAATTAAGATATGAGGATTTCTAGACGAAAAAAAAAATATGGCTATATCTCTCATTTCGCAAATTTTAAATATGGCCTAACCTCTCAATTATTGGGCAATAAGGCCATTATGTCTTTATCTCCCATTCAATTGAGCAATAATGCCATCATGGCCTTATTTACCATGGTTTTAAAGCACCCCCCCCCCCTAAATCGCATATATTTTACGGTTTTTAACGATTTTCTAAATAAACCATGTATAAATTTAAAGTAAAAATTACAAAGATTAAATTCAATGTTAAAAATACACATATTCTAACATTTAGGATTTATAAAAATCTATTAACATGTTTAATTCAACTATAACCATTATATGTTTTAACACTTGTTTATAGCCTACGCATTAGCACTCCCAAAGATGGCGATATTTTAATTGATTATTCCAAAAATCGTATTACTCCTGAAGTATGGAGTTTACTACTGGAGTTGGCTAAAGTAAGACATGTAGCTGAGGCCCGCGATGCGATGATGTCGGGTGTTCCAATTAATATCACCGAAAATCGTGCTGTATTACACATTGCTTTACGTAATCGTAGTGATCAAGAAATTTTGGTTGATGGCAAAAATGTTATGCCAGATGTTAAAGCCGAATTAACCCATATGAAAGAGTTTACTAACCAAGTTATTTCTGGTGTTTGGCGCGGTTTTACCGGCAAACAAATTACCGATGTTGTAAATATTGGTATTGGTGGCTCTGATTTGGGACCATTGATGGTGACAGAAGCTTTAAAACCCTACTGCAAAGGACTTCATTCACATTTCGTATCCAATATTGATGGTACCCATATGGCTGAGGTCTTGAAAAAGGTCAACTATGAAACAACTTTATTCATTATTGCCTCAAAGACATTCACCACCCAAGAGACTATCACAAATGCCACATCGGCTAAAAATTGGTTATTGGAACAAACGAAAGATGTAAGTTAAAGGTCCGTTTTTACAACTTACCGAAAGCTAAAGGTAGGATTTTATCGGCCGTGTAGTCAGTGTTCCATTATTACAACATTACTTTAACCTACCAGGTAGGATGAACCTTCCTTTGGTATAAAAAAAAAATGTTGTTATATTGGAATAGGTCGATAAAATCCTACCTTAAGCTATCGGCAAGTTGTAAAAACTGGCCTTACGTGTTTGAAAATTAGTATAACAAAGTTGTTAACATGTATATATTTAATTTCTTTTTGAATTTTTAGCCTGCTGCCGTTGCCAAGCACTTTGTTGCATTGTCCACCAACAAAGCTAAGGTTACTGAATTCGGTATTGACAGCAAGAATATGTTTGGTTTCTGGGATTGGGTTGGAGGACGTTACTCTTTGTGGTCTGCCATTGGTTTATCGATTTGCCTATCAATTGGTTTTGAAAACTTTGAACAACTTCTGGAGGGTGCTCACTTTATGGATAATCACTTCAAGAGTGCACCATTCGAGAAAAATGTAAGTACAAGTTCAAACCGTTTTAAAATGAGAAACAAATTAAATTAAAAAACATATGAACATATTGCAATAATTGAATTTAATATTTTCGAGCATATTGGATAAATATAGGCTTTTAAGTTTTTAACACAAAATCTTTAAGTTAATGTGAGGTTTTCTTTGTATTGATATTAATAAATAAATAAATAAATAAAATTTTTGTTTGTATATTTAGAACACACATTCGAATTATGAAAATTTATATAATAAAATGTTACTCACCATGAGAAATATATTCCCAGATTCTATTTGCCTATGCAAAGATAATTATTTTTTAAAGTATTGACTTCTGATTTCGAACAGAATTAAAAGTATTAAATAAAAAAAGTTTTTGTATATTTTGTACAACATCACAAAAAGGAATGCGAAAACTCTTCACTTTTAAAATGTGTACATAGTAAAAAAAAGCTTTAATCTTAAATAGACAAAACAATTTCAGAAATAGTTTCGAATTGGTTAATACATGTAAGGATTTGGAATATTAATTGTTTTTTTAGGCTCCCGTCATCTTAGCAGCTTTGGGCATTTGGTACTCCAACTTCTACAATGCCGAGACTCACGCTCTTTTACCCTACGACCAATATTTGCATCGTTTTGCCGCCTATTTCCAACAAGGCGATATGGAGAGCAACGGTAAATTCGTTACTAAAACCGGTTCCAAAGTTGTTGACTACAATACCGGACCAATAGTTTGGGGTGAACCTGGCACCAATGGTCAACATGCTTTTTATCAATTAATACACCAGGGTACTCGTTTGATTCCTTGCGATTTCATTGCCCCTGCTGAAACACACAATACCATTGCTGGTGGAGCGCATCACAAGATTTTGTTGGCCAACTTTTTAGCTCAAACTGAGGCTTTAATGGCCGGCAAAACTACCGAACAGGCTAAAGCTGAATTGGTAAAGTCCGGCTTGTCAGGAGAAAAATTAGAGCAACTATTACCCCATAAGGTGTTCCCTGGCAATCGTCCCACCAATTCGATTGTAGTGAAAAAAGTTACTCCCTTCATTTTGGGTGCTTTAATTGGTGAGTTGAATATAATAGATTTCTAAGTGTTATTTATTTGTATTTCTTATTTTCCCCTTTACAGCCATGTATGAGCACAAAATCTTTACCCAGGGTATTATTTGGGATATCAACTCATTTGATCAATGGGGTGTTGAATTGGGCAAACAGTTGGCCAAGGCTATTGAACCTGAATTAGCTCACAAAGATGCCATTACCAGCCATGATGCTTCTACCAATGGTCTCATCAATTTCATTAAATCTAATTGGTCTTAAGTTAAAAACATGTAACAAATCCTAAATAGTTCTCCAACTTCTACTATAACAACTTACTACCTTATTTAAGGATCACACGCACATTTCCACATTTCTTATACTCAGGGCGTTAAGTTGGCGCCCAACCAAAAAACAACCACAGCACAGCTCCTAAGCAGAAATTTTACAGGGTCAAGTGCAATTTTTTTATAGTAAAGGAAAACTAACAAGGATTTTCATCCTTTTACAACATTTCCAACAACAACCAACAAAAAAAAAACAGCACGTCACAAAGGAAGTTCTTAAAACTAAAAACCTACAAATTGGATATATTATTTAGAAACAGTTTTAATAGACGAAATTTCTTTTTTTAGTTTAATTATGGTTAAAGAAAATCTCACTCAAGACATACCCATATACAATAATAATTGGCTTAATGTGTTTTCAAAAGAAAAAAAGTTATGCATTAGAGTTGTGTAACTCTTCATCAGTGTATAACTATAAATGGCATTAAAAAAAGTAATTAAAATAAAGCATAATTGTTAGATGTTACAAAAAAAAATATAAACGAGTTTTTATTTAAACTTTCTTTTATCCATATAAAATATAATATGCATACACTTTTGTGAACAAGGTTTTTTTTGTTTTTGTAAAATTGAAAAACGTTTTTTTTACTACTTACAATAAATGTTTTGCGAATTGCATTTAATTTAAAAGTTAAAAAAAAGTAAACCTTTTACATTTCCTCATCTTCATCTTCTTCATTTTCCATATTTTCATCACCATTTTCTTGATTTTCGTCATCGTCATCTCCCTCTTCCCATTCATCGTCTGAAGATGATTTGTTAATGGCATCTTCTAAATCCGAATTAGAGGAATCTGAAAAAAATAATTTAAAAAAAACATGAATTACATATTTAAAAAAATAATTTTTTTTTAACTCACCGTCGAGGTCTTGGAAAACCAGAACATTATCACTTTTAAGATTGTCTTCGTCTTGGTTATTACGTTTGATTTGACTGACTAACAGTTGGAGACGGCCATTTAATCTAGAAGAGGTGAAATAATTAATATCGTTGTAATAAAAAATTATCGCTAAAATGAAAAAATTAATTAAAGAAAAATACGTCAAAATTGTTTTAATATGGGAAAAAACACAAATTAAAATATAAAAAAACCGGGAACTTAACTACAAAATGTATTCAGAAAAGAAGAAAAAAAAAGTTACAAATTTTAAATTAGAAAAGTCACAAAATTTATACTCCCACTAATTCTAAGAAAATATATGTAGACAAATGACAATAAATCAAAAACAATTCAATCTTATAAAATTTTAAATTGTTACTAAAAAAGTAGTTCCAATACTTCCTAATGAATAAAAATATCTATCTTAAAAATCAGAATTAACTAAATTTGAGGAAAACTGTAGAAAAACGCCAAAGTCGCCAAGAATCGCAAACATTTTGATAAAACGAAACAAAAACAAGTAAGAAAGTACACTCGGTCAAGCCCAACTATATGATACCCTACACCACAGTATTTTAAAAAACATTTACGAGAGTGCACTCTATTCGGGACCCATAGGTGAGGTTAGGTTCCATGGGCAGCCATCAAAAGACAACATACTTAGGTCCTTTATTGGTCCCTTTGTGATACCCGGCGCCAATGCCCATCCCCTAGAGAAGTTACTCAGATGGCGTCACTGCAAAATCCAAACACTTCGTCTTCCTAGTGAAGAGAAAAAGCGATTTTAGTTCTATCCTGGATAGATCCTCCAAGCAGGCAAACACCGGTTCATCCAGGTATTCTTCCCTAAGGGCAATGACAAAGAAAGTGAAGCACAGTCTCCTCTTCCTCCTCGTTTTGACAACTTCTACAGTAGTCGTTAAATTCCAGACCCATTCTTCCAGCATGAGTCTCCACCGGCCAGTCACAACCGATATCACCGTCCTAATCTGGTCCCTGCTGAACCCAAGTAGAGAGCTAGTTCTCCGTTCATCATATCCAGGCCAAAGGATCCTGGATATCGAGCAAGTGGACTCACAGGTCCACCGCATCTGCGCAACTCTATAAGACTCGCGCCCTATAAGGGATTTACAGTGAGCCATTGGAAGGCCAATGAATGTATCATCCATGCGGCCACCTTGTTTGGCCAGATCATCTGCTACCCGATTGCCCGGGCACTCTGTGTGCCCCGGTATCCATATTAGCGTTACCCTTGATTGGTTCGCAATCTCATCCAAAGACACCCGATATGCGATGATACCTCAGCAAGGTTATAGCCGAGATTTCCGCCTGCAGGACGCTACATCCATCCGGCAGACGAAAGGAAACCTTCACATCCAGTTCCTCTATGAAGAAACCTCCGCCAACCTCACCTTTCCTCGAACCATCAGTATAAACCCCTAGGGTTGGTTAACGGAAAGTATCCGACAGCACATTGCCGTGCGCCACTTGTGTCACGAAAGCACTAAGAACGGCACCGGGGTGCAGTAATCCACTCCAGCATTGACAATCGTACATTTGATTATTCCGACGTGTCCATAGTCACGAGTCGACCAGCCGTGTCGCCGAGCAAAGAGAAAACTGTCTGGCCGTTATGTCCACCGGGAGCCAGTTCAATATTGTAAACAGCGCCTTCGTGGGAGTAGATCGTATTGATCCCGTGATCATCAACGCGACAAGTCTGTATTCTTTCTCAAGCATCGCGCGGTGTATGCCCTTATCCAATGCAGTCCGCCATACAACGACCCCATAGTACAGGGTCGGCTTTACAACAGCCTCAAAGTTCCAATTGACACACCTGGGGCACATACCCCCGTTTCTGCCGATTGCACCCCTACACGCATATATGGCAACTATTGCCTTTTCCACTCTCATCCGGACATTTAGTCCCCATGACAGCCTGCTATCCAGAACTGTGAGATATATGAAGCTCAGTTCCATTTAACCTTGGAAGCCTAAAGTCCTCGGTCTTATACTTCCTCGTAAAGAGTACCAGTTCCGTCTTAGACGAATTTACACCCAGACCGCATGAAGCACTCCAAATGCTGAGCACCTTCAAAGCAGCCTCCATACACTGGGACATTATGCCCAAATGCCTTCCTGTGATGGCGACTGAAAAATCATCATCATACGCCACTGTTTTGATCCTCATGTCGTCCATCTTTGTCAACATGGTGTTCATAGTCAGGTTCCACAATAGTGGGGATAGAACACCCCCTTGGGGAGTACCCCTATTCACCAAATGACCCTATTCCTTAGTGGATTGTCCACAAATCTACATATGCCAGCGTCGATCCCCAGACTCCTAATGGACGTCACGATAGAGTCGGGGTTGACATTGTTGAAGGCCCCTTCAATATTGAGAAAGGCCACAAGTGTGTACTCCTTGAATTCGGGACCCATGGAGAATCATGCTTATGTATCCATATAAATATGGATCTGTTTTAGATTTCCTTAAAATCAGTTTGAAAGTTTGTGAGAGGAAGAAATTACCCCTACCTCCCCTAGTGGTGCTATTTTTTAAAAGCTGCGTAGCTTATGTGTCGATTCTGAGTCGATCGGTATTTAAGGTTGGTCCATGACCCATATTTTAAGGTGTTGCACACATCAGCACAAATGCATAATACCCTCTCCACTATTGTGGTGTGGGTATAAAAACACATCAAAATCACGAGATAGCAGTAGTATTACATTACCATTTAAATACTAATTTTACTTACTTTGACAATTCCTTTAGGCAATTAGCACGATGTTCAATAATTCCAATGCAGGGACCAAATTTATTTAGTAATTCCTCTGATCCTAAAGCCATCAATTGACTGGAATGAGTTTGAACTAAAACCTGTAACCAATTCATGGCAAACTCAACGCTTAAAAAAAGAAAACAAATTATTTAATTATCATTAAAATTGTTAAAAATTAAAAAAAAAAAAAAAAAAACATACTTGGCATGTTTTTGTTGCATTAGCAGAGTCAATTCATTGACCAATGTGCCTACATATTGCACGGGTAATTTTTTCAAGGTGAGGTTAATAGTTTCATTATCATTAGTACATAAAACCGAACGTAATAGACTATTAAGATAAAATTATTTTGAATGTTTTGGCAAAATATTTTTTATTAAGTTTTAAAACTTACAATGAATCTTTACTATGCAGCGATTGTAACAACAATTGTACTTTACTTTGTGATTTTGGTACTACTTTACCGTCCGGTGCATTTATATTCAAATTCTGCAGCCTTGATTCCATCGGCATATCTAAAGATTTCACCGTTTTCTTGGACACTGTTACCGCTGATTTATAGTCAACATTATTGCTATTTATAATAGGTGTTAACATTTTGAGTGCAGCTTCTGTTACAGTTTTATCACCTTTACCAAGTTTTTGTTTTAACAATTTTTTTGGATCTTTCCGCAACAGCACTTGGAATTTGTCATTAATATTTGGTTTTAATTGTTCGAATATCAGAAAGTGTTTATCACCATAGGAAAGAAGTAGTTCGCCCGGTTTTGTTGCGTGCTGCAGGGAGGACGCTATGGCTGTTATGGGTTCTATAACGGTGTCACTATCAGATACGATACTTATAGTGAGATTAGGTTTAATAGGTTTATCGGCTTTGATACTGAAAATATAGAATATTTAAAAAAACGTTTGCAAATTTTATATCATATCAGAAAATTATAAATAATAAATTTAAATTCATGACCATGTGGTAACTCACTTCTGCAAGTCTAGAACATAGAAATGTATAACACCGCTACGCGTAACACTGGACACTTTAAGTTTACCCTCATCCTCTTCAAGCTGACAGGATAAACAGTGTGCTATATCCTCCATAACCAATGTGCAAGAGGCTGCCTTATTACGACCCTTTTTGCCAATTTTCCACAAACAAATAATGCGTTCCATGCGTGAGGTAGTCAAGGCATATTCGGTTTTATCTCCAAACACAAAATTTTCCAAAAGATTAATTTCTGACGTGTGGCCTGTAAAGGTTTGCAACAATTCTTGTGTTTCAACCGAATATACTTTGACTGTGCGAGAACCAACCACCAATGAATTAGACACTGCCATATATGCAATACTATAGGGCTTCTCTGGGCCCACCCACCAAGACGACAACTGCTTCTCCTCAGCTGTAGACCATAATACAACTTGGCAGTCTTCGCCGCAAGTAAAAAGCCTACCCTGACTATCGCGTACAATTGAGGTAATTTTTCCCGTGTGTCCATCTCCATTAAGATTACGTTCGATCTGTTTAAAATTACTGTTTTTGGTCAACATCTCATAAAAAACAATACAAGTACTTACCTTAGCTTCGGCATAAGAATACAAGGAAACTTGACCTTTGCTAGTGCCCAAAGCTATATATAAAGATTCCTTGTTATTTAAGGATTTTCTGAGCTTTTTGTGCTGTTGCCCAAAAATAAAAAGGTTTTGTAAAATTTTAATAGTAAAACGTATGACTGATTACAACTCACTTTTTTATCTTGTGGTGTTGCTGTCACGCAAGAAACAGATATCCAAACCAAAGAAGAACATGGGCCAGCCAAATGTAAATTAGGAGTATATTCTTGTTTCAATTCATTGGTTTCAGTGTCCCATATCCTTAGAACACCTTGGTCATTGATGAGAGCAAAAAGTTTGCCATCGGGTGAAAACCCCAACACGTGCTGTCCTCCGAAAGCCATTTCTGAGTAGTGTTGGTAAGTGTAACTAGTTTTTGTTATTTCTTGCTGTGCTGTTAATTCAGCGGTTTTTAAAGCAGCATTATTTCTAATGAGTTTTACCAAGGTATATTTATAGCAGGTAGCCGCGAGATTACAACAATTGTACAATAAAACAAACAACAGGGCTTTTTATTGTTGTTTTGCGATACGAACTGTCAAACAGCAAAGGGGTTGAAAAGAGACAAAAAAACTTGTTTACTTGTTTACTATACAACATTTGACAGTTTGTATCGCAAAACAAGCAAATAAAAAATAACCAGCTGGCTTTCCGAGACTACCTGCTATAAATATACCTTGAGTTTTACTGATTTGAGTTGTTATTAAAAATCGTGCCTTTTTTAGTTAAAATTGTAATTACAGTTAAACCTCGATTAACCGGGCCTCTATTAATCGGTTACATCTATTAACCGGCATGCGGTTCTTTTATTTTTTTTCCCTCTATTATCCGTGCTTCACCTCTATTAACCGTGCTTTACATGTATTATCCCTGCAGCATTCATATGTTTTTTGTTATGTTAATCTAAATCCGGTGTTTCCCCTTTTAAGTTAATGTTCCCACACATAAGAACATATTTGCGTTTGTATTCATTTAGTAAGTGAAATTTGAACATTTCGTCAGAAGAAATGCAAAACAGCATAAAAAGTCGAAAAATGTACAAATTTTGTGCATTCATGTAGTTTGATCAACCAAAGCATAATCAGTTAATGTTTGATTTTGCATTTTCTTTGGGAATTTGTATGTTTGTTATAAAAATATGTGGTATATTTGAATCTGCAGTTCCATAAATTGAATGTTGAAATAAAAAAAAAATAAAAAAAATAATAAATTTCTGTATATATTAATATAACCTCTATTAACCGTGTATTTCGATTATCCGTGCTGGTGCCGGTCCCACGAGAGCCGGATAATAGAGGTTTAACTGTATTTATTTTTATTAAAATTTGTATTTATTTATAATTAAAAAATTATTTAAAAAATCAACACAACACAGTAAAAATGTTTTATATGTCCAAGGTGATGTCTTTAAAAATCTTTTAATTTTCAATCATTAACATAACAAAATTAAATAAAAAAGAGATGATTTTGCTTTAAAATACACATTACAGAATATATTTTTGTTTCACATTTATTAGTAGAAAAATCTCTATTCTTTTGTTGCTTCATCTTTTACACTATTCATTTTATCTTCATTTATGAAACGGAAAAAGTTCGTAAAATTAGCTTACCAAAAAACTGAAAACCCAATTTTTGCAATAACAATTTAAAAATATTGACTCACATGGGCTCTTCACCCGACAATTTTTTGTAATAATAAACGTCAAACTTTATATAAAAAATAACGCTGACAAAAATGTTGGAGTTTTTTTTATATAGACTTTGACGTTTTGTATGACAAAAATTGTCTGGTGAAGACCCATTGTTAAAAACGCTGATATATTAGTCTGGGTTCACACTATGAAAGTATTCTTTCAGAAAGTCTGTGCCAAGTCGAATTTATAAAGGTGACCGCATCATGAGATAGAGTTATGCTAGCTATCCCTTTCTATTGAAAAATACTATGTATTTTGTTTTTGTAAAAAGTTAGATTGAATGTCAAAAATATTTGTTGAAAATACAAAAAAGGAAATTTGTTTGTTAATAAAATATACACAATTGCTTTAGAAAGTACTCAATTGCAAATTAATTGTGGCCCCACTTATTCCTTACGGATTTTTAATTTCTTGTGGTTATATTTTATATTCACTTTTTTTATTTTATAAAATTTAAATAAGTTTTTTTTTCAAATTTTTACATTTTTATTGAATTTTAAATTTGAATTAATTTTTTCACAAAATGTAAATAAAGCTTGACATTCAGTATACACACAAAAAAATAAACAATAAACAGATGACTCGAAAATGTCACCTTTATGAATTCGCCTTGGTCTGTGCTTATTGCTGAGAAGGGAGAGAATCATAGCACGTTGTCTTCCCTTCTCACCAATAAACTCAGACTTTCTGAAAGAAATATTTTATGGTGTGAACCCAGACTTAATGAGAATTTTAAAACTGCAATAATGCCACTGGGCGTTTCATATAATTTAGAAGAACTTTTATTTTATTCAAGGCTTCCTGTTGTATTTTGTTTTCCCTTTTAATTTTTTGCAAGTTTAGTAGAAAAATTTTCACAATATTGCGCTTTGTCTATATAAAAGAAAACTATTTTATTTTTTTGAACCATGACAATGACGGCTAGAGAAAAAGGCATACATGCCTCGGCGGATCATGAATGGACTGCAGAAGAGGAAATACAATTATTTTATGCCATGGGTGGCCTTAAGCCGGTAGGAGTCAACAAACACTTTTATATAGCGTGTATAACAGATCGTCTGTCTAGAAGCCTTAATCGTGATTACACCACCGAGAGTATATGGGTGCATTTAAGGACATTGTACAACTTAGATGCCTTGGAAGATTTAGAACCTTTGCCATTTCCTAACGAAGAAAGGGAATTTTCACTACCAGAAGCTGAATTTTCAACATTGATGTCAAAAAAACGTGCAGCAAGTGAGGAAAGTAGACAGAGTACTGAAGGGCCACCATCAATCATAGCAGTCGTTACAGATAATACTATCAGCAAGGGTAAGTAAATATTAAATATGTATAACACTAGTCATGTATATTACAAATATTAATTTTTAGACAAAGCCGCACAGTCTAAATTAGCTTCAACAGCTTTACTTAGTACCAAGGACTTGGACAAAAAAATTACTTCTAAATTAACGGAGGTACCTAAAAGAACACCTAAACGTACCCGTGGCTCTATGTCATTAGAGTCCAGCAGCCCTTCAACTACACCACCACCCATACAAAACAATAAGAGACGTCGCATTTAATTTTTTATTACTTCGCCTAATTGTCTTAGATTTTAAGTAAAATTTCATCAATAGTTTACGATTAGTTATAAGTTTTTTTTTTATTAAAACAATACTTATAAAATTCTAAATTAGTCATTAAATTCTTGGGAATTATCTTCCTCCTCTACACTGGTGTTAGTAGGTAATTCGGTAATAACATTTAGACGTTCCAGGAATGTTTGCAACAAGCGTTTATTCAAATGATCTGTTTGTGTGGTTTCCCTAACCACTGCAGAATTTGTTTCACCATCAACATTAATGCGGGGAGTTACAATATCCAAGATTTGTAAAGCCATATCAACATCTTTTGGAGTTTCTTCTACACAAGGCATTTTTACAGAGCAATGAAATATATTTGCAGAAATTGTCAATATTGAGGCACAAGGTGTTCAATAGAAACAAAAAAAAAATTGTTATCGATTATAACAGCCTGAATTCCATACATATTAATTTTAAGAAACTATAGCAAAAGATAATTTATAAAAAAAATCAGTCTGGCAACATTTGGACAAAGGAAAAGAAATTATCTTTCAAGTTTCGCACAAAGATCGAGGAAAAAAAATAGAAAAATTAACATTAATATAAAGTCTAAAGCTTTTTTATTTAAACAAATTAACAGCTTTAATATAAAGTTCATAAAAAGTGTCAAAATATATAAAAAATATAATTTGTATACGTTACTAAAAAAAAAAACAAACAAGAAAAAGGTCACGAAAACAAAACACACATACAAGCATACACCAAGGGAAAGTTACGAATGCGATTAATAATAAAATTAAAAGAAAAATTGCGACACAAACAAACAAAGAAGACTCCATGAATTTATCAAAAATAAAAATATAAAACATTGTAAAAAGAAAAGAAATTGCGTTATGGATTATGTGTATTGTGGAGCCGATACTATTGGGCCAACAACAGATGACATGTTAAGTGAGTCCCAAATGAGACGTAAATAAAACAAAAAAAGTATCTAATAGTTTATATCATTCTTTAGATGTTTATGATGGCAGTGGCCAACGTAGCAATAACCATTATTCTCCCAATTTTCCTGGCTTTAATTTGGGTTCCGGTGATCCAGATTACATGGAACTGGTACCGATTTTAGCGGATGGAGGCGAAAATTTTGGAGTTTCCGCAGTGGCTTTTGATGATTATGAAGAGCTACTATGGATGGGCAATCAAGGGGTACATACATATAAATTTATAATTAAACTTAATAAAAATTATAACTTATTCTGTTTTTTTAACAGGGTCATGTCACTTCTTACTTTAGCAGTAATTTGCAAAAGTATACCTCTTTTCAGGTCCATCCCTCAGACATAGTTCGCCAAATTTCCACTATAGATTCGGGTATATTAGTACTAACTCAAACCTCATTAAGACATCAAATAAGACGTGGCATTCCAAAATTTACATACAAATCTAAGAATATGTCCGAAATGGTTTGCATGCAACAGTTGTCACCACAACGTCTGATTATGGCCGGTTTGCAAGATGAAATGATAGATTTTGATTTGAGAACTTTAAAAGAAACAAATTTGGTAAGTTTAATTTTTTAAAGTTTTTTTTATGATGACATATTTTGGCAATTGGGTAAGTTAAAATCACTCGTATAGTTACCAGATCAAACTATTTTAAATCGTCTTACTGTATAAGAAAATATATGTAAAATAAAACAAATATTTGATTATTCCAATCGGGACAAGGAATAATTTCTGGTATCCGACTTCGAGATCCTATGATATTTGGGATTGTCAATTCCCGATAATTACAATTAAAATTTAAATTTTTAAAAAAATTGATATTTACAAAACAAACACATAAATTGTCACCCAAATGCAAATTGGCTAATACATAATTTTAAAATTTTATCATTTTGTAATGATAAAATTAACATATTAACATATTTTGTAAGCGAAACCAGAATCGTCATACAAATTTCCTTTACAAAAACTCTTCAAACTCCTGTGCACCGTGCCGTGCCAGCTATTTAAAAAATATTTAAAAAGTTTAACATTTTTTACTACCAAAATCTTTTTTGTGAATTTTGCTTATTGACGGTAGCTCGTAATGCTTTATAGTTTTTCTTTTTATTCTGTCGCTGTAGTTGCACATAACGAATTTTATTTACAGGGAAAAATGTTTATCAATGCAAAAAATTTTTATATTTTTTATATTCGTTTGGCCAATATAACTGCGAACCCTTTTACGAAATGTAAGCAGGGGGCTAATTCTGGCAGTCGTGATCGAATAATTTTTCGATTCGAATGCAATTTTATTTCTAATTCCTTCAGTCGATACTGAACGAATCGAAACCAATTTTTCATTGTTGTAAACATTTATTTGAGTTTTCGCAACACTGGAAAAACAATTTCGATATGACCGAAAGAATAAGAAATAAAATTGCTTTCGTATCGGTAATTTAATAACTTTACGTAACTTGGTGTTTTTCTATAAAATTATAAAAAGCGGGTTTCCCACGCAACTTTATTCCAAATTTCTTTTTTCCCATTCAACAAGGAACCCTCAAATTATATTGCCTAGAATTAACAATGCTTTATTTGAAAGGTCTTTTATTGTAAGAATTGCACGTCGTTGGAACACATTACCCATTGAGCTTCGTGTGTTTTCACACTCAAATAATGCCTTTCGTGTGAAAATTTTGGCTGTTCTTACGAATTTATAGTGAACAATTCTTCATACTTAATTTAAACGTGATGTTGCTTATATATTTATGGGATCAATTGTCTTTTGATATTTTCTATTTAATTCTACTTTTAAATATATATATATGTGCATGTATATGTGTACATATGTATATATTGATATTTATTTTGGTTTGGGACCAAGGCGAATTTATAAAGGTGACCGCATCATGAGATAGAGTTATGCTAGCTATCCCTTTTTATCGAAAAATACTATTTATTTTGTTTTTGTAAAAAGTTAGAGTGAATGTCAAAAATATTTTTTGAAAATATAAAAAAGGAAATTTTTTTGTAAATAAAATATACACAATTGCTTAAGAAACTCCTCAATTGCAAATTAATTGTGGCTCCACTAATTCCTTACGCATCTTTAATTTCTTGTGTTTATGTTTTTTCACTTTTTTTGTTTTATATAATTTAAATAAGTTTTTTTTTCAACTATTTAAATTTTTATTGAATTTTAAATTTGAATTAATTTTTTCACAAAATGTCAACAAAGCTTGACATTCAGTATACACACAAAAAAATAAACAGATGACTGGAAAATGTCACCTTTATGAATTCGCCTTGTTTGGGACCTAGGGATTTAAGTCAAATTCTAAATTTAAATATTTTAATTATTAACTCAGGTATATTTCTTTGTAATATAGTTTATTGGCCTAATGAGGCTTTTATATTACCTGCAATAAATTGAAATTGAAATTGAAAAAGTATTCGATCACGAATGCCAGAATTAGCTCCCGGGTATTATTTCAATACGAAGAAAATCCAAAAAACAGATATATTCTTTACAATTATTAATTAAATTTAATCATGTGAATTAAACATTTACTTATATCAACAACATTAATACTGCAGAAAATGTTGTAAATATCAACAATTTTTAATTGATACTATTAATTTTTTTTACTGGTTTAAATTTAATTAACTTTGAATAAATACCACAAACTTTTTTATTCAAATCAATTATTATTTTTTCCGTGTATGTATGTATGTACTAGGTATGCCAATCACAAAATCTCGAATCCCGGGATTTAAATTTTTTTAATTTCAGGATTCAGTCAATTCCGAAAATTGTTTTTTTGCAATATTAAATGAATTACAGAACTTATTTTTGTAAACATCCTTTTAATGAGTTTTTTTAAATATCTTTAAAAAGCATTTATCTTAAAATTTTCAAAAACCCTGAAATTCTGTAAATTCCAGGATTTGATTTTTTGAAATTCCGAATTCCGGGATTTCCGTAAACCAGTCACGATTGGCATCCCTTGTATGTACCCAGCCGACGTCTTCCAAATATCTGGGAGAAACGTCGACAAAAAAGTCGCAATCGTATACGAATTCTATCAGATTTCAGACATAAAAAAATTAATGGATTAAAAACATTGTTTGAGAGTACTTTTTTGAACCCGAGAGTAACAAATTTGGAGTTTTTACTTTTAATATAACGTTCTAAATCAGAGCAAAGTATTAACAAATTTATATTTTGAGTACATCAGAGGTCTTGCGGGCCACCTAAATTTGTTAAAATATTACCAATTATTTAAATTTTTTTTTTTTGAAAAATTAACAAAAAAAAAAACAAGTTAGAGAGCTATATTCGGCTGTGCCGAATCTTTGTTACTCTCCGCCGACAGTTCGAATGTTTTAGGAGTAATACAGATATTATATACAGATATGATGTCTATTTTATTATTATATTCTTTACAAAAACAGACATCTGCATTAAAATTGGTTGTGGTTTAAACCTATATTAAATAATTGACCCAAAATCAGAAAGTCAAATGCTTTTTTTTTAGCAATTTTAACTAGCTTAAATAAAATATTATGATTCGTAACAGTTTAAGCGGAACTTAAATGATTTTCAGGAGGGCAACTTATATTGGATCTAAGGTAGATTATGGACAGTATATCACAAAATTCCATAACATTTTTTCTTGCCACATAAAGCTAAGCTGGAAGAAAGCTTACCGCAATATCTATATCTGCTACGGTTTTAGGCGTATTTAATTATTTTACCAGAGTGGGCTTTATATGGGGCCTAGGATAAATTATGGACCGTTCTTCACAAAATTTTATAGTCTTATTTCTGGTTCAATAAAACTGTGATGTACCTGTTATGATAGCATTATTTTTACTTTTTTAGGCTTACTAAACTGTTTTCCGGGAGTAGGTTTTATATGGGGCTTAGGGTAAATTATAGACCGATCTTCACGAAATTTCAGTCTTATTTCTAGTCCAATACTAATACGTACTAAACTGTTTTCCGGAAGTAGGGTTTATATGGGGCCTAGGGTAAATTATGGAGCGATCTTCCCAAACTTCACATTGTCATTTCTAGTCCTATTAAACTGTGACGAGCCAAATTTTGTTATGATAGCATTGTTAATTAGGGTTTTAGGCGTACTATAGGGTGCGTTCGTAAATGCATCACTGCGCTGCATCAGTGATTTCAAATGGTTATATATTTATCAGTGAAGTAAATGTGGACCAAAAAATTGTGAAATACTCCACAAAAATAATAGTCACATAATAAAAAAAAATTATAATTAAAAAATTATCGACTTTAAAAAAAGTTTGCTTTTCTGATGAAGCGCAGTACGAACGCATTTACGAACGCACTCATACTGTTTTCCGGGAGTAGGGCTTATATGGGGCCTAGGGTAAATTATGGACGGATCTTCGCGAAATTTTACAGCGTGATTACCAGTCGAATAAAACGAATTTTTGCATTCTGTGTATTATTCCACCATCTATGTTAGTTTTTGTAACAAAATTATCAATTTTTTTTAGGTGGTGGTTCCACATTTTGATTCATATCTCTGATCCTACTGAACCGATTTATCTGGATTTCAATCTTAAACTGCTAAGGATAACTACAAGCAATTTTGAGTTTTACGAAAGTGAGCGTGTTTTCAACAGACGAATTGACTTAGAATTACTAAAGGACCCAAAATAAGAATAATAATAATTTGAATAATGAATAATAAAAAAGTTTCACACGGAACTTAGTATACTCTCTTCACAACTAATTGTGGAGGAGGAGGGTATAAAAAGTTTCACACGGAACGACAAACTTAGTATACCCTCTTCACAACTAATTGTGGTGGAGGGTATAAAAAGAAGAATATGTACTTGTCTTTTTCATGACACATTGCATTCACACAATCACATTTTACATATGGGGGATTTCATGTCAAGTGACCCAATTTTGAAATCGATGTCTGCCGATAGTAGTTTAGACACAAATTTTCAACAAGATCGATCTGAGTTAGTTGGGGTCAAAGTTTGACATTTTGTTAATACAGGTGTTCTTTCTTATCCACGCAACCTATTGGTGTTAGCAAAATTTGTCCCAAGTAGCTTCGATAGCTATTTGATCCATCTTTTTAATTTTTTTTTTGTTTTTTTAAAAAATTTTTGACTAAAGCTTTCAGCTGAACAGCAGCTCAGACAAGTGATTTTTTGTTTTCATTTTTATTTTCGTTTATTTATTTAAAAATAACCCCTGAAGATGGTCAACAAAGTTGACCGAAATATTGGGAAATAAAATAAAATAAAATAGAATTTTAAAACAAAATATGTTTATATTTTTTATTTAAAAATTCATTTTAACTCATGACCTAATGCCGAACAAAATTAACAAACAATTTTTTTAAATTTTAAACTTTTTTTTATTTTTTTTAGTGGGAATGTTTTTTTTTTTTTTGGCTCAAAAGAAAGCTTATGACTTTTCCTTTAAGGTAGTTTTGGTCCCTTTTTGGGATGGAAAAAAAAAAACATTCCCGCTAACAAAAAATTTTTAAAAAAATAAAAAAAAATTTTAAATAAACAAAAAAAAAATGTTCAAAAGATGGATCAAATAGCTATTGAAGCTACTTGGGATAAATTTTGCTAACACCAATAGGTAATAAGTTACATGGGTAAGAAAGAACACCTGTATGTCCAAAATGTCAAACCGATCTTGTTGAAAAATTGTGTCTAAACTACTTTCCAATAGGACTAACCTTGGTGCAAATTTCATCCAAATCGGAAGACATCGATTTCAAAATTGGGTCACTTGACACGAAATCCCCCGTATATGTAACTTAAATTTTTGACATGTATTAATGCAAAGTACACTAGTGTAAACTAGCCTTAACATTATTTGTTGATAACATAATTGTATATAGCATGTGGGTAATTCCATGTCAAATCGACCAAGAGTCGGACGGGTGCCCTTTCGATTTTATTGAAATTTGGTAAGAAGGTTCCTTTTATCCTATAAGGAACATATGTATATGAAAGTTGTGACATATTCAAAATGTCATAATCTCGCCGAATTAGCCGAATGTGTTGAGATATTCCTTTAATATCTCGACTACTTTACATACGAAGATGATTTTAATGTAATTTTAAGGAGAATACTTGGGGCTACAAACCATATATTGGATAAAATTTTTTTTTTTTTTAAATGTTATATCTGCAAAATATTAAATTTTAAAAACGGACCAAGTCAAAAACGAATTTTTTTATTTGGCTAATTTATTTTTAAATAATACCTCGAAATGTGCTTTAAAAATACTGAAAATTTGAAGGGGGTGTTTTTTTTTCATTTTTAAAATATGCTTTTTTTTTTTCTTTCGCAACCTTTAAAAAAATGATCTTAAAATAGGATTTTAATATTGTAATTTTAAGCAATAAGTAAACTGTGCTAGTTGCAAAAACAGACAAGCCGGGCACCTGGCATTTTACCCTAATTGGGGCACGCGGAATCCAGTGGTACTAACCGTTTTTTAGGTTAGCTCTTGTTTTCAAGATATACCGCTATTTCGAAAATATAGGAGGTTGCACTGCATATATTCGCGTAACTTAAAAACGGTTTAGTTTATTGAAGTTATTAAAAAAAACCGAAATTTCGCAATAAATAATAAAGTGGGGTTGGTCATACATTTGTTCCATCTAGGAGCATCCTACGCGCTGTACCATACAAATATGGCGGTTAAATAAAATTCTTTAATTTGGCACCTGCAGCGCGTAGGATGCTCCAAATGGGTCAAATGTATGTGCATCGGTAAAAAATATTTTTCAATTTACGATTTATAAAAAACAAATATGTATGTCAAAGCAAACTTGTTTACAAATTTGCATTTTTAAATTCCTCCTTATCATCAACGATATTATGGCGCACTTCAAATAATAGTGAACCAGCGGGTTTTGTTATAGAAAATGCAAAGTGATAGTTTTGAAAATTTTGTCACATAAAAACATAGAGAAGTACATGGTTCGACACAATCTACATATTTATTCTCATCAAGTGCTAAACCAGTTGTTATCTTAATTTTTTAATTTTTGAAACGAACGAGTTTTGCAACTCACCTACTCATATGTAAAGTAGATTGGACCTTATTTCCTGACTTCAACATTTTTAAAGCCGACCCTCTTAAATTTTTCTTTTTTTTCACAATAAATCTTCAAGCTCAAGGTCGCGTTTATATAAAAACTATTATTATTAATCAAAATTACAGACATTTAATTTATAAGAATAAGATAGGAAATACAATAAGTTTATAAAAATGGAATAGAACAATTTTTGTTTGCTGTGTATAATTTTTATTATTTTTCATAATTGACAATTTTGTTTTAAAAATTTGTTTAAAATTAAAAAAAAAACCAAAAATCCCTGAAGAAGTTGTCCACTGAGATAGGTTAGGTTAAGAAGGGTTATGCGCCCAAGGGCACACTTCCACTCAGAGACCAATATGGTCCATTGTGAATCCCTTCAATTAAGAGAAAACAGAAAAGACAGTAAAGGAAGAAGTATGAGATGGATAGGATCAAGAAAGATAGAAAGTTATAAGATCCCGCGTAGAACTATTGCCCCCTCTACAGTCCCCTCAACAGAAACAACCTCACTATTTCCCTGACAAACCCCAGTAGATCAGCCGGACAACATCCAGCGATGCACCCCAGTTCGTCGTGAAACCTATCTCCTAGCCACTTCTGCCTGAGACCCTGCACCCTGGGACAATGGCACATTACATGCTCGATCGTCTCCAGCTCCTCTGAATCATCGCATAATCTGCAGAAGTCCGGTATGGCGTTGTCTCTGCCCGCAAAAGCCCTGACAGGACAATGACCCGTCAAGAACCCTATAAGCGTTCTAAGACTACCCCTATCCAATCCCAGTGGAACCCTGGTTTCCCCCGCGTCCAATCTTGGCCATAGTGCCATGGACACCCTGCAATCCGTTCTGTCCCTCCAGGACCGGTTAACGTCATCACGGAATTTCTCCCGTATCAAACCATAGTAGTAACATAGGGGGGGGGGGCTTAACCACTCCGTCCCTTACCGCTAAGTCCAGATTCGAACCCCCTCTCGCGAGTTCGTCAGCCACCTCATTTCCATCAACCATGCAGTGTCCAGGTACCCAACACAGCCTTACATTGAATGCCTCCATGAGTCCACCAAAAGCATTCCTACACCGAGCATTCCTAAGCGCCGCCTGACTATCGACGTAAATTGTCACCACAGATCCACCCACGATGTGTTTTAGTATCACCTCAGTCGCCCTTCAGATCGCTAGGATCTCAGCCTGGAAGACACTGCACTCATCGGGGAGTCTGAATGACCTTTTCACCTCGGTGCCCGCGATATATACACCGGCGGCTGTAGGAAATATCGCCCAAAGAAAAATGGCCCAAAAAAAAAAATGAAAAATCGCCCAAATGAAGAATCGCCCAAGCGAACATGAAAAATGACCCAAAAAGGTAAATATGAAATTTTGCCCAAAAAAAACGAAAAAGGGCCCAAAAAGAAAATGAAAAATGACCCAAAAAGCAAAAACGAATTTTTCCCAAAAAAAAAAAAAAAAAAATTACTAAATTTGCAAAAAAGTGTTTATTATTCATATAAATTTAGGTGACATGTCATAACGTCCAGTGTCGTAGTGTCCTTGGACACTTTTAAAGTGTCATAATGTCCTTCGAAGACGAGGACGAGGACGTTATTACACTTTGCAACGTCCGCAACTTAACTTATAACCAAAAATGTGTACATTTTTTTTTTAAATACCGTTAAAATTTCAAGTGATTTTTTTAAAGATACTTATTTAACCATAATATGGTTGTCGGTGACAATGATTTGGTTAAATTAAACATAATATGGATAAAATATTTTTATAGCTTTTACTCCGGGTGTATATATTAAATATAAATATCCAAAATAAGGATTTCATCTTCTATGGTATAACAAATACTGGCTTCGCTAACTAAAGCTTCTCTGTATAGCCGGCCTTCGGCCGGGCGCAAGGATTTTCTCCTCTATGGTATAACAAAGACCGGCTTCGCTAACTAAAGCTTCTCTGTATAGCTGGCCTTCGGCCGGGCGCAAGGATTTTCTCCTTTATGGTCTAACAAAAACCGGTTTCGCTAAGTAAAGCTTCGAAAAACTGCCTTGTTTCCGAACAAGGCCGACTACGCAGAGAAGCTTTAGTTAGCGAAGCCGGTGTTTGTTATACCATAGAGGAGAAAATCCTTGCGCCCGGCCGAAGGCCGGCTATACAGAGAAGCTTTAGTTAGCGAAGCCGGTCTTTGTTATACCATAGAGGAGAAAATCCTTGCGCCCGGCCGAAGGCCGGCGATACAGAGAAGCTTTAGTTAGCGAAGCCAGTATTTGTTATACCATAGAAGAGAAAATCCTTATTTTCGATATATATATATTTAATATATACACCCAGAGAAACAGCTACAAAGCCATTTTTAAAAAAATTCTACCGATATTATGTTTAATTAACCCAAATCATTGTCGCCGACAACCATATAATGATTAAATTAGTTTCTTGAAAAATAGTTTTGTTGTTTGCAACCATAATAAAACATGGTTTTCTCTGCTATGTAAGACTATGGTAGAATTTTAAAAATAGCCCATTTTTTTGGGCCATTTTTCATACAACATTTTTGGGTGATTTTTCATTATGAAAAATCACCCAAATTTAAAAAACGAAAAATCACCCAACAATAACGATAAATAGCCCAAAAATTTTGGGCCATTTTTCATATGAAATCAGGCCCAATTTTACATGCAATTTTTTTGGGCGATTTTTCATTTATTTTTTTGGGCGATTTTTCTTTGGGCGATATTTCCTACAGCCACACCGGCACCAGGGCCGGTTTCCATCTTGGATCCATTCGTAAATACTGCCCACCCTTCAAACAGTCCATTGGATCCACTCCAAATTTCCCTACCCGGGAACTCCACTGGTGGTGTTGCACCGAAGTCCAGGGTCATAGTCTTATGATCCGAAATTCCCTCGAGAATAATACCCTGATCAAGCAGACCCATCTCGTACAAAATTCTCATGTGATCATCCCGCCTAGGTCTAACTTAAGAAGACTCGTAAAGTCTAAGTAAGTTCCTAGCTGCCACACTCCTCACATAAAGCTCAATAGGGGATAGATATAGTAGGATGTCCAGCGCTGCATGCGGAGTGCTTCTCCTTGCGCCTGTGATGCCAAGAGATGCACTTCTTTGAACCTTGCTGAGCATCTTCCTATAGCTATCCACTCCCAACGCACCCCACCAAACAGTGCATCCATAGGTAAGTATAGGCCCAACAACCGATATGTAAATCCAGTTTACCATATCCGGCCTCCGACCCCAGTTCTCACCAATGGAGTTCCTGCATGTGTAGTATGCATTGAGTCCCCTTCTCATCCTCTCCTGAGTATTTCTCTTCCAAGACAGTTTGCAGTCCAGAAAGTTACCCAAATACTTTGCTCCGTCAAATAGAGGTAACTCGACGCCATCTAGCAATGGCCCCCTAAATCCGTCTATCCAATACCTTCTGGTAAATAGCACCAGCTCAGTCTTCACAGGGTTAACACCCAGTCCCCTATCCTTTGCCCATTCCGAGAGTTCGCCGATCGTGGACAGAAATTTTCCCCTGACCAGCAGAACTATGTCGTCCGCTTAGGCAACAACTTTCCTGCCCATGGAATCAAATGACACAAAAATCCTGTTGACCGCAAGCAACCACAGTAGAGGTGATAGAACCCCCCCTTGTGGTGTCCCCCTGGTAACCCTCCTCCTTATCACATGATCCCCCAGGCTCGAGTTTATAATCCTACTGCCAAGCATGCAGACTATCCACTCTACCAGAAAGTCCTCAACTCCCAACTCCAGCAACAAATCTCTAATCGCCTCAATCCTAATGTTATTAAAGGCTCCCTCTATATCCAGAAACGCGGCGAGAGTATATTCCTTATGCCTTAGACCGTGCTCAATACAACCCACCACCTCATGTAACGCGCTCTCAAAAGATTTACCCTTCAGGTAAGCATGTTGAGCGTTGCTAATAAGGCGGGTCTCAATATTATTTATTTATTTTTATTTAATTCAATCAGTAAAACAAAAGCCTTCTTGGCCAATTTAAAGCATTACTTAGTAATATATACATTTTAGCAACAAAAATGTCTACATATTTAAATGTATACAAATAAATAAATACAAATAAATCTAAACAAGTTATTTAAAAATACAAAAAAAATAAATAAAAAATATAATACAAAATACAAGGTTCCCCACAAAAACCATCAACTCTTTAGTGAATTAAGTATAAAATAATTAAAATATTTAATTTAAAATCCCCACTGAGATAGAAATCTATTAGCCTCTCAAGAGTCTTCAACAAAAATTAAGACAAACTAATAGGTCTAAAATCCCCCGGTTTCGAGTGGCTTGCTTTACCAGCCTTGTGTATAAAAATCACCCTAACCTCTCTCCACCCCCTAGGCAGATATCTCCTACTGAGGCATTTCTTGAATATATTCACCAGCAGAAATGATGCATCGTCCGGAATGTTGCCGAGCATGGCCGGAAAAATGCCATCCGGACCCGGTGATTTATATGGGTCGAAAATATTGACCGCCCACGCCAGCTTCTCCCCTGTGACCATTTCCTCAACGCAGGCGGAAGTATAATCCGATGTCATGGACATCACGTCCCATTGACCCTCGTCCATACCTCCGGATTCACTGCACCCGGGAAAGTGCGTCTCCATAAGTAAGGTTAGGGTCTCAGAGCCAGACTCAGTCCATGAGCCGTCATTTCTTTGGATGTAACCAAGGGCCTTAGGGTCCTTGGATAAAATCCGTCGAAATCTTGACAACACGTTGACATTATCAATGGAAGCACAAAATTGCCTCCATGATAGTCGCTTTGGCTTCTTCAGATCCGCCTTATACCTGTTGAACTGCACCCTGTGATTGTTCCAATCCTCTGGTGCTCTGGTAAGCTTGGCCCTGTTAAACAGTCTCCTGACCGTAGACCTTTGAACGTGAAGTTCCCTGGTCCACCATTTGGGCTGTTTACGCCTACACGGAAATGTAACCGGGCAGGACTGCTCATAGCTTTCCCTTAGAAGATGAGTGAACTTGTTCACAACACCCTCCAGATCAGTCGGCAGCAAGTCGCCCAAGGCCCTTTGCGCCAACCCAATTCGGACTCTTTCCTTAAAGGAGTCCCATTTTGTCCCCCTCGGGTTCCTAAATGGAGCAACCCCAGGTGGGTCAAAATTCAATGTGAAGATAATACGACTATGGTCGGAAAATGTACAGTCCGTTGCCACCCTCCAATCAACAACAAGTTGCTCGTCACGGTTCACTAATGTCAGATCTTTATTTCTGAACGTCAGCGTGTTACCCATATTGCAGATAATAAGATTGTTTGTAGTTATAAAATCAAACATTAACTAACTCCTTTTGCTTATGTGTTCACTCCCCCATTGGCTATAATGAGCATTGGCATCGCAGCCCAATACAAGGATTGCACCCTTCCTTCTTGCATATGCCGTCAGTTCCCGCACCTCCGTTCCAGGTGGGTCCAACGCCTCGTACAGCATATACATCGAAGCCAGTGTAAGAGTGCGCTTACCTTTGGCTTCTCCATTTACTACGGTCAAGTCACCGCACCTGAAAGAATGAGAGATGAGAAAATTCAATTCATTCCTCGCTAATATACACGTTCTTACCTTGTCCTCTGTGGGCGGGACAAACAGAGTGTATCCCGCAACCCCTTAACCGCAAACCTTATTTTTATTAATCCAAGGTTCTTGGATTAGGGCTGCGTCCGTCCAGGTGCTGGTGAGGAAGGTTGCTAGTTCGGCTGAAGCTGCTTCACAATGGTGCAGGGTTATTTGCACCACTAACAACCTCTTTGGTCCTGTCATGTTTCGGATACCGGAATCTGACGTTACCTAAGCCAAACTTAAAGGATACGTCCTCCTCTTTGCGCTTGGCCCATCCTCCACGGCCAAACAAGTTGTGGACAGTCTTCTCCCGAGTGTCCCCTCTTATGTCCCCTGGCCTCACAGATGAGAGTGGCAGGCTCTGTAGTCTGACTGTGAGCTGATATATCAATATCGAGCTCCGTGTCAGAGAGCAGAGTCAGCCCCTCTAACCCTTGAGTAGCCCCGGTTTCACAACAGGAGTCGCTCGATAGTCCCAGAAGACTATCCACGTAAAGGTCGGTCAGTACCTGTCTCTCCTGTTTAATTATGTTCTCATGAACAGTCGAGAGGGTACGCCCCACCTCACAGACCGTGACGTCCGACTGATCCTGCTCAATCCCGTCCGTCGTGTCCTAGTTATTTGTAATTTTAGTGTTAGTTTTTTGTTTTAAAAAAGAGGTATTCATTTTGTTCCCACGAGTTTGCTCGTAAAATACGGACCGAACCACGCAGTGACGGCGTGCGTGGACTAGGCAACTAACGTAAAACAGCGCTTTGCCCTGACGCTGAGGGGAGCTGTTAACGACTAGTTTCTTTACGCACCAACTAGCCACCCAGGACCTCAGCACTGCTACCAAACACGTTGTCCTTAAAAGTGCATATTTCGCGCCCCAGCCACTGGTAAAGACCCCACCTTGCAAGGGGCGAACCCGCGGGCTGACACGCCGTGCTATATGTACTGATAATGGACCGGAAGTGTGCATTCCACTACCGCCTCATTATCTTGACAAGATGAGTAACCTTTAGTTGCACACCCCTTCAGTGTTCTCGACCTCCCGCGACGACGTATTCAACACATACATCATCCCATGAGATCAGAACCGTAGAGTGCACTTAAGCCCTCGCATCTCGATAAGATAGTTACCCAGGCGAGGGTGTCCACTGAGATAACTAATAAAACATATTTTTTATATAAAAGTGACCTCGAGCTTGAAGACTTATTGTGAAGAAATAATATTAAAAAGGTCAAAAAAATTAAACTAATAATTAATAATTTTTTCATTTTAAAAAATATGATATAATAGTCTGGTAGTGTATAAAAAGTCATTTCTGAAAATTGAAGGAATATAACTATTACAAAAAGCTTTATAAAACACATAACTGAAATTTAGCTTATTAAAAAAAATTGTATGCTGAAAAATTCTGGAGTCGGAGTCGCGAGTTTTTGTGGGTACTTCGACTCCGACTCCGGTACAAAAACCCCAACTCCGACTCCACAGCCCTGCAAATTAACTTTTTATCATAAAAACTAATTTGATTTTTGTATTTTTATGTATTCGGATAAAAACCGGTTAACCGGTTATTTTTAAAATCCTTAACCGAAACCGTTCTAAGGCTGTAGGAAAAATGGCAAAAAAAAATTAAAAATCGCCCAAAAAAATGTCCATGTAAAATTGGGCTATTTTTCGTTATTATTGGGTGATTTTTCGTTTTTTAAATTTGGTGATTTTTCATAATGAAAAAAAACATTGTATGAAAAATAGCCCATTTTTTCGGGCCATCTTTCATTTTTAAAATTTCGTCCAAATCAAAAAAATTAAACTAATAATTAATAATTTTTTCATTTTAAAAAATATAATATAATAGTCTGGTAGTGTATAAAAAGTCATTTCTGAAAATTGAAGGAATAGAACTATTACAAAAAGCTTTATAAAACACATAACTGAAATTTAGCTTATTAAAAAAAATTGTATGCTGAAAAATTCTGGAGTCGGAGTCGCGAGTTTTTGTGGGTACTTCGACTCCGACTCCGGTACAAAAACCCCAACTCCGACTCCACAGCCCTGCAAATTAACTTTTTATCATAAAAACTAATTTGATTTTTGTATTTTTATGTATTCGAATAAAAACCGGTTAACCGGTTATTTTTAAAATCCTTAACCGAAACCGTTCGAAGGCTGTAGGAAAAATGGCAAAAAAAAAATTAAAAATCGCCCAAAAAAATGTCCATGTAAAATTTTGCTATTTTTCGTTATTATTGGGTGATTTTTCGTTTTTTAAATTTGGTGATTTTTCATAATGAAAAAAAAACATTGTATGAAAAATAGCTAGGGTTTTTTCCCGGGATTTCCCGTCCCGGGAATTCCCGGGAATTTCACTTTTTATATTTCCCGTTTTCCCGGGATTTTTGTTGCGGGATCCCGGGAAATAAAAAGTTCTTCATAGTTTCAGAAAACAGCTATTTTTACTCTGAAATTTAGTTTTCTTTTCTCTAAAAATTAGCATCTGTGGATGGGTTGTCGATTAGATCAATTATAAGAAATGTGTACAAACGTAAATCAATGTCTCCTGCGGCAATAAATCTATTAAAAGCAGAATGGGCAGTGCAACAGTTGATAATTAATAAATTTAGTGAAGTGATGAATTGATAAAGAACATAAATTCAAGATGCAGGCAGTAAATTCTCATTGACCATGGACAAGTCTTAAAAATAGGATATACATAAACATATCGCTACGTTATTGCAACATAGTCGTATCTACAAAAAAAAAAAAAAATCGAGCTTGGTAATATATCCGGGAAGTGCGGGGAAACCGAAATAAAAAAATAATGAAACTCGTGTAAGTTACTAAAACATACAATTTGAAAAACACATTGTCCTAAAGATTACAGATGGACCTAATGAAAAGAAATAGTTTGTAAGAAGTAGTCCGGATGATGCTATTTTTTGCATCAACCTTGACATCAGAAGCATGCAACAACGGTGCACTTTTAATTATTTGTCCAACCTCGGTAAAAAAGTAAACGAAATTTTTCGGAAACATGGTAATCAGTAAACAAAATCAGAAATATACTCTTTGGCGACTCACTAAACGCTTTGAGTGTGTCAGAAAGTAATTTCCTACGCCGTTAAAAAATGGTAATATATTTATTAAAATATTTTATATATTTTATGATTTTACTTTTTGATCTCATATCTTGAGTACCTCAATTGTTATGTTTATTTTATCTTGTACTAGATCATCATAATACGGAATTTACTTATAATAGCCAAAGGTAATAATAATTCAAGTTCCGCTTTCAATCTTCAATTAATTTTTGTAGTATTTAAGCATTTGTTTAACTTACTTTGTAAACAAGTTCCTCACGTTTGTTTATAAAAGTTTTTTTCATTAATAAAACCAAGTTTACTTTGTATTATTTGTATGGAGCGGGATCCCGGGATCCCGGGAAATTTAAAAATTTTTCCCGCTTTCCCGGGAATCGAAAAACTCCGGGAAAAAAAAAACTCTAAAAATAGCCCATTTTTTCGGGCCATCTTTCATTTTTAAAATTTCGTCCAAATCAAAAAAATTAAACTAATAATTAAAAATTTTTTCATTTTAAAAAATATAATATAATAGTCTGGTAGTGTATAAAAAGTCATTTCTAAAAATTGAAGGAATAGAAAGAACTATTACAAAAAGCTTTATAAAACACATAACTGAAATTTAGCTTATTAAAAAAAATTGTATGCTGAAAAATTCTGGAGTCGGAGTCGCGTGTTTTTGTGGGTACTTCGACTCCGACTCCGATACAAAAACCCCAACTCCGACTCCACAGCCCTGCAAATTAACTTTTTATCATAAAAACTAATTTGATTTTTGTATTTTTATGTATTCGAATAAAAACCGGTTAACCGGTTATTTTTAAAATCCTTAACCGAAACCGTTCGAAGGCTGTAGGAAAAATGGCAAAAAAAATTAAAAATCGCCCAAAAAAATGTCCATGTAAAATTGGGCTATTTTTCGTTATTATTGGGTGATTTTTCGTTTTTTAAATTTGGTGATTTTTCATAATGAAAAAAAAACATTGTATGAAAAATAGACCATTTTTTCGGGCAATCTTTCATTTTTAAAATTTCGTCCAAATCTTACATACAATTTGTCTAAATCATTCAAAAACTGTAGCGTGCGTTATGTATCGTGCGTCACAAAGGGTTCACGGCTCTTGTCAAAAAATCACAACATTTTTTGGCTGCGAATAAGTGCGGTTAGATTTCTCTTATAGTCATCTTTTTTTAAGGAATTAGATTTCGTATACCCTATCATGCCAAATTCGCTAAAAATTAGGAAAACGCACTTCAACCTATGAAGTTACTTCCACTTTTTGTGGCGTGCGTCACAAAACTTTGTGATCAATTATTTCGCAACAAATACTTGCTAAGAAATTATGATATATGCCATTCGTAAGTACATATAATGTCACTAAGTGCTGGTTCACACACGTCAAGTTTGACTCGTCAAGTCTTGAGGTTTTAGGAGAGAGGGGAAAAGAAATGGCATTCTCTTTTCCCTTCTCTCCTAAAACCTCAAGACTTGACGAGTCAAACTTGACGTGTGTGAACCAGCACTAAATACTATATAAGTTGAAGTTATTTTTTTTGAAAGAACAAAAAATGTTTACATTTCAATCAGAAAACGCGTGCGAATGTAGCGTTCGTCACGCAAGATTTGCCCATATACACAAACATTTACATTTATGTGTTTTTATTAAAAAAATTAATTGCAGCAAACAAAAATTTATTTTTGTTAAAAAAAATAAAAATCAAAAAAATAACTGTTATTTTTGATCGAAAAAATAAAAATCAAAAAATAACTGTTAAGTTTGATCGAAAATATAAAAATCAAAATTATAAAAATCAATATATTTTATCATTGACAAGTGCATGAGGAATATGGTATACTTGAATCAGTTTTTCGACATTTAAAAAAAAACTTTTTAGATCATAATATGTTTGGATTTTCTACTAAATGGTCCAAAGATTTGTTTTTAACTATTTTTTTTAGGTCAAAAACAGTTTTTTTCGATTTCTGAGAAATTAATTTTTTTGAGTTGAGTCACTTTTGAACTAGGTGTGCGATATGTGTGGCTTGATTAAAGCAAAATGTTCTTTAAGCACATAAGAAAATTTTACTAAATACGAACGAAATAAGTAAAAATCAAGAAGGTTTTATGGATTTTCTTGTTTAAAGAAACGAATTGATTAATTTAGAAAATAACCTCTAAGTTTTTGAAATTAAAAGTTTAATTTTCATAATTTTTAATAATAGACTAATTTACATTTTTTTTTTCTTCTCAAAAATAAATGTTTAATTTTTTATAATCTAAGTTATTTACGGGAATGCAAAATTTATTATTAAGATTTTTTTTATATTTTTGTTTTAAAAGGAACATGTTGGTTCAGCTGGTTGCACGGTGTTACGAAAGAATTCACGTTTTCTCTTTGCTGGCGATCCTTATGGTACCGTTACATTACGCGATTTGAATTCTCTTCATGTCGAGCACACTATTAAAACCCATACCGGCAGTTTATCTGATTTTGATGTGCAGGGAAATTATCTAATATCCTGTGGCTATAGTGGACGTCAAGGTACTCTAGCTGTTGATCGTTTTTTGATGGTCTACGATTTACGCATGTTGCGTTTAGTATCACCCATACAAGTGCTTATCGATCCTCAACTTTTGAAATTCTTACCATCACAAGCTTCACGTTTGGCGGTTGTTTCCAGTTATGGTCAAGTACAATTGGTCGATACGGTTGAATTGAGCGAACCCCGCGTTTCAATGTATCAGATAAATAACACCGGCATCCAGTGTTTGTTAAGTTTTGATGTCAGTTCTTCGTCCCAAGTAATGGCATTTGGTGATCAATCTGGTCATATAAGTATTATAGCAGGAGTTAATAGCCCTCAGCCTCAATTTAATAACTTTTCTAGAGATACAGAATTTGCTGATCCAGTACCCCAGCTGCCTATCGTACCAATAACAGACACCACATTTCCTTTGTCGTCAATTATATTGCCCCATTTGGTAACAGGTTCTCGTTGGTTTTCCGATTGGCCGACTGAATTGTTGCGCTATCAGTATCGTCGACCCAAACCTATTGAACAAGAAGTTTTGAATAACATGAAAATGCAAGGACCCATAGGTTATTCGCCCAATCCGCGCACCCTAAGACGTAATCAAATACCCTACGTATTGGATAATGGTACAGGTATGGCAGCGGGCAGTGGTAATGGTCTTAATAATGCAGTAAAATCCAATGAATCTGGTGTAAAGATAATACCAAGACGTTATCGCAAAGTGGAATTGAAATATACCAAACTCGGAACGCAGGATTTTGATTTTGAACAGCATAATCAAACCTGTTTTGCCGGCCTAGAAGCCACATTGCCAAACTCGTACTGCAATGCCATGTTGCAAATTTTATATTTCATAGAACCATTGCGCCAGAAATTATTGAATCATAGTTGTGCTAAGGAATTTTGTTTATCCTGTGAATTGGGCTTTCTTTTTTATATGTTGGATAAAAGTAATGGTAAGTACTATACACGAGAAGTAGTTTCGTCAAAAACTTAATATTTTTTTACAGCTTCCACCCCTTGCCAGGCCAGTAATTTCTTAAGATCTTTTCGTACAGTACCTGAAGCCTCAGCTTTGGGTCTAATTTTATCCGATAGATCATCAAATGTTAATTTAATAAGTTTAATACAGGTTAGTACTGTTTAGATTATACTTATTTTTTTTTGCTTTATATGTTGGGTTTTATTTATCTTAGAATTGGAATCGTTTTATATTGCATCAAATGCATTATGAAATTTTGGATTCTCATAAAAATAGCCATGTTTGTGGTGTACAGTTTGTTGGCCATAGTTATGGTAAATATTTTTTTTAGTATGATTTTCATGTACATACTTTAAATGTTATTACTTAATTTTTTTTAGGCAAACAACAATATATATCTTATTCTGATGAAGCAAATGCAGATAGTGATATATTCCAGGCAATCGATGTTAAACATGGTAAGAAAAGAAATCTATTTGTATCCATAACTAAAATCAGAAATCAATATAATCAATTTTAATTAAAGAGGGTTATGTTTTTTTTAATTTCTGAACTTCAAATTACTTAATTTTAAATAAAAAGTTAAGCTTCGTTCACAAAGATAGCAACAATTTCGTTTTTCTTTTGTCTTTTATTCCCAAAAGGCAGAACTAGTTTGTACGTTCTATTCTGTTATGAATCAGCTGTTTTGTTTCTGTTCAATTGAAAGTCTGTATTTCGCCAGCTCACTATTGGTGCATGTGTCAAAAAGTCGTAGTGGGGAAAAACGACAGTGAAGGTTAACATGAAGTTTTCTGTAAATATACCCGATAGGTTTTTTTTTTTTTTTTGTATTTTCACCTCTTTTTCTGGCATATGTTTTAAAGAAAAATGTAAATGTTTGTAACCGGTTATGAACAAACTTGGAAGTTTTAATAGTATTGTTTTGAAAGCAAAAATTATTTTTTTCTGCCGTATACGCCACTTTTCTAAATTTATATCTAAAAACTAGTTTTTTGTGCTGCATACGTATTATTACTGCTGTGTATTGAGTTGTTCTTTTTCTTGCGTCAATGAACTGAAGCAAGAGTGAAATTTATTTTGTACATTTTTGTATGAGGAATTTGCAGCCTTCGCCAAACAGTGGCGTGTAGAGCAAAACAATATTTAATAAACTTTAAAATAGTTGATATGGAGCCAAATTAATGTTAATATCTCAGAAACTATAAAACATTTCGTGAAACAGGTTATGGATTCAGAAAAGGGATATTCAAATATACGCCCTACTTAACTCAATTTCGGTAGGTCGATATGTATTTTGTTAGTTCCGGTGTGTTATTATTTATTTGAATGTACCCGAAAATCGGATTTATAAAATATCTATTCGGAATAACCGAAACCCGGTTTTTGAAAAAAGTCGAATAACCGATCTTCCTAGTATGCATTTGTATACACCAATGGATCTCAAATCAATTATTTTAGAAAACTAAGATGAATTTTAGTCTCCTTTCGATATTAGTTCAAATAATTGACTTTGTTTTTCTTGCAAATAATAGTCCAAATTGTAGAAGGTGCCTAATATGAGACATTTAGAAAATTTAAATAAATAATTCTAAATAAAAATATATAAATTTTAAATGTAATTATTAACTTACGTTTAGACGAAACCTATCGAGAAGACGAGCGTGAGCGTAGTAAAATCAATGAAGAAACTGAAATCAGCCGTATATTTGGCACAAAACAAATCACTATAAATCGTTGCCTAAAGTGTAGTGAGAAGAAAACAAAACACAGCATTTTATTAACCTGCAACCTGACGTATCCCCAGTTACCTAAGGAGACGCCAGAGTATATGAATTTTGGCTCTATACTTAAGGGTTCTTTGGGTTGTGAAAAAAGTATACAAGCATTCTGTGAGAATTGTAAAAAGTTTTCTCCTACAAAACAAACTGTCAAGGTATTTAGTTTTTTGAAAAATAATGAAAAATTTTAAGAAGGTTTTTACTTTTATTTTCAGGTAACTGGCCTTCCTCAACTTTTAACAGTTAATTGTGGTCTAAATAATGAAAAGGATTTAAATTTCTTGCGTAAACAATTAAATCGTAACAATCATAATATGTCTGAAAGCCCTGCCACTTTAAATACCAGTAAACCCTGTCGTTATGGCATTAATTGTTCCCGGAGTGATTGCCACTTTGTGCATCCTGATCGTAAATCACCCTCAGTAATCTCTACGAATCAGACCATAAATATTTCTCCTAGTGGTCGACAAAGTTCTTGGTTTCCCTTGTACTTTTCTATGGCAATTAATGAGCAGGGCGAATTAAGTGTACAAACAGACAATAGTAATACCAAGTCCGATAATAACAAAAATGCAGACAACCAAATGGGAGGCCAGCCTATGCATACGGAACAAATCCTAAATGCTAAAGGTGAGTTAAAAGTAAATTTAAAAATTATTCTATAATTTTGAATAATAATATTTTGTATAAAGCAACAAATAGCAATGAATCATTTCGGGAATATGCTTTACATGCTGTGGTCTGTCAAATCGATGATGGCAGTCAAAAAAATTTGGTATCTTTGATAAATGTTAGCAAAAAGTACCATACCATGAAAACAGGCAGTGCTAACTTTGGTGAGGATCCAGAGCAGTGGTATATATTCAATGATTTTAGGTAATATATTAAGATAAACTGGAGAGAACAGAAATAATTGTACGTTCAAATTAAATATTTTTTAGCATTTCGCCGGTATCAAATCAAGAATCTGTTTGGTTTACACTAGATTGGAAAGTGCCTTGTGTGTTATTTTACAGAAGTATAAGTTCTGAAAAATCTGAATATGAGAGTATATTTCCCGATGATTTCGAAATGCAACACAATGAACCACAGCCTCTTTTTAATCCCTTTATAAAAGTAATATGTTTTCCATAAACTAAAACTATAGTAAATCTAAATTTTTAGATTTGACTATAGAGATAAAAAGAAAAAATGAGTTTAAATAATGTATTTATACATATATTTATAAAAAAAATGTTCTTTTCAGGATATTGTTAATCCTGTACATCCGCTTAATCTCGGTGATACATTATTTAAACCATTGCATGGGAGTGAAATGCCGCAGGCTGGTGATTTGGTTGCTATGGATGCTGAATTTGTCACCTTGAATCCCGAAGAGAATGAAATACGACCGGATGGCAAAACAGCAACCATAAAACCATGTCACATGAGCGTTGCGCGTATTTCATGTATACGTGGGTAAGAAAATCTTCAACATCCAATTAAGAGGTTTTTGTGTTATTTTTATACTCACCTCACTTGCTATATCGTCTGTTTAATATTGGAGACCTAATAAAATATGTACGTGTGCATAAAAATCTTTGTAAAATTAAGTAGACAATGTTGCAGTCCATTCGTTTGTCTGATTGCAACCGCGAAATTTGCTATAAAAATCCTTCCTACACATCAGGGTTTAATAGAACAACAAAGTCATTAATAAAGAGGTCAAGATGTGTGTCTGTTAAACAGTTTAAAAATGCTTTATATTTTAAGTTTCTTCTTTAGTTTTAATTTTTAATCCAAAAAAATGCTAAAAATTAAGGAAAAATCAATATTAAAATGGGCCATATTTCTTCTAGGCACAATATCTAATTTTCCTGGACAATGTTCTTGGTATGGGGCTATAGTGGGATGTTACATGGGAGACTATGTAGCATACCCTTGTTAAGTTCAAAAGAATTTATTGTTTGTTTGATTTAAAAATAAAGCAAATTGGATCATTCGCCCTTATTGTGTTTGGCGTATTTAAAATACGCCTACGACTGTTTGGTAATAGATTAAAGAGAACGTGAACTTATTTCCTTTAATCGATTACCAAATAGTCGTAGGCGTAAATACGCCAAACACAATAAGGGTGATTATTTTAGCTAGAGCTCATACAAATATTCTCCCGGGGTAGGGTATCCAAAAACCCTTACCGGAAATTAGATAAAAATTAAATTTTACTAAGAGCTCATTCAAGTGATCTTGTTAAAACAACTAAAGAAGTCAACCGCGACACAAATGCTTTTTGTACTTAAAGTTTTTGTTATAAAAAATTAAACATATTGATCCACTATTTGAGCTCACCCGTAACAAAACTGCTCCTTTAAAAGTATATTTGTGCGAAACAGAGCTCACAAGAAATAAGCTAGTTGGACGAATCCGATAAAATATATACATAAATGATCCAATATACTTTTGATGGTGATGGGTATAATGAATTCGGCAAAGCCGAATGTACCATTTTAATAACATTGTAGTTATTTTTTTAATCTTTAGACAAGGTCCCGACGAAGGTATCCCCTTTATGGATGATTACATATCAACCCAAGAAAAAGTTGTGGATTATTTAACACAATTTTCGGGAATTAAACCAGGCGATTTAGATGCAAATTTCAGCAGCAAACGTTTAACCGCTCTCAAGAATTCATACCAAAAACTTAAATATTTAGTAGATGTGGGTGTATTATTTGTGGGTCATGGGCTAAAAAATGATTTTCGGTAAGTTTAAGATTTTTGCCTCTTTATTGATAAACGAAATTTGATTGTTTTTTTATTATTTTTCAACTTGCCAGAGTCATTAATATTTATGTACCTTCCGAGCAGATAATCGATACTGTACACTTATTTCATTTACCCCATCATCGTATGGTGTCTTTAAGATTTTTGGCTTGGCATTTTCTTGGCACCAAAATCCAATCTGAGACCCATGATTCTGTTGAAGATGCACGCACTACTCTACAGTTATATAAACATTATTTAAAATTACAAGCTGAAAAGAAATTTACTGCCGCTTTAAAAAATCTTTATGATCGCGGCAAACAATTGCAATGGAAAGTACCGGAAGATTGAGGTTTAAACAACAATAAAAAAGCAAGCAGCATTTAAACTAAATTACAAATCATATGATGAAAAATACCGTCGTTTTTACAAAACAAACAAATGAGTTTTTGGAAAAAATTAAAAAATAAAAACAAAGTACAAACTGACACCGAACCGTGAGCAAAAAAGTTTTACCATTTTAAATGACCAGACCCCTTTTAGTGATGATTATTTTGTTTTAGACTTTACACAAAACATTTTACATATACATACATACTATAATTATATCGACTGTATTTTGTTAGAATTTTTGTTTTAGACATTTTATATTAAAAAAAAAAAATTAAATACCACCAAAAAAATACACAAAATGTAGATGATGTCCGTAATAAAATCGCTCAATATGTTTTAAAAGAAAGAAAAAATAATTTTAAAAAAATCCCTAAATATATACTAATTTAATTAAAGGACAGAAAAAAATTAAAAATATATTTTTTTGAAAAAGGTTAAAATAATAAAGCAAATTTAAGAAAATATGAGTTCTGAATACTTAAAACTTATTTTAAATGTTTAGTTAAAACAGGCGTTATTTCTACAAAATATTGTAATGTCCTTGTTAATCCAATTGCCTAAAGTCGTTAAATTTGATTTAAAAAACTCGTCAATACTTGATTTTTAGATTGAAAATCTACAAAATGACGACAATTTGCCAAATCTGAAAACAGTAGATGATAATTGGTAAAGAATGGTTACAAATAAAAAATAATTGTTTAATTTAAATGTCATCAAATAACTATATTTTGTTAAATCTGGTAACAGCGGATAAATCTAAATCAAGCATTAAGCCATGTTGTAAATACCCCGGTTTATTCTTACGACTCAGAATTAATCAGGTGTAGAGATATATATCTGCAAGGTACTACAAATTTTTATAGCGAATTTCGAAAAATTAAAAAAAAACCTTAAGTAATAAAAAATTATACATTATCAGTAAAAGAGATGTAAAATAAAAAACAAAATGATAATTTCTCTACAAATTCCTCAATTTACTTTCATTGACGGATTGTAAATATGTATTTACAAAAAAAGTTCCTTACACTTTTTTTACTTTGTGTCCAAGAGCTTGTTCTGTTTTACTGTTGCTATTTTAGCACTTTAAATATAAGATTAACATGCTGATAAGAGGTGATATTTTTTGTTGCTTACTTTGTATAATCAAATCTAAAATGTTTTATTGATTAATTTTAATATTATTGAACATCTTAGATTATTTAGCGATTTAGAACTTTTAGAATTATATTTGGCTGTACAGTAGTGAAACGTAATCTGCAAATTTTTAAATACAAATCGAAAATAAAAATAAAAAAAAAAACATTTTAAGATTAAAACAAAAAAATTTATAAATTTCTTTATTATTTTTTTTTTTAATAATTTATATAACATACAATTTAAAAACTTTTACGCCCAATTTTATCAAGTTCAGTTAAAACTAACATTTACTTCCAATTAATATGTTTTTGACAGTTATAACTGGTAGTTAATTATAACTGAACTTGGTAAAATCGGCCATTAGTTAAAAAAAAAAAAAACATCAAAAAAATAAAAGAAAAATAGAAAAGTCAAATATAGAAGGGTCGTATGTATAAAATAAGAGCAAAAATATATAACTTAAAATTACCTTGGGATTGTATGTATGCTAAATGAATGCTTAATTTTTTTTTAATTTAATTTAATTTTAATTGTATTTTAAATATTGTCATAGTCTTCATCCATTTCTAAATAAGAATCAATTTTCGTCGTTGACATCGTTGTTGTCATGTTTGTTGCGGCGGCAACGGCGGCTGCTAAAGCAGTTGCTTTGGATGTTACTGAAGATGAAGAAGAATTTAATGGCTCCGCTATTGCAGCTTTGGAATTACGAGATTGTTGTTCAACAACAGCTAGTTTAGCTGTTACTAATGATGATTTTGTTTTATTAACTGGCGATGACGAAGCCGATAATAGTGATGTCGTTAGTGATGACGTTGTTGATAATGGTGGCGGCGCTAAAGTTGGAGTACCAATACTTATTGTAGCCACGGGGGGTACAGCTGTTGTTGAGGACGCCACAATGTTGGATAGATCTATATTGATGACTGGTTCGGCTGAGAAATTAAATGCCGAATTGTTGCCAGACATATTCGCAATATTAGCAGGAGCACTTAGAGGTGTAACCCCTACATTGTTGCCAACTAAAGGCAAATTACTATAGTCTATTTTTACAACTGGCTTACTGCAATAATCAAAGTTAACAATAGGAGCAGGCATGGCAGGCGGTTGCGAGGGTGTTCGTACGTGATTTAAAGGGTTATTATTTGGTTTGTTATTGTTGTCCATAGGTGTTGTTGGCATTGAGTATGATTGATGTTTTAGTCGGGTATGTTGCTGTGCTGCACTAATTGATGATGGTAAATATTGAGGAATTGGTGACGAATCAGACCGAGATAATTTAGGGGGCAAACAATCATTATTGACTTGAGCCACCATCCCTGTTGTTGTATGCCTGATAACAGTACTGGGATTCGTACTAAGCGAACGTTTTAAATGTCTTTGATAATCATGGTGCTGTTGCTGCATTTGTGTATGATTTCCGCCACCATTTTGGCCATTCGATGCTGAATATTGTCGTCCAGCTCTTACAGATGTCGATGGCATACTTAAATCGTATGGTGTGTCTGAATCAGGATATTGTTCTTCTGGAGAACTTTGATTATCCTCCTCATGGTAATTGGCCGCCTCCTCGGCTACGCTTATATCCGGAATATTACGAACCAGTTCTCGTAAAAAATCGAAACGTTGTTCTGACATAATGCACTGTTTCATATGAGAAGTCGACAGTGTCTTGGCATTTCGAGAGCTGGTAATTTTTAAGGTTTTTGTCAACAGCGATTCTACGAATAATTCTAAAGTTCTAGGTAAATATGGGAAACATTAATGGAATTGGATCAAATGATTCCATTTAAGACATACAGTTAAGGTAACCATTTTAAATAGTATTATAATTTATAGAAAACAAAATTCAAGTTTTTTTATGAACAAAACGAATTAAAATATGTATGCATGCACATTCAATATCGATGAAACTTTTTTAGTTTTATATTCAAAATATCATTTAAAACACAGATCAATAAAATAAATATATGAATAGTATTTGAATATGTAATAGGTTTGTGTGTTAAAATGTGATTTTTCATATTTTTAAGATATGTATCATCTATACATATAAAAACATTTTTCCTGCAAGGTATTACTAAAACTCGACCGATTGACATTAAACTTGGACAATAAAGTGGTTTAATCTATAAGCCGGTGGTCTCTTAAGTTTTGTTCCGAAAGGTGGCGGGCGCTGTTGTGATATTTAATTTATTTTATGGCACGATTTTGCTAAAATTCACAAAATATATTTATTAAACAAAAACAAGTTTCCTGATAAAACTTTAGCCTGGTAGATGCGCTGGAAGAAATTATTAAGAAAATTCTTCATTTAAGTCTAATTTGCCAACACTTCAGAAAGAAAGTATGTATTTTTTGTTTGTATGTAATAACAAGGACAACTTTCAGAGTGTAAACCCAGACTAACATAGCTTGACACTACGCTCAGCAATATTATTAACAGTTTTTCGTTATAATTCTACTTATGTCATGCTATGCCATTCATTTGGATATGTGGTGGAAAAATTTCATTTAATTTTAACTTATCAAACAGATGCAATAATCTTTTATTGGCAAAATCATTCTAGCTTTCGGTTAGACTCCATGTTTTTGACAATTGGCAACTTTTCCTCATTTGATATTTTTCTAAGAATAATCTTAAGCCAACTAACTCGTCTAACTAATATATAGGTACAAAAATGCGATTTTATGGCAATTAAGTATTAACATTTTTAAACTTTGAAGACGTTAAGCACTGCCTTATACTTAGGACATTAAAATTTTAGCACGTTACTCCTATCAACGAAGGTAAACAAATTAGTAAGAGTTCCTTATTCATGGTGCAATAAGAATAGAAAGATATATAACTACCGTTCTTAAGATAAAAATAAATATATTTTGCACCATGTCCATTTTCCAATCACGCCCACATTTTGAAGAATGTTGTGTATTGATGTACCTTATTTGGAAACTGGGGGTTTTTCCCAGGAATTTATGGGTTAAGTTATAGGTAGTCGTAGTTTTTTGCTCATATCTCAGCCATTTGTGGAACGATCAGTCTGAATTTCAATAGCAAAATTTTACGGAGCAGATGTGACATAAATACCAACCAAGTTCCATCATTTCTGGAGTCCTCGGAAAACCCATTTCAACATACAGAAGGACCCAGATTAAACATATCGCACAACAAATCATAAACAGGCACAACTTAAAATTTATCAAAATCGTTTTTCTTAATAGGTCAGTTCAAAAATCAAATCTATAGCGACCAAGAAAATGTTGTTTGTGTCACTACCTTCTTTAACTTTTGTTCTTTGACATTTGCGAAACTCATTTTGATCAAAAAAATTGCAACCATGTTTTTAAAGCCAGTTTTCTGCCTCTCCTAAGCATTTTTGAGATGTACCTGTTTATGATTTAATTTGAGCTATGTTTGTACATATTTTATAGAGTCTAAGATCAATATTATAGAAATTACAAACGCAATCACAATCTTATACATACATATATGCCCTTCCACCGTTGAAAGTGGAAGTGTGTAACATGGCGCGTAGGGTGAGTTTGAAATTTGTGTGCCACCCTAACATGTAAATTAGTTAAAAAAGGATATAAATTATAACTGGAACAGCTTGGGCTACTTTTCCCACTTCCTCATCACTCTGCATAATTTTTTTGATACGACCCTGAAATTTGAAAATAATACCAACAAAACATGTTAATAACTTTAAACATAAAAAAAAATTAATATTTTTTTTAAAGAAAAATGCTCATAAAATTAATGCACAAAAAACCAAACCAAATGTACATTTTTTCTATGCAGGCATTATAAAAGTTTAATTGGCACAAATGCAGTTTATGGGGCACACGAAAAAAATTGTACCCCCTATGGAGTTAAACCAAACCTGGATCCAAAAAACCTCTACACCCACTTAGGGCGGGTTTTTGAGATGGGGATTAAGTTTAAACTTGGTTTAACGTTCTCTGCAACTCGGATTTTCCGGTGAAATTTGATTTTTGTTCTATTATTTCATTAAAGACTCTCATTTTAAGCAAGTCTGCGCTGTTCCGGCAACATTTTGTTTTAAAACTTGGTATTGGCGGCACAAATCAATTTTCAGATTAACTAAACCTAGTTTAACTGAGATCTCAAAAACCCAGCCTTAGTGGTATGTGAAGTTTCTAATATTAAAGGTAATTGTGCAAGAAAAACGAAATAATAAAATTTAGGGCAGGCGCACTTCGAGGGCTCTCTTGTGCTAAAAAAGTAACCTTACCCACTTATGTATATATATGTGTCTGTGGGTACTCAAATAAAAGGAAATTTGCTCACGATGGTAAATATTTTGTTTTTTTTATGTTTTTGTTTAATGTAATAGAGTAAAAAACAATTTTTTCTAAAAAAATGTTTAATTTTAATTTTTTTGTAACCAAAGCTTCTCTGCATAGCCGGCCTTTAGATGGACGTAAGGATTTTTTCCTCTATGGTACAACAAATACCGACTCCGCTGACAAAAAATTCTCTGCATAGCCAGCTTTCGGCTGGCCGCAAGAACTCTCTCCTATCTGTGATGTATTAACACCGGCTTCGCTAACTAAAACTTCTCTGCATAGCAATTAATAGCTTGCTAAAAACTCTTGTATTTTCACAAAATCATCTCCGCTCCATAATCGGTTAAGAATTTTTAAATAAATTTTTTAGTATATTCTAAAAGATATATTCAAAAGTTTTCAAATGATATTAATACTGGGCACATTGAATGAACAATTTTGCAAAAAGTGCAGTTTACGGGCCCGTACAAAAAAAAAAAAAATAAAAAATTTGAACGCCCTTTGGAATTAAAAACAAGAAAAACCATAATTAAAATTTAAGGGGGTTGAGGCCCGTGGGCCACCCTGGATCCAAGAGTGCTATATTTGGTTATGCCGAATCTTATATACCCTTCACCATTTTGCGAGCAGAATACAGAGCAACTAGACAAAAACAAAAAAATTTTTACATAAACATACATATTTACATTACTTAAAACTTCATTATAATTTAATTTAAAAAGCGAAAACTGGTAAATATTTTTTTAAAATCGTTTTTGAACATAAAAATTAAAAAAAAAAGTTTTTTTTTGAAAAACCAAGATTCGCACCAGCGGACTGACAGTTTCTAAACTCAACAAACCCCCTAGACAACTGAACCATGAAGAAATGTTGTTTGAATATCATTAAATGAAATATGGACCGTTTTATTGTTCACAAGTCTACTCTTTTGAGTTGTAATTATTTTTGATGTTTTTGTTCACCACAATTTAGCAAAGTTGTGAACCATAATACAAAAATTACACATCAACTTATTTGAGTTGTAAACCGTAAAAGGGGACCTATATTCACCAAAATGGGTTGTAAGAAGAAGAAGATAGTTTATTTATTTATTTTTTATTAATAATCAATACAAAGAAGCCTTCGTGGTTTGTACCATGTATGTGTTTTTGTTTGTTTTCTTTTAGTATAGGCAGTGTTGTCATACCATAGATTTATCTTTGTTGGCGAGTTTTTAAGTTGCAAATAGAAACAACAATTCCCAGTTTCTATTTGTTAAAATTATTTCGTTAAATAGATTAAATAATAAAGAAGATAACGAAAATCATATTGGGCATTGGGCTAAGAGTAATTTTTGGGATTTCAGTATTTTGATTATAACTCAGCCATTTTTAACCGATTTATATACCGACGTGTTTAAGAAGAAATTTGCCAGTTAGTTAGGTTATAAATCTTGGACTCGGGAAGATCTATGGTTCCCCAAAGAGGGTATTTAAAAAACAAAATTATTATTTTGGTCATAACTTTTTCATATCTGAACCGAGTTTTTCAGAAAATAGTTTTTACTAAAGATTTCCGATCTTTTGATATACAAGGGATAGCCATACGTCATATGACAGTCAAAAAAATCAGGTTTTTATAAAATTTTTGATATTTTTTGTACGGGAGGTACCACGCCCACTTCTCCGATCCCGCCCACATTGGGGATGCTGTTTATTGATAACCTAAATGTGTGTACCTAATTTGTAAACTTTGGCTCTTGCCGTTCTCAAGATATACAGAAAAAAAGTAATAAAAACGCACCAAGGGATTTTTGGAAAAAATTAGAGGAAGTCGTGGTTTTTGCTCATATCTCCACCATTTTTGGACCGATCTGGCTGAATTTCAATAGCAAGAAAAGGTGGACTATATGTGACATAAATTTAAAACAACCTAGCCGCTATCATGTCTGGAGTCTCCGGAAAACACATATCAAACTTAAGACGGACAGACGGACGGACATGGTTAAATCAAGTTCTATCCTCATAAGGACCCAGAATATATATACTTTATAGGGTCTTAGATCAATATTGTACAAATTACAAACGCAATGACAAACTTATATACATATGTATACCCTTTTCCACCTGAGGTGAAGGGTATAAAGAAATAAAATTTAGAGCGGCACTTTTGGGCATATCTGTGTGTTGGTACTCAAATTAAAGGTAATTTGCTCACGATTGTAAAAAGTTTGTTTTATTTTGTATTTTTTAATGTTTTGTGCTCGATTTTTTTTTAATTTTTTGTAACTAATAGCCTATTTCCGATGTTCTAAGGAATTTATTTCGCAAGGGCCGCAAGGATTTTCTGCTCTATGGTACCTATAACAAAAATCGGTTTCGCTTACTAATGCTTCCCTGCTTAGCCGGCCTTCGGCCAGTCGCAAGGATTTTCTCTATGGTATAACAAATACCAGCTTAGACAACTAAAGCTTCTCTGCATAGCCGGCATTCGGCAGCACGCAAGAAGTTTCTGCTCTATGGTATATTAAAAACGGCATCGCTAACTTAAGCTTTTCTGCACCTTAAAGATACGTAAATTAACCTAGAGAGGAAAATAATATGCGAATACAAAAACCAAAATACATATTTGCAATCGTGAGCAAATTACCTTTAATATGAGTACCAACACATATCACTAAGTGGGCGGGGCAGTTTTTTTGGTTCTAGGGGGCCACACGGGCCTCAGCCCTCATAAATTTTAATTTTGTTTTTTTTATTCTGAATCGGTTGGCATATTTTTTTCGTACGCCCCGTAAACTGCACTTCAGCCAAAATTTAGAGGTCCACAACTCGAAAACTATGCGCTTCCGAGACTTTTTCTATCAGCCCAATTATGAATAAAAATTCCACGGGAGTTTTTTATCTTTTCCCATTTTTACAATTGAATTTACATCGGAAAAATGGGAGAAGGGAGAAAACTCCCGGGGAATTTTTATTCATAATTGGGCTGTATATGTATAATATTTTCTTCTTATTTTTCAATATTCTACCACCCTACAGGTATTTTTTTCGGAGCTGCGTTGGTAAACTAGATTAAAGCCTTTTTTCGTGTACCCCGTAAACTGCATTTCAGCCGTTTAATTTGTAAATGTTATATTATTTATGTAGTGTTTAGGAAATATTTTAAAATTTCTTTTTCATTTTTGTTTTAGACTGTGTATGTTTATCATTAACCACTAGCCAAGGTGTATTTACTTTTAAATAAATGCACCTTGCCACTAGCCTAATGATATTCAATTTTAGGTTTTTGTTTATTTTATTAATTCTTCCGTTTTCTGTTTTTTAAACTTACCGCTGGAAAACGTGCATTATATTTTTTCTTTTTTGATGGCATTTTTACAATTTTTTCTTGTTGGCTAATGCAAAATGTTTGCACAATTCACTTTTGCTTTTTAGATTTCTTAAATGTTTCCTTTTTTTTTTTATCACCGAAGCGATTTGTTTTGTTGTGTTCTAAAAATCTCTATGACAGTTGCAAAATATGGCTTTTAGCTGTCTTTATTTAACCTTTTTCTATTTTTTTAAGAATTTTTGCCACATTAGCTTTTTGTTTTTAATTTTAAGCTAATTTAAAATTGGTTTTTATAAATTTATTAAATACATCTTGTATATTATAAAAAATTGTATATAAAAATAAAAGTTATTTTCCAATAATTTTTTCACAAAAAGAACTGATAGAAAAAATCTGACTTGGCGTGCTTAACAAGAGTTGCCGTATTATTAAAAACTTAATTGACAAATGAGTAGCTGTAATAGATAAGTGAGTAGCCAACTAACGAATAAATTGAAGAAAAATAATTTAAAAACAAAAGATATGTATGTATCAAGGAGAATTCACCTTGGTATGTATAGAATAATTGTTTTAAATTTGCTTTCATTATAAAATATTTTGTTAATATACTTATTAATCTCTATATATAAATCGGCTAAGGCAAAACAGTTAAGAACACTTTCCTCCTCTGTATGTCAACCGATTTTAACAAAATATACACCATTTAAGAGGTATTTACTCAAAGAAGTGCACAATGTATATTTTATTAAAATCTGTTCAATAATTTCAGAGTTATAAGCGTTCAAAATTGTTACTAACACAAATGCAAAATAAATAAATAAAAAAAAATTTATTTTCAGTTATCAAATAATAAAAATTAGGGTGATCGATTATTCGACATTTTTCAGAAACCGGGTTTCGAATATTTCGACTATATAAATCAGAACAGGCAAAACATTAAGAACGCTTTCTTCCTTTGTTTGTCAACCGAACCTCTATGGGAAGAAAAAAGGGGAAATATGGGAAACTAAATTTCTTTTTTTACTTTTCTGTGCTTCATGTGATAATTTTTAAGTTTTCTATAGAACTTAGAAACATAATATTATAGGTGTAGGATCCTGAGTGAGTGTAACCTATAAGATAAAAAATGCTGGTATTTTTTGTTTTTCATCTGGAACTTTTTGAATTTTCGTTAATATTCGACCTATAAAGAAAAAATTATACATTAAACTGGGTGAATAAGAACATGTAAGGGGAGCTTTTTGGTACTTTTTCGTTCTACATCTGGTACTTTGACTAATTTTTCGTTAATATTAGACATAGAAACATAAAATTAAACGTGTAACGTCCTGAGTGGATGACAATATATAAAGAAGACTTTTTGATACCTTTTTGTGTTTCAATTGGTATTTTTTATACTGAACTTACAAAATTAAATTAACTCACGTAGAAGATAAAATATGAACGGAAGGTTGGTCCCTCGCCAAATCGATCCACTTTGAGGGAAAAACTAAATGCTCGAAACAAATAAATTCATATATACTTAGATAAATTATGTTTTCTTCATATTTCGAAAAACAAATTATGGTCGAATTTTGACCATAACGCGAGCACTAGTAAATATAAAAGTATATTATGAAATTCAAAGCTCTTATTTCTGCTTGATTTTCTAACCAACTCGATTAGTTATTTTTAGACTTGTTCTTTTTCTTCATCACTAGCAAGAATTGTACAGCTCATGCAAGGTACCCTACAAGAAGACTACCGGTCTTTTTACTAGTTATATGACCGGTAGTGATGACCAATATATTGGTTAAAGTTTCTATTACTTTATTAAGAGCAAAATGAAAAAACTAACCGAAACTCTTGTGTACAGGTGATTTTTCCTCTCTTTCTACCTAATGAATTCCACTCGACTACGGAACATGTATCTGTACTGCTTACTCTGCTACTTTTCATTGGTCAATGATAACCAAAATAGTGGTTAATGCTAACTAGTTATTCATAACGTAAATATTAGTTACTACTAACTAGTTATTTATAACGTTTTTAAATTTCATTTTAAATTAAATTTTTTATTAAAAAAATTATAATGGAATTTCATTAATACATTAAAGTCAGGAAATTAGATTTCAGTAAAGTAAATACAACGTTACATTATTTCTGTGGCTGCTCTTTAAGGTTCCACTCTTGCATGAGTCTGGAAATGTAGGTAAACATACGTGTTTCCAATCAATTAATCGTAGATCTTAAAAAAAACATTTTATTTTGTTAACAATTTGTGGCAACAAATTATATACATACTGGAAAAGCCATCAGGATTTTTAATAATTCTTTTTGTTCCTTTATTATCATCACCAAATCTTAAACGATTATCCTGGCCACTACCTGTTAAACGAGCACTCCTTTCAAAACGACCTTTTCGCATATGACCTTTATTGTTTCCTGATAATCCAGCACCACGTTCTCTGAAGCCGCCATCAATACGCCCTCCTTTACCACTAGCATTCTGATTACAGCTTTTTGGCAGTGTCACTTTTTTATGGTAATTTTTTATCTCACTACTTTAGTCACAAATTATAAATTTTATTTAAGTTTTTTGTTTCTTTAATACCAATCGCAAATATTTAATTTAAGAAATATACAAATTTTTACACGCGTATGACAAAAATATATTAAAATATTGGCATTATTTTGGAAATGTTAGTTGTACCATTCTAACATATATGTTAGAGTGGAACAACTAATCTAAAATTGTTGCAAGTGCGTTTGTAATTTTTTTTAGTTTTGGTTATGCATTTCTTGTAGGGTATATTTATAGAAGGTAGCCGCGAGATTACAACAATTGTACAATAAAATAAAACAAACAACAGGACTTTTTATTGTTGTTATGTGATACGAACTGTCAAACAGCAAAGGGGTTGAAAAGACACAAAAAAGACAAAAGATAAAGACCAAAAACTTGTTTACTATACAATATTTGACAGTTCGTATCACAAAACAAGCAAATAAAAAATAAACAGCTGGCTTTCCGAGACTACCTCCCAAGGTATATTTATACCTTGCTACCTCCTATAAATATATCTTGGAGTAGCTGTAATAGATAAGTGAGTAGCCAACTAACGAATAAATAGAAGAAAAATAATTTAAAAACAAAAGATATGTATGTGTAGAACAATTGTTTTAAATTTGTTTTCATTATAAAATATTTTATTAATATACTTATTAATAAATATAAAAGTATATTATGAAATTCAAAGCTCTTATATCTGCTTGATTTTCTAAACAACTCGACTAGTTATTTTTAGACTTGTTCTTTTTTCTTCATCACTAGCAAGAATTGTACAGCTCATGATACAGCTGGTAATTCTTTTCTTTTTATTTTTTCATTCTTGCCAGTGCTGGGAACAAATCTAGTTTACCGACGCAGCTCCAAATAAAAAAAAATGTACCCAGGGTGATAGAAAATTGAAAAATAAGAAGAAAAAATAAAATAAAAAAGTTGGCGGAAACGCTTAGTTTTCAAGTTATGGACGTTTTAAGTTTTTATATAAAGGTCTGATTTTTCACTACATTTTTATCGTTATATGGCCAATATTGGTATCATTTCAAAGCTTTTGACCATATCTTTTTAGATATACAAAATTTATTTGAAAATTACTATCTCTTTACCTCATATTACATTCTTTTTGCATTTGACATCAAAATATTACAGAAGTGCACCAGGTTAGTATGTAGTTTATTTAAATAAAAGTGTAATACAACCGTAATCAAATTATAAACATGGGCGTCGCAAACGAAAACACTCCTGCATAGCCGACCTTCGGCCGGGCGTAAGGATTTTCTCCTCTATGGTATAGCAAAAACCGGCTTCGCTAAGTTAAACTTCTCTGCATAGCCGGCCTTCGGCCGGGCGCAAAGATGTGCTCCTCTTTAATATGACAAATACCGGCTTCGCTAACTAAAGCTTCTCTGCATAGCCGGCCTTCGGCCGGGCGCAAGGATTTTCTAATCTATGGTATAGCAAGAACTCGCTTCGCTAAGTAAAACTACTCTGCATAGCCGGCCTTCGGCCGGGCGCAAGGATTTTCTTCTCTATGGTATAGCAAAAACCGGCTTCGCTAAGTAAAGCTTCTCTGCATAGACGGGCTTCGGCCGGGCGCAAAGATTTGCTCCTCTTTGTTATGACAAATACCGGCTTCGCTAACTAAAGCTTCTCTGCATAGCCGGCCTTCGGCCGTGCGCAAAAATTTGCTCCTCTTTGGTATGACAAATACCGGCTTCGCTAACTAAAGCTTCTCTGCATAGCCGGCCTTCGGCCGGGCGCAAGGATTTTCTCCTCTATGGTATAGCAAGAACCGGCTTCGCTAAGTAAAGCTACTCTGCATAGCCGGCCTTCGGCCGGGCGCAAGGAGTTGCTCCTCTTTGGGATAGTAAGTACCGGCTTCGCTAAGTCAAAAGCTTTAAAATGATACCAATGTTGACCATATAAAGATAAAAATGTAGTGGAAAATCACACTTTTATATAAAAACTTAAAACGTCCATAACTCGAAAACTAAGCGTTTCCGCCAACTTTTTTTTATTTTTTCTTCTTATTTTTTAATTTTTTATCTACCTAGGTATTTTTTTTTTTATTTGGAGCTGCGTCGGTAAACTAGATTTAAGCCCAGTGCTGGTAACATTTAACATAAATGCAATTTTTCTTAAATTCCCTATACATGATCCTCTACAAAAAACCAATTTTTCTTTACTTAAATTTTAAATTGAAAAAAAAAAACCTAAATACCAAAAAACTTTTTTTTTAAATGTTTTATATCGTTAGAACCGATTTTAACATTATTATTGAAAAATCCTTATATTTGGATGTCTAGTCAAAACCGCTTAAAAATATATTTTAAAATCGCTGAATCATCAGCACTCTTCTCTTTTTTACATTGTAATTTGCTGCAGAAAATCTAAGCAACTATTTTTCGGTGAATTAAATTATTAATGTTAAAAATTGATGTCCCAATATAATACCAAAAAGGATCCTTGCAAAGTTAATGCCTGTCGAATTCAAGCTTGTTTAAAGGGTATGTTTCCAAAGAAGCACGTAAGAACCGGTCAACTTTTAATTATATAATTGTGGCCTTTAACAGAAAATAATTACCAAGAAGAAAAGTGTTTGGAGGTTTTGGAACAGATGCGCCAATGTTGTTTAAAGTGGCATAAAAAATCTATATGTTGTTCTGGCATTATTTTGGAACGCCCATATTTAAATAAAAGTTCTAGTGGAGAAGAAAACCCCAAAGAAAAACATTAAACCTAATTGTCAAAGTGGTAAGAAAAAAATAAAAAGAATGCAATTCTGTGTCACTATTGCCTAAAAAAGTTTTCGTTCAGTTGTAATCAGTTTCGTATTCCAAACTTTTATCACCGAGCCAATTTCTGTTTAGAACTGATTGTAAACCGATTTTTACTAGTTTTCTCGTTAAAACAGATTATCGACTACACCTTTTTCACTTGTAATTCATAAAACTGCAATTGTAGTCAGATTAGTCAATTAAAATTCAAAAAGTTGTAATTCAGGTTAGTGAATTGTAATTCAATAAGCGTCAATTGTAATTCAGAAAATAAATGAAATAAAAAATAACACTATTTTTTGTTATAATCCTGCAGGAAATGTCACTAGTGAATCTGTACTGATTCACTATTGACACAATCACCAGTACTAGTGACTTATTATACCCCAGGCAATGTTATTTACAATAGACATTTAACATGTGCGTGTCATTGGAAATCTACTACTGACGTTTGTACTACTGACTAGGTACTGACTAGGTAGTTCCTTGGGAACATATGTAGACATTGGAACCAGAGAATCACTAGTAAATTTTAGTAAAAGTAGTCTACACTTTTTGTAGGAATACGAAATCATAACAATCTTTTTTTTTTATTATTTCTTTAACTTTTATAGGAATTGTACTTCTCAGTTGTTATTGATAAAATCTTTTTCGTATTAAAGCCAATTATAGTGGCAAATGTAATGTGTGTAGACACTTCGTTAACAATGTCACCAACATAGTCGACAAAACTGTTGACTTGGAGACATTTGCACCCAGGTTTCCTTCAGGGAATAAATTAAAAATAAATATGAAGTTATTAAAACTTGTTTGCTTTCTGAATTACAATCGACACTTTCTGATTTACAATTGATAATTGACTAATCTTAATTACAATTGGCAAAGGTGTAGTTGGTATAAAAAACCCGGTTTGTGAAAAATTTTAGTTTTATTTATGTTTGGAGTTAAAACAATTGTAATAACTATTAAAATTTCAGCACAGTTAAGAAAAATATAAATTTTAGGCAAAAAGTAATACTGCCAGATTTTATATCCGAATATTGATTTAAAATACAAGATTTGTTACATACACATTTGTTCGCTCTTATCGCACATTTGTTACATATAAAATCACCATAGGTACAACTTGATGGATTTTTTATACATAGAATACAAAGGCGGCATTTATACGATGTCTTTTTAGACATGACTTAAGGTACGTTCAGACTGATGAAATATTTGATAGCAAACATCAAATATTTCATTAACGTTGTCTGAACACAAAATATTTGGTTTTGAATGAACATTTTAACAATGTTGTAAAAAATAATAATCAATGCATAATATTGTTGTTGCTAAAATTTGCAAACGGTTTCTTAATGCAAAATGTGTGGTTGCAAAATAAATGTTTGCTCTATTATGAACACCAAGTGAAAATGTTTTTTTGATTGTCAACTAAGCTTACAATCATGAAAACTATTTATTCTTTAACTCGATCGCCAACAAACAAACGTGTTTGCTCAAAATCAGCTGTTATTTTATTTGTCACTCAAAAATATTTGGAACAAGTCTAGTTTACCAACGCAGCTCCAAATAAAAAAAAATGTACATAGGGTTATAGAAAATTGAAAAATAAGAAGAAAAAATTAAATGACAAAATTCTCGGAAACGCATAGTTTCAGAGTTATGGACCTTTGAAGTTTTCATATAAGTTTGCGATTTCCCACTACATTTTTGAACGTATATAGCTAATATTGGTATCATTTAAAAGCTTTTGAATACATTTTTCTAGATATAAACATTTAATTTAAATATTATTATTCCATTAAGAATTAAGGAGCCGGCTATGCGGAGAAGCTTTATTTAACGAAGCCGGTGTTTGTTATACCATAGAGGAGAAAATCCTTGCGACCGGCCGAAGGCCGGCTATACAGAGAAGCTTTATTTAGCGAAACCGGTGTTTGTTATACCATAAAGGAGAAAATCCTTACGCCCGTCCGAAGGACGGCTATGCAGAGAAGCTTTAGTTAGCGAAGCCGGTGGTTGCTATACCATAGAGGATGCAGAGAAGCTTAATTTAGCGAAGCCGGTGTTTTTTATAACATAGAGGATAAAATCCTTGCGTCCGGCCGAAGAGCAGCTTTATTTGGAGAAGCTGGGGTTTATTTGATTACATTTTTATTACTTAGTGCACTTCCGTAACATTTTGATATAAATTTTGTAAAAACAGTATTAGGAGCTAAAGATTTAAAAAGTTTTAAATAAATTTTGCATTTCCAGAAAGATCTGTTCAAATGCTTTCAAATAATACCAATATTGGCCATATACATACGTTCAGAAATGTAGAGGGAAATCGCAAATTTATATGAAAACTTCAGAGGTCCATAACTCGGAAACTATGCGTTTCCGAGAATTTTGCCATTTTATTTTTTCTTCTTATTTTTCAATTTTCTATCACCCTATGTACTTTTTTTTTATTTAGAGCTGCGTTGGTAAACTAGACTTGTTCCAAATATTTTTGAGTGACAAATAAAATAACAGCTGATTTTGAGCAAACACGTTTGTTTGTTGGCGATCGAGTTAAAGAATAAATAGTTTTCATGATTGTAAGCTTAGTTGACAATCAAAAAAACATTTTCACTTGGTGTTCATAATAGAGCAAAAATTTATTTTGCAACCACACATTTTGCATTAAGAAACCGTTTGCAAATTTTAGCAACAACAATATTATGCATTGATTATTATTTTTTACAACATTATGTTAAAATGTTCATTCAAAACTAAGTGTGAAACCGATTCATCATTCCTGGAGTCTACTTCCAAATGATCTTAAACGTTTTTATTATTCGTATTTTACTTATAAGAAAAAGTTTCTTAACTACTATGATTATGACCTTTAAAAGCCTTTAATAACTTTTGTTAACCTGTGGATATGGGAATAACTTCTTTATTTATAATTTAATATGCTCATAATTTTCGACAATACATAAATTCAAATTTGACTTTATGATTGATTATGACGTACTTAACCGAAACACATCTACACAGAAAATCTTACATGTATACGTCCAAAAATAACGACTTTATTTCCGAAAAACAAAAGGCCGTAACTGTAACGTTAACAATTTCATAAACCTAAAAGCCGTAACTACATTTTCCAAAACAAGAAAAAAATCAAAACAAAGTTGCCTTTGATTCTCTTTCAATGTGTGTTATTGCGTTATTATTTTTCTTAACCACTTTAATTTAATTTTATTTTCTCGAATTAAATTTATAAATTAAATAAATTTTAATTAGTATTGTGGTTATTTTGTTGAACTATTTATGGTTTTTAATCCAAATTTTTAATATTTTTAATTAGGCTTAAGTTCATGAAATTTAATTTTTCATTAAATTATTTTTATGAAGAAAGAAATCTTACAACATGAAAATTAATTAAAATTGTTATTGATAATCTTTCATTCTTGACGTGGCCGGGGCTCGAACCCCGGCCGGCAGGTTACCATGACATGTTTCGATTGCAACCACTCAATCTCCTCAGATGGATTTGCCGTCTTACACTCGCAGCCATCGACGACTGCTGACGTCAATAGTCAAACATCAATCCTTAAACCAAATTGTATTCTAACATTTGGTAGATCGAAATTTGCTTTCCTGAATGATTATCCATCTTAATTGATTTTACATGTTTTTTCCTTACTTCTGTTTTTTCGTACTTTCGTCAAGAATTTTTCTTGAAGTCCAAGTACATTTTTTGTTTTTTCATTTTGTCTTTTTCTTTTCTGTTGACCCTTTTCAGCACAACCTGAAGGACAAATGTATGCATAGAGCTCGTGCCTTAGTTTTAACAATAATTAGTATTGTGGTTATTTTGTTGAACTATTTATGGTTTTTAATCCAAATTTTTAATATTTTTAATTAGGCTTAAGTTCATGAAATTTAATTTTTCATTAAATTATTTTTATGAAGAAAGGAATTTTACAACATGAAAATTAATTAAAATTGTTATTGATAATCTTTCATTCTTGACAGACATGTTTGGAAAGACATCGTGACATTCTAAAAAGAGAATGTACAAAACAGACATGTCTGAAAAAATAACGTATAAATAACGCAAAACTTTTATTTAAAAATTTTTGAATTTCTTAAACCCACACCACAATAGTGGACAGGGTATTATTCATTTGTGCTGATGTTTGTTACTGCTTTAAATATTGGTCCTAGACCCACCTTTAAGTATATCGATCGACTCAGAATCACTATCATTACATTCTGGTACAATTGAAACTGGTTTCAAAACAATAATTTCTAAAGGGTTTCGTTGCAGTTGCGTTTTACCGTCTGTTCTGGGCCTAAGTCATTCCTAGAAACTGTGCCAAAGAAACTATTGGTTAAAAATGAATTTTGAGCACTGGATTTTTCAAAATAGTTAGTTTTCCAAAATATTCAAGAATATAGACAACCAAATTGTAATTGGTCTAGCCAGACCTGTATCATGCGGTTTTTAGGGTCGAGAAATCCATTTATTTTTATTTTTAATTGTCGCAAATTTATCGTCTTTTTGTGGGAAATTGCAATCTCGAATTGTAAAAAAATTTTTAACCGTTCTAAAAATATTTGCAATTGCATTTCCAATTTTATTGTGTCTACCATTTTCAATATGTACTGCAGAAACAGGAAAGGAGAAGAAAGTCCGAATATAATAAAATTAAGTTTAGCGCTTGTAAAGTATCCTTTAGAATAATTCGGATTCAAATAATGGAGTGGGCTCCCACTGTTCCAAAATTCTGTTGATAACTTATTGACGTGACAACCATCTTGTTGACGAATATTTGAAAATACTGAGAATTCGTTCCAAAATAATCTTGAATTGAGAGCAAGTCGTCTTTTCTACCATGTAGAACTGTATTTTAAAAACTTGTCACTATCATCAGAAAATGCACGCTTATATGCTGCCGCTGATACTAAATTTGAATGTGGCATAAGCAATTGTTCAATGAACAAGTGCAAAAATCTATTCACAATAGCGCAGTTCAGTTTTTGGTACAAATGGTCTTGCAAAAGAGCGAATTGCAAAATATCATAGCTGTTTTGATAAATCCAACAACAAAAAATTTAGTTTCCCTAAGATTTCATAAAAAAGCTACGTATGTACCTATTTAACACATTTTCCTGCTTTTGTTGGCGTTTTAATAGAAAATTTGTTTTTTGAAAGTTTTTAATGAAAAACATGGTCAGAAAGCTGAAATTTTACCAGTCTATAAGAACACAGTTTAAGGAGTAGTTTTTCTATTAGAAACTTTCTTTTGAACTGTTTCCTATATAACATAATTTTTCTGTTAAAATGTTTGCTAAATTTTTCTTTATTTTAATATTATGTCTTTGTAGGAAATAATGCCAACTTCTATACCGCCTTATAAACCACCAGAAGAATTGCAAAAAATTCTAAAACAACAGGCTGCACAACGTAAACGAACCGCTCAATTGCCCAAACGTAGTTGGGTACAAAGAAATCCCAGAGTATTTCAAATTACCTTTATAACCACATCACTGCTGGTGCTTTTCTCACGACCTCTATACGACACCTTCTTTGAAGAATCATTTCCAGGTCTTGAGAATTCAATAAAATTTAAGAAGCGCGAGTAATGGAATCAGTACGTAAAGCTAAAAAACGTTTACGCAACTATCCGATATTGTTAGGAAAATGTACCGAAACGGCTAAGGTTTATGCTGCCTGTGTAACACGGGATTTGAATATCCAACACAAAACTTGTGAAAAGGAGTTTGAATCATTTAAAAAGTGCCTACAAAAGGCTGCACTTGAAATGAAAACAAAATTATAAATTAAAACAAGCAGTTTTCATGAAATTGCAATAAAATCTAAAAATATATTAGTATACAATTAATTATTTTCCAAAAACATTTTCATAAAATGGCCAAATTAATTAAAATGGAACGATTTAAAGAGTGCTTGGTAAATCTTTCGTTTCGTTCACACATAATTATATCAATTTTTATACGCCTGGCTTTAATTAGTTATGGACAAGTACACGATTTGAATTCAGAAGTGCCATATACAGATATAGATTATAAAGTAGTTACAGATGGAGCTAGACAAATACTTAAGGGAAAAACCCCGTTTGATCGTCACACATATCGTTATAGTCCCCTGTTGGCCTATATGCAAGTACCAAATATTATGTTACATGTCTCGGTGGGCAAAATTATCTTTTCCTGTTTTGACCTTTTAGTGGCTGTTTTAATTTATGCCATTGTACGTTCTGAATTACAATCACAATGCAACAAAGCCGTACAATATCTACTAATAAAATATGGTAAATTCAATAAAGCATTAACAAATGCCAATAATAATGTTACCGATGAACGCAACAGACCGGCCTTAATAGCAAAAATGTCGGCTTGCTTTTGGCTTTACAATCCTCTAACAGCTGTTATATCTACTCGAGGAAATGGCGACAGTTTTTCGAGCTTCTTTGTTATACTCACCATTTTTCTGCTATCGAAATCTGAAGATTGTACAAGGAAAAATAAAAGCAATTGGTTTATTTTATTAGCTGGTCTAGCTCACGGTTTTGCGATACATTTACGGCTATATCCTTTATTATTTAGTTTAGCTTTTTATCTTAGTTTATCCGAGCGTTTAGTGCGCTCTTTGAAAGAATTTTTACGTATTGTATTATTTCCTTCTAGCAAACAATTATTATTCGTATTTGGTACTTTGTTAAGTTTATTTTTAATAACCGGCTTTTTTTATTGTCTCTATGGATGGCAATATATTTATGAAGCATATTTATATCATTTTGTTCGTAAAGATGCTCGCCATAACTTTTCCCTGTACTTTTTAATGCAATACCTAAGTGGCGGTGCCGTAGAAACTCCTCTGTTGGAAAAATTACTTATTATGCTACCCCAATTTATTTTAATTCTATATTTAAGTTTTGCCTTTGGCCAATTTCGTCAAACTCTTCCTTTTTGTATATTTTCATTGGCCTATGTTATAGTTACTTTTAATTCAGTGGTAACTTCACAATACTTTGTTTGGTATTTGACCCTATTGCCTTTATGTCTAAATAATTTACAATCTATATCGTGGCTGCAAGGTATTGCCTATTTTGCTTTATGGTTAGTGGCTCAGGGGTTGTGGCTTTTGCCTGCCTATCTCTTGGAATTTAAGACATGGAACACATTTTATTGGATAGGCGCTCAAAGTGCCTTTTTCTTTATGGTCAACAATTTACTATTGGCTCGTTTAATAGAACGTTATAGCTTTACATCGTTTAAGATTAATTTTAAGAAACTTCTTTAGAAAGAAAAGGTAATCGAACATATAAAAAAAAATATTAAATTTGTAATAAAAAAGTAGTTCTTCTTGATAACAATTTTTGTAATATTTAATAAATATTCCTAAATACTTAAACACTATATATTAATAGTTTTTTTTTAGATAAGTTTAAAAAAGAGCCTAACTAACATACATACATATCGTTACCTAAAACGCAAACGGCCCTACCTATCCAAAAGTTTTAAACTTACCCCGCCAATTACTTTTAGAGAGGTTGTGTATTGATATAGCCAAGAAGCTTGTACATGATTTGGAAACTTTGGCTTTTGCCGTTTTCCAGATATATAGAAACAAGCAATAGAAAAAACCACAACAACAAGGGATTTAAGTGTAAAATTAGAGGTAGTCGTGGGATTTTGCTCATATCTCAGCCATAAATGCACCGATCTGGCTGAATTTCAAATGGAAAATTTAAATGAGCATATCTGACATAAATATACACCAACCAAGTCCCCATCATATCTGGGGTTGTCGGAAAACCCATTTTAACAGACGGTAAACCGAATTTTTACTTCAAGGATCCAAAAAATGTTTATTTTTATTCATAAAAATATTTTAAATTTAATAATAATAATTTTTATTCAACATTTTTCATTTTTCGAATATATTCTATGAGCTAAATTTCAGTTATGTATTTTATAAAGCTTTTTTGTAATAGTTATATTCCTTCAATTTTTAAGAAATACATAACTGAAATTTAGCTCATAGAATAAATTCGAAAAATGAAAAATGTTGAATATAAAGTAACCTTCGGAAGGAAATAATTCCCAGTTTCTAATAAAAATGTTCTTTAAAAATTTTCCTCAGTAGGTAAACGTTTGTTAAATCGAATAACACTACGTGACAAAATTTCAAGAAAGTCGTGACCAAATGAATCTGACAGCTAATCATTATGTAAAATTTTCCGCTCAATCCGAATATGAAGTCAGAATTGTCAAAAGCAGAACAGTTTTTGAGATATTCCAAAATAATCGTTATTTGTGTTTTTAAAAAAGATGATGTGACGGAAATGCAAATATCTTCAAACATTTTAAACGGGGTATGTAATTCTTTCTTTCTAGTGAAAGGTTATAAAATTTCTTAAATAACCATGGATTGCTTGTGAAGATTGGTTAAGAAATGACAGAGTTACAAGGCAAAAGTTCAAGCTTCATTGAAAATTTTATGATTTTGTTCAATTTTGCTCTTTTCAAGTTATTTTTTTTTTTTCAAACCAATGATTTAAAAATCCTAATGTTTTATTGCATGCGATTTATATATCAGGATTGCGTTATCCTAAAAAAAATTAACACACTGTGGTTGCCTTTTGTACAAAAGAAAACAAATTTGAATTTTTTTATTTATAACTTTTTCTTTATTGTACGTCTTCGACGATTCATGGAGAAACTAAGACTAACTTTACAATCATAATTGTCTTTCCAAAATTACTTTGTATTTTTCTTGATCTATTTCATCAGCATAATTATGATTTGTTTAATAAATTGTCAACTTCCAATTTATTAATCAATTATTCTTTAAAATAATTCTTTTTAAATTGTATGGTGTGGCCGGACGTTATTTTTACCTGTAAGTATTTAGTCAAAAACAATTCCCGGAAAATTGTCTGGATAAATGAAAAATGTTTTAACTTAAATTGGAGCGGAAATTACAATTAAAGTATTTATTGAATAATTTCATTTGCCAACAATTCGTGGAATTGTTCAATGGTTTACTTTATGAACTAAAATGCATTTATTGTTAATTTTGCTGATGCAATAGATTTACAGTTTTATTATTTACTTATTGTTTTTATGAATTCTTCGATTTTGCCAGGTTTTGAATATTTAGCAGGGTTCGTATATATAACTTGCGACATTAGATTATTTTAATATAAACATTTTGCGCCCAACAAGACTTAGATTGGTACAAAAATGACAAAGCAACAGAAGATTTAGTAAATTAACCCACATAGAAATTCAATACTTTAAAGCAATTTTTGATATTTTTGTTACTAAAAATTTAGCTTTGTATATTAATTTATTGTGGGTAAGTTCATTTAATCTTCTGTAACTTTGTCATTTTTGCATCGTTCCGGATCCTATTGGGCACAAAATGTTCGTATTGAAATAGGCTAAAATTTTATTTTTTGGATATTTGCATTTCAGTTACAGCATCTTTTTAAAAAACTCAAATAACGGTTATTTTGGAATATCTCAAAAACTGTTCTGTTTTGACAATTCTGTCTTCATATTTAGATTCAGCGGAAAATTTTACATAAATAATAGGTGTCAAATTCATTTGGTCAAAAAATTGTCACGTAGTGTAATCGTTTATGAATACGAGGGTTAATATTTATATTATAGATTTACAATAAACAAATTTGTATTTGATGCAAAATATTTTGACGCGTTTGCGCCAGAAAGTTTGTTAACTTTGAACTTTTTAACGCGTTGTGTATTTTTGACAAGTAATCAGCTGACAGTAAAAAAATAATTTTACAAATTTCTGAATTATGAAAGAAAAACTTATTGAAGAGCTTAAAAAACATACAATATTCATATAAAAAGAATAAATTCAATAAAATAATCAAATCTTGGTATACTTTCGAATCCGTTTTCAATGCACAAATAAAAAACGGCTGACAGGAATGGCTTTTGTAACGCGCGTTGTGTAACTTGCAATTTTTCATGCGCTAACATTTTTAAACGCAAGAAGAACGTCCAAGGCGAATTTAAAAAGGTAAGTGCAACTCTACAACTACAAAAAGCCCCATGTATTTTGTTTTTGCAATTTAATAGGTGTCAAAAAAATTTTATTGCAAATTAAAATTATCACTTTTTTATAAAAGAAATTATTTAATTAACTTTAATTATTCGAATTTTTGAAATTTTTTTATTATAAAAATAATATTTTTAGCACTTTTCATTCAACTTCTTCTCAAAACAAAATTATATTTTGAAAAATTCGTATTTGTTTTTTAATTCGCCGTGGAGACAGCTGATGAACGGCTGACGAGTTGAGCTTACCTTTTTAAATTCGCCTTGACGTCGACAAATAAACGCGTCAAGGCGAATTAACTCCAGGTAAGCTTAACTCGTCAGCCGTTCATCAGCTGTATCCACGGCGATTAAAAAAAAATGGTGAAACGTCAAAATCAAGGTATATTTATAGCAGGTAGTCTCGGAAAGCCAGCTGGTTATTTTTTATTTGCTTGTTTTGCGATACAAACTGTCAAAGTTGTATAGTAAACAAGTAAACAAGTTTTTTGTTTTTATCTTTTGTCTCTTTTCAACCCCTTTGCTGTTTGACAGTTCGTATCATAAAACAACAATAAAAAGCCCTGTTGTTTGTTTTATTGTACAATTGTTGTAATCTCGCGGCTACCTGCTATAAATATACCTTGGTCAAAATATTGTTTTGTTTCTATACTGAAATTTGACAACAAGCAGAAAATTGCAAAAACAAAATACATGGAGTTGATTCGCCTTGTTTTGTAGTTGTAGAGTTGCACTTACCTGTTATAAATTCGCCTTGAAACGCGTGTTATGTACTTATACCTAACTACCCGTCTCCACCATCCATCAACTTGGTAAGAACAGCATGTCGCACATGAATTCTACTCGTGTAGACTGTTCATGTTCATGTTTATGTTTCGTACATGTGCTGCCATAGTTGCCTAAACATTCGTCTTAGCATCCATGTGCGCCATGATGTTGGCCATACAATGTATTTTCTGTATACAACCAAACGCACAACAACAAAAATTGCGGTCAATCAGAACATGAACATCAACACGTATTCGCCTATACCAGAACATGAACAAATTAATACCGTTGCTCTGCCGGCGTTATGGTCATGTCATGTTCTAAAACGCATGGAGACGTGGGGTAACTCCCCGTCTACAACTGACATGATTTGTGGTTATAACATGATGTTATAAACATAAGAAAACCTCTAACATGATGAGTCTATACTTAACACTAAAGGTGGAAGTACATAGCACGCGTTAGTTCGTCGACAAGTATCTTGCGTTTATAAATTTTAGCGCGTCAAAAACTGCAAGTTACACAACACGCGTTACAAAAGCCATTCCTGTCAGCTGTTTTTTATTTGTTTACTTATTTGTGCATTAAAAACGGGTTCGAAAGTATATCAAGATTTTGTTATTTTATTAAATTTATTCTTTTTATATAAATATTGTATGTTTTTTAAGCTTTTCAATAAGTTTTTCTTTCATGATTCACAAATTTGTTAAATTATTATTTTTATTGTCAGCTGATTACTTGTCAAAAACACACAACGCGTTGAAAAGTTGAAAGTTAACCAACTTTCCAGCGCAAACGCGTCAAAATATTTTGCATGTAGCTTGTTCTATGAAAACACACTAGCTTAACTTTTTTTGACAGAAGACGACAGAGCGCGCGCGCACTAACGCGTGTTATGTACTTCTACCTTAACATCATTTTAGTGTTAATGTTAAGCATTTCATGTCAGTTGTAGACTGTATGTTACCCCACGTCTCCATGCGCTTTCGATTAGAACATGACATGACCATAACGCCAGCAGAGCAACGGTATTAATTTGTTCATGTTCTTGTATTGATTGAACACAATTTTTGTTGTTGTGCGTTTGGTTGTATACAGAAAATACATTGCATAGCCAACATCATGGCGCACATGGATGCTAAGACGAATGTTTACTACCCGTCTCCACCATCCATCAACTTGGTAAGAACAGCATGTCGCACATGAATTCTACTCGTGTAGACTGTTCATGTTCATGTTTCGTCCATGTGCTGCCATCGTTGCCTAAACATTCGTCTTAGCATTCATGTGCGCCATGATGTTGGCCATACAATGTATTTTCTGTATACAACCAAACGCACAACAACAAAAATTGTGGTCAATCAGAACATGAACATCAACATGTATTCGCCACATACAAGAACATGATCAAATTAATACCGTTGCTCTGCCGGCGTTATGGTCATGTCATCTTCTAAGTCTGGGTTCACACTAAGAAAGTTTTCTTTCTGAAAATCTGAGTTAATGGGTGAGAGAGGAGAAAAAAAAGCATGTTCTCTTCCCCTCTCACCCATAAACTCTGACTTTCTGAAAAAAAACTTTCACAGTGTGATCCAAGACTAATCGAAAGCGCATGGAGACGTGGGGTTAGGCAACGATGGCAGCACATGGACGAAACATGAACATGAAGAGTCTACACGAGTAGAATTCATGTGCGACATGCTGTTCTTACCAAGTTGATGGATGGTGGAGACGGGTAGTTAAGAATGGTTGACAATTCGAGCTAAAAAGCACTAACAATGCAATGCAAAAACCCCTATGTTGTTTCCAAAGCGAATTGACTAGAAGGTGACCCCACCTAGTCAACATATGGTGTTATTTTCGGTGGTCGAGTTGTCAAAGTTAGTATACAAACTAGTTTTTTTATGTAAACGTACCTATTTTTATAATTGCAATATTTTTGACAACCCCACCACGTAAGCAGTGTTGTTGTCGACACCACCCATGGTGAAATAAACAGGTGGCAGCACTACACCAGATGACGATTTTTTGCTCTTGCATTGTTTGTCTTATACTATGTTCACACTTGGGTTCTTAAACGCGTTTAAGCAGCTCGAACGTGATTAAGCTCTAATCACTTCAAAATCGAGATGATAACCCATACATTGAAGTGATTTGTTAAAATTTATATTGTTGACAAAACCCCATTTTTTTGGAGTTTTTTTTTTTGCAAAATTTCTACACCGAATTTTAAAATTATATTAGTTTTTGAAATTTAGACAATTAAATTTGTAAAAATAATTTTTACCATTTTATTTAATGAAGTAACTAGATGACCCGTGCGAATATTTCGCACCGTTAGTTGTCATTTTTGTAACATAAAATGAAAATAATTAATAGAAATACATTTTATTAAAAGTATAAAAATATTAGAAATCATAATATATATCATACATATTTACATACATACATACATACATACATATGTTTTAATGCTTTTATAATACTTCTTTGAATACAATGTTAGAGGTAATGACATGATCATCGTTAACTTTTTGCCCGTACGAATCCTTTATCAATAAAAATATTAATTTTTCAATTTCTAATTATTTTTCGTCATTAGTGTTAGAAATAAGCTTTAAAATGAGATATCATTCATTAAATTTGATGCGGTGGTATGGAAGATATTTGCAACCGACAAAAAAAAGTGCTTTAGAAATAATATATGTATATGATATTTTTTTTGTAGGTAGGTAGCACTTTTTACCAAAAAAAGCGAACCTTAAACACTATATTGGAAGGCGAATTTATAAAGGTAAGTGCAGCTCGTCAGCCGTTCATCAGCAGTCTTGACGGCGAACTCAAAATATAATTCACAAACGTCAAAAAATAAAAGAAACAATTTCTGAGAAAAATTTGATTTAAAAATGTGAAAAATATTTTTAAAATAAAATAAATATGTATAAATATTAAAGTGAAACTATTAACTCCTTTTATAAAAAATTTAAATTTTATATAAAAATGCGTTGGTGTTCAGTTTGCTGTTTTTGACAACAAGCAATTAAACTGCAAAAACAAAATACATATGGCTTTTTGTAGTTGTAGCGTTGCACTTACCTTTTAAAGAAATTATAAAAAGTAAATAAAAACAATCAGCAGCAAAAATTTGTTGCATTCTGCAAGTGTATAAAAAAAACAAAAAGTCAAATCAAAAAACCCAAAAGAATTTTAATACAAAATTACAAACTCAATTTTTATTTAACGAAAACTAAAATTTAATAAAATACTGCGTAGAACTAAAAAGAAACGAAAAAAATGATGAATATTGTGTACGAGTTCTTTCGTAATAATCATATTTTGGCCATTTGTGAAGATGCCTTGTGCAGAAAATCATTCACTTTAAATCTATCACGTTTCGAAATACCAGAAGTGCCTGATTTGGTCGAAAAATGCGATATTATTTTTAAATTATTTTTAAATCATAATCATTTAACCAGGGTAATTATTTAAGTATGTATTTCATATAAAAGCCCGTTACAATTTATATTTTTTTCAGTTACCAGCCTTTGTCAGTCAATTAACGCGTCTACAAGTTCTTACATTAGACTTTAATAAATTAACAGAATTTCCCATAGTTATCTGTCAATTAACAAATTTGAAAGTATTAAATCTTAGCTGCAATCATATAACCACTTTGCCGCGTGAGTTTGGCCAACTGACACAGCTGGAAACATTTTGGTGCAATAATACAGGTTTACAACATTTACCTGAAGAATTGGGCAATTGTGAGTTTCTGGAAACTTTAGGTGCTCGTGGCAATCAACTGAAATATTTACCATCATCCTTAAACCGTTTGCGAAAATTGCGTTGGTTAACTTTTGAAAATAATCAAATTTCTTATTTACCCGATACGTTGGGTGATTTAAAAAATCTTGTGCATTTAAATTTAAAAAGTAATAATTTAGTTTGTATACCAGACTGTCTAAAACGAATGAAAAGACTGCAATATGTTTTTCTTAATTGCAACCACATTAATCAGCCAGCGTCGCAGGAACTGTTAAAGGATTTGGAATTTATAAAAATGTTGAATATATGTGATAACCCCTTGTGTAATATGACAGCAATAAAATTGCAGTTAAAAGTAAGTAAAAATTAATCTATTTTTTTTTTTAAATTAAGGAATTTTGAACCAGTTTTCTATGCAAAACCAATTTTCGGCCAGTTTTGTGTAAAAAATGTTTTCAGGCAGTTGTCTACAGAAAATCGTAGCTTCGAACAACTTTTTTAATAAATACCGTTTTTTTAACAATGTCCTTTTGAGCCACGTTTTTGTAAAAATCCGGTTGTTTAACAAATTTAATTCAATCACGAGGTTTTACCATTGTCTATAGAAACATTGGTTTTAATCTATTGACTGTATAAAATCAGTTTTTGATTGGGTTTGTGTAAAACACAAACGCTAATAGTGTTTGTGTAGAAAATCATTAAAAATAACGTTTCCCACTTTGTCATCTTTCGAACACAAAAATAATACTGTTTTTATCCAAGCCGTTCGATTTTTTTAAACCACAAACTTTATTGTATACGGTTCAGCTCATTAATTTTCGTTCGTTTCTGTTGTGCGTAGCGCCCTTTTGGCTGGTAAAAAAAAATAAAACATTTTTTACAAAAACAAAATACACATACGAAAAAAAACAGAAAGCCAGCAAAATAATTTTGCACAAACAAAATAATACTAAAAAAAAATATCAATCCTGAGTGCTTGAGCCGTTCGCTAAATAATTTATTGTTTATTTTCGAAACTGATTAGAAACTAGCATTTAATCCGCCTTCATATCAATTTGTGAAGTAGGGTGCCACATTAGCTGATTGTCAAATTTTTTTTAAAACAAATCTTATAAATAGAACTTATTAAATTGCCACACATACCAATCTTTTAAAAAAACACAAATTAATCAGCCCAATTATGAATAAAAATTCCCCGGGAGTTTTCTCTCTTCTCCCATTTTTCCTATGTTAATTAAATTGTAAAAATGGGAAAAGGGAAAAAATTGCCGGGGAATTTTTGTTTATAATTGGGCTGAATATTAAACATTTGAACATTTGAACATTTGATTTGAATATGCGCAAAAAAGGCGACACCCGTTGCATAGCCAAAATCATGATATTAATATTTTTCTGTAAGCTATTTTGACATACAGTTAGCTTTTCTAAATACTATTTAGCTTGGGAAATAAAGGGGGTTCCGCATCGCCCGCCTATTTAACAATAAGCGAAGACTATGTCAATGAATTTAGAAAAATGTGTAGTAAAAAATAACAAAAAAAAGGTATTTTTTAGATAAGTTACTAATGTGATAAAATTTTTATTCCTATGTTTAGTTGTTTTAAAAAACAATGGGGTTGATAACGATTTCTCCATTATTGCCTCCAAAACGAAGGCAATCATGTTTCGTTCTGGGTATAGTTTTGTTCCGTCACTTAAATGTCTTGGGGTTATAATTGATCAATATCTAACTTTTATTTATTTATTTTATTTATTTATTTAAGAGTTCATTTTGTAATAAGAAGCCCAAAGGCCAAAAATATATTACATAGCAATAATGTCTGAGTAGTACCAAAAATACATACATGATATTCAAAACTTATCAACTAAATACCCTAGCATTTTATTCCCAACTATAGAAAAGAGTTTAGTCAGCATATTGATGTCATATCCTCTAGGGTTACTTTAGGCCTTAGGAAACTGTATCACTGTGGCTTACATTTGCCAACAAAGGTTAAATATACAATTGCTTATACATTATTGATATCTCATGTCAACTATTGTATCGAATAATCGATATAATCAAAAGAATAGTCAGATTTGTGTATGGTATTAAATATTGTGATCATGTATCTCAGGCAGTAGAGAACACTTTTTAGGTTGCAGTTTAGGGGAATACATTAATCTTCGAAATTTAATATTTTTTTTTTATAAAATAATTAAGGATGGCGTTCCTAATTATTTACTATCTAGGTTTAGTTTTTCCAGGTCCACAAGAAACTTTCAAATTTTTATTCCGCTTATTACATGTTCTGTCTTTGAAAGATCATTTCTTATTAGAACTGCCAGAAACTGGAATGACTTGCCGCCTCATCTACGTACTTTTTCACTATCGCATGACGTATTTAAAAACAAACTATTGTCCCACTTTCAAAATCACCCATAATTTAGGTTTGTCTTGTTTTTTGCTTCTGCTGGTTATTTTTGGACTACCATTGTTTTACTTAAAACTCCTGAGCCATGTCCTGAGTAGGTGTACATTAAGGGTGTTCTTATTTGTATGGCCAAATTTAAAAATGTTTTGATTCCAGTTCGCCGGGCAGATTTTTATTCCTTTATATTAAAAAATTAAAGAAGTAAAATTTGGAGCGAATCCGATAACGTTTAGTGGGCCCGGAAACGACTTCAATATACCTCTTTACGAATAAATAGATTAATATGAACAAATTTTATTTTGAAAAATATAATTTTTTTATATTGGTTTAAGTAAAAACAATAACACTGAAAAAAATAATTGGTTTTTAAATCCTTATTTCTTAATATTAAGAATTTAATATACGATCAGGGGGCAAATTATGGCAGTCGTGATCGAATACTTTTTCGATTCGAAAGCAATTTTATTTCAGTCAATACTGAACAAATATTAATTATTTTTTCAGTGTTGTGAAAACTCAAAAAAATGCTTAACAACACTAAAAAATAATTTTGCATTCGTTCAGTATGGACAGAAAGAATTAGAAATGAAATTGCTTTCGAATCGAAAAAGTATTCGATCACGACTGCCATAATTTGCCCCCAGATTTTTTATACGATGGATATTTTTGTCGATAAACCTCAACAACCGGAAGCAACAATTGTTTCCCCTCTTCATCATTAGTTAAAATTCTGTTAAAGTCTGGAATAAATTTAACAACTCTCTCAGCAGTATCATTAACAACAAATAACTCCTTAAGGCTAGATTACACTAGCGGTTTTCACCCTTTGTATTAAGTGTACACCTCTGCTCTATTTAATACGATTTTATACTACAAAGCGTGAGTGACTTTTTCGTTAGTATTGTAAATTAATAAAGTTGCTGAGTGAGGGAGAGAGACAGATATAGTTTCTTCAACTGTTTTATTTCGGGTTATTTAACAAAGGTGTTTACTACAGCTTTTTGTTGGATTTTTCAACTACAGCGTAGTAAATTTTAGTCTAATACATTTTGTTGTTGCAGTGTTGTAAATCTTAGTACTTTAACTAAATTAATAAGATTCACAAGGCCTACAAGGAACTTTACTATCAAGGGTGAAAACCGCTAATATTATACTTTGTATTAATACATGTCAAAAACTCAAGTAATATGACAAAGTTTGATAGTGTGAATGCAATGTGTCACGAAAATGACAAGTATTATGAAAAAAGTTTGACATCCCATACGACTTCATCGTTTTTTGAAAAATTTCTAAACAATAATACTTTTCATTAGGTCAGGGTTGCATTTTATTTCATGTGTTAGTGTTTATACTTTGTGTGATGGTGTGAACAGAAACTGTCATGTTAAATTAGATTTTGTGACAGTCGCAACAAAACTCATTAGATTTCTATCCCACAAAGTATTATGGAATACGTAAGACTTGTGAGATAGTGTAATCGAGCCTTTACAGAATGTCCAACTTTTCTCAAATTCAAACGAAGTTGAAGGATCAAACTCTAGAAATTCTAGGGATAAACGAAAGCGACTGAAAAATACTTTGTTTTTTTTTAACAAGGTCAAACAAGTCTGTTAAATTTGAATAGTTTCGGCCATTTTTTAATTTGACAATGGGTTCCTTTAAATTAAGTTATTCAACCATTTTACGTTTCTCTTCAAAACTTATATTTGAATAAAAGCCAAATCTTGAAGCGGTGCGTCTGTGACATTAATATATCTGAACGACTAGAAAAATTGCAAATATCGCGTAATCCATTTGATTCATTTTCCATAAGTGAGACTTATATGTAAAGAAACAGTTGCATCTTCATTACCACTTCCAAAGTATATTTATAACAAGTACATGCAAGTGATCAGCTGTTTAGTTGTTTATATTCTCGATAGCGTCAAAATTTGCTTAAATTTTTAGTGCGCCATGATTTTTTGTTTGACAGTATCAAGAGTTTTTACACAAACAAAATGAATGTTGTTTTTTTTTATTGTCGATTTGTTGTAGACTTGCATGTACTTGGTATAAATATACTTTGGCCACTTCTAAATAATTGATTAAGCAAATATTTCAAATATTGAAACTTTTGGAGCAGATGTTGAATATAACATAGTTTAGAAAACGCTGCGCAATAAAATTTTGTACTCATGGTAGATTGATTATACTACGCCCTATTTTTCCCCCCAGAGCACAGAGGCGACTGTGTTGATACCAGTATTTTAAGACATTGTATCAAATGACTTTTCATGTTTAATGTTTTTTATGTTTGTCTACAACAAATAATTATTCAATGTAATAATAAAAAAAAATTAATTTCTCTTATTACGAATCCCTTAATAAAGTGATCATAACATTCACGAAACGTTGGGAAAATATGGATTAATGCATTTTTAATTACATAAAGAACTTTAGGATGTATCAGCTGAAATCTAATATAATTTAATTGACAAGCGGTTTACTTGGTCCACAATATTCCATTTAACTTATCTTTCATAAACTGCATCCGCAATATTTTTGACATCTTACATTAACAATTAAGATGTTATATAACTTTAGAACACTTAACACTTGAATCAAAAATACTTTAATTTTACTGTTAAGACCTTCACTCAGATCAATACTTGATAACATAATAAATAAGTAACACCTAAAAATGTTTTTTTTTTTTTCATAAAAATGTAAAAAAACATGTTCAAAAATTGGAGTGTCCCACTTCACCCCGTGTCTATATTTCACAGTATTTATTGAAGAAAATAATGAATAGACGCGATTAAAACGTGAAATATGTATAAAAATTGATGTTTTGCCCACATACACTTTCTAAATATTTGAAGTCGTTTCCGGGTCTATAAAACGTTATCGGATTCGGTCCAAACTTTACATATTTACATTTTTAATACAAAGGAACGAGAAACTGCCCGGCGGTTTACAAAAATCTGACATTTGAAAATAAGAACACCCTTAGTGTACATTTAAATTGATTTAATTATAACATTTTTACAAAATTTTTATATTTTTTCAGTAAATATATTTAGTTTATTATAATTATCATTAAGAATATGTATATACACTGTGCCATTATTTAAAAAATTATAAATAAGAAAGTCTTTTGAATTGTTATTACTTTTTGGCATGGTGGAAATACTGAATTTGTAAAATATTGAATTCTAATGGTACGTCTTTGGCCTTTTAGGCTTAATTATTTATTTATTCACAAGTAATATAATAAGCCTCATAGGCCAAAAACAATTTTATATTACAAAGTATATATACACCTGATAAGATATTCCATTAAATTCCTAAACAAAATATATATGTATGTGTTTACAAAATACAAATACCATATAATCCACTTTTGGCTCCCCAGCCAGTAAATGCACAGTCCAACACAACAATAAAAAATGTCCCAAAGTAGTAGGCCAAACACAACTAAGACAACACCAAGGCGAATTCATAAAGGTGATATTTTCGAGTCATCTGTTTATTGTTTATTTCCTTGTGTGTATACTAAATGTCAAGCGTTATTTACATTTTGTGAAAAAATTTATTAAAATTTAAAATCTAAATCAAGAAAAAAAAAATTATTTAAATGAAATAAAACAAAAAAAAGTGAGCAAAAATATTAACAAGAGGATTTTAAAAGGCGTAAGGAATACGTGGAGCCACAATAAATTTGCAATACAGGAAAAAGATTAACCTTTTTAAGCAATTTTTATAAGTATTTCATAAACAAACAAATTCCTTTTATATTTTCAACCAATAATTTTGACATTCACTCTCATTTTTTCCAAAAACAAAATACATAGTATTTTTTAAAAGAAAGGGATAGCTAGCATAATGCTATCTCATGATGCGGTCACCTTTATGAATTCGCCTTAGACAACACTGGCAATAAAATCATCCCTTATCACATTCAACATATGAGTGTAAAGTAAGCATATTCATTAGTTTATGAATGAGTTTAAACAAATCTTAGTAGCGCAATCCCAAAAGACGCTAAGCAAAATACAAAATATGTATACAGTACTTTTCGCTTATAGTCACATCCTTTAGTTGCAACCATACCGTGGACTATATCACTAATGTGACTATAAGGCTAATTCACATATATGCACACTATGACGCATATAACCGAATTCGAATATTATCAAGTTACGTGAATAAAGGAAATAAAAAATTCATATAAATTACGCTGACATCAGGCTTTTGGTTTTGCAACAGAGTTGCATACTTCTTAAAAAATAGTTAAAATAATAACAAGATATTTCATAACTGATACAAACGGCAAAAACTAATTTTTTACGAGTAGAGAGTTGATGACAAAATTTAAATGATTTAATTCATTCTTTCTTTTGATGGATTTTTGATTCGAAAACTAAAAAGAACTCAGTAAATTTTGCTAATGTGACAATAACGCCATTAATTTGCTTTACTCTTCCCTTTGACTACTGTTTATAAATGGCATATATGGCAAATGGGCTTATATCGCTAAATAGACTATAACGTTAATACTTTATATTAAATTTACTTATAGCGGCAAAATAAACAGATAAAATGGACTATATCGCTAATGTGACTATAAGCGTTGTGACTATAAACGAAAAGTACTGTATAAAAAAAAATAAAAATAAATAAGTATTGATTTACTGAGCAGAAAAGTGAAGCGAAAGTTTCAAACGAAATGAATTATTAGAGTGAGAAAAAGTACGGAGAACAAGAGGGAAATAGTTTCAGTTCCTTGCCACCCTCACAACGAAAGACCTCTCAAATAAACCATATCTTATTCTAGGGATAAATATCTGAGGATTCCTACTAGAAGACGAAAATTTAAATTCAGAACAAAGAAGACAAGGAACACCACTTTTAATAACTCTATAAAAAAGTAATAAACAACGAATCCTGACAAAATTACATCCCAGAAAAGTTTTCACATAATTAGAAACATGAACCCTCCTAGAAATATTAGCGGTTTTCACCCTTTGTATTAAGTGTACACCTCTGCTATATTTAATACGATTTTATACTACAAAGCGTGAGTGACTTTTTCGTTAGTATTGTAAATTAATAAAGTTGCTGAGTGAGGGAGAGAGACAGATATAGTTTCTTCAACTGTTTTATTTTGGGTTATTTAACAAAGGTGTTTACTACAGCTTTTTGTTGGATTTTTGAACTACAGCGTAGTAAATTTTAGTCTAATACATTTTGTTGTTGCAGTGTTGTAAATCTTAGTACTTTAACTAAATTAATAAGATTCACAAGGCCTACAAGGAACTTTACTATCAAGGGTGAAAACCGCTATTATAAACATAACGCGTTATAATATTAACCACACGCTTCAATTTATTCAAAATGCAAGCAAAAGTACCAGACACAACCTCTAGTCCGTAAAAAACATGTGGCATCAAGAGTGAATACGCCAATTTATATCTTATTGTACCACAAATAAATAAATATTAAGTTTTATTTGTATTTCTTTTAGCTTAGGAGATATGAGTTGAGTGAACATACCTGTGTTTTACACTTTTTTTACCCGCTAAACATTAGAATTTTCAAAAATCTCGTCTTAGAAGATCGCTTTGGCGATAGTCCAACCTGCGGTCCAAATTTCCTTTAGCTTCAATTTAAAATTGCCAAATTTCGCTAAATACAATTTAAATTTTTATCCAGGAACATGCCAATATACTTTGTGATACAAAAGATCATACAAATACTTCCAATATTGAAGACATATTAGATGACAATGAAAATAATGATGACGATGATGAGGATTTATCTGATTGGGAAAACAGTATTGAAACTAGCGATTTAGATACCACTGATGAAAGTTGTCCAGAAAATGACGTAGAGGTATATACATATATATATATATATTACTTTTTCATTTAAATTTAGTTTTTAATTTAAAACAGACTAACATTTTTTCTTTATATATTTATTCCAGGATATTTCTGTCTTAATACCCGAATTGTCACGTTATATTACAAATTTTAGTTAGTTTTATTTTCTGTAAATGTTATTTCGTGCATGTTTTATAAATCAAGATGAAGTGAATTTACATTTTGAAAACGAGTCTTTTAAGAAAGTTCATAAAAATATTCATTTTTAAATTAACATTAACATCACAAGAAAAACTCTTAAAAGTAGGAAAAAACTACATTAATTTTTAAATAATTGAAAATCAAAATTTTGGTCAATTTCAATTCTATTCGACTTCTAGAACAAGGTCCGTTTTTATTTATTGATTTTGTGTTAATTTAAGTTTTATTCAACATGTTTTCTTCAGAAGATTACAAGAAAATAAAAAAACCGTTAGCGGTAAACTAAATTAGCAAATATTATTATGTACATAAAAAAAGTATTGTATTTGATAATAATGGATGAACAAATTTTAAAACTAATTAATTAGACATTTTTTTCATTAGTTCTTCATCTTGCACAGACATTGCGGTAAGTTTTTTGCCAATTTTCTCATGTATATCTAAATATTTGGCTACACAACGATCAATGCAAACCATTTCCCCTTTTCCTGCAAAAAAAATAAAAAATTAAGAATTAAAGTTAAAAATCAGTATTGTGATTATGATAAAAAAAAAACTCGTTTATATGTTTATATATAAAAAAATCAGTCTTTAACCCGTCTTAAAAAACACTTTTTTATAGAAAACTATAGTTTTCGACAAGATTTCTTTAATAAACCAGTTTTTAACAAGTTTTCTATAATATAACAGTTTTCAACAAGTTTTTATAGAACACCTATTTTCGAAGAGTTTTCTATACAAAACTAGTTATTGACAAGTTTTCATCAATAAACTAGTTTCCTAGTTGAAAATTTACTTGAATTGACAACAATAATTAACAATGGTTTTAAAAAAGGGATGAATTTAGTAAGGCTTTTGACAGAGTTAACCAAGATCTTCTATTGCATAAGCTGGATTTAATGGGTTTTACGAATTGCTGTTAGAATTAGATAAAATCATATCTTTTACGTCGTAAACAGCGTGTGTGTTTTAATAATAACTTATCTAAACATATTATAGTCAACTCTGGTGTTCCACAAGGTAGTCATCTCGGACCAATACTTTTCCTATTATTTATAAACGACCTACCTACCACAATAAAATTTTCCAATATACTTATGTATGCTGACGATGTAAAAATGTTTTCAAGTTGTGCTGACTCCATTGTTAGACCCCACTTAAAACAGGATTTAAATTTATTCTATGATTGGTGCCAAATAAACTTATTGGATATAAATTTAAAAAAATGCAAACTATACGCTTTTCCAGAAAAACTAAACCAATTGGCTGCTATTTTATTGGTGACTACAAATTGGAAATTGTTATTGTTTTCTTGGATCTCGGTGTATTATTTGACACTAAGTTATCTTTTATAGAACATATAAATGTGTGTACTAATAAAGCTCGTAGTTGGATTTATTAAACGTTGGTCAAAGGAGTTCTCTGATAGATCTATAACAAAACAGTTGTACATAGCATTTGTCAGACCTATAATCGAATATGGCTCAATAATTTGGGACCCATATTACAACGTTCATAGTGATCGTATTGAGTCTGTCCAAAAACAATTTCTGCTATTCATATTACGGAGCACTTACACAAATCCATCTATATATCTTCCTCCATATAGGACCAGGTTATTGGAGATTCATTAACCAACTTTAAAAAGCCGCCGAACAATGCTGAATGTGATATTTGTTATCAACCTAATTAAAGGCAATATTTGCTCGTAGTTCCTGTTAAACAGTTTATTTTTTAATGTTCCCCAACATCCTACACGTTATTACCAGCCGTTATCAATTGAATACTTCCATCAAAATTATGCGAATGCCGGCCCTTTTCGTCGAATATGTGTAAACTTATATGATCTGTACAGTATTATTGATAAACCATACTATCGAACAGAATTTAATTTTATATTTAAATAGATGATGTTGAATTTGTTTGTAAAAATTTTGTAATATTTTTGAATTTTTGTCTGAAAGTATTTATTAATCCATAGACTTAATTAATAAATAAATAAATAAAAAAAAATAAACTGGTTTTAATAAGTTTTTCTGTAGAAAACTAGTTTTGGCAAGATTTAAAAAAAAAAACAGATTTTGGAAAGATTTTCTTTAAAAAAATATAGTTTTCGACAAGATTTCTATAATAAACCAGTTTTCGACAAGTTTTCCATAATAAACCAGTGGAAATGGTGAAAAAATTTTAATAAATTATGTATGTAAACTAAAATGTACATTAGACTGGTCGCATCTTGTATGGGATTTTTTTTTTTAAATTTAATTGTTTGCGCTGCTTAAAATATCAGGTTTGGTGTAAATCATGATCTAATTTTTCAGGTCAATTCGACGGTGCCTAGCCGTGCCGGGTGGGGCCCAAAGTTCCCCATATTATAAAAAAAAAACATATTTTCTATCAGATCTTTATAGTTATACTAGTTGAAAAGCCGAAAATCAAAAATATGGCTTCGTTACGATCTTCCGCAGAGAAAGTACTTAAAGTGTGCCAAATTTCAGCTTCCTATGTCATCAGATGGCTTCAGAAAGTTGCGGAAAGAATAGGACATACATGCAAACATCCTGACATACTAAGAAATTATATATTGTATAGATAGATTAAGTATTTGCTGTTTAATGTTTTAGTATGATACGAACGAAAGATTTTTAACCTAATTCGGGGTCGATGAATCCAGTGGTGCTAGCCGTTTTTTTAGGTTAGCTTTGGTTTTCGAGATATACCGTTATTTTGAAAAATAAGGATGTTGCACAACATAAATATGTTCGCGCAACTCAAAAACTAAAAAAAAACGAAATTCCGCAATAAAATTTACTTTAAGAAAGTTGAAACTTTTTTCTTTATGTTGGCTTTGGTTTTCGAGATATACCGTTATTTCGAAAATTAAGGATGTTGCACAACATATGTTCGCGTAACTCAAAACCGCTTTAGCTTATTGAAAAACTAAAAAAAAACCAAAATTCCGCAATAAAATTTACTTTAAGAAAGTTAAAACTTTTTTCTTTATGTTGGCTTTGGTTTTCGAGATATACCGATATTTCGAAAATTAAGGAGGTTGCACAACATATGTTCGCGTAACTCAAAACCGCTTTAGCTTATTGAAAAACTAAAAAAAAACCGAAATTCCGCAATAAAATTTACTTTAAGAAAGTTAAAACTTTTTTCTTTATGTCGACTTTGGTTTTCGAGATATACCGTTATTTCGAAAATTAAGGAGGTTGCACAACATATATTCGCGTAACTCAAAAACGCTTTAGCTTATTGAAAAACTAAAAAAAACCGAAATTCCGCAATAAAATTTACTTTTTTTTACTCTAATTTTGAGATTTACATTCAGTAAAGTTTTTTAAAGAATTTCATAAGAAATTTAAAATTTTAAAGCAGGAATTTATTAATTTCTGGATTTTTTGAAGATTTTTATTGCCAACCGCGTCCAAATCTGAACTACAGGTATCGGTCTAACTAATTTTTTTTCTCATACCACATATTCAATATTTTATACTCTTACCCAATTCAGCTTCTCCATAGCGAGGTGGTATACATTTTTTGTGGCAAGCATTTGTCATGCGATTATATAAATCTGACATCATTTCGATTTCCATTTCTTGCATCATTTGTAATTTTGCCTGTTCGGCGGGACTTATCTGGGGCATAGCCATATTTGCTAATTGATAAAATGCACGTGTGTTTTTTCTTGTTTAATACAAAAAAAATTGTTATTTTTTATAAAACTAAAAATTTTTAAAAACGCTGATTTGTTTTTTTTTTATTGTTTAGAGGATGTGCGGTTTACTTTTTATAGCTTTAAGCAGCAAAACGTCTGGAGCCAACAGATTCGTATTCACCAGTATTTGCTTTTTTCATGCGTTCACGTATTTGCATGTCCTCGTAACGCCTCTTGTCCACAGAATTCTTCGATAGCACAAATGAATAAACACCAACTACAGTTATGACAGTCCTTTAATGAAAAATTTTATAAAATTTAATACAACAACACTTGTTAATTAATATTTTATTAGTTTTATGTGTAAAAATCGTACCAACCGACAGCGATTCTACCAAAATTACCCAAAGACATTACTTTTCTTCGTTTGTTGGTAAGTTTTTTACACCACAATTAAAAAAAATACATATAAACAGCTGTTATGACATAACCTCAAATTGACAAGTCCCTGCAGATAACGAGACTAGTCCATACATGCATGTAAAGAGTAGTCCATAAAGGAGTAGGAGTACTCCAAAACTACTCCAAATATATGGGTAGAAGGTGGTCCATTTAACATTACGATGTCCTAGGAGGGGACCATGTAACCCACCGAAGTAGTCCCTAAACTACTCCAAGGAGTACTAAAGTGGGTTAGTTTTAAAAGTACTCCATATTACTACAGTATGGAGTACACTTAAGGGGTAGTTTAAGCATTTTTCTTTTTCATTTTTTACTAATCGCCTGTTATGGTGTGTACGGTAGTCTATTATTGCTATTATTAAATATATTTACTTGGTATTTTTAATTTGTTTACCTTTTTTCCACAAATTTCACAAACTTTCACTTTTAAATGAACAATTAATAATGGACAACATCAGGGCTACCAATGTGTAATACTTTAAACTATAGAAAATTATACATCATGCAGTTGTTGGCAGCACTATGTGTTTATTTCTTATAACATGGTCCATACTACAGTACATTGGACCATGTTGTAAGTACTCCATTTGAGCCACAATGGACCACGTAGTCCAATATTATCTGTAGGGGTAGAAGAGATAGAAAGAAAAATTTTATTTAACAAAAAAAAAAAAAAACAGAGATGGGATAAATGGTCATGTAATTAATTTAATGCAATTGCAGTTTCATGGTGAAATTACCGACGACACGGCAACTATTATTTTTGCTCAATCCATGGTGAAATTCCTTAATGTCAAAATTATTTGTTTGTTCTTAAAATTTTGTTTTCAAAAAAATATTTTGTGTGATCAAAAAATACAATATGCTTGGTATTATATTTAAAATTGTGGAATAAAATTGAAAAACTACGTATTGTATTTTAAAAGTGCGTTTTTATTTGTTGCATAGAACAACTCATGTTCTGAATTAAAACGAATCGTTCTTAAAAATTACATTCTGTTCAAAAAATTGCGAAAATTATGCAAAAAGTTTGAAATATAACTTAAACAAAGTACCAATTTTATTAAATAAGTGTTTTTTTTAGGTGTTGCAATTGCTTATACGTATAACAACTCCTAGTGCTAACAAAAAAAAAAAAAAATATTAATAAAATTAATATTTTTATATAAAAAAAGACCTCAAGCTTAAACAAATTAACATACATTTAAATAATAAAGTCGAATAAGAAAGAATTTATATTATTTATTTATTTCATTCATTTATGCAATATCAAGCCTTAGAGGCCAAAATAACAATATTACATGTTATATATCCTGAGAAATTTACAATAATTATATACTTGTACATTGATAATAATAATAAAAAACAAGTAAGAGTGCTATATTCGGCTATGCCGAATCTTATATACCCTTCACCATGGTTTGGAAAGAACAGAAGTTTATATATATATTTAAATACATGTATATATACATGTATATTTATAAAATATATATCGTTTAGTTTTATTTAATTATTTGCACATGATTGCGTGCTATTAAATATATTAAAAGTTTAATTAATATATAGCACGTTAAGTTTTGATCGAATTTCAGTATTTGGTCATGCCGACATCTTAAAGTATAAAATTACCATTTACTTTGGTGATAAAACTTGTAGTCGGGAAGTTCTATGGTTCACGAAAATAGGTATTAAAAAAAAACTATATTTTTGACATTACTTTTTTTTTTACCGATATTCCGAGTTTTTCTAAAGATTTCCGATATTTTGATATCTAAAACGTATGAATAGGTCATAATACAGCTCTAAAATTTTAGTTTTTATAAAAATGTTAATGTTTTTAGTCCTTTTTTGGAGTATTTTGCACATAACTTAACCATTTTTAACCGATTTGGCAGATTTATATACCAATGTGCTTAAAAATAATATTTCCATTAAATTGGCTTATAGGCATATATATATATACCTACATATTTGTACATATATTTAAGCAAACTTAATTATAAAAAAAACAAACTTAATTATAAAATAAAAAACAAACTTAATTATAAAAAAGAGTAACTTTTGGGATTTCAGTATTTTGATTATAACTCAGCCATTTTTTAACCGATTTGACAGATTTATATACCGACGTGTTTAGCAAGAAATTTACCATTTATTTGTGTTATAAAACTCGGGAAGATCCATGGCTACCGAAAATGGGTATTTAAAAAAAAACCGGTTTTCCCGAGTTCTTTATAAAATATGTTCTACTTAAAATTTCCGATATTTTGGTATATAAGTCATTTCCATAGGACATATGACAGCCCTAAAATTTAGGTTTTTATACAATTTTTAAAACGTATGAATAGGTCATAATACAGCTGTAAAATTTTAGTTTTTATAAAAATGTTAATGTTTTTAGTCCTTTTTTGGAGTATTTTGCACATAACTTAACCATTTTTAACCGATTTGGCAGATTTATATACCAACGTGCTTAAAAATAACATTTCCATTAAATTGGCTTTTAGGCATATATATATATATATATATATATATACCTACATATGTGTACATATATTTAAGCAAACTTAATTATAAAAAAAACAAACTTTATTATAAACAAGTAAGAGTGCTATATTCGGCTATGCCGAATCTTATATACCCTTCACCATGGTTTGGAAAGAACAGAAGTTTATATATAAATTTAAATACATGTATATATACATGTATATTTATAAAATATATATCGTTTAGTTTTATTTAATTATTTGCACATGATTGCGTGCTATTAAATATATTAAAAGTTTAATTAATATATAGCACGTTAAGTTTTGATCGAATTTCAGTATTTGGTCATGCCGACATCTTAAAGTATAAAATTACCATTTACTTTGGTGATAAAACTTGTAGTCGGGAAGTTCTATGGTTCACGAAAATAGGTATTAAAAAAAAACTATATTTTTGACATTACTTTTTTTTTTACCGATATTCCGAGTTTTTCTAAAGATTTCCGATATTTTGATATCTAAAACGTATGAATAGGTCATAATACAGCTCTAAAATTTTAGTTTTTATAAAAATGTTAATGTTTTTAGTCCTTTTTTGGAGTATTTTGCACATAACTTAACCATTTTTAACCGATTTGGCAGATTTATATACCAATGTGCTTAAAAATAATATTTCCATTAAATTGGCTTATAGGCATATATATATATACCTACATCTTTGTACATATATTTAAGCAAACTTAATTATAAAAAAAACAAACTTAATTATAAACAAGTAAGAGTGCTATATTCGGCTATGCCGAATCTTATATACCCTTCACCATGGTTTGGAAAGAACAGAAGTTTATATATATATTTAAATACATGTATATATACATGTATATTTATAAAATATATATCGTTTAGTTTTATTTAATTATTTGCACATGATTGCGTGCTATTAAATATATTAAAAGTTTAATTAATATATAGCACGTTAAGTTTTGATCGAATTTCAGTATTTGGTCATGCCGACATCTTAAAGTATAAAATTACCATTTACTTCGGTGATAAAACTTGTAGTCGGGAAGTTCTATGGTTCACGAAAATAGGTATTAAAAAAAAACTATATTTTTGACATTACTTTTTTTTTTACCGATATTCCGAGTTTTTCTAAAGATTTCCGATATTTTGATATCTAAAACGTATGAATAGGTCATAATACAGCTCTAAAATTTTAGTTTTTATAAAAATGTTAATGTTTTTAGTCCTTTTTTGGAGTATTTTGCACATAACTTAACCATTTTTAACCGATTTGGCAGATTTATATATACCTACATATTTGTACATATATTTAAGCAAACTTAATTATAAAAAAAACAAACTTAATTATAAAAAAAAAACAAACTTAATTATAACAAGTAAGAGTGCTATATTCGGCTATGCCGAATCTTATATACCCTTCACCATGGTTTGGAAAGAACAGAAGTTTATATATATATTTAAATACATGTATATATACATGTATATTTATAAAATATATATCGTTTAGTTTTATTTAATTATTTGCACATGATTGCGTGCTATTAAATATATTAAAAGTTTAATTAATATATAGCACGTTAAGTTTTGATCGAATTTCAGTATTTGGTCATGCCGACATCTTAAAGTATAAAATTACCATTTACTTCGGTGATAAAACTTGTAGTCGGGAAGTTCTATGGTTCACGAAAATAGGTATTAAAAAAAAACTATATTTTTGACATTACTTTTTTTTTTACCGATATTCCGAGTTTTTCTAAAGATTTCCGATATTTTGATATCTAAAACGTATGAATAGGTCATAATACAGCTCTAAAATTTTAGTTTTTATAAAAATGTTAATGTTTTTAGTCCTTTTTTGGAGTATTTTGCACATAACTTAACCATTTTTAACCGATTTGGCAGATTTATATATACCTACATATTTGTACATATATTTAAGCAAACTTAATTATAAAAAAAACAAACTTAATTATAAAAAAAAAACAAACTTAATTATAATAAAAAAGAGTAACTTTTGGGATTTCAGTATTTTGATTATAACTCAGCAATTTTTTAACCGATTTGACAGATTTATATACCGACGTGTTTAGCAAGAAATTTACCATTTATTTGTGTTATAAAACTTGGACTCGGGAAGATCCATGGCTACCGAAAATGGGTATTTAAAAAAAACCCGGTTTTCCCGAGTTCTTTATAAAATATGTTCTACTTAAAATTTCCGATATTTTGGTATATAAGTCATTTCCATAGGACATATGACAGCCCTAAAATTTAGGTTTTTATACAAATTTTAAAACGTATGAATAGGTCATAATACAGCTGTAAAATTTTAGTTTTTATAAAAATGTTAATGTTTTTAGTCCTTTTTTGGAGTATTTTGCACATAACTTAACCATTTTTAACCGATTTGGCAGATTTATATACCAACGTGCTTAAAAATAACATTTCCATTAAATTGGCTTTTAGGCATATATATATATATATATATATATACCTACATATGTGTACATATATTTAAGCAAACTTAATTATAAAAAAAAACAAACTTTATTATAAACAAGTAAGAGTGCTATATTCGGCTGTGCCGAATCTTATATACCCTTCACCATGGTTTGGAAAGAACAGAAGTTTATATATAAATTTAAATACATGTATATATACATGTATATTTATAAAATATATATCGTTTAGTTTTATTTAATTATTTGCACATGATTGCGTGCTATTAAATATATTAAAAGTTTAATTAATATATAGCACGTTAAGTTTTGATCGAATTTCAGTATTTGGTCATGCCGACATCTTAAAGTATAAAATTACCATTTACTTTGGTGATAAAACTTGTAGTCGGGAAGTTCTATGGTTCACGAAAATAGGTATTAAAAAAAAACTATATTTTTGACATTACTTTTTTTTTTTACCAATATTCCGAGTTTTTCTAAAGATTTCCGATATTTTGATATCTAAAACGTATGAATAGGTCATAATACAGCTCTAAAATTTTAGTTTTTATAAAAATGTTAATGTTTTTAGTCCTTTTTTGGAGTATTTTGCACATAACTTAACCATTTTTAACCGATTTGGCAGATTTATATACCAATGTGCTTAAAAATAATATTTCCATTAAATTGGCTTATAGGCATATATATATATACCTACATCTTTGTACATATATTTAAGCAAACTTAATTATAAAAAAAACAAACTTAATTATAAACAAGTAAGAGTGCTATATTCGGCTATGCCGAATCTTATATACCCTTCACCATGGTTTGGAAAGAACAGAAGTTTATATATATATTTAAATACATGTATATATACATGTATATTTATAAAATATATATCGTTTAGTTTTATTTAATTATTTGCACATGATTGCGTGCTATTAAATATATTAAAAGTTTAATTAATATATAGCACGTTAAGTTTTGATCGAATTTCAGTATTTGGTCATGCCGACATCTTAAAGTATAAAATTACCATTTACTTTGGTGATAAAACTTGTAGTCGGGAAGTTCTATGGTTCACAAAAATAGGTATTAAAAAAAAACTATATTTTTGACATTACTTTTTTTTTTACCGATATTCCGAGTTTTTCTAAAGATTTCCGATATTTTGATATCTAAAACGTATGAATAGGTCATAATACAGCTCTAAAATTTTAGTTTTTATAAAAATGTTAATGTTTTTAGTCCTTTTTTGGAGTATTTTGCACATAACTTAACCATTTTTAACCGATTTGGCAGATTTATATACCAATGTGCTTAAAAATAATATTTCCATTAAATTGGCTTATAGGCATATATATATATACCTACATATTTGTACATATATTTAAGCAAACTTAATTATAAAAAAAACAAACTTAATTATAAAAAAAAAACAAACTTAATTATAACAAGTAAGAGTGCTATATTCGGCTATGCCGAATCTTATATACCCTTCACCATGGTTTGGAAAGAACAGAAGTTTATATATATATTTAAATACATGTATATATACATGTATATTTATAAAATATATATCGTTTAGTTTTATTTAATTATTTGCACATGATTGCGTGCTATTAAATATATTAAAAGTTTAATTAATATATAGCACGTTAAGTTTTGATCGAATTTCAGTATTTGGTCATGCCGACATCTTAAAGTATAAAATTACCATTTACTTCGGTGATAAAACTTGTAGTCGGGAAGTTCTATGGTTCACGAAAATAGGTATTAAAAAAAAACTATATTTTTGACATTACTTTTTTTTTTACCGATATTCCGAGTTTTTCTAAAGATTTCCGATATTTTGATATCTAAAACGTATGAATAGGTCATAATACAGCTCTAAAATTTTAGTTTTTATAAAAATGTTAATGTTTTTAGTCCTTTTTTGGAGTATTTTGCACATAACTTAACCATTTTTAACCGATTTGGCAGATTTATATACCAATGTGCTTAAAAATAATATTTCCATTAAATTGGCTTATAGGCATATATATATATACCTACATATTTGTACATATATTTAAGCAAACTTAATTATAAAAAAAACAAACTTAATTATAAAAAAAAAAACAAACTTAATTATAATAAAAAAGAGTAACTTTTGGGATTTCAGTATTTTGATTATAACTCAGCCATTTTTTAACCGATTTGACAGATTTATATACCGACGTGTTTAGCAAGAAATTTACCATTTATTTGTGTTATAAAACTTGGACTCGGGAAGATCCATGGCTACCGAAAATGGGTATTTAAAAAAAACCCGGTTTTCCCGAGTTCTTTATAAAATATGTTCTACTTAAAATTTCCGATATTTTGGTATATAAGTCATTTCCATAGGACATATGACAGCCCTAAAATTTAGGTTTTTATACAAATTTTAAAACGTATGAATAGGTCATAATACAGCTGTAAAATTTTAGTTTTTATAAAAATGTTAATGTTTTTAGTCCTTTTTTGGAGTATTTTGCACATAACTTAACCATTTTTAACCGATTTGGCAGATTTATATACCAACGTGCTTAAAAATAACATTTCCATTAAATTGGCTTTTAGGCATATATATATATATACCTACATATGTGTACATATATTTAAGCAAACTTAATTATAAAAAAAAACAAACTTAATTATAAAAAAGAGTAACTTTTGGGATTTCAGTATTTTGATTATAACTCAGCCATTTTTTAACCGATTTGACAGATTTATATACCGACGTGTTGAGCAAGAAATTTACCATTTATTTGTGTTATAAAACTTGGACTCGGGAAGATCCATGGTTACCGAAAATTGGTATTTAAAAAAAAAAAAAATAATTTTGGTCATAACTTTTTTGTATCTGAACCGATTTTCCCGAGTTCTTTATAAAATATGTTCTACTAATTTCCGATATTTTGGTATATAAGTCATATCCATAGGACATATGACAGCCCTAAAATTAAGGTTTTTATACAATTTTTACTTTTTTTTGTACGGGAGGTACCACGCCCACTTCTCCCATCCCGCCCACATTTTGTAGGGTGGTGTGTATTGACAACCAAAATGTGTGTACCCAATTTGGAAACTTTGGCTCTTACCGTTCTCCAGATATACAGAAAAAAGCAATAAAAATACAACAACAACAAGGGATTTTTGGAAAAAATTAGAGGCAGTCGTGGTTTTTTGATCATTTCTCAGCCATTTGTGGACCGATCTTGCTGAATTTCAATAGCAAGAAATGGTGGACTATATGTGACATAAATGTAAAACAACCTAGCCGCTGTCATGTCTGGATTATCCGGAAAACACATATCAAACGTAAGACGGACAGACGGACAGACGGACAGACGGACATCGTTAAATCAACTTCTCTTCTCATATGGACCCAGAATATATATACTTTATGGGGTCTAAAATCAATATTGTGGAAATTACAAACGTTATGACAAACTTATATATACCCTTTTACACCTGTGGTGAAGGGTATAATAAAAAAGAGTAACTTTTGGGATTTCAGTATTTTGATTATAACTCAGCCATTTTTTAACCGATTTGACAGATTTATATACCGACGTGTTTAGCAAGAAATTTACCATTTATTTGTGTTATAAAACTTGGACTCGGGAAGATCCATGGCTACCGAAAATGGGTATTTAAAAAAAACCCGGTTTTCCCGAGTTCTTTATAAAATATGTTCTACTTAAAATTTCCGATATTTTGGTATATAAGTCATTTCCATAGGACATATGACAGCCCTAAAATTAAGGTTTTTATACAAATTTTAAAACGTATGAATAGGTCATAATACAGCTGTAAAATTTTAGTTTTTATAAAAATGTTAATGTTTTTAGTCCTTTTTTGGAGTATTTATTTATTTATTATTTATTTATTTATTTATTTATTTGAAAAATAAGCAGTACAACAAGACTTAATCTTATTTAATAGTACTGGGGAGATAAAGGCACATTAGATTATAAAATTTACAAAGGTTTATCTTAAAACTAAAAACAATATAAAAACAAATTAAGTAGTTATGAATTGCAGATTTTTATATAAAAGAAAAGTAATAATTATAACAATAAAATTTTTAGTTATGTATGTGATTTTTCGTTAACCCAAGAGGGTAAATATTTCGCATCTAAAGTGCTTTGCATTGCTTATTATCTGTATATTAGGAGGAAGTTCATTCCAGAGGCGGATGGCATTAACGAGAAAGTGTCTTTCAGATATTTGCTTACGGTATCTTATGGAGTTTATTCTATTGCCCCGATTCGATCTTGAAAATGTCATTCTTTTGTAGAGATAAGTAGGTTGTCTATTAAATATAAGTTTATGTAAAAATATGAGTGTTCGGCATTTCAATAGATTTTCAAAAGATATATTATAGATTTGGTTTGAAAACTGAGTTATACTACTATATCTTGTACGTCCATATATATATATCTGGCAATGTTGTTGTAGGTCACTTTGAGCTTATTCTTGCTTATTGAATCGCAACTGGAAAATAATTCACATCCATACATTAAAGTGGGTAGTAGATATGTCTTAGCGAGTAGCATGCGGATATTAATTGGCGTAAAATACTGTGTCATCCAAAGATTTCTTAACATAACATAGGTTTTTCCACATATGGCATTTATATGATTTGACCAGGTGAGATCGTTGTTAAAAATAACGCCAAGGTTTTTGGCACTTTTCACGATTTCAATAGTAGAATGTCCAATTTGGATTGGCGGCAAGCTAGACGGTAAAAATTTTGTTTTGCCTATAAGCATTGCCTTCGATTTTTTCGCATTGAGGCAAAGGCCATTCACTGACGCCCATCTTAATACGTTATCAAGATCGTGATTTAATTTGCTGATACAATCAATAATACCTGATGGGGAACAGCTGATGTAAAGCTGAACATCATCTGCATACATCTGTATACCACAGTAGTTGAGTCTAGACGGCAAGTCATTGGAATATATTGAATATAATAGTGGGCCAAGTATCGAGCCCTGTGGAACACCTCTTGTCATTAAGCAGCTGTTTGATTTATTAGAACCAAAAGAAACGAATTGACTTCTACCACATAGATATGAAGCAAGTAACTTTACAGCTGTGTTTGAAAAATGGCACATGTATTTCAGTTTTTGGCAAAGTATTGTGTGTTCGACGGTATCAAACGCCTTAGAATGGTCAAGCAAAACCAAAAAAGATATCATATTGTTATCAAGTTTTGACCGTATTTCCTCTGAAACATCGATGAGAGTAGAAATACAGCTGTGTCTAGGTCTAAAACCAGATTGTCTCTCAGAGAGCAGAGCATTTTCATACAAAAATCGAGTCATCTGCGTATGTATCAACCTTTCAAATACTTTAGACAAATAGGGCAAAATCGCAATTGGCCGGTAATTTTTATCAGGTTTAGGAACAGGTATAATCTTTGCTTGTTTCCACATTGATGGGAAAGTAGATGTTGTAATTATTGTGTTAATCAAATGTGTTATATGTTGTAGTATATATGTAACTATCAATTTAATAAATTTCGGATGAACCTCATCATTTCCCAAAGAGTCAGATTTAATACTAAGCATGGATTTAAGAACATCGTCCTGGGTAACATGTATGAAATCAAAACATAATGAAAGTTGTTGATTAGTATTGTTAGCGTTGTTAAAGGCATTTTTAGAGTTGTAATATCTGAGATTTGCTTCTGGCATTGGTATATTGGCAAATTCAAAGTTAAGTTGATTAACATCAATTTTGTTTTCCGTTTTCATGCAATTGTTAACGATACCCATCGTACGAATTTCCCTCCATTTCTTTTTTGAGCAAACAGCTGATTGGAACTTTCTCTCATAAAATTTGGATTTTTCAGTTCTAATTTTTAAATTAACGTTTCTTCTGCATATCTTGAAAAAATTATGGAGTTCCGGGGTTTTAAATCTTTTCCATCGTGCATACGCATCATTTCTTTCATTTATTAAGGCTTTAATTTCGTTTGAAAACCAGGGTTTCTCATTTTTTATTTTTTTTACTTTAACTGTCACATACTTTTCATATAAATATTGTATATTGCAATGCAAAAAAGTTACCTGTTCATCTACAGTAGGCATTAAGAATGTTTGGTTCCATGGTATTGTTGTAAGTTCCGTTTCCAGGGATTGGAGATCTATGTTTTTAAAATCTCGAAATGTTATTGTTTGTTCTTGCGCTATTGCTTCAAAATTATAAGACACAAAAATTAAATCATGTTTTGAAAAAACAGAGGCAGAAAGTTGGTCAAATAAGAGCATTCGATTAAGATTATCTACAAAACAAAGGTCGAGAAGAGTACTGGCGGTGGATGTAAAATGTGTCGGTGTTAAACTATTTATCAAAATCATACCAATGGCACTCATATCCTCTATTAACCGTTTATCTATAAGTATGTTCGTGTTGAAATCACCAGTAATAACAACATCTGTGTAACTTATCTAACAAAGGCTTAATTTGTATTTGTTTATTAGGCCGATAAATTGTTCCCAGTAAAAGTTTTTGGTTGTTATTGAAAATTTCAAGAAATAAATATTCTGGTTTCTGAGTATTTAAGGCAGATGCTCCATTATTTTCATTTATTTCGACATTATAGGCATTAACATCTTCATCAATAACGACTTCATCGTCATTGACTTTGTCTTCATCGGACGTTTGGCATTTAATTTTGCATGAAATTGATGATTTAACATATATTGCCACACCACCAGCGTTTGAATATCTGTCAGATCGAAAAAGCATATATCCTCTCAGTTTGTAGTAGTTTTCGTGAATTTCAAAGTGAAACCACGTTTCCGAAATACATATTATGTCCATACCTGACCCCTCAAAGATCAGTCGAAATTCATCCATTTTGTTGTTTAGGCTCTGGGCATTTATATGGCAGATGTTTAAACCAGAAGTTCTTTTACAAAGTATTCTGATCATAGTGTAAAGGTTTTCTCTAGAACTAACTCTCCTATTAACTACAGATTGTAAAACCATAGTTTAAAATAAATTTTTTCACTAGCAATGCAAGCACATAACTTAACCATTTTTAACCGATTTGGCAGATTTATATACCAACGTGCTTAAAAATAACATTTCCATTAAATTGGCTTTTAGGCATATATATATATATATATATACCTACATATGTGTACATATATTTAAGCAAACTTAATTATAAAAAAAAACAAACTTTATTATAAACAAGTAAGAGTGCTATATTCGGCTATGCCGAATCTTATATACCCTTCACCATGGTTTGGAAAGAACAGAAGTTTATATATAAATTTAAATACATGTATATATACATGTATATTTATAAAACATATATCGTTTAGTTTTATTTAATTATTTGCACATGATTGCGTGCTATTAAATATATTAAAAGTTTAATTAATATATAGCACGTTAAGTTTTGATCGAATTTCAGTATTTGGTCATGCCGACATCTTAAAGTATAAAATTACCATTTACTTTGGTGATAAAACTTGTAGTCGGGAAGTTCTATGGTTCACGAAAATAGGTATTAAAAAAAAACTATATTTTTGACATTACTTTTTTTTTTTACCAATATTCCGAGTTTTTCTAAAGATTTCCGATATTTTGATATCTAAAACGTATGAATAGGTCATAATACAGCTCTAAAATTTTAGTTTTTATAAAAATGTTAATGTTTTTAGTCCTTTTTTGGAGTATTTTGCACATAACTTAACCATTTTTAACCGATTTGGCAGATTTATATACCAATGTGCTTAAAAATAATATTTCCATTAAATTGGCTTATAGGCATATATATATATACCTACATCTTTGTACATATATTTAAGCAAACTTAATTATAAAAAAAACAAACTTAATTATAAACAAGTAAGAGTGCTATATTCGGCTATGCCGAATCTTATATACCCTTCACCATGGTTTGGAAAGAACAGAAGTTTATATATATATTTAAATACATGTATATATACATGTATATTTATAAAATATATATCGTTTAGTTTTATTTAATTATTTGCACATGATTGCGTGCTATTAAATATATTAAAAGTTTAATTAATATATAGCACGTTAAGTTTTGATCGAATTTCAGTATTTGGTCATGCCGACATCTTAAAGTATAAAATTACCATTTACTTTGGTGATAAAACTTGTAGTCGGGAAGTTCTATGGTTCACGAAAATAGGTATTAAAAAAAACTATATTTTTGACATTACTTTTTTTTTTACCGATATTCCGAGTTTTTCTAAAGATTTCCGATATTTTGATATCTAAAACGTATGAATAGGTCATAATACAGCTCTAAAATTTTAGTTTTTATAAAAATGTTAATGTTTTTAGTCCTTTTTTGGAGTATTTTGCACATAACTTAACCATTTTTAACCGATTTGGCAGATTTATATACCAATGTGCTTAAAAATAATATTTCCATTAAATTGGCTTATAGGCATATATATATATACCTACATATTTGTACATATATTTAAGCAAACTTAATTATAAAAAAAACAAACTTAATTATAAAAAAAAAACAAACTTAATTATAACAAGTAAGAGTGCTATATTCGGCTATGCCGAATCTTATATACCCTTCACCATGGTTTGGAAAGAACAGAAGTGTATATATATATTTAAATACATGTATATATACATGTATATTTATAAAATATATATCGTTTAGTTTTATTTAATTATTTGCACATGATTGCGTGCTATTAAATATATTAAAAGTTTAATTAATATATAGCACGTTAAGTTTTGATCGAATTTCAGTATTTGGTCATGCCGACATCTTAAAGTATAAAATTACCATTTACTTCGGTGATAAAACTTGTAGTCGGGAAGTTCTATGGTTCACGAAAATAGGTATTAAAAAAAAACTATATTTTTGACATTACTTTTTTTTTTACCGATATTCCGAGTTTTTCTAAAGATTTCCGATATTTTGATATCTAAAACGTATGAATAGGTCATAATACAGCTCTAAAATTTTAGTTTTTATAAAAATGTTAATGTTTTTAGTCCTTTTTTGGGGTATTTTGCACATAACTTAACCATTTTTAACCGATTTGGCAGATTTATATACCAATGTGCTTAAAAATAATATTTCCATTAAATTGGCTTATAGGCATATATATATATATATACCTACATATTTGTACATATATTTAAGCAAACTTAATTATAAAAAAAACAAACTTAATTATAAAAAAAAAAACAAACTTAATTATAATAAAAAAGAGTAACTTTTGGGATTTCAGTATTTTGATTATAACTCAGCCATTTTTTAACCGATTTGACAGATTTATATACCGACGTGTTTAGCAAGAAATTTACCATTTATTTGTGTTATAAAACTTGGACTCGGGAAGATCCATGGCTACCGAAAATGGGTATTTAAAAAAAACCCGGTTTTCCCGAGTTCTTTATAAAATATGTTCTACTTAAAATTTCCGATATTTTGGTATATAAGTCATTTCCATAGGACATATGACAGCCCTAAAATTTAGGTTTTTATACAAATTTTAAAACGTATGAATAGGTCATAATACAGCTGTAAAATTTTAGTTTTTATAAAAATGTTAATGTTTTTAGTCCTTTTTTGGAGTATTTTGCACATAACTTAACCATTTTTAACCGATTTGGCAGATTTATATACCAACGTGCTTAAAAATAACATTTCCATTAAATTGGCTTTTAGGCATATATATATATATATATATATATATATATATATATATATATATATATATATATATATATACCTACATATGTGTACATATATTTAAGCAAACTTAATTATAAAAAAAAACAAACTTAATTATAAAAAAGAGTAACTTTTGGGATTTCAGTATTTTGATTATAACTCAGCCATTTTTTAACCGATTTGACAGATTTATATACCGACGTGTTGAGAAATTTACCATTTATTTGTGTTATAAAACTTGGACTCGGGAAGATCCATGGTTACCGAAAATTGGTATTTAAAAAAAAAAAAAATAATTTTGGTCATAACTTTTTTGTATCTGAACCGATTTTCCCGAGTTCTTTATAAAATATGTTCTACTAAAAATTTCCGATATTTTGGTATATAAGTCATATCCATAGGACATATGACAGCCCTAAAATTAAGGTTTTTATACAATTTTTACTTTTTTTTGTACGGGAGGTACCACGCCCACTTCTCCCATCCCGCCCACATTTTGTAGGGTGGTGTGTATTGACAACCAAAATGTGTGTACCCAATTTGGAAACTTTGGCTCTTACCGTTCTCCAGATATACAGAAAAAAGCAATAAAAATACAACAACAACAAGGGATTTTTGGAAAAAATTAGAGGCAGTCGTGGTTTTTTGATCATTTCTCAGCCATTTGTGGACCGATCTTGCTGAATTTCAATAGCAAGAAATGGTGGACTATATGTGACATAAATGTAAAACAACCTAGCCGCTATCATGTCTGGATTATCCGGAAAACACATATCAAACGTAAGACGGACAGACGGACAGACGGACATCGTTAAATCAACTTCTCTTCTCATATGGACCCAGAATATATATACTTTATGGGGTCTAAAATCAATATTGTGGAAATTACAAACGTTATGACAAACTTATATATACCCTTTTACACCTGTGGTGAAGGGTATAAAAAGAGTAACTTTTGGGATTTCAGTATTTTGATTATAACTCAGCCATTTTTTAACCGATTTGACAGATTTATATACCGACGTGTTGAGCAAGAAATTTACCATTTATTTGTGTTATAAAACTTGGACTCGGGAAGATCCATGGTTACCGAAAATTGGTATTTAAAAAAAAAAAAAATAATTTTGGTCATAACTTTTTTGTATCTGAACCGATTTTCCCGAGTTCTTTATAAAATATGTTCTACTAAAAATTTCCGATATTTTGGTATATAAGTCATATCCATAGGACATATGACAGCCCTAAAATTAAGGTTTTTATACAATTTTTACTTTTTTTTGTACGGGAGGTACCACGCCCACTTCTCCCATACCGCCCACATTTTGTAGGGTGGTGTGTATTGATAACCAAAATGTGTGTACCCAATTTGGAAACTTTGGCTCTTACCGTTCTCCAGATATACAGAAAAAAGCAATAAAAATACAACAACAACAAGGGATTTTTGGAAAAAATTAGAGGCAGTCGTGGTTTTTTGATCATATCTCAGCCATTTGTGGACCGATCTTGCTGAATTTCAATAGCAAGAAATGGTGGACTATATGTGACATAAATGTAAAACAACCTAGCCGCTATCATGTCTGGATTATCCGGAAAACACATATCAAACGTAAGACGGACAGACGGACTTCGTTAAATCAACTTCTCTTCTCATATGGACCCAGAATATATATACTTTATGGGGTCTAAAATCAATATTGTGGAAATTACAAACGTTATGACAAACTTATATATACCCTTTTACACCTGTGGTGAAGGGTATAATAATTAAGCTATAATCAAAAAACAACATATCATAGTTAATAGTTAATGGCTCCCCATCCGCAAAAAAATAGGAAAGAGAAAAAAAGAAATGAAAAATATCCTTAAAAGGGTCCAGACAGTAACAAACTAAGAGGGAAATAGCACAAACAAATAAGCTAAAATGGAAATACAATTTACAAAGTGCTAAAATGTAAATATTTAGTTGAGATATACAAAATCATTAAAAAGTAGAATTAGGGAAGAATTCAAGTAATAAAAATAATTTTTGCAAGATAGCGCGTTTTTACACTGCACCTTCTTCTTTGATTTTTTTCAAATTATGAGTTAACATAAATACGGTTTCCCATGCCTTTAACATAAGCTGAGCAATAAGAAATATTGCTCTGTTATTCTGCAGACGTTATTGCCAATTTGCTGAGATATTTATCTTTAGTGTAGACCTAGGGTAAAAAATTAACGACAGTTTTTACAACAAATAAGAGCAATCGATAGTTCTGATTATATTGGACTATCGATGTTTTTTTCGATAGCAACACTATCGGTGAAATTTGCTTTTAGCAAATTGTCAATTTTTGGCTTCTATCTGGCAACGGCGGCGGAGGCGCAACCGTTTTTGTTCAACGGCTTCACTGACTTTTAATCGGCTCGAATCGCAGTTTTATTGCAGTTTAATTGGAAGCAAAGCAAATCTAACAAAATTTATATCCCTAAATACCCAAAAAATCCAACATTCGTTGTTTTCAGTTGTTGTTTCATGTTATTGTCGCATATTCTTGAATATTTGGTTTTTGCCTGAGCATTTTCCGGTAATGTTTTATATGGCTTAAAGCTAGTTTACCGAAACTTAAAATATTCAGGTATATTCTAGGTTTCGACTCGAATTGAAAACGAAAAATTTTTTGAATCCGCATAATTCATAAATTGGTGTTCTCAAACCCGCATGTTTTTGTGTATTCAAAGTTTTTGTTTGAAAAAAACTTTAGTTTAACTAAAGATCGCTAACTTGCTAACCGCAGCATGATAGCAAAGGGTAATATTTATTAAAAAATCGCTTCTACAGCCAAAATTCGCGAAAAATGGCAAATTTTTAAACAAACACTTAAATTTATTTGATATCGCTTAATGGGTTAAAAAGACAAAATAATGTTGGAAAATAACAAAAAAAAAATTAAAAAAATAGCGAAAATTTTTAATATTTGAAATAAGCCAAAAAATTTATATAAAGTCCATTAAACTATAAGGAATGGCAACAATTCGGTAAAAATTGCTAAATTAGCGGGAATTCGCAAAAATTTGCAAACAGCGACATGATGGCAAAGCCTACTATTTATTATAAATTGTAAAAGCTGTAAAGAATCAGAAAACTTACAGAAACAAATCGCTTTTATCGCGAACATGGCTAAAATTTGCGAAAAATTGCAAAATTTTAAACAAATCCAAAAACTAATATCAGATCGCTCAATCGGTAAAAAAAAAACAAATTGTCGGAAAAAAAAACATAAAAAGCGTTAAAAAATGAGCTAGCTATAATTACATCAAAATCAATGAAAAAGTAGATTTTAAATTTTGGGTTAGTTAGGGCCTTTTGCGTTTTAGGTAACGATATATGATATATGAAAACTTGTTACTGTGAATTCGAAATAAAAAGAATTTTTGATGGCGAACGATATTTCCCGAGCTATGGACCCCTTAATTTTCATCATATCTTTAAAGCTTAGTCTAGACGATATGTTGAATCAGCAAATGTATGCTTATACTCATATGCTTAAAAATAATAACAAATGTCTCTATCAGCATATGCAATATGCTAGGTGTCTAGACGATATGCTGAAAATACTAAATTTTTCAAATTCATCATATGCTAGCAAATGATATTTCAACAAATAAGTTAGCATACAATTTTTGTGTCTTCACGATATGTTGAATTTCGTATGTTGTTATGTATGTTGAGTAAAGAGAACATTTGTTTAAAAATTCATATGACAATTCTCTTTTTTTATTATTTTATTTAAAATTTGTTATCAATTATCGCCTTTATTGCAAAAATGAATAGTTTTAGTGTAATTAACACTTAAAAAGTAAGAGTGCATTATTGGGCTTGGTCAAATCCGCAAAAAATTAAAATATTTAAGGACTGGATTGATCTTAAAATTATTAGTTAAGTCTCACAGTTTATTAATTTATTTCAGTTCTACCCCTATGGTAAATTATGTGCCGACCAGAATGTTTTATGGATTAAAAATATTGTTCCTATAACCATCGTTAAGTATACCGATCGACTCAATCGCTATCTCCGTCGATATAAGGATGTCCGTCCGGCCGGCTGGCTGGCTGTCCACTTTGTAGTGCGCAAAGTACTTGTCGCAATAATTTGATGAAATGTGGTACATTGGTTCTATTATTTATTGTAATTAAACGATAAGGAACGGTCCATAATTTCTCAAAGATCCCATAAAAACTTCTTTCCGAATAAGAGTCTTTGCACTCATAAACCATGTTCTATGTTGGTATTAAGACTAAATCTGGGTCAAAAAGTTTTATTGTAAATCGATTGTTCCCATACAAATACCACTCCCAAAAATATTACCAATACCATAACGTCCTTAAAAATGTTGATCGGTTGAGTAATTTTTAGTATTAAAAACATAAATAAGACCAAATTTCAATACAAAACACTTGTATGTTTCAACCGTTTTAAAGTCCCGCTCTCTACGGGATCTATAGTGAGTTTTTTTTTTTGCCGATTATCACAAAATTGCATCGTGTTATTTCTAGCCACTTAAAGCTAAATTGGACTATATTTTTCCACAATATCAATATTTTTACGGTTTTGGCGTATTTAAATGATTTCCCAGAGTGGGCTTTATACGGAGCCTATAGTAAATTGTGGGCCGATCTTCTCCAAATTTAGTTGTGTGATTTCTAATTTTATGAAAATATGACCGACCAAATTTTACTATAATAGCGTTATTAGGTACGTCTTAGGCATAGAGAATGGGTTTAACATGGGGCCTATGGTAAATTATGGAACGATCATCTTAATGTGATATCTAGTCATATAAAGTTCTTGCAAAATTAAATAGCAATCGGTTCATTCTGTCGCGAATTTTTGTTAGTTTCTTTAACAGAAATATCAATTTTTAAGGGTGTTGGGGTTCTGGTTAAAAAGAAGAAAATTTACTCAGCTGAGCGAATTCGTTGCTTGATATGCCATTAAATTAAGAACCCGGCAATAAGGAAAAAATTTATAAAGCGAAGCTGATGTTTGTCATACCATATAGTTAATAGCTATATTGAAGCAATTACAAAAAGTATATTAAATATTACCACATGTATACTCAAACCTAATATATTAAACAAAAAGATTTATTAGAATATAAATGGTTAACTTTAATAGCTTCAGAATTTTATACGCTACTGTACCATGCATTATATTATATGAAAGCTTGAAGATTTCGCTAGAAAATATTATATGTAAATAAAAAATACCTTAATATCGACAAAATTTTGAGATAAGAGCCATTTTGACAAATTACATTAGTAACTAAAAATATTTTTTGAAATTGGTTCTTAATGGGTTAATAATTCAGCATGTTTTATATACCACGTAAAAGGTATTTGGAAACACGCTTCAGCGCTACCCATATTGCTGAGATCAAATTTATACTTCAATACTTTTATGATCTATATCTCTAAAACGAAGTTCGTTGACCAACATTTTTATTTTCAAAGCACTTCTAAATGGAATTTTTTGTTTGCCGATGAGCTAGAAATCTTGATAAGTGCCGGGGTTATATACAAAATTAAACAAGTAATTGAAAGAATACCAATTTTTATCTATTTTATATGCTACGAAATTTGCCGTATGCTGAAAAGCTTGAATACGACTTTCAACAAATAACATATTTGTCAACATACGTAGAAAGTTTGTTGAAAAGTAAAAATATTGTGTCTAGACGATATGCTATAATTGTGAACAAACGTTTGCTGACTTCGTTAACAAATGCCTGTCATATGTTAGTAAGCATACGTTTGTTGAAAAAATTTGGTGTCTACACGATATGTTGGCGCTGAAAGCAAATTTTTCAACATAAATTTGCTGATTCAACATATCGTGTAGACTAAGCTTAATATTACTTGTCTAATTGGGAAAATATTGGAATCATCAAACAGTTTAAGAAATAACCTTTCAAATTTGTTTATGGAAACAGCTTAATATGTAAAGGAACAAATCTCTAATTTGTATTATAGCAATTGTCAAATTTCATATTAAAGATGGTATTTTTTAAATTGCGGCAAGGGGCAGGTACTCAAAAATAAAATTTAGCAATCCTAAAAAAAATTCGATACAATCGATAGATTGTCAATAAACTATAAAAAATATCGAATTTTGTGACTATCGATAGTTTGCCAGCTCTACATACACCAACCAGCGCTGTCAACTTTATATAACCAAAACGCGCTATTGCCCTTTTTCAAAACCCGTTTAATCACAGCGTTGTGCTCTGTGACAGCGTTTAGAATTACATATTTATAAGAAAATCGCGCTTTTTTTGCGCGCTCAATTAAATTTGAGTATAAGTCAATCAGGCTTGTCAGTTGGGCACTTTTAGTGCTAGATTTAGCACATTTATTTCTGATTTAGCACTAATAATTTCAATGAAAGTTCTAAGTTCTAGATTAGCACATTTTAATAGTTATTTAGCACTTTTAGCATTTTTTTAGATCCCAAAACTACTTAAAAACTCACAAAATCATTTCAAGTAGGTAAAGTATTAATTCGTGTATCAAGAAAAATTCAAACATATAGATGGTTCGGTTTTTTTTTTTTTTAACCACAAACTGCATTGTGTTCTGTTCGGCTCATTAATGTTCATTTCTTAAGCAATGTAAAAAAAAAAAAAACATTTTAGAACATTAAAATATAATGGTTGTCTACAGAATCACTACAATTGTTGTGTTTTTTAACGAAGAACAGTACAGTATGTAATTCTCGGTTCTTTCTTGAAAATAGTTACGAACGGTATAAGGGTTGTGTTCGTCTACACAATCACTAAAAAAATAGATATCGTTTTTGGGTGTGTGAGCCGAACGCTAAATAATGTACTGTTTATTTTCGAACACTGCTTTAAACATATCGGATGATATTTACAAAAAAAAACCGGTTCATCTGAAAAGGGTCAAAATGAGTTGGTACATGAGAAAGATGAAAATGACATGATTGAAATTTAGTTTTAACAACTTTATTAAAAATACATACATATATTATATTGTAACATTAAAAAAAGGGAACAAATCTAGTTTACCGACGCAGCTCCAAATAAAAAAAAAAGTACCCAGGGTGATAGAAAATTGAAAAATAAGAAGAAAAAATTAAATAAAAAAGTTGGCGGTAACGCTTAGTTTTTAAGTTATGGACGTTTTAAGTTTTTATATAAAGGTCCGATTTTCCACTACATTTTTATCGTTATATGGCCAATATTGGTATCATTTTAAAGCTTTTGACCATATCTTTTTAGATATACAAAATTTATTTGAAAATTACTATCTCTTTACCTCACATTACATTCTTTTTGCATTTTACATTAAAATATTACAGAAGTGCACCAGGTTAGTATGTAGTTTATTTAAATAAAAGTGTAATACAAACGTAATCAAATTATAAACATGGGCGTCGCAAACGAAAACACTCCTGCATAGCCGACCTTCGGCCGGGCGCAAGGAATTTCTCCTCTATGGTATAGCAAAAACTGGCTTCGCTAAGTAAAGCTTCTCTGCATAGCCGGCCTTCGGCCGGGCGCAAAGATTTGCTCCTCTTTGGTATGACAAATACCGGCTTCGCTAACTAAAGCTTCTCTACATAGCCGGCCTTCGGCCGGGCGCAAGGATTTTCTAATCTATGGTATAGCAAGAACCCGCTTCGCTAAGTTAAACTACTCTGCATAGCCGGACTTCGGCCGGGCGCAAGGATTTTCTCCTCTATGGTATAGCAAAACCCGGCTTCGCTAAGTAAAGCTTCTCTGCATAGCCGGCCTTCGGCCGGGCGCAAAGATTTGCTCCTCTTTGGTAAGACAAATACCGGCTTCGCTAACTAAAGCTTCTCTGCATAGCCGACCTTCGGCCGTGCGCAAAGATTTGCTCCTCTTTGGTATGACAAATACCGGCTTCGCTAACTAAAGCTTCTCTGAATAGCCGGCCTTCGGTCGGGCGCAAGGATTTTCTCCTCTATGGTATAGCAAGAACCGGCTTCGCTAAGTAAAGCTACTATGCATAGCCGGCCTTCGGCCGGGCGCAAGGATTTGCTCCTCTTTGGGATAGTAAGTACCGGCTTCGCTAAGTCAAAAGCTTTAAAATGATACCAATATTGACCATATAAAGATAAAAATGTAGTGGAAAATCACACTTTTATATAAAAACTTAAAACGTCCATAACTCGAAAACTAAGCGTTTCCGCCAACTTTTTTTTATTTTTTCTTCTTATTTTTTAATTTTCTATCTACCGAGGTACTTTTTTTTTATTTGGAGCTGCGTCGGTAAACTAGATTTAAGCCAAAAAAAGTTTTTATATTAAACAAAATGAATATTTAAAAAAATTTCAAATGTAAAGTTTTTATTATGTTTATTCATAAAAATCAGCAAAATAGCACTTTTTTGTCGATTTAGCCATTTTAATTTTTCTGGCAAGCCTGAAGTCAATAAAGGGGTCAACTCAAAACTAAAAAAAAATCTTACAGCGTTTTCTCTACTTTTCGCCACAAAAAATACAATTGTATACTTTTTTGTGATATAGATAAGTGTTCATACCCTGCAAATAAAATTGGACCACCTGACCCATTTTGATAAAATGGACTACTCCATGGACTAGTCCGATGTAATGCAAGCATGGACCATGCCATTGTTAAAATGTGTTTGTAGTGAGACGACATGTCTTCGTTTTTTAACGACATGCTTTCGTTTTTAAACGACTTCAAAACTAATCCTCTTGAGTATACCATGGTGTAGTTTTAAAACTACTCCTTACTGGTCCAAAGGTGGGTTATATACCATGGAGTAGTTTTAAAACTACTCCTTAGTGGTCCAAAGGTGGGTTATATGGTCCTCTCCTAGGACATCGTAATGTTAAATAGACCAGGTTTTTTCCATACGTTTGGGTTACTTGTGGACTAGTCCTGGTCCCTTGTGGACTACTCTTTACACGCGTGTTTGGACTGGTCCTATTATTTGCAGGGTATAAAAAGATACAGTTTTTTTGTCTCTATTGAAAATTTATTTATTTATAAGTTTTTAGAAAAAACGGTACGATAGCGAGCCTTAACCGCGAAAATAACGTAAGCGCCGAAAATCAAATTTTACAGGAGTTTTTATTATTTTATTTCATATAAATTTTGTATGAAATTTGTCGCTTACGATAAAATTGTTCTTGCTAAAAAAATCGTAACGGTACCTTATGTGTCCATGACATTTTAGGAGACGATGCAAGTGTTGCTAATAGTCATTAATTAAAAAAAAACGAAAATTGAAAATGATGTCGCTTACGTTATTTTCGCGGTTAGGGCTCGATATATTAAAAACATACGTCCATGTTCTGACAATCGCCCAATTCGAAATCGCAAAACGCCAGGGGGGCTTCTCTCTATTGCGATGCGAAAACAATTTCGTTGCGAAAGCTAAATGCCAACTTGGTACTCTCTATCACTTTCGCAAAATTTTTTGAAAATGAAGCAATACTTTCAATAAAAATTAAAGATGGCGCAGATTGACAGTAATGAAATGCTAAAATATGTAAAAATATTTGAAATTGGAAAATTTAAATAAAACAAATAGTGATGATTTGCGAAAAGAAAAAAAAAAAATAATAGATGCGAAAGCAAATGCGCAAACGCATTAAAGAGTACCAATCGCTAGATTTGCTACCATTTTCTTTCGCATCGCAATAGAGAGTAGCCCCCCAGATTTATTTAGAGTGTTCTGAAACTCGCACCTTTTGCGTGCGATCTGCCATAGTTTAGCATATTTTGCAATTTGGTGTCGTCAAAATTCTTGCGATTTACAGAACACCTATTATGGAATTTCAAATCAGAAACGCAAATACTAAGCATTTTTATTAAATCCTTGGGGTCTACTCTCTATTGCGATGCGAAAACAATTTCCATGCGAAAGCTAAATACCAACTTGGAACTCTCTATCACTTTCGCAAAATTTTCTGAAAAATTAAGCGATAGTGGCAATAAAAATTAAAGATGGCGCGGATTTACAGTAATGAAATGACAAAGTGTGTAAAAATATTTGAAATTGGAAAATTTAAATAAAATAAAGTGATGATTTACGAAAAAAAATTAAAAGATGCGAAAGACTCATGCGAAAACGTATTGAAGAGTACCAATCGCTAGATTTGCTACAATTTTCTTTCGCATCGCAATAGAGAGTAGACCCCCTTATTTTGTTCTTAATTTCAAGTTTTTATTTATTTAATAAAACAAATAATATATAACAAATTAGTTTATAAAACAAAACAATATACATAATAAATAGGTTAAAAATGCAATTATATAACAATTTCGTTTTTTTTAATACAAAACATGGTTACTTACAAAAAAATCATAAAAAATAAAAACCAACTTTTTCAAATACAGAATACATATAAACATTACAAAAATATACATATTTTTATGTATTAGTAAAACATATAATATTATGAAATGTATTTAATAAATAATTACAAAAATCAAATTCGAAAGATAAAAAAATAAAATTTCGAAATAAATTTTTTTTTGCAAACTTCATTTCTACTATTAACTAGTAGGTGGTATTGAAAAGGCTCTTTGTCCTGTGCCATGATTAGGTTTCGAACCAAACCAACTCATTTTCCAATTTAAAGTGTCATGCAAAAGTTTTTCCTCCTCTTTGGTTAGTTTAAGTAATGTGGCGACAGCACGTATTAAATGGCGAGCTTCAACCTAGAGTTTTCAGTTTTTTTTTTTTTTTGTTATATTGTTAATATAAAGTTGTTTGAAATTTTAAGGTTTTCCTTACCTCTCGACTAGTTAGAAATTTGACAATTACATGTTTTAAATATTTAAAATTAACTTCATCCATTATAATACTATTTTTAATTAAACAACCACAACTTTGACATAATTTATTATCACCGGAATATGTTGTTGTTAGTGTTGTTGGAGTCTTTTGGATTTCGCTGAATTCTTCGTGGGACTTGGCCGAAGAAAATTCCTTTTGTAAAGTCTTTTTTAAATCGGTTAAACGTTGATTTAAAACTTTAATAGTCTGAAAGAGGAAACAATTTATTAAAATTTAAATTTTTGTAAATTATAACACAAGGTTTTGCAAGAAAATTGACCAATTTAAAATTTTAGTTATTATTAAAAATTATCAATTCCGCTATTCTTCGAGTAACCAAATTCTCTTTTTATTTAAATTTACTCAATATTTGTGCTCTCCGAAGCTAAAAATAAATTTAAGCATACCTTATTTTTTTCCGTTATATCAGTTTGCAATTCATTGTATTCATTAATTTTTGTATTAGTTTCGCTTAATGTCTTTTCCATTTCAGTTAATTTCTCATTACACTCTATTATTTCCTGTTGTTTATTTTTTAATTGCACTTCCAAAGCTGAATTCTTTTCATGTATCTCGTTAGCTTCATCTCTTTCGGCGCGTAGCTCTTTCTTTAGCAATTCTTCACTTTGAGAGATTTCGGCATTTTTTAATAGAGCTGTAAGCTTTTCTTCTTTTTCACTTTCCAACAGACATTGGGTTTCGTTTAATTTTTGCTGTAAGCCATGAATTTGTTGCCTAAGAGTTTGGGATACATTGGCCGCATCAGCAGCATAATTGCCAAAACGTTCGTCTGTAGCCTCCAGACGATTTTTCAAATCACGATTTTCCGTTTCTAGGGAAGCCTAATATAGAGATTATTAAATTTGTTCAGGACAAAATAAAAGTAAGGTTTATTGTATCTAAATATAAAAAACAATTTAATATTAATAATAAAATTTTGGTTTTTGTTTTGTGATTGTAAAAAAAAGTAAATCAACAAACTTTATTTAATTAAATAAAAATGAAAACAATTATAAAATAAAATACTTTGATAAAATGATTTTGGGATTTGTAGGAAACATGTTACAAAGTTTTAGTCACTGTGCTTATAAATGTAAAAAGGCAACAAAGGTGTATCTTTGGTTTTTATTTGGAATAGTTGGCAAGCATTGTTAGTTTAAATATCCCATTGCAATTCGTCTACATCGGTAGATATACTCACGGATTTATTACGTTCATAAACAATTTGTTGCTCGTTTTCCTCGCGGCACTCTTTTAAAACTAAATTCAAATCATCGATTTCTTCTTCCAAGAGTTTAATCTAAGCAAAATATTAAATTAATAATAAAGTTTTATATTATTATTGGTTTTTTTTTGTCTTTTTTTTAAGTTTTAAAAATATAATTCTAAAGATTTCAAAATTCTCTTCTCTTTGAAATTTTTTTTTTACTGGAAAACACAAATGATACAAACTTTTATCCTTTTATCGGGTTGTTTGATATCGAATGTATATACATATTAAACAAAAAAATGTTATGTTTTTCGAAAAAAAATTTAAAGATTTTTGAAATAACGCTAAAACAGATTTCAGTTTCTTAACCAATATATAGTAGTTTCTTAGCCAATATACATATACATAGATTGAAATAACACGTGTTTAAGCAGATATTAATGTTTTCCAAAAAATTTTCTTAAAGGCTCGTGCTTTTGTTGGAGGTAGGCGAATCAGTTGCGTCATCGTTTAACTTACCTTATCATCTCTTTGTTTAATTTCATCCTTAGCTTTAAGCAATTCAAATTCTACATGCTTCACCCTTTCGGTTAAATCATCTTTCAACTTTAAGACTTTTCTTTTTTCGGTGGTTTCTTCAGCTACTTGTTTCGACAATCGACTCACTTGAGTCTCTAAAGCCAAATTTTGTCCACTCCATGAACTTTTTATATCGGATAACTGGAGATGAGCTTCTTCAAGATTCTGTTCCAATAATTTGCGTTCTTGTATCAAAGACTGTATTTTCTCATCTCCACTGAGATTATTAAGGGATTCGATTCGAGCCTTTTCCACAATTTGTAAACGCATTTTCAAATGACGATTTTCTTCTTCTATGGCCGCCAAGGTAGTAGTAAGGTTATTTTTATCTTGTTGAGAGGAATGTCTTAGTTGTTGTAGTTCGTCCTAACGCGAATTAATACACAATTAAAAAAAATAATAATAATAAAAACAAGCGAAAAAATTTACTTTTAAATCTTCCGATTCAGTCTCATAGTGTTTAAATCTTTCCAGTTCCGAAGTTAGATTCTCAACTTGTTGTTGATGCTGGCGCATGGCGTTTAAACGATCAACTGCCTCTTGTTCTCGAAACGACATTAAACTACGCAATTTATCAATTTCATTTTGTTGCATATTTTGTATTTTCTCCTGTTCCTCACAGTAAATATCCTTTTGGGTTTGTGCCACTTTAACTGTTTCCAAAAGTATTTCATTAGTCTTCTCAACCCTAAGTTTTTCCTCCTGCAATTGAATGTTGCGATTTTGTAATTCCCCGTTTTTCGTGGCAAGTTCCTGGCACTGTTGTCTAAGATTTATTAAGGATTCATTCTAAAAATTGAAAAACATATTAAATTTCATCAAATTCATTGAGCTGATAAATATATAACCTGTAAATTATCATCATTTGAATTAACACTAATGGTAGAGGAAAAACGACTTTTAAGACGATTGTTATTATTGTTTGCAGAATGATTCATAGTTGTTCGCTGATGTGGTTGAAGTTGTGGCATATTAGCCACAACTCCTGGTCCAGTCAATTCTGAGCCAGTTTCTTCTTTAATTTTATTTTTTAAAGAAGCAAACATATTTTACTTTTATCTAAATTTTATTTTAATAAAATTATTACACTAATTACTGATTATTATTAGTTTTTAACATTTAAGGATATGAAATGATTATTTTTGCCAAGAATTTTTTAATTTTCTTTATGCCATTGGAATGTTTGGGTTTGCTTTAGCTAATACTAGGTTTTGTTAGTTCTTATTATTTATAATTTACGCCTCGTTTAACATGGTGTACTAATTATTTTTATCAAGTTTGTGTATTTTTCGAGCAGCTTATCAGGTAATTATGCAAATTTTCTTAACTTTTTTTATTTGTATTTCCCAATAAGAAAAAGGCAGAAAGAATTATGACATTTGTTATTTTTCTGATTGGTAGTTTTATTTGAGTATGGCAATACTTTGTCATAACTGAAATTTTTTATAAATAATATCTGGCAGTACTAAGTTAAATTTTACTGTACTATAATTAGGGCTTTTAATCGGGATTGATTTTTTTGAATCCCGTGATCGGGATTAAAGAAAATATTTCGGGATCCCGGGATTTTCGAAATATTTGGAATCCCGGGATTCACGGGATTTTTTAAAAATTTGGAGCCCCGGGATCACGGGATTTTTGAAAAATTTTCGGGATTTATTTGTTTTATACCAAATATAAATACTTTTTAAACTGTATGAAAAAACTTAATTTTCCAGTAAATACTACTCATATTTCATGAACATATACTCAGGTATTATTATTTGTAAAAAATATAATAAAACAATCTTAAAGTAATAATTGATCACAACTCATAAAGATAATGTAATAAAAACGTAACAAAAAAACATAAAAATCTTATTTTTTATCAATATTTGATTATTGATATAAAAATCACACCATATCGAAATGAATTTTAACAATTAAGAGTGCTATATTCCGCTGTGCAGAATCTTATATACCCTTCACCATTGTGCGAGTAGAATAGAGAGCAACTAAATAATTTTTACATATACATATACATACATATTTACAATACTTACAACTTCATTATAAATGAAATTTAAAAAGCGATAACTGGTAAATATTTTTTATTATGAAATAATAAAGAAGGGTGATAACGAAAATCATATTGGGCATTATGCTAGTATATGTAAACAAATACAAAGGGGGGGGGGGGTGAGGGGATAGGAAGAAGAGACGACAACCGGATTTAAACTTCGCTTTGCATAAGGACCCAGAATATATATACTTTATAGGGTGTAGGACCTTCGGTGAAGGGTATAAAAAACAATCTTAATTATAAAAAAAGAGTAATTTATTTCTTAACCGATTTGACAGATTTATATACCGACGTGTTAAAGAAGAAATTTGCCAGTTATTTTTGGCTATAAAACGTGGACTCGGGAAGATCTATGGTTCCTGAAAATGGGTATTTTTCAAAAAAAAATTAATATTTTAATCATAACTTTTTTGTATCTGAACCGATTTTCCCGAGTTTTTCAGAAAATATTTTCTTTTAAAAATTTCCGATCTTCTGATATATAAGGCGTACCCATAGGTCAAATTACAGTCAAAAAATTCAGGTTTTTATACAATTTTTAATACTTTTTGTATGAGAGGTACCACGCCTACTTCTCCAATCCCGCCCACATTTTGTAGGATGGTGAATATTTATAACCTAAATGTTTGTACCTAATTTTAAAGCTTTGGCTCTTGCCGTTCTCCAGATATACAGAAAAAAGTAATACAAATACAACAACCACAAGGGATTTTTTGGAAAAATTAGAGGCAGTCGTGGTTTTTTGGTCATATCTCAGCCATTGTTGGACCAATCTGGCTGAATTTCAATAACAAGAAATGGTGGGCTATATGTGACATAAATGTAAGACAACGTAGCCGCTATCATGTCCGGAGTCTCCGGAAAACACATATCAAACGTAAGACGGACGGACGGATATCGTTATATATATATATATATATATATATATACTTTATAGGGTCTAAGATCAATATTGTAGAAATTACAAACGGAATGACAAACTTATATATACCCTTTTCCACCTGTGGTGAAGGGTATAAAAAATTGTGTTCAGGAAAACATTTGGACAATTTTAAAATACAATTGCACAATTTCAACAAAAAAAAAAAATTAAAAATTTAATAAAATTCCTTTCAACTTATTAAATCGATATATTTAAAACAAAACTTTTTGTTATTAATAAATTGTACACATTGTAATTATTGTTTTCTCAAATGAAAGGCAGCATAGTTTTTGTTTTGGTATGTTTGGCTTATTTTTGAACAACAGGGTGTATCAAAAACTTTTTTTGTCAACAAATAAATATTTATACAAATTATTGAAAAAAAATGTAAAATATTACAAAATATAAAAAAAAATCGGGATCCCGAAAATCCCGGGATTAAAAATGAGAAATCCCGAGATTCGGGATTCACCTAATTCCGAAAATACATATCAACTAAACAAATTTGTGTTCATTGTATTGCAGCATAAAAGAAGGTGCAAAGAGAAATGCAAAAAGGTCAGCTCTCGAAAAGAGAGACATAAAAACACAATATCTTCCGTCCTGTGACACCTCTGTATAGAATTCTGTGATTTGAACATTTACTGGTTAAGGCCAGTTTACACGGTAATACAATATATTACGACATGTCGAAAAAAATTATGTAGAATGGCAAAAATCTTATCATGTAAAAGGAAAATGTATTGAGTAAGAGAGAATACGGATACAAAATCTGACAAGCGGTCGGTAAATGCTTATTTTCTAAACTATTTTAGAAACTTATGTATTCTCATCACACCTGAGGTGTATTTTAACGGAGTACATTAAAGGTGATAGCTTTTTTATACAATTACAAAAATAACTAAAATCAACTCAGGAAATTTTCATGTTGTTTTTGTAAATATTTAAAACTGCAATCATCTGCTTTTTTGTTATTATTTTTGATTTTACACGGTAATACAATGTTTTACGACTATGTAGAATCAAAATATGTAATATGAAATTCTCTTCGTGCTTAAAAGAAAAAAATAAAAGTCTGTTGTGAGTATACTTTATGTTTACACGGATGGTATAAGTAAAATCAAAAATAATAACAAAAAAGCGGATGGTTGCAGTTTTACAATTTTTACAAAAACAACACGAACATTTCCTGAGTTGATATTAGTTGTTTTTGTAATACATAAGTTTCTAAAATGGTTTAGAAAAAAACCATTTACCGACCGCTTGTCAGAATTTGTATTCGTATTCTCTCTTACTCAATGAATTTTGCTTTTACATGATATTTCTCTCATTCTACATTATGTCGTAATACAATGTATTACCGTGTAAACTGGCCTTTACTGGTTTCAATTTCAATATGTTTATAGTAGGGAATGGTAAATCGATTTCGATTCCAATCGAAAATCGATTTTGTGGTAAAAAAAATCGAATTTTTTGCAATCGAATTTACGTATGCGATTTTATACTGAAATCGATTATTGGGCTTTTAAAATCGATTTTTTTATTTTTATTAAAATTTTGGCAATTTTTAATGCTAATCTTAATTAAATCGATAAATTAAAATATATAAATAAAACTTTAACTTTTGTGCGTACATACGTCTGTAGGTATGCTTAAGCAGTTTTCCAAGGTAACGTTGTAGTTTTACGTATTTATCTATTAGTACCCTTGGTATACTGCCAACTTCAGAAATTAAAGTCATCAATGGACAGTGAACAAAACAGTCCTAAAAATATCGTACCGAACCAAACACTGAAAGTCAGCTTCGTGAAAATGAACATATTATAGGAACACAACAGGTGAATTAAGCCATGGCATTCCTTTGGAAATATGCTAATATTCAAACAGACTAATGTGTGAGCGATATTTAAATCTAGTTATAAGAAGAGTGAAAAAACAAAGTATGTAATTTATCCTATCAAAAACAAAATTACAAGGAAATATCTCTGCATCTTTCTGACATCAACGACATGCAAACATTTGTTTTCTAAAACTAAATAGTAACATAGCAAATAAACAGTCGGAACCGATCAGGAACTATTGTCATAATACTTTGAAATACTATCCATACATTCAGACTTGCCACAGAAATTAATTCCGATCAAAATTGATTTCGTTTTATGTGAAGCAAGATACGAAATCAATTTCACTTTCGATCGGAATTAATTTATGTGACAGGCCTGACTGACTATACAAGAATACAATTTTAATATGTGAAATGTACATGCATTTGTTTCTCTAAAGGACATTTCAAAATTTACACATTTTCACTTTTTACACGAAATATATAGAAAGTAGTTATGTCTACCCACTGTCAAAATCTCAGTTCAATTTCTCTAGTAGTTTGCCATAAAAAAGCTGGTGTATCCTCCTTTGTGATATAAGGTATAAGTTTGCAAATTAATCTTAATCGATTTTGAGGTTCGATTGATCGATTTCAAAAACCGAAATAAAAAAAGTCGATCAAAAAATCGATTTTGGAATTCATTTACCATTCCCTAGTTTATAGCTACCTTTAATTATTTATACATGGCAGCCATATTTATATATTTTTATCTAAGCTGGCAATGCTTTTAAGCATTTATTTTTTATTCACTTTAGAAATACCGATTATTTTTTTGTATTTATTAGCCGCCAAACTGTACAATTATTTGCTGCAAATTGAACTAAACCCCAGAAGTTTTTTTTTCTTTTTATGTGCATATTTTTGTGAAAAGTGTTCTTTGTAAAACTTTTTTTTATACTAATAAATTGCTTTGTGTTTTAAAAATGAGTTCACCTAATAGTTCTCCTTCAGCTTCAGGCACCGGCATTGAAAATCCTGAAGAATTCCGTAAGGATATGTCAATAGATACTAAACCAGACTCTTCGTCTTTCGTAGAATATGAACTAATTTGTAATATGACAAGCTTTTTGGAAGCCAATTGTGCCGAAGATGTGGACAAGAAAGTCTTAAGAAATATGGCTGTGGCCTTGACTAAACATTTGAATGAGTAAGTTATCAAAACATGTTTTTGTTTAATACAAATTTTTTGTTTTATACATGTGTACATATATGAACTAAATTTTTATACCTATACCGGTTTGAAATTTTTATTAAGTTGCTTCTGTTTATTAAACATACATCCTTTAATATCTTAAGGTGTCATATGCTGTACCTAAATACAGATTAACATATCTTTTAAATAAAATGCTGTATTGGTTTTCGACAAAAATTAAAACTAAGGGATTAGTTTCGATTGTCGATTATTTTATGCTTTCTATGGTTAATTGTATTCTTAATCTACAAAACTCGTATTCGGACTTATATTCTTATAGGTATAACAATTTTAATATCAGAATAGGTGTGTTTATATACACATCATCACCTAAAATGCAAAAGGGCATAACAAAAAAAATTCAAAATCGGGTTTTTGATTAATTTTGATGCACTAGACTAATTACATGTCCCTATAAAATTAAAAATAAAAAGTTTTGTTACGCCCCTTTGCATTTAAGGTGACGATATGTTTTTACATACGCCGATAACAGCAACTTTTGTCAAAAAGCGATGAAATCATGGCAAACATGATTAACATATTTGCAACAAATTTTTGATATACATAGATATAAATAATCTGATTTAAGCACTGTTAAAGAAAAAACATTTTTTCTTTATATAAATATAAAACATATATGTATAGGTTACAAAAGTTATTTTTTGAAGAAATGTTTTCTACAAAAACTAACTCACAAAAAATACAATAACATTTTAAGCAAAAAATATTTTTACGTTTTCTTAACCCTTAAATTATAGCACTAAGAAAGCACTGTTATCTAAGCTAAAGTTTATGGAGGGCGCGATTCTAGGTCAAAGATAATTGCAAAAGAAGTAGCGGTTCGAACGTGAAAAAAATAGAAGTAGTTTTTGTGGCCATGTACAAAAAGGCGTTATTCAGCGAAACCTGGCACAATTTTTTAGTCAAACTACTTTCAGAATTTTACTAGCATTGTAACATTAAAATGTCTTTGGTTTGATTCCATAATCTTCTGTATTTTTTTTAAGCCAAAATCTGGGTCGATACGAGACATGTCGAACGTGAAATTTTTTCCATAATAATTTAACTGAATAATGATTAAAACAGAATAAAAATGAACCGTTAGTCCGAATAACATATTTCTCTTTAAACTCTTCCTTAGATTACAGACCATATAAGAAAATTTTTTTGGAATAATTTTTATCAAATATCACCTCTTTTAAGGAAGACAATATTAAAGAAAACATACAATGAAACATTCTCACAAATAAGAAATAACGTTAGCACATTTTTGCAGTCTGATTGTTCATTTAAATGAACAAATTTATGGGTTAATTTATAAAATTAGTAAAATCTAAATATTTCTCTATAAGAATATCGTAAAATAATCAGCTCTTAATAACTTTTAAATTTTCGGTCACGGTGGACCTTTTGACGGAAATGACCATATGGGCAAATCCCAGAAACAGTCCACCAACCAAAAATTTTTCAAATGAATTAGACATTAGCATATTAGACTTGATGTATAATTTCATTTTTGTATTAAAATATATGTATTTCAATGATCATTAATGAAATAATTTTTACCAAATCCTACCCCACTGCTGATTTCTTAGGCTGGGTTTTTGAGATCTCAGTTTAACTAGGTTTAGTTAATCTGAAAACTTATTTGTGCCGCCAATACCAAGTTTGAAAACAAAATGTTGACGGAACAGCGCAGTCTTTCTTAAAATGTGGGTCTTTAATGAAATAATAGAACAAAAAATCAAATTTTACCGGAAACACCGAGTTGCAGAGAACGTTAAACTAAGTTTAAACTTAATCCCCATCTCAAAAACCCGTCCTTAATGTAATAAGTGAATTTAGCATTATTTTAGGTGATTTTTGTGCTTAAAATAGCACTTACAGCAGACTTATTAAAATATAAATTTCGTTAAAAAAAAGTTGATATTCATTAGTTAAGAAATTAGTTAAAGAAATGCAATTCATAAAAATATAATTTGGTTTGTTAAAATATATAAAATATAATAATAAAATACTACTGGAAAAACTGTAGCGTGCGTTATGTAGCGTGCGTCACAAAGGGTTCACGGCTTTTGTCAAAAAATCACATCATTTTTTGGCTGCGAATAAGTGCGTTTAGAATTCTCTTATAGTCATCTTTCTTTTAGGAATTAGATTTTGTGTGCCTTATCATGCCAAATTCGCTAAAAATTGAGAAAACGCACTTAAACCTTTGAAGTTACTTCCACTTTTTGTAGCGTGCGTCACAAAACTTTGTGATCAATTATTTCGCAACAAATACTTGCTAAGAAATTATGATATATGCCATTCGTAAGTACATATTAATGTCACTAAATACTATATATAAGTTGAAGCTTTCTTTTTTATATTTCAATCAGAAAACGCGTGCGAATGTAGCGTTCGTCACGCAGGATTTGCCCATATGTACATTAGCGTGGCCGTTAGTTGTATGGAGAACTTTTTTTTTGATTTCTTATATTCTCTCCCCCCCCAAATCGGTTCAGTATTATGTAAAAAAAAAAATATAAAAATATTTCGTAGCGATAAGTTCAAAGTTTGCCTTCAAGCCATTTATTCAAATGTAATTTGTTTTCATATGACTATCTCTTAAAAACAACATTTTACAAGAACTAGGATCGCCCGGTGGCCGAAATTCGACCACTCGACATTTACTTTCGAGAAAACCTGTGCGTTATACAACAAAAACGTACACATTTTAAGAGAACGGCAAAAATGCACTATTCACCCAATTTTGTACGTATGACTGTAAGATAAATTAAAACGATTTTCAAACACTTTAATTCAAAAAATTTAGAAAAATAATATATTGTGCATATCTACACACAAATTCCTTTAAAACGATATAAGTTTCATTAAAATCGGTGAACGATAAGACTAGATGACCCGTGCGAATATTTCGCACCGTTAGTTGTCATTTTTGTAACATAAAATATATAGTATAGTATATATATTATGTAGAACTGCATTACTATTAAGCGACCCTGTATTACCACATTTGAACAGTATTATCATGCAGTTCTGTTAAGCGACCCTGTGCTACCACGTTTGAACAGTATTATCATGCAGTTCTATTGCAGTTCTATATAAAATATAATTTTTATCAATGAAAATATTAATTTTTCAATTTCTAATTATTTTTCGTCATTAGTGTTAGAAATAAGCTTTAAAATGAGATATCATTTATTAAATTTGATGCGGTGGTATGGGAGATATTTGCAACCGACAAAAAAAAGTGCTTTAGAAATAATATATATGATACTTCAAAATCAACCACAAAAAAATTGTTGCCGTATTTATCGATAAGATATATATAAGATATATATAAGATATATATAAGATATATATAAGATATATATAAGATATATATAAGATATATATAAGATATATATAAGATATATATAAGATATATATAAGATATGATATATGACAATATTTTAGCTCTTCCAGTCGACAACAATGGCCTTGAAGAAAGTTTTTTGCTAAAATTAATATTTTAGAAAATAATTTCAATTTTTGGGAATAAAAAATTTTAATTTCAAAAGATTTTGTTATTTGTGCTTAATTCCCAGTTTTTATTCTTGATAAAAACACTTGAAATTTATTGTTGATGGGATAAGCTATTCCTATGCATTTCACTGGTTGCTTAGGCCAGATCATCAGGAAACTTCATCCATAAAGATTTTAGACAAACTAAAGATATTAAACCAAATAAAACTGTTAAACGTATAAGACTTATAGCAACAGTTTTACTTGTAACAATATCAAAGCTTGAACAAAATACATCAACAATAAAAAAGTGGGTTTATCTCGTCTTACACTCTCCACTACAATTAGTTGAAATTCTCTCAACATCAATTGTAGTTGTAAGTAGGTTAAGAAAAACAAAATAAAAAACAAACAACAACTTACAAAAGATGTTGTCAATTAAGTGTTTTTTTAGGCCGTGCACTTGCCTGTTTATTATCAAAAAGTAATTTCAATTTTTGGGAATAAAAAATTTTAATTTCAAAAGATTTTGTTATTTGTGCTTAATTCCCAGTTTTTATTCTTGATAAAAACACTTGAAATTTATTGTTGATGGGATAAGCTATTCCTATGCATTTCACTGGTTGCTTAGGCCAGATCATCAGGAAACTTCATCCATAAAGATTTTAGACAAACTAAAGATATTAAACCAAATAAAACTGTTAAACGTATAAGACTTATAGCAACAGTTTTACTTGTAACAATATCAAAGCTTGAACAAAATACATCAACAATAAAAAAGTGGGTTTATCTCGTCTTACACTCTCCACTACAATTAGTTGAAATTCTCTCAACATCAATTGTAGTTGTAAGTAGGTTAAGAAAAACAAAATAAAAAACAAACAACAACTTACAAAAGATGTTGTCAATTAAGTGTTTTTTTAGGCCGTGCACTTGCCTGTTTATTATCAAAAAGTAATTTCAATTTTTGGGAATAAAAAATTTTAATTTCAAAAGATTTTGTTATTTGTGCTTAATTCCCAGTTTTTATTCTTGATAAAAACACTTGAAATTTATTGTTGATGGGATAAGCTATTCCTATGCATTTCACTGGTTGCTTAGGCCAGATCATCAGGAAACTTCATCCATAAAGATTTTAGACAAACTAAAGATATTAAACCAAATAAAACTGTTAAACGTATAAGACTTATAGCAACAGTTGAAAATTGAAATTACTTTTTGATAATAAACAGGCAAGTGCACGGCCTAAAAAAACACTTAATTGACAACATCTTTTGTAAGTTGTTGTTTGTTTTTTATTTTGTTTTTCTTAACCTACTTACAACTACAATTGATGTTGAGAGAATTTCAACTAATTGTAGTGGAGAGTGTAAGACGAGATAAACCCACTTTTTTATTGTTGATGTATTTTGTTCAAGCTTTGATATTGTTACAAGTAAAACTGTTGCTATAAGTCTTATACGTTTAACAGTTTTATTTGGTTTAATATCTTTAGTTTGTCTAAAATCTTTATGGATGAAGTTTCCTGATGATCTGGCCTAAGCAACCAGTGAAATGCATAGGAATAGCTTATCCCATCAACAATAAATTTCAAGTGTTTTTATCAAGAATAAAAACTGGGAATTAAGCACAAATAACAAAATCTTTTGAAATTAAAATTTTTTATTCCCAAAAATTGAAATTACTTTTTGATAATAAACAGGCAAGTGCACGGCCTAAAAAAACACTTAATTGACAACATCTTTTGTAAGTTGTTGTTTGTTTTTTATTTTGTTTTTCTTAACCTACTTACAACTACAATTGATGTTGAGAGAATTTCAACTAATTGTAGTGGAGAGTGTAAGACGAGATAAACCCACTTTTTTATTGTTGATGTATTTTGTTCAAGCTTTGATATTGTTACAAGTAAAACTGTTGCTATAAGTCTTATACGTTTAACAGTTTTATTTGGTTTAATATCTTTAGTTTGTCTAAAATCTTTATGGATGAAGTTTCCTGATGATCTGGCCTAAGCAACCAGTGAAATGCATAGGAATAGCTTATCCCATCAACAATAAATTTCAAGTGTTTTTATCAAGAATAAAAACTGGGAATTAAGCACAAATAACAAAATCTTTTGAAATTAAAATTTTTTATTCCCAAAAATTGAAATTACTTTTTGATAATAAACAGGCAAGTGCACGGCCTAAAAAAACACTTAATTGACAACATCTTTTGTAAGTTGTTGTTTGTTTTTTATTTTGTTTTTCTTAACCTACTTACAACTACAATTGATGTTGAGAGAATTTCAACTAATTGTAGTGGAGAGTGTAAGACGAGATAAACCCACTTTTTTATTGTTGATGTATTTTGTTCAAGCTTTGATATTGTTACAAGTAAAACTGTTGCTATAAGTCTTATACGTTTAACAGTTTTATTTGGTTTAATATCTTTAGTTTGTCTAAAATCTTTATGGATGAAGTTTCCTGATGATCTGGCCTAAGCAACCAGTGAAATGCATAGGAATAGCTTATCCCATCAACAATAAATTTCAAGTGTTTTTATCAAGAATAAAAACTGGGAATTAAGCACAAATAACAAAATCTTTTGAAATTAAAATTTTTTATTCCCAAAAATTGAAATTACTTTTTGATAATAAACAGGCAAGTGCACGGCCTAAAAAAACACTTAATTGACAACATCTTTTGTAAGTTGTTGTTTGTTTTTTATTTTGTTTTTCTTAACCTACTTACAACTACAATTGATGTTGAGAGAATTTCAACTAATTGTAGTGGAGAGTGTAAGACGAGATAAACCCACTTTTTTATTGTTGATGTATTTTGTTCAAGCTTTGATATTGTTACAAGTAAAACTGTTGCTATAAGTCTTATACGTTTAACAGTTTTATTTGGTTTAATATCTTTAGTTTGTCTAAAATCTTTATGGATGAAGTTTCCTGATGATCTGGCCTAAGCAACCAGTGAAATGCATAGGAATAGCTTATCCCATCAACAATAAATTTCAAGTGTTTTTATCAAGAATAAAAACTGGGAATTAAGCACAAATAACAAAATCTTTTGAAATTAAAATTTTTTATTCCCAAAAATTGAAATTACTTTTTGATAATAAACAGGCAAGTGCACGGCCTAAAAAAACACTTAATTGACAACATCTTTTGTAAGTTGTTGTTTGTTTTTTATTTTGTTTTTCTTAACCTACTTACAACTACAATTGATGTTGAGAGAATTTCAACTAATTGTAGTGGAGAGTGTAAGACGAGATAAACCCACTTTTTTATTGTTGATGTATTTTGTTCAAGCTTTGATATTGTTACAAGTAAAACTGTTGCTATAAGTCTTATACGTTTAACAGTTTTATTTGGTTTAATATCTTTAGTTTGTCTAAAATCTTTATGGATGAAGTTTCCTGATGATCTGGCCTAAGCAACCAGTGAAATGCATAGGAATAGCTTATCCCATCAACAATAAATTTCAAGTGTTTTTATCAAGAATAAAAACTGGGAATTAAGCACAAATAACAAAATCTTTTGAAATTAAAATTTTTTATTCCCAAAAATTGAAATTACTTTTTGATAATAAACAGGCAAGTGCACGGCCTAAAAAAACACTTAATTGACAACATCTTTTGTAAGTTGTTGTTTGTTTTTTATTTTGTTTTTCTTAACCTACTTACAACTACAATTGATGTTGAGAGAATTTCAACTAATTGTAGTGGAGAGTGTAAGACGAGATAAACCCACTTTTTTATTGTTGATGTATTTTGTTCAAGCTTTGATATTGTTACAAGTAAAACTGTTGCTATAAGTCTTATACGTTTAACAGTTTTATTTGGTTTAATATCTTTAGTTTGTCTAAAATCTTTATGGATGAAGTTTCCTGATGATCTGGCCTAAGCAACCAGTGAAATGCATAGGAATAGCTTATCCCATCAACAATAAATTTCAAGTGTTTTTATCAAGAATAAAAACTGGGAATTAAGCACAAATAACAAAATCTTTTGAAATTTTAGAAAATAATTAAGAAAATAACAACAAAATACCCAACATTTTATATACGTTTTATGTATATAAAAGGGGAATTTAATGTCAAGTGACCCAATTTTTAAATCGATGTCTTCCGATTTGCACCAACGTTAGTCTTATTGGATAGTAGTTTAGACACAAATTTTCAACAAGATTCCCTACTACAATTAGCAGCTTATCCCATCGACAATAAATTTCAAGTGTTTTTATCAAGAATAAAAACTGGGATTTAAGCACGAATAACAAAATCTTTTGAAAAACAAAATTTTTTTTTTAAAAAGATTGATCAAACAGCTACTTAAGCTACTTGGGACAAATTTTGCTAACACCAATAGGTAATAAGTTACATGGATGAGAAAGAACACCTGTATGGCCAAAATTTAAAACTTTGACCCCCTCTTACTCAGAAAATTTTGACCGCCCTTTTTGAAAATTTGTGTTTAAACTACTATCTAATAGGACTTACCTTGGTGTTAATTTCATCCAAATCGAAAGACATCGATTTCAAAATTGGGTCACTTGATATTAATCCCCCTTTTATATATATAAAACGTATATAAAAAATTTGGTATTTTTATGTTATTTTCTTAATTATTTTCTAAAATATTAATTTTAGCAAAAAACTTTCTTCCAGGCAAATGTTGTCGACTAGAAGCGCTAAAATATTGTCATATATCATATTCTTGTAAAATGTTGTTTTTAAGAGATAGTCATATGAAAACAAAAAAAAAAAGAAAATAACGACAACCCTAATGTAGATATGTACATTAGAGCGACTCAAGTTGTATGGAAGCAAAATTCGTGCTCGATGTAACCTCCTAAAAATGAACCTTGGACTTTTTTAAGATGACATTTTGAATATTTCGGCTCCAGCTTTGACCTCTCGTGAGCTGGACCAGTTTGAAAAAGGGTCTATTTTTGCATGTTTTGTTAATTGAAGAATCTGTTTCCTTACCAACATATACAAATTGGGTATCGTAAGAAAGGTTTTTTTAAGGCGCGTCCAACTGTGTATACAATTTGTCCAAGGACGATCATCCATGTCCTTTTTTTAAAGGATTTTCTGTAAAAAAACGGTTTTTGAATTTTTTGTTCGGGGTTGTTTGTAATAAAAGTGCCAAATTAACATATTTTAATCTTCAGTCGATTTAATTAAACACGTGTCTCAGCTTTTTTTGAAAATCGTGCTAGTTCGCGTTTTGACAAAATTGCAACGGTGTGGCAACCCTTCGTTTAAAATAGGGTAATATGGGTATCAAATTTTATCTTTTGGCAAGTATATCATCTTTGTATGTAAATTTTATAGATTTTTGCAAATTAGATGCATTTTACACGGTGCTCTGGAATATATATAAATGCAATTTTGTAGTAACTTTAATATGATACCGGATTTAGTTTGTAGATCATGTATGGATGAAAATAGGACTAAAGAATGAAAAAAAGAAATGATCCACGACTTGAATTTTAATTTGCGAAAAAAATATGCCGCCAAAAAGTCGTGGATCATTTCTTTTTTTCTTTCTTTTGTCCTATTTTCATCCATACATGATCAAGAAACTAAATCCGGTATCATATTAGAGTTACTACAAAATTGCATTTATATACATTCCAGAGCACCGTGTAAAATGCATCTGATTTGCAAAAATCTAAAAAATTTACATACAAAGATGATATACTTGCCAAAAGATAAAATTTGATACCCATATTGCCCTATTTTAAACGAAGGGTTGCCACACCGTTGCATTTTTGTCAAAACGCGAACTAGCATGATTTTCAAAAAAGCTGAGACACGTGTTTAATTAAATCGACTGAAGATTAAAATATGTTAATTTGGCACTTTTATTAAAAACAACCCCGAACAAAAAATTCAAAAACCGTTTTTTTACAGAAAATCCTTTAAAAAAAGGACATGGATGATCGTCCTTGGACAAATTGTATACACAGTTGGACGCGCCTTAAAAAAACCTTTCTTACGATACCCAATTTGTATATGTTGGTAAGGAAACAGATTCTTAAATTAACAAAACATGCAAAAATAGACCCTTTTTCAAACTGGTCCAGCTCACGAGAGGTCAAAGCTGGAGCCGAAATATTCAAAATGTCATCTTAAAAAAGTCCAAGGTTCATTTTTAGGAGGATACATCGAGCAATTTTTTTGGTGAGTCGCTCTAATGTACATAAATTTCTAAACGAAAATTTTTATTATAGTTTAAAAAACAGGCATTTATTTTTTTTAAATCAATTAATTGAATACAAAAAGTAAAATAAACTAATCTTAAACTAGCCGTGATTTTGATTTCTTTTGCTATTCACTCTTGTTGCTTGCTCATAGTGAAAAAGAATTAAAGAATTTGGCAAATAATCAAAGAAAATAAGTTTACACGGGGAGGATACCCACCTTTCGCTAAAAAAGCACACTTAGGCACTACAAATAACTGAGACTAATGTCACAGCTTGCTGTGTCTAATACAAAAACTATGGGCAAGCAATTTTATTTTGGGGAAAAATTGAAAAAAAAATAAGTTTAAAAAAGCATAGACAGACTGCGGTGACAAAATGACGCCACATAGTAAACTCCTCAATACTTTGAAGGTACTAGAACTAATATGTATGTAAATAGGTATGATATTTTTTAGATACACACATGCACATTTACACACTAATTACAATTTTTATAGATTTAGAAGATAAATAGAATAAATTGAATAAAAAGAGGACAACGAACTATCAATTCGTCACCATCTTTAACATGTGTGTGTGTGTGTGATTTTGTTTATAAGAAAGACCTATAGCGAGCACAAAAAATTCAATCAATTACATCTTAACTAAATTTAATTATGCATCAATAATTAAAAGTAAAATGTTGAAAATTATTGGTATAATTTGAGATTATTAACATTAAAAAGGAAGTTAAAGCTATTAAAGCTATTTACGGATGGGAGCTTTGTAAATCGATACCAACAAAATTTAATATGCAGCAAAATAATTTTGGGGCGAATATAATCTAAGTACGAAGATAATTAGATGTTTTTTGTGGATACAAAGAGGCTATTTAGGTGATAAGTTTGTATGTGGACTATGTATGTGAAATTTCAGACCGATTTTTACCATTTACTAGGCTTCAACCTTAGTACAATCATAACGTATTTACCAAATGCTATAAAATTACCAACAAAATTGCAAATTGTACTTTGCGCACAAAGTTAATTGACCAGACAACCAGCCAGCCAGACGGAAGAACAATGATTTACATTGAAGAAATTTAGGCCCTATTAGCTTGACAAAAATAATATTCATGATAGATGCCGTTAAAAATTTACTCTGAACCGACGGTATACTAAGACCCTAATTGTGTAAAACGCAACGCACCGGCAAAAATTACATTGAAAGCAAAAACAAAGTCAAAAATATTTTATTTTTTTTGTTGCTCTCTGCTGAAATTCATAATGATTTTTTAGGCTGTAGGAAATATCGCCCAAAGAAAAATGGCAAAAAAAAAAAAAAAAAAAATGAAAAATCGCCCAAATGAAGAATCGCCCAAAAGAACATGAAAAATGACCCAAAAAGTTAAAAATGAAATTTTGCCCAAAAGAAACGAAAAAGAGCCAAAAAAAAAAATGAAAAATGACCCAAAAAGAAAAAACGAATTTTTCCCAAAAAAAAAAAAATAAAAATTACGCAATTTGCAAAACAGTGTTTATTACACAGTACAACATTTTTCAGTTAATTGATTGCCAACTCAATTCTGTGAACTGTATGTGAATTTAGACCCAAAAAGAAGAATTTCTGCATCATTCGTTTTGTCTTCTTACCTGCGATTTGAAGTTAGTATCGATTTGAAGTTAGTACTATCGTATAGGGGAATTTATCACGTTTTAGGCCCTGTTGTTTGACATAGCTCGACAACCACTAGCCCAATTTAGTTGAAATAAATTTTAAAAAATTAAGAATTACAATTCCCTTAATCTGTTCATATATTGTTTTCCTATACAAGTAACACTTTCGAAGTTAAAAATGAATGTATGAAGGGAAAAAATTATTTTTTGCCTAAAAATTTAAATTTTTTTTTTTTAAAATACATAAAAAATCCAAAATGGAAAAAAGTTTCAAGTCTAGTTATTTTTTCGCAAATTCACATACCCTATGAGCAAAATGAGACAAAGATCATAAAAATCGATGCACGCGTTTGTCATTTATTCACAATTAAGTAAATGTATGAATTTCAAAAATTTGCTCGAGATATCCACAACATTATTTGGAGAAAACATTGACACCTTTTTCATGATTCTGAGAATTAAAAAAAAAAGGAATAAACAAAAGGTTATTTGATTTTTATGATTGCGGTAATAAATGTACGTGGACAATTAAACGGAAAGTGGACCTTTTTATTATTTGGGTTTTTCCGGTGGCTACCTATATGATTTTTTTTACAGAAATTGCACCCACATTTAAGGGTGGTCATTATTTAGAAAGTTTTGCACAGTTTGAAACGTACAAGTGCTGAATCAGGTATATAGCCAGCCGCCCTTAAAATATGCGCCCATTTATAAGTACCTGGCAGTAAAATATTCAAAAATACGTAGTATTTATTGGTGTGCATTGATCGATTTTTGGCATTCAGCCAGTGCCGACGAACGCGAACAGTAAAAGTGATTTTTCTCCAGTTTTTTAAAAGTGAATAACAACAAAACATAAAATATATCAATATGGAAAACAACAAGTGCCCATATTTGGATGAATATTGTTACGTTTGTGGTCATATCGTCCGAAAAATACAGAAAAAAGATCGAAAAAATTTGTTTACTGAGCAATTCAAAACCGCGTATTGTAATTATTTCGATGAAGCAGATTTAAGTGGTGCAAATTTTACGCCGAACACAGTGTGCAACAGTTGTTATACTACCATTCTAAAATGGATTCACGGAAAAAGTAGAAAGTTATCTTTTATGAAGCCAGTAATTTGGGTGGAAGACACAACTGGACATGATGAATCCAGGTGCTATGCATGCATAAATTTTCGTCCTGGATTAAACAGACAACAATTGAAAACAAAAGTATACACTGCTGCATTTACTGCCACACTTCCAGTGCAACGCCCTGCTGATACCGATGCACCTAAACCTCCGAGTGCGGATACTGTGTCCCTGCTAGCCGAAACCGTTTTCACCAATCCGACCGATTTGGATGATGCTGATTGGATACCCGATATTGAAAATAGTGCACCACAACCGCTACCACAAATCGAAATGGATTACATTGTGGCCAAGCTGGGACTATCACAACACGACTCCGAATGGCTGACATCATTTTTGAAGAGAAGAAAACTCACACAGCAAAATGTCAGCGCAACATCATACCGACAACGCCAAGCTGATTTTCAGAAATTTTATTCCGTTGACGAAGCAAATACGTTCACGTACTGCCATGATATCCCAGGTTTAGTGAAAAAATTGGGAATTGATTATATCGCTGGCGACTGGCGTTTATTCATCGATGGTTCAGTTACTAGTTTGAAGGCTGTGCTGCTGCACAAAAAAAATAAAAAACCATGCATTCCATTGGGATTCAGCACAACTATGCAGGAAACGTATGAAGCATTGGGCGAAATTTTGAAGAAAATCAAATACGATGAACACAAATGGAACATTTGTTGCGATCTGAAGGTGGTCAACATACTACAAGGGATTATAGAAAAGGGCGGATATCCAAAATACTTCTGCTTCCTTTGTAATTGGGATTCACGATACAAAGGAAATCAATATCAATGTAAAGATTGGAAAGGAAGAACTCCCGAGCTCAACAAACAATTAAAATTACGCAATGAACCTATGATAAAGGACCTGGATGATATTTTGTTGCCACCGCTCCACATGAAACTGGGAATAGCTGGGAAATTCGTTGAAGTGGTGCTCAAAAAAGTTAACGGCGCCTTTGACTGTTTGAAATCCATCTTTCCGAAACTCAGTGATGAGAAAATTAAAAACGGTACGTATCGTACTCTGTATTTCAATATTGTCATATCTAAATTTGTTAATTTCTATACATTCGCATTACCAATAATTTTTTCGTTTTTCTTATGTATTTAAAACAATGGACCTGATATTCGGAAATTGATCAAAAGTGATTCTTTCACACATTTGCTTTCAGAGCATCACGACCACCAACATGCATGGAACGCATTGAAAGAAGTAATAGAAGGCGTTCTAGGAAAGAACCGTGTCCAGCGAGAAGAGATACAGCAACGAGTGGACAGGTTGCTGTTTTATTTCGAAAAAATCGGTGCATCCATGACGCTGAAATTGCATTTCTTGCACCACCACCTCGATACTTTTTTGGCACAATCACCTCAGGAATCAGACGAACAAGGAGAGAGGTTCCACCAGGTGACCATGCCATTTGAAAAACGGTTCAAAAGCAAAAAATTGGATGCATTGCTTGCGGAGGTTTGTTGGTGGAGTTCCACAATTATGCAGTTTGAAGAAAGCACCGAAGATGAAGACATTGAAATTGGTGGACACAGTGAAAGAAACACGCCCTTGAATAGTATGTGTATCTCGGATGACGATACAGACTCAGACCATGAATATGAACAACCTACGAAGAAAACAAGATCATCAGAACCACAAGCGTCAACTTCTACAAGGATGGATATTGCCAATAATTGAAAAAATGTTCTAAATTTTGTTTTTATGCATATTATAATTGCGTATTAATTGCATATTATTTTATTTTCATTAAGTTTTTATAAATAAAGTTTTTTTTTGCATGATAATTTTTTAATTTATATTTTTATTTTTATTTTAAGGGTGGTGGCTATAACTGATTTTTGAAATTCATACCTTTACTCAATTGCGAATAAAAGCGAAACGCGTGCATCGATTTTTATGATCTTTGTCTCATTTTGCTCATAGGTTATGTGACTTTGCGAAAAAATAACTAGACTTGAAACTTTTTTCCATTTTGGATTTTTTATGTATTTTTAAAAAAAAAAATTTAAATTTTTAGGCAAAAAATAATTTTTTCCCTTCATACATTCATTTTTAACTTCGAAAGTGTTACTTGTATAGAAAAACAATATATGAACAGATTAAGGGAATTGTAATTCTTAATTTTTTAAAATTTATTTCAACTAAATTGGGCTAGTGGTTGTCGAGCTATGTCAAACAACAGGGCCTAAAACGTGATAAATTCCCCTATACGATAGTACTAACTTCAAATCGATACTAACTTCAAATCGCAGGTAAGAAGACAAAACGAATGATGCAGAAATTCTTCTTTTTGGGTCTAATTTCACATACAGTTCACAGAATTGAGTTGGCAAATCATGTGTTGTACTGTGTTATTCATATAAATTTAGTAACTTACAAATGTAAGAGAAAAACATGTTTTATTATGGTCACAACCAACAAAACTATTTTTAAAGAAACTTATTTTACCATAATGTGGTTGTCGGTGACAATGGTTTGGTTAAATTAATCATAATATGGTCAACATTTTTTTAAAAATGGTTTTGTTGTTTTTTCTCTTGGTGCATATATTAAACATATAACGAAAACACTTTTGGGCGCAAGGATTTTCTCCCCTTTGTTGTAACAAATACCGGCAGCGCTTAATAAAGCGTATCGGCATAACCGGCCTTCGGCCGTGCGCAAGGATTTTCTACTCTATGGTATAACAAAAACCGGCTTCGCTAACTAAAGGATTCTCTTCATAGCCGGCCTTCGGCCGGACGCAAGAATTTTCTCCTCTATGATATAACAAAGACCGGCTTCGCTAACTAAAGCTTCTCTGCGCAGACGGCCTTTGGGCGGGCACAACGATTTTTTACTTTATGGTATAACAAGTACCGGCTTCTAAAATCTGCCTTGTTTCTGAACGAAGGCCGACTTCGCAGAGAAGCTTTAGTTAGCGAAGCCGGTTTTTGTTGTACCATAGAGGAGAAAATCCTTGTCCCCGGCCCAAGGCTGGCTGTGCAGAGAAGCTTTAGTTAGCGAAGCCGGTATGTACTTGTTTTTATCAAAGAGGAGAAAATCCTTGCGGCCGGCCATAGGCCGGCTATGCTTTCGAGTTTGTAAGCTATGCTTTCGAGTTTGTCCACGGACACTATGACACTGGACGTTATGACATGCCACCTTTTTGCAATATGTCCCGTTATTTTTATAAATAACATTTAGGAATTCGTCGTATAGTAATAATGAATGATTTAGACAAATAGTATGCCCGAAAAATCACCAAATTTAAAAAACGAAAAATCACCCAATAGTAACGAAAAATAGCCCAACAATTTTGGGTCACTTTTCATATGAATTCAGGCCCAATTTTACATGGAATTTTTTTGGGCCATTTTTCTTTGGGTGATTTTTCCTACAGCCGATTTTTTAAATCTCAAACGCTGCATATCTCGTGGCGTTAAAAATTTTAAAACGCATGTTATTCTCAAACCCTCTGGAAATACTTCAACGGGTACTAAACTTTAGACTAGACTATAGGCAAGAAAACAGATTATACTATACAATTTTCAATAGGCAAAACTTAAGTTAAAAGTTCCGACTAATATTTCGTGAAATGAATTACTTACAAATAATATTTTTTAGATGTTCAACTAAATATTGTAAACATTTAATGGCCACTTAACACGTTTTATAACAAAATCAATATTTTTTCACACGAGTTGTTAACAAAAATTATTGTTTCCTGTCTAAGGAACGTGTCTCTATATTAGTACAATCTTTAAGAGGTGTTCTTTAACAAATACTTGTGCATCTCTTAAGGGTTTTAAGAAAAAACAATAATGAACGTTGGAAATACTTAAAAAAAAAACCATTTTATTAATCAATATTTTTTGTTTTTATAAACCACTACAATGTTTGTGAGAAAAATTAAATAAAATCTATTAAAAATTACAAAAAAAGATAACACATTGAAAAGAAAACCATTGTTCGTAGTTCTAATAAATTAAAATAGAAATAAAATTGATTAATGTCAAGCTTGACTTAATTTCTCATCTCTATAGGGTGTGTAAACATAATCACAAAACCGTAACGATATTGTCTTTAAAGGCGAATACTGATCATAATAATGATCGTCAATAGTATTATCATATTGACGTTGATGACGACAGTTAATTGGTTGCATAAATAACACAACAAAAATATCTGTGTTAATAGGTGAAAAAGTCATTAGATTCTTAAAAGGAGATTAGATGTACAACTGTTAGAAATTAAAAAAATTCTACGTTTTAAGTTAAAATAGAGCCTGGGATGAACGAAAAAAAATTAAAATTTTTTTTCAAAAGTTATTTTATATTCAAAATGTCATAATTTCGCCGAATTATACATACGAAGATGATTTTAATGTCATTTTAAAAAGAATACTTGGCTACAAACCATATACAGTGCCAGCTCGCTAATCCGTATTAATGATTGCAGACCCTGATTCGGATTAACGAGATATTCGGATTACTGGATGTGCTGTTATTATGTATTACAATTCACTTTATCCGAAAATAAAACACAAGCCAGGATTTCAAAACAAATTTATTTGAGTTTTATTAATAAAGAATGAAAAAATTAAGTTTCGTAGTCATTAAAAATAATTTCGATTTCAAACGTATTTTTGAATATTCAGCCTTATTCTGTGTCTGAATATGAACTACTACACGAAGTATTGTCAGAGTTATTAATCTAATAATCTTCAGAAATTGGCACGTCATTATTGCGGTGAAATAAGTTGGTTATTGTGCAAATTTCTTCTGTTTCTTCAACACAACCATTCTCAGACAATTCTTGTTGTAACAATGATAGTGGGATGTTATCCCCTCCTGTGAGGGTGAATATGCTTCAGAAGACATTATAGAAAAATTGGGCACGCTGACATAATAACGTTTAAGCATTTCACAAGCGTCCTTTAAATTGAATTGTTTCAAAAAATTTCTGAATTGTCAGCTACAGAGTTTACTAATTCACACAAGAGATCTTTTTTGTAAAACAGCTTACACTACAATTTGGGGGTAAAGAAAAGTTTTATATTGCCCAAATTCAGATACCAGCGGCTCTCAATGACATTTTGCACTAACCAGTAACAATAAAGCTTTTTTGGGCAAATTATATTCAATATGAGTCTTTTGCTATTTAAAAAACCATTCGGTAAAAATATGTGTTGTCATTGATGTATTTTTTTTTTAAACGAACGTGGATTTTTTCACTTCCCAACTTCAGCAATGTTAAGCTTGCGAGTTAAAGATCAAGTGTAGCAGATAAAGATTCGCTGCATATTTTCAAAGTTCACACAGAAAATCGCTTCTTAAAATAATAAAAAGTAATATAAAAGCAGAAAAATAAAAATTCGGTAAAGCGAGCGTGCAATCAATTCGGACTATAGAGTATGTAATACGTCATAAATTCAATTCGGATTACTGGATAATTCGGATTACACACCTTCGGACTAGTGAGCTGGCACTGTATATAAAAAAAAAACGCTGTACCATACAAATATGGCGGTTTAATAAAATTCTTTAATTTGACCCCTGCAGCTTGTCTGTTTTTTGCAACTAGCACAGTGTACTAATTGCTCAAAATAACAATATTATTCTATTTTAAGATTATTTATTTAAAGGGTGCGAAAGAAAAAAAATCATATCTTAAAAAAGAAAAAAAAAACACCTTTTTCAAAGTTTCAGGGTTTTTAAAGAACAGTTTGAAGTATTATATCATAGTTAGATATGAATATGGGTCCAAAAGTCTTTCTGTTTTAATACTTTAAAACTAAAATTTAACGCACTGCAATTCCAAAGAATTATGTCGTATCTGCCTCCACTAAATATTTAAAAAAAACTAGTTTATTAAATTTTGTCGTTACCAATATCTACAGCAAATGTAGAGCGTATTTCGTTAAAAATTAATTTAAACAAAAAAGTGTTTATTATTAAATTAGAAATACTAACTTTATGCGGTATTTAACGAATAAAAGACTTTTTGAAACAAATAACAATGATTGTATGAACTTTAAGCAATCAAAAGACATGGCTAATTTATATTTAATTTTTTTGTACGTATCTGTAAATAAAATGACCTCCTAATACATTTTGGTATTTTCTTTTAAAAATTTGGCACTTTTGAAAAAAAAAAGTTTTTTCTTGCGAAAACAAGTTTTTTTTCTGAGATCACAAGATTTATTTTTTAAATATATGGTAACGCTGCTTCCAAGTGTTTCTTTTTGGTAAGGCAGCCTTTCAAGGTCATATTGCTTTGGGAGGGAATCTAAAAAATCTCTTTTTTAATTTTCAATGAATTTGCCGCACAGATCGATCTGTACTCTTTATTTAGTTTGCCTTATTGGTAATGTTTATAATTAAGTTACTTATGCAAATCTTTAATGCGGTGAAACGGATTCTATTTTCCATGACTTTAAGAGATCGGGCTAAAATTGAGCAAGGAAAGGGTTAGTGATGGGTGAATGGGTTAGTATATATGCAATTCCATGTTTTCTTTGTTTTATTAGTGGAGGCAGAAACGACATAATTTGCCGTTTTAAAGCTTTTTATGCATTTTGACATCGATTTGTTAGGGTATATTTTACCCTTTGTATTATATTTTTAAGGCATATTTTCAAGATTTCCGGTATTCCCAGTTAATATTTTAGGACATCTTCCTAATGTGCCATATTAACAAGAACAATGTTTTCAGAAAACTCTACCAAAAAAAAAAAAAAAAAAGAGATCAAACGGGAACAAATCATACGAATTTGTTGTTGGTTAACACACGTTACCTCCGCAATACTGTAAATAGTCGTTTGTGCGGTTCGTTATGCGACGCATAGGGTCGCAACACTTGCGACGGTTGTTGACGGTTCATGTCTTATTGACAAGATTGCTACTTTATAGGCAAGAGGGACGAGGGGAAAAGTAACGAGTATTCTCTTTCAGAATCTTTTAAAGAATTTTAAGTACAGAGATGTTATTGCAGCGCAAAATAAAGCTAAACTACTGGTAGAGCAAATTTTCCAAAGGGTTTTGAAAAGTTAGCTCAGGCTTTCGAAATTTCGGTCCTTGAAGTTTTTGAAAAGGCGTTTAGAATAAGTAAAAAAAAAAAAACATACTAAATGCACTTCTGAGCTAAAAAAATTATTTCACATGTCTTCAGTAGAATTGTATGGCGACTCTATTCTGTCATTTTAAGAGATTTTTTTGTCGTTTTTCTGAACTCTTACACAGAATTATACTAAAACGGCACTTTTGAGGGTTAAAATGTTTTACGAATATTTTCTGCATCAAATTTCAATAGGGTTCTTCGAAGACCAAAAGTTTGTGCAATATAGTATGTAAAATGCTTAATAAAGAAAAATTTAAATACAGCATATATTTTTAATTTTCACAAAAGCAGTGGTAATTGTGTCAAAACAGTGTAAAGTAATTCTGAGCTAAATGGTATACATATGTATTAGGATTTATACAAAAAAAATTTTATGGAATTTTTTCGTAAGAAAAATAAACCCTATATTTTAAATTTCTGGGGTGTTTTCTTTTTTGTCTTGTTAAAAAAAAAAAAAAAAATGCTTAACACTATAAAACAAAAATGACTAATATGTTTAACTAATTTTAGCAGTAGTAAGAGTAAATTTTCACTTTGGTCCATAGGCGAAAATGTTTCCCATAGAGTAAATATACAAAATTGAACAACTGTTGGCCAGTTATTAATTTTTCATTATTGTTTTTCATAAACTACACTTAGATGAAGAACACCAACACTTTTTAGAATAAGACATGAAGAGGCTGCGGATGGGTTGAAATCGAAAGTGCAGTACAAGAAACTGGTCAAAACAAAACTGTGGATGCCAGCACATCTCTTTTATAAGCCCCATACAGCAAAACTGAAGATCCTTTACTGTTAAAGTAGACGAAATGAAGTCATTTTTAGAAATTAATTTTGAATGCCAAATCTTCGAAATTACTGATCTACTGAAGAAGATATGGGTGTCCCTTACATCGCTAACAATATTACTAGAACAATATTTGAGCAAATACGGCAAAATTTGCATTTCTCTAACAATTTTAAAACTTTTTTTTACATTGAATTTTTTTAGTTGTAAAATCATTCATAAAAAATCAATTAGCTGAAGTTTTTTTCCCCCCTTTATCGTCCACTGGGAAAATATTTCGCAAAAAATTCCACAAAATCTAACGACGAGATTTTTATTTCTTTGCAATTCTAGTTTATTTTGTATAAAAATCAATTAAAAAATCCATTGGATATTAAAAAATAACCAGGGTTGCCTTATGGACGCGAAAGGGTTAAGAGAAACCTGGCTCCAGACTAAACTAATTTATTGTCCAAATTTGGTGTCAACGATTTTATATGTATTATAACATTTTTTGTTTCGTTTTATGTAATTTTTTACACTGTAGAGCTAGTTCTATCCTAATCGATATTACATACATACATATGTATGTATGTACATATGAATATTCTTCTGTGAGTTTAAGTCCAAAAGCTTTTCTGAAATTAATATTTCTGCTATTGCTAAGGTACATATGAAGTTCTTGTTTAAAAATGATTCTAATTAAAAAGTACTATTGAATTGCTCTGACTATTAAATTTTAAAATAAATCTTGTTTAAAAATAATATCTAATTCTAAACTTGAATCATGAATTATCTTGTTTGTTTACACTACACACCACTGAAAACGTTTACTTTTTATTACCAGACTTACCTGTTTACAAAGTAAATATTTGTTTATTACCATGTTATGAATGCAACAATAAAGGAATGAAACAAAAACAACAGGTAGTTATTGTTAGTAGTGGTGTGACACACATAAAAAAAATTTAAATTTGTAAACATATTGTTGACAAACTCATGTAAACAATAAGAAGATTCCTTTAGATTTAAGGAATTGTTGTTATGAAAATTTGTTTTTCTTTTCTGTTTATTCCAAAATTTTCAATATTGTTTTTCGCACAAACCAATTAGTTATGTAAACTCACAGACACAACAAAACTCTAGAATTTTTTTGTTTTTTTAATTCATTATGACCCTTATATTTACAGTGCATTGTGTTTATCACATTTATGAAGTATGGAAGAATGAAAGTAAGAGTAAAAATATGTGAGTTTGGTTTTAATGACCTTCTAATACAAACAATTTTACCAAACAGATGTTTATCGTTAATAACATATGATGCTCTTATGTCTTTCAGTTGGTTAATTACATGTTTTATTTGCAAAGTTGTAATAATTCCGCAAATGGCAGGAAAATGGTTAGTTTTTATTAAATAACTTATAATATTGTAATTCGAAATTGTTTTGAATTAAAAAAAAGCTAAGCAAGGTGACCTTGCTACTGTTTTTTCTGTAGTTGTTGTTTTGTATGCAGTAATGCTTTTATCTTTATTAAATAAGACTGACAAAATCAAACTGTATTCAAATACGATTTAAGTTTATATGAAAATTAACGAATAGATTTAAATACTAACCTGGAAATTGGACATTAGAAACGCAATCCATATACACATAGCGTCAAAAGTGAGTTAACATCAGTGATTTAAATTATGAGAAATTTTCAATGGTAATAAATTTATTGTAATAAAGTTTTAACCGATATTGACTCACTTTTGACGCACAATATTTGTTTTTTCCAGGCTGGTTGCCTGCATAACCATCTTTATCTGTAAAGCTATCATTCGATAATGTTACTAGGGTTTCGAGCTTTTAAGACAGACGACAGTTTCTAAACCAAATTGATTGATTTACATGCATTTGACCGATAATCGCTTCGGATTGCCTCTTATATTCGGCTGAATAGATTAAAGTCACACACAACCTGTGTTCTTTAATCTACTACAAAAAACCACTTAGGCGTTTACGCCAACGCTATACACAATCAGGGCGATTACTCTCAATGCTACTGTATTTGTATTTCCTTTATAATTGTTTAAAATGTCCAGCATTATATTTCCTATAAGGTAGGTTTTATGTAGTTTTTCCTTTTATCTCGTTTATTAAGCAGCATCTTGTGCAGGGTCATTGTATGCGTAAAAGAGATTGTGTGAATGTGTGTGCGTGAATTTGACACGAGTCTTTCATTGTCTCTCTTTTTCAATATTTACAAATTAACCCCTTGTGGAGAGACGGTACTTATAATAGCCAAATAAATAGTCCTGAAGAAAATTAATGTCATAGTGAGATTGACACGAAGAATATGCATTAAATTATGAAAAGTAGGAATGAATTTTCGAAATGAAATAGTTTCTGGTTTCCCAAACACTACAACTTATACTCAAAGATGCAAAAATCAGAATTTGAAAAAGTAACTGCCTGTTTGTAGAACGCGAGCGCAAAAGTGACTGGTTCAACTTACATTTAAAACAAAATTTCAAAATTGTAAATCCCTAGAACCTCCGCCTGAAGTACACTTCAATCGTCAGAAAGCCTATATGACATTCCAATACCAAGATCCTCTATATAGACCCCTGCACCCGTGCTTTTATCTTCGAGCCATCAGTAAAAATAGCAAATCTCATACAATCTGCCCTGACCTAACACACTCTCCCTAGACAGCAATTCCGTCCTTGGTAACAGTCGCAGTTCCCTCAGTCTAAGAATAGAATAATATCCAAATCCGCTTGAGAAGTAGTTTGGATAGCCCTTGTCATGCCGATCGAAGTACATCTCCGAGCCTGAGACAGGTGTCTCCCACCAAACACAGGATCCATACGTAGGAATAGGTCTCACCATCGAAGTGTATAGCCATCTCACTACTTGAGTCCACAGTCTTTACCAATCGATGATCATTATTTTTGTTGAAAACATAAAATATACATAAGGTCTGTTCTATTGGTTTAGGACGTTTTTAATTCGATTAAAGTCATATGTCCGAGGTTCTGCTTAGTTTGACAGTTAAGTTATAGGCCAACCTAAATAAGAGCGATAAGCGTCTGTTAAATATGAACAATTGTTGTGTCCAATACATAAAACAAACCGACGTATCGAACCGTAAACCAAATTTTTCAGTCGTCCGTTGTTTTTACATAAAAAACGTTTGCTGCTCTTATTTGAGGTTAACTGTTAGTATGTGAATAGACAATATATTATATTTAAATGCATTTATATGTTGGTCAATAAGTGGTTAATGCAAAATATTAAATACATTATATGGGCATAAACTTGCCAGATTGTTTAATTTTGTTTGGCCGTTGCTGTTCTTCACCCTCAAAAACCTTAAATTTGATTAGTACATATGTTATTAAAAGTCGATGCTAAAGAGATAAGACTAGTGTCTTTTTTTGGCATGCAACATTTTTGCTTCACTTGGGGTTTTTTTAGTTAAAATTTTAAAAATACATTATTATATTTTGCGGTCTCTGCTGGTGGTTTATAAAACATGTAAAATTAGACAAATCTTCATGAAATGCTATATGGCATCCCTTGTGTATATTTCATAAAAAAAAACCAACAGTTGAGCAAACTAATGATAAACAACCCAACATATTGAGAGATTGATAAAATGAGCGAATTGTATAGTGAGTATTGAATACTTGAGAAACCCTAACAGTGTTGCCAATTTAGATATTTTCTCGTTAAATCTAGTGATTTTTAATCAAACTTTAAAAAATGTTGATTTATCTATTAGTGGGAAATCAAACGATTTTTGAGATATACATCCCAATTATGAATAAAAATTCCCCGGGAGTTTTTCCCTTTTCCCATTTTTACCATTGAATTAACATAGGAAAAATGGGAAAAGGGAAAAAACTCCCGAGGAATTTTTATTCATAATTGGGCTGATTGTTTTTGTGGGTTTTTAATAAATATTTTTTTGACAACGTTGCTTTAAAATAAACCAATAATCTAAACACTTTAGTACAATTCATTGTAATTTAGAAGATATGACTTACTTTTTAAATATGGACAATATAATAATTGACAATTTATGACTTTTTAATTTAACTTTAAACATTTAAAACCCCTTTCCAAATCGATGAAAAAGTGCTGAACTTAAAATGTTTACTTCAATGAATCCCTAAACAATCCATTGAAATTAAGCCAGATCGGTCAATAAACTGCTGAGATAAAGCAAAAAACCATGTTTTCTTAAATTTTCCCATAAAATTCCTTGGTTTGTTGTTGTTGGTGTTGTTGTTTACAAAGAAGTTTTTGTAGAGAGAAGTTGATTTAACGATGTCTGCCTGTCCGTCTGTTTTTCTGTAAATCCAAATTAGGCACGAAAATTATTTCTGGAAAATCCCCTATGAAAAACACTAGTACATACATATTTTAAAAGTGTAGCTAATTTTCACTCTGTTTAAGCGATATTCTTTGGAAAAATGCTGGCAACATTGAAACTTACCCCACTAAACATCCCAATTAACCACACACACACTTACACGGTGTGATGATGGTATTTGTCACAAGCTCACAAAAATGTATACAATCGAAAACAGCACATCTGCCTATATGTTTGTTGTAATTTGGTTTTTCTTTTCAATTTTCGAGTATAACGTTAAGTGAGTGAGTGCACAGTGCACTAAACAACAAAAAGAGAGTGTATGTTTAAGCATTTCATTTTCATATTTAGTTATGTTCTTGCTTTCGGTTTAATTACACACATTTTATTAAGTTTGCTGGCTGAAACTACGTAAAAAAAATAAATTTGCTTATTTTCTTTTTTAAAAAAATATACTTTTCTTTTTATATAATTTTCATCTTAAAAGAGAAAAAAATGTTCAGAAATATAAATAATTAAAAAAAATTGAACAATTGTTTAGTAAAATAAAAATAAAAACAAAACAAAAATTGTGTTTAATAAAAAAAGTTAAAAGAATTTCTTAAAAATATATAAAATAAACTAGAATCTTGAAAAAAGGAAAGGAATTTAAAAATTCTTTAATAAAAGTGCGCAAAAGAGTGAATGTTTAATAAAAAAAATATATTAAAGTTAAATGTTTTTAAAACAGTTTTTTTAAATAACATTGTTGTAAAGTTTTTAATTATGTTGCTATTATTTGGCGTATAAATATTTGTGGAAATATTTATTAAAAAGAACTTTGAGTGTACAAAAAAAGCTGATAAACTAATAACTTTTAAAAAAAGTTTTTCTAATTTTCTTTAAAAATATGAACCAAAAAAATAAAAAATATACATATACCTACATAAATTGAAAAATTTGTATTTGTTACCAAATAAGTTCTAGTGTTTTAATTTATATTAATTAAACTTTATTTATATTGATGTTGGAATCGGGAGAATATTAATACACAAACACAAGCAACAAAAGCAGCATTTTGTGCATACAGATATATTATCATCCTCATCTTTATCATCTCATTAACACCCCTTCTTTCAATAACTCTCTCTTCTACACTTAAAGAAATAAGTTGTTGTTATAATTATTAAATGTATAAGGATTTCAACTTTAAACAAAGGTAAGTTTTCATAAATTTTAAAGTTTAAAAACATACCTATCTTTTGCTTTTTTTTTGGAACCAAACGTTTGCAAATAGTTTTTATTTAAAAAAGTACGTTTTTGGTTAAACTGTATTAAAAACAACAGTATTTTCAGCCCCTAATTTCTCTCTTATTGTTTGATGTAAAGATTTTCCTTTTTTTTTTAATTTTAACATCTGTTAACTACTGGTATTTGTTATTTTTTGTTTTATTTCATCCCTTACATGTTTTAGATTTACACATTTTAATTTTACGTACTTTTTTCCAACATCTTTATGACACATTGTTTTCTTTTCGCATCTCTTTTAAAGGATTCTTTTCTAATTGTTACAATTATTATTATTTCGGTTTTACAAATGATTCATAATTTTTATTAGTTTTTTTGTTTTGTTTTGGGATGTTTCCCAAAAGTTTTATTGAAGGGGTTCAGAAAGAATATTATATTGTTTGTAATAATTTACTAATTTTTAATGCTTTTATACGACGCCGGTAAATAGCTTGTGAATTTTCCGCCGTAGTTTATTTAAAATTAAAACTGCTTTTGAGTATTAAAATTTTTACTAGAAAGTAAAGTTACTTTACGAAAAAAGTTTTTAATTTCCCGCACTTATTCAATTTTTGGAAACGTGTAAAATGTTTTTTTTTATTCCACACTCAAAATATTATGTAGGTAGAATCAACGGAAAATGAAATATAAAACAAATGAAAATTCATTTAAAACTCGGTCAACTCATTTTTCATTTAAGGCCCCTATTACGGTTTACAACTCAACTTGCGATCAGTTGTAATTTTTGTTATGTTTTTGTTCACCGCAATTTAGCAAAGTTGTAAACTATAATACAAAAATTAAGAAATTACAACTCAACCGAGTTGAGTTGTAAGCCGTAATAGGGGCCTTAATCATACTAAAAATCAGTTTAATAATTTTAAATGTTAAAAAAAAAGTAAAAATTAATAAGACCTGATTCTGGCAGTACTCGAGTACTTTCGAAAGCAATTTAATATATAATTATTTCAGTCAATACTGAACGAATCGGATTTATTTTTTCAGTTTTGTAAAGCACTAATTTGAGTTTCAGAATACTGAACAAATAATTTCGATTCGTTTAGTAACGACTGAAAGAATTAGAAATAAAATTGCTTTCGAATCGAGAAAGTACTCGATCACGACTGGCAGAATTAGGCCCCTGATTTTAAGTTTTGTTTCGAAAAAAAATCAAACATTTTTTTTAAATTGCAAAAAAAAAAAAACTATTTATTTTAAATTAATGAAAGAAAAATCATTCGCAATTTGTTTTTTAAACAACGTGCCTGAAAAGTTAAAAAATATTTTTTGTACTAAAATGACTACATTTTGGTTCAATTTTAACTAAACGGAAAACTTTCAATAAAAACTACTAACAGTTAATGTAAAACTTTTTTGAGTGCAGGAAATAAAAAAATATATCAAAAAGTAAATAAGATTTAAGTTCGATTGATTTTCGAGATGTTAGTCTAGGTTAGTTGGTTAATGTCCTGTTTTATTGAAATTTCTTTTCAAATTTGCCTAAAAAGTTTGAATTGGTGTCCATTCAAACCCTTCCATTGTAAAGTAGCACCCCATCATCCATGATATTAATTTCTGCAAAAAAAGTTAAAGTTCACATTTGTTAACCAACACTTTAAACCCATTTTTGCTGTTGAATGTGTTGTTTAACTTATGTACAATTTAACTTTTTTTTTTTTTTGCATAAGGAGGTTTTAAAAATAATATAAACTAACCTTGAGACGGTTATACACCTTCGAGAGCTGTTCAAACAGCCAAGCGTTTCTACAAGAGAAAGCGAGACATTCGACTATTATTTTACCTGAAAATGGCTACCTTAACGTTGAGTAGAGTCCACTGCAACCTTAGTGTTCCTCTTAGAAGGGGTAAGCAGCTAATTGCGAAAAGACATAACCTTACTGCCAAGAAAAGATAGGAGGAATTTCAGACTTGCGAACAAAATAATTTGGCCTTACGTTGATGTGCAAACGACTCGATTTGCGCTAAACCTCAGCTCAGCGTCTTCTCTGAAATTAGCCTGTTTTAACGACTTAAGACGGGAAAAATTTGGTGAAAAAACTCTTAGACAATACGTGCCTATCAGAAGACGATCCGGGCAGTATCCAGACCGTTATTATTAGGGCTTCGTAAACCTGTTGGATTAGAGTAAAGTCAGAGTCCAACTTATAGTTAGACCCAAGTAAGTGTCAAGCGTTTTTTTATCTCAAACTTCAAATGTTATATACGAAAGAAACCTTTAGAACGCGAATTCAACACCAGCCGGCTGGACAATCTAATTTGTTTTATTGAAAATGTATTGAAAACTTCACTGACTGATTAGTATATTGTAGCCGTTGTAATGTAATAATTTTGGAGCCAATTAAATTTTGTATGGAAACATACCCAGATCGGCTTTTAGAATGCACCGTAGCTTTATTCTAAAGATTCCTAATTGTCTAGCACTTCGACGAATAGACTCAGATGGATCCGTGTGGACACTTTCTCTTACAGCATTTACAGTCTTTCCAGTGCAAACAAGTCGAGCAAAAGATCTTCGTGGTTCATTGCCAGGAAAATCGTAACTATGCAATTGCATGTTTTTTCTGTTACAGGCCTGTTCTGAAAATCCACGACTCCAAACCACGGGCTTTTACAATCACACGTGGTGTTTTGAAAATCACTCCGTTTTTGTTTCGGCAATTGAAAATCACACCGAGAAACACAAAAAAGGAACACTACAATATCACACGTGTGATTTTAAAAGGCACATGTTATTTGAATTGACGTGATTAGAGTTAAAGTGATTTATAAAACAGTACTGAAAAAAAAAACGCCTGACGCTCTTATTTAGGTAGCTCAGTAACAGGGTTGTCAGATTTTTTTGAGCTCTATCGCCAAACCGGATGTCAGAAATCGCCAAACGTCGATTTTGTTCAGTTTTTGTAAAATTTTCTTTTTTTTTTAATTTAACTTTGCATACAAATAGTATAATTTTTGAGTCAAAAATCGCCAAAAACTGAGAAATAGTACAAAAAAGTCGCCGAAGTAAATTTTGTTTTGTTTCTGTAATTTTTTTTTTAAATAACATAAAATGGAGATCATATATTCATTCAGTTAAAAACTTAAATTAAGTACACTAGTCTATAAGATCGTACACTTCAGCCTCACCGATTTCAATACTGGAGTTTTGACCTTCATACTATTAGAATTACATACATACTATTAGAATTAAATAGTGACTGAATATAAAATTCACTTAATATGTTTTTTTATATTAGTAATGATAACAAAAAATTAAAAGTTGTTAAACAAAATCGCCGAAATAATATAAATGGTTAAAATAGCCAAGTTAATCGCCAGTTATATCTGAAATCGCCATAAAAGTCGCCAGTCGCTAAATGGGAAATCCCATCGCCAAACACGTTTTAAAATCGCCACGTTTGGCGAGAAATCGCCATATCTGACAGCCCTGCTCAGTAAGTTTACTTAAATCGAATAAGTACTGCCAAATTTAGTGTACTTGACGAAAAAAACGGGAACATCAGGCAAACTAAAATATAATTTCCTTTAATTCCAATATTTATTTTGTTTATAATACCACATCTACATAAAACAGTTTTTTGCTATTTCTAGAATTATAATGAGTTTTTGTTTGTGATACTAAAACCATGTAAAATCTCACTTACTATTAATAAAATTAGTGGTTATGCTTATTTGGTCAAATATTTAAACCGTACACTGATGGAAAAGGCGTCATAACGCTGACGTATTTTGACATCAGTTCTATGACAAGTGTCTTCGTTTTTGACCCCATGACGCTTTTCATCATGGTGATGTCAACCTTAACATCACTTGGCCAAAATGTCATCAGGGTCAAAATGAAATTATGTCATCAATGGGATGACACATCGGCATCACAGAAATGACGAACATGTCCTCACAGCGATGACGCAGTAAGATCGGAGAAAGGACACATTAGCATTAAGTCAAAGTGAGAGAATATTATTATTTATTTACCCGTTGCATATGTTTGTTTTACGTTTGTTGAATTACGACCTTTGTTAACAGCAGATCTCTCAATAATATGACACCAGCACCATGCTCCATAAGGTTTTCGTAATCATTCTACTTTAAAAATTTTATTTATTTAACTAAATAATTTAAAAAAATAGAATATAGGAATTTTTGCTTCTTATAATACATTGTAATCATGAAAATAATGTTCATAATATACAAAATGTGGCATCGAATTGATGTCACTATAGTCATAAAATAGATGACACGTAAAAAATGACAAAATTGTACGAAGACATTAGTCATTGGATTGATGTTACTTTTTGCATTATTGATGCCATTTGTAGTAATATTGATGTCACAATTCTGATGTTAGGGCATCATGCATTTTTCTATCAGTGTAGCTTAAGAATATACAATTATATTATTTGGGTTCCGAGACATGGGAATATCTCTAGAAATATGTACTACTGTAAATTAAGTGGGTTCCTTTAGTAATTTAGTGTTTTATGGAAAAGTGGAACTTATCAACTTATTTATTTCGGGTACAGCAAGAAAATATATCGATTAATATGGAGCGAAGTATGTATGTAGATCTAACAAGTTTTTTTTTAAATCTAGAGCATTTGAAAAACATAAATATTTTCATTGATCAGTGATACATGAATTAATTGAATAAAAATTTTTTGAGCACCTTAACAGCTAAATAAAAGTGTATTAAGAGAATTATGTATCGGTTTGATTTAATCCATTTAAGGAGATATTAAACTAAAGAATTTTACATATTACATTTTTTTAAAGTAAACAACTCAGTTAAGTTCAATTAAATATTTTAATCACTTTATTTGCCATATTCAAAATAATTTAATCTATAAAGGAAATCATTAAATTTTGTAATTACAAAAAAACATTTTCAATAAATACTGTGAATTAAATAAAATTCTTAAGCTCGACATAAATCATTGCCCTCGTTTATTTTTATATATTTTATGCGCTTATTTTTTTTATAACAAAAGCGATTAATTGTAAAATAAATGCACTGAATTTTTTGTAAAAAAAAAATAATGAAAACTAAAAATTTTAACAAAAAAAGCTTTCCATTTATGATAAAACTCGCTTTTAAAATTGTTAATTAAATTCCATTTAAGGTGTTTTTGTCGCCACCACCAGCCTCCACCGCCACCTTTTGTCAATCTTCAACAAGCAAGTAGCTCCCATAATTTCGCAGTTAAAACAAGCTCATTAGTATTAAATAGTTTCACCCTATAGTATATAATATAAATGAGAAGGGTAATAACGTTTTAGATAAAGTTTGTAATGTAGCCAAATATTGAATGCTCGCTGATCCATTATTAAATGGATCTGTCTTGACTGCATTTCTATTATGTAACTCTCTTCTGAACTAAAGGCTGGATCGTCTCTTGTCTTAGGCCCACCTCAAACTATAACGATCGACTCATTTTTTTCTGACTGGCTGTCTCTGTGATCGAAATTTTAATTATACATAATTGGATAACATTTTGTATACATATGGGGGATTTCATGGGAAATCGATATCTTCCGATTTGGATGAAACCAAAACCAAGGTTAGTTCTATTGGATAATAGTTTAGACACAAATTTTCAACAAGATCGGTCAAAAAGTTTCTGAGTTAGAGGGGGTCAACGTTTGACATTTTGGCCATACATGTGTTCTTTCTCATCCATGTAACTTATTCACCCTTATTGTGTTTGGCGTATTTAAGATACGCCTACGACAGTTTGGTAATAGATTAAAGAAAAAAGTTCACGTTCTCTTTAATCTATTACCAAACAGTCGTAGGCGTTTTTTAAATACGCCAAACACAATAAGGGTGATTACCTATTGGTGTTAGAAAAATTTGTCCCAAGTAGTTTTTTTTTTTAAATTTAAAACTTTTTTTTTATTCGGAATGTTTTTTTTTGCTCCGAAGAAAGCTTATGTCTTTTCCTTTAAGGTAGTTTTGGTCGCTTTTTGGGATACGAGTGGCTTATGTAAAAAAAAAAATAATTTCTAACTCTAGACGAAGGTTCTTAAATTTTAAGCATTATCCAAACCGGAAGACATCAATTTAAAAATTGGGTCACTTACATGAAATCCCCCATATGTGGGCATTTCCATTTTGACGTGTCGTGATATTTGTACCACAAAATTTAAAAAATTAAATGAAGAAGTCAAATTTGTAAAAAGGGTTTTTATATACGTATACAAAGTAATGAAGTAGCACTTTATTTAGAAAAAAAAAATTACAGCAATCGACGCTAAGGATTTGCAGATATAAGCAAAAATAGGCGCTGGCGTGACGTTAAAAAAACGGAATTGTATTTTGACTTGCATTACAAAACTGAATAAGACTGCGAATTGAGCAAGACGTTTTATATAAAACCTTTTTTAGTAAGATTTGGACTTATATCGATTTATTTTTGAAGCTACCAAATTTAAAAATCTTTGCTCGTTTAAAGGTACATATGGGCATTTTCAGCGAAAATTCTACTTTTTTTTAATATAACGCCAGAATGAAAAAAAAACTTGTATTTAAGAACCATGTTTTTCAAATGTTATCCCTTTTGTTACAAAATGTAGAGCTAGTTGCGCTTTACACCAAAATATAAAAAAGTAAACTTTACATATAAAATTGTTTGAGAAACAATTAAAATTACTTCTGGCGTTACGTGGTCCACAGGTAAAGCATTTGAAATCGGTCCATAAAGTGTAAAACATTTGCTCTAGCGCCCATAAATATATGCTACTTTCCAATTTTTCTTTATTAAACATTTTACATATATTGCACGAACTTTTGGTAATTAAAGACCCTTAGTGAACTTTGATGCAGAAAAAATTCGTTGAACATTTTAACCCTCTTAAGTGCCGTTTTAGTATTCTTTTGTGTAAAAGTTGGAAAAAGGACAAAAAGAACCCCTTAAAATGAGAGTTAGACGGTTAATATATTCTAAGGAAAGAATCGCCATACAATTCTACAGAAGACATCTGAAATAATTTTTTAGCTTAAAAGTACGTTCAGTATATTTTTTTGACTTATTCCAAACGCCTTTTCAAATACTCAAAAACTTCAAGGGCTGAAATTTCGGAAACCTGAGTTAACTTTTCAAAACCCTTTGCAAGATTTGCTCAACCAGTAGTCTAGTTTCATTTCGCATTGCAACTATCGAGGCTGGTTTTTTGTTGCTGTACATATAAATTTAAGTTTAGTTCCACTAAACCAATCTTTAAACATTCACTGATGTGTAAGCCATAATTTCTATAATAAACGCTCACAAAAGTTTACATTTTTCCTCAAAACATATGTCAGAAGAAGTGGTGAAAATACAAACAATTTCTATCGGGTATATTTTCAAAAAACTTCATGTTCGTTTTCTTCACTACGACTTTTTGGCATATGCTCCAAACAAATAATGGGCTGACGATATATATACATAGGTACATAAGTACATACTAAAGCATTTTCCAATGCAATGTATATAATAGTTTCTTAAGAAAATCTTCGAAAGTGCTTGATTCTTATCATCCTTATTACGAGAGGCGTTGTCGTGGTCGTAGTCGTTCGAAATTTTTGGTAATTTCAATTCAAATTTACGACAATGTTACTGCAAAACACATAGAAAGTTTGCCGTATTTTTGTCGTTTACGATCGATTTGCATATTTTACTGTTTGTAGCATTTTTTGCATAATTTGGTTAAAAGAGCCCTTCTTGCAGCATTTTCTAAGTTTTTTTTGCGCATATTTTGCATTTTTGAGGCATATTTTGGCACATGTTAAATTTTTTTAGATACCTACAAAAGCTTTCGCAGCAAAAAAATTTTTTTTTTGCGAAATGTTGGCTTTTATTTTTTTAATATATGGGCATTTCCCCAGAAAGGTCTACCAGGATGAAAAAATAAAATGTTGATTATCATCGTCTTTTATTGTTTTTTATTATAAAAAAGTCTTTGTTCTTATAAAAGAATGGTTTCATAGCATATCTCAGCTATTTTACTTGAGGAAATTGGGCTGGAAACTGGAAAATGTTATATTTTTCTGTATTTTCTACTTTTAAAGACATTTTTATATACCTATTTTACAAGAAAGAAAATATGTTATGTTTACACTCTTTCTTCATAATCTCTCCATTACAATCAATTGTAAAGGGAGTATTTAGTTTTTTGTTTAGGAAATTTTAAGATATTTATGCGAAAATGCGTGGTGATAATAATAAAAAAACATATGGAAAGTCGTACGTTCGCCACCCGTACATTCGCGACCGGTAAATAAGCCAGTTTAACAAAAACCAAGAGAGATATTTTATTAATAATTAGTATTGTGGTTATTTTGTTGAACTATTTATAGTTTTTAATCCAAATTTTTAATATTTTTAATTAAGCTTAAGTTCATGAAATTTAATTTTTATTAAATTATTTTTATGAAGAAAGGAATTTTACAACATGAAAATCAATTAAAATTGTTATTGATAATCTTTCATTCTTGACGTGGCTCGGGCTCGAACCCTGGCCGGCAGGTTACCATGACATGTTTCGATCGCAACCACTCGATCTCCTCAGATGGATTTGCCGTCTTACACTCGCAGCCATCGACGACTGCTGACGTCACTAGTCAAACATCAATCCTTAAACCAAATTGTATTTTAACACTTAAGCCTAATTAAAAATATTAAAAATTTGGATTAAAAACCATAAATAGTTCAACAAAATAACCACAATACTAATTATTGTTAAAGCTAAGGCACGAGCTCTATGTGTACATTTGTCCTTCAAGTTGTGCTGAAAAAAGGTCAACAGAAGAGAGAAAGACAAAGTGAAAAAACAAAAAAATGTACTTGGACTTCAAGAAAAATTCTTGACGAAAGTAAGAAAAAACAGAAGTAAAGGAAAAAACATGTAAAATCAATTAAAATGGATAATCATTCAGGAAAGCAAATTTCGATCTACCAAATGTTAAAATACAATTTGGTTTAAGGATTGATGTTTGACTAGTGACGTCAGCAGTCGTCGATGGCTGCGAGTGTAAGACGGCAAATCCATCTGAGGAGATTGAGTGGTTGCGATCGAAACATGTCATGGTAACCTGCCGGCCAGGGTTCGAGCCCGAGCCACGTCAAGAATGAAAGATTATCAATAACAATTTTAATTGATTTTCATGTTGTAAAATTCCTTTCTTCATAAAAATAATTTAATAAAAATTAAATTTCATGAACTTAAGCCTAATTAAAAATATTAAAAAAAAAAAGAGATATTTTATTTTGTAAATACTGGATGGAGACCTACATTACTACACTTTTAAAATATATTTATCACTTTTGAATATTCCGTTCCATTGCGCAGATTTTTACATTTCACTACTGTCAGCCAAAGTTGACTTCTATTTTGCGTACGTTCGTGACCACACGTTTATAACTCTTATTATGAAAACTTAAACTCGGTGAAATCCATCTTTTGCACTTAACATAGAGCTACCCAAATGCTATCGAATCGAAAAAAGAAATGCTAGGAAAAGTTTAGTTTTCTATATTATTTGTACATCAAAAGCGTACGAACGTACGTTCGTGACCCCAGGAAATGCCCATATGTATATCTGTATACCCAATGTGTTTCTTCAATTTCGCCATCTAAATTTAATTTTTACTCGAAAATTGTAAGACAAAGTAGGTTGTCATTAAAGATAATAAGGGTCCTCATGATATCGTTTATAAGTCTCGTAAACTGTGCAAACTGTGCATTCTTACACCCTCGTAAATGAACTGTCAAAAATTGTATGAGAATTCATTTACACAAACTGCTTAAATTTGCCCAACAATTTTGACTCGTAAACTTGCGCTGTTCAATTGTGCATTTATACAGACAAATTTTTTTAATGCTTACCGCCGTTTTCAATGAAAACTTCAAGTGTAAATAAATCACAAACAATAAATTCTTGTAATAATATAAGCATATTAGTCTTTTGGCTTTCTTTATGCATGTTTAAAAACAAATTTCATTTATAATTTACAAATTTCAAGTTTTTTATTATATTTTTAATTATTTTTTTTTAATATATTTTTTATTGACGTTTCTGATTGAAATGACATTAATTGTTTAAAAATACACAAAAATTAAAAAGGATCTTCATGAAACGAGTCTCGCAAGTTTACCCATTTGCACAAATGGTAATTTTAAGCAATATCATGAAGACCCTTAATGTTTTTTTAAACTTTAAAATTATAGGTGTATATGAATGAGCAAAAATTAAGGAAAAAAGCATTTATATACGTTTTTGGCGATGTGTGAAACACATAGAAATCTGCACCAATCTTTTATTATACCGATTAAATTAGAATCAATCTTTAAAGTGTAGATAGTTTGATAAACTTTGATACATATTCCCCATAAAAACTTCTTTTCAAATTAGACTCTTTGTGTCCGTTAACCATCTAATTTTATTGATATTAAGATCAAATTCGCACAAAAATTATTTTACTGCAAATTAAATTCTTTTCAAATTTAAATCAGTTCACATTTGCTCAAAGCTTTTAAATGTTAACATTAACAAACAATTTAGCGACAGTTCCTAAAATCCCTTTAAGACAAAAAATCTTATATGGATGTTAATATCTAGATAATATTCGGCACAAATAACACTTATATGAATTTTACCCTCTAAACATAGCTTTGGTTTTGTGAGACGATGACTGCTCGTTGTTTATAAAAATACTTTGGTGTATGGGCTTTACAGATTATAATTTTAGGATTGTTTTTATTAAATAAAAATGTTATTAAATTACAGAAAATTTTTTTTGAATTTCTTGGGCCATATTTTTTAACAATTTTAAGGGCATATTTTCAAGTTCTTACTGCATATTTAATGTGCATAAAACGTGTTTTTTAGAGCATATTTCTGTTTCCCTGCTCATAACAAAGCCGAATATTTTATCCTCGCACGCATATTTTATACTAAAATTAAGCTCCCACTTTTTACTAGTTCTCGATTTTTTTTTAATCTAAATTCTAGAATTTTTTTTTCGAATAAGAACACTATGAACAACAAAAGCTTGTGCTGCTCATTCTTAGATGTTGTGCAGGGTATTCAAAAGTCGGCTTTCTCTATCTACATTTTCTTATTTGTTATTTTTTCATTGTTTTTTTCTGCTTAAATTATTTGTGCAATGACATTTAGGCATAGAATAGACGTTAATAAACAATTTCATTTAATAACGTTTGCAATTGTTTTTTGAAAATTTGTTACGTTGACTATTTTATTTTGTTTTGTGTCAGTTACACATCTGTGAATTTGTTTTTTTTTAATTTTCATGAACAAGTTCGTACCTTAATTGTGTGGGAAAATTTAAAATTATAAAAATAATATATGCATGGATGTATGTATGAATGTATGTATATGGACTGGCACTATTTGCAACAAAAATTCATCTCCAAATGTAAGTACATACATATGTACATATGTATGTATATATGTTTGTAATTTATACTTGGTACAAATAAATCTGGTTTTAATATTCAATACTGATTTCGGTAATCAACCAGTGTAAATAAATTAATTACGTTGCAATAAAAGTGTATATCAATTGTTTAATTTGTTTAATTGAAATCTTGATGTAAAAGTGATGAACACAATTGCAACTTTGCATGCTTTTATTATCCTACTAGCGTTCTAAGCTTCAAACAATGTTGCCGATTCCGCCATTTAGTGGCTCGATTTAGCCATTTTTCATCTCGTTAATACCCTTTGTACACTTGCATACATTTCGGAGGAACGCATGGAAGATGTTAAAAATGTGAAATACGAGTTCACACTTGAAACATATAACATCTATATATATATATATTTATTCCTTTTATTCCTAGGAGGAACATAGGGCCATAACAAAGTTATTCCATACTATTCTATCTAAAGCTATATATTTAATTTCATTTCAACTTCGACCAGCACTAGCCGCTTCTGTTTCAACAAGTCTTCTCCACGTATTTGATGGTCTTCCTCTTCTACGGCTTCCTTGTGGATTCCAATCCAGTGCTTGTCTGGCTATGTCATCATGTGGCTTCCTTAAGGTGTGTCCTATCCACCTCCATTTACGCAAGCATATCTCCTTCTGAATTGTTAGCAGCTTTGTCAACTGCCATAGTGTGTTATTAGAAATTACCGCTGGCCAGAAAACTCGTAAGATTTTTCGAAGGCATCGATTAATGAATACTTGTAGAACCTTTTATTCAGCTGAGGCAGCGTTCCACGTCTCGCAACCGTAAAGAAGGACAGATTTCACATTGGAGTTAAAAATTTTAACTTTTGTCTTCCTAGAAATAAGCGGAGAGCTCCATACCTTTTGCAATGCTCCATATGCTGCGCGTTCTTTCTTTATACGAGAATTAATATCTTCTCTTGTACCTCCGTTGTTATTAATAATGCTGCCTAAATAACAAAATGAGCTTACTATTATAATTTCAGCACCAGAAATAGTAAAGTTCTGGGGTGGATTAGCGTCAATACATAAAATCTTAGTTTTTGCTATATTGATCTTTAGACCTGATTTTGCAGCATAATCTTTAACAGCTTGCAACTTCAAAGATAGATCAGTATGCTTATGAGCTAAAAGACAAATGTCGTCAGCGTAGTCTAAATCACCCAGACTTCCTTGCATACCCCATTGAATACCGCCAGACTCCTTCATTACGTTATTCATCGTCACGTCCAGTACTATATTGAAAAGCAGCGGAGACAATACGCCGCCTTGTCGCACTCCAGTCAGAATCATCACTCTTTCTCTAACTTGATCTTCATGCATAATTCGGCAACTGGTGTCGTTATATAACCCCTTGATCATATTAATCATTTTTTGGGGAACACCTTTGCAAACCAATGCCTTCCAAATAGCCTCATGTTGTAGGGTATCAAACGCTCTTTCAAAATCTATAAACCCAAGGTATAATGGAGTTCTGAATTCAACAGATTGTTCCACAATGATACGAAGGCTATTTACGTGATCAATGCCTGATCTGCGAGGACGAAATCCAACCTGTTCTCTACGTAACAGAGGTTCTAAAGAATCTGCGAGCCGCTTGCTAATCTAACATCTAACATCTACTATCAATAAAAAATGTCACCACTTCTGAAAAAAAAACTTTTATTTTTTTTAAATACTTTTTTTCTACAAAAGTGCCAACATTTCAAAAGATAACACCAAAATGTATTTCTAATTCATTTCGTTTTATAATTTTAGCAAAATAAGGCTTGAAAAAAAGGAAAAACTTGAGAAATGGTAACGCTGCTTTCAAAGACACTTCCATTTTGTCATTTGACCTTTCTAGTGATGACACTAAAAGAATCGAAAAATGTAAAAGGGAACAAAATGAGATAGTAACATTCTGTAAAAATTTTGATTTTTTTCAAAATTTTTCGTTTGTATGGGATGTACCGCGCCCACTTCTTAAATCCAGCCCACTTTTTAGCAGAGGTTGCGTTTTAATAACCATCTATTTGTATTAAATTTTGACTTTTTTACAGAATTCTATTTTTTACCACGCCCACTTATCTAATCCCGCAAGCTATTTGTACCAAATTCGGAAAGTTAAGCTGTTAACGTTCTCTAGATACACAAAAACTGGAAACGTTGCCTATTGCCATTCTTCAGATACACGAATACTATATTGTGTTTGTATGGGAGTTGCCACGCCCACTTATCCAATAACACCCACTTTGCGACGAATTTTGTGTATAGACAAACCAGCAATGTTTATTAATTTTGAAAAATTTTATTCCTTTCGTTCTATAGATATAAAGAAATATATTTTGTACCACGCCCACTTCTTCAATCCCGCCTTCTTGTTGCCAGATGTAATGCATTTTCATCGAGGCTATTTGAACAAATTTGGAAACTTTTACTGCTATGCTTGTCCAGATATACAAAAATCTGTTTTGTATGTGGATTAGAGTTGCCACTCCCACTTCTCCAATTGGCAACCAAGATATTTGTAAACTTTAGCTCTTGCCGTTTTCCAGATATACAGAAATCTATATTGCCTTTGTATGGGAGGTGCCACGCCCTATTAAAATATAAAAAATATAGCTTTTATTATCAGATTTGCTTCAACGACGTTTGTGACGCTTACAAAAATATATCTACTTTACGCATTCCACACATCAATTCATTTTACACGTATGTACATGCCACTTGCTGCGAAAAACTAAAAAGATTCTACTTTTTTGACAGCTGCGGAGGGTAAGAAGAAGAGTAGAACGTGTGGTGTGGACTTCCACCTAATAAAGGACTATATGTTTGAATTAACTGATAGGAAAACAGCTTGTTTCCCTATTGTTTACTATAAGGATTACCAAGGCGCACAATATTGTTAGGGATTGCTGTTAGGTTTTAACCGAAATCGAAACCGCGGTTTTAATGCCTAAAAACCAAAAACCGACCAAAAAACCTCGGTTTTAGCTTTTATACATAATTATACAAATTATACATAATACTCGTGCTTCATATAAAAAAAACTTTATACCTAACAGCCTGGAACACTGGCAAGGTATTTCAAAATTCTTTAGATTTAAAATAAGTACTAAGAACAACAAATGTTTCTTTTTTAATAAAAGTACGTGAATTGAAACAAATATAAAAATTTTATTACATACAAAAATATATATTTGTGTGTAGTTTTACTTGGATATTTTCAAAACCGAACCGAAACCGACCGGTTTTAATCATTTTAAAACCGAAATCGCGGTTTTACATGTTTACGGTTATAGCAAACTAAATATTGTCATATGACCTGGTTATTTTGTATCGCCAAAAATTAATACGAATAATTTGGTTTGAATTGTGAAAATAACACAAATAAGACCACTATTTTGTTAATTTAAACGCCTTATATTAAGATTTCGACACGAAATATATATTTTTCTAATGTTTCGAAATTAGACAAGAATATTAGTCTTTTAAAGTGTTTGTGTGTATGGAGCAAATCGGACCATTATTTATTTTAGGCCATACAAAGCATCCTCCTTCTTAGGTGGCAATAACGTTTTTTATTATGCTTTTAAAACAATTATTTTTCAATATTCACCACCCCTGGTGAAAATTAGCATTTATAGTTTGACACCTTTTTAACGTAATTTTATTTTCCTAATCTAAAAAAGGAAAACGAAAAACTTATAAAAAAAAAAAAAAACAACAATTCAACAGGTAGAAAACTAAAAAACTATACTGAAAATGTAATAAACCAATGTAAAAGAATTGAAAAATAAAAATTGTTGAAAACATATTCAAAATTATTCTCACACAAAGAATATATGTACTTCTCACCTTTAATGCTTTCCTTAAAGCAAAGTAAATATAATGAAGGAGGCCCGTAGTCTCAAAAAATAAGTTTTGTGTGAATGATAAATAAAATGATAATTTAGAGTAAAGAAAATGTATGTATAGCTGCCGTTAGTTCGTAAAAGGTGATTTTGGTGTAGGTGGAAAATTAACACCCGGGTTGTATAGTAAAATTATTGTAAAAGTAGTTTATCTTTCATTTTTTTTACGCCATTAATCTATAACAATGAATATTAAGTTTGTATATAAAATGTAATCACCAAAGATTTGAGTTTTTTTTTTAACTGCAAAAGTAACCTAAATAAGTTATATTGAAAACAGTTCTAGTTCTACCTATTATTTATAACAAAATATCAAAATTAATGAGTGAGTTTAATGCATTTCATTTGAACTATTGAATGACTGGATTTTAAGGTATGATTAACATTATTATACCGCTAGTTGTGAAAGAGGGCATACTAAGTTTGTAATTCCGTGTGAAACATTTTTAATATTCATCTAAGATCCCATAAAGTAGGTGACACGAAATAAGGCCTGATTAAAAAAAAAAATAAAATACAGCCCTATGCAGTTTTTTGCAGTCAAAACAGTCTTGCATATTTTTATTTCAAAACTGTTTTTTGAAATTATATACTGCAGTTTTTTCCCCACTTTACTCAAATAATACAAAGAAGAATTTAATTACAATATATTTATAAACAATTTTTCTAATGCAGTTATGTCCAGCTCACATGTACAATGTGCGAGCTTTTAAAAAAGAGCTTTTGCGCTTTCACATCGACGAGAGCACAACAGCCAATCAGATCGCGATGACAACAACGCTTTCTACTTACTTTGCAAAGAAATAACAACAAATTGTAAGTACATACTTAGCAAAGAACCAACAAACAAAGAAACAAGCTTTCAAAGCTGTTCACCGCATATGCAAATATCTAAACTTGTGTGTTTTAACGACATTGTTCTAATGCAAAAATGTTATCATTGTACTTCAATGAAAATTTATTATAAATACATACACAAATATGGTTCTTCTATGGTTGTTTAAGGAGCTTTCAGAAGTTCTCTTTCCATAACAATAGTTTTTTTTTAGAAAATTGTCAGTTTTTGTAAAAAAATATGGCAACACTGATCCGAAGTGGGAAAACCCCAATGAAATAAAACCCAAATGCAAAGGCAATCTTATCTGCTTAGCCGACCTTCGGTCGGGTCACATTTGGCAGCGCTACAATTGAGCAAAAAAGTTCATTATTAAGAAAATAAGGCCCAATTTCGGTTAGCCGAAGGCCGGCTATGCTGAAAAGCTTTAGTAAGCGAATCCGTTGTTTGTTATACCATAGAGGAGAAAAGGTTTCCGTGTCGTAAAATTAAGCCCATTACAGTTTCCTAGGTCTATAATTTACCATAGGCCCTATATAAATCTTATTCTCAAGAATCAGCTAAAAAAGCCTCAAAACGGTGAAATTTTTTTGGATAAAACAACTTAAGACACGAGCCCCAAATTGATTTACTAAAGCTTAAAATAAGTTTTTGTTCAAAATTTCCCGGAAATCCCTCAATTTATTGCCCGGAAAGCTGGAATAAATTGCAAGCTTTAGTTAGACGTTCGGAAACGGAAATCATTCCGTATTTTGGTGCTGCAGAAAATGAAGAAAAAATTTTTCGGAATGAAACCATTTTTGTTTTCATGAACGGAATGGGAGTCTTCTGTATCTGAAAGGCCAAAAAACTATCGAAATATACTTTTTATCAATAAACAAATATGTTTTCTTCGATTCCTGTATAAATCACACTGCCTTTCGGGAATGTCGGTCCATAATTTACCATTAGCCCTATATAAAACCGCCCAAGCAGAAAATACGACTCTTCTAAATATTATGTACCGCCACAACCCTGTAAATTCAAAATTGTGACTCTACCAAAAATATGGTACCATGACAACACTGTAGATACAAAATTAGAACCTTAGTTTTTTAATACCGTTTTTAAATAAGATTCGAAACCGGTACAACACCCTAAATACAAATATACGACTTTAGTTTTTAAAGTCGTATTTACCATAAAACTATACCGCTACCACACTGTTTATACAAGAATTAAACCTTTATTTCCTAATACCGTGTTTATAATAATTCTATACCGCTACAACGCTGTATATACAAAAATATAGTCTTATTAATTTAATAGTGTCATATTAAAATGAAAACACAAAAACTATTTTAGGTTAGAAAATATAAAAATTTTTGCTTGTTTATTTGGCGAATTTAATGTAACAATATTGAAAATAAGAGTCGGAAGACGGTTCTGACTACGTTGTAAATTCGTGAATCCAACATTGTAAATTTAAATTTACAGTACTGTGACAACACTAAAAAGAAGAGTCGGAAGACGCACATTTGGCGTTATCATTTTAATATTGTGACAACATTGTAAATTCGGTAAACAGTACGCTGTATTGATGTTGATAGTACCCCTTGCAACGTCGGCACAGCGTCGTGGTGATTGTCTTTTTCTGCCTGGGCGACTATTACAAAACACTTTAGTACACCTATGATCGTTACGAATCATTATATTGTTTAATAGATCCCACATGATATGTATATACTCCTGTCATATTCTTACTCTCAGTGAAGAATGTCACAGATTCGGCCCAGCCGAATAGAGCAATTTTAGTTGTTTTCAACTGTCATTTTCGTTCAAAATTTACTCATTGAATCATTACAAATGCAATATGATAAACAAATAAATGTACATTTTGTCGAATAAATACGAGTAAATACAAAAAAGTTAATGTTTATTTTTATAAGTACATATTTCTTATTTAATATTATTACCATACTACACAGTTTGACTGATAAGAAATTGAACACATTCTACTTGTAGATTATTCATGATTTTAAAAAGGGAAGTTAGAAAATCTACTGATAACCTCTGTTATGACAATAAATAAGGGGGCCACTTTGATAATTTGATTCTATTATTTGGTTACTGTCATTTAATTTGTAAACTATTTTCAATATTTAAATTCTAAGATAATGACCTTTTGACAAAGAGAAAATTAAGGTAAATAGGTTAGGTCTATTAACTCTTAGGAACTAGTAGTTACTTGTATTATTTTCACACAATTTTAACTCCTTTAAAAAAACAAATGGTTTTAAAATGCTCAAATATTTTATGAAAAATTCAAAGGTTCTTTATTTTTCTGAATACAAACTTTAAAACGATTTTTAAAACTGACATACGGTCAACTTCTAAAAATCAATTTCCAGTAAAATTTAAATCGAAAAAAATTTTAAAACGATGCTCTTTCGAAAGTTTTATATACTTTAAAATTTAATTTCTCTTAAAAAAGTCCTTAATGCCCCTATTACGGTTTACAAATCAACTCAGTTGAGTTGAAATTAAAACAACTGCTAACAGCGTTGCCAGAATAAAATAAATAATATACAGATACACAATATCGTATGAAGCATACAGAGAAAGGGATCTACTTGAAAAGATTATGAAAGGTGCAAGGAGAGTGTCACAAGTGTCATTCGTACTACAGAACAGCGACGAATAAGCCAAAGGCCTGGGTTTGTGAATTGAACAATCTCCAACTCAAACGTGGGTTCACAATTTTCCAATTGTATGGCATAATATGCTGATATAATTATTTTTGAAACGGTCGCTATTTAAAGCCTTTCTTCGTTTCAATTCGTTAATTAACGTTCAACAGCATAAGGAACACAATTGATATGAAGATTTCGTTTTAAAATGTTTGTAGAATTTTTCAGTGATTGCCAAACTTTGATGTAGCTGATATATTTGTTTTTTGTTTGATAGCTTAAATATGGGCATTTCCCCAGAATGGTCTACCAGGATGAAAAAATAAAATGTTGATTATCATCGTCTTTTATTGTTTATTATTATAAAAAAGTCTTTGTTCTTATAAAAGAATTTTTTCATAGCATATCTCAGCTGTTTTATTGAGGAAATTGGGCTGGAAACTGGAAAATTTTATATTTTTCTGTATTTTCTACTTCTAAAGACATATATAAAGGGTGGCGCATAAGTAACGTTAAGATTTATTCAATGTATAACTCTTTTCTTTCTGCTTTTATTTAACGTTGGCATTTATTAAAATTTAGAATATAGTTTGGAAATATGTTCACATTATGTTTTAAAGATAATATCTTTCAAATGTAGCCCATTGTTTGATTCTACCTGAAGTGCTCTTTCCAAAGCATTTTCCATAACTTTTCTTAGAATTTCAGGTCCCAGCGCCCCCACTTCTTCTCGGATATTGGCCTTAAGTTGTTGGATGGTTCTAGGCTTATTGGCATATACCTTACCCTTTAGGTAACCCCAAAGAAAAAAATCGGGAGCCGTTAAATCAGGCGAACGTGGTGGCCACTTAAAATCAGAAAAACGTGAAACTCGTTGTTTTCTAGGCACAATTCTTGAAAACGGCGACTATATTGAATGCGTTCTTGTGCATCATTTGGTTTTAACTCGTGAACCAATTGCATCTTATATGGGAAAAGATGTAACATATGTAAAATTCTTTGCAAAGACCGCCTAGACATCCCTAACTGCTGAGAACGTCGCCTGGTGGAAGTTTCGGGGTTTTCCTCAATACTTGCTTGCACTCGAGCAATGCTCACTTCATTTCGAACTGCACGAGGTCTTCCAGCACGCGGAAGATCACAGACAGCCCCTTGTTGCCCAAAACGCTGAACCAATCGGTAAATTGTTGGAGCGCTAGGAGCATTTCGAACATGAAAGAAATTTCGATATGATCTTTGTGTCTGAATAATCGAATGCTGACTTTCAAAGTAAAATTGAACAACTTTGGTTCTTTGTTCTGTGCTAAGCCTTTCCATCATAAATTTCCCAAGTATTATTTAGTTAATTCTGTAAAGAGACGAAAAAAAAGACTTAAATTAAAAAATGTATTCACTGATCAAATCTTAACGTTACTTATGCGCCACCCTATATATATACTTATTTTACATGAAAGAAATATGTTATGTTAACACTCTTTCTTCTAAATCTCTCCATTACAATCAATTGTAAAAGGAGTATTAAGTTTTTTTGTTAAGGAAATTTGAACACATTTATGGGAAAATACGTGGTGATAATAAGAAAAAAAAAACATACGGAAAAATCGTACGTTCGCAAACGGTAATTAAGCGAATTAAACAAAAACCAAGAGATATTTTATTTTGTAAATAAGACCTACATTAATACACTTTTAAAATAAATTAATTACTTTTGAATATTCCGTTCCATTGCGCAGATTTTTACATTTCACTACTGTCAGCCAAAGTTGACTTCTATTTTGCGTACGTTCGTGACCACACGTTTATAAATCTTATTATGAAAACTTAAACTCGATGAAATCCATCTTTTGCACTAAACATAGAGCTACCCAAATGCTATCGAATCGAAAAAAAAAATGCTAGGAAAAGTTTTGTTTCCTATATTATTTGTACGAACGTACGTTCGTGACCCCAGGAAATGCCCATATAATATAATATTTCAGTTTTATTTAAAGTTAATTAAACAAAATTTCATATAAAATTCGTCTTATAAACCTGTTATAAGCATGGTATATTGTTTATGAATAAGGCCTTAAATGTTCAGCTGCTTTTAAACAAGGCTATTTAATATTTTCAAAACCTGTGATGATTTTTTTGCGAAAAACTCGTTTTATTTTGCTGCAAAGAAACATGTTCTGTGAAAAACACTCGTTGTGAGACGGCAATGTTAACGCCACATAATTTTTGCTTGTGATATTAATCAGTGTGTTGGAATGTCTTTAAGGGGGAAAATTGCTTAAGGCCGTTTTGCACTTTTACACAAGTCTTGCGTATTTTGACGAAAATGCATCTCTGATCTAATTATTGTTTAAAAAATTTAAAAACCAAAATAACAACTTATCATGACAGGGTTGTATTTTTCTCAAAATATGTACGTTAATACGTATTTCAAAAGTTTGAAAAATTTTATTATTACACTAAATAGTTCGTAATTTTCAAGTTTTTGCAAAATAAATTATTTCTGACTATGAAACAAATGAAGCAAAAATGAATACTCTTTGAATTTACAATATCATTTATCATTTAATTGGGTTAAATAAAATATAATTTCAAAAAAAAAAAAAAAAACTACTAACTAAATGGTTAGCTAATATTTCATTTCGCAAAAATGTTTATGTTTATGTCTTTAAAAAAAAATCGATTATTTTACAATTTCGAACAGGATGTCTCGTTCGATTATAAACAAAATTTCAAATAAACACTCAACGTTTTATGTAAACGGCGCACAGTGGCTGAAAATCGTTTTTCATTGGCCAAAAATCTGTAACTTTTGAACCGAAGGAGATATTTTGAAATTTTTTTTAATCGACAGTTAGATTCTTAAACTTTCTTCAGTTTAAATTTCATTAAAATCGGTTGAGTAGTTATTGAGGAATTTAAGCAGTGTTGCCAAAACTTGGTGGCCAAAAATGGCTAAATTTAGGGCAAAAAATGGCTAAAAAATGGCTAAAAATGGGCTAGAAAAGATTTTTTAAATAAAAACACATTAAAATTCAATAACAGAACAGAAATAATTAATTTAAAGTTGTTAACGATGAAATTGTGAGTTAAGATCAATTTGTTAAATAAAAATAAACGTAAATTAATATTATAATAAATTAATATTAAAAAATTAAATCATCGAAAAATTTGATGTCGTTATTGTACATCTCATAGGAATCACACATTAGTTTCAAATAATCATAAGTTTTAAATAATTTTAAGGTAAATCATAATGACGACAACATTTACCCAACCTTTAGAGTCCAGATCTACAATAAAAAACAAGTAAGAAAGTATAGTCGGTTAAACCCGACTTTATGATACTCTACACCACATTAGAACCTTTGTACCAAATTTTATCAAATAATCTCTAAATTGCGACCTGTACTTTGCGCGCAAGGTTTACATGGTCAGCCAGCCAGCCGGACAAAAATCGTAAGTTCGACTCAGAAAGCGATTCTGAGTTAATCGGTATACGTAAAGGTGGGCTAAGGACCAATATTTTAAGGTATTACAGACATCAGTACAAACGCATAGTACCCTCTCCAATACTGTGATGTTGGTATAAATATTTATGGTAAAAATGTTTACCTAATTGATAAAATCGAATTAACGGTTGCTTAATGTAACCTATTTCTCCAATTTCTGTTAACGATGTTTTCTTGGCTAAACACCCTCTCTACTTCAGCATTAGACCATGGAAGTGAGAGCAACTTTATAGGCAATTCTGAAATTTCTAAAACAATTTTGTTACCGCCTGCATCCCTTAATTGAAATACTTGCAACCAGAAAGAAACAGCGTTTTATAAATTTAATAGTGGAATACTGTTCCTTTATTTTAAAAGATGTTTCAGCGTCATAGTTTATAGCGATTTTCAACATTTGTAAAAGTTGTGATTTAAATTAAAGGCGTTTTAATTGTTCAAAATTTTTATATTAATTTTATAAATTTTATGGCTAAACAAGTTGAAAAATGGCTAAAAAAAATGGCTAATGGCTAAAATCATTTTTTAATGGCTAAACAGGGTGAAAAATTGCTAAATCTAACCACTAAATGGCTAAATTGGCAACACTGAATTTAAGGTCAAAGTGGAACTTTAAATTTTTTTTTAATTTAGCGTGCAATATGATTTCTTTTAATTCTTTTAATTATTTCAAAATGTAATTTTTTGATTTAAATAATAATCATTAACATTTTTTGTAATAATGGGACACTCAAAAAAACATAAAAAAAAAATAGTAAAATCCACTGGAAATGTTGCTATTATTGCTGAAAAATAAACAATTTTTTGCTTTCAAATTTGTTTACACTTATTTATTCTTATTTATTAAAACATTTCATACATATGTGGATAATGTATGAATAATAACAGCAATATATTTTAATAGCTTTTGTAACAACTTGAGCTTCTATTTATTATTATTTTTTTACTAATACAATGTCTGTCTTTGATCTAATGAATTATAATTATTGTTCATTTAATTGAAAGATTGATTGCAAATATTCCATATTTTGTTCTGTGTTATTTCTGTTCTTAAGTAGTTTTTTGACTTCTTCATCTAAATCCCGATGTTCCACTTTCCATTGATTTCGAATACTGGAGATAAACGGATCTGACGTTGCCAATAATATATTAAATATATCTTCATTAGTGGAATTTCGTGAAATTTTTCTAGTATTGTGCTCTCTATAAAATCTGTAATCCTTATTCCTTTTTTCCTGAGCTTCCTCTGATAAATCTCCAAGTGGCACCAACTGATATTTAATGACATATTCTCCATGATAAAGGATTTTGTGAACTGTAGCAGACATATTTCTCCATGGGTACTTGGTTGTATATATTTTTGCAGTTTCCTTAGCAAAATCTCCAAATTTTCTAGAGCCGATTTCTTCATTGCACGCAAGTACTTCTAGGATTATTTTAAATCTAAAAATTAGGTTAAAATCAACACCTGTTATTTCAGATGCTGTTTCTGGATCTGAAAAGAATCTTCTTGCGGTATTGCCATCATTTGTATTGCCTGACCCTTGTTTCGGCTGATCTATAATCAACCCAAATTTGCGATATTCATCTTGAACATGTTTCCTTTTTGAACTTCTTAATTCCTTGTTGGTTTCGTTGTTTCTTATTGATCCTGAAGATCCGAAATCCAAATCATAACTGATTTTAAGTATGTGTTCCTTAAGTCGTATTCTTGCATGTAGTGGTGATAATCCAAATTCATATGCATCAGTATTATCTAATGATTTTGTCGGGACTTGGTTTAATTGGCTTGATGTTGCATGGCATTTGATGCAGCTGGATGCAGCCTTCGTGTTAGTCAAAGCCTGGCCTACTTTTCCATCTATCATTGTTAGCACTAATTGGTAGCTAACTTCAATTTGCTGCCCATCTAAATCTAACTGTAATGGCTGTAGCATTGCAATTTGGGCATTGATATCACTAACTTCGTTATTAATGGCATCATGAGTTTCTTTTTTTAATTCAAATTTTATAGGTCTGCAATATTTCGTAGAAGATGGTGTCTCATTTTTCCAAATATCCTTTGTTTGCGTTGTACTTGTCGAAGGCTCTGAATCTTCCAAAATCTTTTTTAATCGCAATGGTACAAATGATACCATGAACATATCTGAGTCCGAAATATTTTCACATACTACTTGTTTGTATTGTTTTTGTCCGGAAGAACCATCACATCCCCATTTACAAAAAAGAATTAACTTTGTGTTTCCATATTTCTTTAACTCATTTCATTTTATTGATTGTAGCAAGCGTTCGGATGTGTGATCAAGTAGAGATTGTAGTTGTACCTCTGCCGAAATTGATGTGATTGTAATAGTGTCCTATAATGGCAAAAAGTCCATTTTAGCAGATGTTATGTGATGATATGCTGGATACAGATTTGAGCCTTTTTCAATCGCACGCAATCTGAGCTGTATATATTGCTGTTTTGTTAATTTCAAATCCAGAAATAATGCTAATGCCTCCTCATTTGTGAATTGTTTTGCATCGCTTGGAGTTGGTATACTTTTAAGAATCCGTTTTGTTCTCAATGGACTAGCTTTAACAATGGACTAGCTTTTATCCACTTTTGTCAATTGTTTCTGTGACCGCAATTGATGTAGGAAAGTATCTTGAATATTTTCATATCCGATTTCTTCATTTATATCCTTAAGCTTCCGCCTCTTGGATCTATCGCTACAGTTGTCCAGCGATTTTTGTGGTCTCCCACGTGTGTTTTGATTTGAAATTTCTGAAGCGATCTGGACAGAAAGTTCGTTCTCTAACCAGTTTGCAAAGCTCTTATAAAATCTATCTATCTATCTATCTGTTACTTCTGCAAACATTTTTGCGGAATAAAAAAAATTGTAAAAAACAATTTAAAAAAAATTTTTTTTTTCTGAGTAATTTCATTAAAATTAAAAAAGTGTTAAACAGACGGGTCCAAACGGGTACAAGAATATACAGGGTAAAAGAAAACACTTTCACCTTTCTATCAGTGGTTTCACCTTCTTGGTCCCTTTTTGGCCGCAAAAGTTCTATTGTACTAAAGTTGAAATTTGACAAAAATATAGTAGTTTAGAAATTTTTTTTTGAGTAATTTCATTAAAATTAAAAAAGTGTTCAACAGACGGGTCCAAACGGGTACAAGAGTATAAACAGGGTAAAAGAAAACACTTTCACCTTTCTATCAGTGGTTTCACCTTCTTGGTCCCTTTTGGGCCGCAAAAGTTCTATTCTACTAAAGTTGAAATTTGACAAAAATATAGTAGTTTAGAAAAATAGCATCTCAAATATAAATAACACAACAGTCGCAAATATTACCTATATAAAGATAACAAGACTACCAACCTAGCAGAAAAGCAAGCAGGTCATTATCGCTTATAGTTTTTGTGCAATGATAATTTCTTTCGGATTAAATATTAAAAAAATACTTTTTTCTGAATTAAAAAAAAAAAGTTGTGTTTAACAACATGTCACACCCACAATTACCAATATTTTGACCAAATTTTTTGGCTACCTTAGTTTTAATATGCTTACTATTAAATCAAATTAAAATTTTTGAAATCGGTGACAAACAAAAATTGGACTTTTGGCCAATGAAATAAAATTTTCAGCCACTGTGCGGCGATCAAGACGGATGGTCGTGCAATTTTCTTGCAACTTTGTTAAAAGATGGATTCGAGAATCGAATGAAAAAATGTTTATTTATTATTTACACATTAAATGATTTAAATGCAACAAGAAGTCCAGTTGAAATCAGAAAAACTTTAGATTTAACATAACTGAAGAACAAATTATAGTGTTTTTGGATATAATCTGATTTAAATGTTTTTTTATGCGGGTGTTGAATGAAAAACTTCTGATGTTTGGGCGTTTTTATGTTTTTGAATTTTTTCATTTTTATTTTCAGATTTTAAAATGCTACTTCTAGACTCGCGTTTATGTTCAAAAGTAATTTAAATATGTATTAAATGTTGCATTTTATGTATACCCAACTGCATTTTTTATATTTCTATGTTGGAGCAGTTTGTCTGTTTGTTTCCTTTGATTATGAATGAGGTGATGAGCGTTGGAAATAAAAAAAACCACAATGTTTATAATTCAATTATAGCAACCTACACACAAAAATAAAGAAAATTAATGTATAAGAAATTATATATTTTTTAAAGTTTTAAACGCAAAAAAAAACACAGACAACACACACAATAAAACGAAACCGAAAACTGAATTCCGTTTAGCGTTTTTTTTTTTCAAACTTAATATAAAAGGAAGGCGGGTTATTCGTATAGAGAAGTAATTTTGGTTTTATAAATATACATTTTTTATTTTTTTTTTTTTTTTAATAATAACATTTCGTTTTTACGTTACTTGGTTAACGTTAAATCTTGTTACGGTTTGTCGTAACGTATTGTTGTAAACTTGCTACCTTTATTTATTCTGGCAAATATGATATTCATCGCTCAGACACTAAATTTTTGTTGCTGAAATTTTTTTAAATTCTGCTTTGAAATTATACAAACTATAGTTTTTTATGTAAACAAAAATTTTTTACTAGCAATATTTGGAACAATCGCGCTACAAAAGCAGTGTTGTTGTAGAGTTGTCCTCACCTTCTAGTGAATTCGCCTTGATTTTATATATTAAAACAAATACACCAACCCCCAACTTCAAGTTGACAATTGTGAGAATAACAAAACAAAACAGAATTGCAGAGTACAAGAAACTAAGCACCCCTCCCCAATCTTTTGACCTCTCTCACCAATAAACTCAAGAACTGCTGCAACAAAAATCGTAAGTCTGGACAATGTCATAGGAATAAAAATCGGTATTGCTAGCTGAAACTCAATGAAGCTCAATAAATGGCGACATTATATAACAAAAATTGAATAAAACCAAACTTTATCCTCATTTATAAACTTGAAGAATTTCAAGACTTTAATGTAGATTTTATTTGAACTTCTTTAAGATTCACTGATCAGTTAGTGAGATTCGTAAAGAGAAAAACTCAAATATGTAATAGAAATAAGATTGGCATTCAAGTAAACGCGATTGAACATTTCTTTTAAACTTACCAACGCGTAGCCACATTAGAATGCAAAAATCCATTATGCTGGTCTATACCATGCGTTATACGCTTTTTCGCATCCAACGCAGCTCTCATAAAAGTAAAATCTTTGTTGTAGCAACTTACATACACAATAACGTGTTGGCTTCTAAATGATCAATCGTTGCTGGGCAGACCCCTGCGCCGTTGGATTTTATCGGCGGCGGCGGCTGACGCTAAAAATACTCGACGCGGCTCGAAGCCAGCAGTTAGCCGAAAGAATATTAAATAAACACTTGTGTGTACATTAGGGTTGGAATAGTGCACGACTTTTTTTAGTAAGCTAAAGCGTTTTTGAGTTATGCGAACATATGTTGTGCAACTCCGCCATTTTGGAAATTTTTGTATGGGGACTACCCTAATGATTAAAGATGGAGACTTGGTATGTTCTGATAAAATGCTCGGGTAGCAAAAATATTTGGGGTCCGTCATATATTTGACTCCTCTAGGGGCACTCTGGGGCTTGTAAGGGCGGTGACGGGTAATTTAAAAAAAATAATATTTAATATGGTTGCCCCCTTAAGGAGCACAGATAGGGGGTTAGTATGTTAATAAAAAATGTAGGGGGGGAAATATTAGTGGGAGTCAGTCTTACATTTTACCTCTCTAGGAGCGACGCAGGGACAGTTGTGAAGTTTTTTTTGGCTTTTGTATCGTTTTCCCCTAGCTTTGATCCCGATGAGGAGCCATTTATTCCCATCCCACACCCTTAGTTTTTTGGCTCATGCGTTTTTTTTTTACAAACTTCACAAAATTCAGTTCTAGAGTATCGAAATCTTGCTGCAAAGGATTTCCATATAATATAACACTATTCCATCCCTAGTGTACATTAGGGTGTCCCAAATTTTTTTTTTGTGATTTTCATAGGTGCTCAACTAAAATTTAAAAGCTTATAGGCTGAAGTATTTTTGATTTTTTTTTTAGAATTTTCGGAATAGGTTTAGAGGTCGCGCAAATGGAGTTTTCATAAAAAAACGGAGTTTTCGGCCATTTATTTAACTTTACTCATAACTTGGTTAATACCACGAGTTTCTTCACTTTTGAGGAAACAGTTTTAAAGAAAAGTATCCAAGCTTTATTCCTGTCTGAAAAAATTATAAGTTTTGTTGATGAGTGTACTCATTTAGATACCCTTAATTAAAATTTTTCGTAATTTTTTAACAAATTCTGTAAATAACGGTTTATTACTTTTTAAATTTATATGAAAGGTATTAAAACTAGGGACGCGATTTTGAAACCCGATAAGTTCTTAACAACTAAGAAAAACTAAAAAAAAAATCAAAAATACTTTACCCTATAAGCTTTCAAATTATGCTTGAGCCTCTTACAAAAAAAAAATTTTGGGACACCCTAGTGTACATATTTGTATGTGTTTATATTATAACACAAACAATTTAAGCCATTTCTCGAACTCTTATTCACTACTCTTAATTTTTTTTCGTATGTCGTTATTTAAAAAAATTTTATGACATTTTGGTGCTTTATAAACAAGAACTGAATGTATTGGGAGGCAGATATTATAAGAGTTGCACTTTTTAAGGAAAGTCAAACAAAAAGTAATCGGTGGCTAAGCTAGAGCCGATTTTTAGCTGAAGAGTTGTCGGCGGCGGCGGCTACAAATATTTTAATCGGCGGCTGGCTTTGCCGGCTGTTAGCCGCTTCGGCGCAGGTCTTTGTTGCTGGGTTATCAATATAAATCAGAGATTTTACGTACCTTCACAAAAATAAGCTTAAAGGTGTTAAATCTCATGAACGATGTGGTCAATCGGTCTCCAAACGTTTGGCTCAACAAAGTGATGGTTTCAAGCGCTGTATGCCATGATTTGCAATGACATGAGGAATAAAAAAAATCTCGATCGATTTAAAGACAAATGAGCAGATGACGGCTTCGGATGTTAAAGAGTCTCATGAGGATTGTGCTCTCTCCGAAAACGACAATTCTGCTTGTTTGAATACACGTTAAGCCAGAAATGAACCTCATCGCTGAAAATTATTTGATGATAAAAATCTGGTTCAACTTCCAGTTGATTCTCGGCCCGCTATCTTTATGGCCCCTATTACGGTTTACAACCCAACTCAGTTGAGTTGTAATAAATAAAACTGGTTGTGCTCAGTTGTAATTTTTGTTATGTTTTTGTTCACCGCAATTTAGCAAAGTTGTAAACCATAATACAAAAATTAAAAAATTACAACTCAACAGAGTTGAGTTGTAAACCGTACTAGGGGCCTATGGTTTTTTTTGCAACTGACCTTTTGGTACTCACCTTAAATTTGCTGGCAAATTTTTACGTTCAAATTAAAGATATTTATAGTAAAATTCCTCACTAACCGCCTTTAAAAAAAATCAACTGACATTCATAAATAAACAAAAATAGTGATTTCATGTTATTGAAATCAATTAGCAAATTGTCAAAATAGATTTTCTATGGTTGACTGTATTTTAAGAGTACTGGTATAAATTTTTTTTAAATAACACCACCTTTTCAAACACTTTGTATTTAATAAAACTTTTGTTTTATGGCACACGTTTTCTTAAAACAAAAAATATTTATTTTAATAAAATTATTGTATTTTAATAACCAGGCGCCCAATAGACGTTCAAATCAAATGCGTTTTCAAAATTCGCTTAATTTTAAATCTAATTTTTTATTATTACGATAAGAGTGTATTTAAATGTTTAATATCAAAGACAAACATAAAAAATATAATAAATTTAAAATTTGTAATTAAAAAAAAAATTTCAAAATTCGAAATTTAACATATTAAAAAACCACTTGTAGCGTTTTGTTTTTATTCTAATTTCCATACTAATTCCGTTTTTTCTATAAACTATGCCCAAATACAATTAAAACTTCTTTTTACTTAAAGTCTTAAAGACTCGAATTTTATTCTCAAATTTAGTGTTTGAAAGCATATAGTTTTATTTGATAATTTATTTTTATAAATTTTTGATATTCGAATGTGTATTCTAAGTCAAATTACAATCTTCAAAAGCTTTTATACTTTAATAGTCTTATTCCTTCAATATTTTCTAGGAAATAAGACTATTAAAGTATAAAAAAAGGTTCAGGTGCAGTTGTAATTTTTTTAAACATTGGTTAAAATTTCATAATTAATAAAAAGTATTTTTTCTAAATATATATATCATTAGATGAAAATTGGTACCGTCATAGTCTCAAAGCTACGTTTCGTTATTGACGTTGGTAAAAAATCTTAAAGCCCATTTTCCATCCCTGATACGCATGTATTCGCAGCGTTGCCAAAAGAAAAAGGTCTCTGACAATGATGCCATAGTAAGATGCATAAACTTCGTATATCTGACAATAAGAATAAAGCTTCGTACAGACGATGGTCAGATCTTACAATATTGTAAGCAGGCGTTGCCAACAGCAATATTTTTCTCACAATAGTCCATTGTCAGATGCATTAATTTTGCACTTCTGCAAATACAAATGAGCTTACAATGTTCACACAGTTGTAAGACATTTTAGCCAAATTTAATGCAATTTAGGCAACGCTGCTTACCAATATTGTAAGATCTGACCATCGTCTGTACGAAGCTTTAGCTTTCAAAGTCTGACAATGATCTGCCAGTTGCCACGAAGACGGACAATGCTTTTTCTAACAATGTTGCCAAACATTTTGTTGGATCTGACTACCGTCTTTAGAAAATTTTACGATTAGTAATCATTATGTAAAGAAAAAAAAAAAAAATAAAAAAAAAAAATGATAAATACATACCAGTTTTTTTTTTATTGATTTTTATTTGTTCGAGCAAAAACAACAAATATTTTGGATTTTTATTTTTTCGAGATTTTTTAAAGCTTAAAGCTTCGTTCACAATCAGAGCAACAATTTCGTTTCTTCTATCTTTTTTCTTCCCAAAGTTTTTCATATATTTTCCTTTTATTTTTAGAACAAAAATGTAACTAAAATTATTTTAAAAATGTTACTAAAGTTGAGTCTACTTTAACTTCAGCAAGAATTTGTATGAAATTGTTTCTGACGTTTAAAATAATTTTATTTAGTTTTGAATAAAAATTTTTACAAAATGTTGTAAAAAATAATAATAAATGAATAATATTGTTGTGGCTAAAATTTGCAAACGGTTTCTTAATGCAAAATGTGCGTGGTTGCAAAAGAAATTGTTGCTCTATTATGAACACCAAGTGAAAATGTTATTTTGATTGTGAACGAAGCTTAAACTTTAAAAATATAATTTTTCAACTTTTCACTTCTCAATTGCATTTTTAAATTTAAATATTCTTCTTGTCTTCTATTTATTATACATGCATAGTTTTTAATGTCCGAGTCAAGAAAAAAACAATTAAAAGAAAAATTGATTTGGTTTTAAATTGGTGTAAAAACACCTTTTGGCTACAGTTCAAAATTCAAAAATAATTCGAAAATTCGAATTTTACACGAAATTAATCTATTTTTATTGATTATTTTAAAAGAAAAATACATTTTCATATTATGTATGTATTTATACCCACACAACAATAGTGGAGAGGGTATTATGCATTTGTGCTGATGTGTGTTACACCTTAAAATATTGGTCCTAGACCCACCTTAAAGTATACCGATCGACTCAGAATCACTTTCTGAGTTGATCTAATGATCCAGGTGGCAATTTTGGAGATAATTTAATAAAATTTGGCACATATGTAGGTTCATATTGGCACAAGGACCAAGCCTGTAAGACCACAAGGGGAGATAGGGTCAATTTCTGCCTCCCTGTAATGAAATTTAAAACATAGATAGATCCCTATTCATATAGCCATACACTCTCGAAAATTTGTTTTTAAATACTGTTGTGTAGGGTATCATATGGTCGGGCTGACTTGTTTTTTTATGTTTTAATTTTTTAACTATTCAAAAAAATCGAAAAATATTCTTTTTTTTAACTTAAGCTTAAAAAAGTAAAATAAATAAAATTTATGCTTTTAAGCCAGTGACGGGCACATTTGCGAATCATATGTACGCGTGCATAGGAATAAAAATGCTGCTTGTGTGACGTCGACACATGTACACTATAAACTTCTTTGTGTGGTCTGTGACAATGTATGTTCGGCTGTTGCTTTGTTGTTATTTCCCTGCAAATAATAGCACCAGTCCAAACACGCGTGTAAAGAGTAGTCCACAAGGGACCAGGACTAGTCCAAAAGTAATCCAAACGTATGGAAAAAACCTGGTCTATTTAACATTACGATGTCCTAGGAGAGGACCATATAACCCACCTTTGGACCACTAAGGAGTAGTTTTGAAGTCGCTTAAAAAAGAAAGCATGTCGTTAAAAAACGAAGACATGTCGTCTCACTACAAACACTTTTTAACAATGACATGGTCCATGCTTGCATTACATCGGACAAGTCCATGGAGTAGTCCATTTTATCAAAATAGATCAGGTGGTCCAATTTTATTTGTAGGGTTCGTCAACACAAGCATAAATGTGATAGTATGTGTGTGCCCTTCACTGTTTTAAGCACACGAAAAATATTTAAATGGTTAATACAACAAGATAATAGCCCGAAACACAACAGTTAATTAGCAAAGGGTCGGGATAAGCCCTATAGTTTAAATCGTATTGAACTTCTGTTAAATATGTTTGCAGAAAAAGTGACTAGTAAATGTTTAAAAATCGATAATATTTTAAAAATGTAATATTTATTTAGTTTTTTTTAATCTTATTTACCAAAAACGTAAATACTTTTCATTATTATAATTTTTAAAATTTCACAAAGTCTTAGAAATTTTTAAAAATTTCTGTTTTTAAGTAAAATGTGTAGCTACATATGGGTAATTCCAAAGTGTACGCATCAAAAATGCAATAACATTTTAAACAAAAAATATTTTTACGTTCTCTTTTCCCTTAAATTAAAGCACTAAGAAAGCACTGTTATCTATGCTAAAGTTTATGGAGGGCGCGATTCTAGGTCAAAGATAATGGCAAAAAAAGTAGCGGTTTGAACGTGAAAAAAATAGAAGTAGTTTTTGTGGGTATGTATAAAAAGGCGTAATTAAGCGAAACCTGGCACAATTTTTTAGTCAAACTACTTTCAGAATTTTACGTAGCAATGTAACATTAAAATGTCTTGGTTTGATTCCAAAATCTTCTGTATTTTCTTTTTTTAAGCCAAAATCTGGGTCGATACGTGACATTTCGAACGTGAAATTTTTTCCGTAATAATTTAACTGAATAATGATCAAAATAAAATAAAAATTTACCGTTAATCCGAATAACATATTTCTCTTTGAATTCTTCCTTAGATAACAGACCTTGTAAGAAAATTTTGTTGGAATAATTTTTATCAAATATCGCCTCTTTTAAGAAAGATAAATATTAAAGAAAACATCCCAACAAACACGAAGGTTTGATTTCAAATTGAAAATGATTTGAAATCAAACGTTTTCTCAAACGACAAACGTTTGATAATGATTTGAAAATCATTTGAACATCATAGCGTTCTCAACAAAAAGGGGAAATTATTTTCAAATTGAAAAATGCCTTTATTTTCCACTTGCTTTCAAACGTAATTCTCAAATGTTTTTCAAATGTGGATTATAATACAATGTGGAATATAAATAAAAATATTTTATTTTTTAATAATTAGTATTGTGGTTATTTTGTTGAACTATTTATGGTTTTTAATCCAAATTTTTAATATTTTTAATTAGGCTTAAGTTCATGAAATTTAATTTTTATTAAATTATTTTTGTGAAGAAAGGAATTTTACAACATGAAAATTAATTAAATTGTTATTGATAATCTTTCATTCTTGACGTGGCTCGGGCTCGAACCCTGGCCGGCAGGTTACCATGACATGTTTCGATCGCAACCACTCGATCTCCTCAGATGGATTTGCCGTCTTACACTCGCAGCCATCGACGACTGCTGACGTCACTAGTCAAACATCAATCCTTAAACCAAATTGTATTTTAACATTTGGTAGATCGAAATTTGCTTTCCTGAATGATTATCCACTTTAATTGATTTTACATGTTTTTTCCTTTACTTCTGTGTTTTCGTACTTTCGTCAAGAATTTTTCTTGAAGTCCAAGTACATTTTTTGTTTGTTTTTTCACTTTGTCTTTCTCTTTTCTGTTGACCTTTTTCAGCACAACTTGAAGGACAAATGTACACATAGAGCTCGTGCCTTAGCTTTAACAATAATTAGTATTGTGGTTATTTTGTTGAACTATTTATGGTTTTTAATCCAAATTTTTAATATTTTTAATTAGGCTTAAGTTCATGAAATTTAATTTTTATTAAATTATTTTTGTGAAGAAAGGAATTTTACAACATGAAAATTAATTAAATTTTTATTGATAATCTTTCATTCTTGACGTGGCTCGGGCTCGAACCCTGGCCGGCAGGTTACCATGACATGTTTCGATCGCAACCACTCGATCTCCTCAGATGGATTTGCCGTCTTACACTCGCAGCCATCGACGACTGCTGACGTCACTAGTCAAACATCAATCCTTAAACCAAATTGTATTTTAACATTTGGTAGATCGAAATTTGCTTTCCTGAATGATTATCCACTTTAATTGATTTTACATGTTTTTTTTTTTTTTTTTTTCTCCATCTGAGGAGATCGAGTGGTTGCGATCGAAACATGTCATGGTAACCTGCCGGCCAGGGTTCGAGCCCGAGCCACGTCAAGAATGAAAGATTATCAATAAAAATTTAATTAATTTTCATGTTGTAAAATTCCTTTCTTCACAAAAATAATTTAATAAAAATTAAATTTCATGAACTTAAGCCTAATTAAAAATATTAAATATTTTATTTTTTTTAATATAAATTTATTATTTATTTATTTAAATAAACTGTGAGATAAACATTCGGCACCATAGCTTAAAGATTAAATAATGTCCTCTAATTCTTGGAAAGACAAACTACTTGGCTCCCTTTTATTTTGAGGATTGTAGTACCGCGATCGTTCAACAAACTTTCTTCACTTTCCCGTTTTATTTCCCTTTTTTTCGTATTTTTAATCATTGAAATTACTCACAAATAATTTTTATTTTTCACAAGAAATAAGCTGTTCACTTTATATTAAAATTTATTTTTAATAGTAAAACACATGTAACCGCAAAGTAAAAAATTTAACTTTAATCGCCATTTTTAATGATCACATTTATTTTTCGCTTTAGTATTGCCAAGTTTATTTTTGATTTGATTTAACATTTGACAAACATTTGATATCAAATTGATAAAACATTTGATATCAAATGTTTATTTTTAAATCATTATCAATTTGAATTTAAATGTTGAATCAAACAATTGAAAAACGTTTGAGAATTGTGTTTGATGTCAAATGACAAAGTCATTTCATATCAAAGGTTTGACTTCGTGTTTGTTGGGATACAACAAAACATTCTCACATATAAGAAATTACGTTTGCACAACTTTGCAGTCTGATTGTTCATCTAAGTGAACAAATTTATGAGTAAATTTATAAAATTAGTAAAATCTAAATATTTCTCTATAACAATATCGAAAAATAATCAGCTTTTAATAACTTTTAAATTTTCGGTCACGGTGGACCTTTTGACGGAAAGGCCCATATGTATGTATGTAACAAATTTTAGTTCTTTTAGTGCTTTACGAAAAATAAAAGATACCTACTGAAAACTCAAACAACCTTTGATACCTCGAACTAAACAGAATTTTAAAAATAAAATGTTTATTGCTAAGAAAAAAGTGCTGTAAAATAAATTGGAAAACTTTCTGTTTTTTGACTTTAAATTTTGACTAATTTTAATTTAAATTAATTAATAATTAAAAAAAATATTTTTGTTTAACACAAATAATTTTTGCTCCTTAAGGTACATACATATATTTTCTTTATACATACTTGTTGCTCTGCAAACAAATACCTATTTGTTTATTTTTTTTTTTCTCCATTGACATTTCACTAATTTGGGGTCATTTTCTTGATTTTTCTTTAAATGTTCATTTTTGTTATTACAACTACTTTGCCATGAGTAAGTAACCATGGCTAAGACAGTTGGCACAACAAAAAAGTCCCTTCAGTATTTTGTTAATTTTTTTTAAGAGCTCGAGTATATTTAAAAAAAATTCAAAACAAGTGCGCTTTTACAATATTTTTCAAAAACATTTTTCATTCAAAAATAAATTTTGAGTTCTTTATTTGTCTTAAAAAGTCTTGATATTTTGCTAATTTCCAAAAATAAATAAACAACGTTTGTGCTGGCCAAAAACAATTTATAGTGTATTTAATGATGACATGAAACCTAAAAAAAAGAAAAATGGCCGACAGACTAGGTATAATCAAAATGAAAAAAACACCAAATTAAACAGAAACTTACACACACTCACAAGTAAGTGCTAAAAATCTTATTTTGTTGTCATTTTGGCAAGAATGCTTCTTCTTAGATCTTAAAAACAAAATGTGTGCTCTAGTTTTCTTAAAAGAATTGTTGTTATTTTTGTTTTTGTCATCATATTATTCTTACTAGTGAGAACACCTAACCAAATGAGCGTATGTGTATGCATGTTTATGTGCATAAGAAAGTACATGTTGTTGTTATATACTAAATAATCACAAGCCAGACAGCCTAGCCTGCCTGCATGTTTTAATTATGGCTGCCTACTTGCCAGATCTATTCTTCATCACAAATACATTTAATTAATAATAACTTGTTATAATTTTCATATATTTTCTAATTCATCACGATTTTCTTTAAAGTGTTGTAAATTTTAAAATGTTGACATGATTTTTTTTTTGTGTTTTACATAAAAATTATGAAAATGTGTGAAAATTTGAATTTTTTTTTATGATGAGAATATTCGTACATATTTACACACAAATTATAACATGTGAACATTATTTCTTAACGTTTTGTTGTTTTATTTCATCTCTGTGCCCAGGGGGTGCGTAAAATTTCATTTGCAGTTTAACGAAGAAAATATCGTTGTAATATGTATCTATAAATTTTACGAAATTTTGAATTTAATTTTGATATTTTATTTGCAAAAAGTGTAACAAAAGTGATGGAATGAGAGCAACATGATTATTTTACATGTTGATTATTAATTTCTTCTTACAAATCGAATACATACCTATGTATGTATTAATGTATATAATTTAAAAAAAAATAGATGTTACAGTAATTTTGACTTAACTGTACAATATCCTTTGCACGAATTTTTCTGCAGATAAAACAAAAATGCACTTAACTTAAATGCATTAACCTGCCTTAATGCGCAGTTACGCAATTGTGGTTTCCTGCATAAAAAAGCAGCTAAAGTAAAGTGTTTAAAAAAAGAATAAAAACGTTTTAATTCATAAATTGATAATAACAATGAAATTCAAACAACCTGTAGTTATTTGTTATGCATTTTTATAATGAACGAGATTGCCAAATTGGTAACAATAACGTTGGAAATAGAAAAGTCGCTGTAGTACAACGTTAAAAATAGCGCTGCAATTTGTCAAAAGTTAAAAATGGCAGTTTTAAAGTAAAACAGAATACGTAGTTGCTAGTAGTAGTGGTGCATTTGAAGCGCAAAATTCGAAATTTCAACTTTGTTGCGCTACAGAGCATTCGTCAGCTTTAGATACTACTAAAACTACTTAATTCTGTTCCAGGCCTAAAGGCTCAACCATAATATCCATCCATAGCCTTACTTAACCTACTGTCAAAAATTAACAAAAAATCTCTCAAATGTACTTAAGAAAACAAAATAAAAAACATTTGATTCCGTACGGAATGTGCGATTAGATTCGCACCTTGCTTAAGCAACTAACAGTTTCATTAAACTTAGCAAAAAGTTTCCTTAAGTTCAACATGGTTTGCCTGGCTCCACGAAAAGCCCCCCAATGAAATAACGCCCAAACGAGAAATGAAATATTCCCCAATTTTTTTTTCATACATTTTGGTTGTTATTTCATATGAAATAACTCCCAATTTTTTTGGGCCGTTTTTCATTTTTTTTTTTTTGGGAATTATTTCATTCCTCATTTGGGGTTTTTAAATTATGAAATAATCTCCAATGAAATAACACCCAACAAATTTTTAAAATTCGGGGCTTGTTTCATCGCGTGCTTAATTTGGGTGTTATTTCATTTTTGATTCGGGGGTTATTTTATTTTTAAAGCTGTTTGTTTTTGGAGGTTATTTCATTTTATTTGGGGTTTATTTCATTTGCTTAGTTTGATCTTTTTCCTTTTTTTTTTTGAAAATTTAAGTATCTGTTTTTTGTAATAACAGTTAAACAGTTGGAATAGAAGTTAAATCTGCCTTGCATGTTGAGTTGAGTTGTTGTAAAACATAAAATATTTTCAGTTGTGCATCGAAGTTCGGACGCTTTACATCATCTCGTGTTAATATTTAAAAAAATGGAATTCGAAGTTGTTAGTGGAAAACGAAGAAATAGCAATTTTCTATATTCTTTAAGTGAAAAACAATTATGTATATTTAAACAGTGGATGTAGTTGTGTAAAGGCCAAAGGTAAAAGGCAAATTGTCTTCCGAACTGCAAAAATAGAGGGGCTACAAGGATCTACTGCGGCAAAATTTTTGAACCCAATATATATCCTTATTATGAATAAGACGCCTGCGGGCCTCCACACGATTCATTTCAATAATTTTGCGACTTTGATGTTGGTCCATATTGACTTCATCCTTGGTGAAACTGACTCTTTTATGAATTTTGGGCATAATTTCATTTTTGTTGCTGATGGGGTTTATTTCATTGGGGGTTATTTCATTTTCATCATTGGGTGTTATTTCATATGAAATAACTTCCAAATATTGGGGGTTGTTTCGTTTTCGTTTTGGGGTTTACTTCATTTATTTTTCGATATTATTTCATTCACAGCTTTTGGGTGTTATTTCCTATTTTTTGGGGTTTATTTCATTGGGGGTTATTTCCTGGGCGTTATTTCATTGGGGGGCTTTTCATGGAGCCGTTTGCCTCATATAATTTAAATTTATTCGCACATTTGCTTAAGCCAACTAAATTAAGCACATTATGGTTGGGCCTCAAGAGTTGCTGTAACCGCAAACCAAATGCATGAGTGTAGTTACATGCAAACAAAATATATAAATTATAATGATGCTAACTTGACTTGTTTGCGATTTTTGTTTTTATAAGCAGCTTAAATTGGATATTTATGTGAAAAAGTGGCCACCATATTTTTTATATGTGCAACTAACTTTGATGTTTTATATGAAAATATTTTAAAGCTGCAAAAAAATAGGTATGATAAATATGCACGTACATACGTAAAATGCACGAAAGCAAAGAGTTTGGGTAATAAATTCAGAAAATATGTATTTTGGGCAGTAAAGTCAAAGTGCAGCTAACTTTGATTTTTTGTATGAAAATTTTTTTAAAATACAAAAAATTTTGTGCATTTATCTTAAATGTGCAGGTATTAAAAAAGGAATTTGTATGGGATTTTCAACAATAATGACAAATATTATTAATTTTGTGCAGTTAAGTCAAAAGTTCACTTAAAGAAAAAACAGTTAAGTTAAAACTACGTATTTGTAAAAATGTTAAACATTAAAGTACTTTACAATCAGGGCAAATTTTTTAATGGCATATGCCATTTCTTCAATTATTTCGTAAAAACCCATTTTTGGTCCAGCTTGCCAAAAAATACCTTTTTTTTGCAACCTAGAAGAAATTTTTAAATAAGCTAAGCGAATGTGAGCCAGAGTCTATTCGAAATGCTTATTTGCGCACAACTAATTGTCTGTGTGGTTGTTGATATATTTTTGCACTTTTGATATATTTTTGCTTTTTTGCAAGGGTGCAACCTGTGACGTGAATACCCTTTATGTGTCTTAATAATCAATTGCTGACTTTCAAAATAAATTTGAACAACTTAAGTTCTTTGTTCTGTGCAGAGTCGTCCCATCATAAATTACAAAAGTTTTTAAAAGCTTATTCTAAAAAAGAAAAAAAAAAAAAATTTATTTACTTATTAAATCAGAACATTCATTAAGCGTTTAGTTATGGGACAATCACCCCTATCGAGAACAATAAGTGGAATTTGTATTCCCCTCGGGGAAGGGAAAAAAGCAATCGTGAAGTTTTTCATGATCACAAATATGTGGAAAGGGAAAAAATTAGGAGGGAAAAATTATTCACGATAGGTGTAAATATAGGTAACAAATGAATTTAATTATCCGTTGTAATAAACATACTAAAGATTTAAAATGTTTTAAATATATTTGTTTTTTAGCTTAAAATACCGTTTTAAACATATATTCTGGGAATTTACATTTAGGTTGTGTTTTTGAGTTCTCAGTTAAACTAGGTTCAGTTAATCTAAAAACAGATTTGTGTCGCCAGTACCAAGTTTTGTATACAAAATATTGACGGAACAGCTTAGTTTTGCTGTTGGTCTTTAATAAAATACTAAAAAAAAATCTCATTTTACCCGAAAAATTCAAGTTTCGGGCATCGTTAAACTAAGTTTGAACTTAATCCACATCTCAAAAACCCGGCCTTAGAGGTACAGGATGAGGTAAAGCTGTGTATTCTTGGTACCTTTAAAAAAAAAATATATATCTTTTAAATAATTTGATGGATACTTAAAAAATAAAAATATAGGCAATAATTAGCTTAATTACATTGGTTTGTAAATAGTGCCATTATATAAGAAAAAGGGATGAAAATAGTGGAAAAAGGGAAATTTAAATTTTCTTTAAAATTAACAATCTAGAGAAATTTGAAAAGATAATATCATTAGGATTATAAATTTGAAAAATTTTGAACTAAGGGGGCAAAAAGGGTAAAATTTTGTACTTCCACTACTTTTTGCTAAAGGAAATTTTTTCAAAATAATAAAAAAATATAAATAATAATTATTGTGTAGGTACAATCTTCATTAAAAACAAGAAATAATTAAGGTACTTTTTATAAGAACTACTTTATAAAAAAGGGCTAAAGAGGGTATATTATTTTTGTTAGGCCCCTATTACGGTTTACAACTCAACTGATTTGAGTTGTAATCAGTGATGGAATATTGAAAAATTTAGATGGTACTGACCACCAAGCAAAAGAGTACTTTTTTCAACATTATGGTACTTTTTTGGAAAATAAATTTAAAAATAAAAAAACTAAAATACATAATTTTTTTTTTTTACATATCTCAGCCAAGGTATATTTATAGCAGGTAGCCGCGAGATTACAACAATTGTGCAGTAAAACAAACAACAGGGCTTTTTATTGTTGTTTTGTGATACGAACTGTCAAACAGCAAAGGGGTTGAAAAGAGACAAAAAACTTGTTTACTTGTTTACTATACAACTTTTGACAGTTTGTATCACAAAACAAGCAAATAAAAAATAGCCAGCTGGCTTTCCGAGACTACCTCCTATAAATATACCCTGATCTCAGCCATTTATGAATTTATGATGAGGATAACTGAAATTAAAATATACCAACTCAATTTAAAAAAAAAAAACTTTTTGCTTTTATTCTGGTAGACAAATGCCAAATGCTTTTAAATTTTAGATTTAAAAGTCGCAATCAAACTTTTTTATATCCTAATTTTTCTGATAATATAAGGTTTTTTCTTTCCCTGTTAACAAACATAAAATCGAGTTACACCTTTTTTATATTAAGCCATCGATATATACTTTTGATAAGAATAAATTTTGTGTAGGCAACGTTGTCACGACGGCTGTGGAGTCGGAGTTGAGGTTTCTGTACCGGAGTCGGAGTCGAAGTACCCACAAAAACTTGTAATAATTTTTAAAATAAAAATACTTGGAGATGCAATATTTAAAACATTGATTCGAAATTTTTACTGAATCCTTTTCTTGCTATATTTAACCATTTAAGAGGTACTGCAATAAAAAAAAAGTTTAAAGTCTAATAAGGACCAGTCTCATATACATTTGGCATTAAGGTAAGGGGGTATACTCTCTATTGCGATGCGTAAACAATTTCGATGCGAAAGCTAAATGCCAACTTGGTACACTCTAACACTTTCGCAAAATTTTCTAAAAATGAAGCGAAAGTGGCAATAAAAATTAAAGATGGCGCAGATTTACAGTAGTGAAATGCCAAAGTGTGTAAAAATATTTGAAATAGGAATATTTAAATAAAATGAAGTGATGATTTACGAAAAAAAATAATATTAAAGATGCGAAAGATACATTCGCTTACGTATTGAAGAGTACCAATCGCTAGATTTGCTTCAATTTTCTTTCGCATCGCAATAGAGAGTAGCCCCCTAGATTAAAAGTCGGAGTTGGAATTTCAGCGGTTGGACTTTTTGTTGGCGACTCCACAGCCCTGGTTGTCAATGTTAAAAAAAAATATCAACGCTAAATTTTTAAACAAAAAAGTATAACAAAAAAGAGTACTTAAACGGACGTGGGGGTACCGTGGTATTTTGAAAGGAAAAAGTACTGAAAATAGTACCGTAGTACTGAATTTTCCATCACTGGTTGTAATAAAGACAACTGGTTGTGATCAGTTGTAATTTTACCCACACCACAATAGTGGAGAGGGTATTATGCATTTGTGCTGATGTGTGTAACGCCTGAAAATATTGGTCCTAGACCCACCTTAAAGTATACCGATCGACTCAGAATCACTTTCTGATTCGAACTAACGATGTCCGTCCGGCTGGCTGGCTGTCCATGTAACCTTGTGCGCAAAGTACAGGTCGCAATTTTGGAGATAATTTGATCAAATTTGGGACATAGGTTCTTATTGGCACAAGGACCAAGCCTATTGGGCCAAATCGTAGGACCACAAGGGAAGAAAGGGGGAAATTTCTTCCTCTCAGAAACTATCAAACCGATTTTAATGAAATTTCAAACATAGATAGAACCATATCTTTAAGGACCCAAAAGGGATGAATTTTTTAAAAAACTTGAGTTTGAGTTGTAAACCGCCTTAATAAACATTTAAGGGACTTTAAACTTAAAAAATTCATTTATTGGTGTAAAGAAATATTTTCAAAAATATAAAATTAAAAAAAAAAAAAATTATTATTTGAAAGAGCAAAAAGGGATATGTGAGTAAACTTTTGGTACTTTTTTAATCACGATTTTTAATAAAAACTATTTGGCCGTAAAATCAAATTCAAAGCATCAGGTTTAAAAAGCTAGTTTTATAGATATCGCTTCTTATTGGAAATTTGAAGTTTTTAAAGAAAAATCGCTCCTTTAAACCTTATTTTTATGTAAAAAAAAAAAAAAAAAAAACTAAGCCAAAGTTAAAGCAAAATATATTTTATTAAATCAGTATTAAGTTTATCTTTTTTTTTTTGCAATAAAGGAGCGATATGTACAAATATAATTTAAATGAATCATTTATGTAAAACATTTATTTAAAGTACTTTTTTAGATTTATTGATCCTAAACCTATATTTTGTGTAAGTTTCTTAAAAAAAAAAAACCTAGAGAAAAATTTAAATTGGCATTGACAATAGTACTTGCTTCTTCTCAATTTTTTTTTTCTATTTCAAAAAACACTTTCCCTTTTGTAATTAGAAAACATACATGGGAGTGAATAAACTCGTGTACAAGTTCCAATTATATACTTTACATTCGCAAACGTATTTGGTGGTAAAAAAAAGCAAAAGAACCCAACCAATTAAAACAAATTAGATGTAGTTGTTTATTTTAAAAAAAATTTCTAATTCTAGATCAAACAAACGACCACAAAAAAGAAAATAAAATACAGAAAAAAATAACAACAAATGAATAAATAAACGATCCCTTTAAAGATCTTTTTTTGAGAAGCAAATGCTGCTGCAAACTCTCTACACAACACCGGACTCACTCATCGTTTTATTGCTGCGTGTGTGATCAAAATTTGTTGTTAAGTGACTCATGCTGCTGCATCATCTTATGCCTGCAACAAAGCAACAAGTTAATTTAATTAGAATCAAATATAAAATTCAAACTGAAATTTCGAAAAAACGTAAAAGAAGAAAATAACACACAACACAAAGTTTAAGGCATATCAAATGATATCATTTATTTCAAATATATTGATATAAACAAACAGTCATTAAGTTGGATTTCAAAAAATTTGGAAAAAAAACAAATGAAACCAAAGATCAAGAACAACAATTAAAAAAAAAAAAAAAACCAAAGAGTCTGAATATTTGACAAAAAACAAAAATATTTTTTTAACCAAAAACAAAAACAGTCAAAATAATTTTTATTATTTTTATAATTAGATTAATATTTATAATTAATGCCTTAAATATGTCGGGTATATTTCGTAGTAACTCAACTTCGAGTCATACAAATGATTCAACGCCAAATAAACGTTTTTCTTTCAGTGCATTTTGGTAAGAGAAATATTTATTTTTATTTTTATTAATAATTTTTTTTTAACAGCATGCAGAATTTTTCTACGTCTAGTATTAAAAATACTTTATGACTGACTAGTTATTTATGTATGTATTTATTTTTACTAACCACAAGCGGTTACCTATTAACCGATTTGCTTTATTTTTTTAAGATTTATTGTTTTTTCTTTAACTTATTAGAACAAATTGTTGAAAAATTGTTATTTTTAGACAAAAACCAAAAGTCATATGCAAATTTTCAATTTTTAAGCATTTAATCCTAATTTTATATATTTTAAGAATAAATTTTGTTGACTTGCACAATAAATTAAAATCGTAAAAAAATACTCGAATAACTGCTTAAGCGGCTTTTACATAAACTATAATACTCTGCGGCGAACGATGCACTAAAGTGTTAAGGATAGGGGCAGGGGCGCTAAACCGTTTTTGAAGAGATCTATTAAAGCAATAGTGTTTGTACTTAAAAGAAAAGCAAAGCTATTTAAACGTGAGTACGCTGTTCACCCATAATTTCGCCTCCAGTCTATCTGTCCGCTCGACCGTACCCTGACCGAATGCGAAAGTGAAATTTGCGTTTGCTTGCTACGCTTTATCGGCTAAACAGCTGAACCGACTTTGATGAAATTGGAAATATAGGCTTTTTAGTTTTTTATAAAACTAGGACCAAGAGGGGTACATAGGAGGAATTACAGCCTCTCCCAAAATATCTAACCAATTTTGATGAAATTTTAATCATAGATAGATCAGCAGAAATAAAACACAGGGTTTTTTTTTTATTAGGGACAGATGGTTAATTTCTGCCTATCCGGAACTATCTTACCGATTTTGATGAAATGTAAAACATAAAAGATCGATCTACATTAGCTTGGCCGTTCGTTGTATGGAGAACTTTTTATTTTTTATTTCTTATATTCTCCCCTCCCACCGAATCGGTTCAGCAATATTTGAGCCCTTCTAGTCAACAACATTAGCCTCAAAGAAAGGTTTTTGCTAAAATTAATATTTTAGAGAAATAATGAAGAAAATAACAAACAAAATACCAAAAATTTTATATACGTTTTATATATGGGTAATTCCATGTCAAAACGACCAAGAGTGGGAAATGAAGCCCTTACAGAGCCATGAACATCGATATACAAAATGTTATGATCGGACTAAAAATGGCGACACAGTAAACAAAAAACTAAAAGGGCGGTATTTCTAGGCGTGGCAAAAAAATAAAAAAATAATTTTTGGAATTGTTTTTACATTATCTTTAATCCTAGGGGGGGACTGACAAAAAATTTTTTTTTCGAACCACTCTACTGCACAGCATATACATATTCACGTTACTCAAAAACGGTTTAGTTTATTGAAATAACTAAAAAAAACCGAAATTCGGCTACGCGCTGTACCATACAAATATTGCGGCTTAATAAAATTCTTTAATTTGGCCCCTGCAGCGCGTAGGATGCTCCTAGATGGGTATGACCAATAGACTGATAATAATATAATTTTTTTATTTAAATTTCGGAGTTTTTGTTTTTAAAAATTCATAAAAAATTTAAAAATGCAGCTATGCTTCTAATTTTATGTAGACATATAAAAAACAACATTGCAAACAAAACAAGCTATAAATGATTAAGGCCCCTATTACGGGTTACAACTCAACTCAGTTGAGTTGTAATTTCTTAGCTTTTGTATTATGGTTTACAGCTTTGCTAAATTTCGGTGAACAAAAAGATAACAAAAATTACAACTGATCAAAACCAGTTGTATTTATTACAACTCAACTGAGTTGAGTTGTAAACCGTAATAGGGGCCTAAAATCTGTTAACAACTTTTGATTTTATGTATTCACAAAAGACGAAAAATTTTAATTAATTTAAGAATTTTATTAAACCGCCACATCTTTTGTGAATACATAAAATCAAAAGTTCTTTCCGCAACTTTCTGAGCCATCTGATGACATAGGAAGCTGAAATTTGGCACACTTTAAGTACTTTCTCTGCGGAAGATCGTAACGAAGCCATATTTTTGATTTTCGGCTTTTCAACTAGTATAACTATAAAGATCTGATAGAAAATATGTTTTTTTTTATAAAATGGGGAACTTTGGGCCCCACTTGGCACGGCTAGGCACCGTCGGATTGACCTGAAAAATTAGATCATGATTTCTTACACCAAACCTCATATTTTAAGCAGCGCAAACAATTAAATTTAAAAAAAAAAATTGCGACCAGTCTAATGTCCATATTAATAAACAAAACATTTTTTTCATTATTTTTCAACATTTTTCACAAAAATATCATCATAAATTCAAACACTTATCAAAATGTCATTGGTGAAAAGAAGGGCAAATCCAACAATAAATTTTCTTACTTTATAAATGCATTAAACCATGATTTATAAAAGGTTTAATATATGTTCTATTTTTCGTTGATGAATTAAATCTGGTTAATTAATCATTTATAAGTTTTTATGAATACGGTTGAAAAGTTCAATTAAAGTTATCTTGTTTAAGCTGTTATGATACTTGCTATTTTTTGTATTTTTTCTATATTGGAGAACAGTGCAAATATATTTGCATAGGAAAACTGACTAAGTGTAAAGAGTATGATTATATCATAAAAAATCTTGAAATGTCAAACAAATACACATGTGTTATCGATAAATAATCTAAGACTGTCAAAAAAATATAAAAATTTTTAACTTAAAATTGACATTTCCAGATTAAATGTTAGCAATGTTGGCAATTTTTTTAGTTTTTGGTCGAAAGTAGCGGTTTTTAACTTTTGTTTTGTGAATTTTAGCTTTTTTGACAGGTTTTTGTGGAAAAAAACGTGGGCAATATTGTTTGTTTTGTTTACATTTTATTTTGGAATCATAAACAATTTTTTTTTTAATACAATAAAATTTAATGCAAATAATGAAAAATATTACGAATTACATCGTGATATATTTTTTAATTGAAAATTTACGATTTAGAATCCCATATGAAGGGCACCTGCTTCATTTCGTTTATCAAAAACAAAATAGTTTCATCTGCCCAAGCTTCTGCCATTTTTTTTTTTTTTTCTTTAGTCAAAGAAAATAATATACATGAGAAATGTCAATCAGAAAAAAGGGTTTGTTTACATATTGTATTTCTTGTTCTTTCTCACGTTTGTTGTTTCATTCAGTCAATCCTAAAAAAATCCAATACAAAAAATAGCAAGTATCATAACACCTTTAAGGGCCATTATTATAACTTGGCGTTAGCTGTTATCCGACAGTTAACAGGCGCTTTTTGACAGATAACACATTATTATCTGTCAATTTAATCTTAACTTTAGCTAACTTCAAGTTGTAATAATGGCCCTAAGAAGATATTAAAAAGTATTTAAAAAAATCGATTATTTTCTGACACTTATTTTTTGGAATTTTTTTAAAAGTTTCTAAGCGATAACATTGTTAATGCTTAACATTTTTTATAGAATTAACTATATCTTTGCATGTTTGTATATGATGACTACGACCCAATAGACGACATGGTTGTTGCCGGCAACAACGTACATACATACGTTTGTATATGTTTTTTTTTTTAATTTATTTATAAAATTTATTTTATTTCAAGCAAATAATCACTTTGTAAGAAGTCATCAACAGTCTATAAAACTTCTGTATAAAACACATTAATGTTGTACTTGAGTACATACTACGAAAACAAACTAACAGATTTGCATTTTTTTTATGGGATTGACAATTAAGTTTTTCAATTCAGTTTTTTCGCCACTAATAAAGAAATACGAATAAGATTCTTTTAGTTTTAAAAACTTGAAAATTTTAAACTTATAATTAAACTTAAACAAAAATCATTACATTAATTTTAACATTTTTGTTTTTGTGTCATTTAAATACTTAATTTAATGGTTTTCTCTAAATTATCTTAAATATAAAACTATAACGGAAGTTTGTGTCACATTTAAATTCAAATGGATGAAAATTATTTAAGCAGAAATTCTTGGGATTGTTTTATATCTTTTTTCGAGGTATTTTAAAATTAGATTCATTTAAATATGTAGACTAAATGATTTTATTTAAAATAAAAAAAAAAAGACTAAAAGGTGGGGAAATGCAGAAAAAGTCGAAAATTTTAAATTCTATATTTGATAATTTTTAAGTTTAACCCAAAATATGGCTCCAATCGGACAACTAGAATTTCAATTATTTTATATGTTTCTTTAAAATTTGGTATTTTTAAATGGTCATAGACAGAAATTTTATTTTACAACTTATTTTTTTAATTTGCTTTTGCTTTGCAAAGACTTCTCGCCTATGTGTTTGTCTTAATTTTAAATCCACTGATAACTGAATGATAAGTAATCGATTTTTTAAACTGTTATTCAAAATTTAACTGCCCGTCTATACCAGAGATAAATATTGCGACATACATATATTGCAGTAAATATCAAAATTCTGTTATCTCTAATGTAGACAGCTCTTTTTTGTACATACATATTTATTGGCGGCAATATATGGTGCAATAATTGTTAATGCATTTTCATTGATAATTATTGCTAACATAAAACGTCAAATTTGGTTGTCAATTGAAAAAAGAAGCAAAAAGAAAAAAATAAAAGCAAATTGTGTGGAAAAGCAATTAAGATTGTAAAATGTTAATTTAATGGAAGTAAGCGAATAAAATAATTAAAAATAAACACAAAAATAATTTTTTTTTTTAATAAACACCAAAAAAAAATTTTTGTTAATACATATCATTATTTTCTTATTCGATCTTTATTATTTAAATTTATATTTATAAGTTTAAGCTTGAGTTCTTTTTAATATAAATATATTAATTTTATTTTAGCAAAAAAAAATAATAATAAAATTAATAATATAAAAAGAAGTGTACACTTTGATGTCACCACTAAATTCAAAAAATTTCAGGGTATGTTGAGGATAGTCTGTAGATGGTTTAAGTTAAGTTTGTACGAAATTGGCTTAGGGGTTCCGCCCGCCTGATTGATTGACTGATTTTTATGAAATTTTGAATGTGTATTTGTTAGGTATGAGAATAGGTCGTAGAGTATATTTAATATCACTAGAGGGCTCAAAATAGGGCATTAGCTCCCCCTCCCTATATTTTCTTACCTAATCAACCTGTTTTTTTACTGTAACATCTGAAAGAAAAAAGGGAATGGGTCGTAAAATAGAGCAAGAGGGGTAAAAGCTCCCCCTCCCTATATCTGCTTAACAAATCGACCGATTTTCTTGAAATTTTGCATGAAAATAGTGTAACATCTGGAAATATAGCCTATAATTTTTTATTATTTAGGGCGTGAAATAGGGCAATAGGGGTAAAAACTCCCCTCCCCAATTTTTTAAGCTAATCAACCGGGTTTCGCAGGCAAATAGTGTTACAGCTAGAAAGTTTTATAGCCAATAGTTTAAATTATTTAGGGCGTAAAACAAATGGGGTAAAAGCTCCCCCTCCCTATATCTTCCTAACTAATCAACCGGTTTTTTTAAAATTTGGCATGCAGACACTGTAACATCTGAAAGACAACAGGGCATGAAATAGGGCAAGAGGAGTAAAACCTCCCCCTCCCTAATCAACTGATTTTCTTGAAATTTGACTGGCAAATGGTGTAACATCTAGAAAGAACTAAAGCCTATAATATTTATTATCTTCTTAACTAATTAACCGGTTTTCTTAAAATTTGACCTGCAGACACATCTGAAAGAAAAAAGTTATATAGCAAAACTACGTTTGCCGGGTCAGCTAGTAAAATTATATTTTTATATAAAAAAAGCCCTCAAATTATGAGTTAAAATAACTACGTTTTTCCATGACTTTAACATAAGCTGAGCAATAAGAAATATTGCTCTGTTATTCTGCCGACGTTATTGCCAAATTGCTGAGATATTTATCTTTGGTGTAGACCTGGGGTAAAGTGCAGAAAAAATACTGACATTTTTGGTCAAAATTAGTTAATAATGTGTTCATATACAGGTATGTTCCAGAAATCGAAATGAAGTGGATTTAAAATCGAGCACATTTTAAAAACGACCCTGTACTGAAAGTTCATAAAAAATTCCATTTTATCTATTTGATTTTTTCAGTATTAGTTAGCTTTGCAAGACCAAACCTTTAAACCAGGAAACATTTCTGACATTTTGTCAATAATTGAACTTAAAATCTTCTTCGCTTTCAATTTCACTTCAATTCGATTTCTAGAACATGGCCGATAGATTCGAATACGCTCTGTTACATACTAAGTGCGCCAAGAAAATGATGCGAAAATTATTTGTTTAAATATTAATAATTTTAAAAGTTTACAAAGTTCCATTAAGTGCAAAGTTTAAAAATTTCCATTAAGTCAAATGTGTACAACTTTACACTTTGAAATTATTATAAATGCTGCTACTTCAATTTTCCCTTTTTTCTTTTATGAAATCAAAAAAAAGTCGGAACTGAATAATATCCTTACTGAACAACCTAAATAAGAGCGGAAGCGTTTTTTGGATGTCAAAACTTCTCATTTGCATACAATTTATACGAAACAAACCATTAGAATGCGAATAAGAAACCACCCGGCTGATAGATCTTATTTGACAGATCGCTATGTCGGTTTGTTTTATTGAAATTGTATTTAAATAAAATTTTCATGTTTAAAAAAACGCTTGCCACTTTTGTTTAGGTTGTTCAGTTACTGTTTTAATTGATTATTTCAAAATTAATGTTTTGAAGTAGTTCCCTTTCTACACTTAGCGATTTAATTAATTTTGTATAAAATGTAACACAGTGGCAAAGTCCAGCAAATGACTTTGCCGACTGTTTTCTTTAAAATACATTTAAATTTCAATTAAAAACCAGATTGTTTATATTTGGGAACTCAAATTTACCTGTAAACGAACCAACACAATGAACTGTTTGAATTTCATAAGTATTACAAAATAAAAATTACTCCAATAAACTGCCCCGCTCCATGGGCAGTCTGTTTATTATGTTTATTTAAGGGGTTACAATTAAAGTGCCCCCAATATTTTGATAATGTAAATGAGGTATTATTTATATCTTTTATATAGGATTTTTTTTTTTTTGTAAATTTATAAAAAATATTTTCTCTATCTAAACATTTTTTTTTCCATAATCGTTTACTAGAAAACTAAAGGAATTGTGTATTTTACCGACAGGGCCCACTATTAACATTTTTAATTGTTTTAAGACAAATGTATAAACAATAGATTTCTGAGCAAACGCTGGGCATTTTGTTTATGTGTACTATACCGATTGTCCAGATGTAGACTCCAATTTAAAAAAAAAAAAAAAGTATTTTGATAAGAAAACCACACATTCAAAAATAATTAAATAACTGCGGACACAAAGCAAGGGACTGCAGTGGCACCACTACCATAGGCCTGCCATACGTCCTGGTTTTCCAGGATTATCCTGGTTTTAGACTACTTGTCCTGGTGTCCTGGTTCACTATTAAATTGTCCTGGTTTTTTGTACAGGTCAAGACAAACAAATTAGTTTTTTGCTGGTTTACATTGTTAACAAAGGTTAAGATTTCTGTTATAACACTGCTAACATAACTTTAATTAAATTCAACTGTTATCTGGTGTAAAGCTGGTAAAAGCTTTCAATAATATTAGATGATAGTCAATCCTCTTTCAAATTTTGTTTCAACTAGTGGCAGTAAAAAGTTATACCGTGTAAACAACTTTTATAAGTAATCGAAACCCAATAACAAATTGCTTTCTCTAAGGCAGCCCATACACGTTTCAATTTAATTGTTAACTGAGTCGGTCGTTGTCCAAATCAAAGCGTGTATGGCTTAGTCAATTGATTAGATTGACAGGTGTCCAGTTGGTTGAAGAAAAATCAAAAGAGTTTGATTTTTTTCAAGTTGAGTACTTAGTCTGCTCAATGGACAAAGGAAAGAAACTTGTTAAAGATTGAAACACTGGAGAGTATTATTCAATGTAAGTTTGATTTTAATATGACATGCTACCTGTTGTATACCTATATCTAAGACCGAAATGAAGTTCTAGAAAAAGTGCAATCTTCTGAAAATTATTTTAGTTTAGAACATTTAAAGCTCAACTTTTTATTATTTTTCATCGTTTTTATGTACATGAAGTACACGTTAATTTTTTATCTATATATTGTTGGATTTAAAAATAAAAACTGGATGGTTTTTACATATCGCACCCTAAATACTAAAAGGTAACAACTCAAAATTCTTAAATTTTCAGGAGAGCCAAAAAACTGTTTAAGTAAAAATGCTGATAATATTAAAAAAAAAATTTGTTCCCTTTTAAAAAAAGTCCAATTAGAAGAAAGTTTTGCTATGCCTTTTTCAATTTTGTAAGTAGCTAGAGATGTGAAATGAGAATTAATTTGTGAAAAAGTCATTTTTGAAAAATTTTGAGTTGCGACCCTTAAGTATTTAGGGTGGGATATACTACATACATATGTATTAAAAAAAAACTTTTCTGTTGGTATAATTTTTTATCCATTTTTTCCATGTGTCCTGGTTGATAGGTTCAAACATCTGGCAGCCCTACACTACCAGTGAGTACATTAAAAAAATAATTTATATTGGGGTACTTTTTAGCTCCATTATTTTTTTATTGTACCACCCATTGAATGGAGAATATCCTGATTCCATTGAAATTTAACCATCCACAACCAATTTTCCTTGGGTATTACTGAAACTGGTGTGCTGCTTATTAGGAAGTTTTAAGTCATTTGCGAGTTGCCTAACAGCTTCAATGTCTACATAAGTAAAAGTATAATCGACTTTAGAAACAGAGTGCTATATTCGGCTATGCCGAATCGTATATTTCCTTCACCATAGTGCAATAAGAACAGAAAGTTATATAAATAAATATCAATATCAATTGAAGCTATTTGTACTAAATTTTGTAACTTTTATTGTTGCTAATCTATTTTGTGTTTATATGAGAGGTGCCACTCCCTCTTATCCAATAAAAATCACTTTTTAAAGGATTTTGTGTATTAACAACCCAAATTTTGAAAAAAAATTTACAACCGTTCGCCAGATATAAAGAAATGTATTTTCCATTCCATTTTTGCCAGATGTCACTCCCAATTCTTCAATCCCGCCCACTTTTTAAAAAGGATGTGTATTGATATGTTTACACCAAATTTGGACAATTTTTCTCTTTCCGCTCTTTTAGATTTAAATAGATATATTTTGTGCCGCGCCCACTTCTCCAATCCCGGCCACATTTCGTCAGATATTGGGTATTGATAACCAATATGCTTGTACCTAATTTGGAAGCTTTGGCTTTTACCGTTCTCTAGATAAACAGAAATCTATAATGTTCTAGTATGGAAGGTGCCACGCCCACTTCTCCAAGCCCGACCATTTTTTTATAGATGTTGTGTATTGCTAACCAAGATGCTTGTATCTTATTTGGAAACTTCGGCTCTTGCTGTTCTCCACAACAACAACAAGGGATTTATGGGTAAAATTAGAGAGCAGTCGTGGTTTTTCGCTCATTTTTTCACCTGTGGTAAATGTTATAAAAACATCAATTTTAAATTAATTCAGTATGTCTCCTGTAGATCATTTATTATTGAATTCAAAAGATGTTTAAGCGGTTTTGAACTCCATGACTTCCCTTGGATCCGCGCTTGCCTTTATATTGGACTAAATACTAAAATATACTGCCATCTATGGACTGGTCTGTCTATATACTGAACTATAGACAGATCTAGTGCTGGGAAACTATCGATAGACTATCGATATTATCGATAGTTTTAAAATATCGAAAAAATCGATAGGAAAATATAAATACAGATATTTTTATTTTTTTTTTTTTTTTTTTTTTTTTTTTATTTTTTTAATATCCTAAGCTAATCCCGCGAAGCTTTTCGCTTGTCTGCAGGAAAGAAACCAGAGTCTCTGGTGGGAATCGAACCCACAACCCCGGTGCTGATAGACTAGCTTACTACCAGCTGGCCTGTTACACAGCAGCTATACACACACAGTTTTTTGCCGCAAATTTTTACTTGCTATTATTAATTCGCGCTGAATTACAGCAATGAATACAAACAACAAGAATGGCAAGTGGTATGGATTGCTTAGCAGTGCTTATTACTGCTAATTAAAGGACATTTAGTCGAAAATTTTACATGTTAATATAGGGACTGAAATGGCAAATATTTTTGTATTTAAAAAAAATGCAATTGCAGGCATAAGACAAAACAATGAACGACCATTAGAGGACAAGTCCGCTAGATTGATTACCTTTTTGGGTTTAGAATTTAGAAAATTGTTTAAAGTTGCAATGGAATAGCTTATAGTCCCTGTTACTTTGGTTCCTTCAGAAAGGAACTTATCAATTTTTAAAAAACTGCCATCTGAAATAACGTGCGTATATACATAAGTCTTATACATTCAATAAAGTGAAAAAAACAACGAACTGTAGCCTTATAAAAAAATAATTAAAGTTTTCCTGCACAAGTACAAACATTCAAACGATAGTAATATCGATATATCGATAGTGAAATCTGAACTATCGATACATATCGATAGTTGAAAATATCGATAGTATCCCAGCACTAGACAGATTTACAGAATGAAACTATATTGTAATTTCGATCGATATCGAAAGTCAAAATTACCCCCTGTACTATAGACTGGACTGAAATTGATCCATATAGATAGATACTGGACTATTTACAGGACTAATGCTGATCTATAGATTGTGTTATAAGGCTTCCTATAAACTGTCCTATTTGTTTTGCTATAGACTTCTAAAAACTAAAAAAGTCAAAGAAAATTACTTGAATTTAAAAAACAGTATTTTAATTGATTAATACAATTTAGATACAATTATTTCTTACTAGCATTAACCCGCTACTTCGTTAGCGTCTCAATTTCTTTCGTGGGCATATTCTAAGCCAAATTTTATGTTTTTTAGGTTTAAACAAAAAAGTACCAACATTTTTCATCTTACCTTCTCATTCACTCAGGACCCTGCACCTTTAATTTTATGTATCTAAGTTCAATATTATAGGAAATTCAAAAAGTACCACACGTAGAACGGAAAAGTAACAGAAAGAAATTTATTTTAAAGTATTTCCCCTCTTTGATACTTTTTTTCTCCCCATTGAAGAAGTATCGAATATTTCATTAGTGTAGTGGGAGCCCATAATTTAATACTAATATCAGTGTAATCCAAATCATCATTTTCTGTGCACAATTGTGCACCGACGCTTGTTCTCTTGTATTTCAGTTTGATTTTAGTTGTTAATTGAGTCACAAAGCATACAGAGATGAAAAAAGTGACGTATGAAAAATGCCTAAATCATTTGCGAGGGCAGCTTTCGAAGAAAGAGAAAGAAAACGTTTTTGGTAGTGAAGTAGCAATGTGTAAAAACAGGCCGCTACTATTAACACAAATTGCGTAATCAAAACAAAAAATGCAAAAAGGGCAGCTTTTGAAGAAAAAGACAGAAAAAATACAATATTTTCTGTCTCGTGACGCCTCTGTGTGCTCTGTGATTGAGTGTTAACGAGTGCACATGGGCGGATGCTTACTGCTTTTTTCAGCTTTATTGTTTTTTCAGCTTTGATTTTATTTCAAAATAAACCAGCAAACAAAATAGTATGATTGAAGACAGAAATTTTTGTTAAGTTCTTCAAATTTAAAACATATTTTGTTACTAAGAAATTGTTACAATATCTTAAATTTGGAAAATTTAATTTATAATGCCTAAATACACTTTATTTTTTAAGTTTTAATTGTAAATTAAACTCGACCAATCAAATATGTGTGAAAAAAATTTCCTAATTCTGTAAAAACTGAGGCATATTTTGTATTTAATTTTATTAACTTTTATTAAACTTCATTTCCATTTTGCTTTTAAAAGTAAAATTCATTACATTTGCAATGCTTAGTTTTATGTTTGCTGGGCAATATTGTCTTATCCGATACAGACGCATTTCATTTATTCCCAACAAACACAAAGGTTTGATTTCAAATTGAAAATGATTTGAAATCAAACGTTTTCTCAAACGACAAAAAGGGGAAATTATTTTCAAATTGAAAAATGCCTTTATTTTCAACTTGCTTTAACACGTAATTCTCAAATGTTTTTCAAATGTGGATTATAATACAATGTGGAATATAAATAAAAATATTTTATTGTTTTTAATATAAATTTATTATTTATTTAAATAAACTGTGAGATAAACATTCGGCACCATAGCTTAAAGATTAAATGATGTCCTCTAATTCTTGGAAAGACAAACTACTTGGCTCCCTTTTATTTTGAGGATTGTAGCACCGCGATCGTTCAACAAACTTTCTTCACTTTCCCGTTTTATTTTCCTTTTTTTCGTATTTTTAATCATTGAAATTACTCACAAATAATTTTTATTTTTCACAAGAAATAAGTTGTTCACTTTATATTAAAATTTATTTTTAATAGTAAAACACATGTAACCGCAAAGTAAAAAATTTAATGGTGTTTTCTTTTCTGACAATAATGTTCCATATATGCAACCATTCGTGCGGGTTTTTGTTCCATTCTAAAAATATATGCAAAAATGTGAGAAGTTGTCGTTTTCCTTTCTAAACATGTTGCAACAATAAATGGCAAATTAGTTTCATTTCTTACCCGCAGTTATAAATGAGTGTGAGATAATACCCTTTTTTGCATCTGCGTAAAGTACTTTTTATGCAAGCAAGTATTTTTTTTCTTGTGTTTGCGGACAATTTGAGTTATATTGTGATTTTAAGTTATATTGTCCCTGCAAATAATAGGACCAGTCCAAACACTCGTGTAAAGAGTAGTCCACAAGGGACCAGGACTAGTCCAAAACTAACCCAAACGTATGGAAAAAACCTGGTCTATTTAACATTACGATGTCCTAGGAGAGGACCATATAACCCACCTTTGGACCACTAAGGAGTAGTTTTAAAACTACTCCACGGTATACTCAAGAGGATTAGTTTTGAAGTCGCTTAAAAACGAAAGCGTGTCGTTAAAAAACGAAGACATGTCGTCTCACTACAAACACTTTTTAACAATGACATGGTCCATGCTTGCATTACATCGGACCAGTCCATGGAGTAGTCCATTTTATCAAAATGGATCAGGTGGTCCAATTTTATTTGTAGGGGTAATGGATATAAAAACTGTTTGTTTTTCGTTTGTTTTACTTTTATTATATTTTTTTGTCGCAAAATTTTTAACAACAGCTGACATTAATTATTGATAATCAGTGCTGTTAACGCTTATTGGGATTGTAAGAAAATTTAATGTTGAAAATTGCTCCGAGCGTGGTGAATATCGCTTCTAGTACAAACTTTGCATTCAATATTTAACACGCTAAATACACATTAGTGTTGAGTGTAAAACGTAACTATTATTTTGTTCCATTGTAATTTAGAAAAATGTATCACTTTGTAAGGGTTCGTGTATCCTAATAAATATATTACACAACTATAATGCATCATTATTTTTTAGAAAAGAAAACACCATAACTTTAATCGCCATTTTTAATGATTACATTTATTTTTCGCTTTAGTATTGCCAAGTTTATTTTTGATTTGATTTAACATTTGACAAACATTTGACATCAAATTGATAAAACATTTGATATCAAATGTTTATTTTCAAATCATTATCAATTTGAATTTAAATGTTAAATCAAACAATTGAAAAACGTTTGAGAATTGTGTTTGATGTCAAATGACAAAGTCATTTCATATCAAGGGTTTGACTTCGTGTTTGTTGGGTTGAGGGTTTTGGTTAACTATGTCTTTTATGTATATGAATCGAAAAAATTTATTTTGTAAGTACATACTAAAATGGGTACAATTTTCACTCTTTTTTTATCGTTCGAATTTCGAAAAAGTACCAAATTTTTATTTGTATTTATTAGATAAGTTACGAATGTGATTTTCTACGTTTATTGGTTTAAAAGAAAGATTGGTGATTAAAAAGTTTCAAAATACAGGTTTTACCCGTTTAATCCACAAAAGGCCCGAATTTCAAAAAAGTACCAGTCACCTGTCCGCTTATTTGTTTAATGAAATGAACAACGATTAGTATTTAATTTTACTTTTATCTCTTTTAGTTTAGGAGAGATGAGGTAGCGAATTCACGTGCTTTTTCTCATTTTTATCCCTTCTTAGAGATCGATTTGGCGAGAGACCAACCGCCAAATTTCAAGGCTGTGCGATGAATAATCAGTGAGTCAGTTTGTAGCGTTACAATTTTATATGTACATATGTATTAGATTTAATAAAAAAACCGAGTATTATAAGTTAACTTTTATTTTTACTATTTATTTTGTTTACATTTTTTGAGTTGCCAGTTAAATGTTGTAGTTATTGCAATTTTACAATATTTAAATGACAAAACAATTACTAAATTGAATTCAAATTTGCATCTGCTCTCCACTCTCACACAAAACAATGCTCAATATCACTTAAACTCGTTGAGGTTTCATTACAAAACTCTTCATACACCGACCAAGCCGTCCAACCCTGCTGCTTTAGTATTATACGAGCGCATCTTACCGCCAATGTTATATCGTCCAATAATAAATCGGAACAATTCATATTACACTCATTAGCCGAATAGAAAAATTCTTTAGATTTATTTTCTGGTTGACACCAAAATTTATCACTTATTTGAAAAATTCCATAATCGTAGGAACCATCTAAATTACGTTTACCAATGACATCGGTATTGAAGCGACTTTCATATTCCGCTATGCACAACCACAAAGGCAATTCCATTTTGGGCACGTCCAATATATACAGTTGACCGGCAAAATCACATTGTTGTAGTCGTCGCGTCTGCGCAAAATGAATAAATTTCCAAAACGTCACAAATATGCAAATGCGATAAAAAATTCCACGTGCTAAAGCGGCATTAAAATGTCGAAGGTGTTGACAAAGACAGTTGTAATAAGTGTTTTTAGAATAATTATTAGAATTTATAAACATTTTTTTTCGTTATTTATTTTTATTATAAATGAATGCCGCAGTAGCCACTAGTTGCAAGTAAATTAATAAAAAATGATATTACAAGCACTTGGAAATGTTCCTTCAATTGCTTTGCAATTTTTTTTTGACAGATTTTGCATACAATAAAAAATTTATTTGTTTGTTTTTGTCTATTGTTTGTTTTTAATAAATAAATAAATTTGTTAAAAACAACTTTCAAGTAAATTATAAATAGCAGAATAGAGAAATACTTAAAAGTTTACTTATTTAAATAATAAACTTATGAAGAATTATGACAACAAACCGGTTTAAATTTACAACATAGAATTTTATTTAATAAGAAGAAAAAAAAAATACAAATAAAAGATTCTTAAATTTCTGTTGCAGTTTTTTGCGAATTAAATAAATAACCTTTTGAGGAGCGTTTAAATATGTTTCTAGTGACACAATTTATGACTTAAGCGTTTTCATTTAAAAATTCATAGGAAAGAAAAGTGTAAAGACTAGACTTTAAAAAATGTTCTGACAATCGCAAAAGGCTTAACATTTGTGGTTCTGTCTTGCAATTGGATAATAGCTGGTCTTTAAATCGCAATCGTAAGAAATTTGGCGACTACAAATCACAAAAGTATGCTTGTGGAACATAGAAAATTTTTAAGAAACTATAGCAGATCGCAAAAAAAAGGCACGAGTTTCAGAAAACCATAAAATAAATCTCGCGTTTTGCGATTTCAAGCCGTGCGAATAACATATGGGTAATTCCTAAGTGTTGAACGTGACAGTCGTACGCATCAACAATGCAATAACATTAAAAAAAAAAAAATATTTTTACGTTTTCTTAACCCTTAAATTAACGCACTAAGAAAGCACTGTTATCTCTGCTAAAGTTTATGGAGGGCTCGATTCTAGGCCAAAGATAATGGCAAAAGAAGTAGCGGTTCGAACGTGAAAGAAACAGAAGTACTTTTTGTGGCCATGTATAAAAAGGCGTAATTCAGCGAAACCTGGCACAATTTTTTAGTCAAACTACATTCAGAATTTTACGAAGCAATGTTACATTAAAATGTCTTGGTTTGATTCCAAAATCTTCTGTATTTTCTTTTTTTTAAGCCAAAATCTGGGTCGATACGTGACATTTCGAACGTGAAATTTTTTCCGTAATAATTCAACTGAATAGTGATTAAAATAAAATAAAAATTTATCATTTATATGAATAACATATTTCTCTTTGAACTCTTCCTTAGATTACAGACCATGTATGAACATTTTTTTGGAATAATTTTTATCAAATATCACCTCTTTTAAGAAAGATAAATATTAAAGAAAACATACAATAAAACATTCTCACATATAAGAAATTACGTTTGCACAACTTTGCAGTCTGATTGTTCCTCTAAGTGAACAAAATTATGAGTAAATTTATAAAATTAGTAAAATCTAAATATTTCTCTATAACAATATCGTTAAATAATCCGCTTTTAAAAACTTTTAAATTTTCGGTCACGGTAGACCTTTTGACGGAAATGCCCATATGTATTAACAAACGACTTTACTTCAGATTCGACGTGATTGTAGACTAAACTTGAGACTCGCTTATAGAATCGACTTGAACTCTACTGAAGACTCGCCTATGGACTTGACTAAAGAGTCTCTTAAGACTCGACTATAGACAGGCCTATAAACTCGATTATAAACTTGCCTTTAGAGTTAAGTATAGTGTCTTTTAAGACTCGACTTGAAACACGCGTATAAACTCGAATATATGAAGATTAGCTTATAGATTTGACTATAGTTTCTTATAAGATTCGATCATAGTGTACTATAGACTCACCTGTTGACTCTCGACTATAAAATCGATTGTAGAATCGACACCCCCAGGGTATTGTATGAATTATCTTAGGAATCATCTATAGAATATTCCAACTTCTAGCTTCCTGGGATTTGGCAAAAATCCAAAATTGACTTCTGAGATCGCGGATGACCAGTGATCCTATCTGTTACAACGGGAGTCAGTAGTCCCTCGGGTCTCGGCACCAGACTGACTATAAGTTGAGGCCTCCGGAAGTATATTTCTTGGTGGGAAATGCTTTCTGTTTTTCAGGATAATTGTCTTTGCGGGGAGTTTTACTTTACTGTTAGAAAAATAATTTTCCCATGTTTGTACTTTGTTCGATGAGGGAGCTCTTTTTCCAAGGCTTGATCTTACAAAAAGGTGCAGCGAAAGGATACTTTTTGGACATGATACTTTCGGGGATGACGTGGGGATTGTGGCTTAAAACCAAAGTCGCGGGAAGGGTGATCCTGTAAAACCTGCAAATGGTCTGATTTTTTACCACTTGTGGGAGAGTTTCGCCTTAGGAAGGGTCATCCATTGGTGTTGTTGCATCTGGTGAGCCGATGACATATTTCCAAATGCAGCGCAGGTTAGATAGCTCTAGCTCCTAAGGAAGGAGGTAGTGTATAATCTTGCCGGGTTATATCGAGCCCATACCGCAAAAAAAGCTTAAGCAACATAATTTTAAATGTTCGTTTTTTTTTTTTAATAAATGACTTTATTGGCAACACTTCCTTCCATCATCTCCTAAAATATCATGGTCACTAAAGGTACCGTCACGATTTTATAGCAAAAACCATTTAATCTTAAGCGACAATCTTGATACAAAATATTTCTTATGAAATAAAATAAAAACAAGTAAGAAAGTATAGTCGGTTGAGCCCGACCATTTGGTACCCTACACCACAGTATTAAAAAACACATCATGCTTATATGTCCATATAAATATGGATTTATCTATGTTTATAAACTTTATTAAAATTTGTTTGAAAGTTTGTGAGAGGCTGAAATTGCCCCCTACCTCCCTTTGTGGTCCTATTTTTGAAAAACTGTATAGCTAATTTGTCCATATAGATATGGGTCTATCTATGTTTAAAATTTCATTAAAATTGGTTTGATAGTTTCTAAGAGGAAGAAATTCTCCCCTATCTTCCCTTGTGGTCCTACGATTTGGCCCATTTTCAATAGGCTTGGTCCTTGTGCCAGTAAGAACCTATGTCCTAAATTTTATCGAATTATCTCCAAAATTGCGACCTGTACTTTGCGCACAAGGTTACATGGACAGCCAGCCTGCCAGCCAGCCGGACGGACATCGTTAGTACGACTCAGAAAGTGGTTCTGAGTCGATCGGTATACTTGAAGGTGGGTCTAGGACCAATATTTAAGGCGTTACACACATCAGCACAAATGCATAATACCCTCTCCACTTTTGTGGTGTGGGTATAAAAACCTTTCCTGTAAAATTTTATTTTTGTCGCTTAAGCTTCTTTGCGGCAATGACTCGATATACTCCAATTTCTACATCCCGATAAAAAATTTTCTTATTTTGCGAAGCTCTAATGTCACATTTTAAAAAGTAAGCTTATATTTATGCGCTACGCTGTAAGACAAACAGAATTCCAGTAAAATAAGTGAACGAATTCTTAACAAATTTTATAAAAAATAATAAATTAAAAAACCTTTAGCAACACAAAAATTGAGCTGGGTGACCCCCTAGGCTAGTTGGTAGTGAGCTAGCCTATCAGTGCGAGGGTTGCGGGTTTGATAACCGCCAGAGACTCTGGTCTAATTCACTCTAACGGGCTGAAGTTCTACGTTACTATTGCTCGGTTAATTAAGTAAGAATATAATTTGTAATTGTATTTGTAACTCTTTTTAAAAAAATTGGTACAAGAAATAAAAGTTGAGCTGATCCCTACACTTTTCAATTTTTTAATGCGTTTAATAAAGCGCTTTTTGTGTCAAATTGGGAACTCTCCAAATAAAATTCATGCCTTCCATAAGCGAGATGGTTAGCGGAAGTTTTACCTTTCACCCTTACATACTTGCTACGCTGCTTGTGTTGGTTGCTGTCACACACAGGGGCGGTTAGTTGTTTGTCCACCATGAAGTAAACCACAGCAGCTATAGGCTTATTTATAACCTCCACTGTAGACTTGCATACTTAGACTCGACTATAGACTTCATTCAGTTAAGAAAGATTCGACAGACTATTTAGTCAACTGAATTAAGAATCGACTGCTAATAGATTCATTTAGTATCCCTAGTATTTTAAAAATGTTTATGTCTCTAGTGTAGACATTTATGTCATATATTTCTTTATTATAAACATAAATAAAGTTGTTTAAATATTTAGTTACAAATTTAGGGTGTTGTTCTAAAACTAGTTTTATTTTTTATTAATTTTAGTTGTTCTTATTTGAAAAAAAAAAAAAAAAAAAAATTTCATATCGAACATTCAAATCTTCGGCTTAAAAAACAACTTGCTTAATTATGCAATTTTAGTATTAAAATTTTAACACTAAAAACAACATCTGCATAAACAATTCGTTTTTTATTTGTTTAAAAAAAATGTTTACACAATTTTTACATCATTTTCAAATATTAAACTTTTTATTGTTTTCAATAAATAATATTCACGTAAGTGATACGCGCATTTTTAAACGCTGCGAGTTCGCCAAAGAAATGTTACGTTTGGAAATTCCAAAATCAGAACTTGCCACCTGGAGTTGCATAGTACAGTTTGAGAGTAAATTCAATACTTCTGCGGTGGGCCAATTAAACGGTAATTGGTCCAATGATTATGGTCTCTTTCAGTTCAGTGACCGTTATTGGTGTCAATCAAGAGCCAATCGAACATCGGCCAATTTGTGTCAGGTTAAATGTCAATCTCTAATAAGTGACAATATTGCCGAGGCCGTTAAATGTGCTCAGTATGTTAAAAAACGGCAAGGTTGGCAAGCTTGGGCTGCTTATAATGGCAGATGTAATAAGTTAAAATCATTGACGTCCATAGAGGAATGTTTTTAGAATTATAAAAAAAAAAAACAAAACAAAAAAAAAAACAACACATGATAAAATAAAAGACAAGATCATTTTACTTTCTATATGAACAAGTGTTTTATTTACAAAAAAAAAGAAGTATGTATGTATGTAGTTCTTTATGTGCAGTAAGCAATTGGTGGGAGTTCTTAAATGGAGGGGTTATCGGGGTCTTTAGAATTTTCTTGTGTTTTTTCTCATTGAAACAATGCCCTAGTGTCTAAAGAATGATAAATTAAGACAGCTTAATCTTTTTAAAACACAATTTTACAAAGCACTGCATTGCAACAACAGCAACAACAAAAAAGAAACGAGAAAATTAATACATAAAAAAATATTTTATCGTTACTTTTTGTTGTTGGTATATTTAATTTATTGTTAAAACTCTTTTTTTTAAATGCATTTCATTCATATTCGAAATGCATGAAGTGGAAATTTCGTGTGCGAATTGAAATGTTTCATATTTCGCCAAATGTTCTTTTTTTAATGTGAATTTTTAAGATTTTTATGCATTCCATCCACATCCCGTCGTATTCTTTAAGATATTTTTTGTTTGTTAAAAAATGTAGGCCATTTAACTCATCAATTTAATCATAATTTTTCTAAAATTTTACGAATTTATAGTTTTTTTTTTTTATTACAAAATCAATACTTTAGAAAGATGTTTTTGGAAAATATTAATAATTTTTTATTACAATGAAAGTGGTGTAGATGATTTTAATTGGAGATACAATGTGTTTTTAAGAATTTTAAATAAATTGATTTAAATGAAAATGTTTGTCGTTGTTAATTTTGTAGAATATAATGGCTTGTTCATCGATTTCGAATGAAGTTTTCGTTCGCTTAACTTACATGTAAAACAAAAACAATATTTTATTATTTGTTTTTGTTTTAAATGTAATAAGTTAAACCATCGAAGTCTTCGTTCGCAAATAGATAAACAGGCAGTTAAACAAATCGTGTAGTTTTCTGGTTGGTTTATGGTTTTTTCAAGTTAAGTGTTTCAATTTACGTTTAAGAAAACAGCTTATTACCAGGGAAAACAGAAATATGCTCTAAAAAAGCGTTTTATGCGCATTAAATATGCAGTAAAAAATTAAAAATATGCCACAAAAAATTTAAAATTGCTAATTTTAAAACAAAATATTCAACAATTTATAATAGTTCCATTTAATAAAAATAATCCTAAAATTAAAATCGGTAAAGCCCAAACACCATGGTATTTACACACGAATTTTTGAAATTTTTGGGGCGAATTCAATCTAAATACCAACATATTAAGATGGTTAACGGACACAAAGAGTCTTATTTGGAAAGAAGTTTTTATGGGGAATATGCGAAATTATAGACCGATCCTCACCATTTACATAGACTTCGTTCTTAGTACAATTAAAATGTATTTACCAAATTTGCTCAAATTATCTACAAGATTGCAAATAGTACTTTGCGCACAAGGCTAAAATAGACAGTTAACCAGCCAGACGGACGGATGGACATTTTTAGTTCACTTTAAAAAGTATTGGAGAAATTGAAACAATACGTTGGGTTACAGATAGCTATTTAAAATTTATTTTTAACAGAATTTCGCAAATTTATTTATTGCGAAAGCTCTTGTAGGCACCAAAAAAAAATCTAAAATGTATCAAAATATGCCCTAAAAAGGCAAAATATGCGCTATAAACTTGAAAAAATGCTGCAAAAAAGCTCTTAACAAAATTATGCAAAAAAAAATGCTAGAAACGTTAAAATATGCAAAAATATGCACTAACAAATCGATGCCAAAATTCATAAAAATCTCTAAAACGGTTAAATATATACATAGTTTAAGCCTTCATTGGTCGCACCAGGAAAAACATGCAATTGCATATTTATGGTTTCCCTGCTTATTACAATTTTATTGATCATCTTTTTCGATTGTCTTTCTAAGTTGTTTTCTTGATGGCATCTTCAAAATAAATGGCTCTAAAATTGCGTGCAGCCTACATCACATCTTTAAATTTTTGTGAATTTTGACAAGCAGTGTGTATGTGTAAAAAACTTAAAAGCAAAACTTGATCGTGTGGCTGCTTTTCTGGACATATATAATTGTGTATATTATTGATGCATTCATCATTTATACTATTTTTCCTATACTTTAAAAATATTTTTTTGGAACCGCTTATCAATTAAGACCTACAAGCTATATTCATAAAAAAGGGGGATATACTGTAAATTATAACCATTATCTGGGGCAGTGTTGTTTTTTATACGTAGGGAAAATCCCTATTTGTAGGAATTTTCTAAAGAATGGCCATAGGGAAAAGAAGGAAAGATTTTTTGAAATCATTCAAATGTAGGGCCTTTTTTATAGTTGTAGGGATTTTTGAATGGACAATTTTTTTAAGCGCGTGGGGAAAAATATGGATTTTTTCTGGCTGCGTAGGGACTTTCCAAAAAAATCTGTGATCTGTGAGGCATCATTTTCTCACTGCTACCGAGGCAATATGAAACCTGATAATGTACATAGATTTATAGTCTGTTGATTCTTCAAAAGCTTAAAAGCTCTAACTCATACTGTTTTGCAAATAGAAGAAAATAAGTATAAGCTATGTTTGGGAGGTGCCAATTCCACAAAAAACTTCGAAAAATCCATCGATAATATAAACATAATTATATATATTTTTATAAGTTAAGTGCAAATAAATTAGTCTTTTTAATACATAAATATTTTGGCTATAAAAATTTTTTGTTTGTGGCAACACTGGTTGTGAGTGGCAATATTGTTTTAGCCATTATTACCATAAAATTCTTGAAAATAATTAGAAATATGAATTAAAAATATGAAAGAAGCCGAATATAAAGTTATGTTCACACCTATTTAATATTTGACGTCCTAAACGTAACCACTAGTTTTGTTAAACAATTACTTGCTTTTGTAAAACGTTTGGCAAGATTTAAACATCATTTATAAGTTTCTTTATTTCATTATACAATTATCTTTTTACAAATAAAGTTAAGTTGATCAATAGAAATTTGTAATAATAAAGCTTAAGTTTGATCAATTTACTGGTCACGCTTTTTTGGAATTTTTCGTCAAATATTTGTTAGGTCTGAACATACCTTTACAGATTTTATTACCACATGGTAGCTTTGATTTTCCAGACAAATCTTTCGAATCGTTAATCGTAATGCAGAAAAAAATTTCTTCCGGACAAAGTTTGGGTGAATCCACCTTTAGCCGTTTCTTTGATTTCTGATTGATATGGCAACCTTAAAAAGTGTTGCTAATTTAATTAATGTACTAGCTGACCCGGTCCGCGTTGCTGGCCCTAAGCAAAAATTAGTGTTGTATTACCAGACGATTTAAATTGAGCTTTAAACGAAATTTACGGCCTTTAAAATTTTCCTTCCGTAAATACCTAAGTTGGACCATGGCGGTGATTTTATAAAAAAAATCGTCCAAATCGGTCAAGCCGTTCTCAAGTTATGCGCTTAATAGAAAAAGTGGGCGTAAAAGTAGGCGTGATACATTTTTCTTTCGATGAAAACGTAAAATGGATTAATACGAACATTTAAAAGAAAAATAAGTCAAATCGATGGAGCCGTTTTTTGATTTTAGGTAAATCGAAAAAAGTGGGCGGGGCAAAATTTTCTTTCCGTAAAAACCTAAGTTGGACCATGGCAATCATTTTAAAGAAAAAATCGTTTGAATCGGTCAAGCCGTTCTCAACTTATGCGCTTAATTGTAAAAGTAGGCGTGGTAAATTTTTCTTTCGATGAAAACTTAAAATGGATTATTACGATCATTTGAAAGAAAAATTTGTCAAATCGATGGAGCCGTTTTCTGATTTTAGGTAACTCGAAAAATGTGGGCGTAAAAGTGGGCGGGGCAAAATTTTCTTTTCGTATAAATCTAAGTTGGACCATGGCGATCATTTTAAAGAAAAAATCGTCCAAATTATTTAGAAGTCATTGGGGGTGCAATATGAAAATTGGATTTTGCCACGCCCCTCCGCCCGCAGACCGAAAATCAAAAACCACACTTCACAGTGTCACCCGCCTGAATATTCTGAAGATTCCCTGAAAATTTCATAAAAATCGGACCAGCCGTTTTGGAGTCTATACGTTACATACACACATACATACATACATACATCCAATTTTATATACATATGAGCCGTTTATTTTGAAAGTGGCATTAGTCACTTTTTCAAAAAAAATCGAGTTAATAATAAATAATAATAATAAATAATAATAATAATACTGAGAAAAATATCATTATCATGATGTATCAAATAAAAGTGAATCTTCTCGAAAGTTAGCATCCATATTTTTAAACGTGTTAAAACGCAAACCCTTAAATATCTCGACTTAAAAACCGAAATGACTTATGCCACTTTCAAAATAAACGGCTCATAAGATAGAAGATAAATAATTTTATTTTTCAAATATATTATAATCCTAACTACCGTATTTATAAAAAATAAAATAAGTTTGAAATGGGCTTTAAGGCAAAATTTTCATACACATTTTTCTTAAAATACATTTGAAATCCATTTTATTTTTTTATGAATACGGCAGTAAAACTTTTTATACTTCATGTTTTATCTTTAAAGGTTTTTGATTTTTTTTACAAAAGTTTTAAACAATCAATTAAAAAGAAAATCGTCCACATTTTGTCAAATTTTTTAACAGTTCTCCAGCTTTTGAAACTTCCATGCTTGGCAGGCGTTTCATTTTCTTTTCAGTGAATTAGACATGTTACATGGCTGATCTTTTATATTTCAGAAAATTCTATTTTTAAACAAATTAAAAAAAAAACACATTTCATGCTTGAACATATTTATACCCTCCACCACAATTAGTTGTGAAGAGGGTATATTAAGTTTGTCATTCCGTGTGAAACTTTTTTATTATTCATCTCAGACCCCATAATATATATATATATATATTCTGGGTCCTTGAGTAATTCTAAGTCGATTTAGCCATGTCCGTCTGTCTGTCTGTCCGTCTGTTGAAAACACGCTCACTTTCGAACAACTCAAAAGAAATGAACAAACTTGGTGCCAAATTGCTTGTAGTTATCCTAAGCAGTTTGGGATTGAAATCCAGCAAAACCGGTTCAGTAGGACCAGAGCTATGAATCAAAATGTGGAACCACCACCTAAAAAAATTGATAATTTTGTTACAAAAAATAACATTAATGCTGGCACAAGGCACGGAATGAGATAAGATTTTGCAAAAATTTGTTTTATTTGACTGGAAATCACGCTGTTAAATTTCGTGAAGATCCGTCCATAATTTACCTAAGCCCCATATAAACGCTACTCCCGGAAAACAGTTTAGTACGCCTAAAACCGTAAAAAAATACGCTAGCGTAACAAAATTTGGTACGTCACAGTTTTTTAGGGCCAGAAATAACACTGTGAAATTTCGTGATGATCGGTTCATAATTTACCCTAGGCCCCATATAAACCGTACTACCGGAAAACAGTTTAGTCGCCTTAAACCATAATTAATAGGGTATCAACGATTTAAGGAATTGTAAGAGAAAAATTGTCCAACAACTTTTTTTAAAAAGTTGGCGAGATTGGAGAATTGGGAGTGGCACCTTCCACACAAATAAAAAATTGAATTTCGGTATATCTTGAGGATCGTAGCAGTAATAATTTCCAAATTAGGTATATACTGGGCGGGATTGTAGAAGTGGGCGTGGCACTTCCCGTACAAAGACATTTTAAATCTCTGTATATCTGAAAACGGCAAAATCCAAAGTTTCTAAATTCGGTACAAGAATCTTCACAACATCCGACTTGGGCGGGATCGGAGAGGTGGGCGTGGCACAAAATAAATTTTTATATATCTAAAGAACGGTAGTTACTTAACTTTCTGTTTTTATCGCTCCATAGTGAAGGGTATATAAGATTCGGCATAGCCGAACAAAGCACTCTTGTTTAGATTTTAAAATAGAATTTGTGGAAAAACTACAAGAAAAAAAATCTTAGAGACTTTAAAATGTGATATTCAGCTACAAAATAAAGGGAAATTGAAAATTTAATTTTTTTTTTTTAATAACGCCTTTATGTCTGCCTGCAAAATAAAACATAGAAAATTGATTATTTAACAAAATTAACTCTTAAAAATCTTTTTTATTGGCAAAAAAAAAAAGTTCCATTTAAAAAACTTTAATTGTGTTTTAATAAAAAGATTTAAATTGATACACAATGTGTAGCAAATGTGATTTAAAAAGATTCTTTTATGAATGTTTTTCTTTATAGTTTCTTCTTCTTCTTCAAAAAAAAAAAAAAAAAAGAAAAAAGATTTTGAAAAGATCTTAAAAACACTTGAGATGTGATGACAAAATTTTTATTAATGTTAGTGGACAATTTAAATAATTGTCATATGAGGTCATTTCGACAAAAACAAATTACATTTTCTTATAAAGGGTGTTTTTTAAGCCTGATAGAACTTGAGTTGTAAAAATAAAACGAAAAATTTAATTCTTTTAAAAAAAAGTTTTTTTTATTCGAAAGATCAATTCAATACATTGCATTCGGCCATGTTCTGAAAATCGAAATCATATGAAATTGAAATCGATGGAGACTTTCAATTTAATTTTTTTTTTTTAAATAAACGTAGCCTTTCCTGATTTTAAGAGTAGTTCTGATAAAGATAAATGGTCCTCAAAATATGAGGTACATACATACATACATATGTATATAAAAATAATATTTTAAGAAACTTTGAATAGAGGATCGTTTTCGTTTCACTCAAATTCGATTTCCAGAACATGGCTGCTTAACATTTGAAAACTATTTCGACTATATGGACACCGCGGTTGTTCTTGACGAAACGCATTTTAAACGTCCAATTTTAATTCATTTTAAAAGAAATAAGGTCCGCACCAAACTGTACTTTTTTTGGATTTAATGAATACCGTAGATTCTGCTGTGGATTGGTCTCTTTCCATATGCAGACATTTTGTATATAAACAAATCCGTTAAGTTAAAAAGCCTCATCGCTAAACACAAAATTGTGCGCCATTAAAATTATGAATTTAAATTCATAGAATTTGGTAGCATTGTTCAAGCATGAATCTATTCATAATGATTTGCGAGAGTATACAGTTCGTTCAAATCAACTAGCTCTCTCGTAAGTTCCATCGGGTTTAAAAAAACACCCTTTAGAAGACTCTCAAAAATAAAGTTTAATTTTTGCTAATATTTAATAGTTTAATTGATGTTTTAATTTAAATAAACGAATAATTTTTTATATTTCATCTAATAAATCATGCCTTAATTAATTTATTAAAATTTATTTAATTCTTTTCTTTTTTATTTTTAGCACAAGTCCCGGTACTCTACAAGATGTAACAATGGAAAATCCATGTAAGTTTTCAACATTTTTTTTTTTATTATTTTTTTTATGCTCACTTTTCGGCGACTGTTTAAAAGAATCATAAACATAAAAAAAGAAAAATAAAAATCTGTCAAAAACTTATGGTTGACTAGATCATAAAGAAACAACAAATTTTGGCGAAAATCCAAAATAATAACACAGAGAAACAAAAAACTTTTAACAATAGACTAAGGCCCGTTTTCACAACTTACCGATAGATAAAAGTGGACTTTAACCAGCCTAATAAAAAGTGTTCCATTATTAAAACCTTACTTTAACCTAAAGTGGGCGATAAAGTAAATTAAGGTTCATCCTACCTGGTAGGTTAAAGTAAAGTTGTAATAATGGAACACTTTTTATAAGGCTGATAAAATTCTACCTTTAGCTATCGATAAGTTGTGAAAACGGGCCTTACATACATAATAAGGCTTCAAAACTTGTTCATAGACTAAACTGTAATCTAAGTTATAAATCAGACGATAGGCTTGACTAGACGTCATTATATAGAATAAAGAATTACAATGTTTGATTTCTAAAAGGTTTATGAAACGAATTTTCTAACACCCAATTTTCATGATGATTTTTTCCCCTATTTTTGAAACATGTCTTTTTTAGTTTGATAGCGAGCGGGGGAGAGAAGTAAGCAGGGTAGAAAAAAAGACATGAATCGTATTTTCTGTGTTTTTTTTTGACATTCCTCTTTGCATTTAATTTTGTTTTTTAATTTATGTTTTTTTTTTTTATTTCAAAATTACAATTGCTTATTAAAATATAAAAAAATAAACAAATTTAATTAAAAACAATTCAATGCATACATACATATATAAGGAAAATAAAAAAAAATCAAACAAAATAAGAAACATAGTGAAAATTTAACATGTTTTTGGAAGTTTCTTTAAAAAAGAACTACAAAAAAGACATGTCTTTTAAATCATCGTGAAAATTAGGTGTAAGAAAAAACTGAAATAATTTTTATGGATATGGGGGTTAAACTATAAACTTGATTATGTACTACTCTTTATTCAGTCATGTTCTGGAAACGAATTCCAGTTAAACTTATTGTTTTAATGGTTCATAAAAATATTGCGTTTTAATATACGTACGTACATTGAACACCACTTATATTTGTTAGCATACTTTGAAAGTCATGAAAAACTACAGTAACTTTAAAAAAAATTAAGCTTTGTTCACAATCAGAGCAACAATTTCGTTTTCTCTTCTATCTTTTTTCTTCCCAAAGTATTTCATATATTTCCCCCTAATTTTTAGAACAAAAATGTAACTTAAATTTATTCAAAAATTAAACTTAAGTTGAGTCTACTTTAACTTCAGAACAATTTATACAAGGCCCATCTATCAGGTCTGCTTACTTGAACAAAAACAAAAAACGACATGTATTTTGTTTGTGTAAAATTTCTTTTTAGTTGTCAAAAACTTACTACCACATATACAAAGCAAAAGGAAAAAACGTGTATGAGTGGCATACCATAAACGTATGTGTGGGAAAAAACAATAAACGTAAACAAACATATACATGCACATGTAAGCAAAATGTAAGCAACTTTTGACAACTAAAAAGAACATAAACAATGATCATCAGACTTCTTGCGCAGACCTATTCAATGGGCCTTGAATTTATATGAAATTATTTCTGACGTTTAAAATAATTTTATTTAGTTTTGAATGAAAATTTGTTTTTTTGATTGTAAACGAAGCTTAGGGCACTGCTACACGTTCAATAAATATCGTGATATTTGGATCGCGATCCATTTTAAAATATTGATGGATCACGAGCGTATGCTACATGTTCAATATTTATAGCGTCAGTATTTATGTTATTTTTGTGTTGTGCGGGTCGTTTATCAATGTCGCGAGAAAACCAAAAGAAAGCCTGTTTAGCTATTTTGCTTGCTTTTTTAAAAACCTTTAATAATTTTTGCAGTGTAGTCGCTCTTTTTATTTTGTCGGACTAGGCTTTAGCCGACGAGTCCCACAATTCCGGCAATGCCTCCAAATTAAAAATGAAATCTTTTAAAATAATTTTTTCACTGCTTAATTCCGATTCCACCGGCAGAACCCACTCGATTTCACTGTCTTCTGCCATTACCCTTTATTTCAATAAACTTTACACAAATATTGTCAATTGTTTAACTTTTTATTGGTTTATTTTTTTTCCACTGCGTATTTTATTTCTTTTATTTTGACACTTTTTACTGACGTATCATGACTATTTAATATCATGGAAATGCTACACGTTCAATATTTATCACGCGATCCACGATCCGCGATCTGGATTTCTGGATTTCATATTTTAGGCCATTCTGCGATATGGATCGCGATCCATCAATATTGCATGCTACACGTTCAATAAATATCGTGATACTAGAAATATCACGATATTTATTGAACTTGTAGCAGTGCCCTTAAAACTGAAAATTTCATTCCATTTTAATTTTACTCGATTTTGTTTTCAGGGCCGATAGTTAATTTATTAACTATCGGCGAACGAAATAAAGTTCTAACAGCCGTTATTCATAACAAAACGTTAGCCACAGTTTGTACACTACGTACAACGAGCTGCTTACTAAAATGCCGATTAAGCTTAGCTGCTTGTTAGCACAGAGTTAATTCATAAAAAATTTTTCTCCATCTGCTAACTTTAAATAAATCAACTCTGAATTTAAATGATGCCAGATTATATTATGAAAAAATGCAACACATTTTGCATTAATCATCGCTGGTATTGTAATTTTTTTTACCCTTCACATAAAAAAATGTTAAAAAGTTTTTAAAATTAAAAAAAAAAAACAATTAAAAATAGATGAATTTACTATCTTTATACCCACACCACAATAGTGGAGAGGGTATTATGCATTTGTGCTGATGTGTGTAACGCCTTAAAATATTGGTCCTAGACCCACCTTAAAGTATACCGATCGACTCAGAATCACTTTCTGAGTCGAACTAACGATGTCCGTCCGGCTGGCTGGCTGGCTGGATGTCCATGTAACCTTGTGCGCAAAGTACAGGTCGCAATTTTGGAGATAATTTGATAAAATTTGGGAGATAGGTTCTTATTGACACAAGGACCAAGCCTATTGAAAATGGGTCAAATCGTGGGACCACGAGGGAAGATAGGGGGAAATTTCTTCCTCTCAGAAACTATCAAACCGATTTTAATGAAATTTAAAACTTACATAGAACCATATCTTCATGGACACAAAAGGGATGTATTTTATAAAAAATAGGACCACGAGGGGAGATAGGGCCAATTTCTACCTCTCAAACCGATTTTAATGAAATTCAAAACATAGATAGATCCATATCTATAGGGACACATTAGCTATACAGTTTTTAAAAAATAGGGCCACAAGGGGAGGTAGGGGCAATTTCTGCCCCTCACAAATTTTTAACCCGATTTTAATGAGTTTTATAAACATAGATAAATCCATATTTATATGGACATATAAGCATTATCTGTTCTTTAATACTGTGGTGTAGGGTATCATATGGTCGGGCTTGACCGACTATACTTTCTTACTTGTTTTATTTGATTTATTTAAAAGAAAAAAAAAACAGCAAATAAAAAAAAACAAATAAAATTGTTTAACATTAAACGGCTGTTGCTGTCAAAAGTTGGCAGCTCGTTAACAATGGTTTATCAAATCGTTAGCCAGAGTTTGGTAAGTGTATTATAAATAAACTTTGTGCTAACTTCATTTCAAATTTTTATTATGAATACGGCTGTTAGTAAGAGGGAGTTTACACGGTGTCTATTCAGACATGTCTAACAAACACGTTTGTTTTGCTTGTAGGCGATCGGGGTAGAGAAGAAAGAGGGGTTGCCAAACAAACATGTTTTTAATTTGTATGTTTATGTATATTAGACTATTATACATGAAAACAGACATGTTTGGAAAGACATCGTGAAAAGACAATAGGTTAAGTCTGGTGAATTATGCACATACATATGTGTGTAGCTTGATGATAATTTTAGGATATTAAGTTAATTACAGACAGTACAATCAAGTCTTGGCTATACACTCTGATAAAATCTTTATATAATCATTTATTTCAGAAACCCATCTACTCTCATTTAAAATAGGCACACTTGACGGATTTCTGAAATAAATGATTCAATTATAAGCATGTGTTGTGCGGCATTTGATTTTCTATAGAAAATGTTGTGCGGCATTTGATTTTCTATTAAAAATGTTGTGCGGCATTAAATTTTCTATTGAAAATCTTGTGCGTTATTTGATTTTCTATAGAAAATGTTGTGAGGCATTTGATTTTCTATAGAAAATGTTGTGCGACATTTCATGTTCCATAGAAAATGTTGTTCGGCATTTGATTTTCTATAGAAAATGTTGTGCGACATTTGATTTTCTATAGAAAATGTTGTGCGACATTTGATTTGCTAAAGAAAATGTTGTGCGACATTTGATTTGCTATAGCAAATGTTGTTTGAAATTCGATTTTATATAGAAAATGTTGTGTGATATTGGATTTTCTATAAAAAATGTTTTTCGACATTGATTTTCTATAAAAAAATGTTTTTCGAGATTTAATTTTCTATAGAAAATGAAATTTTATTAATTTTGTTTTGTTATTTTTTTCGTTGTTGATGTCAAATAACCACAACAAAGACCAAACATATTTTCTCTAGCCTTCAGTTTTTCATAATTATTTTTACTTTTAGCCCCCCGCCAGCAAAACAGACAAAAAGAAAATGCACTCAACTATTTGTTTTTCTTTCAAAACAGTATAGTTTTCAAAATGTTTTCAAAATTACCTTGAAATAAACTAAAAAAAACATACAAACGTCTAAAATATAAAAAATAGAAACAAATATAAAAAATATTACTGTTAAGTAACTACAAAATTTTTTGCAAAATATCATCTTCGACCCGATATCAATATTAGAATTGTGTATTTTAATAAATTGCTTGGCGGAAATAGAAATAGTTTATTATATTTAATTGAGTACAAGCAGACACAGATAATTTGCAGGCAGCAACAGCTGTGTCTGATATCGCTAAAAAATGCTTAAAAATTTTATGAAATTAAATGATGTCAGTGATAGCAAAACTACAACTGTATTAAATGATGAAAGTCTTAAGGAAAATAATCAAATTTCCATGCTGCAAGAAAATGTTCCCATTGTTTACAGTGATTATGAGATTTCCGAGAATGGGGGTATGCTTGATCATCATAAACAAAATTTTGCAGAATTATCTCTTTTTAAGTTTCTCCATAAATGTTTTACATTTAAATATTAAAGAACGTTAAATTTATTAATTAAATATAATTTTTTTCGCTTTAGAAAATGTTAATGGACAATAATTTTTCTATTGAAAACGTTAAGCGACAATTATTTTTCTGTTAATTGAAAATATTTTTTCTATAAAAAATTATGTCACTAATTCCTACTTTTTTTTTACAGATGGCGTCGGTTATCGCTCGCCGTGCGTCAGTCTTCAACCTTACCAGGGCTCGACTTCACCTGCCGGCCAGGGTCGCTCTGTTCGCGAATTCGAAGAACAAATGGCCACTTTGCGTAAAGAAAATTTCAATCTGAAATTACGGTTGTATTTCATTGAAGAAAGTATACCCGGCTATAAACAACCCAATTCAGAAGATACTCTAATGAAACAACTAATCGACACCAAAGTGGAAACAGAGATTTTACGCAAAGAAGTACAAGAAAAGCAGGATGTACTGAAAGATGCCGCACATGCCATGAACCAAATGGAAAAAATACAAAAAGAAACAGAGACAAAGTACCTACACGCAGTGGAGGACTTAAATCAAAAAATTCAATATTTAGAAATGGAAAGGGAATTGGAAAGGTCACATAATACAAGTAATGGCGTAGCAGGAGGGGAATTAATGAACGAGCTTTTAGAAAAGCAAGATCTAACGGAGAATTTAAATGTCTTGCAAAAAGTTTGTATATTTTTAGTAAATCTTTTGTTACATTCATTTTAAATAAAATTTAAAATAAAATTTAAAATAAAATTTAAAATAAAATTTAAAATAATTTAAAACTTCAACTTGAAAATATTTTTCGTTTTTCAATAGATACATGAGTTGGAAGGTTTACTTAAACAGTCCGAGGACAAACTTCTGGATTTCCAACAGCAAATTTACAGCCTAGAAGAACTCTTAGTCAAACGTGATAATACCATTAAGGAATGCGAGGATAAAGTCAAAGAACTTGTCTTCCAAAATGCCGAACTTTTAGAGTCCATTGAAACCAAGGACAAGGAAATTGCTAACAACGAGGTATGTTATTAGTATTGAACTTTTAAAGCCAAACATCATTCATCATAACTCTCAACCCATTTTATTTAAAATTAAATCCCTTAATATTCATTAAAAACAATTTTTTTGATAATAAACAAAAAGCGTTTTATAAGAGGTCTTCGCTCTAAGAACACTGATCTTAGAGCTGATAATGAAAAGCTTATGGTCGCCTACAAACATACTCAAGACAATTTCAGCAAAGAAATGTCGAACATGCAAACTTATGAGAGGCAAATGCGTGATCAACAAGATGTTTTATCGAAAATGCAAGTAAGTTCGTTTCGAGCAAAAATAAAAAAAGGTCTTTTGTTCAATTCTGTTGTAATTTGTGTAACGTTATCTAAACCACTTGAGTTATTTTTAATGGTTGGTTTAAATTTTGCACAAAGGGTCAGAGTTGGAAAAGAATGTCGTGTTATTGATTTTTTATACATCAATATATATATATATTTTTTTTTAAACAATCGCAACAATGATGTTTAAGATAATTTTGAGGAACATTATTTCGAAAATCATAACCTACAACAAATTTTGTTTAAGATATATTAAGCCACAAAATATCAAGCGACATAAAATTTGAAATCTTTAAGCTACGACGTATTTAATATTGATATTCTATATTTACAATAAAATTTTTTTTTAAATTCCCTTAGCTAATCCCGCGAAGCACTACGCTTGTCTGCAGGAAAGAAACCAGAGTCTCTGGCGGGAATCGAAGCCGCAACCCCGGCGCTGATAGACTAGCTCACTATCAGCTAGCATACGGGGGCACTCAAACACTGTTAAGCGACAACTAAATTTCAATAGAAGCGGGCTTCCCTATCGTGGGGTCACCGACAGTCCATTTACAGAGACACTACTAGAGTCCACCTTATTGGATCCCCCATTATAAATTTTCAAAATCGAATACCAGATTCGTAATCAGCGACCCCGAAAAGCCCTGATTGACGTGTTTTAAGCAAACCCAATAATATTTCAAAAACTAGTCCGCCATATCGGTTCCGTCATTTTGGAATTTTAATATCTTGTTAACTTCAAAGTATTTTTTCTCCAAAACTAATTTTCTGCCCATAGGTCCCTTTTAACTTTCCGTGTCACAAATATTTACATAAATTATATGGCGAAAGAAAAGCTGACACTCATTTTTCTTAGAAAAAGGTTAAGCTACATTTAATTCCTTGTAGAAAAGTTAAGTGACATTAAGTTTTCGTTAGGAAATATTAACTGCCTGTTTGACGATATCGAACGTCATCGTTCGAATAGAAAATAACATTTAAAACAAAAACAAAAATTGAACATTGTTCGAAGTTTGTTTTTGTTTTTAATTTTATTTTCTAAGCGAACGGTGACGTTCGAAATCCATGAACAGGCTGTAAGTTTTCCACACAAAAATTTTAAGCGACACAAAAATTTCCATAGAAAATACCGAATTTTTTAAAGACTTGTATAGAAAAGCATGAAAAATAAAAAATAATGTTTTGGAAAATATTTATATTGATGCTAGATATCTTAATAAGGGGTATTTATTTAGTTCAGATTTTTTTATTGCCAAAAAGCACTTTATCAACTTCCGCAACTGTCCATTTTTGTTTTAAGTTCTTTTTTTATATTTTCTTGTACTGAATCAATTTTCAACTTTTTTTTTTTTGAAAAAAAAAAACAACGTTAAAGAAAAACTTAACTGCCTATTTTTAGAAAACGTAAGCAAGTGAGTGAGTGAAAACAACAATAAAAAACGAAAATTTGTTTTTGTTTTCAATATAATTTCTCACTCACTCACTTGTTTACGTTTTCTAAAAACAGGCTATAATTTTGATGTAAAAAGTGGAAATTAAAGAATCAAAGTTGATTATCTTGAGAAGAAATGTAAATTTGAGCGCTTTTTGTGAAAAATAACATTTTTATTAGAGTGGCAACCACACTGAATTTGACGTTTATGAATTGCCAACTCTTTAAAAATTGTAATGTTGTAATTTTCCAATCTAATTTTTTACACTTGGTTAACCCTACGTTTCCACATGCAAGTAATTACTTGCAAGAAGTGTATACGTATTATCAACGAAAAATCGAGGAAATAGCCGATTGGCCAAATGTACAAAAATTGTGTAAATGGTAGTGAAAAAGTGTGAGTGAATTGAGTTTTTCGAACTTGTACTTGCATGTGGAAACGGGGGGTAAAAGTTGTTTAAATTGCAAGTTTCAGTGTTTCAAAAAGTTGTATTTTCCATCTTTCCATATTTTCAATAAAAAAATGTGAATTAATACATTAATATAGAGTTTTAGTACGACATTTTTACTTATAGAAACTGAAAAGACTTTGAATATTTCAAGCCTTAACCGCGAAAATAACGTAAGCGCCAAAAATCTAATTTTACAGGAGAGAGTTCTTTTTATTTTATTTCATATACATTTTGTATGAAATTTATCGCTTAGTCTGAGTTCATACGGCTCATGTCTTATTGACAAGATTCTTCCTTTTTCTTCTTTGAACATGAATTAGCGTTCAAATGATTCATGTCATGTTGACGACATGTGCTTTTTTGATATTGAAAACAATAACAAAATTAAACAACGTGTGAAAAAGCAAAACGTAAAGACAGTACATGCATCTGTGTACTCGTTTCTTTTCCCCTCGTCGCTCTCGCCTATAAAGTAGCAATCATGTCAATAAGACAAGAGTCGTATGAACACAGACTTACAATAAAATTGTTCTTGCAATAAAATTGTAACGGTACCTTATTTGACCATGACATTTTAGGAGATGCTGCCAAGTGTTGCCAATAAAGTCATTTATTGAAAAAAAAAAAAAAAAAAAAAATAATGTCGCTTACGTTATTTTCGCGGTTAGGGCTCGATTTGTAGGCGAACAGTTAAGAAAAGCATACATGTAAGATAGATAAACCTTTCTTTCACAAAACTATTTTTAAGAACACAAGGAACACATTCTTTTCCAATTCTGAACCTTTGTTTTATCATTCATATGGTTTTGGTTGCATTGGCTTTTGAAATGAATTTCATAACTTTTATACACAATAAAATTCATTACATATATACTTATACATACATATTTTGAGGTCCTACCCAGCAGTAACTAGAATGAGTTAAGAGGCCTAAAAGAAAGCCTTTTTTTAGCAGTCACAAGCCCTTCTCGACGCATTCCATACTTCTTTACTTTTTACACAGGTTTTCATTGGGAGCAAGCCCTTTCACACTGCCTTTAATATCAACTTCTATCCCTTTCCAAAGAAGGGAGTAGGGAAGGTCACTAAAAATAAAAAGTAAATAAAACTGAACCACTTCCTTTCTCCCTTCTTAAAGAAGGAAGTATCGAATGTGTACTGAATATTTTAGAAGGTCTTTCAAAAAGAAGTCTATACCTTCTAGCATTCATGCGAAGCGAATCTTTTAGAACGGAGTATAAAGGCCTTCAAAAAGGCCTGCCACTTGCGGTCCTTTCAATATTTACCGCTGGGTATGTTTCTCATAGAAACGAGGGGAACATATATATATACAAGGGTGTTCAATTCATCGGGTTTTATTTTTGTTCGAGTAAACTACTAATCGATTTTTGGCATTTTCAACTTAATTAAACTCGATTAAACGAATAAAATTTAAAATTAATAGATTAATCGAATAATCGAATAATTCTAAATCCAAAAATTTTATAAATTACGAGATTTTTTTGATAATTTTAGAATTAGTAAATAAACATTCTTTTTTTAATAAGATTTCTCAATGTAGCTGAAATTATTGCTTCACTATCGGATTTTTTGAAACTTTTCACGGACATTCCATCCTCTGCTATGCATCTGCAAATAATTTCCTCTGGGGAATCGATCGAAGTATCTTGTTTAAAATATTTATTCATTGGACCACTTGTATGTAGCCCCTTTGATTTTGTTGGTGGATCATCTTCTTCAAGTACTATTTTATAGTCACTGTTAAACCAACTTCATTCTAAAGCAGTGAAGGGCAACACACATACTATCACATTTATGATTGTGTGGGAAGCAGCAGAAAACGAATGATGCTCATCAACAAGTGCTGATCTGCAACTGATTTAAATAACTTTGACGAAATGACAACAAAGCAAAAGCCAAACGTACATTGTCACATACCACACTAAGAAGTTTATAGTGAACATTTCTTTTCCTATGCACGCGTACATAGGATTTGCAAAAGTGCCCTTCAGTGTTCTAAAGAGAGAAACGCATGAACTCTTTTGATGAAATAAAGTGGATTTAAAATCAAGCCAATATTAAAAACGACCTTGTAATGAAAGTTCATAAAAATATTCCATTTTATCTACTTCATTCTTTAAGTATCTATGTACTATTTTTGCAAGAACAACACCTAAAACCACGAAAAACTACGGTCATTTTGTAAAAAGTAATTGAATTTAAATTTTCGTTCGATTTCAATTTCATTTCGATTTCTAGAACTTTAAAAAAATTATACATTTAACAGAAATACTATCTAACTATTATCATTCCATTAATCGGTATAAATTCTTCGATTAATCCTTTAATCGAAATTAGCAGTTTTAAATTATTCGAAAATTTATTCGTCTAAAATTGTTCGATTAATCGAACAATAATTAATCGATTGAACACCCTAATATATACACCCATACATTAAGTTTTATTTATAAAACAATTATTTAATAAAAAAAACAATTTTGATAAAAAAATTTTATAAATTAAAACATTTCTGAAAATTTTATTCCAAATACAAAACGAAAACTTTTTTAAAAAACATTACACAAATTAGTTGCCTGTTCTCATTTTCTAGAAACAGACAATCAGGGGTCTTCTGGAAATCGAAAACGCAAAACGCAAGAATTTGGAAGTTGATTTTTATACACTTCTTAACTTCTTAACGCAAGAATTTAGAAGTTTATTTTTATACACTTCTTAACTAATTTGTATCATTTTTTTTATAAAATTCGGTATTTGTATAATATTTGTCATAAAATTCTTTTATCACTGCAATCTTATTAAAAAAACCACATATAAAATTTTTGCGTTTTCGATTTCCAGAACACCCCTGAATATTTATTTTTTGGAAGGAGTTAATAAAATTACTTTATTTCCATATTAATTTAATGACGATTTCTTTTTTTAAGAAAAATGTGTTACATTATATGCATGTTGCACTTTTTAATATTACCTTACATGTTGAACAACTTTTATCATTAACGAATGTACTTTATTCATAAGTGTTATTTCAAAACTATTTGAGCGGTTTGGGCACAATAGTATGGTTTGGAAACAAACATTGACAACCTAATTATGTACAAAAAATTAAATCGATAAGATATATAATCATCAGGGTTGATAAAGTTGGTACAATTGTACTTTTTTTGGTACAATTCAAAACTAAAAGTACTATTTCTAACTTTTTCAAACCTAAATATTTATAATTGATATAAAATGGCAACTCGTATTTACTGTCCAACGAATATAAGCGCTGTTTTGTGTTTGGTGCAAAAAGTCTTGCGAAAATGCAAAATGACGTGGCTTTTTTATGAGATCTAAGGGAAACTCTATTTTTTGTTGTTGGATTTAAAAAACAACTATGAAATTTAGAATTTGCTCTTTTGCATGACCATTTGCCCCAAACACTTAACTCCGCTATTGTTAATAGATCTTTACACTTGATCATTGAACGATTGCTTATGCCACATTCTAAATTTAGTATCAGCGGCAGCATAAAAGCGTGCATTTTCTGATGATATTGACAAGTTTTTATAAGATATAAGAAACCACTTCTGCAAAAGTTCTACATAGTAGAAAAGACGACTTCCTCTCAATTCAAGATTATTTTGGAACGAATTCATAATATTTTCAAATATTCGTCAACAAGATGGTCAAGAAGGTATCAACAGAATTTTGGAACAGTGGGAACCCACTCCATTATTATTTTACTCCGAATTATTTTGAAGAAGATTTTGCAAGCGCTTAATTAAATTTTATTATATTTGGACTTTCTTTTCCTTTCCTGTTTCTGCAGTACATATTGAAAATTTTAAGCACAATAAATTTGGAAATGCAATCCGAAGATGCTCGTATGCACATATTTTTAGAACGCCTAAAAATTTTATTTTCGTTTAAAATTTGAGATTTCATTTTGAGAAATATTTGTAAATTTTCCACAAAAAAGACGATAAATTCTAAAATGTGTATTACAACGTTCTCTGGCGGCAATCAAAAACCGCATGATACAGGTATGGCTAGACCAAATTCAATTTGCTTGCCTCTATTCTTGAATATTTTGGAAAACTAACTGACCCATGATGATGTATAATTAATGTACAAATGAATTTAAAGTACCTTTTGTTTTTGTTGTATTAAATTTTTGTTTTTAAAATTGTATAAAAAAAATGATTGAGTACTATTGGGGTCGAAAAAGTACGATTTTAAAAGTTCGTTGGTACGATATTGGTTTTCTCCTTTATCATCCCTGATAATCATATTTACTCGTTTTTATACCCACACCACAATAGTGGAGAGACTATTATGCATTAGTGCTGATGAGTGTTACACCTTAAAATATTGGTCTCGACCCACCTTAAAGTATACCGATCGACTCAGAATCACTTTCTGAGTTGATCTAACGATGTCCGTCCGGCTGGCTGTCCATGTTACCTTGTGCAATTTTGGAGATAATTTAATAAAATTTAGCTCATGGGTTCTTATTGGCACAAGGACCAAGCCTATTGAAAGTGGAACCACGAGGGGAGATAGGGGGCAATTTCTGCCTCTCAGAAAATATCAAACCGCTTTTAATGATATTTAAAACATAGATAGATACATATTTGAGCCGTTTATTTTGAAAGTGGCATAAGTCATTTCGGTTTTTAAGTCGAGATATTTAAGGGTTTGCGTTTTAACACGTTTAAAAATATGGATGCTAACTTTCGAGAAGATTCACTTGTATTTGATAGATCATGATAATGATATTTTTCTCAGTATTTATTATTATTATTTGTTATATTTATTATTACCTCGATTTTTTTTGAAAAAGTGACTAATGCCACTTTCAAAATAAACGGCTCATTTGTACAGACACTTAAGCTATGCATTTTTTAAAAAATAGGACCACGAGGGGAGATTGGGGGCAAGATTTGCCTCTCAGAAACTATCAAACTGATTTTAATGAAATTTTAAACATAGATAAATCCCTAAAGCCACACACTCGTGAAAATTTGTTTTTAACTACATTTAAATATGTAATGATTTTTATATATAGTTTTTTCTCGAAATTTTGAGCGGAACAAACAAAATAAAACATCGGTTGTGTTGGAAAAAAGAGCAGTGTGAACACCGTACAAAACTTAGGAGAAAATATGCAACATGTTTACATATTTTTCGTGCAACTTATTCACAAAAGAAATTGACAATTTTTCACGTAGTTGTATATTTTTTCAAAACGAACACAAAAATGTAAAACATGTAACATATATGCAACATATTTCTCAGAAAATAAATCGCCATTAAACTATTTAAATTTTAATATGTACTGTCGTCATCTTCCCTAGTCTACAATTTCTATTAAAACTGAAAACACTGCCCGTCTATTGGAACGTATACAGGACTATGAAAAAATTGTTACCAAAATGAACGTTGAACGTAACATTGTAAAAAAAGAAAATCATTTTTTTCGAACTTTAATCAATAAATTACAAAACTCTAATAACTGTAGAGAATGTTACACTTTTGAAAAAGAAGAAAGTTATCGAAAATATAAAAGTTCCGCTTTAGATGATAATATAAATAGAAAATTTGCAACAAATTATACAAAAAACATAGAACCCAAAACAAAACGTGACTACAGCAGTCAACAACATGAAAAATCTCAAAGAGAAAGAAAAAGTTCTGCTGCAACGTCTGGTTATAAATTGAAACAAAAATTCTCTGTCAATGTTTGCAATAATGCCTGTCATTTAAGACATTTTCAACCAAAAAATTCCTTAACTTGTGGATGTTGTTCATCCTATTTAAAAGAAAAGCCAAGATATTGTTGTGAAGACTTTACAGCTTTGAATTGTAATATAGATTTAGGTCCATCGTCTCAAGTTGTTGGCGATTATTTGCACAATTGTTTGGATTCGAATCATCAGTATGACACAGAAATTCCCATACGTTATACCTTTAGTGATAATAGTTTAAATAGCAACCATGAAGCTGGCCTTAGTTTAGTAAAATCAAATAGTAGTTGCACTTCGCTAACTCCTAGGCTGTCCTCACGTTTCCTAAGCTACAATTTTGATGAAGTGGAAAAGGATTTTTTTTTAAAGGTGAGCAAAGATCCCATGGGAAGAAATTATTCTTAACATTTTTATTTGTTCCAATAAAAGTTTTTGATATAAAGTTTTGTTCGAACAAAAGTTTTCTACACCAAATTTTTTTCGAACAAAAGGTTTCTATAGAAAATTTGCTATTTCCTCGTCCATATTATAAAACATTTTCCGCGAAACATTAAATTTGTACTATTTGTTCGCAATGGGAGCAACAATTTTGTTTTTCCTTATTTCTTCCCAAAGTACATTTTCGTTCGAAAAATTAAAAGAAAATATATGAATCCTTCTATTTTTCGAACAAATATATAACTGAAGCTTTTTTTTAAAGTTGAGTCTACTTCTAGCAACAATTTGTATGAAATTGTTAATGACGTATGTATAAATGTTGTAAAAATGGTGTTGCTTTGTAAACGAAGCTTAAAGTTCGATGGTTAAAGGGAAAAGACTTGCTTCGTGTTCAAGCAGTTTTTGCAAGTTTGAAAGGAAGATGAAAAAAAGATAGAAGGCATACAAGTACTTAAATGCTGCAAAATAAAAGTTTCATTGTATGGAAACTAATGAAGTTTCAAAAGAGATTTGAAGATAGATTCTGCAGCAAATGTTTTTTAATATGGAGGAGGACTAAACAATTTAAGTTCAAATAAGCGTTTTCTTTAAAAATTTATGTTAGAACACATGTTTTCTATAGGAATTTATGTTTAAACAAAAGTTTTCTATAGAATTTTTTTGTTCAAACAAAATCTTGTTCGAGCAAAAGTGTTCTTAAGATGTTTTTAATTGTACAAATTTTTTTAGAAATCGTTATTCGAACAAAAGTTTTTATAGAAAATTTGTTTAAACAATAGTTTTCTATAGAATACCTGTTCAAACAAAATCTCTTTATAGAAATTTTTGTTTGAACAAAAGTTTTTTATAGAAATTACTGTTCAATCAAAAGTTGTTTATAGTTTTTTTTTTAGAAATTGTTGTTAATACAAAAGTTTTCTACAGGAATTTCTGTTTGAACCAAGGCGAATTCATCCCAGGTAATCTCGGTACTACAACAAGTACAACTCGTACAAAAACCACAAGCAATTTGTATTTGTAAAATCATTGTACAATGTCAAAAACAGAAATAAAACAAAACAGAAACAAAGACAATAAAAGAGAATAAACAAAATTTTGACATCCAATAGTGATTTTAGCTAATATCAGCAGGGCTTTTAAGACCACCTTTAATAAATTCGCCTTGGTCTGAACAAAAGTTTTCTATCGAAATTCTTGTTCGTACAAAAGTTTTCTTAAGATTTTTTAATAGAACAAGTTTTTTTTAGAAATATTTATTTATAAAAATGTTTGGTAAAACAATAGTTTTCTATAGAAATTTTTGTTCAAACAAAAGTTTTTTTATAGAAATTTTTGTTTGAACAAAAGTTTTCTATAGAAATTTATGTTCGAACAAAGGTTTTCTATAGAAATTAATGTTCGAACAAAGGTTTTCTATAGAAATTTATGTTGTAACAAAAGTTTTCTATAAAAATTTATGTTCAAAAAAAGGTTTCTAAGAAATTTATGTTCGAAAAAAGTTTCTATAGAAATTTTTATTAATTAAAGGTTTTTTTTTATAGAAATTTTTGTTTAAACAGAAGTTTTCTTTAGAAAATTATTTTCGATAGTTTTTTATTTTTATAGAAAACTTTTGTTAAAATAAAAAAACGAAATTGTTGCTACCATTGTGAACGAAAGAAGCTTAACTTTAAACTTTGTGAATAGTACAAACAATTTTATATATTATGGTTATGTTCTGGCAATCGCAAAACGCTTAACATTCGATATTCTGACCTAATATCGCATATGTGTTCTGTATATCGCTAAAATATTGGCGACCTCAAACTGTAAAAGGGAATTATAATATTTTTAAGAAGCTATGGCAGCAAAACGCACCAGTTTCAGAACATCAAATCTTGCGATTGTCAGAACCTGGCCAAATATTTTGTAAATAAATTTTCCTTTATATAGTATTTTTATTGTTTTATATTTAATTTTTAATTTTCAATCAAGGATTTCGATCGGAACCAAGAAAAATGCAAAAAGAATGTGGGAAAATATACAAAAGTCGATGGCATACGTTATGTTTATTCAAAATTTGGAAAATATCCTTAATTGTTTTAAATGAACTCAATAAAATTATATTTAATATAAAATGAGTTAATCAAAAGTTGCAGAATCAGAAGAAATTTATATAATGCAGTTGTTTACATTAATTTTGTTAAATTTATATTTTAAATCCTTGAAATGTTATAATAGTTGATTTGAAATGTATATACATACATATATTTTGTAAATTTATACTCTTTTTTTTTAAATGGTCATTTATTTTATAAAAATTTTGTGATTTGTTTGAAAATCATGTGAAAAAATTAATTTAAAATCTTCATTCCCTTTTTTTCTAAATAAATTTATAAGTCTTTTTAACTATTCGTTTTGTATGTATTTGAAATGTATTTCACCAAAAATTTCATCGGTTGTTCATACATAGTTCACATTTTAAAATGGGTTGAAGGTGATATAGTTTGGTAATGGTAATATTTTTCTAAATGTTTGTAATAAATTTCTTTAAATAAAATGCTACTTTTAAGGCTCAACAATTGCGTGAAGAATTGCAAAAACTTAAAATGGATGCAGCCGATAAAAGTTGTATGATCCAGGATTTAGAGGAGAAACTTGAAAATCGTGATCAACTTTATGATAAGGCTCGTCTTACAATACAAAAACTAATGCTGAGCATAAAGAATCAACAAATCGAAAATAGTCGTTTGAAAAATACCACGCAGGCTTCAAATGTCTCAAATAATGAAAAGGAGGTAAGCAAAATTTTAGATGGAATTGCTCTAGATAATTTCGTTAAGGAAATTTTGTTACGACAAAAGTTTCGTATAAAAAATTTTGTTTCGACAAAAGTTTCGTATAGAAAATTTTGATTCGACAAAAGTTTCGTAACGAAAATTGTGTTTCGACAAAAGTTTCGTAAAGAAAATTTTGTTTCGAGAAAAGTTTCGTATAGAAAATTTTTTTATTTTGACAAAAGTTTCGTATAGAAAATTTTCTTTCGACAAAAGTTTCATATAGAAAATTTTGTTTCGACAAAAGTTTGGTATAGAAAATTTTTTTATTTCGACAAAAGTTACGTATAGAAAATTTTGTTTCGACAAAAGTTTCGTATAGAAAATTTTGTTTCGACAAAAGTTTTGTATAGAAAATTTTGTTTCGACAAAAGATTCGTATAGAAAATTTTGTTTCGACAAAAGTTTCGTATAGAAAATTTTTTTATCTCGACAAAAGTTTCGTATAGAAAATTTTGTTTCGACAAAAGATTTGTATAGAAAATTTTGTTTCGACAAAAGATTCGTATAGAAAATTTTGTTTCGACAAAAGTTTCGTATAGAAAATTTTGTTTCGACAAAAGTTTCGTATAGAAAATTTTGTTTCGACAAAAGTTTCGTATAGAAAATTTTGTTTCGACAAAAGTTTCGTATAGAAAATTTGGTTTCGACAAATGTTTCGTATAGAAAATTTGGTTTCGACAAAAGTTTCGTATAGAAAATTTTGTTTCGACAAAAGTTTCGTATAGAAAATTTTGTTTCGACAAAAGTTTCGTATAGAAAATTTTGTTTCGACAAAAGTTTCGTATAGAAAATTTTGTTTCGACAAAAGTTTCGTATAGAAAATTTTGTTTCGACAAAAGTTTCGTATAGAAAATTTTGTTTCGACAAAAGTTTCGTATAGAAAATTTTGTTTCGACAAAAGTTTCGTATAGAAAATTTTGTTTCGACAAAAGTTTCGTATAGAAAATTTTGTTTCGACAAAAGTTTCGTATAGAAAATTTTATTTCGACAAAAGTTTCGTATAGAAAATTTTGTTTCGACAAATGTTTCGTATAGAAAATTTTGTTTCGACAAAAGTTTCGTATAGAAAATTTTGTTTCGACAAAAGTTTTGTATAGAAAATTTTGTTTCGACAAAAGATTCGTATAGAAAATTTTTTTATTTCGGCAAAAGTTTTGTACAGAAAATTTTGTTTCGACAAAAGTTTCGTATAGAAAATTATGTTTCGACAAAAGCTTCGTATAGAAAATTTCTTTTTTTTAATAAAGTTTTAAATTTGCAAATAATTTTAAAATATAGTTTCAAAATTTTAAAACTATTTCTACTCCATTTTCCTTTAAAGCATAACACGGGCGCAGGCATCAGTGGTCTGGAATGTACCGGCCTCTGTCGTTCCTTTAGCGATACTGAAGCTTTGAATGATTTAACTTCCTTGCAAAAACAAAAATACGATAACATAATCGAACAGCAAGAGGCCACAATTAAAAACCTTAAAACTGAAGTCAAAAAGAAGACTGCTGATTTGCAGGTAAGACTTAAGATTTTCAAAATGCCTTAAAATAAAATTATTAACTAAAATTTTCGTGTCAACAGAATCTCGTCAACAAAGAACTTTGGGAGAAAAATCGTGAAATTGAACGCCTCAATAAAATTCTTAATAAAACCAACGCTTCTCCCGTTTCACCTCCTACGCACAGTACCAGCCAGGGAGAAAGTGCAGGAGAATTACAACAATCCTTCTCCGATGTGGAATATTGCAAAGCTTTGCAACGCAATAAGCTTTTGCAACGAAAGGTGGATATATTAATACAACGTTTGGGTACAGAAAGACAAAATGATGCTTTCATAGCACAATTGAAAACTGAACTGAAACAGGCCCGTTTAGATGCTGAGACAGCAGAAAAATGGCGTCAACAATGTTCCGACTTGTGTGTCACTCTGTCTACACGCTTGGAAGAATTGGCTGGTTTCCTTAATTCCTTACTTAGACACAAAGATGTTTTGGGAGTTTTGGCGGTAGATAAACGTAAAGCCATGCGCCGGGCTGTGGATCGTAGTTTGGATTTGTCTAAGAGTCTTAATATGACTTTGTCTGTATCGGGTCTTTCAATGATCGATCAAAGTCTAGCAGAGTTACACAATCTTTCAGATATTTTAGGAGATATGGATGTAGATTTGGAAAACAAAACATTTAATTCCCACGAAGATATGCATAGACAATCAATTGAGACTTTGAAGGCTGAAAATAAGGCCCTTAAAAAGGAATTAGATAAACGGCGCAATGCGGACTCAAAGAAGGAAAGACGTTCTTTGCCTTTGCCCATAATGGCAGAAAATAGAGAAAGTGAATCAGAAGCTTGGTCTGAGCCTGATCGCAAGGTATCCTTGGCCCGCATAGGCCTTGAAGATCCCTCCGCCTCGTTGATGGCTAAAGAACCGACCCTGGCAGTACAAAACAATGAAACTGACAGTGATTATAGTGAGTCAAACAGTCGGTCATTTAAGGCCCGCAGCCAAGAGCGCATTAATCAATTGGAACAACAAATCCAACAACGTGATAATCGCATATTAGAAATCCAATGCCAGCTGGTGGATGCCGATAATCGTTTGAAAAAGGAGAATTTGAAAGTATTAGAAGCCACCCAAGAGCTCAAGCTATTAAAGCAACGCAATGAAGAATTGCATAATGACCTTATAGCCATAGGCAGCCAGGAGCCCAGCAATTCGCACAACGAATCTCTGCTGTTACAACAAATCGATGAAAAGTCACGTTCTCTAGACAAACTTGAAGAAGAACGCGAACGATTAATGGTTGAATCAAGATTAGCTGAAATGCAAATTAATTCCTTAAAGGCCGACATGGACATTGTCAAACAAACTTACGAAGAGGCTTTACAACAAGCAACCGATAGAGAAAAACAACAACTGAATGCACTCAAACATGAAATGGAGCATGCTTTGCAAGAAACACTTCTATCGAAAGAACGCGAATTTAAAGAATGTTTAGAAAGAGATTATGTGGCCATGAATCTCTATGAAGAATGTTCACAACAATTAACTGATTTACAAAAACATTATGTGGAGGCTCAAAGAACCATTGAATGTTTGCAGGAAAATGAGCAGGAACTTAAACAAACTCTGGTGGAATCCGAGCTTGCCACACGTAATCTACAAAAGCAAATCGATGAAAGTACTTTAAGAGCCTCAAAGGCGACTATGGAACGTGTCAAGGCCTTAAATGATAAATTACAATTAGAAAAACGTGTTGAGGAATTATCTTTGGAATTAAACAAATACGAAGAAGAACGTACACAAATGCAGCATCAAATTGAACATTTTATACAAGAGCAACAAATCTTACACCAACGTTTGGCTACAATGCAAAAGAAACAGGAAATGGCCAAGAACGAGGATATTTGTCCTTCTGGTTACACTTCCGAAGAAGTACCTATGGCCCATACCTCCACTGCGGGCAATGGCGGTCATATTACTGTAGTTCAACAGCGTTTGGGAGAGCAACGCATACAAAATTCTTCACCCGATTTGGGTATTGAGAGCGATGCAGGTCGTGTTAGCAGTGTTGAGTTAAATAACGTACAGCGTCCGTTATTGAAGACGGTGGAAATGAGTGCGTCATCAAAAAATAGCAGTAATGAATCGGATGATAAAGAGGGTAAGTTGATGTTTTTTATTAAACATTTTGTTTTAATATGTTTTTGTTTTTCAACGAAAAATTTTCAATTTCCCTCTTTTCCAAGGTCTCCATGACAGCAGTACGGAAAACATTAAACCTTTCAATGTAACAGATGCTAATGCCTACAACCAACAGCTGGCGAAGAAACACGATTGTCTCAAGGTAGAACAAGAAAACGCTGAATTGCGTCGCAAATTATTACGCACCAAACGTGCCTTCGAAGACACTTATGAAAAACTGCGCAATGCTAATCAACGCAAGGCACAAATCGAAAAAGACATTAAAAATCAAATACTTAAAACTCACAATGTCCTTAAGAACGTACGTTCCAATATGGAAAACGAATTGTAACGTACGTCGATATCAAAACACAACTAAAACAAACATACATATGTACATCCTAAACATACCAATCAACCATATTTCTGAAGCCATACGCATAAAAAACATAAAAAAAACACTTGCGAATAAACACATAATCATTGACGTTTACATTTCATGCATACATCAAAACACACGTGCTGCACATGTTACAACTAAAGACACTATAATTTTTTAATATTTGTTTAACAATATTTGTGAAAATGTTGTTTAATTTTTTAATTTATTTACAGTTTCCAAAGGAAAACTAGTATTTAAGGGTTGTTTTCGGGAAGTAATAAAAAGGAAGTTTTATTATTTATTTATTAGAAAATGGAAATGGGAGATCTTAAAATTATTATCGAATTCGACTAATTTTTTTTTTTTTAACAAAATCAAAAACTTTTTTTAAATTGTTTATTTTCCAACACTATTGTGAATGAAATTGCCTTTAATTGAACATTTTTAATTCTTGTGAAGGTTCTTTAATATAAATTTTATTCAACAGCTTTAAACAATTGCCATTTTTTAAAAGTATATAAATAACTTTTAAAGAAAAGAAAGCTTATTGTGAATAAAAATATCGAACTTCGATGTTTTGAAGGTTTTCTTATTTTTATCGAACATAAGCTTTAATATTATGAAAAGATTTTATAACAAGTTTGACTTTTTCGCAAATATGATAACAAGCTTCTTGAAGTTTTCATTTTGTTCATATCTATATATATAAAACTAAGTCCGTATATGTACGTCGCCGAACTACTCATAAACGCGTCGTGTCAACCAAACTTATACACTACGTAGGCAGTGGCCCATATATGGTTTATATGAAGTTTGGTTGAAATCCGATAACGCAAGTGTGTGCGGTGCGTATGTGAAGTGAGTGTGTTTTTGCCGCAGGAAAACCAACTTTATTAAAAACAAGTGTGTTTCTTTTCTTATTTTGTTTTGCCGTGCGAAGCAGGCAACGGGCCCGCTTGTTGTTTACAAAATATTAAAAAATCTGGAGATTTTGAAACTTTTCCAATATGACGTTTTTTTCAATTATTTCTTTTTTTTAGGCTTTTCTCACGTTTGATTCTGCATGTATGCTAATTCAAAAGGTTTTATATGAAATATTTTCAAAATGCTAACTATTGTGAATGAAAAAAATCCATCCTTTTTTTTAATGGTTGTATAAGAAATATTTCAAAAATGTCGACTTTTGAGAATAAAAAGTCCAACCTCCAATGGTTTCATATGAAATATTTCCAAATTGTTACTATTGTGACTGAAACCATTAATTTCTTTTAAAATAATTCCAAAATATATAAGAAATCCAACCTTATACTTTTGGTTTTAGGCATTTACAATATGAATAAAATTTTTGTTCAGTTTTTAAAACAACTTAATTTTTTGCAAATTCAAAATTTTTTTATTTGAAAACTTGATTGAGCTTAGCGTCGTGAAGTAAATTCTAGATTTAACGATCTTCCAAACCTTCTAGAACTTTTATTTATTTATATTTTTTTTTTTTTAATTTTTAAAGTTTCTTCAATTTTTTTTTATTGTGATTGATCAATTCTTGTTTTATTTATCTGGATCTTGTTTTAGGTAAATTTGATAAAAAAATAAATAGTTTCAAAAAGCTCTGAAATTTTTAAAAGTGGTAATTTTAGACAATTGAGCTTAAAAAATATATATTTTTTGAACATTTTAAATTAAAAACTTTACTTATTGTGAATGAAAAATATCTAATTTATAAAATTCTTCAGCATTTGTAAAGTTTTATTAAATAAGATGTTAAATGCTTTTTAAGATTTAAATTTATTTATTTTTTTTTTTACAATGACTCATGTTCTTAAAACCTATATCGCTTAGAATGCGCGTTTTCGGTTTGAAAACGCCAAGCAGGTGTTCTGGCAAACGAATGCTTGAAATTTCCCGTTTTTTAACCACTAGTGTATTCTGAAACGATTTGATCTATTTTTTTGAAAGTGAGCTTTAAAAAGAAAATTAAATTATCCATAATTAGACTTTAAACGGATACTTTTATTTTTGATCTTCAAATAAAGTTAAAGCTTTCTTTAGAAAAATCTTTTGTTTAAAGGGCATTCATCGCTGATTTTGATCTTCAATCCAAATAGTAAGGAGTGGCTCCACTTTTTTTCATTTTTTTAACCTGATAATGTTGTAATGATATTATTGTTTCAACAAATTTCTTAATTTTATCAGCATCACTGGAAAAGCAAATGGATTTTATTGTGGAAGGGGCTAGTTCAAGGGTCCTTTCGATATCAACAGCCTTTTCCCCTGATTTGTTCTAAGCTTATTTGCTGCAAAATATTTAAATTTAACTTTACTTCAGCAAATGTAATTTGAAACCAGTTGCAATCAGCAGACATCCTTCACATACGTTATTTTTGGTTAATTGAGTTTCCCGTTTTATTGCACTTAAAATCATGTAACGAAATCATTCAGTATAACTGTCTATGTAAAAATACCCGTTTAATTGAGTTCCGTTTAATTGCGTCACCCGCTTAATTATTTCGCAAAATAACACCGCATTGCGAAAAACAAGAGCAATTGTTTCGGTTAATTGTTTCCGTCTACTTTATGTGTTGTTGCTCCACAAACGTAAACAAATTATTTTTGGGCAAGAAACATTGTACGATGATCGTACCTGATTTTTATTTTGTTTAAAAAAAAACCTAAACCATGTTTTAACTTATTAAATAAAGAAATGAGTTTTATTTTCTATATTCACATGGCTGTTTGCCTTTATTGCACATCTTGCTCAATTTAGCGATTTTCGTTTTAATTGCGTCGGCGATTCACTTAACCGAGTACTGCTTAATTGAGTTCCCGTTTAATTGCGTCAAAAGTCGTGCATTTTTAGAAACTCAATTAAGCGGAAATAACTACATACATATTTGCATTAGACTTCAACGGGAAATCCCCTTTTTCTGCTTAAGCTTTGTACAAACATTTTTATATTAACGACGCAAATCGAAGCACTAGCGACGCAATTTCGAAGTTATGCGACGCAAAGTGAAACAAAAACGACGCAACTTCGAAATTTTAAAAAGACGCAACTTCGAAAACGATTCAAGCCGAAGCGACGCAAACCGGGGTAGTATAATAATTTCCTTTGAGCTTGTTATTTGTCTGTCTGAATTGTTTACATATGAAGTTCTTCTGATTGTATCTTTTTAAAGCTAAAATAGCAAGCGAGAACTCTGTATACATGTATCGCTCCTTATTGCAACATAGTCATATCTCAAAAAAAAAAATCAAACTTGGCAAATCTAGATACAGATTTAATAAATTATATTTTGCTACAACTTGGGTTCAGTTTGAGATATAACACTGTTTTTTTGTTTTATATATAGAGAAGGTATGAAGGATCACTTTTGCTTAAGTAACATAAAATTTTAGATTTTTAAAGGATAAAGGAGAGATGTTTTATACATATGTTTTCATTGCTTTAACACAACTTCGAAAAAAAAACGCAAGACAATCGCGCGGACTTTAGAACATGCTGAAATGCGTTTTCCAACCCGTAAGCGATTTAAAAACGTTGCATTTTTTAGAACAATGGCGATAGTGTTGAATATTCAATTTTTATTTCAAATTTTATTCAGTTTAAAAATTTCTCCCTCTTTTATTTATTTATTTCCAATATATTTAACAAAGTAAATTTATAAAATATATTTTGAATGGTGCCGGGTAACCAGACCATATGCGTCCAAAAAGATCTTACATTAAATAAGGTTCAAAATTAATGATTAATAAACATAAAGTAAGGAGGTGTGTTAAGTTAGAAACTGTGAGTTCCCTGGTTCGAATCTTGGTTTTTTTTTAAATACATTTTTTTTTATATTTTTATGTTCTAAAAACGATTTTTTTATAGTAAATGTATTTATGTTATTTTTATGTTATGAGATTTGGCCTAAATCTCCCGAATATTCTGTTTTCGCAAACTTTCCTGTATTTTGGGTAAGTTTTTGTTTACCGCACAATCCAGCATCTTCTCTAAAGGTTCGTCCATCTTGGAAATTGGGCATTCCGCCAAAATGTGAGTGATAGCTAAATTAACATCGCATAGGTTGCATCTTGGTGGATCTGTTCGTTCATAGTAATGCTTGGTATTAAACACAGCCTTACCAACTCTCAATCTCGCCAACATAATACATTGACTTCTGCTAAGGTTTTCATTGTATTTGGGCCGCCTAGGTGTAGGGTTCAACCCTCTTTTTATATTTTGACTATTTTTTTAACTAGTTGTAAAACTTATTTTTTTTGCCATTATTTTTTATGACTTCCTAATTATAACTTTTCGAAAACTCCCTACAATTCTAGAGGTTTTTCTTTGGAATAAATCAGTTATTAAAAAAATCAGTTTTCTACTTTATGCATTTTGTTTTGTATTTGTTTAAATAATTCTAATTTTAGTTCATAAGTTTGTGTTTAAGTCTGAAATCATAATAACGAAACGATAAAAAAAGGTGCTGTTACTTTAACTTAAAACACCCATAAAGCCAATTAACCAAACAATGAAATAAAATCGATTCTAAAAGGTCAAACTATAATTGACTTCCAAATAAAAGACTTTTTACCCTTAAATAAAGTCTGAGTTAAAAGGACTTCAAAAAAAAAAAAAAAACCTGTTACACCAACTTTCCTTTAACGCCATACTAATTTTAATTTACCTATAACATTTTTTTAATTTATTTAAAAAAAAAATTACTTAATTTATTATTAATTCAACTTGCATATAAAAATAACTGTGTATGTCTTTATTTAAACACTTTTAACATGTAATATTAAATATTAATAAAATATAACCTTAAAAACATCATTCATATTGAATGAAAGAGTTTTTCCTAAAAACCAAAAATATTTTTGAATTTTTCTTTGAACTTAATCTTTTTATTTTTATATTTCTTTTTTTTTATAATTTGCCTGTTGCTGTTATGCTAATATTTCTTGTAGCCTGCATCCTGCTTTCAAGAAGATATCGAAGTTATGCTGTGAAATTTACAAAAACAAAATTTAAATTTTTTTTATTTTAAAAATTTGGCTTAAAAAAAGCAACCAACAACTTCTAAATCTACTTTTGCTTATGTTCTTTCTTTCTTAATTTAAATTATTTAAATTTCACCATAAGTTTTAAACGAAAATAATTCGAATTTCGAACGACCTAAACAACAACAAAAAAATTTAATTTTACACGAAAATAGTTAACCAACAGCCATGCTCTGGAAATTGAAAGCTGGGGGCAAATTACGGCATTAGATATCGATCGTAATGACAATACAAGTTAAATGGAAATTTCTTTCGATGTTAAATGCCGTTATTTGCCTCCAGGTGAAATTGAAATCGATGTTGATTTTAAATTCGATTTTTTTTTTAAATGAAAAGTATGTAGTTCTAGTAAAGATATGTGGTAGGAGGTATACGTATAAATATAAATATTTGTATGAACTTTAAACTCAGGATAGTTTTCAAAATTTGTTCGATTTAAATTTCAATTGAATTCGATTTCAAGTTCAAGGCAGTAAATCTTGTATTTATGTAAAATTGTAAAAAAAAATAATCTTAACAAAAATATGTATTTGAAAAAAAGAAATTAAATTAATTAACCTCAATGTATATAAATTTAGTTTAATTCTTAAACTAATATAAACAAACAAAACACATTTTAAAATAATTTAGTTAAGAAAATTTTGTTGTTAAGCTCTTAAATACGATTTAAATTATTTTATATACAAAAAGCAAACAAACCCACAAACAAAAAATGTTCAATAAAACGAAAAAATGTTAATTAAAAAAAATGTTTTAAGAGTTTTAATTAAAAACAAGTAAGAAAATATAAAATACCCCATATAAGACTCGGAAACTTCTGGAGCGAAGATCCAATTGTCGTGGAAATGCCCCAGTTTCCACATTCAAGTGCAAGTTCGAAAAACTCAATCACGCACACTTTTTCACTAATGGCGATTTCTTTTCTGAAAACAATATGCTACAGTATATACATGTAAAATTTTCTAATGTTACCTATAATCACTGGAAGTGTTACATGTTGTGCAATTTTAATAGAACACAATTAGCTGCTTTTATTTACAACTATTACACTTTCATAATTAATGTACTTCATGAGCGATTTTTAATGCTATTTGAGCGGTTTCTGAACGCAATTATGGCTTGAAAACAAATATTGACATCACTAATGGCTTAGAAAAATTTAAACGATTATAATATAAATAGACTTTTTTTGATTTTAATGTGTAAATATATTTATATTTTCTTTTAAAATAATTTTTTTTACAAAATTATGAGCTGTATGAGTTATGACAAGCAAAATAAAACATTGGTTGTACAAACAAAGTAGTAAGTACCAAAGTTGTAAGACAGGGCAGTATGAACACCTTAAGTAAAAGTAAGGGTAAAACATGCAACATGTTTTGCATGTTTTTTATCAACATATTCACAAAAGAACTTGAAAATTTTTCCCACAGTTGTATTTTATGTACAAACGAACACAAAAATGTAGAACATGTAACATTAATGCAACATTTTTCTCAGAAAAGAAATCGCCATAACATTCACACAATTTTTGTACTTTCAGCCAATCCGCTTTTTCCTCGATTTTTCGTTGATAATACGTATACACTAGGGCTTCTAACGGGATTGGTTTTTCTGAATCCCGGGATTCGGAATTAAAGAACATATTTGGGAATCCGATTTCGGGATCCCGGGATTTTCGGGATATTTTGAATCCCGTAAGACCATGTAATAAACAACGTAACAAAACAACATAAAAATCTTATTTTTATCCATATTTAATTACAGTGGACGCTCACAAATTAGAGCTTTCAGTAATTCGATCGTCCAGAAATTAGAATCAGTGTTTGCAATACATTAAACGCTCTAAAATTCGAATTTAAAATTCTAATTTCAGAGCGTTTTTTTTTGTTATTTGAACACAAGAAATCCGCAGTTTATTTTTATTCTGTTTGAACATAGTAAAACTAAAAAGGGGAATTACCAAATCATATATGTTTTTTCCTTATTGAATTGTTATGTTTTGTTGCCATTAGTTTTTTTATATTCATATTTTTAATTTAAAAAAATACATTTAATGTTACGTTTTGTTTTCCTGTTTTTATAAAACAAAATTGAACTAAAAAAATTTTAAAAGTCTTTTATTTAAGTTTTTGGAAGTAAATTTACTCAATTTTTTATTCGAAAAAAAAAGTCCAGAAATTAGAATAATTCAGAAATTATAATCGCCTCAAAAACAAAGCGGTTCTAATTTGCGAGCGTCTACTGTATTGTTAAAAAAAATTACACCATTTCCAATTGTTTTTTAAAATTTTTAAATGAATTTTAAAATTGTCAAAATATTTTTTAAGTTTTCTCAGGCCGGGTTTTTGAGATGTGGATTAAGTTTAAACTTAGTTTAACGTTGTATAAAACTCGGATTTTTCCGGCGAAGTGCAATTTTTTTTATTATTTTTGCCCCTATAATAGTTTACAACTCAACTCAGTTGAGTTGAAATTGAACAACTGCTAGTGATGAGTTGTAAATTTTTTATGGTTTTGTTAACCGCACTAAACAGATTTGCAAACCATAATTCAAAAACTGCAAAATTTCAACTGAACTAGAGTTGAGTTGTATTAAAGATCAAGAATATAAAAAAATCGTGATCCCGAAAATCCCGGGATTAGAAATCAGAAATCCTGAGATTCGGGATTCGCCTAATCCTGAGATTCTGGATTCGCCTAATACCGAAAATCCCAGGATTTCCGGAATCGGGATTTCCCGATTGGAAGCCCTAGTATACACTACTTGAAATGAATTATTAGCATGTGGAAACGTTGGGTTACGCAGATTGAAATTTATTTATTTGTCTTATACCCGTAATTTATACATAGAGCTATCTGGTCGTGGTACGACAAACAGTTATCTTTACCTATCCGGTAAAAATATTTTGGTAATTTCAACGTTAGTTTTCCTTTAAGTTTTCTTTTCAAAAATATGGCAACATTTGTAATTTAGTAAAATACACTACACTTTAACTAGAAGGTAAGACATATTTACGTGTTAAAATTATGAAAAATTCGTTACACCGTAGATATCTATACACATCTACATATATATATTTGTAGAAATTACGGGCATAAGGTATGTAGGTAGAAAGGCTGGTGTGAAGTTTTCTTCACACCTTCACCCAGAGACCAATATGGTCCATTGTGACGCCTTATTTAGGAATAGGCAAGTGAAAAAAGAAAAGTAGATGAAATAAAGAACGACAGCATGAGATTCGAAAGATAAATAGTAAAAGATAGTAACAGATCAAACCAAAATTCGTCCTACGTGCGGCCAGCACCTCGTCTCCTCTCGCGCAGCCTGGTCATCCCCATTACGAATCCTATCAGACCCTCAAGACACAGAATGTGCTCAACTGCCTCCAGCTCCTCTGGGTCCTCACACATCCGATAAGTCGGATCCCAATCTCACCGCCATCATGCCTAACATACAGTGGCCCGTGATAACTCCTATCATGGTCCTAAAACAGACCCTACTCCTGCCCAGCAGCGACTCCGAATTACGGGCATTAAATCGATGACATTTCTAGATAATGTAATTTGTAATTTGAGTCACGTGGGAATCATTCGTGGTTGTTGATTAGTACTTAAAATATTGACACTTATCTTGGTTGGCGAATTTAAAATACGCCTGCGACTGTTTGGTAATAGATTAAGGGAAATAAGTTTACGTTCTTATTAATCTATTACCAAACAGTCACAGGCGTATTTTAAATTCGTCAACCGTGATAAGGATGATTAATCGCTCGTGCCAGAGTGAGCCTATTTGCAATATCAAATTTGCGTGCGTGATTAAAATTTTAGAATCGCAGTTTTTCTAATGCACTCACAAAAACTTTCTTAAGAAACGTTTGAACACATCGCACTCAACAACAAGAGGGTATTAACTCAAAACTTTTATTTTGTTTTTACTTTTGGGAACGTATATTCATATTTACCCGCTGTGAATATAGCGTACTATCCGGCCTTATTGCGTAAGGCGTTGTCGTTAACGACACTCATAATATGGCCGACTGTTTTGCTTTTACTGAAATATTTTAAATTTTGAGTTAATACCCTCTTGTTGATCAAGTGCGATACAAGGTATATTTATAGCTATAAATATACCTTGGCGCGATATAAAAACTTTGGCGAACTATTTATATTTATAATGCCAGGGTATCACACAAATTTTTGGAGCCTCAAACCAGGGCTGCCAGCTTTGGGGTTTTGACCCCAAATTAGGGGTTTTCTCGTTGCTAAAAGGGACAAAAAAATTGATTTGGGGTTTGGGGTTTTCATTGGGGATTTAAAAAAAAAAGTTAGGATTTTTTGGGGAAATACACGGAAAGAATTATTTACTAAAGCACCACAAAATATGGCTTGAACTAAAAATATTTTGCACCATTCTCGTTCAAGGCAAAATTTTCTTATTTTAAAGTTTAAACAAGAAGTTATGACTCAAAACTACATATATTTAAATACAGCTAAAAAAAATTAAGTATTCGTTGCTTATGGCTAATTTCAACAATTCAATTTAAATATCAATTCATATTTAAATATAGTTGATCCTATAATTTTATTATATTTGACATGAAAAACTAATTTTAAACATAAATTGGTATTTAAATATGTAAATAAGTGAAATCGGCTATTAATATTTTACAAAATACGAAGAAAAGCCTTAATTTTTTTTTAACATAAAAACGTATAGCATTAGTCTATAGTTTAAGGAAAAAGAAACTTTTTATTGATTTGCTTAAGATGTCGATTCAAATAAAAATTAATTGAATTAAACCAAGTTTTCTTGAACTTTTTCTGAAAAATTAAAAAAAAAATCCTAGTATTTGCTTCTAGATGCAAGAAATTCGATTTTTTTAATTAATCAAGATAACCAGATTAATAATAAATTAATGCAGCTTGATTTAAGCCAAATCTTTCTTATTTTTAATAAAAACAAGCTTCTTTTGTATATCTTGTCTTAAGAAATTTTTGATCATATATCAAAAACGTGAATTTTTTGATTATGAGAAAATTTTTGTTTATTCAAGAAAATTTTACTAAATACGAACAAAATATGTTAAAATCATTAAACTATTATTGGATTTTCTGTGTTAAGAAAGGAAATTGGTTACTTAAGAAAATAAACTTATTTCCGTGTAAAAAATATGAGTTTAATTTTTCTATAGGAGATAACTAAGTTTTATGCACACATAAACATTAGGGTGGCTATTTTTGCAATATTTCTTAATATCAATAAACACCGGGGAAAAAAAGGTTTTTTTTTTTATAAAAAAAAAAAATATCTGGGCTAATTTTGTTTCCTTGTATATAAAAACAAAAATTATGAAGTTTGGTGACGATTGGGTAAAGAAAAGTCGATTCATAAGTTGAAAAGTGAATACAAGGCCAAAAAATCTCTTATTTTAGTTTTTCTCAATTTTTTAAATGTCGTAAACTGTTCTTCTAGATGTTAAAGTAATCAAAGTGTATATACAATTATGTTTTCAATTCAGATTCATAGGGAAGTTCGGCTGTATACATATATACATATATATAAACTATATATGTGACAGCGCATAGAGAAAGGGACCAGTAAGGTAAAGGGAACAGTAAAAAGCAACTACACAAAACAAGAGGTTGGGACGACCTACGCGCGTTTTCAAGGTTGCCGAACAAGTTTGCGATGTGTCGCTTTCAAATGAGACCAATACCAACACGCTCAGTGATGTTACACCAAAGATACATGTATTTAAATCTTTAAAATGGCAAAACCCTTAGGTCCCTTTCTATTTTTCGCGTCACATATGTTTTTAATACAACTACATATTTCGGCGGCATGAAATAACCCCCCAAAATATAAACCCCCAAAATAATAATGAAATAACCCCCCAAAGTGTGGGGCCTTATTTCATATGCAATAAAGCCCCATTTTTGAAAATGAAATTAGCCCCCAACGAAATGAAATAAACCCCAAACATAAATGAAATAATTCCCTAATTTTTGGGGGCTTATTTCATATGAAATAAAACCCCAATTTCTGAAATGAAATAAAGGCCCAATATATGTAATGCAATAAATTATACAGTTTTGCTTTAAAGAATCACGCGATATATATCATGGTATGATATTCCAAGCCCAAGCTCCGCCAACTAAGGCTTTTCTGCATAGCCGGCCTTCGGCCGGGCGCAATGACTTTTTCCTCTATGGTATAACAAACACCGGCTTCGCTAGCTAAAGCTTCTCTGCATAGCGCCAGGATTTTCTCCTCTATAGTATAAAAATACCGACTCGGTCCGGCAACGCAGAGAAGCTTTAGTTAGCGAAGCCGGTATTTGGTATACCCTATAGAAGAAAACTACTGCGCCAGGCTGAAGGCCGGCTATGCAGGGCAGTTTTTTTTTTATCGAAGCTGGTGTATACCAAAATGGATAAATCCTTGCGCCCAAAACGTTTTCATTATAAAGTTGAAAATGAAATAATCCCCCAAAAAATATATTGGGGCTTTATTTCATAACGATTTTTTGGGGGATAATTTCATATGAAATAATACCCCAATTAAAAAAATGAAATAACACCCCAAACAAAATTAAATAACCCCCCAAAAATCGTTTTTGTTGTTCTCTGTACAAAATTTTGGGGGGTTATTTCATTATTTTTTTGGGGGGTTATTTCATGCAGCCACATATTTCAATACAATAAAAATGATCTCTTGTAGAACATAGTACAAGTAAAACTCAAATAAATATTTAAATTATCCGTTAAAAATTGTGTTTTTTTTACAGGGGTTTATTTTTGGGGATTTTCTCTTTTGTTGGGGGATTTTTGGGGAAATTTTTTTTTAAGTTTGGGGAGGATGAGGCATCCCTGCCTCAAACGCAAAGTCCTCGTTCGACCTAAACCTTCGTATAGAAAGGCGAGAGCTTCCAGAATCCGCTCCAGAGTATTTTGGTCTCCACCAGTAAACTTCTGAGTTATTTACTTGGTACCAAGGCGAATTGACTAGAAGGTGAGGTCAACTCTACAACTACAATGGTTGTCAAAAATATTGCTAGTAAAAAAACAGGTTTGTTTACATAAAAAACTACTTTGTATACAAACTTTGACAAGTCGACCACCGAAAAAAAAAACACCATATGTTGACTTGACCCCACCTTCTAGTCAATTCGATTTGCTTGGTACTCCACCAGTAACACGTCTGAGTTATATATGGTTCTCCACCAGTCACATAATTTATTCAAGGTTAAAAACGATTGCATATAGTTAATGCAGAAACCGCAAAAACTGTAACTCGGTACAGTTATACGACGCCGAAACACTAACCAATGCGGGGTGACAACGCAACAAAAGCAGACAAACAAAAACGACCTGTTTGTCCTTAAAAAATAATGACAAAAAGCGCGTGCTGCTTCTCCACTCAAAGCAGTTTTACGAGTGAGATTATTTTTTAAGTCCGATAGAACATGCGAAAGGTTTAGCTGATAAACCAACTGTCATACTACGTCAGTGATGCCAGGAACAATTTCAAAAAATCCCTACGTGTGCCTAAAAAATCCCTTTTTTCCTTACAGCCAAAAAAAAAATTCCCTTCACTTTTCCCTACGTTAAAAATTTCTTGTTTTTAGCGACAAGCAAACAAATACATATTTTGTACATATTTATTATAATAAAATTTATTATTTGTATGATGAAAGGAATCTTACAACATGAAAATTAATTAAAATTGTTATTGATAATATTTCAAACTTGACCGTGGCTGGGGCTCGAACCCTGGCCGGCAGTTTACCATGACATGTTTCGATCGCAACCACTTGATCTCCTCAGATGGATTTGCCGTCTTACACTCGCAGCCATCGACGACTGCTGACGTCAATAGTCGAACATCAATCCTTAAACCAAATTGTATTTTAACCTTTGGTAAATCGATATTTGCTTTTTTGAATGATTTCCTTACTTCTGTTTTCTCGTACTTTTTGTCAAGAATTCTTCTTGAAGTCCAAAGTACATTTTTTGTTTTTCATTTTTGTCTTTCTTTTTTCCGTTGACCGTTTTCAGCACAACTTAAAGGACAAATGTACACATAGAGCTCGTGCCTCAGCTTTAACAATAATTAGTATTGTGGTTATTTTGTTGAACTATTTATGGTTTTTAATACAATTTTTTTTTAATATTTTTAATTAGGCTTAAGTTCATCAAATTTAATTTTCATTAAATTAATTGTATGAAGAAATAGTTCAACAAAATAACCACAATACTAATTATTAATAAAATTTATTTATTAAAAAAACAATTATTTTCGAAATTAAACTGTGTGAAAAATTTCATTTTTTTTCTTTTTGACAGAAACGCCTCTATAAATCCTTTAATCTAGAACAAAACAGAGTCAAACCTCGTATATGATTTATCATTTCCTCATCTTTTGTTAATTTTTTAAGAGCTTAATAGTTTTCAAGAATACTTATTTTTAATAATTTTTTTAACATAAGAATCTAATAATTTTTAGCAAATTTGGTACCAAACAAAAGAGGGCTCTGAGCTTAAATATAAAAAAAAATCAATTAAAAAGTAAATCATTTCATGTTCTTAAAAGTTTTCATTTAAAATTTTTTAAAAATTTGAAATTGTTTATTTTTATTTCTCTTAGCTTAGAAGGTGTGATTGTTTTTTTATTAAAACCTTTTCTTTAGCTTCACTTCGGAAAACCAAATCTTGTAACGTTAATTTAACCGCCTTATACTCAATGCAAAAAATGGATAAAACTTTGCAGGCATACATATTCCCGATGACAATACACGAATACATGGGCGTAGCCAGGATAAAATGTAGGGGGGAGGCGGGGGTGGCAAAAATTTTTTTTTTTTTTTGTAAAATGCTTTTTTGATCGCCTTTTACTCAATGCAAATGGATGAAACCTTGCAGGCATACATATTCCCGATGACAGTACACGAATACCTGGGCGTAGCCAGGATTAAATCTAGGGGGGCGGGGAAAATTTTTTAAAACCTTTTCTTTAGCTTCACTTTGGAAAATCAAATCTTGTAACGTTAGTTTAACCGCCTTTAACTAAATGCAAATGGATGAAACTTTGCAGGCATACATATTCCCGATGACAATACTTGAATACATGGGCGTAGCCATGATAAAATCTAGGGGGGGGGGGCAAAAAATTTATTTTTTTGGTAAAATGCATTTTTGACCGCCTTTTACTCAATGCAAATGGATGAAACTTTGCAAGCATACATATTCTCGATGACAGTACACGAATACATGGGCGTAGCCAGGATAAAATATAGGGAGGGCGGGCAACATTTTTTTAAATGTTCTTTTTTAAGAAAAGCGTTTCTTAAAATTTTTTTAGTATTTTAAGGGCCGATGTTGATTTTAAATAAAACTCAAATTATTTAGGAAATGTTTGTCATTTGTTTTTATTATGATAATATTGGTATCGTTCAAATAAGTATGGAACAAAATATCGGCCAAATGGCCGCCGCCGGCACAACTCCTTCCAAATTTTCGATGACGCTTAGGCATAACTGGGGTTCTATGCCGTTAATGTGCCAAACTATCATCCTTTATCTCTTGCATTGTTGCTGGCTTATCGACGTACACCTTTTCTTTCAAATAACCCCAAAGAAAGAAGTCCAACAGTGTCAAATCACATGATCTTGGCGGCCAATTGTCATCGCCAGCACGTGAGATAAAACGGCCATTAAATTTGTCGCGCATAAGAGCCTTTGTTTCGTTAACTATGTGGCAAGTGGCACCGTCCTGTTAAAACCACATATCGTCCACATCCATATCTTTCGATTCGGGCCATAAAAAGTTCGTTATCATCTCACGATAGCGAACACCATTCACAGTAACTGCCTGACTGGCCTCATTTTGGAAAAAATACGGCCCGATGATGCCGCCAGCCCATAAACCGCACCAAACAGTCACTCTTTGTGGGTGCATTTGTTTTTCGACAATCACTCTTGGATTGTCCATCGTCCAAATGCGGCAATTCTACTCATTGACGAATCAACTGAGGTGAAAATGTGCCTCATCACTGAAGATGATTTTCTTCGAAAATTGATCATCCATTTTCTATAAACAGCTTAAGGCGATTTATCAATTTATCATTTAAAATAGTTTTTTGCTTCTCCAGCAAAATTTTTGCGTTTAAGGTGACGATATACATTCTGGAGTAGCGGAGTTGCTTCACATAGATCACCTTTTTTTTGGAAATTTAATCTTTGCAAAATAAAACTTCTGCAAGGGAAGACGAACTTAAAACATCAACTTTGGAAAAACAAGCCAGGAGGGGAGTTCCATTAGAGAAAGAGACCTGGGCATTGCGCAGATCGATAGATTTGTTAGATTCAGGAAACGGCTTAACGGTACGTAAAGATAACTTTGGCACGACAAAATTGCTGAAATATGAGCAAAAAAAAAAAACGAATGCCTCTAATAATAATGATTAAATTACCATAATATGCGCCAAACCAATTCTGAGCTGACGATATGTAGAAGATAGTTTTAACAAAATATTCTTTTGAAACCAAAACTCTTAACAATTGCCTTTTATTTGTACTATTGTGGTAGGTATACAAGAGTCCACAAGGCCGAATAAAGCGCACTGTTACTTGTAATATTTGTAAGGGGTAGACTTTGGCATTTGCAAAAATCTGAACTATTTACATACAAAGATGATGTACTTGACAAAATAAAAAATTTGATACCCATATTGCCCTATTTAAAACGAAGGGTTACCACCCCATTGCATTTTTGTCAAAACGCGAACTAGCAGGAATTTCAAAAAAAGCTGAGACACGTATTTAATTAAACAGACTAAAGAATAAAATATGTTAATTTGGCACTTTTATTTCAAACAACCCCGAACAAAAAATTCAAAAACCGTTGTTTTTTACAGAAAATCCTTAAAAAATTTCTTGGAAAAATTATACATACAGTTGGATGCGCCTTAAAACAAACCTTTCTTACGATACCCAATTTGTATATGTTGGTAAGGAAATAGGTTCTCAAATTAAAAAAACATGCAAAAATATACCCTTTTCAAACTGGTCCAGCTCACGAGAGGTCAAAGCTGGAGCCGAAACATTAAAAATGTTATCTTAAAAAAGTCCAAGGTTAATTTTCAGGAGGATGTACCCTACACGAATTTTGCTTCCATACAACTTGAGTCGCTCTAATGAATGTACTTATGTACATAAAATGGTTTATCTTTATGAAAAGATCATACCTCAGCACGATATTTTTAAGAGCATGAAAATGTGGTTGGTAAATAAATAAGAATTTATTTGGCTGAACCTTGAAATACATAAATTTTCTTCTTTAACATTTGAGAAACTCAATTTAATTAAAAGCTAGCAAACATGTTTTCTCTGTCTCTACTAAACATTTTTGAGTAGTGCGTGTTTATGATTTAGTGTGCGATATGTACATAAATACTGTAATTCTAATCCACTAAAAAAAACCTTAAGATAGTAGCCAAAAACTATCTATCAGCTCGATTTGAAGTTCGGGTTTGGTCTAAAAATTCTACTGAAGTTGGGCTTCGAATTGAAAAATTGTGCTCGGTCGGACATGAGCTATTTATTTTTGTTACGAGAGTCGTTGTAGTGATCGTTTATGATAATACAAAGCATATAGAACGTATGTAAACGACAACGACATTCCTAATAAGACCGATTGGCTTTCTCTATTGTGGAAACCCCGTTTTTCTTTCTATAAAGAGACAAAGTTGTGGGAACATGCTCACAAAACATTCCTTGAATAATTAAAAAGAGGTTCTTTGTTTTTTTAAAGTTATTTAAAATTGATTGTTGTTTTCTTTATTTTTTAAATTTTATTTAAAAACTATTTTATTTTTATTTTGCATTGATTAAAAGTAGAGATCATTAATTAATTAATTTTTTTTTTATTTTTTCTGATACTTTTTGGCATAATTTTTTATTTAAAACTATAAAATTGTTAAACATACACATAAGCTTTTTTTAATAATCGATAATTTTTTGTTTAGTTCTTTGTTAATTCTTGTGTTAAAACATATTTTAAATTGCCATTTAAAAAGCCTTGTAATGAAATATTCAAATATTTCTTTTTTGTTTTTTTTTTTTTAATAAAATTGTTATTTTAATATTTATCTTTTTTAAAAGCTAAAACGCTAAAATTAGGTACAATCTACAATATGTTTCATTGAAATTGATGATTTAATGATTTAGGCTTTTTAATTTGTTCTGATGAAAAAGTGTTTTGTTATTAATTTTAATTAAAGTTTAGTGTAAATGATTATAGTAAATATATATTTTTTATTTTATTTAACTTTATCTTCATAAAGAATTGCACTTTTGTTTTTATTTATTTTTTTTTTTTAATATTTAGATAAATTTTATTTTAAAACCATAGATAGAAAGCTATTTTTATAAAACAGAAAGCATTTAAACTACTAATTCATATTTTTTGTTTTCGAAAAATGTAATAAATTTAAAATTTAGCTGTGCGTTAGAAATATTTTCAAAGACAAAGAAAAAAGATTAAGCTAAAAGAAAATTTGTAAAAAAAAAAATGAAAATGGAATTTTATAAAAAATTGGAACCTACAAAACGCTTCTTAATTTAGGGAAAACATTTCTTTTTCAACAATTTCTTTGCTTTTAAAATCACACGTGGGATTTTGTGCTGTTCGAATTCGACAATTGAAAATCACATCGGAAAACACAAAAACGGAACCCCACAAATACTTGCTTTTAAAAGGCACATAAAGGGTGTTTTTTTAAGCTAGATAGAACTTTAAATTGTAAAAAGTAACACAAAAAATTAAATTTTGATGAAATATTTTTTTTTATCGTTTCAGTATACTCTGACAAATCATCATGAATAGACTCACGCTTGAACAATGCTACGAAATTATCCAAATTTACTTTGAAAATCAGTCGTCGATTCGCGCAACTTCAGTATACTCTGACAAATCATCATGAATAGACTCACGCTTGAACAACGCTACGAAATTATCCAAATTTACTTTGAAAATCAGTCGTCGATTCGCGCAACTTATAGACGACTTAGTCGTTTTTATGGCGTACATAATCGTCCATCTGAACAAGCCATTCGTCGAACTGTGGATAGATTTCGTACCACATACTCTCTAGAGGATGCAATAACACCAACACGTCGAAGGAATGTGCGTACTGAAGAGAATATCGCCGCTGTAAACGAAAGTGTGGAAGAAGATCCAAATTTATCGATTCGTCGTCGGTCGCAGGAATTGGGGCTCTGTCCGTCAACTACGTGGAAAATTTTGCGCAAAGGTCTCGGCCTACACCCGTATAAAATCCAGCTGGTGCAGGAATTGAAGCCACGAGACCATTATATGCGTCGTTCTTTCGCCGATTGGGCTCTAGAGCAGTTGGCAACTGACCCGTTGTTTTATCGCAAAATTGTGTTCAGCGATGAGGCGCATTTTTGGCTTAACGGGTTTGTTAATAAGCAAAATTGCCGCATATGGAGCGAGACCAATCCACAAGAGACCCTACAGACTCCATTACATCCAGAAAAATGCACCGTTTGGTGCGGTTTTCACGCTGGTGGCATCATCGGATCTTATTTCTTCAAAAATGAGGCCGGAGCTCGCGTTACGGTCAATGGAGATCGTTACCGCACCACGATCAATGATTTTTTGTTTGAAAATATGGATGACATTGATCCGGAGGAGATGTGGTTTCAACAGGATGGCGCTACGTGCCATACGGCGAACGCAACCATCGACTTATTGAAATCAAAATTTGGCGATAAGTTGATTTCGAGAAATGGACCTGTCAATTGGCCTCCAAGGTCGTGCGATTTGACACCTCTCGATTATTTCCTGTGGGGCTACGTGAAGTCACTGGTTTATGCTGATAAATCAGCAACAATTGACGCCTTAGAGGCCAGCATTGTTCGTGTTATTCGTGACATACGGCCAGCAGTGCTCGAAAAAGTGGCCCAAAATTGGATGTCCAGAATGCGCTTCGTCAAGAACAGCCGCGGTGCCCATATGCCCGAAATCATTTTCAAATGTTAATGTCACGTATTGATCTTTCGAATAAAAAAAAATTTTTATTACAATTTAATTTTTTGTGTTATTTTTTACAATTTCAAGTTCTATCGGGCTTAAAAAAACACCCTTTACAATTTGAAATCACGTGATTTGAATTAAATTGATTTTCAGAACAGGCCTGATAAAATTGAAAACTTGTTGAAATATTTTTTCAATTGGAAAAGTTGTATCGCAAAATTTTTTAAATCAAAAAGTTTTGTTCACAAAAATTTCTATAGGACAATTTCGTTAATAATTTTCTACAAGAAAAGTTTAGAAAAGGTTTAGTCACAGTCAATACGGAAAGCGTTTCGTGCCAAATTTTCGATACGGAAAACAGTTTCTTATAAAATGTTCTTTACAAAAACCGATCAGTGACAAAAGACATTTTTCATACGAAAAGCGGTTTGTTGCCAATTTTTTTTCACCAATACCCCGGTTTGCGTCGCTAATTGGGACCGGAAAAACTCGAAGCAAAACGAAGCAGGATTTTCCATACATTTGTATTGATTTTCGTTTAATTGGTGCCGAGATTCATAATTTAAGCGGAAAAAATAAATTTTGATTTGATAGACTTTATAACGGATATTTTTACTTTAGATCTTCAAATGAAGTTAAAGCTTTCTTTATAGCTGATTTTGGTCTTCAATCCAAATAGTAAGAAGTGGCTCCATTTTTTTTCTCATTTGTGTAACCTGTTTATGTTGGAACGATGTACTTGTTTCAACAAATTTCTTAATTTTATCAGCGTCACTGGAACGGCAAATGGAGTAGAAGGGGCTAGTTCAAGGTTTCTTTCAATATCAACAGCCTTTTTCCCTGATTTAGAACGCGTCAAAACGCAAAGTTTTTGTTCTAAGTTTATTTGCTTTTTTTTTTGACTCGTTGCCGCAAAATATTAAAATTTAACTTTACTTCAGCAAATGTTATTTGAAACCAGTTGTAATCAGCAGACAATCTTCGCATACATATTTGCATTAGACTTCAACGGCAAATCCCCTTTTTCTGTTTATATTAACGACGCAAATCGAAGCACTAGCGACGCAACTTCGAAGCCATGCGACGCAAAGTGAAACATAAACGACGCAACTTCGAATTCATGCGACGCAAAGTGAAAAAAACACGACGCAACTTCGAAGCCATGCGACGCAAAGTGAAACATAAACGACGCAAAGTGAAAAAAAACGACGCAACTTCGATGTCACAGAAATTTTAAAAAGACGCAACATCGAAAACGACGCAAACCGGGGTATTGGTGTATTTAGAAACGTTTTGGCCAAAAATTTTCAAATATGTTTTGTCCAAAATTTTCTATACGAAAACATTTTTTTTTAAATTCTCTCTATTTTCTTTAAATTTTTTAATAGTAGAATATTTTTTTTTTTTTTATTAGAAAATTTGAGATTTCTTTAAAAGACAGACTTCTATTTGGAAAGGTTTTGTCACAAAATTTTCGATACGAAAATCGTTTTGTAAAAAGTTTTCGATACGAAAAGCATTTTCCCATAAAAATTTTTTTCCAGAACCCATCAGTAACAAATATTTTCTATACGAAAAGCAATACAGAATTGTTTTGTCCAAAATTTTCTATACGAAAACATTTTTTTATTTCACGTTTTTTTTTTCTTTAATAGAAAATTTGAAAAGATTTCTTTAAAAAGTTAGCACAATCTTTTTCCACAAAAGTATCGAAAAAAATTTTAATATCAGAAACTTAAATTCTTTAGATAACTTTTCTTTTTAAAGAACCCGAAAAATTTTTTTTAAAAAAGTAATCACCCCTATCGTGAATAACAAGTGGAATTTTTGTTCCCACGAAATTTTCATTCCCCTCGAAGGGAAAAAAGCAATCGTTAATCTCATGTGAAAAATTTTCCACGCTATCAGTTCCAGTGAATGTAAAAAAAGAAGAAAGATTAAAAAAATTAAAAATAAATGAAATTTTTGTTAAAAAATATACAAGTATATATTTTAAAGAAAAGTTAATGTAGTAAAATATTTTCCAAAATTCTGCCACCAAGTCAATCGTAAGCTTCACAAATCCGCAGGCAATCGACCTGCTGTTTTGCATTTTGTTGAGCAATATATCGGTATGTGCCTTATTAACTTTATTAACCCTTAATATTCGATTTATAGGAGGAGTAACTTACATACGTGTTCTGTTCCCAAGCAAAAGTAAAGTGACAAAATCTAAGGGAAATGTGAACAAATTGCGAGGGAAAAAATTTTTCACGATAAGGGGAATTTTTTCCCGTGAAAATTTTTTCACGTTATTATTCTCCTTTGAATTACAATTTTTCATGGTAGTTGTTCATGATCGCAAATACGCGAAAAGGGGAAAAATTACGAGGGAAAAATTATTCACGATAGGGGTGAATATAAAAGAAAATTTAAGACGATTTTTTCCGGTTCTGCATCTTAGCGAGTTTCCATTCATCACAAAATTTGGCAACATTTTGCTATTTTAGAGAAAATTTAAAATGGGTGTTCTATCCAGGATCATTATTCCATTTTCAGTTAAGCTCAAAACGTAGTAATTTTTTTTTGGAGTTACAAGTTTTTTTTTATTTATATCATAATGATTTGCAGTATCATAAATATAAAAAAATAAACCGTTAATTTCGATTATTTTTAAGTTTTATATTCTTTAGTTTCAACAAGTTTTTAAAGTGTAAGTAGACAAAAAAAAAAACCAAATGTGAGAAATGAAAATTTTGTAAAAAGACTATCGACTACTGTAAAATTGATTGATGCCTAGAACATGTTTTTCTTCATGGTATTTTTGCAGGATATGTGTTATAACCGAAGTGGTATCATTGTCACCACCCCAAACACGTATAGTATGCTCATTTTCCAATATTGCTAAAAAGGCTATTTTTTTTTTTATTAAAAAATAAGTAAATTTTATAAATACTAAATGAGTAAAGAAAACCAGACACTTACCCAACAATATTTTCGGATTGCTTAGACTCAATTGTACTTGTGGCAATTCAAGAATTGTTTTTAAAATAGGCGAATCTTGGGCTAAACCTTCACGTAACTCAACTAAACTTCCGGTACGGTTACCGCACAACCATTCACAAGCAGCCGCTTTATTATTGCAAGTCTTTTTTAAAGCTTCGATAACATCACTTTCTAGAAAACCCATATCCACAAGATTTTGTATGGTTTCGGGACTGGGTGGTATATCACGATGACTATAAATGCGTACGATTTCTAATAAAGCTGCTATATTTTCAATGGGACCCTGTACACAAAATAAATCCATTAATTTTAGATTTTCCAAAAGTTTTACAAACAAACTTACATCATTGGATATGATACCCGAGGGCGAAGCTATCGAATTAGTCCTAGGCAAACCCATGACAGTTGCTTCAATGTCCATTTCTTCTGATTGACGTTGTATAAGCCATTCCAAAGCATTTGAATACACATTGCTATAATTGCACAAAATGTAAATTAGAATCGGTTTATCTACGAACTTTTTGTTTTTAACTTACTTGTGTATTTTTAAAGCATATTCAGCCTTTTCCTTTTTAAAACCCATGTCCACAAGGCACTGTAAAGTATCGTTTTGATAGTTACGCTTATTAATAAGTTTTTGCTTAAGCATGGCTATTAATCGATTGGCATAAGGACCGGCTCCAATAATAACTGATGAGGCTTGAGCCAAAGAAATCAAAACTTTACGTACATCAAATTGAAGCTGAGAGAGAAAAGAAAATGCAGAATTTCGAAAACATGGTAAGTTTTTTATTTAAATTCTATATAGGGAGTATATTATATACATAGAGGTACATATTTTTTATAAAGAAAATAAAAGACAATTTGTCTACACATCTAAATTTGTCGAAACATGTTTTCATGCAGTAAATTAAAGTAAGTAACAGTGTTCGAAAATAAACACTAAATATCGTTTTTTAATGTTTGGTTCGGTAGATTTGTGGAAAACACAAACGCTAATAGTGTTTGTGTAGAAAATCATTAAAAAAAATAACGTTTCCCTGTTAGTCATCTTTTGAACACAAAAATATTACTGTTTTTATCAAACTCAACACAAGATGTGAACATTTTTTTTTTTTTTTTAATTCCCTATGGTAATACCCACGAAGCTTGACGCTTGTCTGCAGGAAAGAAACCAGTCTTTCGCGGGAATCGAACCCGCAACCCCGGGGTTGATAGACAAGCTAGCCTACCGGGGCACATTTAATTCTGTTCGGTTTTTTTTGAAAATCCACAAACTTCAATGTGTTCGTTTCGGCTCGTTAATGTTCGTCCCTTTTGGCTGGCAAAAAAAACATTTTTACAAAAACAAAATACACACACGAAAAAAACATTATAGAACATTAAAATATAATGTTTGTCTACAGTATCACTACAATTGTTCTGTTTTTTAACGAAGAACCGAACATTATTATAATGTTCGGTTCTTTCTTGAAAACTAGATGGCCCGTGCGAATATTTCGCACCGTTAGTTGTCATTTTTGTAACATAAAATGAAAATAATTAATAGAAATTTTAGTAACTTCAATAAATTTTAAAATATAATTTTTATCAATGAAAATATTAATTTTTCAATTTCTAATTATTTTTCGTCATTAGTGTTAGAAATAAGCTTTAAAATGAGATATCATTCATTAAATTTGATGCGGTGGTATGGGAGATATTTGCAACCGACAAAACAAAGTGCTTTAGAAATAATATATATGATGATGATGATAGTTACGAACGGTATTAAGGGTTGTGTATGTCTACACAATCACTTAAAAAAATAGATATCGTTCCTGGGTGTGTGAGCCGAACGTTAAATTATGTACTGTTTATTTTCGAACACCGGTAAGAAATATTTTAGAAAATTGGAGACTAATCGGTCATGTGATGAAAATAGATTTTAAAACGAATCGATTTAAAAACGAATATATAAAATTCAGTATGTTTGAAAATTGGTTTCTAATACATTTTCCCCCTATTTCCTGCCTTTATCCCTTTTAGTTGTATGTCATATATGTTAATTGATTTGTATTTTAAACAAAAAATTAACAACAAGAATTCATCACACATTTGAAAAACCATCGTTTTTTAATCGTTCAATTTCATCACATACCTGATATATTTTATACATTGAAAACTATACATATCTCAAAATATTCTATATGAAAAAGTGTTTCCCATAATTTTTAATACGAAAAAAGTTGTCGCAACTTTTTCGAAACGAAAAGTGTTGTCTGTAAAAAAACATTTTATTACAAAATGTTCAAAAAGTTTTTATCTAAAATTTTCATTTCAAAAGAATTTTGCGATAATATTTAAAAGTTTAATTTTTACACTTACATTGGACTGTTGAAATATTTCATTTATATCGACCATGGGTATTTCACTCGTGCGCACTGGCAGACTTCGTGTAGCCATTTCTATTTCAGCTTCTGGGGGTGTTCTTGTCTCTCGAGTTTGATTCATTAAATTTTGTAAGTGATTACGCTTGGCCACCAAAACCAATGTGTCATTGTTAACAATTTCTAATTGAGCCAAAGTTAAACTCTCATTTAGTTCGGAACCCTCGTAATCAGCCTTTAGTAAGCGAAACCTTGGGCCTAGTGAACGGGGATCAGTGGCAAATAAAGGCATAGAACCCATATCATCTTTAAGCTCTAAAAGAATTTCGTTTTTTAACTCTGACAGACGCTTATTTACATCTATTTGGAAAGCCAATATACGAGCTGAGGGACAAATAATGCGAACTTTAATACGCTCTTTGGTGACAGTACCTTTAAGGTGTTCATCGGAACCAATGGACGAAGAGGCAGCCGAAGAACGGCGAGAACTTCTTCTGTAATTGTTTAAAAAACAAGAAATTATCAATTCTTATATTTTATAAACAAAATTACTTAGCAAAAAAATTTCTTAATTTTTGCATAATTAACAGAAAATTTTTGAATAGACAAAAAATAACTTAAAACAATTTTAGACTGATGAAATTCTCATGGCAGACTTACATTTTATTTAACTTAATAATATTTGTTGAGTTGGTCAAGGAACATGATGATGAATGGTGATGATGATGACAATGTGGCGTTACAGATGAAGACCCTCTTATAGATCTATGGGCGGTTTGTGGTGTCCTGCTGGCATTAGCCGCAGTTGTTAAAGTGGTATTAGTGCTATTTGCCGTTTCATCGGGATTATCTTGTAGGCGATGCAATCTGGGTGCTATGTCACTGGCACTAGTTGATGAATTATCATCATCATCCTCACTTTTATTTGTGGAACGTTTATTTCGGGACGCCAGCCATTTGGCACGACGTTCTGCAAATTTTTCTCGAACCCATGGAATCATTGCTATTGCAATGACTCCTTAATAAAAGAACTCAACACTATTAGCAATTAAAATATTTTACTTAGGTCTGAAGAAACATTTTAATCATTTATATTTTTAATTAAATTGCTTAGTTTTTTAATAATTTTACATTTTATCGTTAACTTTTTTCCTTTTGTTTACAAAACTGAGGAAGCAGTAGAAAAATTTTTTCAATTATCTTTTGTGGTATAATTTATAATAACGCGACAAATTCACCTTTATTGTTTTTTCTTCTTTCTCTTTGAACAATTAACCAGCGCTGCCAGAAGATAAAAGAGTGCTAAACCTTTCTCCATCTAAAAACATTGCTAGATTTATTTTATAACAGTTTTTTTTATAAACAAAATTAAATTTAAAAAGCTAGTTAATATTTATTTAAATGTTTAAATACAGACTTACATTTTAATTTTTGCTTACAAAAATTATATTTACACAAAAAAATTTTATTTTATTTATTTATTAACAGTTAAAATTATTTAATGATTATACAAATTTTTTTAATAATATTTATTGTTTTGAGTTTGCTTTTTATTAATCCCATTTAACTAAACAAACGATCTACTTCAGTATTTATTAAAGGTGGAACTTAAAGAGACGTTCAATTCATTAAAAAAGTTTTTGAAAATTTAATTTCTAAAGTTATATACTTGGATCCAGAAATCGGTTGTATTAACGTTGATATCCCAATAGATAATAAAATATGTTTATCTGCACTGGTTTTGAGTTCTTTGAGGAAAAAATTATATGTTTGTATGAATGTGCATAAAATACAAAATATTTATACAAAAGTGTTGAACTGGCACCTAAGATTATTTTTAAAAATCTTTTGTGCTAACTTAGAAAAAAGTGCTAAATCTAGCACTAAAAATGCTAAAATGACAAGCCTGCAAAACACTTAGAGAAATAAGTGATGCCGTTGCAATTTTCTTCAAGTAAAAACATTCGATAAACAAAGAACTAAACATTTTTAGTCTGAATTTAAATTAATTTTGTGTCAAATTATAAATCGAGTAAGTGAGAGAACCGCACCGTGTAAACGGGCAAACGTTTTCTTTTATTTATTAAGATAGAAAAATTACTTTTTATCTATATTTACAGTTTCCTTATGACTTCTTTACAATATACGATAATAATTATTTTATTTAAGAAAGAATCAAGATAAAATTTACTTAAAATTGAGTATAAGAAGTGTCAACTTTTTCAATCATAATAATGGAAAATTAAATTCATACATTTAATTTTATGTTGAAAAATGTTAAATAAAATGCTAATGAAAAATTTACAAGGTAACTTATTACTAAGAGTAAGCACAATTCTTAAGCGGCTTATACACTTGCAATATAATTGTTAAATTTTTCATATTGTTCAATTATATCGCCAATGTCTATGTGATATTCATAGGTGGCACAATATATTGGCAAGAATTAAAATCCTTTTGATTTGTATTGCACAATGAAATACTGTGAAATTATGTTGGCAACAACGTACGATGTTGTTTTGCTTTAAAGGTTATGCTTTGTTTTTAATAAGAGTTGCGCTATATTTTAATTGAAACCATTGTGTTACTTATTAAATAATATAGGACAACATAGAAATAATATGGCGAATAAAATATACAATAATATTGTAAATGGATGGGGCACTTTAGATGAATTTACTTCACAAATCAATTTCTCATTATTTTGATTATTCAAAATATTAATTATTCGATTAATCAAGAATTTGTTTCTGATTTATCAAGTAAAACATTAACAAAACTTATAGGGGTAAATATATCTTGTTAGGTTATATTAATTGTTTATATATTTATTTATTATAAATTCCCCGGTTTGTGCTCTTTTTTATTTTTTTCCTATTACAAATTCTGTTTCACAATTTTGAAAATCTCTTGAATAAGATTTCATGGAAAAATATTTATAATACTGTTTAGTAAAAATATTTTAAATTTTATAAAAAAACAAATTTTCAATGGAAATTTTTTCTTAATAAACTCTTGTTTAATTTAACAATCAATTATAGGATAGTTTGTTTTCTAAGCAATCGTTAACGTTTAAAATTGGGAAATTGGCAGTCAAATTTTTCCACAAGATCATTTCCCCCCTTAATAATTTAATAGTTTTTACCACTGTTTTTGTTTACTTTACCTTAAAAATCCACCATATACCACACAGTGCTACCAAGTTCGTATACACTGATTTTTTATGTGTATTTTGTATTCTTTATTATCGTGTTTTTTACTTTTCTGCAAACGAAAATGAAGCGTTTCTAGTTAATTACGCGATTTTAATATTAATTTAAATAACTAAAATTGTTTAATTTTTTAATAAATTAATGAAAAACATGTAATTAAATATTTGCTGTGCACTTATAAATAGAAATAAAGTGTAAATTATATGAATTTATATTTAAAAAAGCCAAGTGAAAATTCTTTTCAAAAGGACTGGAGAAAAAAAGAACATTTACAATACCTACATATAATAAAAAAGCATTGACTTGAAAAAGCAGCAAAAAACGAGAAAAAATAGAAATCAAATGCGTGGATAATTTAAAGAAGAATAATAAAAAGAAGTAAGAAAAATAGTCAAGTAAAACGCTTTGTAATGTTTATGGAGGCTAAAAAATAAAGAAAAAGACATTGGCATTGCGAAAAAAAATTATGTACTACATACATATTATGTATATACATATGTAGATATATACACTCATTTTTATATACATACATACTGTTTAATTAAAAAAAAGAAGGTAAACAAATAAATAAAAAATATTCTTTATCATTAAATTGTTGTTGCGGTTGTTTTCAAACAGATTATAAATTAAGTTATTTTTATATTACAATTTAAGATTAGGGGTTGAAAATGGGAACTAAACTTGGATCTTTGGTTGAATGCAGGTGCTGGCAGGCAGGCATGGAATTTTTTTGGTCTTGTATATAAACAGGAAGTTGTAAATGTTTACCCGATTGATGTGTGTAAGTGGTGAATGACAATTGCCTGTTTGCCTGTCTACATCTCTGCAATTGTCAGTTTTAACATTTGTCTTATGTTTCTTGTTATCCAGATATTCTTGAAATAAAGAATTCAATAAGTGGGAATCGAAAAAAATGTACATAAGTACATGCTTATGCATATACATGTTTATATATGCATGTAGAATTGGGGGGAATAAAAGTTTCTTCTTTTTGAATTAAATAAATATGTACCTATTTCGAAGAGAAAATTTGTGTATGTTCGATTTTCTTACTAGATTATGTTGTGAATCAAAGGGATTTCCTATAATGTGACTCAATTAAATAAGGAAAATAGTTTAAAACATAGTATACAGCCATGGCAGAATATGTACAAGGTGTATTCATTAGAATTTTTGTTCTCAATTTTTAAACCCATATAACGTCAAAAAAAAAAAAAAAAAAAAAAAAAAATTAAAACAAGCGTCAAAAATAAAATAAATTAATATGACATTACATGGGTAAATAATGATAACTCTACCTAATGAACATATCTGGTACTTATTATACTATGGGTACGTACTACTGACATTTGAGTTAGGTACCTGTCAAAGAGTCGGCATATTATTTGTATGCTATGGTTTAAAAGTTATTCTTTTACTGCCTTATTTATAAAAAATAAAACCGGTTAATAAAGGCTTTATGAAACGGATTTTCATACAAAATCCGTTTAATAAACCCTTTATTAACATGTTTTATTTTTTATAAATTAGACCGTTAGTAAACAAAATACATGTATAAAAAAGTTATCGTTAGTTTTTTTTAATAATATAAAAACATTATTGGTAACAATTTTTTAAAAAATCGATAGTTGTTCTTTAAAAAAAATATTTTTTTACGATTTTTTAATGGTTGTATTATCGATATTTTGTAGAAAAGTAAAATTATCGATTATTTTTTTACCAAAAGGTTTATCAATAATTTTTTTTATAGAAAATTAAAATTTTCGATAAGTTTTCTTTAGAAAAATATCGGTAAATTTTCTATAGAATAGTTGAATTATCGATAAATTTTCTATAGAAAAGTTTAGTTCTCGATAAATTTCCTTTAAGAAAGTAAAATTATCGATAAATTTGCTATAGAAAAGTAAATTTATCAATAATTTTTTTTAAAGAAAATTAAAATCCTTTCGAATTTCTATAAGGAAAATTAAAAATAACGTCAATTATGTATTCTTTGATTACCGGTAATTTTTTTTATTAAGAAACAATTTTTTTTTAAAGTTACCGGCATTCTGGGTCCAAGTTCCTGAAGGGGCTTGCATATTAAGAAACAGTTAACGATTTTTCCACATATTTGCTGGGGAATGCCTGATAGGGAGGGAAAAGGCTTAAGATTGTGTATAATGTCATATTGCTAGGCCGCCCTTAGGGCGCTATATTCTTTGGAAATGAATTTAAAGCTAGTTGTGGAGTGTATTTCAGCTCTAAAAAATATCGGGAAACACAATCAGGGTATTCGCGTCACAAGTTGCACCCTTGCAAAAAAGCAAAAGTGCAAAAATATAACAACAACACAGACAATTAGTTGTGCGTAAATAATTGTCTTTGTGGTTGTTGTTATGTTTTTTCACTTTTGCTTTTTTGCAAGGGTGCAACTTGTGACGTGAATACCCTTAATGATTTAAATTTGTGTTGAGTAACCGACCACGAGGGCTATGTGGGCAATGAAAAGGCAGATTGCCGGGTAAACAGGTGCGCCCGTCGCATATTTATTTACATCAGGGAGAAGATACGATCATGGTCCGTACGTTAATTTATTCACACATGGACGTCCATTTCCGGAAAGTCAAAGGGGAACTTAGGATATTTACTAGGTACTGAGGTCTTAGATACCAGCATTTTACACTGGCTAATTTTAAGACGGATCTTCTAAACATCAGCCATGCTACTGTCCCGTCTTTGGGACTGCCATGCGGACATTATTCGTGGGGCGACTGGTGAACTGAGACTTATGATCTTCTACCAGGCAGAGTAATTGTCTTCATACGTATCCCTAACCTGACATGGTGAGATATACAGGCTGCAAAAAAGACTCTGGATTGCTTATTGCATCCTACATATGGGCAGTTTCTTTTCTCTGCTTTCGCTTGCAATATCAAAATTAAAATATACATTAAATTTTTGGAGCAACAAAGTGGATTTCGCCTACAATATTTTGTCAGGTGACGTCTCTTTGAATGTAGAACAAGATTGCATCAAAAACTCAATTTAAAAAAATTGGCATATACGATAATTTCGCGCAAAGTGGTCGATTCTGGGCATTTTGACAAAACAACTTAAGTCAAATTTAAAAAGTTGAAAAAAAATGTTGTTAATCATACGAATTTGAATTCAAAAAACATTTTTGTTTAAGTTTTTAAAACTTTGTATTATAAACGATATCAAGGCGAATTCATGTAAACGGTGGTGTCGATACTACAACAAGTAAGTAACAACACCAAAAACACAACAATGTATTTTGTTGCTGCTTTCCGATTGGCCGATATGTCAAAAACACAAGTAACTTTTGACATTCCTCTCTCTAATTTAAAAAAAAAGTAGCACAGCTGTGCTTTCAACGCCACCTGAAAAATAAATTCGCCTTGAACGATATTTTTCTTTAATTTTGGTTTATTTTATTATTTAATAAAAATTATTTTTTCACCCAGTTTTTTAAAAAAACTTTTTTGCTATCTTAACTCGACTTAAGATGTTTTGTCAAAATGCCACAGATATTGTAAAGCACAACTACCTCTACATTCAGTAACAAAAGTGATAACATTTGAACAATATGGTCCTAAAATACAAGCTTATTTTCATTCTGGCGTTACACTACAAAGAGTAAACTTTTCGTTGAAAATGCACATACATATGTACCTTTAAATGAGCAAACATTTTTAAATTTGATAACTTGGAAAATAAATCTATATATGTATGTAATTCCAAAGCTTACTAAAAAAGGGTTTTATGCAAAAAGACTTATGCAATTTTAAAAAGCAAGTCAAAATCCACTTCGGTTTTTTTTTGTAACGTCACGCCAGCGCATTTCTTTGCCTATATTTCAAATCCTAAGAGTCGATTGTCGTAAATTTTTTGAAGAATAGAGTGCTACTTCATCACTTTGCAAATTTTAAAAAAACCTTTTTACAAATTTGACTTCTTAACTTAATTTTTTTACATTTTGTCGTCGAAACGGAAATGCCTTTAAATATCTATTTAAATATCTATTTAAAGTAACAAATAAAAGTATCGATAATATTTTCATCATCAAACAGGTATATGATGGAAATCGTTTTAGAAAACCAAACTATTTAAAATCGATAATATCATTTTTGTGTCTTAAAAATTGATTTCTAATACATTTCCTTCTTATTTTCTCTATAAGTTAAGTTAAGTTTATTTGAGACTTTAAAACAATCACATAAGAAAAAAATTATGAGTAAAATTACAAAGAAAACTTAAAACTATAATGTTTTGTTTTAATAAATATTATGGTTTAACAGTATCAAACTTATCAGCTTTTGTGAAAGATCACTAACATTAAGGTTTAAAGTGCTTGCTCCCGGTACAACATTTTGGGGTAGTAAAAATTAAATGTACTTAAAAACTAAACTAAAAGCTAAAAATAATAAAAGAAACAAAAAATTTCGGTAGTAAGCTATTTACACATACAATTTCATCTTCCACATAACCTAAGGGTGAGTAGTAGTCGGTATTAACCCAATTTAAACCTACTTGATCATTTAAGACATTTTGAATCAAAACATTATTGAGATTATGTAAAGAGTCAATAAAGCGTTTCATTAAATCAAAACCATACGAGGCTAAGGGTTTAACCTTTGTTAAATCATATATATATTCATTAGAAAACTTCCTATGAACCCGCTCAAAGTGTTTGTTAACGCAAAGTCTAAGAACTTTACGTTCAAAAATTTCAAGTTCCTTCATTACCGAAGGTGAAAATTAAAACCATATCGAGAATGCATACATAAGAACCGGCCTTATGCTTAATTTATAAATTAACAATTTTGTCTTCTCTGGTAAATATCTGCTATTAAATAATTTTCCAAAAGAAATTTTAATTCCGCGGGCTTTGTTAAGACAAATTCTAGCATGACGGTTAAACTTAAAAAGCTTATTAAAATTAATACCTAAATATTTAATATTGTCTACGAAAGGAATTTCCTGTCCATCAAGGGACAAACAAAGCTGATTGCTTTCAGGTACAACAAAATATTTGCACTTTCCAGAAGCATTCCTTAAACAAATGGCTTCACTTTTAGACGCATTTATCTTTATTCCCCATAATTTATAAAAACTATTAACCTCATTTAAATATGACGAAATAGAATTCAATGTATTCTTCGGTGAAGTTCCATGAGCATAAAGCAGAGAATCATCAGCGTAAAGAATACCAGTTGAACAACCAAATTGGTGTGGAAAATATTTTCTCTCTATAAATTTTAAAATTTTTATTCACACTTATCGTGGTTGGCGAATAAGAACGTTCTCTTTAATCTATTACCAAACAGTGGCAGTAGTATTTTTAATTCGTTAACCACGATAAGGGCGATTATAAATCGTCAGTTCAGAATTGGTTTGGCGCATATGCCAAAAAGTCGGAGTGGAGAAAAACGACAGAGAAGATTTACATGAAGATTTCTCAAAATGTAACCGATAGATTTTTTTTTATATTTTTACCACTGCTTCCGGTATATGTTTTGAAGAAAAATTTACATTTTTGCGCATTTTTATGAATAAAGTTAGAATTTAATAGTATTTTTTTGAAAATGAAAAATATTGTTTTGTGCCGCAATATCTAAAATAAAAAAATTAAAAAGTGGCTTTTTGTGCTGCATACTTATACTTTTTGCGTGAGTGAATGACCCAATCATCATCGTACAGCCTAAACGCCTGAAGCCAAAGACTTGAAATTTGGACCGGAGGTTGATCTCTCCCCAAATCAATCCACTAAGACGAGATTTTTAAAAATTCGAATGTTTAGGAGGTAAAAAAGGGTAAATTCGGAAACCTTTTATCTGCAAAACTAAAAGAGATACAACAAGTAAGAAAGTATAGTCGGTCAAGCCCGACCATATGATACCCTACACCACAGTATTAAAAAACACATCATGCTTATGTGTACATATAAATATGGATTTATTTATGTTTATAAACTTCATTGAAATCGGTTTGAAAGTTTGTGAGAGGCAGAAATTACCCCCTACCTCCCCTTGTGGTCCTATTTTTGAAAAACTGTATAGCTTATGTGTCCATATAGATATGGATCTATTTATTTTTTGAATTTCATTAAAATCGGTTTGAGAGGCAAAAATTGCCCCTATCTCCCCTCGTGGTCCTATTTTTTAAAAAATGCATCCCTTTTGTGTCCATATAGATATGTTTCTATCTATGTTTTAAATTTCATTAAAATCGGTTTGAAAGTTTCTGAGAGGAAACAATTTCCCCCTTATTTTCCTTCGTGGTCCTACGATTCGACCCATTTTCAATAGGCTTGGTCCTTGTGCCAACATGAACCTATCACCCAAATTTTATCAAATTATCTCCAAAATTTCGACCTGTACTTTGCGCACAAGGTTACATGGACAGCCAGCCAGCCAGCCAGTCGGACGGACGTCGTTAGTTCAAAAAAACTGTAAACTGTTAGTATAAAAAAACTGTAAAACAAACATATTGTTGTTCTTTTGAAAAATAAGTGGATAGTTGTGTGGTACTTTTTTGAAATTCGGCTCTTTTAGGGTGAAAACGGGTAAAACCTGAATTTTGGTACGTTTTTGTCAGCCCATCTATCTTCTGATCCAATAAACCTAAAAATAAAGTTTATACCACATTCGAAACATCAAAAAAATACGAATACACGTTTAAGGGGTGAAAATCGTAACTATTTTTGGTACCTTTTTACAAAACATTTTGCATTTTGCAATTTTTGATACTATAATGGGGTGAAAAATAGTACCAAAATCGGAAATACGGGAAATTTAATATCTTTCTTCAGCTTTTTGGTTCTACAACTGGTATTTTTTTAATTATCGTTAATATTTGAACTCAAAACATAAAATTCAACATGCAATGTCCTGAATGAATGCTTTAGATCTGAGAAACCACAAAAAATTTCGCGAAACAGATTTTGGATTCAAAAAGGGTGTATTAAAAATATACATATATACCCCATACCTAACTCAATTTTTATGAAATTGGTCGGTAGGTCAAACCAATTCTGAGCTTACGAAATGTTGTGGGACTGTATTAAAAAAAAAAAAAAAATTAAGACTATCCGGTATATCACATAATTTGTACGAAAGTGAAAATTTTAAAAAACTTGTTAAAAACTAAATTTTATCCTTGAAAAATTGCAGAATATCAATAGGCCCGTTGCTTCAATAACGTTTATCTTTATGTTGGCTTTGGTTTTCGAGATATACCGTTATTTCGAAAATTAAGGAGGTTGCACAACATACGTTCGCGTTACTCAAAAACGCTTTAGTTTATTGAAAAACTAAAAAAAAACCGAAATTTCGCAATAAAATTTACTTTAAGAAAGGTAAAACGTTTATCTTATATGCGCAGTCGTTTTAGAAACATAATTTTTTTTCTGGAAAAAAAATGATTATTTTATTAAAATTTCGGAATTTTTGTTTTTAAAAATTCATAAAAAATTGAAAAATGCAGCTATGCTTCTAATTTTATGCAGACATATAAAAAACAACATTGAAAACAAAACAAGCTATAAATGATTAAAATCTTTTAACAACTTTTGATTTTATGTATTCACAAAAGACGAAAATTTTTAATAAATTTAAGAATTTTATTAAACCGCCACATCTTTTAAGGGATTGGACTGAAAAATTAGATCATGATTTCTTACACCAAACCTCATATTTTAAGCAGCGCAAACAATTTAATTTAAAAAAAAAAATACCATACAAGATGCGACCAGTCTAGTAATCGCGACATTCGATATCGATCGAAATTGCAATACAATTTACATGGGAATTTCGATCGATATGGAATGTCGCGATTTGCCCCCAGGTCTTAGCGATTAGTTATTGAGGAAAAATATCCCAACAGCATGGTTTTTTCAAACAGTTAAATTCAGATGTAAAAATAATGGCTAAAACTTCTAAACCCTGCCATCTTTTGATATTGTTTTGAAGCGCAGTAGCTTAAAGCAAGTAATTAAACTGTTTCTATTGGTCACACGATTTCGCTAGTCTTTAAAACTTGTAATATTTTAAGGTGCACATATGTGTACCCATGGTCTGAAGAGGTTAAGCTTCTTTTAAAGACATTTTATACACTTACTAGCTGTTTGGTCGCGGTGGTGCTCGGGATTTTCTAAATAAAAATAAAAAATGAAATACTGGAGAATTTTGTTAATAACTTGACCCCAGCACTAGAGTGGTTCGATAAAACAATTCCAAAAATTATTTTTTTTATTTTTTTGCCACGCCTAGAAATACCGCCCTTTTAGTTTTTTGTTCACTGTGTCGCCATTTTTAGTCCGATCATAACATTTTGTATATCGGTGTTCATTGGGAGGGTATAAACCGAGCTTTTGAAAGACATGACTAGAATTTGCGTGTTATAAAAAAACTATTAAAGACAGAAATGTAGCCCTTACAGAGCCATGAACACCGTTATACAAAATGTTATGATCGGACTAAAAATGGCGACACAGTGAACAAAAAACTAAAAGGACTGTATTTCTAGGCATGGCAAAAAAATAAAAAAATAATTTTTAGAATTGTTTTTACATTATCTTTAATCCTAGGGGGGACTGACAAAAAAATTTTTTTCGAACCATTCTACCCCAGCACTATGGACCATCAATTAAAAAAAAAACTTAAATAGGCAATGTAAAATAAATAAATAAATATCACGATAACAGCGCCACCTATCGGAAGTTTTTTTTATAAACCATCAGTGGAAGTAGACCTTTCCAACGCATGTACTCGTTTGGAAATCGGTTGAGTGGTTCTCGAGTTATAAAATCACGAACATAGGACAACTTATTTTTATGAAGTACATATCGCTTATTTTCTGCAAGACCGGCATAACTCAAAAAATGAAATTTTGGAGTTAGAGATGCAGAATTGTTCGCTTTGTTTTTCTTTATATTAAGGGTATTCATTTCAGTTTTTTTATTTGATGGAAAAATGGAAAAGTGGAAAAATGTAATTTTTGTTACAACAAACACAAGGAAAAACTTTTCCACAAACGTCCAATTGAGTATGGTTGCCACTATATTAAAAATGTTGTTATTTTTCACAAAAAGCACTAAAATTTACATCTCTTTTTAAGATAATCAACTATGATTCTTTAAACTCCATTTTTATTAAATCAAATTTTACTTTTTTAAAACGTCGTTTTTCAAAACTAAATTAAAAACAAGTAAGAAAGTATAGTCGGTCAAGCCCGACCATATGATACCCTACACCACATTATTTAAAAACACATCATGCTTATGTGTCCATATAAATATTGCTTTATCTATGTTTATTTACTTCATGAAATTCGGTTTGAAAGTTTGTGAGAGGCAGAAAATGCCCCCTACCTCCCCTTGTGGTCCTATTTAAAAAAAACTGTATAGCTTATGTGTCCATATAGATATGGATCTATCTATGTTTTAAATTTCATTAAAATCGGTTTGAGATGCAGAAATTGCCTCTATCTCCCCTCGAGGTCCGATTTTTTTTTTATTTAATTTTAATTTATACATTTTGTGTCCATATAGATATGGTTCTAATTTAGTTTTAAATTTCAATCAAATCGGTTTGATAGTTTCTGAGAGGAAAACATGTCCCCCTATATTCCTTCGTGGTCCTACGGCCCATTTTCAATAGGCTTGGACCTTGTGCCAATAAGAACCTATGACCCAAATTTTATCAAATTATGTATCTCCAAAATTGCGACCTGTACTTTGCGCACAAGGTTACATGGACAGCCAGCCTGCCAGCCAGCCGGACGGACATCGTTAGTTCGACTCAGAAAGTGATTCTAAGACGATCGGTATACTTTAAGGTGGGTCTAGGACCAATATTTTAAGGCGTTACACACATCAGCACAAATGCATAATACCCTCTCCACTAATGAATTCTATACAAAAAAATATTAAAAAAGAACTTAAAAATGACGTGACAATTGAATAATCAATTAATTCAATTTTAACTCTTTTATTTGGCATCTTGAAAAATATCAATTACTTCCAAGAATTATATGTTTTGTACCTTTAACTAAAAAACATACCGTTCACGTCAATAAGGTGTAATTTTCCTTTTTTCCATTTTTCCATCCAAAAAAATTTTGAAATGAATACCCTTATTGTGTATTAAATTCATCTTTATATCTTTTATGCTTTCCCAGTTTGAAGAGAATGTGTCTTCTTTTTTTCTAAGTACAAATCAAAAACTTTAAATGCGCTTATCTCGATTTTATCTAGATTTTACATGCAAAAAATATGTTAGTCTGGGATCACACTATGAAAGTTTTCTTTCAGAAAGTCTGAGTTTATTGGTGAGAGGGGAAGATAACATGCTTTTATTCTCGCCTCTCTCATCCATAAACTCAGACTTTCTGAAAGAAAACTTTCGTAGTGTGAACCCAGACTTATGTTTACACTATTTCTTCATAATCTCTCCATTACAATCAATTGTGAAAGGAGTTTTTTGTTAAGGAAATTTGAAGATATTTATGGGAGAATGCATCACCATAATAAAAAAAACATATGGAAAAATCGTACTTTCGCTCGGTAGGTACATAAGCCAATTAAACAAAAACCAAGAGAGATATTTTCTTTTGTTAAAACTGGATTGAACCCTAAATTAATACACTTTTAAAATAAATTAATCACTTTTTACATTTCACTACTGTCATCCAAATTTGACTTCTATTTTGCGTACGTTCGTGACCACATGTTTATAACTATCATTATGAAAACTTAAACTCGACGAAATCCATCTTTTGCATTTAACATAGGAAAAATTTTGTTTTCTATATTATTTGTACATCAAAAGCGTAGGAACGTACGTTCGTGACCCCAGGAAATGCACATATATACACCAATACCCCGGTTTGCGTCGTTTTCGAAGTTGCGTCTTTTTAAAATTTCTGTGATTTCGAAGTTGCGTCGATTTTGTTTCACTTTGCGTCGAATGGCTTCGAAGTTGCGTCGCTAGTGCTTCGATATGCGTTGTTTATACACAAATGTTTACAAAGCTTTAACAGAAAAAGGGGATTTCCCGTTTAAGCCTAATGCAAATACATATGTATGTGAAGGTTGTCTGCAACTGGTTTAAAATTACATTTGCTGAAGTAAAGTTATATTAAAATATTTTGCAACAACGAGTCAAAAAAAGCAAATAAGCTTAGAACAAAACTTGAATATTTTGACGCGTTCTAAATCAGAGAAAAGAAACCTTGAACTAGCCCCCTCTGCAATAAAATCCATTTGCTGTTCCACTGACGCTGATAAAATTAAGAAATTTGTTGAAACAAGAACATCGTTACAACATAAACAGGTTACAAAAATGAGAAGTCTCTTAATGAAAATATTGAGCCACTTCTTACTATTTGGATTGAAGATCAAAATAAGCGATGAATGCCCTTAAAACAAATGGTTATTCAACAGAAAACTTTAACTTTATTTAAAGATCTAAAATAAAATTATTCGTTACAAAGTCTATCAAATCAGCTAAAATTATGAAACTCGGAACCAATTGAATGAAAATCAATACAAATAGTGCTTGTTTGCGTCGAGTTTTTCCGGTCCCAATTAGCGACGCAAACCGGGGTATTGGTGTTAAAATTTAATTTTAAGATAATTTTTGTGCACATCAAAAAAAAAAAAATTTACAAAATTGTGAAAAAATATAATTCAAAACGTACAGCTGAAGTTTAATTGCATTCCAAAAACTAAATCCTAACAATATATATATTAAAAATTCAATTTATTCTTTATCTTCTTGCATTTTACAGTCACAACAACAGTTACTACATAAAAAATATCAAGAATTGCTGAATAAACTAAATAATTTAAAGAAAGAAACGCATTAAAATTACGACGCAGCAGAACAAGTAAAAAAAAAGATAGCAGCAATATTAATTTTTTTCTATATTAAATATAAACATAGATAGTAGGAAAATATTTACAAACAATTGCCTAACTAAAGAGTAAGATGAAACATTCTTGACTTAAATACAAGTTTTAAAATAATTCCTTGGTTTTTTTTTTTTAGTTAATATTTAAAAAAAAAAATGTGGAATTCAGAAGCTCGACAGCAGCCCCAGAACGGTGTTACTACCTCAACAACTAATAACACTGTAATAAGTTCTACACAAAATGCCCAAAATAATGGAAGCAATGGTTCTGCACGCAATGCAACTTCTCAGCAGCAGCAACCGGCTAAACAATTGGGCATGACTTCAGCTATAAGTTTGGCTGGACCTCGTCCAGAAGATTTACAAAAAACTGAAGAACTACGCAAAGCTTTGGAACCGTATAAAGTTTTTGAAACGGAAGACGAATTGAATCACCGCATGGAAATACTTGCCAAACTAAATACTCTTGTCAAACAATGGGTTAAAGAGATTTCACTAGCCAAGAATATGCCCGAAGCGGCAGCCCAAAAGTTGGGTGGTAAAATTTATACATTCGGTTCATATCGTTTGGGGGTACATCATAAGGGTGCTGATATTGACGCATTGTGTGTGGCACCACGCAATATAGAACGTGCCGATTATTTTACATCATTTTTTGAATTGTTAAAAAAACAATCGGAGGTAACAGAATGCCGTGCCGTTGAGGAGGCATTTGTACCGGTTATAAAAATGAATTTCGATGGCATCGAAATTGATTTGCTATTTGCTCGTTTATCTCTCAAAGAGATACCAGACGATTTTGATTTAAGAGATGACAACCTACTGAAAAATTTGGATCCACGTTCGGTGCGCAGTTTGAACGGTTGTCGGGTGACAGATGAAATATTGTCATTAGTACCGAACATAGAGAATTTTCGTTTAGCATTACGTTCCATTAAGTTGTGGGCTAAAAGTGAGTAAGAAGAAAGTGTGTAAAATAATAGAATTTTTTGGTATTTCAAAAAATTTGTAAAAACATTTCATGCTTGACAATTTATATTATTAATACTGTTTACTCTTATATTTCCATTTAGAACATGGTATTTATTCAAATTCATTGGGTTATTTTGGTGGTGTAACTTGGGCAATGTTGGTGGCACGTACCTGTCAATTGTATCCAAATGCTACAGCCTCGACATTGGTACACAAATTTTTTTTAGTTTTTTCGCGTTGGAAGTGGCCCAACCCGGTCTTGTTAAAACATCCAGACAATGTTAATTTAAGATTTCCGGTAAGTTTGAAACATAATCTAAAATATTACAAATCAAACCCCTTCTTTCTTTTCTTATTTTTAAGGTTTGGGATCCACGTGTTAATGCCTCAGATCGTTATCATTTAATGCCGATTATAACACCAGCATATCCACAACAAAATTCCACATTTAACGTATCAGAGTCGACGAAAAAAGTTATATTAATGGAATTCAATAGAGGCATGTCAACAACAGATGAAATAATGTTGGGAAGAGCATCATGGGATCGTTTATTTGAAGCTCCCAGCTTCTTCTACAGGTAATATTGAAGATGTTCTTAAATAAAAAATCAAACATTTTAACAATTTACTTTTTATTTCAAACAGATATCGCCACTTTATTGTTTTATTGGTAAACTCTCAAACCCCTGATGATCATTTGGAGTGGTGCGGTTTGGTCGAGTCTAAAATTCGTCTATTGATTGGAAATTTAGAGCGTAATCAACATATTTCTTTGGCCCACGTTAATCCAAAATGTTTTGATCACAAAAAGGGCAACAATAGTAATACGCAATGTTCCCAAAATAGTAGTAGTGGCAACGAGGATGACAAATCTCAAAATCCTGCCGCCGCAGCTGGTAATAATGCCGTTACTGGCAGTCAAGCAACATTGACTACTTCACCGTATTGTTCGATGTGGTATATTGGTTTAGAATTTGAGCGTACGGAAAATCTTAATGTAGATTTAACCGAAAGTATACAGAATTTTACAGAACATGTTATACAACATGGTGTAAGTATAATAATGAAGATTTCAATAATATCTTTATGTTAAAAATGAAAATTGTAAATTGGAAAGTGTGTACCAGAAAACTTTAGGATGTTATTATAATTGAGGGCCTTAAAACACAAGGGGTTCAAGTGACTTATGTTAAATAATGAGACAAAAGTGGTTGTTTCGCTTGTGCTCCAACCGAAGCAGACATTTTAATGTCAAGTGCTTGAATTGTTCACCATATCTAGCTTCCGGATTAGTATCCTACATTCACCTCTTGTGCTCTGAACAACTTCTCCGAACTTCACCTATAATTCCATATGGAAACTCAATTTTAGAAAAAGGCACTTAAACCCCTTGTGCTTTAAGCCTCTCAATTTGTTTAGCGACAGATTTCTATTTACACAGAAAAGTTATCGATAAGTTTTCATAAAAAAAACTTATCGGAAAACTTAAATTTATATAAAAAAATGATTGAAATTAATAACATTTTTCAATTTAATCGATATTTAATGGATTACTTTAATTTTCTATAGAAAATGTATCGACTACTTTAATTTTCTATACAAATTTATTGATTATTATAGTTTTCTTTAGAAAATTTTTTGTTAACTTAAATTTATTAATTACTCAAATAAGATTACTTTAATTTTATGAGGAAAACTTTTAAGGGGTCTATACACGGTCAAACATTTCTCATCAAGTGCTATGGAAGTATTAGTTAAAATGTGTATGTTTGACACAGACGATGCTGGTTTGAAAAAGTAAAAAATGTAGATATGACGGCGAATATTACGTCCAGCACTCGTACACGAGTGAATTCGCCTACATGATATGCATTTCGACCATGTACAGACCCCTTTAAATATATCTTCTTGCTCCTCTTAATTTTTTTCTTCATACAGGTCAATATTAAAATGTTAAAAGAGGGCATGTCCATTGAAGCTCGTCACGTAAAACGCAAACAATTGTCACAGTACATGGATGCAGATTTCTTAAAACGTGAACGTAAATCCATGGATAGTCATAATAGTTTTAATAATGCGATTATAGCCAATCGCAAAAGGCTCTCCAACGAGATGCAACAGAAAGATGGCAGCAATGGCAGCACTGTTAAGAGATCACGTGTTAGTGAATCGGTGAGTTGTATTTTAGTTAATTTTAAGTTATTTTTTTTCTTAAGGACTATTATTTATATTTTAAACAGCAGGAAGAAAATTCAAATGCTTCAAGTGATGCCGGTAATACAACACCCACAACACCTACAACACAACAACAAACGGCACCAATATTTACAAAACAACCGACGACGCCACAGCAGCAAGATGAAGTTTCCGATAATAGTAACGGAGGAAATAACAGCAACAGTAATACGGCTTCAACGCAACCCACAGCTGAAGTGGCATGCTCGTGACCGCCGCCAACTCTTCCGCAGAACCCTTTACCCCATTCACACTTATATCCTCCCACACACACGTTGCTGACCCATAACACACTAACGCATCATAATACACAGAAATTTCGTAAAAATAATAATGCTGCTGCAGCTGCCAATTCCAATAGCATTTTTTGTCAACGTTTAACATCCTCCTCTTCGTCCTCCTGCTCCTCTGCTTCTTCCTCCTCCTCCTCCAGCTCATCATCGGCGTCGGCGTCGTCTTCGTCTGTAAATGCAAATACTTTGTATGGTCGTGTGCCCAGACGCTTGTCAGCTACATACAACCACAGCCACAATAGTAATCACCTGTATCATCAGCCACATCATCATCAACAACAGCAGCAGCATCATCTTCATTTGCAACATCATACAAACTCTTTTATGATGACGTCTTTAAATAATACACACAAAAGCAACAACAACAACATTAGTAGTAGCAGTAGCTGCAATACCAACCATAATAATAACAACAACAACAACAACAATAATTCCGGTGAGAAAAACAACATCAACAACTCTAACAAAGATGAAATTATTGATCTTATTGATAACGATGATGATGTTGATGAGTTATTAACAACTGGAACTTCAGCTACAACAACCACAACCATAACTTGTAAGTTTCTTACCATTTATTTTGTTGTTTAATAACATTACATTTCTCAGCTTTAAACTTTTACACTTCTTCTGTTGTATTGTTTTTTTTTCTAGAATTTAAATAACTCCTTTAAAACAAATTTCTTAACTTAGAGTTCTTTTATTATAAATTCATCCATCCCTTCATTCACCTAACCACTCCCTTAGCACTTAATCTCCTTAATAATTACTTTTTATATACACTTTTTATATATTTCCCATTTTTTTTTTTTTTTAGTTATTTTATAAAAAAAAAAAAACTTAAATCTATTTACAAAGAAATATTTTTAGGACAACTTTACTTACTATTTTACATAAATATATATTTTTTTTAAATATTTATTATACAAAAAACCTTTTTTATTTTCTAAAAAAACTTAAAAATAAAAATTAAAAAAAAAGAAAAAATTAAAAAAAAAAAAAAAAGTTTTTTAAGAAAAAAAGTACAAAATTTTAATATAAAAAAAATTATAAAAAAAAATTATATATTAAATAAAAAAAAAAAATTAAATAAAAAAGAAAAAAAAATATATATATAAAAATTAAAAAAAAAAGAAAAACTAAAAAATCCAATTCAAAATTTTTGTTATCTTTATTATTTTTTTGTTTAAAATTTGTTTCTTTTTGATTTTGATTAATTTTTGGTTGGTTTAGGGATTTTTTTATTTAACTTCCTTTCTTGTATTTTTCTAAGGGACAATTATTTAAATACTTTTTATTTATTTTGGTTGCAACAAGGCCCATTGAAAAGGTCTGCGCAAGAAGCCTGATGATCATTGTTTTCGTTCTTTTGAGCTTTCAAAAGTTGTTCACGTACACGTTTTTTCCTTTTGCTTTGTAAATGTGGTAGTTAGTTTTTGACAGCTTAAAAGAAAAAGTTTTTTGTTTTTGTACAAGTAAGCAGACCTGATAGATGGGCCTTGGGTTGCAATGAGCAAATTCTAATCGACTAGAATTTATTTAAATTTGAAATAAAAAATTTTAGATATGAAAGAATTTTTTTATAAAATTATGTCTTTTCGGCACTAGATCCAAAAATAAAAAAGCTATTATACCTTTAGCACGAATATTTTAATAAAATGAGATAAATTTATTGACCCAATTCTGTAGAGTATTTTTACTAACGGAAGCCAATATTGTTAAACTCAAAATTCATTCAGTAATACAGGAAAATAGAGGCTCAGAGACAACTTTGGGTTAATTCTACTTTATAAAATGTTTTTACAACAGGAATGGCACAGCATCTTTTAAAACTGTGCTCGTTTAATTGGCTACAAATACTGCATTTCGTCCTTTTGGTTCTTAGTGCATAGCTTAAGTTTCTTATCGATTATTTTAAATCCTCATTCATAAAATGCCTTAAAAGTCTCTAATACGTCCATCACTATTGAAAAAAATTGCAACACCTTCACGGAACTATGACAGCGTAGATCAAGTGAAAAATTCCAGTTTCTTCCATCACCTTGATCTAAATGATAACAAGATCGGTTTAAAATTGTACACAATGATAGACCGGAAGTCAGGTTAGACTTAATGAGATTTTCTGGATTTGCCGGGAAGTTTTCTCAAACGATCTTTAAATTATACTTAATTAGCTTTAAGAGTATTATTGTACTAATGAAGATTGAATAGTACACAAAAAATTACAATTCTAACAGGTTTGCCAGCCCTGATGAACAAGTCGTTTGTAACACAACAATTGTGAAATAAACTAACTAAGAATTTACTCTATCGTTTCTTCTGGTTAAAAGAGAGTGCGCTAAAAGTGATGGTAAGCAAATTTTAAACAAGACCGTGGTTGATTACATTAAATTGAGCATAATAAATTGTTTGTACTTTTTGAAACTTCGCAGCATTTTTATTAATTATACCTTTACTTACTTTAGTCTTTTAAATTAAATCTCTTTGTGATACCCGAAAAGACACATATTGGATAAATCGCTAAACCAATCAAATGCCCAAATCTTCCTAATATTAAAGACTGATAAACATTATAATTCATTTAAATACGTCTGATGCAGTGAAAAAGCACGAGGCCAAGAGTGTTCTTGACAATAATAGACTTCTTTTCCTGTAATATAGAAATTTTTTTTTACAACTATGCACTTTCATAAGACGGAATTTCTACGATGCCTTTTCAGACACGTCTGTTTTCTTCATTCTCTTTTGAACATGCCAGCAAAAACGTTTTGCATTTTAACGATGTATGTATTTCCAAACATGTCTGCTTTCATGTCTAGTCGTCTTAACTTCTTTATCTATATATCGATACCTTCCCGCAAGAATGTATTAAGCGACACTTTTTTCGAAAATGACTTTTTTGATGTGGAACTATACTAGAAGTTTAGCGCCACATTTTGGCCTGGGTTTCGCTGCCCTATCATGAATGCAAAGGAAACTAGAGTGAAAATAAAATTGTACCGTCAAGTTTTCTCACTGGAATAATGTTGCACCCTGTAATTTGTATTATCTGCCAAAGAAATTATGCTAAGCCACATTTTTAAATATGTTTTGTATTCTGAAAATAGCTTTCCTAATATGTTCCCTTCAATAAAATCCGAAAAATAAATAACTAAATGAGACGTTTTTTTTCGTTTCCTACACAATTTTAGAAATGTCGCTTAATACATTCTTGCGGGAAAGAATCGATATGTATATAAAAACGTTTGTGTCGTGTATGTGCCCCTAAAACTCAAGAACCGCTGGACCGATTGACACCAAACTTGGACAATAAATTATTTTAGTCGGAAGCCTGGTTTCTCTTAAGTTTAATCCTGATAGATGGCGCTGTAGTCGTGATATTTAATGTTTTTTATTTATGGTACGATTTGGCTGAAATAAACAACAAGATTCCTGAAAAAATTCGGGTAGATAGCGCTGTGGTCAAGTTATTAACAAAATACTTTATTATATATATAATATATAATTTTTATTTTTGTTAAGAAAATCCCGAACAGCGCCGGGCCAAACAGCTAGTATATATCAGTGATAACCTAGCAACAAATAAAGTTGTTGTATACATATGAATTGTCGACCGTGGCTGTGTAAAAAATACGATTATTGACTGCCTCGCGAGACTATGGAGTGGCCCGAACAAAGTTGTTGTATACATGTGAATTGCCGACCGTGTCTGTGTGAAAAATACAATTATTGACTGCTCGCGAGTCTATGGAGTGGTTATGACTGGTATATATACACTAGATGACCCGTACGAATATTTCGCACCGTTAGTTGTCATTTTTGTTAAATAAAATGAAAATAATTGGAAATTGGGAATTATTTCCTTGTGAAGGTTACTTTATATTATTATAAACATTTTTTTCATTTTTTCGAATTTATTCTATGAGTTAAATTTCAGTTATGAAAAAAATGTTTATAAAATGAAAATAATTATTAGTAATTTTAGTAACTTCAATACATTTTAAAATATAATTTTTATCAATGAAAATATTAATTTTTTAATTTCAAATTATTTTTCGTCATTAGTGTTAGAAATAAGCTTTAAAATGAGATATCATTCATTAAATTTGATGCGGTGGTATGGGAGATATTTGTAACCGACAAAAAAAAAGTGCTTTAGAAATAATATATATGATATTAACAAACATGAAAACTCTCGTGTCAGTTTGGTAACTTATCTTTCTTTTCTCACCCGATCGCCTACCAACAAAACAAACGTGAAAGTTAGACATGTCCAAAAATACATCGTGTAAATTTGGACTAAAATTTTTGTAACGTTACAGTTTTTTCGAAAGACAAAGTTTCGACGTCTCTTGGCTTCTGTTAAAGTGGCGTCTATCTATCTTGTTTTTGGATGAATCCCCCCATATTTTCGAAAGGTCATATTGTTTAAAGATGTTCATTATTCAGTGATTTTTTTTTGGTTTTTATAAATTTTCTCTTTTCCAATGAAAAATAGAATACTACGTTCTGTAAATATTTTATATTGATACATATCGAAAATGTTCGTGTCTGCGTTAACAAATTTCAGAAATATACTTATTTGTTAATCGTTCAGCCAATGGCCGATTGGGATCACGAATACTATAATAGTTTATCAGCTTAACGATCCTTAATACTATTTAAATCCTTTGATGTGATTTTCAGACTTTTCAATCTATAGAATTTTATAAAGGATTGTCCAACCAAAACGCAATATGTTAATTATAAAAACCAAGTTTTTAGAGAATTATGTTAATATTTTTTATTATTATAGAAGGATCTATGACAATTATGTGTGAAACAAAATATCGGCCAAATGCTCGCCACGGCTTCAGTGGCATACCTCTATCCAATGGTTCATACAATGGCTCTGAGACATAATTGAGATTCAATGTCGTTAATGTGCCGAATTATCTCCTCTTTAGCTCTTGAATTGTTCTTGGCTTTTTCTTTTAAATATCCCCAAAAAAAGTCCAACGGTATTCTGACGGCCAATTAACATCGCCATGAAGTGAGCAAATAGGGCCATTGAATTTCTTGCGCAAAAGTGCCATTGTCTCGTTGGCTTTGTGGCAAGCCAAACCACATATCGTCCAGGTCCATATCCTGAATTTCTCGCCACAAGAAGTCCGTTATCATCTCGCGATAGCGAACACCATTCACGGTAGCTGCTTGGCCGACCTCATTTTCGAAGACGTACGGCTCTTTTTGTGGATGCATTCGCTTTTCAAAAATCAGTCGTGGATTTTTCATCTCCCTAAATGCGGCAACACTGCTTGTTAACGAATGCACTGAGGAGAAAGTGTATGCTGAACGAAATGCATTTTGATTGAAAGCTCATTTTCGTAAAAGGCTTCAACAATCTTAACGCGCTGCTCAATTGGGTACCTCTACATGATTGAATTTGTCAAACACTAAAACAAAGAAACGCCAAATTAAGTTGGGCAAAAAATTTGACGTTAAGGTGTGACTCACAATTAACATCACCCTTCAGCTTAGACTTGTGAAGGAACCACAGAGACTCCAAATGGTATGGACTCCAAAGTTGAATATAAATTGTAGCTGCCCAAAAAAAATTTGTATCATTTTGCGAAGCACTAATGGTACATTCAAAAAAAATAAGCGCATAATTATGCGCTACGCAATAAGATATTCAGAAATTTAGTAAAGTAAGTGAAAGTACTTTCAACAACCTTTATAAAAAAATAACATTTCAAGTGCTACGGCATTCCCTTACTATGAAGCAGGTTTGTAAGGGAGAATACTAAAAATAGCTGTATCAAAACATTCAGTGTGTACGGCTGATCGTTACATCCAACAATTTTTATATGCGCTGAATAATGCGCTTTGTGTGTCAAAAATGTATTGCTTTAACCTCTTAAGACCCGAACATTAACCCATTGATTTTTTACATTTCTTCTATATTTTTTAACACCTTTTAAGGAGCAAATAAGACAACTGTATATTTTTTTTTAAAAAAATTTTATTTGAATTCTTAGAAATTAAGGGGGCACATATGTGTACCTCAGGTCTTAAAATATGAAAAATTTCAACGTAAATTCTTAATTTCTTAAGATCTGAACTGAACCGATTAAGTAAAGGGCTTATTAATTATTTGTTTTATCTTATGAGGTGTAATTTAAATTTCGGTTTTTATTATTTTTTTAATTTTTTTATTTAAACTGGTAGAACAAGAGGTGCACATATGTGTACTTCAGGTCTAAGTTTTTTCAAACAGTTAAATTCAGATGTAAAAATAATGGCTAAAACTTCTAAACCCTGCCATCTTTTGATATTGTTTTGAAGCGCAGTAGCTTAAAGCAAGTAATTAAACTGTTTCTATTGGTCACACGATGTCGCTAGTCTTTAAAACTTATAATAAGTTAAGGTGCACATATCGTCAGCTCATTACTGGTTTGACCTACCGACCATTTTTTAAAAAAATGAGTTAGGTATGAGGAATATATTTTTTTAATACCCTCTTTCTAAATCAAAAACCTGTTTCGCGAAAATTTTTATGGTTTCTGAGATATAAAGCATTAATTTTGCTGCATATCAACTGTTTCAAAATTTTTTAAGTACTGGTTTGCTCTACAAGCCATTGTTTGGCGATTGCAGCAAATTCTTCATACAAAAACGTACAAAATAAATTTTACTGTTGCTTTGCTGCATTGCCGTAAGAAAAAATATAGTTAAAGCAAAAGCAAAATAAAATGACAACAAGAAAATTAATTTGTGAAAAATAGTTTTATAAAATAATGGACCCAACCAAGTGTACGGTTTGCTATGATATGCAAAGTGTTTTTAGCCTACCTAAGGTAAATGCTTCAACATTTTACTACAAACGAAAATTGAATATGTACAATCTTACAGCAACCATTATTATGCCAAATATACCAACTTTTACTTATTGTGCCTTGTGGACGGAAGCTCATAGCGGTCGGAGTGGTAACGTCATTGCTAGTGCTTTAATTAAAATTTTAAATGAATTAATAAAAGATTATCCACTAATTAAAACTTTGACATTATGGAGCGATTCTTGCGTACCTCAAAATAAAAATCAAATTAACGCAACCGCAATCAAAATGTTCTTTAAACACAATAATATTGATGCCGTAATACAAAAGTCTTCAGAACCAGAACATTCTTTAATTCAAGAAGTGGACTTTGTCCATGGTGTTATTGACCGGTTCTTAAAGAATATTGAAATTCATAGTCCTCTTCATTTACTAAATTTGCTTAAAACAATGCCAAATAATAAAACAAAACTTAAAGTTATGGAAATGCTTCCGGAAATTTTTCGCACATACTCGTTGGAAGCAAGTAAAATAGACTTTCGAAAAGTCCCTTTTGCTAAAATTAAAGTACTTCTATGCAGTTATATAAGTTTTATAATTTATACATAAATCATTATTATGTATAAATTATAAAACTTCTACCAGAGAGGAAAAATATAAAAATGCAATTTTGGTTAAGTCTGCATCAAAAAATTGTTTGAAAACTCCTGAGAATTTGTTGACGAATGTTTTGAAAATATCGAAACCATTATTTTTTTCCAGCGATAAAAATAGAGACATAAAACACTTGCTTATATTTCTTCCACGTGTTGATAAAGCTTATAATAAAAATTTACTCAATATTAAAAGTTTTAAATTTTCTTTTTACTTTTGCATTATTTAAGTTGTTTAATTTGTGGCTTTTTATGTAACTTTTCATAACAGCAGAACTGTTTTTTCTGTTTTTGTAAAGTAAAATCAAATAAAAAAACTATAAAAAAAAATTCATCTCAACAACAAGTTACTCAATACACAGCAATAAGTATACGTATGCAGCACAAAAAGCCACTTTTTTAATTTTTTTTTTTAGAAAAGTGGCGTATGCGGCACAAAACAATATTTTTCATTTTCAAAAAATACTATTAAATTCTAACTTTATTCATGAAAGTGCGCAAAAATTTAAATTTTTCTTTAAAACATATACCGGAAGCAGTGGTAAAAATATAAAAAAATTCTATCGGGTACATTTTGAGAAATCTTCATGTAAATCTTCTTTGTCGTTTTTCTCCACTCCGACTTTTTGGCATATGCGCCACACCAATTCTGAGCTGACGATATGTGTACCCATGGTCTGAAGAGGTTAAAGTAAGAACTCGCCATATAAAATTCATGCCTTCCGTTAGCGCAGTGGTAAGCGAAACGTTTATGTTTATCCCTTACAAACCTGCTTCGTTGGAAGCTCCATTTTTTACTGGGATTAGATCATTTTATAGAATGGATAGTAAACTTGTTAATAAAATTGGCAAACCTGAGTCATCAATTAGAATATAGATTACATCATAACTGAGCTTTTTTATTGGAGCATAAACCAACGGCAAAATTGCGGCATTCGATATCTATCGAAATTTATATTTGAATTGTATTGTTATCTCGATCGATATCGAATAACGTAATTTGGTTCCAGTTTTTAGTCTAACTTTTATATTCGATTTAAGCTTGGACCCTAAACTATACGTTAGGTAAAATACTATATACTGAGCCATAGACAAAATTATAAACTTGAGGATGACACTAGAATCAAATGTAAATTTGCCTATAAATTAGAGCTAAAATGTCAACAGCTCAATACAAAGCAGTAAGTATTCATAAGCAGCACAATAAACTATTTTTAGAAAAAAAAATTTAGAAAAGTGGCACAAAAAAATAATTTTAACTTTCAATAAAATTTTATTAACGTCTAAGTTCTTTAATGGACGTTCACAAAATTTTACATTTTTCTTTAAAACATATGCCAAAAGCAGTGGTGAAAGTACAAAAAATTCTATCGGGTATATTTTCCGTAAACTTCATGTAAACGTTTATTGTCGTTTTTCTCCACTATGAATTTTTGGCATATGCGCAAAATTAGTAATGAACTGACGAATAATCGTTCCTTCGATCTTTTTTGTGGAATATTATGTATGATGGCCTTTTTAACACGAGTCTGCCAAAAAATGCTCATGTCATTGAATATGCCGATCATGTTGCTCTAATTATCTCACATTGACTAAAGTATAGATCAACGATTTTGCAGAAGAATAGTTTCTATGTTGGGCATATTACTTGGCTATGACATAAATACTGTCTAAAGGTCCAATTAGACGTAACATAAACATAATGCCACAGCCGTAATGATGACCGTAGATACCAAAATTTGATTGGTTTATAGGATATGTTAATGTCGTTTTGGTAATACAGTGGACCTTAACAGACTTTTTTATTGAATAGTCCGCAGTCTAGGTTAGGTTCAATGGGCAGCCGACACGAGGACAGCTCACTTGGGTTCTTATAGCGGTCCCATTGTGATACCCTTAGCCAGTGACAAGAGTCAGCCAGTATTTACCAGACCAGTATTACATTAGACATACTACATTAGACATATCCGCAGACTAGATCGTAGATTATGTATAACAAATTGACTGGACAAAATACCTTCTATTCTTAAGTTAAAATGGTGTGTATAGGTGTTTACTATTTTTCTTAAAAATAGCATCTTCTTGAAAATAATCTTATTCTCACGTTTAAATAATTTCAAAAATGGCTCAAAGGCATTTCGTGTTTAAATATTGCAGTACAACGTTTCAGATATTTTTTTAAAATTACAGACGTACCCAAACAAATGAGGCAAGTGTTTTCTGGTTGTCAAAAATAGTCATGTCCATATAACATGCAGTCTACAACTGACATAAAATGCTTAACTTTAACACTAATATGATGTTAGTGTTAGGTATAGACTCATCATGTTAGAAGTTTTCTCATTTTATAACATCAAGTTATAACATCAAATCATGTCAGTTGTAGACGGGCAGTAAAATTTGTATGACATGACTGGGTCTACACGTAGCAATTTTTATAGCTAAGCACAAGCAAAAACGTCGGCAGAACATTCGCGCAATAATTGCTGATTATATTGCTGGAGAACACGTGAAATTGTTTTATTATAAACAAACGTACAGAGAAATGAAATATAAATGACAACTGATTTTACAACAGATTGCTAAGCAATAATTGCTCAAGCAATCAGAAGAGCAATCATTGCACAATGGATTGCCACTCATGGCAATATGCGGTCTATACTTCGCAAATTTAATTGAGCAATCAAATTTGACGTTTGCCACAATAAATATTGCTACGTGGAGACCTGGGGTAAATAGCGCGGCGTCAACGCTTTAAAATTGGAAAATCAGATTTTGACAGCGCGTTTAATAGTGAAGTTTGTCGCCATTGTTAATAGATAATGGCAATTTAGCTTTTTTTTCGTCAATCTAGTGTTTTTATTTCCATTTTTAATTTCCATTTATTTCAATGTGGGTTTAATTAAAAAACAAAGCAAACGCCAAGGCAAATTTACTCCAGGTGACCTTATCTTGCTAAGTAAGAAACAGCTGCTAACTACCCATGTGTCAAAATTGTATGCCGTTCTGGGGAATCTTTCATAAATTTTATAAATTTCACTTAAAATAATGAAATTTAAAACGTTTTTAAATTATTTCATCTCAAAACACTTAAAAAACAATTTAAAATTAAAAACAAAATTAAATAATTGTTTGAATTGTTTACTACAGAGTTGTATTATTTTTGACACAACGTCAAAGTATTTTACAGTGTTGTATGCGTTTTCAAAATAAGACCACTTTGTATTTATTCGCCTTGGTAAGTGCTGCTGTTTGTGAAACAACGTTGCAGCTCTTGTTTAGGTATGGCATCAAAGCTAAGCGGAAGAAATGTTCCGCCTTCTGCTCTTATTTAGGTCCGGCTGTTAGGAAAAGAACTAACCATGGAAGTCGGATAATTGAGCTTCAGTTTTAAAAATGGTTTATTGTATCGCATGTTTAAAAAAAAACAGTAAATCCTTTTTTTAAGTTGACAATTTTTATTTAAATAAAATGGGTTTTATTTATTTTAAAAATCGTAAGTGCTTCTAAATAATTTCACTTTTTTATAAATAAAAAAAAAATATTTACTTTGAATATAAAATTTATTAATAAATTAAAAATCTTATTTTTCTTTTCCGTTTTGTTTTTCTTAATTATTTTCAACAGTGTAATAAGGCCTATCCAATAACCCCCCAAATTAGTTTAAGGATTTAGATATAAGGACTAATGGTTTAAAGCCACATTAATTAAATACAAACAAATAAGAATTGGATAAAATTTTAAACAAAAAGGTACATTATAAAACATTTTATTTTTATATTTATTAAAGAAAAAGAAAACTTTTCATTAAACAACTAATTTATTTTTTCAGAAAAACAGAACAAACTTTAATTATATTTGCACCCTAAAATCACTACTGGACTCATAAATTAACAAAATCAAGGAGTTTTGTTTGGATTTAACTGGAAACAAAACGATATCGAAAATGTTTTATTAAGAAAACAAAGTGTTCAACTTTAAACTTTTAGAAAAACATAAACAAAAACAAGCAAAAAGAAAATTTAAACAACACAATTTCACACAAATAACGAAACAACAACAACAACCACAACATTAACAACAACAATAGCAAGAATAATAACAATGGTAAAATAATTGTTATTGCAAAAAAACTCTAATTATTTTTACAGCTTTAAAAGCTTTTTTTTCTTCATCATCATTATTCATATATCTGACAACAAAACTCTCCCCCTTAAGGATGACTTAAAAAAAACAGGATTTCAGGATTTTCAATTGGATTTTGAAGTTTCTTTCAAGCTCAGCAACATTCTTCCAAAGCTGCAACAAATTTCAACCGTATCATCTGTTGCAACAACAAGAGACAACATTTCGTATTCAACAAAATAAAGTATTCTTTTTTGTTGTTTTTTTTTTATTTCAATATTTTTTTTTTGCCACAATCATTTTAATTTTCAATTTCCACAACGTTTAAAACTCCCCTTCTTTAACATCTTTATTAGAATTATGTTTTTGTCTTTATTTGTTTTTTTATTTTTATTTGATGGTACAATAATTTATAGTTTTTTTTAGAAACAAGAAAAGCAAGAAAACTGAAAAAAGGTAAATTCATTTATATAAAAAAAAAAATTAAAAAAATATTTCTTTCAATTAAATAAATAAAAAAAAAGAAAAAAAAATAATTAAAATAAAGTGAAAACAATTTCTAAAAAAATATTTACTGGCTTTTTTCTTTTATTTATCGTTTGTGTTTTTTATACCCACATCACAATAGTGGAGAGGGTATTATGCATTTGTGCTGATGTGTGTAACGCCTTAAAATAGTGGTCCTATCCTTCCTTAAAGTATACCGATCTACTCAGAATCACTTTCTGAGTCGAACTAACGATATCCGGCAGGCTGGCTGGCTGTCCATGTAACCTTGTGCGCAAAACACATGTCGCAATTTTGAAGATAATTTGATAAAATTGAAAATGGGCCAAATCGTAGGACCACGAGGGAAGATAGGGGGAAATTTCTTCCTCTCAGAAACTAAAAAAACCGATTTTATATGATAGAACCATATGATAGAACCATATCTTTATGGACGCAAAATGTATAAATTTTTAAAAAAATCGGACCACGAGGGGACATAGGGGCAATTTCTGCCTCTAACCGATTTTAATGAAATTTAAAACATAGATAGATCCATATCTATAGGGACACATTAGCTATACAGTTTTTAAAAAATAGGACCACAAGAGGAGGCAGGGGGCAATTTCTGCCTCTCACAAACTTTCAAACCGATTTTCATGAAGTTAATAAACATAGATAAATCCATATTTACATGGACACATAAGCATGATGTGTTTTTAAATACTGTTGTGTAGGGTATCATATGGTCGGGCTTGACCGACTATACTTTCTAACTTGTTTTAAAGTAATTTTTGTATCGATTTTCAAAAATTAAAGGGAAATTAAAATTCGTATTTTCGATTTGAAAACGACAAATAGTTGTTTTGACAAACGAAAATGCTTGAATGCCGCTAGTGTAAACTGAAGCGATTTTGTCTTATTTAATTGAATGTGCACTTTGAAGAGAAAAGGAGGAGGCTCTTCTCAAAACTTGACTATTCCACTTTTTGTGTTTTGGCACAATTTTGGAAAAAAGTTTATTAGGTTTATAATTATACCCTTCACCTCAGGTGGAAAAGGGTATATATAAGTTTTTCATTCCGTTTGTAATTTCTACAATATTGATCTAAGACCCTATAAAGTATATATATTCTGGGTCCTTATGAGGAGAGAACTTGATTTAACGATGTCCGTCCGTCTGTCTGTCCGTCTAACGTTTGATATGTGTTTTCCGGAGACTCCAGACATGATGGCGGCTAGGTTGTTTTACATTTATGTCACATATAATCCACCATTTCGTGCTATTGAAATTCAGCAAGATCGGTCCACAAATCCCTTGTTGTTGTATTTTTATTGTTTTTTTCTGTATATCTGGAGAACGGCAAGTGCCAAAGTTTCCAAATTAGGTGCAAACATTCAAGTTATAAACACACACAAACACACAAAATGTGGGCGGGGTTGGAGAAGTGGGCGTGGTACCCCCCATACAAAAAATTTAAAAAATTGTATAATGACCTGAATTTTTTGACTGTAATATGACCTATGGTTACGTCTTATATATGTTGTCTAGGGGGTGTGTTAAGTTAGAAACTGAGAGTGCCCTGGTTCGAAACTTGGTTTTTTCAAAAGAAAATTTTTTTTTTAATATTTTTATTTTTTGTATGTTCTAAAAACGATTTAAAAAAAATATTTACCAGTTTTCGCTTTTTAAATTTTATTTATAATGAAGTTTTAAGTACCTATTGTAAATATGTAATAATGTAATACGTAATGAAACGGAATTTTCAAAAGTGATTAATTTATTTTAAAAGTGTATTAATGTAGGTCTCCATCCAGTATTTACAAAGTAAAATATCTCTCTTGGTTTTAATTTAATTGGCTTATGTACCGGTCGCGAACGCACGGATCGCGAACGTACGATTTTTTCATATGTTTTTTTATTATTATCACCATGCATTTTACCATAAATGTCTTCAAATTTCCTTATCAAAAAAACTTAATACTCCTTTTACAATTGATTGAAATGGAGAGATTATGAAGAAAGAGTGTAAACATAACATATTTTTTGCATGTAAAATAGGTATATAAAAATGTCTTTAGAAGTAGAAAATACAGGAAATTATAAAATTTTCCAGTTTCCAGCCCAATTTCCTCAAGTAAAACAGCTCAGATATGCTAGGAATATAGACTTTTTTCTAATAATAAACAATAAAAGACGATGATAATCAGCATTTTATTTTTTCATCCTGGTAGACCATTCTGGGGAAATGCCCATATGTAAGAATTATTTAGTTTTTTTCTAGTTTCTCTGTATTCTGCTCGCACATTGGTGAAGGGTATATAAGATTCGGCACAGCCGAATATAGCACTCTTACTTGTTTTGAACTGGAATCAGTCAAAAAGTACCGTATTTTTTGATAAGTTTCGAACATGGTATAAACTTTATTTCTAGCTTTATTGGTTCAAAAGATAGACGGGGTGACTAAAAAGTACCAACATTCAGGGTTTACCCGTTTTCTCCCTAAAAGAGCCGAATTTCAAAAAAGTACCAGACACCTGGGGGCTTATTTTTCTAAAGAACAACGATAAGTATTACAGTTTTTTTGTATCTCTTAGTTTTGGAGATATAAGGTTATCGAATTTACCTGGGGCCTAATTACCGCATTCGATATCGAGTAAGCTATTGTATCGAGTAAACTATCGTATTTTTCTGCATACGATAGACTCTGACGTATCGAATGAAAACTAGAGAGATGTTATGTCTTTGGTTACTCGATATCGAATGCTATCATCTCAAATTACGATACATTTCATTCGATATCGAGAGTCATAATACCAAAATAAAAAATTTCGATCAATTTTGCTCGATATCGTATGCGGTAATTAGACCCCTGTTTCAGCAGATAATTGAAGAAAGTTTTTGCACAAATGTTTCATAATATGGATGAGAACTTAACAATTTTTAAAAAATTCGAAATTGTATGATTTTATTTCTCTTACTACCTGTTTGTAGAACACGATCGCAAGACTCGTTCGTTTAACATAAATCTATATACATATACATACATATATATAAAATTGTAACGTTATTGACTGATTCATCATCGCACGGCCTTAACGCCTGAAGCCAAAAACTTGAAATTCGGACCGGAGGTGTGGGTCTCTCCCCAAATCGGTCCATTAAGACGGGATTTTTGAAAACTCGAATGTTAAGGGGGTAAAAAAGGGTGAAAACAGGGGTCTAATTACCGCATTCGATATCGAGTAAGCTATCGTATCGAGTAAACTATCGTATTTTTCTGCATACGATAGACTCTGACGTATCGAATGAAAACTAGAGAGATGTAATGTCTTTGGTTACTCGATATCGAATGCTATCATCTCAAATTACGATACATTTCATTCGATATCGAGAGCCATAATACCAAAATAAATAATTTCGATCAATTTTGCTCGATATCGTATCGAGTAAACTATCGTATTTTTCTGCATTCGATAGACACTGACGTATCGAATGAAAACTAGAGAGATTAAATGTCTTTGGTTACTCGATATCGAATGCTATCATCTCAAATTACGATACATTTCATTCGATATCGAGAGTCATAATACCAAAAAAAAAAATTTCGATCAATTTTGCTCGATATCGTATGCGGTAATTAGACCCCTGGTTTTCTTAAGTAACTTTAAATTTTTGATTTTTTTAGATATGATTTCGTTGCAATAGGGGAGCGATACGATAAAAGCTTAAAGGCTTTACTAACAGTTTGCATAATATAGGTGCGTTTGAGTACTTTTACAGTAAAATGCAGTAAATGAGTAAACTAAAAAATGTTCTCTCACAAAAAGCTGTTGTCCAAAAAAGTACGCGAACGCAAAATTTTTAAAAATTCGTAAAATAAAGGCAACAGCTGGTGGCAAATAGTTAAAGTGTTGAAAAATATTGACACTTTTGACTACTTAACTCGTTTTCTTATCGGTACTCGATTAAATACTTTTTATAACACGAACATTTTTGGAAAATACAAACAAATTATTTTTGTATTCTTTCATATTTGTTTGTTTTTTATTTTATTTGATTTTACTAATTTGTAGCGGGTTAAAGTATTTAAAAGAACATGAATAATTTTTTTGCTATTGATTACTTAAGTACCCAAGTACTTGACACTTTTACAACTCTAAAAAATTAACACAACAAAAAAATTTTCAAAAGTTTGTATTTAGCCAAATAAATGCTTCACAAACAAGTTTAATTAATTAATATTTATTCACTTTTTGTTTTGGTTTAATTTTTATTTCAACTTTTATTTAATTTAACAATTTTTTCACAATTTGTATGCTTTTTATTTGTTCGTTTACCTTTTGAAACATATGGTTTTTTGATTTACTAAATTTTACTGCAAAAATTTCTGCAGTAAAAATTTGTAAATACTCAGAAAAGAACTGTCACTTTTCGCTCTCAATTTATGTTCTCATTTACTGCATTTTGTGTACGCGAACGCAATTTCGTAAAATGCAGTAAAGTTTAGTAAAAAATAGTAAAAACTTTTGTGTTCTCGAACGCAACTTATGAAACATTGTCAAACTTCAAAACAGCTAGTAGGTTAACAAGACAAATAACTTAAAAACAGTCTAAGGCAAGAGTTTTTAGCTTCTCCTTTAAAATTTTCAAAATATTTTGCGTTTTAGGTAAAGACTAGTCGTTCCCTTAGATAAAGCCTTTGTGTTTTATTGTGTGTAGATCGATCTACATAAGTTTAAATTTCATCAAAATTGGTTAGATATTTTCGGAGTGGCAGTAATTCTCCGTATGGTTGCTTTCGCATTCGGTCAGGGGACGGTCGAGCGAAGAGATAGATTGAAGGCGGAATGAAGGATGAACAGCGTACTTAGGTTAAAATGGCTTTCTTTTACTTTTGAGCATGAAAACTATTGCTTTAATAGATCTCTTCTAAAACGATAATTAATATTTTCTGCATATGTATAAGAAGTTTAGCAGCCCTGAATCATATACTAAGTTAGTACCAGTTAAAGAAATACAAATTACCAAAAAAAGCCTCTCTTTCAGAGTCTCATTCTTATGTTTTAAGCCCAATACTAACGGAAATTTAAAAAGTACCTTTTAAAGACCAAAAAAGTACCAAAAAGGTTTCCCATAGAGTCTTATCACTTAGGACATTGCATGTTGAATTTTATGTTTCAAGGTGTCCAATATTAACGGTAATTAAAAAAGTATCAGTTGTAGAACCAAAATCTTAAGAATAAAATTTAATTTATCGTATTTCCTTTTTTTGGTACTTTTTTTGTCCCCATTGAAGTATGAACAATTTCAATATTGTAGTGGGAGGTCATTCAATACGTATAAGCTAAAGAATGGAGGAAAACTACTTTGTAAAAAAGTACCAACAATAATTTCTAAAAAGTACCGAATTTGTATTTTTTAGTTAAGTTTCGAACGAACCCTATCCTAAGCACTTAAGTGCAACCTTATACATATAGCCTATGTCCGTTAGGAGATTCCATTCTTCATTTGTTGAAGAAATTTTTAAAATTGGAGTGGCAGTTCCTCAGATTACCTCTTACAAACATACAAACTTTTCAGCTTTAAAATATTAGTATAGATATGTATGTGAATTGTTTTGTTTTGATTAAAATAAACTTTTTATTTCAATAACTAACTAGATTTTTATGTCATTATTTATTTGAATAAGACCGGTGAACCGGCTATTTTTCAAGTGCTTAACCGAAAACCGGTTTTTAAAAAAAAGGCAAATAATCGATCTCCCTAATGTACATATGTACATTATTCGAGTTATTCTTTATTAATGGAATTCAAAAATTTTTCCTACGCAAACAATTATTCAACCAAAATTGTTTCGATTATTCGCTGTAGTGTTAAAACACTGTTTAAACCAGTGTTCGAAAATAAACACTACATATCGTTTTTTAATGTTCGGTTCGGTAGATTTGTGGAAAACACAAACGCTAATAGTGTTTGTGTAGAAAATCATTAAAAAAATAACGTTTTCCTGTTAGTCATCTTTCGAACACAAAAATATTACTGTTTTTATCAAACTCAACAAAAGATGTAAACATTTAATTCCGTTCGGTGTTTTTTGAAAATACACAAACTTCAATGTGTTCGGTTCGGCTCGTTAATGTTCGTCACTTTTGGCTGGTAAAAAAAACATTTTTACAAAAACAAAATACACATACGAAAAAAACATTATAAACATTAAAATATAATGTTTGTCTAAAGTATCACTGCAATTGTTCTGTTCTTTCTTGAAAATAGTTACGAACGGTATTAAGGGTTGTGTATGTCTACACAATCACTAAAAAAATAGATATCGTTCCTGGGTGTGTGAGCCGAACGTTTAATAATGTACTGTTTATTTTCGAACACTGGTTTAAACTGTGTACTAGATTAAATTTTATAACATTTCTACACGAAAATTCCATATTGTTTTAAAATTCAACAGACTTATTTCAAATCTTATTTTTCAAACATTTTTTTTAAGCAAAAGTCCTGCTGCTTAACATGCATACCAACTTAGAAAAAAACTCTATATGTCGTATTAAACCGTTTCTAACTTAATAATACCGTAGATCCCAAAAAATTAAACAAACTTAAATTTGAGAATCTATTGGGCAAAGAAAGTAAAAAAGGATTTAGTACATGCAGAGCTGGATTAAACTAAAAACCAACATTTTTTTTGAGGCATGTTGAGCCAGGATACTAAAGATTTAGTTTACGTTAGTCTTCTTGATTTTCTTTATATTTTTTTGAGTTTGCTCATGCCAAAGCTTGGCTCAGCATGCTAATGAGCCAAATTCCTGGAAATATGTTTTGCTAGTAAAAGAATAAACAAAAAAAAAAAAAAAAAAATTTTATTTATTTAACAATCGGTATCATAAAAATTGTGTAGTTAACTGGCAGAGCAGACAATAGTTTACAACCTTGGGTGTTGAAAGATTCCTGCCATTGTGTTTATTCAGTAAAAGGACAATGAACGAAAAATGTTTGAAGACCTGTAGGTTGTTTGTGCATGTTTGTGTATGTTAATGTTGAAAGTTTTGTTGTTACTAGAATGAAAAAAATTATGTACCTGGTAGGAAATTTTAAAAAAATTTAAATTCATATATAAAAATATGAATTTTCAAATTAAATTGTTTTATTCAAATCTATTAGAATCGCTGTAAAATGTTTTTTTTTTAATTTTTTAAATCTTTTAAAAATACTTTTGGATTTCGCCCCGAAACTGTTAAATTGTTCCTTAATTATGAGATCTTTCTTTTTTAACTCAAAATGTTTTTATTTTCAAATTTCAATAATGTCTAATAAATTCTTCAAAATGTTTGTTAAATTCTTAAGAAAAGGAATTTTATTTAGCAAAATTTCTTATAAAACAGCAACTTTTTTAAAACACAGTAAAAAATAACACAAAAATTTCCTAAAATTGCCTATAAAATAGTTAGCAGTAAGCTAGTCTATCAGATCGGGGGTTGTGGGTTCGATACCCGCGAGAGACTGGGTTGTTTCGTGCTGATGGTTTACTTAACTATTGCTCGGTAAATTAACGCCCCTATTACGGTTCACAACTCAACTGAGTTGAGTTGTAATTTCTTAATTTTTGTATTATGGTTTACAACTTGGCTTTATTCCGGTGAACAAAAACATAACAAAAATTACAACCGATCACAACTAGTTGTCTTAATTACAACTCAACTGAGTTGAGTTGTGAACCGTAATAGGGGCCTAAGTTAGAATGTAATTTGTATAGTACATGAAATGTAAAAAGCCACATGCGCATGTGCTTCTAACGTAATTTTGTCGTCATCACACAACTGGCTATTGTGGCTTTGTAGTGACGTCAAAATTACGTCAGAAGCACATGCCCATGTGGCTTTTTACATTCCGTGTAAATAAAATAATACAAAAAAAATAAAATTTTTATAAACATTTCCTACGTATAAAGCAGAATTAAAAGAAAAATTGCAAATCTGGACGATGACTTATTTCGAAATATCGTTATTGTTCTATCAACAAATTGGTCTGTACAATTAAAACCGTAGACATTTGTTAAACCGATACATTTTTATATTCTAGTCTAAAAAGTTTTTTTTCTACTTAAGTGTTCTTATCAAGGCGAATTCATTACAGTTAATCTCGGTACTGCACGGATAGAAGTTTATTTTCTAAAGTAATCAATTTTGTTTCATAAAACAAGAAAATCCAAAAATAGTTCGTATTTAGTAAAGTTTTCTTTAACAAAGAAACAACTTCTCATTATCAAAACATTTACGTCTTTGGTATATGATCAAACATTTCTTAGGGCCATTATTACAACTTGAAGTTAGCTAAAGTTAAGATTAAAGTGACAGATAATAATGTGTTATCTGTCAAAAAGCGTCTGTTAACTGTCGGATAACAGCTAACTTCAAGTTGTAATAATGGCCCTTAAAACAAGAAATATCGGGTGATTTTTTAGCTACTATCTTTTTGGCAACACTGGTTTTAACAGCTGACGCATGTTTCGTGTTTTGTTTCACTGTCAAACATCTTCAGTTTGGCCTATAATTTAACCATGAATCGTCTTACAAACGAACAACGCTTGCAAATTATTGACTTTTATTTTCAAAATGCGTGCTCTGTTAAGAAAGTTCATCGCGCGCTTCTTGTGTTTCAGCGACGAAGCTCATTTTTGGTTCAATGGGTACGTTAATAAGCAGAATTGTCGATTTTGGAGTGAAGATCAGCCAGAAGCATTGCAAGAGCTACCAATGCATCCAGAAAAAGTCACAGTTTGGTGCGGTTTATGGGCTGGTGGCATCATTGGACCGTTCTTCTTCAAAGATGATGCGAATCGTAGCGTAACTGCGAATAGTGAGCGCTACCGTGAGATGATATCCAACTTTTTTTTGCCCAAAATGCAAGAGCTTGACTTGCATGACATGTGGTTTCAACAGGACGGTGCCACATGCCATACAGCACGCTTAACAATGGACTTATTGAGTGGCGAGTTCGGTGAACATTTTATTTCACGTTCGGGACCGGTCAATTGGCCGCCTAGATCGTGCGATTTAACGCCTTTAGACTATTTTTTGTGGGGCTATATTAAAGCTCATTTCTATACACATATGCCCGCTTCAATTGACGCATTTGAAGACAGCATTTATTCATAAGTTACCGGCCGAAATGTTGGAAAGAGTATGCCAAAATTGGACTAAGCGGATGGACCATTTGAGGCGCAGTCACGGTCAACATTTGCATGAAATAATCTTCAAACATTAAATTATATGGACCGTACTATCGATTCAAATAAAGATTTCATGCATTTTTCTGAATTTTATGTGTTTTTTTTAAACTTTCCTATAGCTCTTAAAAAATCACCCATTACAAAAGTAGCTTGTTTTAATTAAAAATATGAAAGATATTTCTGAAATCAAGCTTCATTAATTTTATAATTTGTTTTTGTTTTAAATGTAATTTAAGCGAACGAAGTCTTCTTTTGTTATCGATGAACATGCTCTTAGGCTTTTCTTAGTACATATTTTGTAAAATATTAATAGCCGATTTCACCAATTTAAATAAATAAATATCAATTTATGTCTAAAATTAGTTTTTCATGTCAAATAAAAATAAAATTATATGAAAAACTATATTTAAATATGAATTGATATTTAAATAGAAGTGGCGAAATTGGACATCATCAACGAAAACTGGATTTAAGTAACTATAGTATTAAAATACATTATTTTTAAGCTGTATTTATTAGTACGCTTTGAGTCATAACTTTTTGCTTAAGCCAGCCACACATATATGTATTTACAATAAGAAATTTTTGGCTTGGACGTGAATGGTGCAAAATTTTCGTAGTTCAAGCCATATTTTCTGGTAATTTAGTAAATAAATCTTTCCGGGTACAACAAGTACAATTCGTACAAAAACCACAAGCAATTTGTACCATGCACAGAATACTAACAGAACTGTAAAAAGTGACGTGTGAAAAAGGCCCAAATCAGTTGCGAGGGTAGCTTTCGAAGAAAGAGACAGAAAGCTCTTTTGGTGGCAAGTGGCAAGGTGTAAAAACAGGCAGCAACAATCAACACAAATGGCGTGATCAAAAGAAAAATAACAAAACACAACCACGTTAAACAAATGCATTTGTTCAACAAACGTTGTTTTTTTGTGCAAAAAAATGCATTTAGTAATATTGTTATGTTTTATAATGTTGTTAACTTACTTAAATATGTATTATTTACTCGTGTTGTGGTGAACTTAAAAGTTAATTTTTACAACAGTTTTGCAAATAAATCTTAACTAAATAAATTTGTGTTCATTGTATTGCGGCATAGAAGATGATAAAAAGAGAAATGCAAAAGGGCAGCTTTCTTAGAAAGAGACAGAAGAAAACGCAAAGTCTTCCGTCTCGTGACAGTTCTGTTAGTATTCTGTGGTACGTACCATGTCAAAACCAGAAACAATGATAATAAACAAAATTTTGACATCCAACAATTATTAAGCTAAAAAAAAAGTTACCAGCAGGGCTTTTAGGACAATCTGTAATGAATTCGCCTTGGTTCTTAATTAGTAATAGCTGATTTACACTAACACGCAAATCTTAAGGCCCAAATACACTGATCAAAATACTCATCAAGCATTGTGGTAGTATGAGTAAAAATGTGTTTGTATGTGTCACACCGACGATGCTGGATGGAAAATCAAAAAATTGAGATATGACGGCGAATATTACATCAAGCACACGAACACGACTGAATTCGACCGCTGGACAAGCATTTGACAAGTGTATTTGGCCCTTTACGTGTTTTGATAAAAATACAACCCGTCTATGTTAAGTTGTTATTGTTTTTTGAAAATTTTCAAACAATAATTCGATCAGAGATGCATTTTGTGATAGTGCAAAACGACCATAAATAATAGAATTTTTTTTTTTTAATTTGAAATGGTGACTTGTTTATTGATAAAAAGATTTAAATAAACAAAAACTGATTTTGAAAATTATAATATTTTTTTGGGGCAAAAAACCGGGATACTTTTTCATATTTTAATCTAAAACCGAATCGATAGTGGGATATAATGAACAAGTTCGTCGGCAAAGTTCTTTGTTCGTGCATATTGTGTTCATACCATAAATTCGTAATTTGACACTTTTTGGATGGCCCATATTACCATATTAGGGGCTTAAATCACAAGGGGTTTAAGTACCTTTTTAAAAAATTTATATTACATATGGAAATAGTAAGAGAAGATCAGAGAAGTTCAGAACACAAGAGGTGAATGTGAGATTCTCATCCGGTAGCGGGATTTGGCGACCAATTCTAGCAGTTGTCATTAAAATACCTCTTTCGCTTGGAGCACAAAGGGTATCTGAGAATTCAATCTCAATTTTTTTTTAAAAAACACTTAAATCCCTTGTGCTTTACTCCCCTCATATGAAACTTAAAAAACGAGACTATTTTCTGGGGGAAAAAGACATACAAAGTGGGAATATGGAAACCGCAATACCTATTTAAATTTTAATTTATTAAATGTGTAAACAACTTTTTAATACATTAAAAAATTAGTCGATAGTTGTTTAGTATTATTTTATAATTTAAACATTATGGTAAAACAATTGTTAATGGGAATACTATAGTAATTTTTTTAACATCACACACCATAAGAAAACGACTAGAGTACAATTTTGAATGAGATGAGAACAAAGTTCTCTACGTGTGAAGTTACAACAATTTCTTAAAAAAGTTTTTTCTTTAAATTTCCTACAGGCCTTTTTCTTTTAATTTTTTTTTTTGTTTTTAAATATGTTGCTATAAAATTTTACACTCATTTGTATTCGTATTAAGAGAAACCGTTGCATGGATTTAGTCTATAACTTAAAGCCTTGGAATATCCCATTTTGCTTAGTTATTAGGAAGAAACAGCAACTAAAAATGTTTTGTAACACACAAATTTTTCAAATTTTGTATTTTATTGCTTGTTTTATGGCCCGGATTAAGTAAATCATCTATTTTGTGTGTATTTTTTGGGTTTTAATCTTACAGCTTGTATTTCGTCGAATAAAACGGTTTGAGCGAGGATTTTTGTAGGTTACTTCTGATGCCGAAATGAAGCAACAGGCGACAAATTCAAATTTTCACAGGTACACATACTTTTACTTTAATTCAGAGTTGAGAAAATGTACAAAAAGATTTTCGCGCTTTTGCTACAGCTCGTGACAATAGTGCGAATGGTAAAATTGAAAATTTGAAACCTAAATGATTGAAAAGTTTTAAATTTGTATTGCTTTTTTCGAAATTTGTATTCATAAAAAAAAATTTAGATTTGTAATGTACCTTTTAAATATTTGACGTCCTACAGGTCAGGTAACCACTAATTTTATAAAAACATTGTTTGCTTTAGCAAAATGTTTTCTTGTTCAAACATCATTTAACAGTTTCTTAATTACATTATACATGTATCTTCTTACAAATAATTACAAATAACAATAAAAATTGTTATGATAAATTTCATTGTTTCATCAAATATTTGTTAGGTCTGAAAATACCTTTAGTTGTAAAAATTTGATTGAAATATACAAATAGTTTTATTAAAGCAAAATTAGAATTTAGCTGTGGAGTCATAAAACCTTTTTTAACAAATATAAAATGAATTTATGCCCAAGCCGCCAAAAGGTTATACATAGATACTTTAATAGCATCAGGACTATAAATACCTGAGGGTGCTTCAACAATGGTAATACCCCTGAAAGTTTGAATTTAATTTTGGATTCAAACACAACTGTATTTTATCCTTCAACTTCCGTCACTACTTCCGCTATAACTTCCGTCAAAACTTCCGCCATAACTTTCGTTACAACTTTCGATACAATTCTTTCTGATGTTAATTGTAAATTAGTGAAATGTTTTTGAAGATTTATTATTTTACAGCGTATTTAAAAAAAAAAAAACTTAATTTGGGCTATAAGTTCTACTTTTCGAGGAAAAAGAATATGGCATTATTGTCTTGAGGAACAGTTGTTGAGAAATTTGTAATAAAATAAAAACAGAAGTTAGTGTAGCAGATGATCCTGGAACTCGAACAGGAGCTTGATTCCGGCAGTCGTGATCGTGTACTTTCTCTATTCGAAAGCAATTTTATTTCAAATTCTTTCAATTCTTTCTTCTTAACGCATTTAAATAAAAGCTTGTTTTTTAAAAAGTGTTTTTACTTTTAATTTATTTATAACCAAACCCTAATAGTGGAGAGGGTATTTTGCGTTCGTACTGATGTGTATAACACATACAAATATTGGTTCTAGACCCACCTTTTAGTATACCAATCATAATCCGAGTTGATCTAACGATGTCCGTCCGTATGTCCTGCTGGTTGGCTAGTTGTCTGTCCATATAATCTTCTGCATAAAGTACAGATCCATAACTTCTTATTGGCACAAAGACGAAGCCTTTTGAAACTGGTGAGAATTGGTCTATTATTTAACATGGCCCCTATACAAACTTTTTTCCCGAATAGTCTTTGTGACCATAAATTATCGTTTTATGTTGGTATTTAGATTAAATTTGGTGTTAAAATAGCTTATTTCAACATAAATCGTCTTACCAAATTTGACCATAGCTCTCATACAAATACAACTTCCGCAAAAATGCCATTCATTTCATATAAATGTTGGCATTGATATAAAATTTGAAAACGACAACTTTTAAGATACTACTATGACATTGCAACATTTTGTTCTGGTGGATCCAAAATGGACCATAGGTACCATATAAATCCCCTTTCCAAAATCGCTTAAAGACAAACATCTAAAAAAGATGTTTACATTTAAGTAATATTCGGCATATAGAACTCTTATATAAATCTTTACCTCATACAATCTTGAACATGTGTTTTTATATACTGTTGTAGAGGGTATCAAATGGTCGGACTATACTTTCTAACTTATTTTTGAATGTCTTAATAGAAAAGAAGTACGTGGAGTTATTTCCAGTTCTCCTTAAAAGTTTCAGATTAAAAACCAGCAAAATCGGTTCAGTAGAAAAGAGAGTTTTAAAGCAAAAATTAGGACCAACCTCAAAAAATACTATTTTCACATTTTACGGTTTTCATAGTATTTACTATAGATAACCGCAATTGTTTTATTTTTTTTTTTGTATATGCTTCCTAGTGACCCATGTATTTTATTCTAGTAAAAAAATTGACCCGCTCACTTAGTTGGGCGCTACATTTATAAAAACTCGATTTCATCTTATTAAACTATAAACTATGAAAAATTATAATCGAATCAGTGCGGAAAATCAGCATTGCCGTTAAATTTTTATGAAACTAGAAATTATTATATGTATTTAATATAGTGAAGATCTATCCAAAATAAACCATATAAAGATCGCTCACTCCCAAAATTTTTTTACTACACATAGAAAAAAATCAATGTAAATTCGTTCAAAACAAGGTTGATTTTATATTTTTCAGTAGTGATTTTGCTTCATTGTTGTTTCATGTTAATTTAACATGATTTTACAATAACTTGCGAACAATATTTTTTTCTTTTTAAATAACTGTAATTCATGTTAATTTAACATTGCGGTAAAGTTAGAGCAAAATGTTATTTATATTGAAATAACAATCCGAATCACGTTGAATGAAAGTTATTTCAAGTTGAAACAACGTGAATTTCATGTAGAATCAAATTGGTTGGAGTGTAATATAAGACAGTGTGAAGACAGCATATGCATTTATTTAAGAATATTTTAAAACACTTACCCCAGTAACACATGTTCCATTTATTTTGTATCTCCTTTGTTAACAGAAGCATCAGCAGAATGGCCCGATATGGTTTTCGTCATCATTCTACTTTGAAAACTTAATGTACTATTTAACTAAATAATTTTAATTAAAAGAATACGGGAATTGTCTTCTTTTTATAACATATTTCAAACTTGAAAATAATAAAATGTACATACTTAAGTATGTTTGCATGTTAATTTAACAAGATAAACTTTTGATTTTAATATAAAACAGGTTTTTATGGATTCAATATTGAACAATGTTATTTTAACAGTGAATTATATTAAATAAACGTGATTTAAGGTTATTTTAATATTTTTCATTTTAAATTTATATGAAATAATGATCAATTTAAATAAAGGGCATACTTTTGCAGAATTTTACCATGATTCTCAATCAACATTTCGCCATATTATTTTAACATTGGTATTTTTTTCTGTGTGTACGCATAATCCTGCAGCCACACGTTCATTAAACTACTTTCAAGTTGTTCACAGAAACTGCTTGTCAACACTTAGTTGAATTGACAGCTGTGGCACAGGCTGCACTCAATTTGATAATTAATTTCATTTTAAAAATGCACCCGACGAAAAAACAACTCAAAATTGTTAGAAGCTTGACCTAAAGTATTTTGTAAAAAAGCACAAGAATTTTTAAAAACACAATTTATTTAATATTATTATTGAGGTTTTTTGTTTTCCTCACGGGCTAATATGATCAATCGTTTTTTTACCAAATGTAATTAAAAAACATTTATGGTTAATTTATTTTCTTTTCCCAACGTTTCATTCGCTTTTTTCGAACTTCATCATTCATTTTTAGTAAATAACATTTATTTTTAAAGAAATGGCTGTTTCAGCGATGTTCTGACAATCGCACGATTTGGAATCGTAAAACGCCAGATTTATTTTATGGTGTTCTGAAACTCGTGCGTTTTGCTTGCGATCTGCCATAGTTTCTTAAAGTTCCCTTTGTAAATGAAAATCGAGTAGCATTGTTATTTTATGTTTTTGAGTTTTTTCTTTATTAATAAATTTAGTTCAGTTTTGAATTTTTGAACAAACTATAAAGAACTTATTTGTTTGAATTAATATAAGAATCTTTATTGGCGCAGCTGTTAGTCGAATCTGCTCGGAACATATTTAGTGCAATATCATGTCGTCACCATCATTTCGCTCATTTGATTATTCATGTAAAAAATGGTCAACATATTTTAACCATTTACAACTCTTCTACATAACACAAAAAATTTCTACTGATGAACAAAAAAAGGCGGTTTTATTATCTAATATTGGTTATTCAACATTTTCACTAACTCAAACTCTTATTGCACCTAAGAACCTTCAAACTCACGTACTCAATATACTACACTCTTCTCATGTTGGCGTAGTTAAGATGAAACAACAAAGTCGAAGCTCTTGTTGGTGGCCAAAACTTAATAAAGATATAGAAAATATTGCAAAGAGTTGTCAAACTTGCGCAAAATATGCTACAGTAGAATCCCGATAATTCGTAATCACAAGAGACCGGCCATTTCTTACGAATTATAGAGGTTTTCAATTTAGCGGGATTTCGATTTAACGGGGTTAAAATAAAATAAATACGAATAAACGAGGTTTTTCAATTTATTTAATAAAAACGGTAAAAAAAAAACATAAAAAACAATTGTTAAAAATAAAATATATAAAAATAATACAAACAAATTATTCATGTAACAAACTGATCTTAAGAAAATAAATCCACACACAAGCAAAAACCCACGAAAAATAAAATAGTGGTAAACAAAAAATAATTTTTTCCATGTTTTTGTTGTTTTTATTGCGAATTATAAGTGGTAGTTAGCAAACAATTACGATTTATAAGAGGTAAAGAAGAATTTATATGAAAAAAAAAATTACGAATTAGCGAGGGGACCAAAATGTATGGAAATTTTACGAATTATCGAGATTTTTTCAAGGGACCGACAGTTTATTACCGGGAATTGCGATTTATGGGGGTACGAATTATCGGGATTTGACTGTATTTCATTCCCGAAAGTAGAGTCGTCATGGCCAGAACCTGATACAGTTTGGTCAAGATTACATATTGACTTCGCAGGTCCTTTTTCGGAAAGAAATGGTAGTTGATTGTAGATGCAAAGTCTAAGTTTGCGGTGGTTAAGGATATGAATAATAATACAACTGCTGCAGCTGTTATTACCGCTTTAGAAGAAGTTTTTACCAACTACGGATACTGTGAATATATTGTATCAGATAATGGGCCTCCTTTTATTAGTAACGATGTTCAAGATTTCTTCAATAAAAACAAAATTCAACATACAACTACAGCACCATATCATCCTTCAAGCAACGGTGCTGCTGAACGATTCGTTCGTTCATTCAAGGATGCGTACGAGAAGCTTACAGAGGAGGGGAAATCTGTAAAAGAAGCACTGAAAATATTTTTAGAAAACTACAATTGGTCTATACATTCAACAACATTGAAAGTACCGGCTGAAATAATGTTTTCAAGATGCATTCGTAATGATCTATCTTTACTTCATCCAAAATATGCATTGAACAATTGGAAAGAAAGTAAATTTCAAATAAACGCACCAGTCTGGATACGTTTGAAAAGGTCAGATTTGAAATGGACACCCGCGGTTATTGAAAAGGTTTTAAGTAGTCACATATATCAAGCTAAACTGGATAATAGAACTTGCAAAATTCATGAAGATCAGATCCGTAAACAGACTGCGCACGCGTTTTCTGGTATTGAATACTATGATACTGAATTGGGCCACGCTTCAGAACCGCTTACAAATGGATTTTCTACATCTGATTCCCAAATATCCGTGGCACCTGCAATGGAATCAAGGCCACAACGGAATCATAGGAAGCCGGACCGCCTTGGTTATTAAACCTAAGGAAAAGGATGTAAATGAAAATCGAGTAGCATTTTTATTTTATGTTTTAGAGTTTTTTCTTTATTAATAAATTTAGTTCAGTTTTGAATTTTTGAACAAACTATAAAGAACTTATTTGTTTGAATTAATATAAGAATCTTTACCCTTAAGCATTCTTATCAGGTTTGAAGTCACCAAATTTCTTGCGATTGCGATTTACAGTAAACGTATTATTAAATTTCGAGTAAAATCACAAATGTTTAGCGTTTTGCGATTGTCAGAACATGCCCGATAGTTTTATAACGGAAGCGACAAAATTAATTTGTGATCAGCCGTTAAATTTATGGAAAGGTAAAATAAAAAGCAATCTCATGGTCGAATTTAAAAATGTGAGTGTGTTAGTAAAAAGTGAGAGTGTTTTGCAAGTTGAAAGGAATTGAATGGCAAAACTTGATCGTGTGGCCTCCAAGTAAGCTCGTAGCCAATAATAATGGGATTATAAAAAATTTTGTTCAAATTAGATTTAAATAAGTAGATAAAATAATAAGTTTCTACTGCCATCAGAAATATTCTGTAGGAGTAGGTATAGCATTTAAATATTTTGTTTTACTATTGCTTAGTATTAAAAACTGAAAGTCAAAATAGAAAAATGATTAAAAAAAACGTAAGCTACCAATAGAAAAGTAGTTTTTTAATCAAATCATTTTGTTCTTTTTTAAAAAGTAATTTAAATTTTTGGGAATACAAAATTTTAATTTCAAAAGATTTTGTTATTCGTGCTTAATTCCCAGTTTTTATTCTTGACAAAAATACTTGAAATTTATTGTTGATGGGATTTTTAGTTTCTTCTTTTATTTCTACTTCCACAAGTTTAGCTAAGTAGCCTTATTCGGTGATTCACGTAGCTAAGGCTTAATTGCGATCGCTGAAATGCTATTAATATTTTAAGCCAACTTTTTTGGCAATGCCGCTAACTTAATATTTTGTAGCTCTTAGTTTGCTAGAGCTAGTTTGCTCTAAGTAGTCTATTTCTTTCGTTCGCTAACCTAACTTTATAAATTTTGAGCGATAGTAATGTAGCTTAAAGAATTACAGAATAAATCTACAGGTAGCAATAATAGAAGTTTTTGAAGTAGCAATTAAGTAGTGCTGATTAAACATAAAAAAACTGTTGTTTTGCCTGTCGAGTTCTGCTTTCAAAAGTAAATAATTTTCTTCTATATCAGACGTTCGTAAAATAATCGCCTTCTCTAAAACGATAACGATGGAAATATTTTTTTTTATAGACGCATGATTTTCAATAGTAATCGATGGTTGTCAATAACGACTGAAATAATACAATTATTGTTCCGTTGCCGTGGACTTTCGCAATAGGGGCGTAAAGGTCCATTCCAGAAAAACTCTTTAAATAAACTCCAAATCGCGACAGGAGATAATATTGTCATCAGCAGGGAAACCAGAAATATGCTCTAAAAAACGCGTTTTATGCGCATTAAATATGCAGTAAAAACTGGAAAATATGCCCAGAAAAATGTTAAAAATATGCCCTAAAAATTAAAAATTGCTCATTTGAAGACACAATATTCAACAATTTAATAACAAAATCTAAAAAAAAAACCTAAAAAAATATAAAATTCATATAAGAGATGTTTGTGCCGAATATTATCTAGATATTAACATCCATATGGGTTTTTGTGTTAAAGGGATTTTAGGTACGGTCGCTAAATTGTTAACAAATGTTAACATTTAAAAGAAATTTAAGGCTAGTTAAGGATGGGAGCTTTGAGCAAATGTGAACCGATTCGAAAATAATTTAATTTGAAGTAAAATATTTTTGGCACGAATTTAATTTAAATACCATCGTAATTAGATAGCTTGCGGACAAAAAGAGTCTAATTTGGATGTGAAATTATAGACCGATTCTCACCATTTGCGTAGACTTCGTCCATATTTGATCAAATTATCTACAAAATTGGAACTTGTACTCTGCGCACATGGCTAACATGGACAGACAACCGGCCAGGCGGATGGATGGACATCGTTAGATTACTTTAAAAAGTGATTCTGAGTCGATCGGAATACTAAAAGATTGGTCTAGATAGAAATCGCATAACATTTATCCTTAATGACAACCTGCTTTGACTTACAATTTTAGAGTAAAAATTAAATGTAGATGTCGAAATTGAAGTAACAGATTTTCGAAAAAAAAAATGTTTTATTTGCTGCAAAAGCTATTCTAGGCATCTAAAAAATTTAATATGTATCAAAATATGCATTAAAAAGGCAAAATATGCGCTATAAACCTAAAAAATGCTGCAAAAAGGCTCTTTTAACTAAAATATGCTGCAAACGGTAAAATATGCAAAAATATGCACTAACAAATCGATGCCAAAATGCATAAAAAGCTCTAAAACGGATAAATATATTGTTTCTGCCTTCATTAGTCGCACAAGGAAAAACATGCAATTGCATATTTCTGGTTTCCCTGGTCATCAGTGTTGTCACTTTGTGGGTAATTACCCGAATGTGGTATAATTTTTACTGTTGTTGGTAGAGCGTGGGTAATTTCTCTTAGGTGTAATTCAGGTGTAATTAAAATTCTTATATAAGATACCCAAATAAAATCCAGATTCGATTTCAGTGATGACATTTATTTATTTTTAAATACGGTTGCTTAAAAATGCACAGTCTTCTGAACCAAAGTCTTGGTTTCTTTTTAAGAAAAGACTTAAATCATTAAAAGTATATTCTCTAAAGTTTGGTAATGAATGTCGCAAGATGAACCCTCAGATTTAAATAAAGATGCCTATCAAGTGATTTAGAACCTGAAGTTTATAGAAAAAAATTATTCAAATTAAAAACAGCCCTGGGGGAAGATATGTTTCCAATATTGCAACACATAATAAATTTTATTTTTATCTTGAAACTTTTTAATGGCTTAGTTTAAAGAATATTTGACGCCCTTTACAGTTGCAAAACTGAATAACGAAAGGGACAGTTGTATAAAACCCTGCAGGAATTTTGTTTACTAAATAAAGTATAAAGGGTATTTTGTAAGACCATGAAACTTAAAATGGTAGACAACACAAAAAAAAAAATAATTTTGTTCGCAGATTGATACGCGGCATTACCATTTGAAACTGATTTCAGACAAATAGGCACCGCGCTTTTCCTTGACGAAACGCATTGCAGATGTCCAATTTTGTTTCTTCGAGCATTGCTGGCTGCATGTCACGAATAAAATGATGAATGCCCTGAAGTCTAATTGACAGTTTATTTTCTCTAAGTCAACACATTGCCATCATTTGTGAAAAAATAAGTTGCGTCAGTTTAATAATGAAGTCACCTATAAGTTGCGAAAATTGATGGCTGAATTTCAAAACAAATTTGGATAATTTGGTGGCGTGAAAGCAGTATGACAGTTCGTTTGACAGCTAACCTTTCGTAAGGCCTATGGGGCTAAAAAAAACACTTGCAATGAACATATACATAGATATATGCAACCAAATGTGGAAGTTAAACTAATTATTTTAGGAGTTTTATTTTATGTTTTATTAATTGTTTTAAGCAGGGATCGAAAATAACAGTTATCTTGGAATTTTAAAACAAAAAAAGCGTATAGAAGTAAATGTCGAAAAACTAATTCAAGTATACCATATTGTTTCTTATGCACTTGTCAATGATAAAATGTATTGATTTTTAAAATTTTGATTTTTATATTTTCGATCCAACTTAACAGTTATTTTTTGATTTTTATTTTTTTGAACAAAAATAACAGTTTTATATTGATTTTTATTTTTCCGAGCAAAAATAAAAGTTATTCTCTAAAGAAATGTACGTGATTTAATAATTAAGTTGCTTTTAATAATTATTTTAATGTGCATAAGAAATTCCAATGATAATGACACATTTAAATAAAAATTTAAAGTCAACTAAATTATTAAATCTCGTACATTTCTTTAGAGAATAACTTTTATTTTTGCTCGAAAAATTAAAATCAATATAAAACTGTTATTTTTGTTCAAAAAAATAAAAATCAAAAAATAACTGTTTTCATCTGACTTTTATGAAAAAAGGAATAACTGTTACGTGCATTAAACGACAACGTATGTTTGTGAATATTAAATCGCAACGAATTGCAGTACATTTCTTAAATTTGCTATATAAAAACTTTTTTATGTCTTTAATTTATAAAACAAAATCGAATTAAATCGTTTTAAATGCAGATATATGAACACAGAAAAAATTCTTCCCAAATTTTTTTCAAGTAGATCATTAATCAAAAATAAAATCAGTTTTAATTAAAAATTTAATCAATGGAATTAAACGTTTACTTATATCAACAACATTACTGCAGAAAATGTTGTTAATATCAACAAATATTTAATTGATACTATTAATTTGTTAACTGGTGCATACTTACTGCCAATTTCACGGTGTCGACAGAACGCTTTCTTTCGCACAAAATTCTCAAAAACTTGTTTTTGTTTCGAATAAATTTGCGCTAAAGAAAGCGTTCTGTCGACATCGTGAAATTGCCGGTTAATTAATTTTTTTTAATTAATATAACAAATTTTTTAATAGAAACTAATTTTAATTTTTTTCCGTATATAAAGTTACAAAAAAGTTTCTTATAATTAACAATTTTAAACGATTGCTCCAATATAAATCCAAGATCCTACTTAATAAATATTATACAAATTTTTAATGGGAGATGTTAACGATGCCACACAGTCAAAAAAAAAACACAAAAACATTTTAATTAAGGTCACAGGTCAATTATTGAAGATTTAATAATTTTCTTTTAGTCAAAATACGATGATTTTTTTTGATTGATTTGTTTTTTTTGTTGGGTTGTTACAAATGAAAACGGAATAATAAAATCAAAATTTTATCTTTATTCTTTACAGAGTTGAAAAAAAAAAACAAACCTCGAGTAACACCTTGAATCACGATAGTTTGCCCTTTTTTGTAATATGTATTAAAAGCAGAGTTGCCATAATTTTTTTTTTCGAAAAACTGCATATTAAGAAAAGAAAAATTCAGTTTTACTTAGGCTCTAATTATGTTAAACGCAACGCCAAAGAATTACATTGAAAGCAGAAACAAAGTCATAAATATTTTGTAATTTTGTTGTTGCTTTCTATAGAAATTCACATTGCCTTTTAATATTTCAAACGCCTCATAACTTGTGGCGTCAAAAATTTTAAGACGGTACATGAATTTCTGTAGAAAGCAACAACAAAATTGCAAAATATTTATGACTTTGTTTTGGCTTTCAATGTAATTCTTTGGCGTTTCGTTGCGTTTTATATAATTAGGGCATGAAAAACAGCCAAAAATATATAATTTATTTATTATTTTTTTACCATACGAGTAACACATAAAATAGTGCAATGTTATATTATTAAGGAATATCGTAACTTTGTAGGCTAGAAGAGCGAGCGAGAGAGAGAGAGTGGAATAAAGAGGATTACGCAGGCGCGTGTGCTCTTGCGATTTGTTTAGTTCCCTTGTTTGTCAAGTGTAGAAACATGAAAAATTGTTGCAATAAAAGTTTTACAATATAAACTCAAATGTTACTTTAAAAAAGAAACAACAAAATATCAATGATAAAAATAACACAATATAAACGTGGACATTCAGGCCTGTCACAGAAATAAATTCCAAACAAAAGTGAAAGTACATAACTCCGTATTTTGATTTTAAAGAAGCTAAAACAAATTCGATCGGAATTGCAACTACGCAATTAAAACCATTTCGATCGAAATGTTTAACTGGCCTGATAGTTTAATTTTACAAAGTAAAAGCCAAATAAACTGCACAAGCAGCTTGTCAAAAATGTCAAAATTGTATCTTTGCATAAGCTTTTTGCATTCGTAATTGGGGTCTTTGACAAACGCTTGAAGCATGTTTGTAGAAAAATCAAAATGTTGAATATTTTTCAAACTGTTTACACTGCCTAAATTTAATAACTTTAGTCAAAAATATGCAGAGTAAAGAAGGAGAAGACAGAACATAAAAAAACTGACGAGGGTTAAAAGTTTTTTATTGGAATTTATTGAAAAATTATTGATGATATTTGGATCGTTTATTTGTAAACGGCACACTTTCCGTTTGCCAAGCCGTTTGTGTAGTTTGTTAAGCTCTAAAGCTTGCCACTGTTATACGAGTATGGGTTAGCCAAATTAGGTAAGATTATGGCTTTAGAAATAAAAAAATATAAAAATTTTAAATTTTAAAGTAAAACATTGTACTGTTAAATTGCAAAATTTGCAAATTTACAAAAAACTTCAAAACTGCTCTATGCTTAGAAAAACTGCAAAATAAATCTGCACATTTGGCAACGCTGATTAAAAGTATAACGTTTTATTAGTTGTAATAAATGAACCTTTTTTGTTGCTTCAAACCAGCAACAGGTATGCTTAATGATCCCTTTATAATCATCCTTCTCTCTCTCTCTATTTCTCTCAAGGTAATAAAACAGTTTGCGCAAAAGGAAAAGTGCAAAAGAGAACGTAGAGAACTCATAGTGCATATAAGTGAGTAAGGAAAAGAAAAGGTGATTAGTTTAAATATTCTTAGAATCTGTCTATCAGGTATCTATACTTAATCTGGCCTGTACTTAAGATCGCACTTAAATCTTTAACTACAAATTTAGTATAAATACTACAAATAATTTAAGCCAGGACATTAGTTTAGTATTTGTTTTAGAACAAGAAACATTGCAGACTGTGATTCTGTTGTTGAAAGTAAAATAAAAATTTTCGTTTGGGAATTAATATTGAAAGCAAACACAATTTGAGTTTTTTATTGTTGTTTCAATAAAAATTCCCAAACGAAAATTTAATTTTAATTTTTAAAAATCTCAAAAAAAAAAAAACAAATTTTAAATTATACGGCAAACTTTGTTCCGGTCTTGTATTATTTGAACATCACTGGGTGAAGTTTGTCTTATAATCACTAAAAAAATCGACTACAATATCCAAGAAATTGTATGTGATCCTCTCTAAAGAAAAGTACTAAAAAAGAGTATAATTTTCATCAGTAATTAAGAGCTCTCAATTAAATAAGAAGTCTCGATGGTCTGGCCCATGTTGGGATACAATTTGCTCAGTTAGTTGTGTACTCTCAAACGATCAACACTGGGCAAAGTGTGTCTCAATAAGGTAAAAGAGCGAAAACCTCAAAAAAAAAAAAAAAGAATTGAAAAGTGTTAGAATTTCCTTTGAAACATTTAAAATTAAATGGCGATTGTCGGTATAGTCTCTTTGTTGTTTCAAAAAAATTTAATATTAAGTGACTAGACCGAACACTCGTGCTATAATTTTAGAATTAACAACAATTTTTTGTTTTTCTGTTAAAATTTGTTTAAAATTTCAGTTAAAGTTTTCAAAAAATATAAGTATGTATATTTGTTTTTTGTTGAAACAATTAATTCCAGTGGTAGTTTAGTCTTTCATGATGCTATTTCAAAACTCATAAAGCTAGACAACCATTGAAATTCGTTGATTTTAAAGAAGCATTCTGTTGACATTTCTTTGCAAATCTCTTAAATCATAATAAATTATTACGATTAAAGGAACGATCGTTGTGATATGAGCTTAAATTTAAACATATCACAGTGATTTTCCTTTTTATTGCGGTGATTTCAAGCTACAAATGGAAAATTTTATAAAAAAAGGATTTTAAATAAAAAAAGTGTTCCTTATCCAAAGCATTTTAAGTTTAGGGAATAGTTATTGTGATGTAGTTCCTTTTACTTATCTTAACTTATATCACAGTGGCTGTTCTTTTTACTTCTAGTGTTTCGATACTTTTAAGTTTTTATAAAAAAAACTTAATTTCGTTTACATTTAAAATATTAATAAAAAATGTTTAATTAAAATTTTACTCCTCCGGTTGTTTAACTAAAGGGAACTGTTGCTTGTGATACATTTTCTTTTTCATTTATTATTTTTTATCACAGTGGCTGTTCTTTTTGATTTTACAATAAACAAAATCATCAAATTTTTACTACAAAAAGAAAAGCCAACAATTTATAATTCCCTAACAAATCTCGAAGAAGAAGAAGAAAAAAAACCAGATGTCTTGTTCAAATTGAAGAGAGTACAGTTGCAGTGATGTATTTAAATTTTTTTTCCTATTTAATATTTTATATCACAGTGGCTGTTCTTTTTTGGGTTTAACAAAACAAACATCTTTGAAATTTCTTCATTGCTCTCTTCAATTCCTTAAAAATTTTTCAAATTTCCTTGCTTTTTCTTTTTCTCCTCCTCCTCTCTCTCTATCTCTCTCTCTCTCTCGCCCTATTTGTGACTACTAAAAGAAAGTGTTTAAAAATACATGTGTGCGTGTATGTGAGAGAAAGTGATAAAAGTAATAATATTTTATAGAGCAGTGTTGTGTCATCTTTAGAACAGTGGACCGTTTTACAAAATAAGTGTTTACAAATTAAAAAAAACAAGTAATTGTGCCAAATCTTTATTACCATAAACCATATTATACGGGCCTGTTCTGAAAATCATGTGATTTCAAATCACGTGCTTTTGAAATCACACGTGTGATTTTGTGATGTTCTATAAGTCATACAGTTTTTGTGTTTCTTGGTGTGCTTTCGGCAATTGAAGATCACACCAAAACACGCATAAACGGGACACTAAAGGATCACACGTGTGATTTTAATAGGCACATGTGATTTGAAATCACGTGATTTGAGTAAAAGTGATTTTCAGAACAGGCCTATTAATACAATTATTGCAAAAAATAAAAAACAACAACAGCACATTTTATGACAATAAAAGGCAGTCGTGGTTTTTTGGTAACATCTCAACCCTTTTGTGGACCGATCTGGCTGAACTTCAATAGTGACATAACCCAAAATAATTAAATTTTGGAGTAAGTAATGCAAAATTGTTCGCTATGTTTTTCTTTAAATTGTGTATAAAATTCATCTTTATACCGTTTGTACGTTCCTCGTTTGAAGGCAATTTGTCGTTATTTTGTCTATGGCTGGGTTTTTGAGATTTCAGTTGAACTAGGTTTCGTTAATCTGAAAACATATTTATGTCGCCATTACCAAGTTTGCATAACAAATTTTGACGGAACAGCTTGATTTTGCCTAAAATGTTGGTAAAAAATCCCATTTCACTGGACAAATCCGAGTTAAGCCTTAAACTTAGTTTAAACCTAATCCACATCTCAAAAATCCAGCGTAAGTGGTTAGAGCAAATCAAAAACATTAAACGTGACTATCTCTCAATGGATTTTTTTGAGTTATGTCATTATTGAAGTAAATGAGCAATATGTGATGTAAATACATACAAAAAACAACCTAGTCCCTATCATATCTGGGGTCCAGGGAAAACCCATTTCAACGAACCACGGACATCGTTAAATCAACTTTGCTACTCATAATGAGACCCAGAAAATACATATCGCCCCTTGATCATAAAGAGGGTATTAACTCAAAACTTAACGATTTTCAGTAGAAGCATAAACTTTTTTAATTTAATATCAACGGCATAGAAAAAATAATTTTGAAACCCACCGTTCCATTACCAAAAATAAGACAAAGTAGCACGATATTTTTATGGCGTGTCGATTTTTTCCAAAAAGTGAAAATAAACATTTTGAGTTAATACCCTCTTTATGATTAAGTGCGGTATGTACTTTGTAAAAACTACAAACGAAATGGCAAACTTAAATATACCCTTTCCACTAGTGGTGAAGGGTATAAACCTGCCATCGGCAAAATCAGGGCGCCGCGTTTTCTCTTTTCTCTTTTATTCTCTTGTATGCTCTTTCATTACGTACATGTGCACACACATTGCAGGGAATTTAACAACATTAACAACAACATATGTAAAATTCGTACAACGCATATAATCGCAAAATGTAATAGTATAGGTTGCCGATGGCAGGTATAAACACAATTAAATATAGGCGGGAAAATCGGACTATAATACTTATAACTAGGGATGCGATTTCCACGCAAATGCATGTTTTTTGTCGATAGTCTAAGAACGATGTCGACCAATTATCTTTCCGAATCATTAAATTTGCGATAAAATGGCATCGATTTGTTTTGGCATATTTTGGTGAAAATTCATATTTTTGCATATTTAGGTTTTAAATGCATATTTTTGCATATTTTGAAATTTTTGAGGAATTTTTTAATTTCCATATTATAAAAAAGTTCTAAAAAAATTTTTTAAGTACACAAAAAACAAACTTTCTAAAAAAATTTTTAAATAAAAAAATAAATTTTTTTGAAGCTTTGCTTTAAATCAATATTTCGACAACAGATGCTTCTATTTTAAACCGATGCAGCACCTTACACCATTATGGCTTCCAATGGGTTACAAATTACTTCCCTGTCACATGAGTTATACCACGTTGCAGAGAATTTAGAAGCCAATTTGATAATATTGCATTTTTTAATGAAGTGTATTCCTTGATTCACCTTCCACCGCAGCCAGTAGAAGCAAAATGGGAGCCTAGCTATATGCTTCAGAACTCTATTCAAAATAACTTCGAGTAATTTAAGAATGTTTGAAGAGCTTCTTGATGCCGATAATTGTGCAATTAAAAAAGGGGAAAAAATATTGAATTCAATTAGCATCAGAAGTCAATTAGCATTTGTATTTTCTAATAATTTAGAGGGATTTAGTTTACTTAATACTTTATTAATTTGTTGATATGGCAAAATTTTAAGTTAACAGTGTGGAAGTTAGAATAGCCCGACAAATTAAAAAAAAAAAATCCAAAACGTTTTGCAAAAAAAAAAAAAATATAAGAATTTCAAAATTAAAATAAATTTCAAATATTTTTGATCTGATCTGGAAACAAAGTGGGATCTGCAAACACATTTTTCCAAAATGCATTGGCATTCTTCAAGTACAAGACAAAGTTGTACTTTTAATAAAACAGTACTTGTTTATTTAAACAAACAAAAATTAAAATTTGTTATATCAGTTTTTAAATATGTTTGAATAATGCCCCTAATTTCTACAAAAATAAAACTGATCGTGTACGTACCTAACAGTTATATTTACCTATTTCAACCAACGTCTGGCCAAAGTGTTTTCACCTTCAGTTTTCTTTTAAAATTTGGCAGCTTTTACACCAAGACTTCTTTACACACAGCTTGATTTCTTTTTGTAGAAATTACGGGCATAAAAACGGGCATATTTTTGTTTTTAGTAAAATTAAAAAACGATTTTTTATGGAATTTTTTTAAGTTTTTAGTGCATGTTTTTGATTTTTTTTTGATGCATATATTGGATTTTTGAGTGCATGAAAATCTCTTCCCTATTCATAACACTACATCACTTTGGTGTACCAAACACTTGGAAAAATATTATCAATTTTATTGAAAACGGCCCACATTTTGGCTACTAAATTTCAAGGGCCGATGTTGATTTTGAATAAAACACAAACTATTTAGGAAATTATTGTAATTTTATTTTATTATGATATATTGGTATTACTCAATTATGTATGGAACAAAATATCGGCCAAATGGGCGCCGCGACCACGGCGGCACACCTCCATCCGATGGTCCAAATTTTCGATGACCCTGAGGCATAATGGAGGTTCTATGCCGTTAATGTGCCTAATTATCTCATCCTTTAGCTCTTGAATTGTTGCTGGCTTATCGACGTACACCTTTTCTTTCAAATAACCCCAAAGAAAAAAGTCCAACGGTGTCAAATCACATGATCTTGGCGGCCAATTGACATCGCCATTACGTGAGATAACACGGCCATTGAATTTGTTGCGCAAAAGAGCCATTGTTTCGTTAGCTGTGTGGCAAGTGGCACCGTCCTGCTGAAACCACATATCGTCCACATCCATATCTTCCAATTCGGGCCATAAAAAGTTTGTTATCATCTCACGATAGCGAACACCATTCACAGTAACTGCCTGACCGGCCTCATTTTGGAAAAAATACGGCCCGATGATGCCGCCAGCCCATAAACCGCACCAAACAGTCACTCTTTGTGGGTGCATTGGTTTTTCGACAATCACTCTTGGATTCTCATTCGCCCAAATGCGGCAATTTTGCTTATTGACGAATCCACTGAGGTGAAAATGTGCCTTATCACTGAATCACGAAGTGCACGATATGCATTTTGATTTGAACGCCCATTTTCATAATAAGTCTGGATAACTTTAACACGTTGTTGGATTGTGTATCTCTCCATGGTTCAAATTGAGTAAGTCTGAAATAGAGAAATGTCAAATAAAATTCGGAAAAAAACTTGGCGTTTAGGTGTGGTTCACATTCAACATCGGCCCTTACAATTTAACCACCGAACCATAGAACGATTTTGCTGGTTTTTCATCACATACTGCTTGTGCGTAGTACAAACAATTCGTACTTACTTATTCCGGGACTCTTTCTACCTTGCAGTGTAGAGGTTTTTGAAAAGACTTATCCACTTCGGTCTATCTTGTGCCACTGTTTTAGCAGTTCTAGGCTCGATTCCTTGTTCTGTCAGAAAGTTGCTACAGCACTTTTCGTTTATAGTCACTACTCTTATAGTCACATTAGCGATATAGTCCATTTTTTCTGTTTATTTTGCCGCTATAAGTTAATTTAATATAAAGTATTACGTTATAGACCATTTATCGATATAGGCACATTTGCCATATATGCCATTATTAACAGTAGTCAAAGGGAAAAGTAAAGCAAATTAATGGCGTTATAGTCACATTAGCAAAATTTACTAAGTTCTTTTTAGTTTTCGAATCAAAAATCCATCCAAAGACAGAATGAAATAAATCATTTAATTTTTGTCATCAACTCTCTACTCGTAAAAAATTTGTTTTTGCCGTTGGTGTCAGCTATGAAATATCTTGTAATTATTTTAACTATTTTTTATACAGTATGCAACTCTGTTGTAAAACCATAAGCCTGATGTCGGTGTAATTTATACGCATTTTTTAATTCCTTTATTCATATAACTTGATTATATTCGAATTCGGTTATATGCGTCATAGTGGCATATATGTGAATTAGCCTTATAGTCGCATTAGCGATATAGTCCACGATATGGTTGCAACTTAAAGGATGTGACTATAAGCGAAAAGTACTATAATAGAGTCCTGCCATGTTCTCTGTTCTTAGCTTATTGCGTTCGATTTTATTGTTTAGCGGTTCTGTCTTTAAGCTGGCTCGGATAGTGTCGTTTCGTATTCTGTCAGAATATGTAATAAATCTAATCCCAACTCCTGATGGGTCTTACAATTTCACTCACAATTTTTGTTTTATTTGCACCACTGTCCATCATGACATTTGCACATTTACAAAATGTTTTCCATGTAAACATGGATTTTTAATCAAAATTCTAGTAAAATCGCTAAAAATGTATTGCATGTTCTGCTGCAACTTTTTAATGCACAAAAACCTCGAAATAAATAAATAATAGAAAAAAACTTTGTGTTAATGCAAGTTTGTCTTTAACTTACAAAAAAATAAATAAAAAAAAGTTAAAGCCGTTTATTTTACGTTAATAGCGAATTAAAAATACTCTACAAATTATTAAGTAATAATATTAAAAAATAATTTTATTTAGCGATTAAAGAAAAAGCTAAAATGTTACGATTTTAAAAATTTTGCAATTGCAAACCAATTAACAATCTTATGCATAAACTTAACAGTCATAATGAAGAGTGTAATAAGGCAGAGACATGGGATTTTTTTTTAGCTTTTTGGAAGTGGCAATTTTTGTGATTTTTTTTATAAAATGAGTGAATTTTATTGTTTTTGTGAAACAACCGATTTAAAATGATGGTCCAACCTAAACGCACGTGTTAATTGTAAATAAGACAAAAAATGTTCAGAGAATTTTTTCGTAATATTTTTTTCTTTTCTAAAAGGATTTATGACAATTAGGTGTGAAACAAACTATCGTCAAAATGCTCGCCACAGCTTCGGTTGGAATGCCTCTATCCGATGGTCCATATTTTCAATGTCTCTGAGACATATTTGAGGTTCCATGTCGTTAATGTGCCGAATTTGTTTATTCTTTAGCTCTTGAATTGTTCTTGGCTTATTGGCTTATTTTCTTTTAAATATCCCCAAAGAAAGAAGTCAACCGGTGTCAAATCACATGATCGTGGCGGTCAATTAACACCGCCAAGACGTGAGATAACACGGTCATATAATTTCTCGAGCAAAAGAGCCATTGTTTCGTTAGCTGTGTGGTAACTGGCACCTGAGTTTTTAATCATCAAAACGGATCTGAAGACATATTTATGTGATTTTTACTAAAAATAATCACCCAAATGCTAGCTGGGATGTAGCAACTTCCCTGCAAATAATTTTGGACTACTAGATCCATTTTGATCAAATGGACTACTCCCTGGACTGGTTTAATGTAATACATGCATGGAGCATGTCATTGTTCAAAAGAGCTTGTAGTGAAACGACATGTCTTCATTTTTTAACGTCCCTTATGGGCTACATTTTACATGCGTGTATGGACTAGTCGCATTATTTGCAGGGTTATCATTTCAGTCATATAACTACAAATGTATGTATACATATCTACTAGGGTGTCCCAAAATTTTTTTTGTCAGAGGCTCAAGCATAATTTGAAAGCTTATGGGTTCCAGTATTTTTGAATTTTTTTTTAGATTTTTAGGAAGAGGTTTAGAGGTCGTGCAAATCAAGTCTTTGTTAAAAATCTGGTTTTTCGGCCTTTTTTCAAACTTGACTCATAACTTTGTCAATAACCACGTTCATTTAATTTTTTGACCGAATATTTCTAAAGAAAATTTCCCAAACTTTATTTCCATATGCAAAAACTTTAAGTTCCGGCAATATTTTTGTCCATTACAATTCCACATATTCAGATCTTTTGTAATTTTTTAACAAATTCTGTAAAAAACGGTTTATTACTTTTCAAATTTATATGAAAGGTAGAAAAACTAGTGACGCGATTTTGAATACCGATAAGTTCTAAACAATTAAGGAAAACAAAAATGGAATTTTGTCCTACAGTTTCCGAGTTACACTATTTTTATAGTTTGTACCTTAAAAATGGTGATACTTTTTTCGTTATAATTATTGTATATTTCCATAAATTTTTATAGTTACGTTTTAACTGTCATTAACTTCTGACATTTATTGATCTAAACGGTTACACGCTGTCATTTTCACTTTCTATTTTATGTGTGCTCCAGGAGCTATCAATCGGGCTCGCTGGATAATGAAAATTATCTATTCTTTGAAAATATACATTTTCCAAAACCAGTTGCATTCTTATATAGACAAATCAACAGTTGATGCCTTGCTTCAATTTAGTTCATTTATTTTAAGAATAAATATCAAATATTGGTACCTCTGCCAGTGCCCTCGATACGCTCCTCTCAATGATCTGAGCCTATTAAAGGAATTAGATAGTTATAAAATTATTAATAAAGCAGTTGCAAAAGCCTCGCTTTAACTTTTCTAGGTCATCAGTGGTACTTTACTCCGAAATTGGTTGCCCCAGCGTTTTATGATAAACGTATCGACACCAAAACTTAGCACTTAATGACAAAAAAAAAACTTGCAGATACTCCATGCAGCGATTATGAAGTAGCAAATGTAGCTTTAACAGAAAAAAACTTTAGAAATAAAGAAATTCAACAATTCATTTCAAAAGCCAGTCTAACTTTTTTTGAAGCTTGCAATATTTCAATCGATTTTTTAAAAAAAAGATCCACAGAATTGGAAAGCCAACAAGTCATTTCAAGAGGCAAAGAAAAAAGTTCAACAATTTCAAGTAGTAAACGATGTGTCAGAACGAGGTGTGGCTTTGGCTAATACTTATATTAATGTCACAACTTCTGAAACTGATTACCAGAATTTATTGCAAGGTATATAACTACATCGCAAGAACCGCAATAAATGATTTTTCACAGAGCAAAAGAAAAGTTTTTTTTTTTGTTGATTGGGTAAGATTGGTGAACTGACGGGTATAACTCAGGAACGGTAAGAACGAATTTAGAAATTGTTTATTCATATTAATAAGAATTAATTTGTCTTTCAAACTGCATCATTGGTTTTTTTCGTTTTTATTTAAACTTTTTATTACGAAAAATTGTAATTAAGGGTATCTAAATGAGTAAACTCATCACCAAAATTTATAATTTTTTCACACAGGATAAAGCTTGGATATTTTTCTTTAAAACTGTTTCCTCAGCAGTGAAGAAACTCGTGGTATTAACCAAGTTATGAGTAAAGTTACAAAAAGGCCGAAAACTCCGTTTTTTTTATGAAAACTCCATTTACGCGACCTCTAAACCTATTCCGAAAATTCTTAAAAAAAAAACCAAAAATATTTTACCCTATAAGCTTTTAAATTTTAATTGAGCACCTATGAAAATCAGAAAGAAAAATTTTTTGGGACGCCCTAATATATACGTGTGCAACAGAGATCAGCAATGAATCGTTTTTTCGCTACTCATACTGACTCATGCAATTGTAAGTATAAGTGCGTAGAAATCATTTCAACTTAACTACTCTGATTCACTCATACTCACAAGAGAAATATTTATGAGTGCGACGTCGACATTATACGCATACTCATAAATGACCTCAGCTTGATTTATAATTTCAAGAAAATACTAACAATACTCACAATGATTCAAATCATTTAGCTCATCCATTTACCGTTTTAACACAACAGAGAAAACACACAACTTAATAATCAGCGCTGCCAGATAAATTTGAAGAAAAATCGTCCACTTCATACATGTAACTTTAGTAAACTGTAATTGCCAAATCGTCACTTTGCTATTTCGGGGACAAATCTGGCAGCCTCGCATTTTGCTTCGCCTATACACATTGACTTTAGTAGATTCTAAATCAAACACACCAAATGTTGCTAAGTATGATTACGATGAATAAAATGAAACTTTTGAGTGAATATGAGTTTGAATAACATTGGAATAAGTATGAGTGCGTATAAGTACAAGAATTTATGAGTCATGATTTAGCTCTACTCACTTTTTCACTACTCATTGCTGATCTCTGGTGTGCAAATATAAGTACAGTGCAACTTCGATAGTTCGGACATGCACAAGTCCAGTCATTCCCATAATTCGGACAAGCCATTCCTGATCTGGATACAAATGCAATTTCAAAGCAAAATTTTAACTGCCTGTTTATATATTTGTGAACGAAGATTTCGTCTGCTTAAATTTATTTCTGCTTTACATGTAAAATAAGCGAACGAAGTTTTCGTTAGAAATCGACGAACAGGCCATTTTGAGTGACATGAGATTTTTCACTAAATTAGCGATGTAAAGATACATAACAAAATTAGACCTTTTAAAAAGCGATTTTTATTTTTGTTGCAAATTTAACGTTTTTATAACATTCATAAATGATTTGAGCATTAATATTCTAAAAACTTACGATTTTTTTTTATTGAGAAAAAAAAAACGAAATAAAAACAAACAAATAAATTAAATGTGGTCCCCTTAACTTTATTTTACACACGCCCCTGTTTTTTTTTATCTTTATAGAACTCATATTTGCATTATTTGCATTAAAACTGCATTTACATAAATGCGTTTGCTTTGGCTTTAAAAAATATTTTCGAAATTATATTCAAGTTTTCATTTTTGTTGTTGTTGTTTATTTACCGAAATATCTTTTGAAGGAAAAAGTAATTAAAAACAACAAAATAAACAAAAAGTTCAGAAAAAAATTAAAAAAACATACAAATAAAATTTTTGTCATTTGAAGATAAAAAGGAGAAAAATAAACTTTAATAATTCATACAATTTATGAAAAAAAAAAAAAAAAGTTTTAGACAAAGCGGCTTTTCGTCCTTTTCAAACAGACAGAGTGACAGAGAAACTGGTAGCAACTAATGGAAGGTACGTTTCATTTAATTATTCTAGTTTTATGATAAAATAATAACAAATTTATTGATTTATTATCAGAAGCATAAAAATATATAACAAATAATGCAAATTCTAATAAATCTTCGACTTTCCCTCGTTTTAGCCTGACGCGACCCCTTCCTTCAATCATTTTTAATATGAATGATGCGTGTCAAGTTAAAACAAGTGCGTGCGTGTTATTAAACTGAAAACTTTTTCCATACAATCCAATTTTATTGAACAATTATTACGTGAATAGAAAATATGCAAGAAAAAAAATAAATAAAGATAGTTTAATATATCGCTACACAACAATTTATTATTAGTTATATAACGCGTATATTAAATTAGAAAATTTTATTTACTTAAAAAAGTATTTCCACATAACCAAATTTATTTTTTTAGTTGTTTCTAAAAAGTTAAAGTTTCTGGTTTTCCTTCGCAAATAAAAAAATACATGTTTCTGAAAAAAATTTCCACCGAACAAAGATCTAAAATTCGTTTGCAGCGCAAAGAAAATCAACTAATAAGAGCCAGGGCTAAAGAGAGAAGTACATCATATCGCACTTGATCATAAAGCTGGAGGTCCACACCACGCGTTAGTCACTTTTTCGCAGCATATGCAGCTGGCAAAAAAGTAGAATCTGTGTAGTTATACGTAGTAAGTTACATGCACAAAAGCGTAGATGCCTTGAGGCGAAAAGTAGGTTTACTTTCTACTTTTGTAAGCGTCACAAGCAGCGTTCGAACAAATCAGCTGATTTTGACAAATTAAATTTTATTTTTACTTGTGCTGCTGCTGCATAAAAAGCGTTGCATGTAACTTAAAACAAAGAACGCAAGTAAGGTTAGAAAAGCATGCGCTGCGTGGAGGCGAAAACGCGTGGACCTCCAGCTTAAAGACGGCATTAACTGCCTTTTTTTAAAATTAAAAAAAGGAGATTTTTCGTTAAAATAAAAGACTTTTCGGTATACATAATTGGTATTAAAATAATCGAATTTTTGCGGAATACATAATTTTTAAACTTTCGAGTTAAATAAAATTTATTCTTAAATTGACATTTTTTCCGTATATGTACGTCGCCGAACTACTCATAAACGCGTCCTGCGATTTCAACCAAACTTATACACTACGTAGGCAGTGGCCCATATATGGTTTATATGAAGTTTGGTTAAAATCCGATAACGCATGTGTGTGCGGTGCGTATGTGAAGTGAGTGTGTTTTTGCCGCAGGAAAACCAACTTTATTAAAAACAAGTGTGTTTCTTTTCTTATTTTGTTTTGCCGTGCGAAGCAGGCAACGGGCCCGCTAGTGTTTTATGAAAATTAGCGATTTAATTCGTAATTATAAGTTTTTTACTTAAATCTAACGAATTTTGCATGATTTTCAGTTTAATTACAATATTTTTGCCACATACCTTTTTTTACATAAGTGCTATAAACATTTTTGTGTAATTAGTAGAGTTGACAACCCCAGTTTATGCAAAAAAAACCGGGTTTTTTTAATTTTCATAGTTTTTTAAAACCGGTTAAAAAAGACGCGGTTTTTGGGTTATTCGAAATAAACTGTTATTTTTGTGATTTAAATAATTTTTATCAAAAATTTAATACTTTTGTGCGAAGTTAGTTCATAGTGAATAAAGAATAAAGAACGATACTAAAATATCTGAATTTTTTTAACAAAAGTAGTGAAAAAAAAAATGTTTCTGCATAATAAAGTTTCTATATTAAGAAGTGATTTTTGGGTCCCATAGAGATGCACTATGTGAAAGTTCGACTGTATTATTAACAGTTTAACGCTCGAATTGAAATATATTTATGCATGTATATTATATCGACTCACCAAAAAAGTGCTCGATGTACCCTCCTAAAAATGAACCTTGGTCTTTTTTAAGATAACATTTTAAATATTTCGGCTCCAGCTTTGACCTCTCGTGAGCTGCACCATTTTGAAAAAGGGTATATTTTTGCATGTCTTGTTAATTTGAGAATCTGTTTCCTTACCTACATATACAAATTGGGTATTATAAGAATAGTTTTTTTAAGGCGCGTCCAACTGTATATACAATTTGTCCAAGGACGATCAAATTAATCCTTTTTATAAGATTTTTTGTAAAAAAACGGTTTTTGAATTTTTTGTTCGGGGTTGTTTGTAATAAAAGTGCCAAATTAACATATTTTAATCTTTAGTCGATTTAATTAAATACGTGTCTCAGCTTTTTTTGAAATTCGTGCTAGTTCGCGTTTTGACTAAAATGCAATGGGGTGGTATCCCTTTGTTTTAAATAGGGCAATATGGGTATCAAATTTTATCTTTTGCCAAGTATATCATCTTTGTATGTAAATAATTTAGATTTGTGCAAATTAGATGCATTTTACACGGTGCTCTGGAATATATATAAATGCGATTTTGTAGTAACTCTAATATGATAACGGATTTAGTTTCTAGATCATGTATGGATGAAAATAGGACTAAAGAAAGAAAAAAGAAATGGCAACTCGTATTTACTGTCCAATGAATATAAGCGGAGTTTAGTGTTTGGTACAAATAGACTTAAGAAAATCCTAATGTCGTAGATTTTTTATGAAATCTAAGGGAAACTCTATTTTTTGTTGGATTTAACAAAACAGCTATGATATTTTGTGTTTTCTCTTTTGCAAAACTATTTGCACTAAACACTGAACTCCGCTAGATTGTTGCTTTTGTTCATTGAACGATTGCTTATACCACATTCTAAATTTAGTATCAGCGGCAGCATATAAGCGTGTATTTTCTGATGATATTGACAAGTTTTTAAAAGTTAAAGGAAACCACTTCCACAAAAGTTCTACGTAGTTTCAAATAATTCGTCAACAAGATTGTTGTCACGTCAAAAAGTAATCAACAGTGGGAACCCAATCCATTATTATTTTACTCCAAATTATTTTGAAGGAGATTTTACAAGCGCTTAATTAAGTTTTATAATATATTCGGACTTTCTACTCCTTTCCTGTTTCTGCAGTACATATTGAAAATTGTAAACACAATAAATTTGGAAATGCAATCCGAAGATGCTCGTATGCACATACATATTTTTAGAACGCTTACAAATTTTATTTTCGTTTAAAATTCGGTTGTGCATTTTGAGAAATATTCGTAAATTTTCCACAAAAAAAAAAAAACGATAAATTCTAAAAAGTAAATAAAAACGCTCTCTGGCGGCAATCAAAAATAAAAATAAATAGATTTCTCGACCCTAAAAACCGCATGATACAGGTCTGGCTAGACCAAATACAATTTTTTGCCTCTATTCTTGAATATTTTGAAAAACTAACTATGTATTTTGAAAAATTTGGGGCTCGAAATTCATTTTTGACCTGTGGTTTCTTTGGCAAAGTTTCTTGGAATGACTTTTAGAACAAGAATCGCGATGTGCTGTTTTGTTTTGTTATCTTTACTTTACATGTACAAATGTATTTTAAGTACCTTTTGTTTTTGTTGCATTAAATTTTTGTTTTTAAAAAAATGATTTAGTAAATTTATAATGATAAAGTACGATTTTAAAAATTCGTTGGTACAATATTGGTTTTCACATTTATCATCCCTGATATATAAGTTCGGTCGCAAAGTTGCACACACTCACTTTTGCCAGAAATTTTTTCTAAAAAATCTAAAAAATTGGACTAAAAAATCTGGACAAAAATTCGTCGGTTGATAATTTAATTGTCGTATGTGGATTCTGATAGTTTCGAGTAAATTGTGTTTGAAGTTTGAACACTTATAAATTTTTTTTCAGCATAGCGCTTTCTTTAAATTTTAGGAGGAGAAACTACTAATATTTGACTAGAAAATTTAAAAGTTTGATGCCTATAACTCATTTGGGGTGGAAAATATTTTGATTTTTGTTCATAATTAAATTGTCGTATGTGGCTAAATGGAACATTTTTGTCAATTAGCTACATACGACATTTTGCTTCCGAAATGTTTACATACGACCTTTAAACACTTATTTTTAAAAAAAAATTATTTAAAAATCGTATGTGCCATGAAAAATCCACCTACATATGTACGACATTTAAATAATAAAGCAATTTTTTGGTCGTAATGGTCGAAAACCGTATGAGGTATCGAAAAACTGATAACGCCAAATGAAAGATCATGTCGAAGCCCCTAAGAATTCGATCTTAACTCAAAACCGCAAAAAATCCACATGCGACATTTAAATTACACTACTTTACAAATTTTTAGTTTGGAAAAATACCAAGAACGCCACATGCCTAGATAAGTAATTGCGACCTCCTGAACACGAAAAACGCTGTAATTTTTTTTCCTAAGTATGTAACGTTTTTTAGATAACGGTACTTTTGTGTTTTTCGATGTATGGTCCCACTCAAACCCTTGTGGAGCCCAATCGAAAAGTCCGATCGAAATAAATGGCACATCGTTGGAAAGATAAACTCACTGTTTATTGTTGGTGTTGGTTTAAGCTTTGATATTGTTACAAGTAAGACTTTGAGTGTTTAAAATTCTTATTCGCTTTAGGGTTTTATTTGTATAATATTTTTAGCTTTTCTAAAATCGATGGAAAAGGTTTCCTGATGATCAGGCCTTCGCAAACAGTGAAATGCGCATAGAAGCTAGCTTTCCCTCAACAATAAATTTCAGTGTATTTATCAAATATGAAGAATTGGGAATTTAGCACGTCATACAAAAATCTAAATAATAAATTTTGTATTCCCGTTAATAACTTTGATAAGTTTTATTTTATTTATTTCTTTAATAAGCGATTTTTAGTTTCTAGTTGTACATTTAAGTCAAATTAACGATTTTGTTTATAAAATGGGTGATTTTTTCTTTGAAATAAATATTTTTTCTTTAAAAAAGCGATTTTTTTATAGCAGGCGGTTTAACTAAGTAAAAGCGACTTTTTTTCTTGAAACAAGTAAATTTTCATGTCTGGAGCAAATTTAAAGCGATTTTTCAATTAAAATAGCGTTTTTGTAAAATAGCCGTTTTTTTTTTTTTTTTTTTTTTTGAATAAGTTATAAGTTTTGAATAAGCAAAAAAAACTTAAGCGACAAATTCACAATTTTACAGGAGAAGGTTTTTTTATTTTATTTCATAAAAATTGTGTACGAAGGTTGTCGCTTAAGCTAAAATTATTTTTGCGATAAAATCGTAATGGCCCTTATGTGACCATGACATTTTAGGAGATTATGCAAGTGCTGGCAATAAATTAATTTATTAAAAAAAAAAACGAAAATGGGAAATGATGTCGCTTAAGCTATTTTTACGTTTTTTTGATAAAATTTTACGCGTTTTTTGAGAGATTTAATTTTTTGACCCAACTATTTTGCTAATTCTCCTTAGGTTTTGTTTATGTCGTTAATCCGCCCGAAATACCTCGTGTGGCTTTTGGCTCATGTTTGGAACGTGAAACTTTACCCTTAAAAGGACCCTGCTTAACGTCATTTATGCGCAAACATCAAGGTGATGTATTTTTAAGTCCTGGACCCATGGCTCGGGTAGATGAAAGAGATCCTTTGGAAATTAAGGTAAATAAAAAAGAGATCTATAAAAAATGTATGATAAAGAGAAACAGTTTTTTTTTTTTTTTTTTAAGTACCCCTCTAAACTGGGTCATACTGCCTTTGCTTGTAAACTATTACGCCTACCAGCTGCACAGACCTCAAATAACCCCTGTGTGGGTACCTATGAAGTGGAGTTAAAGAAAACTCCAGCTGAATCACACAAGCCTTTCAATGTTGGTGCAAAAAGGGCAGACAAAATGAAGTTTTTAACACCAGCGTGAGATGAACATTTAAATAAAAAGAAATTATAAAAAACAATTTACTCCCTTGCAGACCCAATACCTATGCGTACCATAAAACAAGGCCCCAACTTCGCATTAACTCTGCCTTTAACACTCAGCGTAAAATTTACCCCGCAATTGAAGTCATATGCTCTCCTTTTAATACAGCGCAATGCCATAAATGCGAACAAACTCCCCGAGGGGACTATTGGCATAGTTCGGAAAAAGATTTGGATTTGTGTCGTATTTGTATGCATAAAATCGAGCGTAAGATTAAAAATTGCTCCGCCACTGAAATGCAACGTCAGAGACTGCATCGGGAGTTGTTGCCCTATCGTTTGGTACGTTATTGCGGCTTTTATCATGACCACAATGGCACCACCGCAGCCACGCAATTAATATCGACCAAAACATTAAAATTCAAAATTAAAAAGGAAAATTATTTGTCATTGTACATGTGAAGCGAGGCAGCCATTTATGCCTAACCAAACTAGGAATTTTTTATTCAAATGTACGTTTTGCTTATTAACGCTTTTTTGTTGTGTGGAAAATTCACACATTTCTTTGGGTTGAATTATAAATTCCGTAATATTTTGTATGACTATCATTGAATTGTGTTTTCTTTTTGGGATGTTGGTTATTAGCCGGAATGTTTGGGGGGGAGGCACAATATGTGCCAAAATGTTCTTTATAAATATTGAACTTGCATAAAATTAGTTTTTAGCTGCAACGCTAAAATGAAAAAAAACACTTGTAATTTTAGTGTCTGTTGCTGGGATAACATGTTGCAATTTGGGGAGCTTTTTAAAATGTTTAGGCGGAAATTTCTTTAAACGGAATTAGAATTAAATGTTTAGGCGGAAATTTTATTAAATGACAATAGAATTAAACAAAAATTTTGACATTTTTATCTAAAAACACAAACTTTTTATCTTGACATTTGTTTTTTTAACAAAAATTTGTAATAATTTTTTATGTAAGTTTTGCAATTTTTAAATTTTTTGTTTTATTAATTTTTTTTATTTAGCGATTTATTGATAATTAAAGATATTTTTTATTCATAGATTCCTATTCAAGTAAATCATCAGAATTTAATTTTGTTAATCTGCAAATTTGCGTTAGTTATGAAAACAGAGTTTTTAATGTGAACGATTTTTATATTTTAACGATTTCTTTAGACAAAATTAAAATTTTTTCCTAATCAAAATGTCGTTTGCTTTGCTGTTTTTTACTTTACTGTATAAAAATGTTGCGATGCTTAAGTTAATGTACCAATTTATTTTATTTTGGATATTGTTTTTAATTAGACGATTTTTTAGATAAAGTTGATTATTTTATTGTTTTAACGATTTTTTAGATAAAATTAAATTGTTGTTTGCTTTTTTATATTTTTTAAAAATTTTGCGATATTTATGTTAATGTAGCAAGTTTTTTATTTTGGCGATTTTTTTAATTGAGGCGATTTTTTGATAAGAAAAATAATTTTTTTGTAAAACTAATTTTTTTTTTGTAAATTTCGTTATTTTTATGGATTAAGATTTTTGGCTTTATTGTAAAATTTTGAAACATTTTTTCCAATTTAGCGATTTTTCGAATTTAACCCCCTTTTTTATAAAATTTACATAAACTGACATGTTTAACTACTGTTTTTTGGTCTGTAGTATCTATAATTTTCGCATCACAATTTTTTCGGATATTTATGTTAATTTAGCAAGTTTTTTTCTAAGGCGATTTTTTTTAATTTAAGCGATTTTTTGATAATATTTATAATTTTTTGTAAAATTCGTATTTTGTTGTGAACTTTAAGGTTGTGCAATTTTTAAAGGTTTTAGGTTTTTGGCTTTGTTGTAAAATTTTGTAATATTTTTTAATTTAAGCGATTTTTTAATTAAAACCTTTTTTGCGGTACTTTAGATGAACTGATATTTTTGTAAAACTGTTTTTCTGGTTTGTAGTTGCTTTTATTTTTACAGCACAATTTTTTTTGCGAATTTGGATTAATTTAACAAGTTTTTTATTTTGGCGTTTTTTTTTTTAATTAAAGCGTTTTTTTAATAAAATTTATTATTTTTTAGTGAATTTTGCGATTTTTTTAAGGTCTTCGATTTTTGGATTTGTTACAAAATTTTGCGATATTTTTTCAATTTAGCGATTTTTTTAATTTAAACTTTTTTTAAGATATTTTAAATAAAGCTGATATTCTTTCTAAAACTGCCGCTTTCTGGTTTGTTGCTCAATTGAATGAGAGATAAAGCCATAATGGCCTTATTGCCCAATCATTGAGAGGTATGGCCATATTTAAAACTTTGCGAAATGAGTGATATAGCCTTATTTTATTTTCGCAAATGAGAGATAAAGCCATATTTTTTCAGAATATTGTAATGCATGGTGTAAACATTCTGTAAAAGGGAAAATCCTTAGTTATCATTGAAAAACATTTTTTTATTCTTGTGACGCACGCAGGAAAACTTTATACAGCGAAGCCACCTACCGCGTCCTACTGGAGGAAAAACCCCTAAGCTCGGCCGCCACGCAGAAAAACTTTAGTATGCGAAGCCAGATTTTAATACTTAACTTTAGTGTCTCCGGAACTGAAATGTGAGATAAAGCCATTTTCTAATATTACTAATGTGAGCTAAGGCTCATTCAAAAGAAAAAAAAAAAGGATTTATCTCCCTATTGAATGAGAGATAAAGCCATCATGGCCTTATCACACAAGGTATTTGCTTAACTTAAGCGGTATTTATAATAATTTATTAATTTTGTTTATTGTTTCTAGTGTTTTTGTAATTTAAGCGTTTTTTTTTTAACTAGCGACTATTGATTTTATCGCTTTTTTTTAAGAATTTCGAGATTTTAAAGTAAAACATGAGGCTTTAAACTCTGTTTCTGTGTAGTTTTGCAATATGTATGGAGGTATGTAGCGATTTTCATTATGTTAGCATTTTGTTAAAACTAGTGCTATTTTTACTTAACGATTTTTTTCTAAAAATTAAAAGGGGGTTTTAAGTAAAACATAAAACTTTCAGCTTTTTATTGTAAATCGTGATTTTTTGACTTTAATTTTTTATTTTAGAGATTTTTTAAAAAAAAAAATTTATTTTTTTTTGTAAACTTATTGCATTTGTGTCTGTAATCTAGCGAATTTATGACGGCTTTACGATTTTTTTTTATTTTAGTGCTTTATTGTAAAATAAGCGATTTTTATAATTAACGATTTTTTTTAACGAGTTTGACATCAAACATAAAAATAAGACTTGTTAGGGGATGTGTTTTCAGACATGTCTAGCAAACACGTTTGTTTTGTTTGTAGGCAATCGGGTTAGAGAAGAAAGAGCGGTTGCCAAACAGACACGAAATGAGTTTTCATGTTTTTCAATATGTAGGAAAAGAAGTTAGATAATTATACATGAAAGCAGACATGTTTGGAAAGACACTGTGTAAATGCAAAAGGGTTTTGGTAGCATGTTCAAAAGAGAATGAATAAAACATACACGTCTGAAAAGACATCGAATAAATGCCCCCTAAAGGCAAATGTAGTGATGTATTTAACATAAAAGTTTTTCTACCTAAAATTTTCATTTAAAAAATGCACTAAGTATTCTAAAATATGAAAGCTTATTACTTCCACTGTTTAATTTCCCCTTCCAGCATCAAACTTTTAATAACTTCCTACTTTTAAAATTCTTTTAAATACACAAAAAAGTTAATATTTTTGTCATCGTTGGATTGTAATTTTTTTCTTCTTTTTGTTTGTGAAACATATTCGGCGAATGCCTGCGGTCTAATAATGTGGTCTGCAAAAGTTTTGTGTGTCATTATCATTGAGTGAGAGGTTACAATTTAATGAAATGTAAAATAGCAAATGATGTTGTCTGTGACTAGTTGCCTGGCTGCAAGTATGCCTGCCTGCTGCCTACCTGCCTGTTACCGTGACTACAATCAAATTGCAGCAGCTGAAAAGTATGCAACACTAGCAGCTAAAACAGCAATAAAACTATAACCGCCAGCGATGCCAACTTAGTGCTTTTGGCACTATTTATGGTGCTTTTTGATGCCTCAAAACGCCAAAATTTTATCCATAGTGCCAAACTAAAAAAAAGCACTAACTTGGTGCTTTTTCAATTTTTCGTTAGTGCCTTTAGTGCTTTTTACAATTTGTATCTTTTTTCTACCATATTTTAAAACTACGATCAAATAGAGGATGATTTATTTGACTTAGCTATTTGGTGTACAATTTTGAGAAAACTTGTAAAGATTTTAAGATTTCAAATGATAAAAAAGGGATAAAAGAAAGTTACATTCGTTTTACCAAAAACTTACGAGGTTAGAGCTAGGCTTCCTAGCAATTTGGAAATTTTACGAAACGTTGCACTTTTTAGCGTTGACAACATTTTTAGTAATCGTAATAAAAACGATGTATTTCGGTAAACATTATTTTAAAGATGTAGACACTGTTTCAAAAATAGAACATGGATTGGAAAATATTAGGAATTGTTAAAAAACATGCAGTCGGAAACCGTCAAAAAACGCAACAAAAAAAGAGACGTAGCTTGGAACGTGCAAAGTGTTAAATAAATTAAAAACAGCTGACAGAAAATACTTTTATAACGAGCGTTGTGTAACCTGCCATTTTACATGCGCTTAAGTTTTCCACGTATTGTGCACTTCTCTAGTGCTATTGAAAAAAGGTTTGACTAATGGCGATTTCTTTTCTGAGAAAAATGTTGCATTAATGTTACATGTTCTACATTTTTGTGTTCGTTTGGGAACAAATCTAGTTTACCGACGCAGCTCCAAATAAAAAAAAAAGTACCCAGGGTGATAGAAAATTAAAAAATAAGAAGAAAAAATAAAATAAAAAAGTTGGCGGAAACGCTTAGTTTTCAAGTTATGGACGTTTTAAGTTTTTATATAAAGGTCCGATTTTACACTACATTTTTATCGTTATATGGCCAACATTGGTATCATTTCAAAGCTTTTGACCATATCTTTTTAGATATACAAAATTTATTTGAAAATTACTATCTCTTTACCTCACATTACATTCTTTTCGCATTTTACATCAAAATATTACAGAAGTGCACCAGGTTAGTATGTAGTTAATTTAAATAAAAGTGTAATACAAACGTAATCAAATTATAAACATGGACGTCGCAAACGAAAACACTCCTGCATAGCCGACCTTCGGCCGGGCGCAAGGACTTTCTCCTCTATGGTATAGCAAAAACCGGCTTCGCTAAGTAAAGCTTCTCTGCATAGCCGGCCTTCGGCCGGGCGCAAAGATTTGCTCCTCTTTGGTATGACAAATACCGGCTTCGCTAACTAAAGCTTCTCTGCATAGCCGGCCTTCGGCCGGGCGTAAGGATTTTCTAATCTATGGTATAGCAAGAACCCGCTTCGCTAAGTAAAAATACTCTGCATAGCCGGCCTTCGGCCGGGCGCAAGGGTTTTCTCCTCTATGGTATAGCAAAAACCGGCTTCGCTAAGTAAAGCTTCTCTGCATAGCCGGCCTTCGGCCGGGCGCAAAGATTTGCTCCTCTTTGGTATGACAAATACCGGCTTCGCTAACTAAAGCTTCTCTGCATAGCCGGCCTTCGGCCGTGCGCAAAGATTTGCTCCACTTTGGTATGACAAATACCGGCTTCGCTAACTAAAGCTTCTCTGCATAGCCGGCCTTCGGCCGGGGGCAAGGATTTTCTCCTCTATGGTATAGCAAGAACCGGCTTCGATAAGTAAAGCTACTGTGCATAGCCGGCCTTCGGCCGGGCGCAAGGATTTGCTCCTCTTTGGGATAGTAAGTACCGGCTTCACTAAGCCAAAAGCTTTAAAATGATACCAATATTGACCATATAAAGATAAAAATGTAGTGGAAAATCACACTTTTATATAAAAACTTAAAACGTCCATAACTCGAAAACTAAGCGTTTCCGCCAACTTTTTTATATTATTTTTTCTTCTTATTTTTTAATTTTCTATCTACCTAGGTACTTTTTTTTTTATTTGGAGCTGCGTCGGTAAACTAGATTTAAGCCTTCGTTTGTACAAAAAATACAACTGTTTGGAAATACAAACAAAGTAGAAAGTACCAAAGTTGTAGAACAGGGAAGTATGAACACCTTAAGTTAAAGTAAGGGTAAAATATGCAACATGTTTTGCATGTTTTTCATCAACATATTCACAAAAGAACTTGAAAATTTTTCCCACAGTTGTATTTTTTGTACAAACGAACACAAAAATTTAGAACATGTAAATGTTTTACTTTGTTTGTACAACAAATGTTTTACGTTGTTTGTCATAATTCATACCGCTGTTAATTTTGTAAAAAATTTGTTTTAAAACAAAATATAAAAATATTTAAAAAATAAAAAGTCTATTTATATTATAATCGTTTTTATTTTTATAAGCCATTAGTGATGTTAATATTTGTTTACAACCCGTAATAACGTGCAGAAACCGCTTAAATAGCTTTAAAAATCACTTATTAAGTACATTAATGATGAAAGTGTAATAGTTGTAAATAAAAGCAGTAATTGTGTTCTATTGAAATTAAATTAAATTGCACAATATGTAACACTTCGAGCGATTATAGCTAACATTAGAAAACGTTACATGTATATACTGTAACATATTTTTCTCAGAAAAGAAATCGATATAAGTATCAAAATCAAAACATACAAGTTTTTTCTATTTTACACCTTATGTGTGTTCTAAACTCAGAAGCGTACATATGTTAAAATAATTGGATAATATCATAAGCCAATTGTTTTGTTAAACTTTGCACGCTTTTAATTTAGATTTATTTAAACGATAAAATATAAGGATGTTTATTAAATTATATGCTGTTATTAAGTTTTTTAAACAATAGTAGGTCATTGCAAATTTTTGGCAATTACCAGTTTTATGGCCAATTTATACTCCAAATGATATGGATGATATTATTTTTATTAAAGATAATAATAATACATTTAAAAATTTGTATATACAAATGTAAATATATGGGCATTTCCTGGGGTCACGAACGTACGTTCGTACGCTTTTGATGTACAAATAATATAGAAAACAAAACTTTTCCTAGCATTTTTTTGCAATTCGATAGCATTTGGGTAGCTCTATGTTTAGTACAAAAGATGGATTTCATCGAGTTTAAGTTTTCATAATAAGAGTTATAAGCGTGTGGTCACGAACGTACGCAAAATAGAAGTCAACTTCGGCTGACAGTTGTGAAATGTAAAAATCTGCGTAACGAAACGGAATTTTCAAAAGTGATTAATTTATTTTAAAAGTGTATTAATGTAGGTCTCCTTCCAGTATTTACAAAATAAAATATCTCTCTTGGTTTTTATTTAATTGGCTTATGTACAGGTCGCGAACTTACGGATCGCGAACGTACGATTTTTCCATATGTTTTTTTTTATTATTATCACCATGCATTTTACCATAAATGTCTTCAAATTTTCTTTACAAAAAAACTTTATACTCCTTTTACAATTGATTTTAATGCAGAGATTATGAAGAAAGAGTGTGAACATAACATATTTCCTGCATGTAAAATAAGTATATAAAAATGTCTTTAGAAGTAGAAAATACAGGAAATTATAAAATTTTCCAGTTTCAAGCCCAATTTCCTCAAGTAAAACAGCTCAGATATGCTAGGAAACCATTCTTTTATAAGAACATAGACATTTTTTTTTGATAATAAACAATAAAAGACGATAATAATCAACATTTTATTTTTTCATCCTGGGGAAATGCCCATATTTATTATTTTATCTTTAATGAAAATGGTCCCCATCAACGCCGTCGCCTTTTTTTAAATTTTGGAGGTATATAATATTCGGCACAGCCGAATTGTAAAAATGGCTTAGTGCTTTTTTACGCTTTTTTTTGCTCGAAATAGTGCTTTTTAGTGCTTTTTTTGAAATTTAAAGTGCTTTTTGCTCTCAAAAAGTTGGCATCACTGATAACCGCAGCCCCACCAGCCTGCATATGTTTTGGTAAATTAATGGTTATTGTGGTGTAAAGTGAGTGAGTGAGCGAGCGAGCTGGTGAATGAGAGTGAGTAGAAGGTGGTCTGCAAATTATTGTAGTACATATGTTAGGCCACACGTACTTATACACATTTAAACAGGTTTTAGGATATAAATAAATTGTGCAAAATGTTTTGTAAGTGAGAGAGAGAGAGACAGAGCACAATGGGACGGAAAGGTACAAAAGTGATTGGCAAAAATGGAAGATTTTTTTACAACAAAATATAGTGTAAAACTAATTGCTTTTTCTAACAAGTTAAATAAAAACTGCTTCGAAAATGTAAAATTTGGACTGAGATGATTAAAAGTGCCCTCTGCAGTTCCTGTATTCTTCAAAATGTTAGGGAAAATAATTACTACCTAAACTTGAGATTAAGTTTAAGTTAAAACAGCATCAGAAAGACCTCATACTTCTAAGGCATTTCCTTGATAGAGATCCATGTCAAATACATGAAGATTTTGCTAAACCATTGGAAGTAACACGACCCTCAAATTCCTACACCACTATAAAGAAAAAAAATAATGTTTTTAATAAAAAAATTTCTGATATTAATTAAAAAATCAATAAAATTTACCTAAGTAAACAAATTAATTGTATCAATTTGATATCAACAACATTTTCTGCAGTAAAGTTTAATTCACTTCATTAAGTTTTCAATTAAAACTTACTTTATTTTTGATAAATGGTTTAATTAAAAAAAAAATTGGCGAACATTTTTTCTGTGTATGTATTAGAGTTGTCAGCCGATCAAGAATAATTCGAATAATCGACCAAACAAAAAAAATTCTTGTTCGAATAATTTTAAAATTACTATTTTCGAATAACGAATAAATCGATTAAATTATGTCGATTAATCGAACAATGTTTTTTATTAAAAAATAAATTAGTAAAAGACTAATAAGAAATAAAAGTTTAGAATTTGATTTATTCTCATATGTTTTTAGCGATTTTATACAAAATGTAGAAAAAGTAAAAAATATTGTTGCTATAGCCCTCATTGTAATTAATCTCAATGTTTAGTAAAGGCTAGATTACACTATTAGTAATACGACTAAGTGTGATAGTGTGAATGCATTGTGTCACGAAAATTACAAGTATTATGAAAAAAATTTGACATCCCATACGACTTCATCGTTTTTTGAAAAATTACTAAAACATAATACTTTCATTGGATCAGGATTGCATTTTATTTCATGTGTGAGTGTTTTTACTTTGTGCGATGGTGTGAACATAAACTGTCATGTTAAATTAGACTTTTTGACAGTCGCAACAAAACTCATTAGATTTCTATTTCAAAAAGTATTATGGAATACGTAAGACTTGTTAGATGGTGTAAACTAGCTTTAAGCAAAAACCCTGTTAAGTATTTATTGTAATTCAAAAATGTTTTTTATGTATCTTTGACAAACAATTGTTAAAGCTGTTTTCTTTTTTTTTAAATCAAACGTTAAACAATTTTCATGAAATGTTGATTAAGGTAATCCTAGCCGTTCACATAACATTTCATATGATTTAGATGACAGATGATAAAGAAAAAAACAAACAAATTTATGTATATTTTTTTAAAGTATTAACAAATGGATAAAAATACTTTAATAAAGTTATCAGAAGATCATTTTAAACATAATAATTATGGAATTGTGAAAATTTACGAATTATTTAAAGTCAAATAAAAACATTAAGAAGAAATCGTGGTCGGTTGTATACGCGATGGGTACGTTCATGGTGGCCGATTCTACATTATACTCAGTTTGAGGAATGTTCAGAGGATTCGATGTGATAAATGAAGTGATTTAGTTGAAATCATGTCAATTCGAAGTGATTAACAAATAACTTAAATGTATAGTTTATCATCCCGATTTTGATGTGATTAGAGCTTAATCACGCTCGAGTTGCTTAAACGCAAACGCCTTTCGAAAATCCAAAGTTGTATCGGATTATTTAAGAATTAAGGATTTTACGATTCCTTTAAATAATACAACGATATGGAGCTAAGATGAAAAGTTGTACGCATCAAAAAAAGAAGTCATAGTGGATTTGAGAAAAAATAAAAAAGAAAAAGGAAGATTTTCCATAGTATCTTATTTAAAATAGATATGTAATTTTTTTTTTAAATAATTTTTTTATTCGTTATTTTAATCGCTTAATCGAATAATGTTTCAGATTTAATCGTTTGATCGAACGAACAAAAACAATTATTTTAATTATTCGAACAAAGCTGAAAGGCGAATAATTGACAACTCTAGTATGTATGTAATATAATAAATCTTCTTTAACTTTTCTCAAAAATGTAGTAAACTTCTGATTGAAGCCCAAAACTTTTTATATTTTCAACGTCAAGTATTTGCCAAACTGTTTTATGTGCCACGTTGTTAAAGGAAACTATGTTATTTAATGATTAAGACCTAAATTGGAACAAGTTTCTAAAAAATTGTAAACTGACTTTCGATATGTTTTGATCCAAGATATGGCATAGTCTAATAAAACTTTTTTCTTGTTTAATAAACTCCTAGCATTTAACACGCTACCTTGTTAGCGTCTCCCTTTCTTTCGTGGACATATTTTATATATGCCAAAGATTATGTTTTTGGGTTTTAACAAAAAAGTACCAACATTTTGAATCTTATGGGTTTCTCATTCACTCAGGATTCTCCTTAAATTTCATAGAAAATTCAAAAAGTACCAATTGAAGAATGGAAAAGTAAAAGAAAGAAATTAAAATTCTCGTATTTTCTCTTTTTGATACTTTTTTTCTCTCCATTTAAGTATAAACAATTTCCATATTGTAGTTGGAGCCCAGAATTTAATACGTATGTATATTTGAATGAATGCAAAAAATGTTTTGTAAAAAAAAGTACCAAAAATAGGTACGATTTTCACACCTTATGCGTGTGAATTCAGGATTCTGAACTTATAATTTGATGTTTCCAACTTCAATATCATAGAAAATTCAAAAAGCACAAATTGCAGAAAGAAAAAGTATAAGAAAAAAATTTTAATTCCCGTATTTCCCCTTTTTTAAACTTTTTTTCTCAAAAAGTATCAAAAATTGCACTATTGTAGTTGGAGCCCAGAATTTAATACGTATGTATATTTGAATGAATGGAAAACATGTTTTGTAAAAAAGTACCACAAATAGGTACGACTTTCACACCTTAAGCGTTCAAATTTCCAAAAAGTACCAAATTTATATTTGTATTTTTAAGATAAGTTACGAATGTGATATAATTTTTATTTCTATGCTTATTGTTTTAAAAGATAGTGGAGGTGACAAGAAAGTTTTTAAATACAAGTTTTACCCCTATACTCCCAAAAAGGGCCGAATTCAAAAAAGTACCAGACAATAAGTATTAAATTTTTTTATATCACTTTAAGTTAAGGAGATATGAACAATCGAAAATATCACAATGCCATCTTAGTGGATCGTTCGATTTGGCGAGAGACCAAACTCCGTTCCGAATTTTAACTTTTTAACTTCAGGCGTTTAGGCTGTGCGATGATGAATCACTCAGACAGTCAGTTACATCACAATTTTATATATGTACAAATATATGCATAGTAATTAATCCTTCTTTCAACAGTTCCAATTTTCCTGGCTATTTAATATAAATGTTTTTCTAAATTTATCCCAAAGTGCTACTCTAACTGCTTAGTTAAGAACATAACTTTTTTTTAGAAGGGTGGTTGCAATAGTTCGACGAATTGTGTTGGAAACGCTGTTGGCAGCAGTGAAATTTAAACACGTTTGCATAAGTGTTGAGAAAATTTTCAGGTTGTATATATTCCTGGCATTTCTCAAGTCACAGCTAAACCGTCAGCAAATGAGTTTTTGATGCGATTGTGCATAATGAATTCAAAGAATTGTGTTGTATACCGCTTTGCAAACATTCAGATACATACATATAATTTTGGTGTTTTTTCAAGTTGTTGCTGTTGTTGATATTGTTGGGTTTGTTTTGTTATGGAACAGGAAAAACTTGGGTTGATTAAAAACCAAAAAAAAAGAAAGGAAAATAACCAGGAAAAATGCTTGTATTATTGAGCAAATTTTTTCTTTGGTTGTGTTTATTGTTGTCGCCAACAATGATACACTTTTCGAAATACATTAAATAAGGACTAGGAGCAATCAATAAAATGCCAAAAAGTTTTAGATTCTAAAGTCACTAATAAAGGTCTCACAAATAACAAAATTTCTTTGAAAATTAAAATTCCTTTAAATTTTTTATTGCATTAAACGCTTTTGAATGAGAATTTAAATTAAAAAATTTTGTTCATTAATAGATCTTAACTCTATTTTTACTAATCTCTTTCCTTTACATTCCCTGTTGGTAACTTTTCTCTTAAAAAAAACAATCGCACACATACACAATATTTAAACTTTGCATGTGCTTAATATGTGTTTGTGTAAATTTATTTCGGCTCTCCATTTAAAAAATCCTGTTAGCCATTGTTGTTTTAGTTAACGGAAACGGATGTGTGTTTGTCAAAAAAGAAAAAGAAAACCACTATACAACGTAATTTTAATGCAATTTTTCGGTTTAAGGGGTCCGCCAAAACTGTGAATGAGATGTTGTTACAATTGTTCTGCTCTTGGAATGAAATTAAAAGATACAATTATTAAAACAATTCATTTGGTCAGAACAAAGCCTGCAACAAGCTTTTTATCAACAAAAAGGCATTCAAATCAAAGAAAAACTGCTTTAAAAAAAGAAAAGAAAACTCAATAAGTTTGTTAATGTGTACATATAAAGAAAAGTTATCGGCAATTTTAAATATCTAAGGTATAGAATCGATAACTTTATTTATCGATAAAATCAATATTTCTATAATTTATTTGTAAATAGCTCTTCTATTACCAATAATTTTCCAATAGAGTAGTAAATTTATCGGTAACTTTTATGTTAAGAAGAAGTTACTTATAACTTTTTTCACCTATTATCGATAACTTTTTTACACAAAAGTAAAGTTTTCGATAGCTTTTCTACAGAAAAGTAAGTTTTTCGATAACTTTTCTACAGAAAAGTAAAATTTTTTTATAACTTTTCTATAGAAAAGTAAAGTTCTCGATAACTTTTATATAGAAAATTAAAGCTCTCGATAACTTTTCTATAGAAAAGTAAAGTTGTCGATAAATTTTCTATAGAAAGGTAAAGCTCATGGAATACTTAAATTATTAGTAACTTTTTTTATAAAATGTGTAGTTAATTTGTCGATAACATTTGTATGGAATAATAAGGTTATCGATGATTTTTCTTTACAATCTTTTAATCGATTAGAAAAGTTTTCGATAACTTTTTTTATCGATTAGTAATCGATAAGTATTCTAAAATTTTTAAAAAAATATGTTTTTGTAAATTAATAAAGTTTAGTGTTCAGTCAAAGCCCGGTTTAACGAATGATATAATGTTCAGACCTTTCGTTATACCGAGATATTCGTTATATCGATCAGTAATCTTATGATCTGTTATGAACGATTGCTTTAACGTTCTTTGAAGTCGTTTTTGTATTGCTTCTTCTTGCAACTCCCTTAATACAAGCGATTTTGAAACATCTATTATATTCTGGTCATATTCTTGCATCTTCTAAAATCTTTAATTTCTTATCAAAAGAGATTCTTTTTCGATTTGACATCTCGTTTTCACAATGAACCAAACAAAACTACTGAAACTTTAACGAAAAAAAAAAAACAACGCATCACACGTGTTATTTCAATACAAAGCAAAGAAGCCAAAAACACACAAAAATCTAACGGTTCTGTAACGATTTTTTTATTTTGCTTTGCCATTCGTTAAATCGGGATTATTTTGTTTTTGCCATTCGCTATATAAGGTAGTAAATGTAAAAAATTGGTCATTCGTTATATCGGATATTCGTTAAACTGCGTATTCGTTATACCGGGCTTTGACTGTATTATAAAATGTGTTGTTAATTTGTCGATAACATTTGTATGGAATAATAAGGTTATCGATGATTTTTCTTTATAATCTTTTAATCGATTAAAAAAGTTTTCGATGACTTTTTTATCGATTAGCAATCGATAAGTATTCTAAAATGTCTTAAATTTTGTTTTTATAAATTAATAAAGTTTAGTGTATTTTAACTTTACTATAGAGATGTACATAGATGTATAAACGCTTAAATTTTCTTAAGACGAGTGAAGTTATCGATAATTTTTCTGTAGAACTTAGTTTTCCTGGTCCATCTTTAATTGCTTTTCAAGTCTAGAATAAACATTCGAGTTTACAATAAAATTTATAAACAAAATGTTTATGCAAGGACGGAAATACCAATTCAAATGAACAATTAAGTTTGTTAGTGTGTTGTTGCTTTATGTGTGTTGCATGACAAAACAAGCTGGATTATTTTGTTGGGCTTATTTTACAATTGTTTAGTTGTATAAAACGCACGCACACATTGCTATAAATTGGCATTTCCATCAGTAGATAAAGTCATGTTACTAAAGTAATCTTATAGAAGAGCTTTTGTTTTTATTGCATTTCCAGCAGGATGTGCCAAAGCGGAAATGTAACAACAACACCACACATTACGAAGATAACAGTGATGGTAAGGCGAGTATTAAAAAGAAATACAATTTTTATTGTATTTCGAAAAACTATCGTACTTTTAAAACATTTTTATTTATAAGATTTAGCCTTTACATTATTTTTTGTTTGAAAAGTTCTTTTATTTTGTTGAGTCATGTGAGTCTGTTACTGCTACAATCAACTAAGTATCTAAAGTTTTAATCAAAGTAAATAGTCGAGACTTACTTACTTTAACAATAATTTGCTATATTTTCCGATAACTATTACAGTAGACGCTCGCAAATTAGAACCGCTTTGTTTTTGAGGCGATTCTAATTTCTGAATTATTCTAATTTCTGGACTTTTTTTCCGAATAAAACATAAAAAATTGAGTAAATTTTCTTCCAAAAACTTAAATAAAAGACTTTTAAAATTTTTTTAATTCAATTTTGTTTGATAAAAACAAGAAAAAAACGTTTTGTTTGATAAAAACAAGAAAAAAAACGTAACAATTCAGTCCAATACATTAAATGTATTTTTTAAAATTAAAAATATGAATATAAAAAAACTAATGGCAACAAAACATAACAATTCAATAAGGAAAAACATATATGATTTGGTAATTCCCCTTTTTAGTTTTACTATGTTCAAACAGAATAAAAATAAACTGCGGATTTCTTGTGTTCAAATAACACGTTCGAATTACTGAAAGCTCTAATTTGTGAGCGTCTACTGTACAACTTTTATTTTTACTTGTTACGTGAATTCAGAATTACGAACAAAACTATTTTTTATTAAGCTCCCTCTATGATGAAGAAACAATTGATCCAAATTTTTAACCAGATGTACTTTTTTACCTTAGGTAACTTTTTAGTCACGCTGCCATCTTTATCAATATCCATTCAAAAAGATGGAGCGATAACAGTAAACAATTTTTTTCTGTAAAAAAAGGTAAATATATTTCAAGTGATTTTTTCGTTGAATCAAATTGTTTTCTTTATTCACTTGACCATCTCCTTCACAAATGACCTTACAATCAATCACATGTTTCATTGTTGAAGCAAAAAAATTAAAACCAAAATATTTTAACTGTTTTCTCGAATTGAGTTTTTTGAAAAACCATCATCTGTAGAAATTTACTTTGTTTTTACCACAAACTCAGAAAACCTTTTTAGGAAAAAGTAGTTCCTTTGCAAATCTCTTAACCGCACACATGTTAAAGCAAATGACCATTACAAATATTTTTTTTTTTGGTGGCAGACTTGATGGAGGATTGTATGGAAATAAAATTTAAATGACATGTTTTTATTGACCCCCGCAAAACAAAACGAGCAAACGGTCATAAACTACAACATATATGTAGATTAAGCGGGGGGAGATCATGGATTGAAAAAAACGCTTAAAACTTTAAACTGTTCATAGGAAACTAATGGACCGATAATAAAAAAAAGCATGCAATAATAAAATTGATATTAAAGTGTTTTATGGTGATAATGTCATGTTAACTTTAATTTAAAAGTTTTCAAGAAAATTATTAATTTATCGACTATGCTACTATAAAATTATAAAGTTATCGATAACAGATTAGTAATGGTATCGATAACTTTTATATATAAAAGAAAAGCTATCGAAAACTTCTTTATAAAATAAGAAAGCTGTTTATTTATTATTTTTCTATAAATTTGTAAAGTTATTGATAACTTTTCTAAAGATAGTTATCGATAGCTTTTTTATTGAATAACAAAGCTATCGATAACTTTTCTATTAACCAGTCAATAAATCGATAATATACTTTTTTAAAAAATAGCAAAGTTATCGATATCAGTTTATTAATTAGTAAACGTTTGTATGAAAAAAGTTATACAAAAATATAATTACCCCACTGTGGGGTAATTCTGTAACTTTTTAACGACAAAAATTTGTCGTTAAGTAGAAAATTTTTATTTAAAAATACTAAAAATTAACTAATTAACGACAAATTTTTGTCGTTAAAAAGTTACAGAATTACCCCACTGAAGTACGATTTTTCCTTGTCTTGCCCATCAAGTGTACTTTATTTTTTGCTGCCTTTTTGCTGATGAACATAGATTTCAAGTTTGCGCGAAATAATTTAAAAAAAATATTGTTTATCAAAAGTACAAAAAGGACACATTTTTACCCAGTTTTTTCCCATAAATGTGCTTTTTTAGTTTCCTGATTTTATCATAAACAGTTGACATTTAATGAATGAGAAGTAAAAGCAACAGTTTTTTTTTTGGCCAATGACAAAGGAAGAAGTGGAAGAAATGGCAGTTTTCTACTTTGAATGCAGCTTTTTAAACGCGTATGTTTAAATTTTAAGCAAAATTATTTTGAATAAAAAACGTGTTTACAAAAAGTACCCAAAAGTACAAATTTTTACCCTGTTTTACCGACTTTTCTTTGTTCCTAAGCCATCGAGTAGCAATAACAAACAAACACGCAAATAGAAGGCGTATTTGTTATTCAATTTGATCTAATCATTTTCAATAACATTTCTATAAACTGTAAAGTTATCGATTTTTTTTAAATGTAAAGTTATCGATAACATTTTCTTTAAAATAGTAAAAGAAACGATAACATTTTTTCTTTTAGAAAAGTTTTTGATACCTCTTCTTTCGATAAGTTATCAATTACTCTATAATAGATTACCGAAGTAACTGATAACTTCTTAATATAAAAAAACTTGAGTTTTTGTAACTATTCTATCGGATAGTAACGTAAATCTAGCTAAGCTATTAAGAAGTTTGCTAGAAAATGGATTTTCTGTAAAAAAAAACGTTATCGACAACTTTTCTTTTAAATAGTAAAGTTTTCGATAGTTTTTTTTTTTATAAAAAATAAAAGTTATTGATAGTTTTTTTAATTAATAAGTAAAGTTATCGATAATTTTTTTATATAGTGACCAAATTGTCGATTACTTTTTTATAGAAAAATTAAGCTATTGATAACTTTTTACAAAAAAGTAAGGTGATCGATAACTTTACTTTAAAAAAATTAGTATTGTGGTTATTTTGTTGAACTGTTAATGGTTTTTAATCCAAATTTTAATATTTTTATTGGGTTAAAGTTCATCAAATTTAATTTTTATTAAAGTATTTTTATGAAGAAAGGAATTTTCTTTTTCTTCATAAAAATAATTTAATGAAAATTTAATTTGAAGAACTTTAGCTAAATAAGAATATTTAAATTTTCTATAAAATCTTAAATTAATCGATAACTTTCTCATAGAATAATAAAGTTATTGATAACTTTTTTATAAAAAAAAGCAAAGTTATCGAAAACTTTGAAAAAAGCAAATTTATCGATAACTTATCTATAAAATAGTAAAGTAATCGATAAGACTTTATTCTTTAGTAAATTAATCAATAACTCCTCTATCGATTAGTAACGTTAGCCTATACATATCTGTAGAATAGTACGGACAGGTGAATGAAGTTAACGAAAACTTTTCAATAAATAAGTAAAGCTATTTAATAACATTTATATCAATTAGTATTGTAATCGATAAATTTAGTGTAAAGCTGGGATCACACGATTGCCGCAATGCACCAATTTTCACACTTTTTAATACACCAATCGTGTGACTGCCCAACCAATTGGCTCATGTACCAATCGAGGACAATATTGTGCTTACTTTTACCAATCAAATGCAACCCTGGTGCGGCAATCGTGTGACTGTTTGCTATGCAACCACGCGTCAATAAAAATAACAAAAATGCACCAATAATTATTGCCTTCTTGTGCGGCAATCAAACAACACAAAACGCGCCAATATTTGCCTTTTTTTTAATAAATTTAACGTTTTTGTGTTTTCTATAGCAAGTAATGAAGATAAATATGTATTTATTTATTATGCATTTTAATTTTTTTTTTTTTTTTTTTTTTGTTATTAACAAATATGTTTTTACATATGTTCACAAGCATACTATGTATGTAGCTGCTAAGTGCGAATATTTTTATCAAAGATATTTAATAAAATTAACATTCGAAATTGTTGAACTAATTCTTGGAATTTCATAAATTTTTCTTAAAATATTTTAAACAAAACTATTCAACAAAAAATTGTAGAGTACCTATGAACAAATTTTTCGTTTTTAATGAACATACCAACTAGAACTTCCAAACAAATAAAAAAGCTACAACAACAGCTGTTTTCGCAGTTGTCAAGTAATAACAATCGTGTGAATGTGCTGCGGCAATTATTGTACCCATTTCACTTTGTACCAACTAGCGGCAATTAAATTTGTATAAAACAGGGCAATCGTGTGATTTCAGAATATTTGATTGGTGCAATTTCTTTATTGTGCGTCAATAAAGCACAATCAAAATTGTGCCATATTGGTGCATTTGCGGCAATCGTGTGATCCCAGCTTAAGATTCTAATAAATAAATACTAAAAATGCAGCGAGAGCTAATTTAACCAGATATTAATGGTTGGTAGGTAGAAGTGTGTCCTTAATGTGAATTTTTCGTATGACGCGAGAATCACTTGTACACAATTTCTTTCCTTGTCTTGCCCATCAAGTGTACTTTATTTTTTGCTGCCTTTTTGCTGATGAACATAGATTTCAAGTTTGCGCGAAATAATTTAAAAAAAATATTGTTTATCAAAAGTACAAAAAGGACACATTTTTACCCAGTTTTTTCCCATAAATGTGCTTTTTTAGTTTCCTGATTTTATCATAAACAGTTGACATTTAATGAATGAGAAGTAAAAGCAACAGTTTTTTTTTTGGCCAATGACAAAGGAAGAAGTGGAAGAAATGGCAGTTTTCTACTTTGAATGCAGCTTTTTAAACGCGTATGTTTAAATTTTAAGCAAAATTATTTTGAATAAAAAACGTGTTTACAAAAAGTACCCAAAAGTACAAATTTTTACCCTGTTTTACCGACTTTTCTTTGTTCCTAAGCCATCGAGTAGCAATAACAAACAAACACGCAAATAGAAGGCGTATTTGTTATTCAATTTGATCTAATCATTTTCAATAACATTTCTATAAACTGTAAAGTTATCGATTTTTTTTAAATGTAAAGTTATCGATAACATTTTCTTTAAAATAGTAAAAGAAACGATAACATTTTTTCTTTTAGAAAAGTTTTTGATACCTCTTCTTTCGATAAGTTATCAATTACTCTATAATAGATTACCGAAGTAACTGATAACTTCTTAATATAAAAAAACTTGAGTTTTTGTAACTATTCTATCGGATAGTAACGTAAATCTAGCTAAGCTATTAAGAAGTTTGCTAGAAAATGGATTTTCTGTAAAAAAAAACGTTATCGACAACTTTTCTTTTAAATAGTAAAGTTTTCGATAGTTTTTTTTTTTATAAAAAATAAAAGTTATTGATAGTTTTTTTAATTAATAAGTAAAGTTATCGATAATTTTTTTATATAGTGACCAAATTGTCGATTACTTTTTTATAGAAAAATTAAGCTATTGATAACTTTTTACAAAAAAGTAAGGTGATCGATAACTTTACTTTAAAAAAATTAGTATTGTGGTTATTTTGTTGAACTGTTAATGGTTTTTAATCCAAATTTTAATATTTTTATTGGGTTAAAGTTCATCAAATTTAATTTTTATTAAAGTATTTTTATGAAGAAAGGAATTTTCTTTTTCTTCATAAAAATAATTTAATGAAAATTTAATTTGAAGAACTTTAGCTAAATAAGAATATTTAAATTTTCTATAAAATCTTAAATTAATCGATAACTTTCTCATAGAATAATAAAGTTATTGATAACTTTTTTATAAAAAAAAGCAAAGTTATCGAAAACTTTGAAAAAAGCAAATTTATCGATAACTTTTCTATAAAATAGTAAAGTAATCGATAAGACTTTATTCTTTAGTAAATTAATCAATAACTCCTCTATCGATTAGTAACGTTAGCCTATACATATCTGTAGAATAGTACGGACAGGTGAATGAAGTTAACGAAAACTTTTCAATAAATAAGTAAAGCTATTTAATAACATTTATATCAATTAGTATTGTAATCGATAAATTTAGTGTAAAGCTGGGATCACACGATTGCCGCAATGCACCAATTTTCACACTTTTTAATACACCAATCGTGTGACTGCCCAACCAATTGGCTCATGTACCAATCGAGGACAATATTGTGCTTACTTTTACCAATCAAATGCAACCCTGGTGCGGCAATCGTGTGACTGTTTGCTATGCAACCACGCGTCAATAAAAATAACAAAAATGCACCAATAATTATTGCCTTCTTGTGCGGCAATCAAACAACACAAAACGCGCCAATATTTGCCTTTTTTTTAATAAATTTAACGTTTTTGTGTTTTCTATAGCAAGTAATGAAGATAAATATGTATTTATTTATTATGCATTTTAATTTTTTTTTTTTTTTTTTTTTTGTTATTAACAAATATGTTTTTACATATGTTCACAAGCATACTATGTATGTAGCTGCTAAGTGCGAATATTTTTATCAAAGATATTTAATAAAATTAACATTCGAAATTGTTGAACTAATTCTTGGAATTTCATAAATTTTTCTTAAAATATTTTAAACAAAACTATTCAACAAAAAATTGTAGAGTACCTATGAACAAATTTTTCGTTTTTAATGAACATACCAACTAGAACTTCCAAACAAATAAAAAAGCTACAACAACAGCTGTTTTCGCAGTTGTCAAGTAATAACAATCGTGTGAATGTGCTGCGGCAATTATTGTACCCATTTCACTTTGTACCAACTAGCGGCAATTAAATTTGTATAAAACAGGGCAATCGTGTGATTTCAGAATATTTGATTGGTGCAATTTCTTTATTGTGCGTCAATAAAGCACAATCAAAATTGTGCCATATTGGTGCATTTGCGGCAATCGTGTGATCCCAGCTTAAGATTCTAATAAATAAATACTAAAAATGCAGCGAGAGCTAATTTAACCAGATATTAATGGTTGGTAGGTAGAAGTGTGTCCTTAATGTGAATTTTTCGTATGACGCGAGAATCACTTGTACACAATTTCTTTCAATATTAATTGAGCTAGTGATGCACTATCCTAATCATTCGTACGATTTGTCAAAAAATTGTGTGCTCTTGAAGAATGAAAGTGTGACCTAAATGGCAGATTTATTTGACTAGTCTGTCTGGCTTTAAAAAGGTTAATAAAATTTTCATTCAATGATAGATCGCATTTTATTTTTAAGAAGCTGAGTCATATGATTAAGCATCTTTTTTGTGTGAAGGTCTGGCATTGCTAACAGATTTCGCAGACCTTTTTTTATGTCGAAAAGAATTCTGTCAGATTTTCGTGTGAACAAATCGTACGATTGTGTAGGACGGTGAAACCCGGTGGCTTATTCTGGCAGTCGTAACCGAATATTTTTTCGCTTCAAAAGCATTTTATTTCTAATACTTTCAGTAAAGGTTAGGTTAGGTTCCATGGGCAGCTATCAACAGACAGCTCACTTGGGTCCTTTATTGGTCCCTTTGTTATACCCAGCGCCAATGACCATCCTGTAGAGCAGTTACTCAGATGGCGTCACTGCAGAATCCAGCCACTTCGTCCTCCTAATGAAGAGAATCAGCGATCTCAGTTCTATCTTGGATAGATCCTCTAGGCAGGCAAATGCCGGTTTCCCCAGGCATTCCTCCCTAATTCCCCGCAACCCAGGGCATTGACAGAGAAAGTGAAGCACAGTCTCCTCCTCCTCCTCATCCTGACAACTTCTACAGTAGTCATTGAATTCCAGACCCATTCTTTCAGCATGAGTCCCCACCGGCCAGTGCCCAGTAATAACCGATACAACTGTCCTAATCTGGTCCCTTCTGAACCTAAGTAGAGAGCTTGTCCTCCGTTCATCATGACCAGGCCATAATAGCCTGGATATCAAGCAGGTGGACTCACTAGTCCACCGCATCTGCGCGACTCTATAAGACTCGCGCCTGATAATTAATTTACAGTGAGCCATTGGAAGACCAACAAACTGATCGATGAATATATCATCCATGCGACCACCTTGTTTGGCCAGCCCATCTGCCACTAGATTACCCGGGCACTCTGAGTGACCCAGAATCCATATTAGCGTTACCCTTGAATGTTTCGCAATCTCATTCAAAGACATCCGACATTCTACAGTTAACCTAGATGTCGTATAGACACCCGCTAGGGAAGCAAGGGCAGCCTTGCTGTCAGTAAATATACGTATATCTCCCGATATGCGATGATACCTCAGCCAATTTACCGCCCGCCTTATAGCCGAGATCTCCGCCTGCAGGACACTACATCCATCCGGCAGACGAAAGGAAACTCTCACATCCAGTTCCTCTATGTAGAAACCTCCGCCAGCTCTTACACCCTTCCTCGAACCATCAGTATAAACCCCTAAGCTCAGTTCGTGGTGAGTACTTGACAGCGCATTGGCATGCGCCATCATTGTCACAAACCACGCGCCAGTGAAAGGCACCGGAGTGCAATAGTCTTTCAGTAAAACATTTACATATTTGAGTTTTCACAACACTGAAAAAATAATTACGATTCGTTCAGTATCGACTGCAAGAACTAGAAATAAAGTTGCTTACGAATCGAACAAGTATTCGATCACTACTGCCAGAATTAGCCCCCAGGCCTTTACGCGTGAGAGAGAAAGCTTGATTTCAATCAGTGTTCGAAAATAAACACTAAATATCGTTTTTTAATGTTCGGTTCGGTAGATTTGTTGGAAAACACAAACGCTAATAGTGTTTGTGTAGAAAATCATTAAAAAAAATAACGTTTCCCTGTTAGTCATCTTTCGAACACAAAAATATTACTGTTTTTATCAAACTCAACAAAAGATGTGAACATTAAATTCCACACACTTCTCTGTGTTTTCGGTTCGGCTCGTTAATGTTCGTCCCTTTTGGCTGGTAAAAAAAACATTTTTACAAAAACAAAGTTCACACACGAAAAAAACATTATAGAACATTAAAATATAATGTTTGTCTACAGTATCACTACAATTGTTCTGTTTTTTAACGAAGAACCGAACATTATATAATGTTCGGTTCTTTCTTGAAAATAGTTACGAACGGTATTAAGGGTTGTGTATGTCTACACAATCACTTAAAAAATATACATCGTTCCTGGGTGTGTGAGCCGAACGTTAAATAATGTATTGTTTATTTTCGAACACTGATTTCAATAATAAATGTGCATTCTTATTCACGCACGCTTTCTCCAGAACTCACAAAGAATTTCTAATGAACACATGAAAATTAAAAAATGTTTTCATGTACATAATTTTCTAAATTGAAAGTGTTTGAAGTTAAAAAAGTTTATGAAAAGGACATTTACGCGCACAGCTCTAGAAAAGTGTATTCAAAATTCAGCCCAGACGAATATTCTACTTATTATAATTTATTGTTTTTATTTCAAAGTCTCCTTAAATACTTGCAGTTTGATTCATTGTTCTAAACTTTTCTTAAAAAAGGGACTTTTAGTTATTTATGTCTTTTTTTAACCTTTATAACACCACAATTATGAGTTCAAGAGGTAATAGACATCATTGGAGGGATTTGTTTTTTTCATTTATGAAATAAATAAAAATTTTTGGATAATTTATAAGGCAATTAGCCCATTACGATGCAAAACATTGTTATTGTTATAAATTTAACCGAAAAATTATATTAACACATAATAGTCTTCATATATAAACATGTACAAATAGTAAACTAAAACCCTACAGTTCTGATAAATTAAAACATTTTTAAATAAAAACTTTGCAACAAGACAAAATAAAAAGAGAAAAACTGAAACCTTTTGAGGTGTAATCAGGGCTGCCAGATAAATTTGTGAGGAAATCGTCAGTTTCCTGAGAAAAAATAAAAAAATCGTCTGTATCGTTTCGAAAAATTGTCATAAAAATCGGACAACTTAAAATGTAGTTTTTTTTAACAAATTTTTGTTCGATTTTTATAAAAAAAAAAAAAAAAAATTTACTAAGAAACTTTTAAGAAAATATAACGACATAATTATTATACAGGCGGACAAAGGAAATAAGACGGTAGCTATGTATAAAAATGAGTATGAGGGGAAAATGCAAGCACTTATAGGAGACAAAAACACCTACAGAATTTCAAGAGCAGATCCAACTGACAAACTGCAGAAACAAAACAATACCATTATTTCTGATCTCTACAAAAATAATATTATTAATACAGGTGAAAAACGTAAACTTCTTTGTACTGCGGCTACTGCACCTAGAATATACGGCTTACCCAAAATACATAAGGAAGGGTCACCCTTACGATCAAAATACGTTGGTAATATTCTTAAAGTCATAATTTCTGACAAATATAATGTTAAAAATTCGCTACGGGTAAAGGAGCAACTGAGCGGCGTGAAAATTAACAATAATGAAACTATCGTTTGACGTGATTTCACTATTCACGAACATCCCAATTCAGACGGCAATAAACACAATTATGAAAAAATGGAGTATTATTAAAAATCATACTACGATGTCCAGCTCACAATTTTTAAGAACACTCAAATTTTGTCTAAATGACAATAATTATTTTATGTTTGGTGAAAATATTTATACTCAAATCTTTGGTATGCCAATGGGGAACCCACTATCACCCACTATTGCGGATATCATACTTGACAACCTACTTGACGATGCATTTACTGAACTGGAAAATGAAAATATTTACATTAAATATATCGCCAAATATGTAGACGACATTTTGGCGATAACTCGCATAGAAGACAAGGACACAATTCTGTCAATTCTTAACAAACAACACCCTAAAATACAATTTACTACTGAGATTGAGAAAAACGGAGAAATCGCGTATTTATACTCAAAAATTATACGCAAAAATAATAAGATCCTGTTTGATTGGTACACTAAAGAAACATCTTCAGGAAGGTTAATGAATTACCACACAACCCAAAAATCAAATTATAAACACAGCAAAAAATTTTATTTCTAGGGTATACAACATAAGTGATACACAATTTCATAATAAAAACAAACACATTATAACAAACATTTTAAAAAACAATAGCTTCCCCACCAAACTCACATCTACATTGATAGACAATACGATTAAACAATTGGATAAGGACAAAAATAACCACAACAAATCTGCAAACATAGAAAAAGAAGAGAACAAATTTTACAGTGTAAAATACATACCTGGCTTAACCGATAATAATAATAATAATATACGGTCGTCAATAAAAACAAAAAACATCTGTTTTGCATACAAACCCAATTTGACATTAAGTACAATTTTTTCTAGAGTTAAGGCGCCAATTAATAAACAAAAACAAAGTAACATTGTATACGAATTACAATGTGAAGGAAATGACAAACAGCCATGCGAGCTAATTTATATAGGAACAACAAAACGTACACTGGAGACAAGAATGGGAGAACACAAGATGGACATAATGCGGAGAAAAGAGACAACAGCACTAGCACAACACATCCTACATACTGGTCACACAATTAGGTTCGATGATGTAAAAATTCTATATAAGGAAAATAAAGAAAGAAAGAGGTACACAATTGAAAGCCTAAGAATCCAACAACAAATTAATAGAACAATGAATTTGAAGGAAGACACGAACAAAATAAATGCGAGCTATATTGTTGCCATTACCACAAAGTATACAGAGATGAAAAAAGTGACGTATGAAAAATGCCTAAATCATTTGCGAGGGCAGCTTTCGAAGAAAGAGAAAGAAAACGTTTTTTGTTAGTGAAGTGGCCGCTCCTATCAACACGAACTGCGTAATCAAAACAAAAAATGCAAAAAGGGCAGCTTTAGAAGAAAGAGACGGAAAAAACGCAAAATCTTCCGTCTCATGACGTCTCTGTATGCTCTGTGCCATTACTTAAGCCGTGATATATTTAAAGTTTAAAGTAATATGTATTTTTTAAATATTAAAATTAATTTTTATATTTGTATGATCCTGAGTACATCTAATTGCCTATTTCACGATGTCACTCGAACGTTTACGTTCGCACAAATAACATATAAAACAAAAACAAAGTTTTAAAATTTGTTTTTGTTTTATATGTTATTTGTGCGAACGTAAACGTTCGAGTGACATCATGAAATAGGCAGTTAAACTTTTTAATGTGATTAAATTTTCATATTGTAAGTCTTTAATGTTTATGTGATACATTATTGTATTTATTTTATTGTTTTTATAATTTTTAAATAGACAATCCCTTGAAAAAGTCGACAAACAATCGACGAAACGTCGGGAACAAAATATTGTAATTAAAAATTGAATTTTATTTACATTGAAGAAATTTAGGCCCTATTAGCTTGACAAAAATAATATTCATATTTACTCTATACCCAGCTAGCATTTTCAATCGTGTAAGAGCTAATGGGAGTCTCATGAAGAGCGTCGTCGATGACCGCATTTGTTAATCGTAGAAGATTCCTCACACGGGAACAACGGTAACACGAGTGAGATTCTTTCATAGCAAAGCGAAAGACGCTTCTTCAATCGTTGTGGGAAACGTTTAAGACGTGGGTAAAGATTCAGGCATGTTCTGATAATCGCAAAACGCTTAGCATTGGCGATTTTTACCTGAAATCGCATAAAAGGTGTTCTGTAAATTACAATAGCAAGAAGTTTGGCGAATTTAAATTGCAAAAGTATGCTCAAAGGATCTAAAATATTTGTGAGAAACTATGCCAGATCGCAAGCTAAACGCTGATTCAGAGATTCAGAACACCATAAAATAAATCTGGCGTTTTGCGATTTCAAATCGCGCGATTGTCAGAACATGGCCGATATTCTAACGAGATTTTCATGTCAAGAATCGTATGAGACTCATGTAGATATTCTCTAACAACTCGTGAACCGCTCTCCGTATAATTATTGAAAATATGATTTATACAGAGAGTCGTAAAAGGTTCATTCGATGATGGTTTGACGAAAGATAAACAAAGTGTTACATTGTTGTTTTTGTATTCTGAAAATAATCAAAGATTTTCCTAAGACTTGCATATTACAGCTGTACCTAAACAAAAGCGGCACGCGTTTTCTAGTTTTTGAATAGAGCAGCCTGAACGCTTTGCAATTGGAAAACCCGATTTTGACAGCCCGTTTAGTAGTGAAGTTTGCCGCTATTGTTAATTAATAATTTAGCTATTTGTTGGTCAATCTAGCGTGTTTTTCTCTTTTATTATTTATAATTTGTGGGTTTTATTAAACAAAAAGCTATCACTACAGTTCGTGACACAACGTTGACGCTCCTGCCTTGGCATGGCATATCAGCGTAAAAGCTAAGCGAAAGACAATTTTCCGATATTGTCAGAAAATTTAATGTTTTATTCAGACTTTGGAGACTGAAAAAAACGTCACTTTTAAGAAAAAAATCAGCAAATCGGCACTTTGCTAATTTCGGAACAAAAAATCACCAAAATGACGATAAATCTTCAAATCTGGCAGCCCTGGGTGTAATGGTCATGTAACTATAAACACCGTCGACATTTTAAATTCTATGGATACATTTTTGTATTAAATTTTTTTTGTTTCTAAAATTAAATAAATAACTAAAAAATTTTAAATAAAATTGTCTTTAATGTCCAAATTTACAGTCATTAGTTAAGTGGTGGATTTACGCCTAGGCCCGTTAGGCCCTGGCATAGGGTGGCATAATTTAAAGGGCGCCGAAATTTAATGGTAAAAGAATGTGAGGGGAATTTAAATTCGAAAATTAATTTGGCCAAGTTTTACTTTAAACGAATACGAAATTTATATTAAATTATACATATTAAGGCCGGGTTTTTGAGATGTGGATTAAGTTAAAGCTTAGTTTAACATAGTCTGAAACTCGCATTTTTCCGGCGAAATGTGATTTTCGTTTTATTATTTCATAAAAGACCAACATTTTAAGCAAAACTAAGCTGTTCCGTTAAAATGTTGTATACAAACTTGGCAATGACGGCACAAATCTGTTTTCAGATTAACGAAACCTAGTTTAACTGAGATCTCAGAAGCCCAGCCTAAGTAATTCAATTGTTGAATTTACTTCTTAATTAGTAAGTCGATTTAGATAAATATCGATTCTGATCACAGATTGAATATAGAAAATAAAATAATATTCTTAAAAAACTTGTATATCCAAACTTTTTATTTTGGTAACACATACAAAAATCGCTTAACAAAAAATTTAATTTTAAGGTCTTTATATTGCGATAAAGATTCGACAATTTCGAAAATTAAAAATTTTTAAAAATGATAGTTATTAAATTTAATAATATAAAACACGATACAAAAATTTTTAAATAAAATAGCGGATTTTGTGGTAATGCGGATTCAAAATTTTGTGGTAATGCGGATTCAAAATTTTGTGGTAATGCGGATTCAAAACCCTCCGCCACAATTAGTTGTTATTATTTATTCATCTCAGACCCCATAAAGTATACATATATATTCTGGGTCCTTGAGTAATTCTAAGTCGATTTAGCCATGTCCGTCTGTCTGTCCGTCTGTCCGTCTGTTGAAAACACGCTCACTTTCGAACAACTCAAAAGAAATGAACAAACTTGGTGCCAAATTGCTTGTAGTTATCCTAAACAGTTTGGGATTGAAATCTAGCAAAATCGGTTTAGCAGGACCAGAGCTATGAATCAAAATGTGGAACCACCACCTAAAAAAATTGATAATTTTGTTGCAAAAAATAACATAAATGCTGGAACAAGGCACGGAATGAGATAAGATTTTGCAAAATTTTTTTTTATTTGACTGGAAATCACGCTGCTAAATTTCGTGAAGATCCGTCTATAATTTACCCTAAGCCCCATATAAACACTACTCCCGGAAAACAGATTAGTACGCCTTAAACCGTAAAAAATAACGCTAGCGTAACAAATTTTGGATCGTCACAGTTTTATAGGACTGTAAATGATACTGTGAAATTTCGTGAAGATCGGTACATAATTTACCCTAGGCCTCATAGAAACCCTACTCCCGGAAAACAGTTTGGTACACCTAAAACCATAATTAATAACAGATCGTCACAGTTTAAGATAATAATAACATCATACAGTTATTACTCCTTAAACATTCGAACTGTCGGTGGAGGGTACCAAAGATTCGGCGCAGCCGAATATAGCACTCTAACTTTTTTACTTTTTTTTAAGTTTTAATCAAGAGGATCAAAATAATATATTTAATGTATTTTTTGTGCTCACTGGCTATAAAAATAAAAAATCATAAAATTTTTTAAGAGTTAATAAAATTTAGATTCACAATTCATGGAGAAGTCCTTTACGATGTAATTATGAGTCATAAAATATAAATTATTTAAACTTTTTTTCAATTTGTATGTACATTTCCATACAAAAAATTCGAAAAATTGCAATTCCTATAGGAGGAAGCAGACCTAAATCAGCCACTGCATTACTTAGCTAATAGCAATGGTTCAACCAATAAAATATTATTTCCAGGTTTTTGTTAACCATTAGTTAAACTATCAAATGTTATTGGTTAGCCGGTAGTTACACAACAGCTCTTCTGTTGAAAATTATTATTTACACTGTACACAGACGCTTCCACGCATATTCCTTTTGTTTAGCAGTAACACTGCCTTGTTTTTGTTTTCTATGATATTTCGATATTTTTTCACATTAAGAAATAATAAAAATTTAATAAAAACAAGTAAGAAAGTATAGTCGGTCAAGCCCGACCATATGATACCCTACACCACAGTCTTTAAAAACACATCATGCTTATGTGTCCATGTAAATATGGATTTATCTATGTTTATAAACTTCATGAAAATCGGTTTGAAAGTTTGTGATAGGCAGAAATTTCCCCCTACCTCCCCTTGTGGTCCTATTTTTGAAAAACTGTATAGCTTATGTGTCCATATAGAAATGGATCTATCTATGTTTTAAATTTCATTAAAATCGGTTTGAGAGACAGAAATTGAACCTATGTATCTCCCCTCGTGGTCCAATTTTTTTAAAAATTTATGCATTTTGTGTCCATATAGATATGGTTCTTTAATTTCATTAAAATCGGTTTGATAGTTTCTGAGAGGAAGAAATTTCCCCCTATCTTCCCTCGTGGTCCTACGATTCGGCCCATTTTCAATAGGCTTGGTCCTTGTGCCAATAAGAACCAATGACCCAAATTTTATCAAATTATCTCTAAAATTGCGACCTGTACTTTGCGCACAAGGTTACATGGACATCCAACCAGCCAGCCAGCCAGCCGGACGGACATCGTTAGTTCGACTCAGAAAGTGATTCCACTATTTTAAGGCGTTACGCACATCAGCACAAATGCATAATACCCTCTCCACTATTGTGGTGTGGGTATAAACACTGCTACCAACATTGAAATTTGGTGTTTCGAGAGTCAACTTTTTAACTAATATACTGTAAATATGAAATGCTAGTTAACCTTTAGGTATCATTTTAGTTTACTAAAGGAGCGTATAGACGACATGTTTTTGTCATCTGACATGTCAAATTTCCCACTGCAAAACACATACATGACGTGTGTTACCTTTTTAACTTTGCTTCTGTAAAAGTCAGACGCAAAGTCATCTGACAAAATTTCAATTAGAGCGTGCTCTATTTTCTTCTGACAAACCATCTGACATCAGAAATCTATGCCGGGAAGAAACTGGCAGCGGCGTCAACTATTGACGGAATCATTAGCCGGCTGAAGTTAATATTTTACAATACCAAGATATTTATGCTCATCTTACCATTGAATATAATTTATGTAAATATATACATAAAAACCGTTTCATTATAAAATTCTAAATTGGTATCTTTAAAATAAAAGAAAAAAATGTTAAGATGGCTAAATTATTTTACGGCGCAAATAAATATTTTCGTGGCGGCAGCAAGCTATTTTAAAACCGAGAACTACTTTGGTTTCTGCAATAACAATGCGAAAAAAAACAGAGACAATGTCAGAAGCAAATTACATGTACGTTTGTGACCGAATATTATAAACCTTATGTAAAACAGCAATTTTGACAGACATGAACAATTACATGTGACTTGAAAATTTCACATGTCAGATGACAAATACATGTCGTGTACGGGCGCCTTAATAATTAACTAATAACTGTTAATTTGGGCCTAAATAGTGCTAATAATATTTTTTACTTAAATCAGGATATCAGGCTTAGGAATAGAACGCAAGCATGAATTTTTTTTTCAAAATTGGCAAAGTTTTATTTTTTTAAAACTTGTAAAAAATTTAAAATGAAATAAGATTTAATTTTTTAAAAAAAAATTGTAAAATGCTTTTTTTTAGCCGCCTTTTACTCAACACAAATGGATGCAAGATTTGCTGCTCCGAAGTGAATGTTAAGAAAAGCATTTTACAAAAAAAAAAAAAAAAAAATCTGCCCCCCAGACTTCATCCTGTCTACGCCCATGTATTGCCATCGGGATAAAGGAATGCCTGCAAAGTTTTATCCATTTGCATAGAGTAGAAGAAAGTCAAAAAAATTTTGCCCCCCCTAGATTTTATCCTGGCTACGCCCATGAATTCGTGTATTGTCATCGGGAATATGTATGCCTGCAAAGTTTCATCCATTTGCATTGAGTAAAAGGCGGTTAAATTAACGCTACAAGATTTGATTTTCCGAAGTGAAGCTAAATAAAAGCATTAAATTAAAAAACTAACTATTTTTATAAAATTTTCTTAAAACTACGTACATATATTTTCTATAAAACAAGCTTTATTTTATGGCAACCGGTGAATAATGTTGATTTTATTCACAAGAAAGTGAAATATCCTGATTTTAGTAAAACTTGAGTTTTGAAGAGAGTTCTCCACAGATTTTTATTATATGTAACTTGAGACAAATCTGCCCAATTGTGTAAGAAAAATTTATTATTTTATTAAATTTTTTATTAACTCAAAATTTTTATTTTTTAACTTTTTGGAAAAAATCAGTTATAAAATCGATAAAGTAACATTATAAACGGAGTACTGGAAAAAAAGTTTTAAACTGTTGGGTTTTAAACATTAAATAAGTTAACGTCAACAACAATAACAACAAAATTTAATCTCGCGGTTAATTTGTTTACAACATTATAAAACCCAATTATAAATTCAAAGCATTTAAAGGACCCCACCACATCGATCAACAGTAAATACGTAAGTACGAATGTATGTGTTCACACATAAAACAAGCATTATCATGATTTTCCTTTATATCATAATAAATTCTGTTCCCTTTTTGCCATTCTATTTATTACACACGTTTTCAGTTTTCGTGTACAACACCTGAAATTTATAAGAGACTTTTAAGCAAAAAAAAAAAAAAAAAAAAAAAAAAAAAACGGCTTCTTTCTTTCGAACGTGTTAATGTGTTAATTTACATAATTAAAATACGTATTAATTAAAATGATACATTGTAAAATTTTAATATAAATTGTTCGAAAGTAAGGACTATGTACCTGTACACACTTATTCGAAATGAAGTGTTTGTTACATTTTAAGGGGTTTAAGGAAAACATTAAAAGCGTTTCATAATCCAAATTATTTTCTTACATTTATTCGTAAAGACTTAAAGTTTTAAACAGCGCGTTGTTTAAATTAATAATATTTTTTTTTTCACTTGATTGTTTCTGGCTACACCTGGGGACGGGCGCTTAAGTCAAGAGTTTTGTATTAAAAATTCCTAAGCAGAAACAAAGAATTATTAGTTTTTGAGAAGAAATATAATGGGTGATTTTTTAAGAGCTGTAGGAAAGTTTAAAAAAAAACACATAAAATTCAGAAAAATTCATGAAATCTTTATTTGAATCGATAGTACGGTCCATATAATTTAATGTTTGAAGATTATTTCATGCAAATGTTGACCGCGACTGCGCCTCAAATGGTCCATCCGCTTAGTCCAATTTTGGCATACTCTTCCCAACATTTCGACCTTTATCTCATGAATAAATGCTTCAATGTTGTCTTCCAATGCGTCAATTGAAGCGGGCATGTGTGTATAGACATGAGCTTTAACATAGCCCTACAAAAAAATAGTCTAAAGGCGTTAAATCCCACGATCTAGGCGGCCAATTGACCGGTCCCGAACGTGAAATAAAATGTTCACCTAACTCGCCTCTCAATAAGTCCATTGTTAAGCGTGCTGTGTGGCATGTGGCACGTGGCACCGTCTTGTTGGGCATAAAAAAATTGGATATCATCTCACCGTAGCGCTCACCATTCACAGTTACATTACGATTCGCATCATCTTTGAAGAAGTACGGTCCAATGATGTCACCAGCCCATAAACCGCACCAAGCTGTTACTTCACTCCAAAATCGACAATTCTGCTTATTAACGTACCGAATAGCCGCTTTAGTGGGTCGATAAAACTGATCATAAAATGGAAGAAGCGCGCGATGAACTTTCTTAACAGAGCACGCATTTTTATAATAAAATTCAATAATTTGCAAGCGTTGTTCGTTTGTAAGACGATGCATGGTTAAATTATAGATCGAACTGGAGATGTTTGACAGTGAAACAAAACACGAAACGTGCGTCAGCTGTTTGAACCAGCGTTGCCAAAAAGATAATAGCTAAAAAATCACCCGATAATACAACTAATTTTGGGTGTATAATTTAAAAATACCGGATTCGCAACAACATCTTTTACACATACATAGTTTATATCTTTAGTAACTTATACGGCATTTTCTTCATTTTCTCACATAAGAGCATTTCAACCAGCAAATCTAAAATGTTTGCAAGCAGTAGGATTTATCCAAAAGCAAGGGATTTGCGTTCCATATGATATAAAGTCGGGTGACCTTAAAAACCCATTTTGCATTAAATACAGCTTTTTTTATAATGCCTTTATTTGTTATAATTATAATCAAAGTTCATCTAGTATAGTGCGATTTTTATGCTGCATAAGAACTTTCGATATCGATATCTATGGATTGACAGGTGAGAATGTCGACAGTGTTGACATTTCTGTTCAGTTAGATTTGTCAAGTCATAATAAATCGCTAACAAATTGTGGAAATTTACTTTGAATTAAATAAATCAGTTCGCGAAGTTCATAGAGTACTTAGTTCATTTTACGAAGCACATTTCTAGTTGGACGACTACGTCAATAAGCAAATTTGTCGTAATTGGAGGGAAGATAAGGCTTAAGCCGTTAACGAATCACCATTAATAAAATATATATATATATATATATATATATATATGTTCCCATCGACCCTATAAGGAGCATGTTATTTGAGGTTTCGTTAATCATAATATCTCGGATGTGCAAATGATTAGGGTACTGCATCCTATTCTGATGATGGGGCTGCCATCTTAGCCATCAGACTGACTATACATATTTCACGTTTGTATAGCGAACCGCTTAATAAAAGTATAGACGTCCGTTTGCAGCCACACCAATAAGGTGGACAGACGCTCCGATGTTCGGGGAGTACAAACTTAAAGGTGGTACTCACTCACCTTATCGATGTTGCCAACATGACATACATCCGCTGACTGTCCGTGACTGCTTATTTGTGAAAAAACACTTATTCGCATCTAACCTTTACATCTAAAGACCATTCACTATCCGCAACCTGTGGCCCGTTCGGTTGCCTACAGCTCGGCACCATTAATTACATCCATTAAAATTTACTTTTTTTTAAGTGACCAAGGAGCTGCCGTCACAGGGAATTACGAGCTCAATCGAGCCATACTGGCTGAATTTTTATTTCCAAAAATGAACCAGCTAAACTTCAAGGAATTATGAACCAATCTTTACAAAATTGGTATGGATTTTTAGTCATACAAAACGATTTTGTGCAAAATTTAATGAGAATCGCCACTTATTTATATAAGTTCTTAGATAAATATTAAAAAAGTTTCAGACGGTATGCCCACATTCACCAATAGTAGAGGTGGAGGGTATAAAAACGATCTATGGAAAATATACGAGTGCTTGTATTCGAAAATAAATAGAACATTATTTAGCGCTCGGCTCACACACCCAGGAACGAAATCAATTTTTTAGTGTTTGTGTAGACGAACACAACCCTTAATACCGTTCGTAACTATTTTCAAGAACGAGCCGAACATTATATAGTGTTCTTTTCTTCGTTAAAAAACAGAACAATTGTAGTGATACTCTATACAACCATTATATTTTAATGTTCTATAATGTTTCTTTTTATACATTGATAAAGAAATGAACAAACAAACAATTTTAGACATGACCGCAGCATGAACAGCTTGTGTGTGTATTGTGTATATGTTTAATGTATATGTGTAAAATTATTTTGCTGGCTTTTTGTTTTTTTTTTCGTATGTGTATTTTAAATTTGTAAAAAAAAGTTTGGTTTTTTTCTACCAGCCAAAAAGGCGCTAAGCAGAACAGAAATTAACGAACATTAATGAGCTGAACGGAACACAATGATGTCTGGGGGTTTAAAAAAAAAAAATTACGGAATTAAATGCTCTCATCTTTTGTTGAGTTGGATTATAGTATTTTTTGTGTTCGAAAGATGACAGATGGAAACGTTATTTTTGCTAATGATTTACTACATAAACATAACTAGTGGTTGTGTTTTTCACATATTAGAAACGATATTTAGTGTTTATTTTGAACCCGGACTCGCTCATCGGAAATAGGCAGTAATATTTACAGAAACTCTTTTTATTAATGTCCAATCAATTTATTTATATTTGCGATCAACTCAATTCTAACCCTGAAAATTACCGTCCAATTGCATTTTGTTCGGCACTTTCCAAAGTTATGGATGGTCAAATATTTAGAGTCAAACTACCTACTAAGCGACCGCCAGTATGGCTTTCGTAGAGGTCGCTCTACTGGAGACTTACTAGCTCTGCAATAGGAAAAATGATGCCGTTCCATTCACCATTTTGGCGAAAGTAAGGTAATTGCTTTAGATATTTCCAAGGCGTTTGACAGACTCTGGCATGGTGCACTCTTGTCAAAACTTGCTGCATTTGGTGTCGGTGATAATTTCTCTCGAGTTTTCTCAGAGATCGCACTATACGAGTTGTTATAGATGGGGTGTCGTCAAACGACTTCAAGATTCATTCAGGGGTGCCGCAAGGCTCCGTTCTTTCTAATACTCTATTTCTTATCTTTCTAAATGACCTCCTTTGTCAAACTTCCAACCCTATCTACTCTTTTGCAGATGACAGAAACCTTTGCCATTCGTACTCATTCGAATGCAGGCCGGAATGGGGTCGTGCAAATAGGGTCGCTTTTAATGCCCGAAAGCCCCAATGTTGCGTGCTGAAGCATAAACGAGCGACAAATCAAGGTGCCTCATCTCAATTATTGAGGAATCAGAATCTCTTGATGTTCTGGGTATGAGGATACAATGTTATGTCCGATGGATAGAACATATATTCAAGGTGTAGAAAGAAGCATTCAAGTGCCTCGGTTTTCTAAGACGGTGTAAGATATACTTCACTCCATCTGATCTCCTTACCATTTATACCACTTATATCCGACCGCGTATGGAATACAACTCTCATGTGTGGGCCGGTGCTTCAAAGTCTATTTTGGAGCTTCTCGACGCGTGCAGGAGAGGGCGAAGGTTGTCATTGGTGACAGTAGGGTATCCAATTCTATTGACTCCCTGGAGCACCGTCGCAATGTGGGTTGTATTTGCCTGTTTTATCGTTACTATAATGGGATGTGTTCTGACGAAATAAGGCATCTGGTTCCCGAAACCCGAACGTTTATTCGCAATATACGTTTATCCTTAAGAGGCCATCCTTATGTGGTCAATTGGCAGGTGAATCGTACAACGCATTACAGAGAGAATTCGTTTTTTTTCCCGTCGAAGTCTTTCCTCTCACTTACAACATGATTAAGTTCAAATCGAATGTTCACATACACTACTCCCTCTATCCTTCTTCCCACAACCTATTTTCCTAGTTCCAACACAATGCAATGCATTAGTAGGGGTCATCCCCTGAGTGCTGGTTCCAACAGAAAAAAAGGAACAGTTTTCTTTAACACATACATTTTTTTTTTAGCTAACTTGATTTGTTCACCCTTCAAACAATTAAAGCATTTTTTCCAAAAACATCCTTTCATCATAGTTTGCTGTACTAAATGTAAATTAATAGAAAACTAAACTAACCGCGTCATTTTTTTAAATACTTCCTTCACCTTACAAAATTTTGAAAGTTTTAAAAAGATTTCAACGATAATTTTTCAACACAAACTAAAACAAATTTACAAAATAACCCTCCAACACTAAATTTTGCTTGCTAAACTAAATAAAGAGGGAAATTTTTCGCAAACCTCTACAAAAATGCTTAGAATCATAAACTTATGAAATCGAGTTCAGCAGGTTAAAGAAAGGACTTGCATGCAATTGTTTAGTGAAGTAGTAGTGTTCGTATAACAAACAACACAAACAGACGTAAACAGCATCCTGCATCCTTTTCATAATGTAGTTAATTCTGTATGGAGAATATAAATTGCACTTCATAATGAATTTATTTAACGTTACAGTTGTGTGGTTGTTTGGTTGCACGACCACTCACTATTCACTCATTCATTTATTCCTTTATGCAATATCCGTTGTCCTTTATTTCTGCTCCGTTTTTTTTTTCATTGTTGTGAATAATTTTTATTTTTTTTTCAATTTATAAAAAAGCATAAGTATTTTTTATGATTTTTGAAATAATGTCCATTTTTTATTTTTGTAGCTGTTTTTTTTGGGAGCGGGGGGGGAGGGATTAAAAAGATAAAATAATGTTGCTATTGTGACTAACGCACTTACCTTTTGCGTGTGCGATTTTTATTTATGTAATAAATATTTTTTTTTTTTTTTTGTTTTTCTTTCCTTTTTTCAGTTTAATATTAACAATGTACGGTTAGCATTTGTGTGCTTCCGTTTCCGTTGAAAATCTGCTGCTTCTGCTAGTGGCTACTTTTGCTTATGCGTGTGTGTTTGCTTGTTACTGCTAGAGTTTTTTTATTCCTCTACTTTTGCACTTCCCATTTGCAGAGGGAAAACACCATTGAATTTCCCGGGATGCTGGAAATTCTCGTTGCAAAAATAACAAGAATATAAATTTATATGCATTTTTGTTATCGATATCGAGTTCTATATAATGTCGATATCAGTCGCGATATTGTACAAATTTCGACCAAATTTTCCATTATTTTTATAATGAAATAAATATTCGACCAGTACAGGGTAGACCAACTTCAATTGACTGATTGGTATATTGTAGCCATACATTTTAAAGGGTGGTCCAACCATAATGCACGATGTCAGTTGTGAGTCACACCTTAACGTCAAGTTATTTGCCCAACTTAGTTTGACATTTCTTTGTTTAAGTGTTTGACAAATTCAACCATGGAGAGGTACATAGCACGCGTTAGTGTGCGCGCGCTCTGTCGTCTTCTGTCAAAAAAAGTTAAACTAGTGTATTTTCATAGAACAAGCTACATGCAAAATATTTTGACGCGTTTGCGCCAAAAAGTTGGTTAACTTTGAACTTTTTGACAGGTAATCAGGTGACAATAAAAAAAATAATTTAATAAACTCTTTGAGCAGCTTAAAAAACATGCAATATTTGTATAAAAAGAATAAATTCAATAAAATAATAAAATCTTGACATACTTTCGAATTCGTTTTCAATGCACAAATAAGTAAACAAATAAAAAACAGCTGACAGGAATGGCTTTTGTAACGCGCGTTGTGTAACTTGCAATTTTTCATGCGCTAAAATTTTTAAACGCACGACAAACGTCGACGAATAAACGCGTGTTATGTACTCCACCTTTAAGCAGCGCGGTCAAATTGTTGAAGCCTCTTACAAAAATTGACGTTCAAATTAAAATGCATTTCGTACACTTCGTGATTTTTTGGTCAGCATAATCAACCAAATACGTCCACAATCGAAATAACCACTGCAAATGCTGCGAAAAGTAGAGGAGTATTGGGTTTAAGATTGCTTCATGTATGCGCTAGTCTTGGCTTCCACATGAAAATTATGCTAAAACATTTATTTGATTAAATTATCAATCCACAAAAGCCAGTTAAATTAATGAAAATTTAGTTTTTCATTGCTTTATTTTAATTAAAACTTCTGTAACTCTACAAAGCATCCTAAATTCAAAAAGTTTTGCGGCAATCAAATATATTTAAAATCCCGGTACTTAATAAAAAAATGTGGACCAGTGATAAGAACCAGCGTTTAAAAAACTGCAGTCAAAATAGAAAAATTGTTAATTCTTTTGGTTTGACAGTCGTTGTCAAATCAACTCAAAAGGCTAAAATTTTTACACAAATTTTCATTTTTTGTTCGACAGTTTTTTTGGCGTCGACTGGAGTTTTTTTAAACCCTAAATCCAACAGCTGAGAAAAATGTTCAAACTGAGCTTTTGTCAACTTTTTCTGCATAATTTTTTAGTCCCGCATTAGATTGTTGGGAAAGTAAGATCTTCATTTTTACACTGCAATTACACGCGTAAGTTTTTCTTGATAGTCTTTTACATATACTGTTTGTCAAAATTACCAAAAAATTGATAGTTGTGACGTAGGCTGCATTCAATTTTTGAGCAATTTACTTTCAAGATGCCATCAAGAAAAAAATTTATAAAGAGAAACGAAAAATTTGCTCACTAACCTTGAAATCAGCTGTTTTCTTGAACTTAAATTGAAACACTCACTGGCAAGAGAATTTTAAAGGCAAGTTCGTATCAATTTTTAAAAGTATGAGTGAATTGGTAAAAAAGTGTGAATGTATTAAAACTTGATAGGCAAAACTTGATCGTGTAACCCTCAAGTTAACTTTAAGATTTTCACAAAATCCCGGGATATGAATTCTGGTAACATAGTGCAGAAACCCTAGTTGCTGCAGAAAGTATGGCATGAATCAGGAATGGAAAGTTCAGATTTTAAAATGGAAATTCCAAAAAAGAAGTTTTTTGAGAATAAAAGTACTAAGCTTTTTCAAGAGTTTCGTACTTATTTGTAAAAATAATAAATTCAAGTTTTCACAATTTTTTTTTTTTTTGTTTTGACTTCGCAATTAATTCAATAAGGGTATTTTCATTTCAATTTTTTTTTGGTTGGAAAAATGTAAAAAAAGAAAAATTACACTCTTATTGACGAGAACGGGGTGTTTTTTTTGTGCAAAAAGTACAAACTGTCAAAAAAAATCTGTCAAATAATTCGTGGAAGTAATTGATATTTTTCCAGATGCCGAATAAAAGTGTTTAAAGTGAGTTAATTGATTATTTAATTTAAAACGAAGTGAATGAATACAAAAAATTACCTCAAAATGGCGATTGTCTGCCAAAAAGTCGAGTATTTTATTAACTTCAGCTTCTGTCCATTTTTGTTGACCCCATTTCTTTCGTTTAATTCTTTCTTAATAACTTTTTTCATTGCACACATTCTTAATATGAAGTTTTCTTTTTGAAATATTTAATGAAAAAGAAGTTATCTTTAAAATGTTGTAACTATAAAAAATAATTTTTAAAATCAGAGTTGTACAATTCAAGAGTTTAACAAGTTAGAGTCCTATATTCGGCTGTGCCGAATCTTTGATACCCTCCACCGACAGTTCGAATGTTTAAGGAGTAATATCTGTATGATGTCTATTTATTTAGATTTAGTCCTAACTGTGACGTACCAAATTTTGTTACGCTAGCGTTATTTTTTACGGTTTAAAACGTACTAAACTGTTTTCCGGGAGTAGTGTTTATATGGGGCTTAGGGTAAATTATGGACGGATCTTCACGAAATTTAATAGCGTGATTTCCAGTCAAATAAAACAAATTTTTGCAAAATCTTATCTCATGCCGTGCCTTGTTCCAGCATTTATGTTATTTTTTGTAACAAAATTATCAATTTTTTTAGGTGGTGGTTCCACATTTTGATTCATAGCTCTGGTCCAACTGAACCGATGTTGCTGGATTTCAATCCCAAACTGCTTAGGATAACTACAAGCAATTTGGCACCAAGTTTGTTCATTTCATTTAAGTTGTTCGAAAGTTAGCGTGTTTTCAACAGACGGACAGACAGACGGACATGGCTAAATCGACTTAGAATTACTCAAGGACCCAGAATATATATACTTTATAGGGTCTGAGATGAATAATAAAAAAGTTTCACACGGAATGACAAATTTAATATACCCTCTTCACAACTAATTGTGGTGGAGGGTATAAAAAAAGAGATGTAATTTTTCGTACTTTGTATTAAAAATTAACAATTTTTAATGAATGGCAACATCATTTCATTTGACGTTTATAGTGGAAAATTACATCTTTTTATCATCATTTTTTCCACTTGGTTATAATGTGATAAAAATGTAACTTTTGGTGGAATTTTTTTTCTTGTGGTTGTTGTTACAAAAATTACATTTTTCCACTTTTCCATTTTTCCAACAAAAAAAAAAACTGAAATGAATACCCTTAACATCAATAAAAAATTTCGCAAAAACATTTTTTCTACAAATAAAAAAAAAGTGTTTTATTATTTTGTATATTTTTAATAAAAATGGTTTAGAAAAATAATTAATAGAGGTAAAAAATTTTTTTTTGAAAAATCGATAAAAAATTTTTATTTTGAAAAAAAATTAATAATAAATAACAACATTTAAAAAAAATTTTTTAAGAAACGCTTTTCTTAAAAAAGAACATTTAAAAAAATTTTTCCCGCCCCCCCCCCCTAGATGTTAACCTGGCTACGCCCATGTATTCATGTACTGTCATCGAGAATATGTATGCCTGCAAAGTCTCATCCATTTGCATTGAGTAAAAGGCGGTCAAAAAAGTGTTTTACCAAAAAAAATTTTTTTGCCCCCCCCCTAGATTTTATCCTGGCTACGCCCATGTATTCGTGTATTGTCATCGGGAATATGTATGCCTGCAAAGTTTCATCCATTTGCATTGAGTATAAGGGGGTTAAATTAACGTTATAAGATTTAATTGATTTTGAACAATGACCCCAAGAGTATAAAAATATCGTTTGATGTCCTAATGTGGCTCCGAAGTCCAGGTGTTAGCGCAACGGAAAAAATTGATTTCAATTAAAAAATTGGTGACATTAATTAAAAAATTAATTAAATTTCCACCAGTAAACAAATTAACGTTTAATTCACTTGATTAAATTTTTAATTAAAACTGATTTTATTTTTGATAAATGCTCTTTAATTTGAAAAGTTTTGGAGAATATTTTCTGTGCACACAAGAGGCTTGTGAATAGAAAACAGTGGGCTTTTTTTGGGAGCTATGTTAAGTTATGGGCCGATCTTCACGAAATTTGACAAAGTGATTAATAGTCTTATAAAATTTTGACTGGCCAAATTTAATTATAATAACGTAATTCGTTATGGTGGTACGCGTACTAAAGTTGCTTCCAAGACTAGGCTTTATATGGACATATGGAAAATTATGGACCGATCTGCACGAAAGTTGATAGTGTCATTTCTAGTCATGAAATTATGTAAAAGGCCAAAATTTATTACAATAACATTCTTTGTTTGCGGTCTTAGGCGTAGTTTAGTGTTTTTCGAGAGTGGACTTTATATGGGCCCTATGGTAAATTATAGACGGATCTTCACGAATATTTTTTTTTTTTTTATTTCATATCAATATGTACATTCCGCCACTATCTATGCTAGTTTTCAATTTTTTTCTGTGGTTGTTTCACATTTTGATTCATAACTCTTTTCCTACTGAACCGATTTTGCTGGATTTCAATCCCAAACTGTTTAGGAGAACTGGAAACAATTTGAAACAAATATTTTCTTTTCTTCTTTTTTTGAGTCGTTCGAGAGTGAGATTGTTTTTAACAGACGGACATGATCATGACATCATCATAACTATTTAGTTGGGGTGGAGGGTATAAAAAGTACAATTCTACTGAATTTTCCATCCCGGGCATGAATACAATATACTATGCTTTTACGAGGACACTGGCTGCCCTGCTCTACGTGCATCTTGTTGGCAATCATGTTCCTGACCGTGTTCACACAATTGTGCAAATTAAGCAAAATTTAATAACGTCCAACAAAAGTGGAAATATAAAATAAAAACACAAAAAAAAAAAAATTCAAATTGGATAAAACGTCCTGAAAGATGAATGTGCTGCCTTATGAATCCTTTTGGCCATTGTTAACTTGTTTGTGGTTTTTTTTTCTTCGTATTTTTTTTATTATGGCTTTTCTTAAAGGCGTTAGAGTATGTCCTTCTAAAATGCTGGGCAGCAGTTTACCCATTTGCTTATCTTTTCATTTAGTTTTTTAGTTGATAAAATATTTTTCTACTAAAATTCACTTGTTTGTCTGTTTGCTTTATAATAAAACAAAACAGGCACTAAGAAATATTTTATTACCATCACCTATAAAATGTCAGGAATAAAAAAAGGTTTTAAGTGAACCGGGCAAGTAGATTGGAAGCTTCATATGTTTTGACATAAAAATGGGTGTGGCTCTTGTATCCGCGGTGTCCTTGATCGCACTCCAGTTATCTGATATGTCTATCATTTGCCAGGTCGCGATATGCTATGATATATTCAAGGCCGCATAGAATTTTAAGGGTTTAATTTCAGAGTAAGAATAAGGGCTTCAAGCGTCTTTGCGGTCTTCTATCTGGATAATCTTACCACTGTTTACGATGACATGATGAAATAAAAATAAAAACGTGTGCCAGCTTTTTCAAAGGTTATATGGGATTTTTATTTTAGGGGGGATGAAAGTTTTCACCTTTTGACCCATTCATGCATAATATCAGTAAATAAAAATATAGTGCGATTGTCAGAACATGACCGTAAGTAACTGCAAATGGCGCTAAGCAGAATAGCAGAATCGGCAAACTATGCCAACAAACATTTACAATAGTAGGCATAGCGGTGGAAATTGGAACTACAAAAGGGGCTTAATATCTTAATCGCGTAAGTCATCCTTTATAACTTTAGAACATGCCTAAGCCGGGCGTAAAACTCAACAGTAAACAGGTGGTCTACTTGCAAGTTTTTTTAACTGCATGGCTCTCACTCAACACAAGCGAATGAAAAGTTTCTGAGCCTAAAGTACAATCATTATCTTTTCTAGTATTCGTAGAAATATTCTGAACTCCCGGGGATCTCAATAATTCGTGACCAAGACCCATAATAAATATTTTCCGAAACAAATTTTATCTATGACTTTTTCGTTATTTATACATCTTCCATATCCAGCAAAAAGGAATTTAGCATTTTCTCATGTTATTTATAACCTTTAGGATATACTCATTTAAATTACCTTCTTAGTTAAAGTAGCAAAGTCTGTGTTCCCTATGTTTTTTTTTTTTTTAAATGATTTTAAGATTTTATAAATCCTATTTTGTTTTTAATTTCCTTTTTCTATCTTTTAAATTTGACATTTAAAATGTATCTTCTCTTTAGATTTATTTTTTGTCTTGCCTGCCTGAATACTAATTTATGCCGCTTAAGCATTTTATGCAACAGCAACAGCATCAAAATCAACTTTAACTGAAAATTATACTTCTTGTAGATTTGTACCCTACAAAAAAAAATTTTGCTTTTGTAATTGTTGCAGCACATTTGTAAAACTGATCTGGACAGGGAGGCGGCTCGCGCGCCATTGACTTTATTTGTTTAAGAGCAATCCGCCTGTCCTTGATTTTAATTTTCGCATTGACTTACGGCTTAGTGTCGTATAACTGTACAGAGATATACTTATTCGCTTTTGAAAGTTATTATGTTATATGAACTCGTTTTTTACCTTAATTTTGTAACGTGTTTGTTTAGTGGAGACTTGGTGGAGTACCATATAAAACTCAGACGAAGTAATTGTGGAGAACCATTTATCGCCTTCCTATACAAAAGCTTAGGATGACCGCTGATTTTTGGATGAGGCTTAAAATTTGTGTGATACCATGGCAATATACAGGGTTATCTATTCAGTGGTTTCAAAACCGCCGGTCTGGCAAGGATGTCAGGTTCTGTCATCTGAAGTGTCGTTTATTTAGTGAAAGGTCTGCCATTTACGAATATGGATGGTTCAACATTCGAAGAACACGTAAAAAAAGTTTAAACTTACAAAAGGAAAAAAGTGGTGGTTCAAACGCGGCCACTTTTCGAGTATTACGGGGTGATTATGGTCGTCATAATCGACCTATTGTGCAAGGAAGTTGTCAGATAATTAAGAAATTTGAGAGACTGGAAGCGTTTCAGCTGTTCTAATGCCTGTGTATTATAACAATGTGTGCACTGCCGAAAATATCAATTCTGCTAATGAAATTTTGATGGATAATCAGAAGTTCTCGATTTAACGGCTCAGGGCGTAAACATTCGTCAAGTTATTGTTAAGATACCGTTTACCCATCAGTCAAGGCCCTAGCATGACATTAATTGGATCTCCTATAAAAAGATTTGGGTTTGAAACATAATCGCCTCGAGATCATCGAACTTGTTGTACCTACAATCAGTCTTGGTCCCAGAAAGTTTTCATTCCTCTGATACCAACTTAGAATCTGGTAAGACGAGATGTTTTAGTGAGCTGCCAACTTAAAGCCTCAGGCAAACCTTTGGCTTTAGAAGCATCAGTACTCCCAAATACACGAAACCCTTGGGATAATTGGTAGACAAAGTAGAACATTTGACAATTTAGCGACCCACTTGTTTAGAAAAAAATTTTATTGGCCGCAGAGCAGCTCTTTTTTAGGTTCCCAAAAAATATCTTTGGGTTTGGTTACCAAAAGTAATGGTCAGTAGAAAAATTCATATCATTGGGTTTTTTTTATTACAAATATAAATTTTGGCACAAACAACAATTAAAAACATTAGGTAAAAATTTCATTGAAATTCAAATGGAATTCTTTATCTTTTACACGTTCACTCCCCTACATCTACCAATTCCTGTAGATCATCTTTTAATCGTTGGTTATCGCCTTCAACTTTTCACTTCTTCTTTTTTATACTTCTTCTCAAAATCCTTTTAATTTTCTTACACTGCAATACCTTCAGGTTCCATATTTTTTTTTTTTTTTTTTTTTTTTTGAAACTACATGAACTTGTGACACCGTCACACACAGACAAATGCAAGCAAATATGGAGATTTTAAATCACATCATATTCCTTCTGGTAGTTTGTATTTAAAAATATGACAAGAAGCAAAAAGTGTGAAGGCAATCTGAAAAAAAATTAAACTTAAATTAAGTTAAGGAAATTATGTAAAAACTATTTATTTGAGTGTAAAATACCATTGAAATAAAAAGAGAATTAATGTAAGCGATTTTTTAATGGGAAGATGAACGCTTTTTTCGCATAGAATCTAGAGAAATAAATGATTAAAAAAAGGATTTGAATGTGTTAATAAAGATGATATTAAATGAATTTGTAAAAACTTTTTCCAACTATGGGTTCGTTCGTACGTTAAAGTAAATAAGAAATATCCTTTTTATTCACCATAATTTTTCATCACTAATATACCAGGTTGCGCAATAGGTATCACCTTATCGAAAGATGCTATAATTTTCGGAAAGGGCGGTAAATAAATATTAGTTCTGCTTTGTCATTTGTAAAGTAAACATATACGAAACACACGTCAATAAGAAATTGAGCTTTTTACTCCTCAAGAACGCCCTCCTGAATCTTGACGACAACTTTTCATCGATAACCATTATGAGCTTCTAGCGATATTTCTGCGTGTAACACACGAAGAGCAATAACACCCACTCAAAGTAACAGGTGTAGGGTTTACCCTGGAGGCATCATGTGGCCTTATTTTTCCGACAACGCCGCGGCCTAAACAACTACTGTGAACGGTAAGCGAAATATAGCCATGCTCAACTATTTTCTTGGGACTGTACAACGTGTGGTTCCAATAGGGTAGAGCAACGGCGTATACTGACAAACAACCGAAATTCTAAAGGCTGCATTTCCGGGTCGCCTAATCATTCGTTTTTGTGATTCGCACTGACCGTCAAGATCGCCCGATTTAACCGTTATAGATTTCTTTTTGTGGGGTTTCTTTAAGTTACGAGAATTGACATAGACACGACTCTATTTGAAGTCCCCAAAGAGAATGTCAGTCAGAATGGCGGGAACCTATCGCTGGAAGTTCCGGCAAGAGTCATAAGAATGCCGTATATCGTATGGCGATCAAATCTGCTGGGGGCCATTTGGTCAATTTCATATTTTTTACTTAATGAAAAAAAAAACTTAGACATCGAATAAAGATAGTCCAAAAGCAAAACTAAAGTTTTTCATTGTAGATGCCGAAAACACGAAAATTCTATCTGTTGCCGGTGATTTGTCGGTCAGTATAAAATGTTGTAGCGTCTAAGTAAAACGGCAAATCCCTCTGAGGAAATCGAGTGGTTACGATCGAAACATGTCAGGGTAACCTGCCGGCTAGGGTTCGAGCCCGGCTACAGTCAAGAATGAAAAATTGTCAATAACAATTTTAATTAATTTTCATGTTGTAAAATTACTTTCTTCATTAAAATAATTTAATGAAAATTAAATTTGATGAACTTCGATTTGGATGAAAAACCATAAATAGTTCAACAAAATAACCACAATATTAATTTTTGTCTAAGCGCGAAGATAAACTTTTCCGAACTTTTTCTTGTCAAAGGCAGCTAAACACAATCCCACAGAATCTTAAGTATTTTACGAAAATGCTTCCCTTATTTAATGTTTGTTTGAAAATTCATAAACTTCACTACCCAGTAAAAACTTCGCTTACTTTTTCAAAATGAATAGCTTCTTTAACTCATTATTTAGTAGCTTTATTCTATAACTACATCTTTAACAACTTCTATAACTACTTTCTGGATGTATTTAAGTAAAAAAATAATGACTTACTTTTACTTTCAGCAGAATTGTTAGTAGTGCCTTTATGTTTTTCTGATTACTCAACACATTATTTTGTAGGCGAAGTTTCCACTGGGTGCGTCACCAAACGTGGAAACCAAAGACCAAAGTCAGAGGGGCCTAGACTATTAGCCTCAGTCGACAAATGCCTACAAAACGAATATACCCCAGGTAATCGCTGAAATTGAGACCAATATATGCTTTAGAGCAATGATCATCACGCTATGCCCCCAGGGGCCGAGCACTTTTCGTGAATTTCACACACACAACACGAAGGTTAACGAAACAATTGTAAAAAGCCATAATATCATTCAGTTGTATTCTAGCTTTCAAACAAGCAGGTCGTCGTCGCTTTTGTTGTTAAAAAACAATAACAAAACACATAGTTAATGTCTCAAACGAGTAAATTTATTTTCCTCTCTTTTCCAGAATGGGTGTTTCATTGCCAGGGCTGTCAGATATGGCGATTTCTCGCCAAACGTGGCGATTTTGAAACGGTTTTGGCGATGGGATTTCCCATTTGGCGATTTCTGATATAACTGGCAATTTACTTGGCTATTTTAACCATTTATATTATTTCGGCGATTTTGTTCAACAGCTTGTTATTTTTTGTTATCATTACTAATTTGAAAAAAAAAACTTGAAACTTTTTTCCACATGATTTTTGTTTTGTTATCAGTTTAAGTGAATTTTATATTCAGTCACGATTTAATTCTAATAGTATGTATGCAGGTCAAAGCTCGCGTAATGAAATCAGCGAGGCTGAAGTGTACGATCTTATGGACTTGTGTACTTAATTTAAGCTTTTTTAACTGAATACTTATACGATCACCATTTTATGTTATTAAAAAAAAAAAAATACAGAAACAAAACAAAATTTATTTTCGGTGAATTTTTTCTCAGTTTTTGGCGATTTTTGACTCACATATTATACTAGCGTTTTTTGTATGCAAAATTTAATTAAAAAAAAAAAAAAAAAAAAAAAAAAAAAACTAAGCCAAATTGACGTTTGGCGATTTCTGACATGCGGTTTGGCGATAGAGCTCAAAAAAATCTGACAGCCCTGTTCATTGCAAACAATATGCACTCACCACCAGGGTTGTCAGATATGGCGATTTCTCGCCAAACGTGGCGATTTTCAATCTTGTTTGGCGACCTAATTTTTGATCTGGCGATTTTTTTTGGCGATTTAACAAAAAAGTTGGCGATTTTGTTGGCTATTTTTGATGAGCAATGCATTTGTTTTGAAATTCGTTAAATTCAATACTGAGAAATAATATTTTTTTTATTATACTTATAGTATTTTTGTGTATGAAATTTGAGGCAATCATATGTATGGTAAGTATTTGAAGGTATGTTCAAATGGCTGATGAAAACAATGAATATCTCCGAGAAAATAGTTTTTTTATATTTTAAAGTGCTTTTAAAAGAATCAATAAATAGAATTAAACATAAATATATTTAAAGTCTATGTATGTGGCAATTTGTTATAACAGATACAATACGTTCTTGTTAGTGATAATTTAAAGAACTCTTACATACCTTTGGACATTTTTGAAACACAATGGAAAAAATAGCGTTGGTTAATTGGAAAGATAAACAAGTTTATGCCAAAACTTTAAAGCTGCAACGATACGGAAGGTACGTACAATTTTAAGGTACTTACTTTGACTGCTCTTTATATTCTGGTAATTATTACTAGTAATAAATAATTAAACTCGCCTTCGAAGTAGAATACATAACGAACTTCTATACACGTTATTACGTGTTACAAGTTGCACTTCTTTTGTACAATCGTTGAATAAATGCAATGCCCTTACAATGTATTCAAAAAAAGAAGACAAATAGGGACTTTGCCGGTGAAGCGTTTTAGATATATGTATAATAAAGCTGCAACTACATATATAAAAATGTAAAGGATGGTTAAATTTTAAGGTTCGATGTTTCTACACTTCATTTGACATTTCTCAATTTCAGACTAACTCGAGCAGCGCGTTAAAGTTATTTAGACTTATTATGAAAATGGGCGTTTAAATCAAAATGCATTTCGTGAACTTCGTGATTCAGTGATGAGGCACATTTTCACCTCAGTGGATTCGTCAATAAGCAGAATTGCCGCATTTGGGCGAATGATAATCCAAGAGTGATTGTCGAAAAACCAATGCACCCACAAAGTCACTGTTTGGTTCGGTTTATAGGCTGGCGGCATCATCGGACAGTATTTTTTTCATAATGAGGCCGGTCAGGCAGTTAATGTGAATGGTGTTCGCTATCGTGAGATGATAACGAACTTTTTATGGCCCGAATTGGACGATATGGATCTGGACAATTTGTGATGTCAACAAATCTAACGAAACAAGGGCTCTTTTGCGCGACAAATTCAATAGCCTTGTTATCTCACGTGGTGGCGATGTCAATTGGCCGCCAAGAATTTGACACCATTGGACTTCTTTCTTTGGGGTTATTTAAATGAAAAGGTGTACGTCGATAAGCCAGCAACAATTCAAAAGCTAAACGATGAAATATAACCTCAATTATGCCTCAGGTCATCGAAAATTTGGATCATCAGATGGAAGTGTGCCGTCGCGGCGGCCAATTGTCCGATATTTTGTTCCATACATAATTGAAACTACCAATATTATCATAATGGGGCCCTATGCTCCTTATAGGATATTCGGGAACATATAAATATAATATTATCATAATAAAAAGAAATGACAATAATTTCCTAATTTGTGTTTTATTTAAAATCAACAAAATCAAAAAATTTTATCACCCTTTATATCCAATATTTGTTTAATACAAACCGCAAAAAATCTTTTTTTGTTGCTTTAAATAGACTGCTTTAAACTATTTAACAGTAAACATCGTTCCATTTTTGTGTTCTAGCTAGTGAATAATTTTTTAAATAAAAATTAAGCAAAATATATATCATGGCGACTTTTTTTGAATTTTTGGCGTATTTTAGCGATACGGAACAAATTAATTTTTTAGGATTTATAAAAAATATTTTTAATAAATTAATAAATATGTATTTTACTGCCAAAAACTGGAAAATAAAGGCTTTGGCGATTTTGGCGATTTTTGACATTGAATTTGGCGAAAAAGGTCGAAATCAATCTGACAACCCTGCTCACCACTACATACACATTTTTAACTGTCTCTCTTTGTGATAACCGCTGCTTTAGAGCTGCCATCGGCAACCTATACTATTACATTTTGCGATTATATGCGTTGTACGAATTTTACATATGTTGTTGTCAGTGTTGCCACTTTGTGGGTAATTACCCGAATTTGGTATAATTTTTACTGTCGTGGGTAGAGCGTGGGTAATTTCTCTTAGGTATTATTGAGGTGTTATTTGAAATTCTTACTTAAGATACCCAAATAAAATCAAGTTTCGATTTCAGTGATGATTATTTCTTTTTAAAAATTGTTGATACAAAATACTCAGTCTTCTGAACCAAAGTCCCTGTTTTTTTTAAGGAAAAGACTTCAATCATTAAGTAAAACTGTTTTTAAAAGTTTGGTAATAAATGTCGCAAGGTGGACTCTTTTTAGATTTGGATAAATCGAAAGACTTAGAACCTGAAGTTTATTCAAAAAAGTTATTAAAACTACAAACTAGCCTGGGGGTAGAAATGTTTCCAATACTCCAACATATAATTAAATTTGTTTGTGTCTGGAGACTTTTAAATGCTTAAGTTTGAAAAATATTTAACGCCCCTAAAAGTTGTAAAACTGAATTGCGAAAGGGACAGTTGTATAAAACCCTGCAGGAATTTTGTTTACTACATAAGGTATAAAGGGTATCTTGTAAGACCATGAAACTTAATATGGTAGAAAACACAAAACAAATGAATTTTAATCGCAGATTAATACACCGCACTACCATTTGAACGCATTGCAGACGACCAATCCTTTCGAGCATTGCTGGCTGCATATCACGAATAAAATGAACAATGTTGACCCTCCAAAACGTCAATTGTTTGTGCCCATTTAGGCAGGGAAACATTTGGAAGGGAAACATTTTATTTGGTAGCAAATTACGGGTGGGGAAGAGTGAATGGTTTTTGTGTTCGGAACTCGGCGACACGCTTTGTTCTCATTTTCTTTGTTGACATTTACTTTGCTTTTTGAGAAAAAAAAAAAAACAACAATATTAACAGAATGTTTCCGGCAACATGTTCGTATGTGTGACCGCGAATGAAAAAACGAAAGAGAATTCTAGATGTTTTCCTTCCAAATGTTCGCTCGTCTAAACTCAGACTTGCTTGAAGTCTAATTGACAGTTTAATTTCTCTAAATCAACACATTGCCTTCAATTGTGAAAAAATAAGTTGCGTCATTTAAATCCTAAAGTCGCCTATACGTTGCGAAAATCGTTGGCTGATTTTCATAGTAAATTTGGATTATTCGGTGGCGTTCAAGCATGATGGTGTGCCTGAGCAAAAACAGAGAGCAGTATGACAGTTAATTTGACAGCTAACCTTTCGTTAGCTATTTCGGTCTTAAAAATTACCCATTATAAAGGAATGGCAATGAACATTTTAAACCTTCCCTAGATATATGCAACCAAATTTGGAATTTAAACTCATTATATTAGGAGTTTTATTGTATGTTGGTTATTAATTGTTTTTAAGTCTTTAATGTTAATTTATTTTAAATTACAAAAGGATTGTTAAATGTTTAACTAATATTGATCTTCTTTCAATGAGTTTGTTGTGTTTTTGATTCTTTGTAAATGTCTTTTATTAAATAAAACTTCAATTTTATATCAGGTGTAATTTTATTTAAATCGGGTAATTTTGCTTAATCACAAGTGTAATTTTGAATATTTCTGGTGGTAACACTGGTTGTTGTTACTGTTGTTAAATTCTCTGCAATGTGTGTGCACATGTACGTAATAAAAGAGCATACAAGAGAATAAAAAAGAAAAGAGAAAACGCGGCGCCCTGATTTTGCCGATGGCAGCTTTAGAGTGTTGAAAAAAGGTCATTGCTCATCCTCCATTTCGATTTGAGACGATCGAGACTCTTAACATAAAGTACACTCTCTGTTAAAGTTTCGGTTAATACTGTGGTGTAGGGTAACAAATGGTTAGGCTTAGTAACAATACTTTCTTACTTGTTTTCTATTGTACTTATGCTACAATACACTTACAATTTAACAAAAAGTATTGGAAGAGGAAATTGTCTTTCATTTTCTGTGGCAGTGTTTTGGAATTCAGGAGATATACTATCTGGGAAAGCTGGTGTTTGCCTGCTTGGATGATAGAATTAAGGCTGCTTCTTCTCTTTATTAGGAAGGCAAATTGGTTGAATTCTTCAGTGGCGCCTTTTGAGCAACTGCCATTGGTACTGGGTATCACAAAGGACTCGCTGTAATCTGTCTTTTTGATGGCTGCCCAAGGAACCTAACCTTACCTCTTGGACCTTTCAAAATATTTTCATTATAAGAAAATAGTTTTTTTTATTGATATTGGGTAAAAACGAACCATGGTAGCATTTATTTGTTATTTTTTTTTTCTTTTTAATAGTTTTGACAACGTCATTTTATAAAATTATTACGCATTACATCATGTTTGTAAACTATTCCAATTTAATACTCCTGCCTAAATGCTTTGACTCTATTATGTTCCTAATATTAAACACCTAATTAAAAGCAATGATGGTATAACATTTCTATTTTTATTTTTTTCCACAAACTATAAAAACCCTTTTGCTGCTTTTATCCTTATTTGAGTATCAATTAAATCCTTAAACTAAGTGCACACATTATTGCCATGAAATTTATTACTTTGCTATTTTGTGCCGCCGCAATTTTATCCTCAACACACGCCTATAATCCTCATTTATCATGGCCAGTTTATACCGGAAATTACGATTTGGATTTTGTTTTCAACTTTACCCGCAATTTAAATCGCATTCATCGTTTTCAGAATTTCATAGCATTTAGTGAAAAGCTTGAATATAATAGAGTAAAAGATTTGATTGTCCGGTCATTAGAACAGGCTCTAATGGAAGAATTTCAAACGCCTGTCGTGGTATGGGGCCGTTATAGTGGAGCCAAGTTGCGCTATCAAATCGGTGTTAATAGTTTGATATTTGTGCATATAAGCCAGTTAAATGATTCCATTTTGTCGGTGGTTACAACAACACTTGAAGGCATACACTATATGCCAATGATTTTTATTTTAAAACGGAAAAATGATCTGCCGCCTACACTGAAAGAAATACGTTCATTTTTCGAATGGTGCTGGCAGGAGAATTTTTTAAATGTGGTCTTAACTTATCAGGTGATAGAAAGAAAACACAATTATGCCACCGAACCTATGAATTTGTGTATAAGAAATGAAGTTTTTAAGTATACGCCCTTTCCAAAGTTGGAGATATTTAATGTGACGGAACAGGTTTACGAATATCAAGGTGCATTTCTAAAGGATAGTCTAAGAAATGTGCATGGTTACAGGTTTGCCTCGCCCATGTTTATGGATACGCCAACAGTATTTTTGGTAAGTTGGAATAACTAAAAGAATTTTACTGCTTTTTATATCCTTCATCAGAGGTCTTTAAAGTTTTGCGGCCTTAGTTATGAAAAATAAAAAAAACAGGTTTATAAAAGGTTTACAAAACGGACTTTCAATGGAAAGTTGTTTAAAAAAACCTTATTTAAACATGTTTTAATTTTTATTAGTAACGGGGTTAAAATTTAACTGCACTTGTTAGGGTTCTTTGAATACAATACTTTTAGACTAAAGTTGGATTCATGCATAAGTTCCAAACAATATTTTTGTCCCGAGATTTTTTTTACTGAGAGTATTCTGAAGAACGATTCAACCATTTCGGAAAATTTTTCCGGAAAAACAAAGCTATCATATGGTTAAGAGATGTTAATAACTATGCAAAATGGCAGCACTACTAGCAAATTACTTATATTCTATTGTTTACTAAAAGTGTTCTAGAGAAAATGGACAAAAAAGGAAAGTGATTGTATTATTTTTAATTATATTTATTTAATTATTCAACAAAAATACAATAGTTATAGTTTAAATGCAAAAAGACTATATGATGTTGCAGCTCAATTCAACTTTTATGTACAAATTGAAAAAAGTGGCATCTCAGTTCATTTCGTTCTGAACAAGAATTAAAATCAAACCAATTCATGAAAAAACTTGAGAACAAAATTATTTTTCTCTTTTTCAAAAGCAAGACTTCAAACTCAAGATAAAACAAGTTAGAGTGCTATATTCGGCTGTGCCGAATCTTTGATACCCTCCACCGACAGTTCAAATGTTTAAGGAGTGATATCTGTATGATGTTATTATTATCTTAAACTGTGACGATTTGTTATTAATTATGGTTTTAGGCGACTAAACTGTTTTCCGGTAGTAGGGTTTATATGGGGCCTAGGGTAAATTATGGACCGATCATCACGAAATTACACAGCGTCATTTCTAGTCCTTTAAAACTGCAACGTACCAATTTCTGTTATGATATCATTATTAATTATGGTTTTAGGTGTACTAAACTGTTTTCCGAGAGTAGGGTTTCTATGGGACCTAGGGTAAATTATGTACCGATCTTCACGAAATTTCACAGTATCATTTATAGTCCTATAAAACTGTGACGAGCCAAAATTTGTTTTGTTTTCCGGTAGTAGAGTTTATATGGGGCCTAAGGTAAATTATGGGCCGATCGTCAAGAAATTGCACAGTGTTATTTCTAGTCCTAAAAAACTATGACGTACCAAATTTTGTTACGCTAGCGTTATTTTTTACGGTTTTAGGCGTACTAAACAGTTTTCCGGGAGTAGTGTTTATATGGGGCTTAGGGTAAATTATGGACGGATCTTCTCGAAATTTAACAGCGTGATTTCCAGTCCAATAAAACAAATTGTTGCAAAATCTTATCTCATTCCGTGCCTTGTTCCAGCATTTATGTTATTTTTTGTAACAAAATTATCAATTTTTTTAGGTGGTGGTTCCACATTTTGATTCATAGCTCTGGTCCTACTGAACCGATTTTGCTGGATTTCAATCCCAAACTGCTTAGGATAACTACAAGCAATTTGGAACCAAGTTTTTTCATTTCTTTTGAGTTGTTCGAAAGTGTGCGTGTTTTCAACAGACGGACAGACGGACAGACAGACGGACAGACGGACATGGCTAAATCGACTTAGAATTACTCAAGGACCCAGAATATATATACTTTATGGGGTCTGAGATGAATAATAAAAAAGTTTCACACGGAATGACAAACTTAATATACCCTCTTCACAACTAATTGTGGTGGACGGTATAAAAATGTTATCCGGACAAAAGTGTTGTTCACAACGCATGTGTGAATCGAGCTTAAGTGTTGGTTTTTTTATTTTTGTTAATTTTACAACCTGGCCCACGGTTTCGATCAATAAATTAAGCAATCGACAACGAGCCACTCATTATCGTTCTCACTAGCGTCGGTCGACAGCAAGGCGAATTCATACAAGGTGGTCTTGGCTTGCTACGTAAGCAGTGCTGCCAATTTAGCCATTTAGTGGCTAGATTTCGAAATCGTTCTGCACAACACTCTCAGTAAAAAAATTATTCTCCGGACAAAAATATTGTTCGGAACGCATGGATAAGTCCACCATTAACTACATTTTCAACCAGGTTTTAAAATTTGTTTGTAGTGTCAAAAGCAAAATTGTTTTCGATAACAAATTTTACGCTCAACGAAATTTTCGACAGTGTTGTCAACTCCTAATACAAATTTTACAATCGATAGTCAAGGTGATTCACCCTTAAGCTGGAGGTCCACACCACGCGTTACTCGCTTTATCGCAGCATACGCAGCTGTAAAAAAGTAGAATCTGTGTAGTTATACGTAGTAAGTTATATGCACAAAAGCGTAGATGCCTTGAGGCGAAAAGTAGGTTTACTTTCTACTTTTGTAAGCGTCACAAGCAGCGTTCGAACAAATCAGCTGATTTTGACAAATTAAATTTTATTTTTACTTGTGCTGCTGCTGCATAAAAAGCGTTGCATGTAACTTGAAACGTAGAACGCAAGTAATGTTAGAAAAGCATGCGCTGCGTGGAGGCGAAAACGCGTGGTATGGACCTCCAGCTTTATTGTGTTTGGTGTATTTAAAATACGCCTACGACTGTTTGGTAATAGATTTAAGATAACGTGAACTTATTTCTTTTAATCTATTACCAAACAGTCGTAGGGGTATTATAAATACGCCAAACACGATAAGGGTGGATGTTCGAAAGCCAGCGAAAACTCATCTTAGGTGAAGGATATAAAAAAATTTACCACAGTTTTAAATATCACTAAAGCATTAAAATATACTTAAATCAACTTGTTCCCCTCTTAGACCCATTCCGAAATGTACTGCAATATAGGCGGAAAACATATGTTTGTAACCGGCACTGCAGGACGTACTTACCATGAGTATATAGATTTTGTTAATGGCACTTTACAAATAAGGCCCACGCACAATCTTAGCTACTATCACTTTCAAAAGAAAACTCTTGATTGCGCCTCGAAAAAACTTATCGACATTGGCATACATCCATATTCCTCCCTTTTGCCCTATGCAAATCTTACTGAAGGCAGTTATCCAGTGGGCCTAACCAACGCTTGTCTCATCGTTCCCGTAATACCAGAAATAGCTCATAGCCGGTATATATTAAGAGCTTTACCTACATGTATTTGGTTGCTATGGCTTTTGGAACTAGGAAGCCTATTTGTCATACAATGCGTACATTTGGGTAGACTGGATATTGGCAGTGGCATTTTGTATTCCTTTCGTACCCTGATGTCTCAACCACTCAATTTGTGTGTGTTTAAAAAACGGCGTAGCTTGCTAAGGTCGCTGCATCTGTTTGTCATACTTTTAAGTGTTTTAGTTAATTCGGGTTTTAGTGCTTCTTTTACGTCTATACTGAGCACAACCCTAGAAGGAAAACAAATTACCAATGTACAACAGCTCTTGGCATCCGGGTTGAAAGTAATGACTAATGTATATGAAAAAGAAGTGTATTTCGATAACAAACTACTGCCGAAGGAATTACTACCCATTTTGCAGGTGGTCAATGAATCTGTGCTGCAGGAAAACAAGGATAACCTTAATACTTCCTATGCCTATGTGGCCAATAGCGAGGAGTGGGGTAAATATGACTTTCAGCAGCAATTATTATTGAAGCCCAAATTTCGTATTGCCCACACAAAACATTTATGTACAGCACAGCAGTTTTTACGATTTCCCATGCAATGGGACTCACCTTTTATACACAGTCTGGAAACGTTTATTAAACATACTACGGATACTGGTCTAAGACAAGCCTGGCAACATTGGAGTATTTTCCAGGCTACAAGGATGAAATTAATAAAAATTTGGAAACCAGAAGAGAATGGCGAGGAACAACCGTTTAGTTTAAGTCACATTAAAAATATTATTTTTGGTTATAGTCTTTTGATGTTGTTGGCAATTGTATGTTTTATCGGGGAGTTGTTGTTGTTTAATCAGAAAATGATTTTGAATAAATTGCGATGGGGGAAGAAATGAAGTTTAAAAATGTTTTAACCAGCTTAACTACTTAAGAAGCACAAATAAATTGTATGAGCACAAATTATGAATAAATGTTAATGTAAAAATGTTATTTGAAGTTTTTTAAATCCTTTTGCATAGCAACCCGAATTATAATTATTATATTCTAAGGCATAAAGCAGAAAATTAGAGAAACAATCAGGCTTCAGATGAATCAACAATGCAAAATGTCTCTTGAACCAATCTTCTGTCTCTACGAACAACCCGGCACGAGGGAAACAAACTGTTCTTTGCCTATAAAAATTCTAAGCAACATCATTTATAAATTTTCATTTAAGATTTTGTTTTAAAGCCTAAAATGCATTATAAACTGTTTAGCAGTTTTATCTACTCTACTATCTAAATACTTTAGCTATTTGTGTTGCTCTTTTCAACTCCAGTCCTTTCTATGCGAATGTTTTTTCTTTGGAACTTATTATTTTATTTTTGCAAAACTTTTTTCATTTTTATACGAATTTTATTTGCTTTATTCTATTATTCTACATTTATTTTTTCATTGGTTGCTATAAATGAAATTTAATTTATCATTTTCTACGGAAATTCAATGTTTATTTTATACTTTAGAGATTTTGCCTCATGAATGTTAAGATTTTTATACATATGAATGTATATAGTATATGTCAATTCGTCGGTAGTGCTAGAGTTTTGCTATAAATGTTTGTAAGGTGAAGAAAAAGGTAAACATATGCCAAAATACTACCAAATAATATACAGAAATGTATATGTTTATTTAATGGGGAAGTAACAGTGTGGTTGGTTAAAAATTTGAATCTGAGGGGCTGCGGAATTTTTTGATTTAAAAATATAAATTGAGATCTTCCCGCACAGTTAACAAAAAAATACAAAATTAAATTTTCATATTAAAACCAAATTCGGAAAGAAATTTATAACAAAATTTCACTCTTCTCGCTGTGGACTTTCAAGATAAGATCACACTATAGGCGCACATAGCGCAATCTACAAAGATTTTGATCGTGCTTCATCAGCACACATTACTATAAAGAATACACAATTCATTACTGAGCGGTCACATTAAGTAAACCAAAAACGAGACAATAGTTGGTACAATATAGTCACACTATCGATAATTTATTTGTTATATAATATTAATATTTTTAAAATGGGCTACGTTAAAAAAGAAAATAAAAATAATATAGTAAATTTAAAATAAATTTCGTTTAAAAAGTATATTTTAACAAAATTTCCTACATGAGTAAATTTTAGAAAATTTCTTATAAACAGTAAATTTTAAACAATTTTTCCCATAAAAAGTAAATTTTTGCAGATTTAACAATATTTCCTATAGAAATTAACGTTTATCAATACATCCTATAAATAGTGAATTTAAACAAAATTTCCTATTGAAAGTGAATTTTATCAAAATTGTAACTAGCATTTTAGAAAATTTCCTATAAAAAGTAAATTTTATCAATACTTTCTATAAATTGTACATTTTAACAATATTTCCTATAAATAGTGAATTCAGCAAAATTTCCTTTACTTAGAAAATCTAAGCAAAATTTCCTATATAAAGTGAATTTTAGCAATATTTCCATTAAAAGGTACATTTTAGCAAGATTTCCTATAAATAGTAAAATTTAACAATATTTTCTATCAATAGTAAAATTTAACAATATTTTCTATAAAAAGTAAATTTGAGCAAAATTTTCTATAACTAGTAAATTTTAGCAAAATTTCCTATAAAAAGTACATTTTAGTTAATTTTCTATAAATAGTAAATTTTATCAACACTTTCTATAAAAATTAAATTTTAACAATATTTCCTATAAAAAGTGAGTTTTTGGAAATTTTTTTAACTAGAAAATTTCCTATAAAATGTAAATTTTAGCTAAATTTCCTATTAAAAGTAATTTTTAGCAAAATTTCCTATTAAAAGTAATTTTTAGCAAAATTTCCTATTAAAAGTAAATTTTAGCAAAATTTCCTATAAAAACTAAATTTAAGCAAAATTACCTATAAAAAGTAATTTTCTACATCTAGTAAATTATAGCAAAATTTTCTATAGCTAGAAAATTATAGCAAAATTTTCTATTGTGAATTGGCAACACATTCAATAAATAAAAGTTTGCTAGCACTCTCTTCTATACTTGTCATTTTTTATATGTTCTACTTTTTCTAATTGAATTGTAACTTTGTTTTTTGACACAACCTCTCAATAAAGAACTTTGTAGAAAACTAAAAGCCGACTAAAGTATTCATTATTTCCAATATCTATAGCTAGTAAATTTTAGCAAAATTTTCTATAAAAAGTCATTTTTTATAACAAGTAAATTTTAGCAAAATTTTCTATAAATAGTAAATTTTAAACAAACTTTCCTATAAAAAGAAAATTTTAGCAGATATAACAAAATTTCCTATAAAAAGTACAGTTTATCAATACATCCTATAAATAGTGAATTTAAACAAAATTTCCTATTAAAAGTGACTTTTATCAAAATTGTAAGTAGTATTTTAGAAAATTTCCTATAAAAAGGAAATTTTATTAATATGTACTTCCTATAAATAGTATATTTCAACAGTATTTCCTATAAATAGTGAATTCAGCAAAATTTTCTTTACTTAGAAAATTATAGCAGAACTTCATATAAAAAGTAAATTTTCAAAATTTCCTATAAGAAGTAAATTTTATCAATACTTCCTATAAATAGTAAAATTTAACAATATTTTCTATAAATAGTAAAATTTAACAATATTTTCTATAAATAGTAAATTTTAGCAAAATTTTCTATCACTAGTAAATTTTAGCAAAATTTCCTATAAAAAGTAAATTTTAGTAAACTTTTCTATATAAAGTAAATTTTATCAACACTTCCTATAAAAATTAAATTTTAACAATATTTCCCATAAATAGTAAATTTTTGGTAAATTTTCTTACACTAGAAAATTTCCTATAAAATGTAAATTTTAGCAAAATTTCCTATTAAAATTAATTTCTAGCAAAAATTCCTATAAAAAGTTAATTTTAGCAAAATTTCCTATAAAAACTAAATTTAAGCAAAATTTCCTATAAAATGTAATTTTCTATAACTAGTAAATTTAAACAAAATTTTCTATAACTAGTAAATTTAAGCAAAATTTTCTATAACTAGTAAATTTTAACAAAATTCCCTATAAAATTTAAATTTTATCAATACTTGCTATAAAAAGTAAATTTATCAATAATCTCTATTAATAGTAAATTTATACAACATTTCCTATAAATAATGAATTTTAGACAAATTTTCTATAACTAAAAAATTTTTAGAAAAATTTCCTATAAAAAGAAAATTGTTTCCAAAATTTTTTATAAAAAATATATTTTAGCAACATTTCCTATAAAAGTAAATTTTATCAATACTTCCTTTAAATAGTAAATTTATACAATATGTATTTCGTATAAATAATGAATTTTAGAAAAATTTCCTATAAAAAGTTAATTTTAACAAAATTTTCTATAAAAAGTAAATTTTAACAACTTTTTCAATAAAAAGTAGATTTCAGCAAAATTTTCTATAAAAAGTAAATTTTTTCAATACTTTCTATATGAAGTAAATAGTGAATTTGAGAAAATTTTTTAAAACTAGTAAATTTTTAAAAATTTCCTAAAGAAGGTGAATTTTATCAATACTTCCTACAAATAATATACGTTAAGAATTAAATTTTAAAAAGTACATTTTAAACAGATGTTCGCTTATATCGGTGCTAATTGTCCACTTAGGTCGGTGCACAAATGGCCGATTAAATTGGGCGCACTTGTAACATTTTGATTGCTTTACATTATGCTAAAGAGTGTTCACATTATCGGTACTTCAGGGTTGCTTTTAAATGTCTAAAGTTAGGACGATTTCGGGCCAGATTGTCGTATATTTAAGAATTACTTGCGTTAACATTATCGGCACATGAACTAAAATTGGTATATTTAGTCGATGGTGTGATCTTAGCTTAATATTATAGAATTAAGGTAAATGATCCTATGGATAAAGGATCCATTAGACCTACGCGCTTATACATTGAAAAGAAAAATCAATCCATCCGTACTTTAATCAAGCCAAATCGGCGTCAATAGTACCGGTAAGTACGGATTTTTTTAAATTCAAGATAATATGCTTGATTCAAGTAACGATTATTTACCTGCACTACTTAAAATAATCCGAAAACGTGATTGACTTAAGTTAAAGTGAGATTTAAAATTAATCAAAACTGTGCCTGATCCCAGATCCAAGTTGACTCAATCCCGAACACGTACTTAAAATAACCCGAAAGTTAGATTGATTGATTGATGTTGGCCTAAACACTAAACCCAGAAAACCAGAGCAAGAGAGAGAGAGAGAGAATATTATTATATACTTCTCCGTTACACATGTTTGTTGTTGTATACCCTTATTTGTTTACAGAAGAAATCAATTATTCGTAATCATTCTCCACTTTGAAATTTTGATGAATTTAGCTAAATAATTTTAACAAATAGAATTCGGGATTTTGCTTCTTATTTTACTTTTGAAACATGAAAAAAAAGTATGTTTTCCTTTAGTAGTGTTGTTGTTGTTGTTTCTAGACAAAACAAACAAATTGTTCTTTGCATAATTTTGTTGTTTTGTTGTTGTTTATACACCAAACTTTTACAAGCACCTGCGATACTGAGAGATGAGACTAATAAGAATAATGATGAGAATGTGGATATTCTCGAAACATGTAAGTTCAACCCGAGTTCAATCCCCCGTTCAGTCAAAAAAAAGTAAAAAAAAATTATCAGTAAATTTTAACTCGTTTCATGTTGCAAAACTCCTTCCTTCACTAAAATAATTTAATGAAAATTAAATTTGATGAACTTGAGCCTGATTTGAAATGAAATTTGCATTAAAAATAGGAAACAATTTTTAATTTAAATGACAATTTTTTTTAAGATTTATTACATTTTTCGCCCACTGTATTAAATCCTATAAACTAAACACAAAGTTACAGTAACTATAGAACATTTGGCCAAAAATACAATTTGAGTTACATTTCACTTGTCACATTAAGAATTCATAAAAGATATTCCAAGAAAATGAAGCAAAAAAAAAAACAAAATGCAACCAAACAACAAACAAGCTGCAAACTAACACATCTACCACATACCGGCGATAAAAAATTGCCTCAAAAGTCCCAGCAACATATCCTTGTAAACTACGAACTACGAGAAATGAACTTATACCCTTTTCTTTCATCTAACTTTGTTGTTTTCTTATGGCTCATATCGTAAGGATTTGAAAATAAAATCGAATCGATTCTTAAGCCTTTTGCAAACGAAAAGAAACAAAAAAGTCCTACATGAAGATGTAGGAAAGGCAAGTGTAAGAAATGCATTATGCCACATACGAGTAGAGGCATGTATGTTCCTACAATTCGCATATAAGTAACATTCAGTTAAATATGTAAAGCCTTTAGGCCTTATAGATGCCTACATACAGATAAATACTTGAGGTATACAGGCAAATTGTTAATGTAATTGTCAGATACCTAGAAACGGGCAAAGAGGAGAGCCATAGTGTGAGCACACAGTCGTACCAACACTTGTATTGGCAACATTTGTTGACTTAAAGGATACTCAAGTCATATAAGTTAGAAATCATGTGGAAAATACAAAACTTTCAAATACAAATTGTAGCCATTTTCCAAACGAATACCTGTGCATAAAGGCTTTAAGTACTAATACATAGAAAGCTGCAACACTTAAAGTATGAAAATGTATTAGGGGTGGAACAATTTTTCGAAATAATTTAGCAGACCTTACCAAGGAAAATGTGTGGAAGGAAACTCAATTGAGACCGAATAATAATATTAGAAAATAAAATTATTGTTTGATTTTTTTTTTTTTTCGGTAGTTTTTAAGGACCTGTAGGTCACCCACTTTGTGTTGGGAGATTTCACGAAAGTTATTTTTGCTAAATTTTATTTTGATGCAAAAAATATTCTTAAGTCTCATGGCAGATTAAGTGATTTACTAAAGTTAGATTTGGATGTATAACCTAAACACGAGGGATAGAAAACAAATGACGCATTTTAAAAACATGGTTTATGTCTTCAATAAAGTATATGGCATTTTAGATCGAAATAGTCTCCCTGGGGTTTGTAGGGGCCATCTTAAGAATAATAAATAAAGAACATTCTCCGTGGAAAACAGGTGCAGTCAATACCTGGGATACGACAAAAATTCAAAACCGACAGATCTCTTGCGATCGCAGTTGACCAGAGAACCTATCTGGTTACATGGGAACCAGTTGCCGGCGGATGAGGTCTCCACTACAATTCTTCTTTGGGAAATGCTCTCTGTCCTTGAGGAAGATTTTCTATTAAAAATATACTTTCGGAGATCACTTGAGTAGTAAACCACAGTTTACTACCCAAAGTCGCGGGAAGGGTTAATCTAAAAATTCCACTGAGAGAGGATTGTTTTTAGGAGCTAATGCTACTCAACAGGTACTGCTTGAATTATTTTCAATAGTAGCGGATGTTAGTAAGCTCCTGCTCCTTAACAAGAGACATTTGGGTGTGTTGGTTGCGCTCACACTCGGGGCGGTTGGTAAGCGCATTTTTTGTCACCCAGTGGTTAATATCCACCATGCAGTAGGTCTTAGATCACGTGGTTTCATTTAGCTCTTTAATTAATTCTCAACGTGCAAAAAACTGGTTTGTGCGGTTGAGAATAGTAATTTTGACACGAAAGACAAACATCGCTAGGTCAGACAACAATCAAAAAGTTTGAAGATGATGAGTTAAAGGAAAGTGTTCTCAAACTCAAGGATAACTTTGCTAAACCATTAGCAGACATTCAAGCGGAAATTTTAAAATACTTGCAAGCAACAGAACTTATCAAAACGCAAGGAAATTGAAAACCACACAAGTTGAAGCCGAGCGATCTATAAGATGATTTTGTGCGTCCGGAATGCTGATTTTATGACATCTAGCATAAAGGCAAATCATTATCAAACCTCAACCGATAAAAAATATATCCATTACGGCAATTTAAAGCGCGAGAAAAAGTATGCAATATTTCGCCAATCAGTTAAATCAATACCAATGCTGAGTTCATCATCATGAAATCATGGCGCCAATGAAGTGTCTTTTATTAGGTGTGACCAGAAGAATAGACAAAAATTGGCAAAACTGTTGCCATATACATATATAGCCGTAATATTCCATCATGACAACGCTCGTCTACATGTTTCAAGACAAGTTAAAAACTTGTTAGATGAAAATTTTAGATGATATTGTAGATGAAAAGTTTTAGTTTCAAGTTCAGAACTTTTCCCATCCGACAACCACTTGTGTTGATCATTACAAAATATTCTTCACTTCAGAACAGGGTATCCGAAATTGTCTTCATTTGTTATTGCCCCTTTAATAGCTCTTCAAGCGCTTTAGTCCATATATCGCTGGAAACGTAGGAAAAGGTTAAAGCTTACGATATCCAATACTTTGATAAATTCACATTGTATCAATGTTCCCCCACTGGGATAATAGGGATAATATTTCGCCTTTTAGTGTTGCATCCTCCATGGCATAGTCAGATGCATATATAACTGGGATGCGACTTGAATCCAAAATAACAGAGCTCTTGAAATCTTTTAAATGACTAGAGTCCAAGGCACTTACCAGAGTACTTTGTTATCTGGTGCTACAGGAGTCAGTAGCCCCCCGTGAGTCCAAGTCATCGGACTGACTCTTTGCTGAGGTCTCTGTAGGTTAACTCTATAAGGAAGAGGTTTCTTCGTACTTGAGCTTAGTTCAGATGAAAATTTAGTAGTATGTAAGTAAAGAGAAGATCTATGACCTGTTTTATACCAGTGACGGCGGGATTGCTTTCCCTTTGAGGGTTGCGTTAATATTGTTGGCATGATGATTTAGTAGTCTGTTAGTAGAGAGTAGGGTCCATGCACTGGTTCTAGGCCAGTGAAGGTCCTCAAATAGAAAACAGATGAAACGTTGAGGTATCGAAGTGCGTTGGTAGTTGAGGTTTAGTTTTTGACTATTATCATGAGATGTTTTCGGGGGGAAATTTCAACCTATGGCGGTTCTTACAGATGCTGATGGCAATTCCTAGAGCTTCGGATGTTAGATAGCTCCGGCTCCCAAACAAGAGGCGGGTGTTTTTCGGATTCTTCACTAAAAAGGTAGCAACCCGTGTTTGTTATTACCAAAGTGCACAGGGGGCGTTTGGCTAACGTCACCTAGTGGTTAAGAACCAGTAATGGGATTAAGCCATAATGCAATGCAATGTTTTGCAATAAAAGCTAAAGTTTGCCAAACAAGAAATTCGAAATTAAGAAACAAATATAGATTTATGACCAATAAATTATTATTTCAAAAGATCTTTGGTAGTAGGGCATAGTGAAATTATTTCTTGAGCACAAAAAAAGTGTGTACCACAACCAGTTCCTTTTTCTTTCACATTCCGAACTGAGTTTTGATAACCAGCTTAACTCGGTCACACAGATATCAGACAAAATGTGGGTCTAACAAAGGCTTCCACATTTTTGGAAAATCTTCTATTCTCAGGAGCTCTTCCTTCAAACTTACTCCAATATTTTAGATTCAGCTAGCTGAATTTTATAATTTACTTGAATAATCTTAAAATCTTTACGATATTACAACTTTTAAGTTCAATTTAGCTAGCTGAATATTTTAATTAGCTATTTATCTAACTGAATATATTTTTCTTCCCCCTATTGCTTTCCTATAAAATTGCAGTTATGAAACTTACAAGTATAAATATAGATACTCGACAATTGTATTTACATACATACACACACACACATACAACTAGTAGTTTCAAAGTTTCATTTACTATTTTCAAGAACAAAATTGAAGCCTACTAAGATGACGATGATAAGGACTAAAATGGAAACTATGTCTCACAGAATACCAACGAAGAATTACGAATAGTTTTTGATGAAAACAGATAATAGGGCTTACAAAAAAGATATGCAAATATTGACAAAAACCAAAAAATAGAAATCTTCTTAGAACTTAATATGGATTTAAAAGTTTAAGAGGAAGTCACATTTCCAAATGAGCTAAAATACGGATTTTAGTAAATTTTTTCTCACTAAATTTTCTTTAAATCAAGACCCTTTTTGAAAGTGCTAAAAGAAAATTTTACCCACTAACACTTCATATTGTCGTTCACATATGGACGGACGGACAGAAATACAAATGCATTTATCTCATATTGCATTACAGAACTTAAGAGATCTAGATACTCTTTCGACTACATACAGTTAAAGGTAAGACATTTTCGAAATATTATAGATGAAAACATTACGACAGGTGCAAAATTATAAGATGATTGCTTTAATATCCTACATATACGAGGGTCGTAAAAAATATTATTTTAAAAGGAAATTAGTTATTTAAACGAGTGTTAAAAGCACTAAATGGGTTTGGTCCGGGCTATTTCTTTGTTAAAAATAACTATTTGATCCCTTACAGAAGATTCTCTTTCTAAACTCACCACCATAAATATTAAAAAATTGGTAAAAGACCTAATTTTAAAATGATCTAGGCATGTGTGTCCAAATAGTTGTGTGTAGAAATCGCATTATGGCCCACATCGGGAGAACTACAAATAAACAATTTGGCATATTTGTTATATACACATACATGTTTGGTAATAAAAATAAGCAAAATCAGACATAGAGCCCCAAATTTATGAGTCAAAAGAAGGAGTAGTCAATGCTGGTCTTCAATAGTCTATGATGTCAGACGTCTTTGGGGTAACGTGGTATTTAAGCCAATATTTACAAAAGCTTTACTCAAATAGTAGACATTTATAATGATCATTTTCTAGACCTTGTTAAAAGCCGGAACTTTCTAACTGCAAAAGCAGCAACGCAAATTAGGGATATTCGCCAACAGGATAGACTTCACCCTAAGTTACTGGCAAAAAATCGAAGCCAATCCGGCATTTTCAAAATTTTCCTACACTCGATTTGGGTATAACTCACCGTTATGACTAACGAACACTGAAGTGGGCCAGTATTCTGTCCTACACAGAAATAAAAAACTCGTACTAAATTTAAGTTTATTCCACTTCTTTTAGTACGAGTCGTACTTGAAGTACGAATAAGACCAACAAGTGCTTAAAACAACCTAAAGTGGGATTATTTTCGAAAAACATTGTATTCTATATGCGTGCATAAGTTTGTGTTTAAAAAAGTTTGTTTTAGAACAGTGATAACCACTCCATAGACTCGCGAGCCAGACAATAATCGTATTTTTCACACAGACACGGTCGGCAATACACATGTATATTACAACTTTGTTCGTTTCGAAACATCAGACTATCATCAGTCTCTGCGACCGCACACAAGCACATAATATCTTTGTGTGCGTGCGTTCGGCGCTTTCTTAGTTCGGGGCTTGGTTATCACTGTTTTAGAAACAACAACAACACTACAAAAGTAGGTAAACAACGATTGGCTTGTTTTGTGTTAAAACAACAACACTACAAGAAGAAACCCATATGTGGCTTTCATGTTTGAGTAAAATAAGAAGCGAAAATTCCCGAATTCTATTTGTTAAAATTAGTTAAAAGCATCAAACCTTCTTAGTAGAATGAGTATGAAAACAATATCGGGCATGCTGCTGGTGTCTTATAATTGTGAAACAAACATATGTGTAAACGGGTAAGCAAATAATAATATTCTCTCCCTCTCTCTGAGTTCTATGGATTAAGTGTTTAGGTTAGAATCAAACTCATTTTCGGATTATTTCATGAACGAATTCTAGCACAGTTAAGGGTAGAATTTTAGCTTACTTTTACTAAAAAAAATTTCGTTTAGATGACATTTTTGTAGCTTGCTGTACTAAGGGGTCTTAAGGTGTCAAATTACACGAGCGAGGTCACCAAAAGTTTGGAGAAAAAAGTGATGGCTTGTTGCGCCGTCTTGTTGCTGCCATTTCTCCTCCAAATAGTTTGCACTGATATGAGGAATAAAAAATCACGAAGCGTTCGCTATTCGCGGTAATGGTGACACCGATTTTGGATTTAAAGGCAAATGGGCTGATGACGCCTTAGACATGAATCGATCCTGCTCAGACGATTATGCGCACTGTAAACTTGGCAAAGTGCTTTATAAGCCATCTGTGAATTTTATTAAGAACCTGTTTTTTGAATTAACTTTACGGTGGCACTTAACCACATGGTGTGTTAATATTAAGCATTTACCAAATGTCCCTTTGTCAGTGAAGGATCATTTGCGCACACAGGTAGCAATTCGAGTGTTTAATCCACCAAAAATTTTTCAGCCAAGCCTTCTTAGGGAGCCAGAGCTATCCTCCACTGCTTTATTCATAATCTCAGCAGCTTCTGTCGAAAAGCAAAAGCACCTAGGAATCCCTATTCGAACCAAAATTTACCACGGAGCAAAAATCTTTCCTCCAACTGGACGTCACCCTACCCGCGACAAGCACTACGTGCTCCCCGATAGTATCTTAACGTCATAAAAGCACCTCTTATTTAAAGCCGTTACGCACCCGAAGAGCCATTCAGCAACTTTTTCAAAAGGTGTTTCCCTTCAGAAAAGCAGGGCTTCCGTAAAGACAATCCACCTGAAACACCGAAGAAGTTTTTCGCAAGAAGCAAAATAACGGAGACCTTACCGATGGTAAGCCCGGAGCCGAGTCACCGGGGCTACTGACAACCGTAGCGCCTCTGTTAAGCACTTAGGTACAACTTCAAACCAAATGAAGTCCATTGGACCCCAAGGTGCTCTGTCATTTGAATGTTTGGTGCATTCCAGGTTGCATTCACCTGCTTGTAAAATGTATGAGATTCCGGAGGATTCCATTACCATCATGCTGGATTAACATTTAACGAAGCCATTGGTGAATATAACACCAAGAGGTCTGACTCCTCATGATGCTTTTACTGCGCCCCCTTAGCCAGTAAGAAATTTGGGTTATTGTAAAAGAGGTTTTCACATTAATCCAAAATTTCTTTTCAACTCTCGTTAACGTCTTAGGACTTTGTGCCATCTGTCAGGATGTAGTTAAGTTTTGTTACATACATACACATATAACTACTTGGAATTGTACATACATATGAAGACATATTCAAATCATCATATTTGTACCAAAAGTCATTTGTACATTTGAATACAAAGTAACAGTTTGTTAGCTACTCGTAGTCATACATTTGATATCAATTTTTTTTCTAGTTTTTTTACAAAATGTCTTTTTGATATCAAATTATGAAAATGTATCATGTGTTTTTTTTTTAATAACTTCAATTTTCCACCTGGACATTTAGACATAAAGAAAAAAAAACCAAAAGCATAAGCAAAAATTTTTTTATAAATTGGTTACTATTTTGATGTGCAAATTTGTAGTTTAAAATTTTAAATGGAAGTATAAAAATAAGCCTCAAGTTGCATTTCCTCGAAACTTTGAATGCTTAAAGTAAATATTTGAAAAATTTAGTTATTTTTTGCCTATAAAATCTAAAGATTTTTGTAATGTGTATTAATTTTACTTGGTTTCCTTCATATTAGTTTTTCATTTCCCGTCTATTGGCCAATCCAAAAAGTGTTTCATCGATGGATGTATTTTTTCAGAAGCAAAATATCAACGCAAAAAAAATTTAAAAAAATTGCATGGAAAAGAATATGTATATTGTAATCACCTAAACAAAATTAAACCATTGAGAACCAGATTATCCTCCTAGGATACGTAAAGTTACTATCTTAGCAGTCGTTAGCTATCTAGTTTATCTAGTTAAGTGTTCAAATCCCGCCAAAGACATTGGTCTGTTTCACTACAACGCACAGTGGTTCAAGTTTCAAGGAAGGCGGTCATACGTAGTTTACTCAGCTATAGTCATCAACATTAATATGCATATTTATGTTTATGGTATTATGGGCCAATTAGGGTAAAATAAGAAGAAGGTTTTTTAATTAACTTTTCTTCAAGTCTAGGGTTTAGTTTGAAATTGCTTTTGCTCTTATTTCGTAACGGTACTTCCCAGAGATGTGAGATTTTTAAAGATGATGCAAATGATCAAAAATTATCGATTTTCATCAAAAAACAAAAATCTAAAATGTTGTTGGTTACATCATTTTTGCAATTAGGGCTCGATGTGTATGAATCTAGTCGTAGAGACGAAGACCCCCTGTACCATGCACATTCGTAAATTCTTTTTAAATTAAAAGTACAGATATAGAGCAACATTTTGATATGCGACAAAAGACGGCAACATAGTTAATACCTTAAGGGAAAAAACGTAGTAAAAACAAGTAAGAGTGCTATATTCCGCTGTGCCGAATCTTATATACCCTTCACCATTGTGCGAGTAGAATAGAGAGCAACTAAATAATTTTTACATATACATACATATTTACAATACTTACAACTTCATTATACATAATTGAAATTTAAAAAGCGATAACTGGTAAATATTTTTTATTATGAAATAATAAAGAAGGGTGATAACGAAAATCATATTGGGCATTATGCTAGTATATGTAAACAAATACGAAGGGGGGTGAGGGGATAGGAAGAAGAGACGACAACCGGATTTGAACTTCGCTTTACATAAGGACCCAGAATATATATACTTTATAGGGTGTAGGACCTTCGGTGAAGGGTATAAAAAACAATCTTAATTATAAAAAAAGAGTAATTTTTGGGATTTCAGTATTTTGGTCATAACTCTGCTATTTCTTAACCGATTTGACAGATTTATATACCGACGTGTTAAAGAAGAAATTTTCCAGTTATTTTAGCTATAAAACGTGGACTCGGGAAGATCTATGGTTCCTGAAAATGGGTATTTTTCAAAAAAAAAATTAATATTTTGGTCATAACTTTTTCGTATCTGAACCGATTTTCCCGAGTTTTTTAGAAAATATTTTCTATTAAAAATTTCCGATCTTCTGATATATAAGGCGTAACCATAGGTCATATTACAGTCAAAAAATTCAGGTTTTTATACAATTTTTAATACTTTTTGTATGAGAGGTACCACGCCTACTTCTCCAATCCCGCCCACATTTTGTAGGATGGTGTATATTTATAACCTTAATGTTTGTACCTAATTTTAAAGCTTTGGCTCTTGCCGTTCTCCAGATATACAGAAAAAAGTAATACAAATACAACAACCAGAAGGGATTTTTTGGAAAAATTAGAGGCAGTCGTGTTTTTTTGGTCATATCTCAGCCATTGTTGGACCGATCTGGCTGAATTTCAATAGCAAAAAATGGTGGACTATATGTGACATAAATGTAAAACAACGTAGCCGCTATCATGTCTGGAGTCTCCGGAAAACACATATCAAACGTAAGACGGACAGACGGACAGACGGACGGACGGACGGATGGACGGACGGACGGATATCGTTAAATCAACTTCTCTCCTCATAAGGACCCAGAATATATATACTTTATAGGGTCTAAGATCAATATTGTAGAAATTACAAACGGAATGACAAACTTATGTATATATACCCTTTTCCACCTGTGGAGAAGGGTATAAATATACGTGAAAATTGATTTGTCGTGGAACCGGTTTCCGCAAAATACGTTTTGCTTAAAAAATTATTATTAAATACATAATAATAACGGTAAATACCTTCAACTTAAATATCCATTGTAAAACTACAAAGTCAAAAATGTTTTTTTCTTTGAAAAACACGCACTAGAAATTAACTAAATTAGCACTGCTGAAAAAGATAAGGAAAGTTGTTTTGATTTGTTCACATCCGATGCAAAAAAGTAAATGCAACAAGTAAGAGTGCTATACATATCTTACATACCCTTCACCATGATGAGATAATAACAAAAAGTTATATACATAAATAACGTTCTTTAGATAGATATAAATAAATATTAATTGAGCCACGCCAACTTTTCATTTCGCCACGCCGAAGAATATAAAAAAACAAAAAATTTATACATATATGTACCTAAGCCCGTTTCCTCTTTTGCCAAAGTTGATGTTTGAAATTCGTTTTATAACCTTAAAATCGTTTTTTAGAACATAAAAAAATTAAATAAAAAAAATGAAAAAAAATTCTTTTTGTGATTCGAACTGGCAATATCATCAGTCTCAGGAGAGAACTTAACAACTCGGCTACGAATGCTTTTACTAAAGAAGCGTCAAATTAAAATATATTGAGTCTATGAGTTTGTTTCTTTATTTGAGCGGCATATTGTGTATATGTATGCATTAATGTGTATGTGTATGCGTAAAATTAAACACATTACAAATAAAATCCACCACTTGTAGTGAAGGGTGTAAAAAAACCACAAAAAAACACATTACCAACACTGTATTACCATAGACACTGTTTGACCGTAGAAACCAAAATTTAATTGTTTGTATGGTATGTGTATGTCGTTTTGGTAATGCAGTGTTGGTATGGTAATGTCACGTCTAATTGGACCTTTAAAGGAAAAAATTTGAGGCAGTCGTGGTTTTTTACTCATATCTCAGCCATTTGTGGACCGATCTTGCTGAATTTCAATAGGAAACAATTCCGGACCATATGTGACATAAATGTATAATTACCATTTCAACGGACAGCCAGACGGACATAGTTAAATCAACTTCGCTCCTCATAAGGACCCAGAATATATATACTTTATAGGGTATAACATCAATATTATAGAAATTACAAACGGAATGACAAACTTATATATACCATTTTCACCACCTGTGGTGAAGGGTATAAAAAACAACTGATTGCAAATCTTTTTGCATGTTTTAGTAGTACCACTAATAGTGAGTATTAGAGCGAACTTACGGTGAAAAAATCGAACATCGTTATTTGACCACTATGTCCTACTACTGAAGCACTGTGCAACGGTATGAAGGTCTACGTTACTTTGCTCTATAAATTAAGATCGAATATAATTTGTAAATATTATTTGATGAATAAATGTTGCAAATTGTATTTTTTCAGAGTTGCCAACTTCATTTATTAAGTTTTCCCCATCACTTATTGGGTTAATTGACATGTTTTCTATTCAGTTTTAACGTATCGTTTGGTTTAACTTTTTTTATTGAATTTTTTGCCCAAAAACGATTTTTTTGCTATTGGACACTTTTTTTTTTGTAAACGAACAATTACGCTATTAAAAAAGTTGACATTGTTTTTCTCTCAAATCTTCATTTTTTATAAACATTTTCTACATTTTTTCAAATGCATTTCTTTTTTTTTTTTGGTTATTCGTTCCCACGCTCGCTGTCATCCAGCCTTAACAAGAATGACGGTCATTTATTCATTTTTGGTCCATTAATTTGTTGAATAAACTTTGTCCATGATGGCGAATGACACTGATTTGTTAGAATCCATTTAAGCTGGATGAGGAAAATTAAAAAAAAAAAAAATCCATGTAGGAAAGAATATTGTAATTTTGTGACTGCAACTTAAATACAAAATAAAAAATGCATCATTTAATCATAATAGAACAACAACTATGAAATTTTGCATGTTTTTGTCATAATTTAAAATAAAAAGAAAATGGAATTTTCTAACAGGAAATGTATGTCAACTGGTGGCCAAAATTCCACACTCTCTAACTCAATATTAGAGTGTTGAATATAAAATTTAGAAAAATGAATGGTGGGATTAACTAAGAAAACATTTGAGAGAAACTTAAAAAAAAATGATAAGTTTTAAATAAATTAATTGGATATTTCAAACAAAATGTATTAAGTTTATTCGAATAATTGCTTCAATTTTAAAAATTTTTCATATTTTACCATCTACCAAAAAAAAAGACAAGTTTAAAGGAATAATCGTACATATAATTCCCCGAATAATCGTATATTTTTAATCGAAGGGTCAATTAACTTGTTATCACTAAAAATAATATAAAATTTTTAAAAAGTAATGCATGATTTAAGCGAATAATTATTAAAATCTAGCGAAAAATCGTTTATTTTAACGAACATATTTATATATTAACAAAAACTAACATTTCTTTTCGAAACATAGCAGCTGGTTCTATTTTTAAAAAATATAATTCATTTAATTATTAATTTTTAAAATTTAAACAAATAGTTTTAATACTTACTTACTTTCTCAGCTTTCCAGTCCGGGATGGACCATTGCTTCTGCTACGAGTTTTCGCCAACTATTTCTATCTGCTGCTCTATCAACCCAGTTTAGGACATTAAGCTTTCTCAGGTCATTTACTACGTCTGTCTTCACCTTTTTCTAGGTCTCCCCCTTCTTCTGTCGCCTCCCGGGATCTGTTCATATATCTTTTTCACCACTCTTCCGTCTGGCATTCTTATTACATGTCCTAACCATCGAATTCTCTGGGCCTTTATGTATCTTACAACACTTTGCTGCCCATTCAGCATATCTAGTTCGCTGTTGAATCGTATTCGATAATTGTCTTCACTAATTCTTATCGGACCAAAAATTTTACGAAGTATTCTACGTTCGAAACATTTTTGCTGCTTGTATTCGGTCTTGAATTGCAGCAGTTGTGTCATTGTGAGAGCTTAATATCACACCAAGATATTTAAATTGTTTTACGGCTTCAAATGTGTACGGTTCAAAGGTAAGATCTGCTGCATTCCCGTATTTAGGGGATCTTAGCATATATTTTGTTTTGTTTATGTTAATTTCCAGACCAGTTGCGCGAGCAGCTCTTTCAAGTTGGTAAAATGTATCTTTAAGACAGGATTTTTTTCTAGATATTATTAAAAGTCATCAGCATACGCGCATATTTGAGTGGATTTGTTAAATATTGTGCTGCCTGGGTCAACATCATCTACTATGGTATTCAGTAGGAGGTTAAATACAAGGGAGGATAGAGCGTCTCCCTGTTTAATTCCGGATATAACATTAATAGGTTCAGAGAGTTCTCATTGTATCACAAACTTAGCAATGGTAAGAGTCATATTAATTAAATTAACTAATTTACCTGGTATTCCAAGTTTAAGTAGTCGTATGCCGATTTGCTGTCTAGGTAGGCTATCAAAAGCCTATTTAAAGTCAATGAATAGGCAGGGAATGTCTATGTTATATTCATAGCATTTTTCAAAGATCTGTGTGATGATAAAGCCTTGGTCGATTGTTGAACGGTTTCTTCGGAATCCGCATTGGTATTCAAAAATTATATCCTCTGCATATGCGTTTAAGCGTTCATATAAAATATTTGTGAATATTTTGTAGCCACAGTAAGAAGAGAAATACCTCTGAAATTACTGCATTCGGTCTTGTCTCCCTTTTTGTGAATTGGTGTTATTATGCTGGTATGCCATTCATCAGGTAGTAATTCGTTTCGCCATATATTAATGCAGATTCGATAGAGATATTCATGACATTTAGTTCCACCATATTTCAACAGTTCGGATACGATACCATCTTCTCCGCTACTTTTGTGGTTTTTAAGTTTTTTCAATGATGCTACCACGTCTTCAAAAGTAGGTTCCCTAAGGAAGTTTTCAGCTGTGTAATACTCTTCCTCAGTCGTATTACTATCGTCCTCTCTATTCAGAACTTCGTAAAAATACTCCCTCCATCTGTTAAATATTGCAGCCTTGTCGCTGATCAAATTACCATTTCTATCTTTACAGATATTTGTTCTTGGTTGAAATGTTCCGGTCTGCTTTCTGATATTTGCGTGCATATCCCTTACTTTGTTCTGCATAAAATTATCTTCTATTTCACTTAATTTTCCCTTCATGTATAATTTCTTTTTGGTTTTAATAATCTTTTTTGCTATCGTTCGCTTCTCCTGATAATTTTTTAGATTTTGTGCTGTGCTGTTCGCCAGGTAATTATTTCTTGCAATGTGTTTTACTTCATTAGCCGTTTTGCATTCTTCATCGTACCACTCGTTTAAAGAGTGTTCTTTTTCGCCTATTGTTTCCAATGCCGTTTCTTTGACGCAATCCTTCAGGTTTTTCCACATGTTTGATATATCGGAGTCATCACATCACTAATTTTTAAACCCTGAATCATATATTTTTAATAGGGATGCCAATCCCGAAATCCCGATCCCGAAAATCCCGGGATTTTCGGGATTCAACAAATCCCGAATCCCGGGATTTAAATTTTGTAATCCCGGGATTTTCGGGACTAAGTATATCCCGAAATTGTTAACAAAACTTTCTTGCTTTACGTTTTTTTTATAAAAAGAAATGCATCATTACATTCCCCCTTAAGAGCATAGGGAACAAAATGCTGATCTTTAATATTTACTTGATTATTTCTGTTAATACTGTCATTGAAAACGAAACAAAAAAGTTAAACTTTGTTTGTTTTAAGCTAGTTCAACAATTATAAAGAAATTTGAATGAGAAGTGAAGAAAATAATTAAAAAAGAAAATAAATAAAGGAAAAATGTCTTTTGAAATGCACAAAACATTCCAAAGGGAACCAAATTCTACATTAAAACTTTACTCTTCACAGGGTTAGAATTATATAAGTGTTGTACTAGAGTAGGAACTAGGGCAATTTATGGAGCGATTTTACAAAATTAAGTAGTGTATTTTAAACACTACACAATGCCTAGCACTTTTTGGTGGGTATAAAAATGTTTTTTTGTTAAAAGAAGATTTTTGTGGTTAACTAAATAAATTTATTTTGATAATTAATTTCGAATTCAAATTTGTATTATTGATTCTAATTTACTTAATAAAAATTTTAAAAGAATCTTAAAATAAATCAATTACCTACAAGTTTGCTCTTTTCAATTACAATATTTAATTTTTTTTAATAAATTTGGATCAACTGAGGTAATTGAATAAAATATAAAGTTTATAGTAATTATTTTTTAGTTGAATCAATTAACAGATTGTTAGAAATCGTACGTTGTTTTTTTTTTATCATATTTTTTATTAAATCAATCATAAATTAAGAAAAACATCTCAATTTTAAATGTTAGTAATAAATATAACATTATCAGGTATGTGATGAAAATCGATCGATTTCAAAATTAACGTTTTTAAAAGGTGTGATGAATTTCGAAGGATTTTAAAATCTATTTCTGAATTATAGTCTTAAATTTTCGTTCAGAATTCACTTCAGTTAACGTATATAATATAAAATTTGAAAGAATAAAGACTGAAAACAAAAGGAATATGCATTTAAAATCAATTTTAAAAGATTCTGAAAACGATATTTTCGGTTTCAAATCGTATTGTTTTTAAAATCGATTTCCATCACATACCTGTATCTTTAACTTTAAAATAACAAATTAATATAAAACTTTTGCTTGTAAACCGCTTTTAAAGCCGTTTTTTTTTAAATAAATATCTATAAAAGCATTTATCTTCTAATTTTCAAAAATCCCGAATCCCGAAAAATCCCGATATCCCGGAAAATCCCGGGATCCCGTAAAATCCCGGGATCCCGAAAAATCCCGGGATCCCGGGATTTGATTTTTTGAAATCCCGAATCCCGGGATTTGCGAAAACCAGTCCCGATTGGCATCCCTAATTTTTAATAGTCAACATTAAAATTGACTAATTTTAAGCGAATATTTTCACATATATTATTTTTAATCGAATAACAACTTAGATTTGTCATTGTAAAAATTATAATGTTTAAGAATATTCTAAAAGTGAAATAAAAAATAATTTTCATGAACAATTACAAAATTCAAACGAATAATCGCACATTTCTAATAAACAACCGTAAATTTGTTTTGTTTAAAATGTAAATGAATCTTAAATTTTAAACGAATAATCGCTTAATTCCGCTTTATTTTTAAAAATGTCTTACATTTTAATAAATTTTAATGGAATATTTCTAAGGAATAATCGTATTCTTAAGTCGAATAATCGTTAAAATTAAATGAAATTCGTAATTAAAGCAAATTTTTTAATAATATATGTATTAGATTGAAATTGTATATACAAGTTAATCGTATTTGTTTGAAAATTTAATATTTAAATAAGCATAAAAATTATAGTATTTAGTAAATTTTTATATATTAAACGATATATGTATGTATTGTATTACTTTTAAGATTAATCGACTACTGCTAACGATTAATCGTAAAATTCAAAAAAAAAAAATTCGTAACTATAACAAAACTTTTAATAATAAATATCTTAGTTTTAGTTGTATATAAAAATGTATCGAATTTTTCCAAACGATTAATCGAATATTTTATTCGAATAAATAAATAATCTTTAGAAAAGCTTAAAAATTTTAATATTTTGTTCATTTAAATATTTCAAACGATAGAAAATAAAACTTTGACGATTATTCAAATATTGCAAACGAATAATCGTCTGGCTTCACACTATGAAAGTATTCTTTTAGAAAGTCTGAGTTTATTGGTGAGAAGGGAGAGAATCATAGCATGTTCTCTTCCCCTCTCACCAATAAACTCAGACTTTCTGAAATAAATCTTTTATAGTGTGAACCCAGACTTAGTAATTGTTAAAATTTTATAGCAAAGACTTATGTGTGGTTTATAGAACACGAGTGCAAAACTCGTCCGTTTAACTTACATTTAAAATTTTCCAAATTTGTTTTTGTTTCAAATTTAAGTTGAACGGATGAGTTTTGCGCTCGTATTCTATTAACCACACATTACTGTTTGATAATAATTTTAGTGATTTAAATTTAAGCTATAAAAATATATTGAACGTTTCATTTGAACTAAAAATGTTACGAAATTTTTTTGTAATGTAAATTTCTTCCATATCCTTTGTTCCCACTGTTAAATCATAATTTTTATTAATTTCATAAAAAATAATTTTATTAAACAGTTTTTGCTTTTCTTTATTTATGACTTTTTGTTCTGTTTGTAACCATTAACAGCAGTCGTTTACTGCAATTATTAAGCTTTTATTGCATACTTTCTTTCGTTCTGTGTTCAAATTGTTATGAATATTTTCTTGCATATTTTTAGGTATATTTAACTAGTTTCTCATTTCCCGCTCTGATTTAACTCTCTTATGCTGCAATGTTTTTCTGTGAGTGTGTTGGTGATTTTATTTTCATGCTTGAAGCTTTTGTCAAGTCATAAATTAAATGTATATTTTGCTTTTGTTGCCATTATTTTGTTGTTGCATTTTACTTTTTTACAATACTTTTTTCAATCCATTTGAAACATTCATTATCACAACAAGCTGCAACCATGCATGCAACAAACTGCACCCCTTTGCCATTAACTTTATAACAGGACATTTTGTGGCTCCTCCAGTGAAAGAATTACCATTATGGACTGTTAGGAAAGGGTGGAGTAAGAAAAAAAGAAATAAATAAAAACCAAAATCACAACTTGAACGAGCGAACATCTCTAAAGTCGTTATAAAATTGTTGTTGTTGTTGTTGTTGTATCATGCTCTTAAATACTAATAACATTTTTATGCTTTTGTGTTATTTGCTGTACTATTTTTTACAGCCAAAGAACTCTTCTCTCCCCACCCTTCACATTCTGGACAAATTGCTATAAATGTTGAAGTATTAAATGACTTTTAAAGGCAAATGCTTTACACTGGTAAAGTTAATAGTTTCTTGCTTCATCTGGCATGTTTTTTTTTTAACGAATAATTAAATATTTCAATCGAATAATCGTTAAGATTTAAAGAAATCTTTAAAAAGCATTTATAAGCCTATCAAAATAAAAAAAAATGGTATTTTTCATTAATTCTTAGTAAATTAAAAATTTACAACGAACGGTCGGATATTTTAGTCGAATAAATTAATAGAAATCCTAAGTATAAGCCTAAATTAGCTTACAATTGTTTAATATGTTTTTATTAATTACAGTTATATTAAAATTTACAACTAATATTTATTCGAATAATTGTTCGAATAATCGAATAATTATTCGAATAATTTCTAAAATAATCGTAGAAATTTGCGAAAATTGTTCATACTCAAAAACTTAGTATATATTTTTATTTATTATAATTTGCAACGAATAATCGAATAATTATCATAATAATGTGTATAATGAATACTCAAATTATCATTAAACTTTGCGAAAATCGTTAAAAGTACATTTAAAAGGCTGAAAATCAAAGATTTTTTTATTTATAATAAATTAAAAATTCACAACGAATAACCAAAAAACCTTTAGTTTAAATAAAGTAAATACTTGGTGGTATTATAATCTAATCGGTTGTTTATAGGAAATAATCGAATTGCTTATTCAAATAATCGAATACAGTATTCGAATAGTCATTACATTTTATTCAAATCCTTAATAAACCATTGTAAAATGTTCTTCAATGGGTGCCCCGATAAGCACAAGTTGGTAGTAAGATAGTCTATCAGACGGAGAATGGCGGGTACGACTCCCGCCATATAGTCAGATCTTTTTTTTTTACAATACATGAAACCCTTTATTAATATTATTATTAAATTACACATTTCATGATAATTTATTAAAAAAAAAAATTGTGCGAATAAGTAAAATTTTTATTCGGGTAATTCAGTATTTTATTCGAGTAATTTATATAAGCTATTAAGTTATTTATATTATTTCAGATAAACTAATATTTATTCAAATTTTTAATAATTTTAATTGAGTTAAAGTTTTACAATCTGTTTAGTCTGCAAAAATCTGAAATATTTAGATCATTATGTAACCGGCTAAACTTATCTCTAATTCATAATCTTGTACCCACTTACTTTAATGTCTCGCATGCCTCAACTTCACTTTTGGATCTGTTTCTTGTAAGTGATCCATATTCTGTAAGTAAATCTGACCAAGTTCAATTCACTAATTTTTGCAACGTTTAAGTTTGAATGTATACAAGATTTACATAACGAGAGTATTTATAGAGAATTTCGTAACTATTCCCTGGTAGACATGAATGACATAGTTAACTGTGTACTTGAACATGATTCTACGTGGTTTTATAACACAATTGATGTCAACCTTCAAGTCTCAGCATTAGACTCATGGATATCTAGAATGTTCTCATTTGTACCCATATCTAGATATAAAAGGAGCAGTGGATGAAATCTAAATGTATAATATATGCTATTTCTATTCGCAACATTGCATATAGGGCATATTTAAGAAATCGATGTATTGAAAATTGGAGGCTTTTCTGCAAATTTAGAAATAGAGCTAAGAGAATTATACGAAATGTTAAGAGAGGCTACCATTCTGCTGACATGGGTACCAGGAAACAGTGGGCTCCTGGGCAACCATACTGCGGACAGTCTAGCCAAACAAGGCTGTCTGTTGGACGACATGTTCGTCGACGGCCTGATTGGCACTTCAATGGCCCGCTGCAGGACTCTCATCAGACGGGAATCGTACAGAAGGGCTCAGGGGAGATGGCAGGGCGAGCATACCTGTTTGATGGCCAGGACTCTATGGCCTGGCTATGACGCGGCGAGAACGCGCGTACTACTCGGTCTCGGCAGGGACCGGATAAGGAAAGTGATATCGGTTATTACAGGTCACTGGGTGATAGGGACTTATGCTAGGAGGATGGGTCTTGCGTATTATGACTACTGCAGGAGTTGTCATGATGAGGAGGAGGAGGAGACGGCGTTTCACTTCCTCTGCCAATGCCCCGGTCTGGCGGGCGTTAGGGTGAGGCATTTTAGGAGACCGGAATTGCCATGTCTGGACGATTTGTCCAATGCGGGACTGAAATCGATCTCCCTGTTCTGCAGGGAATCGGGGTGGTTCGAGACTGCGGTGACCTCTGGGGAATAGTCTGGTGGATACTGGCTGACCCTTGTCACTGGCTAGGGGTATCACAAAGGGACCGCTATAAGGACCCAAGTGAGTCGTCTTCGTGACGGCTACCCATTTAACCTAACCTAACCTACCATTCTGCAACATTTGATCGGATGGACTCAAGGGAAATGTGGAATCATTTGCGTTCTTCTGGGTTGAGTGATATTTCCCGTGCGAATAATGACATTGATCCTGATTTAGTAAATGACCATTTCCGTAACGGTTTAAATGGACTGTCCAATAGGATTATAGAAAATGAATTATTATCTGATCAGGATGGTGGTTTTTCTTTTTATTGTGTTAATCTTTCTGATCTATGTGTTGCATTTGGAAAAATAAAAAGTAATTGTAGTGGAGTTGATGAAATACCATTTAAGTTTTACAAATTGATTTTCGACTTATATCGGGTTATATCTTGCATTTATTTAATTCTATAATTACTACCTCTACGTTTCCAAATAGTTGGAAATGTGCTAAAGTAATTCCAATTCCTAAGACTGGTACTGGCTTGGATTTAATGAATCTTAGGCCAATAAGTATTTTGCCAGCACTTTCAAGGGTTTTTGAACACATTATCCACTCTCAAATCTCGACTTACAATTCTCAACATTTGTTTCTGGCTGATAGACAAACTGGGTTTCGAATAAATTGTAGTACTTCGTCATTATTATTATGTCTTACTGAGATGATAAGAGAGAAGGTTAATTTAAATTTGCCTTGTGTACTAGTCTCTCTTGATTTATCAAAAGCCTTTGATCGTATAGATTATACAATATTGGTGAGAAAATTGAATTCAATATTTAGGTTTAATCGCACATCTTGTAATCTTATGTTATCGTATTTATTGGGGCGTACGCAATTTGTTGAAATTAATAAAAATAAATCACATTTACGATCAATTTATACGGGAGTTGCACAAGGTTCAGTATTAGGACCATTGTTGTTTTCAATGTATATTAACGACTTATTTTCCATTCTTGATTCGAGAACATGCGAGGCTTATGCATATGCTGATGATATTCAGCTTTTATTTTTTGATTCACAATCTACTGCGAATCTTCAATATGTAGTAAACAATACCTTCAGTTTGGTTGAGGAATGGATGCAATCAAATTGCCTACTGATAAATTTATCTTAGACAAATGTTATGGGATTTGGGGGATTGGTTTTTCCGCGTTTTCGTATTCAAATTGGTGGCCAATGTATAGACTGGGTTGATAAAATGCGAGTTTTAGGAGTGTTACTTGATGATAAACTTTCATATACCTTTCATATTAACAAGGTAATTTCTAGTGTTAATTTTACTCTTCGTCGTTTATACTCCCTTAATGTATATTTACCATTTCAGATAAGACGTAAAGTGGCCCATGCACTTCTAATGTCGCAGATATCTTATTGTTAAGAAATTTATTCTTGTACCTCTTACGGTAATATTCGTAGAGTGGAACTTTTAATAAATAAAGTCATTCGATTTGTATTTAATCTAAGGGTTAGAGATCATATTACAGCCCATGTAATCCAATTCTTGGGTTGCAATTTTTCTGATTTTCTAACCATTAAAATTCTTATGAGCTTTTACAAACTTATAAAGAATGCAACACCTTCGTTTTAAGTACAACGCTTTGAATTTATGCATTCTTCAAGAAATATGCAAATTTTTATACCCAGAATTTTTAACTCGTTTTTTTGAAAGGTGGAGTGTGGAATAATTTGCCTCATATACTAAGGAATTATCGTTTGTCTCCTAATAGCTATCAGAAAGGTTTAATTGAGTATTTCAATACCATTTAAATAAAATCGTTGACAATGTGATCTAATTTTTACGTTATATTTATTAATTATATTTGTTTTAAAAATTGTTGTAAGTTGATGGCATAATATATTAGTTAAAAATATTTTAAGATTATTTATACAGGGTTCCATATTAAACTTTAAAAATTATCTATTGTAATATTATGGTTTGGCCATGAAGGCTTTTATTATTACAAAATTTTTCAAATAAAAAAAAAAAAAAAAAAATAAAATAGTATTGAAATCACCTACAATCATTAAGAAAATCTAAATTCGGTTAAAAACTAACTAAATAGTTTCAAGGATTTGTGATTTTACTTTAAAACACTTCAACAAATAATAAAGTATTTCAATCGAATAATCGATTAATCGAAAATAAATTTTTTTTATATATGAACTTTGATTTTTTTCATAATATTATTAATATCAAATTTAAAAATTTTTCTTTAATTTATCTGTCATTTTATTAACGAAGAATTTATTATTTTAAACGAATAAATGGAGACATTTACCGAATAAGTTTGTAAGACATAAAACTAATCTAATATTTCTTGTTATTTTTATTCGCTTAAACTTAATCGATTAAAGAAACTAATAAATTAAACGGTTTGTGTAAGTACTAATCCAGAATCGATTGGAATAGTGAAATATTTTAAAAGAATAATCGATTAGATTTAGGAAAATCTGTAGGTTCTTTATATAATTTTTATTTTTTATTTTTATTCTTTTAAATGTTACAAATAGCGAATTATGTATAAGCTTATTAAATTTAACGAGCAATAGTTACGTAGGTCTTAAGCCCGTCGAAGGAAAGTAGACCAGAGTCTATGATGGGAATCGAACCTGTAAGCTCTTTAACAAATAACCTGCCCGGTCATCCTATTTTATGTATATTATGACATTGTCATTATAAATGTTGAACAAATTGTATATTTTTTTATGATTCTTTCAACATAATCGAGTATTTTAAACGAATAACCGAATATTTTTCACGAATAATCGACTATAAATTTTTTTTTTTTTAAATATTTTGAAATGAAATATTTAGGCGATTTTTTTTAAGCGAATATTTTCAATGAATAATCGAGTATGTTGAAAGAATTCGTGAGGGGATATACATATAATTTCTTAACAAAATCATAAACTTGTTTCCTATTTTTATTAACTGCAACTAAATTAAGAGCCGAATATTTTCTTCGATTCTGTTTAGATTTTGATCTCAAAAAGTTAAACGATTAATAGAACAATTTAATCGAGCTAAATTTTAAAATATCTAAAGTTTTTTTTAATGTTTCATGAAATTTTTATTCATTATGTCAAACATAAAATCTATTAATATAAAAAACATTTGTAACGAATATTCGAATATATTTGTTTAAAAATCAAGACTTTTGATGAATAATCTTTTAAATTTGGGAAACTCTCTGATTTTTTTAATCTTATAAGACATTTTGAATGTTATTTTCAAGGAATCATATTTTTAGCTATCAATATTTTTAAATAATCGAATATTTATAACGAATAATCGAATACTTTTACAAGCTAACTGCTTGAATTTATGAAAATCTTAATATTTCATATTTTTTTCAGAATTTTTAACCAACAAATAAATTTATCGAATGGGTTTTTTAAGATTTTGAATACACATTTTGTTTTGGAAATTTTCGTTGTTTTGTGTTTCTACTGGCTGTGTGAACGCAGTCTCAAAGAAAGTGTGTCTGTTTTGTCTATAAGTGTATTTAAGAGCAAAAGTGGTTTGTAATCGCAAACACCATTTATAGTTAGTTAAAGATACAACAAGACAAACAATGAAAAAAGAAATAGATCCAACGACAACAACATTTTGTTGGCATCATCAAATCTACTTAAACATGTAGTCCTTCCTACGTGTACCTCTGTGTGTGTGTGTGCTTATGTTTGTATTTCCCCTTAAAGGAATAAGTGTTATATATTTTTAATGTGTGTGTTCCTTTTTTTTAATGCACACATGTGTTTTTTTTTTTTCTTTTTGTTTATTTGTATTTGTGATAAAACAGTTTAGTTGTACGAGTGTTTGAGAAGTACTTTACGCAGTTTTTATTGGCCACAAGCTATTTTCTTTTTCAGAAGCCAAAAACATTAAAGAGGTTTTTAAGAAAATGTATTTTAAATTGTAGCACAAACAAAAAAATGTAAGTATAATTAAATTTAACCTAATTTTAAGGGCAATTTTCTTTTTTTACATTCGACATTTTTTTTAAACAAATCTTTAATTTTTCAACGAATAATCTAAAAAATAGTTATATATGAATAATGAGGAATAATTTCTGGAAATAATTTAGCTATAAAAACAAATTAAAACGAAAACTAAAAAACGAGAAATCGAATAATTTAATCGAATACTTTAATCGACTATTTTAATCAAATATATTATTCGAATAAATTTATGATTTTACCAAAGACAAATTAAAAAAATTTGATTATTTTGAGCGAATACTTAAAAAATTTTTTAAACAAAATATTTTTAATGTACATTCTTTCAGCGATTATTCATAATTTTTTAATAAGCCGAATACTTAAAATTGATAGTCTTCTTATGAATTTCAACGAATATTCGAATAAAAAAAGTGTGTATCAACATCTTATAAAACAATCTTTCAACAGTTATTTATTCAAATTTTTTCGATAAACCAAATACTTTAAATTGATAATCTTCTCATAAATTTCTACGAATATTCGAGCGAATAAATATGTATAAATATCTTACAAAATTTTAATATTCGACAAATTTAAAATTTTTTATAATAAAATAACCAATTATTTTAAGCGAATAATATTTTGAGCAGTTTATTGAATATTCCTAACGAATATTCCCATTTCATACAAACAAACAAATAAATATTAAATTAACTACACCATTTTCAATAACGAATTAAATAATATTCTTAAAGATTAATCGAATAATTAGTATTGTGGTTATTTTGTTGAACTTTTTATGGTTTTAAATCCAAATTTTTTATGGACTTCAAGAAGAATTCTTGACAAAAAGTACGAGAAAACAGAAGTAAGGAAAAAAACATGTAAAATCAATTAAAATAGATAATCATTCAGAAAAAGCAAATTTCGACCTACCAAAGGTTAAAATACAATTTGGTTTAAGGATTGATGTTTGATTATTGACGTCAGCAGTCGTCGATGGCTGCGAGTGTAAGACCGCAAATCCATCTGAAGAGATCGAGTGGTTGCGATCGAAACATGTCATGGTAACCTACCGGCCAGGGTTCGAGCCCCGACCACGGTCAATAATGAAAGATTATCAATAGCAATTTTAATTAATTTTCATGTTGTGAAATTCCCTTCTTCATAAAAATAATTTAATGAGAATTAAATTTGATGAACTTAAGCCAGATTAATCGAGTATTTTTGATAAATTAAAGAATATTTAAACCAAAATAACAAAAACGTTTAAAAAATATGTTTATAAAATAAGTACACAGAAAAAATTATTTTTCCAATTCAAACAAAAAATTTGTAGAATCAAACAATTTTTTGTCTGAAATCGGTCCTATAAACAAATTCGCATATTCAAACAATTTATTTGCATTTTGTTTATTTAAAAAAAAACACTGATTTTTTCAAACAAATAATTTAACTGAATCAAACAAAAAGTTTACTGAAATTCATATACTAAATTTCAAAATCAAAAAAAAAAACAGGTTTTTGCACAAGCAATGATGCGCACACAAGCAGGCACTGTATTAGAAGATGATGGCAGAGAGAGCAGAGCGGCCGGCTGGCTTTGAGACACATTTTTTTGTTGGAATAATTTTTGAACGAAGTTCTTTTTTTATACACACAATGTTTTTCGTCATCACTCACTGTTGCTGTATCCTTTCCTTTGCTAATGAAGAAGAAATGTAACCCAAAAACGGCGACAGACCGACTCGATATGTTTTTCGTCATCATTATATTTTTGTATTTGATGTATTTAAGCAAACAGTTTGAAAAAATTGAATACGGGATTTTGGTTTTTTTAACCAACTTTGAAACCATCCAAAAATTTATTTTGTTTCTTATAATGTTGTTGTTGTTTCTGTTGTTTAAAAAGAGTGAAACGTTTTTTTACCTGCTATTTTTTTTTACTTCAAACCTCTTCATCTTTCTTACTGTTGTACTTTTTTAAAGTGTCCAAAAATAGACTGTATGTGTTTTTTGTTGTAGTTCTTATATTTCACATTAGGAAGTGTTGCTTACGATCAAATAAAAAAATGCAAAAAGACGACAACATTAAAAAGCGTTAAATATTTCATACATAATTATGAAAACTTGAAACCAATAACACGTGTATTATATTTTTGAATGGTTGTCAACATTTTTGTTGGTTAAATAAAAATCAAACAAAAATTTTAATTGAATCAGTAAAAAAATTTGTAGAAATTAAAAAAATTTTCAAACAAGCGTTTGTTTGAAAATAATTCGGCAATAATTTTTTCTGTGTAATTAAATTTCTTAGCGAATAATCGGTTATTCGAACGCTTAATCAAAATTTTAACATAGTTGACAAAAAATCACATATTTAATCGAATAATCGCACAGTGTTTTTATAAATAAAAATTGAATAGTTAAAAAAAATAAATTGATTATTTTAATCAAATCGTCCCCTAACCGCGAATATAACGTAAGCGCCAAAAATCAAATTTTACAGGAGAGAACTTTTTTATTTTATTTCATATAAATTTTGTATGAAATTTGTCGCTTACATTAAAATTATTTTTGCTATAAAATCGTAACGGTACCTTATGTGACCATGACATTTAAGGAGATAATGCAAGTGTTGCCAATAAAGTCATTTATTAAAAAAAAACGAAAATTTAAAATCATGTCGCTTACGTTATTTTCGCGGTTAGGGCTCGAAATAGTTAACGAGTAGTCGGTTTTGAATAAAAATGAAATCAAATATTTTAAGCTGTTTGACCTTTGAATAAAAATTTAAACGAATAATTGTACCTATTTTGCTAAAACGCTTTATAGATAATAGACTAATTTTATTTTAAATTTAATTTTTTTCTACGATTAATCAAATATTTTAACATGCTTGATGTTTAACGAATAATCGTATAATTTTTTGCGATTAATCATAACTTCTTTCAAAATAATTTAATTTTTTTTTTTTGGCTTTAATGGAATGTGCTAAAAACATAATTATATTTAATCAACGAATAACTCCAAACTTTCAACGAGTAATCGTTAGAAGGCTGTAGTATATGAACAACTTCCTTTCTTATTACTTTATGAATTATGTCTGTTCTTTGCCCTTGTTTTTAGAGATATTATACAATATATTTGTTTAAAAAAATCTCATAAATTATTTGCTAATCTAGCCATTAATGCCTCGTAACCTGCCTTCTTGTCCTTCAGTCTGTCTGCGTGTCTTTATCTGGCTTTAGTGAATATCTTTTTTCCTCCCCCAACATGAAATTTGTATTTCAATTATTTACAATAAAGAACTATCTGCAAGTATGTATGTATGTGTGTTCAAAATAATAATATAACATAATTTATGTTTAATGTTTGTTTAACAATTTATTGCTTTCAAAATGTAAGCGAATATTTTTCTAGGAAAAAAGGAAAAGAAAAAATCGTTTAAAGGAAGTTTAAGAAAAAATATTTTGCTCACAAATGTTTGAACTTCAATGGTGGCAAATAAGTTAAAATGAAATAAAGGCTTCAAGTCAATAGAACGGATAAGTTAAATTTTAAAGTATTTTATCTAACAATAATCGGTATGTAGGAAATAAATAATATTTCTATCGTATAATCGAATATTCGAAATTTTATATTTATTAAAATTAATAAAATAGTTTTAATTTAAAAATATTTTATAAAATTTATCGAATAAAATATTCGAATAATCGAATGAATTATTCGAATCATCAAGTATTTTATTCTAGTAATTTATACAAATCTTAAATTTTTTGTATTATCTTAAATAAACTTAATAGGTTATGAAATATTTACAAATTTTATTTAAATTAAAGTCGACAACGAAGAATCGAATATTTTTATTCGAATAAAAATGTTGCCATCGTAAAATGATGAAAAAAATCACAATAAAATAAGTTATTCGAATAATCAAGTATTTTACTCGAGTAATTAATACAAATATTTATTTGTTTGTATTATTTTAAATCAGTGTTCGAAAATAAACACTAAATATCGTTTTTTAATGTTCGGTTCGGTAGATTTGTGGAAAACACAAACGCTAATAGTGTTTGTGTAGAAAATCATTAAAAAAAATAACATTTCCCTGTTAGTCATCTTTCGAACACAAAAATATTACTGTTTTTATCAAACTCAACAAAAGATGTGAACATTTAATTCCGTTCGGTTTTTTTTTTTTTTGAAAATCGACAAACTTCAATGTGTTCGGTTCGGCTCGTTAATGATCGTCCCTTTTGGCTGGTAAAAACAAACATTTTTACAAAAACAAAATACACACACGAAAAAAATATTATAGAACAGTGATAACCAAGCCCCGAACGCACGCACACAAAGATATTATGTACTTGTATGCGGTCGCAGAGACTGATGATAGTCTGATGTTTTGAAACGAACAAATTTGTTGTATACATGTGAATTGCCGACCGTGTCTGTGTGAAAAATACGATTATTGACTGACTCGCGAGCCTATGGAGTGGTTATCACTGTTATAGAACATTGAAATATAATGTTTGTCTACAGTATCACTACAATTGTTCTGTTTTTAAACGAAGAACCGAACATTATATAATGTTCGGTTCTTTCTTGAAAATAGTTACGAACGGTATTAAGGGTTGTATATGTCTACACAATCACTAAAAAAATATATATCGTTCCTGGGTGTGTGAGCCGAACGTTAAATAATGAACTGTTTATTTTCGAACACTGTTTTAAATACACTTAACAGATTATAATACATTTACAAATTTTATTTAAATTAAAGTCTACAACAAAGAATCGAATATTTTTATTCGAATAAAAAATTTTTGTTAAAATCATAATAAATAATATTTGACAAAATTCAAAGATTTTATCAAAGTTATTTTTGGAAATACAAAATTTATCATTAAAAGATTTTTGTATGACGTGCTAAATTCCCAATGTTTTTTATATTTGATGGTGGTGCTTTAGACCACTTAATTAAACGAACAATGTACTATTTTAATCGAATAATAGATTAATCCAAAATTTATTTATTCATATGCTTTGATTTTTATTTAAAAATATGAAGAAAACCAAATGTTTAAAATTTTTCTCAATATGAACCACTGACTTTAGGCCCCTATTACGGTTTACAACTCAACTTAGTTGAGTTGTAATAAAGACAACTGGTTGTGATCAGTTGTAATTTTTCTTATGTTTTTCACCGCAATTAAGCAAAGTTGTAAACCATAACACAAAAATTAAGATATTAGGGGCCTTATTTAAAGCAAAATTTGGCTATAAGTTGATTTTGAGAAGTAGACTTGCCAATTGTCGTGCAATTTGACCCCTCCTGATTATTTCCTGTGGGACTAAGTGAAGTAGTCACTGGCTTATGCTGACAAACCAGCAGCAATTGACGCCTTGGAGGCCAACATTGCTTGTGTTACTCGTGACATACGGCCAGCAGTGAGCCACAATTGGACGTCCGGAATGGGCACGGTGTCCATGTGCGCGAAATTATATACAAATGTAATTTATCAATCTTGCAATTAAAAAAATTTTGTTGGTAAAAATTTTATTTTTACAATTTAAATGTTAAGATTAATTGTAAATTTTTTAACGAATAATCGAATATTTTTAAGTTTTATTTTTTTTTAAGACACAGATAAACTGTATTTTAACAATATTCTATTCCATCGAATAGTTGTACCGAGTATACAAACATTCTTAGCGAATAATCGAGTATTTGTAACGAATAATTAAATATTACGAAGTTATATCGTTTTGTTTAAGATACAGATAAACTGTTATTTAAAAGTCCAATGACTTTAAATCGACTTTTTGTACCGAGTAATCGAATATTCATATCGAACAATCGAATATTTGTAACGAATAATCGGTTATTTTTAATGAATAATTATAAATTTAAAATAATTATATCCATTGTTTGTGCCTTGCTTGCATATTTGATATTTTAAAATTGCTTTATTCCCCTTTAAACACCATTAAAGTTTTCCTTACCCAATAATTACATTCAGAACATGCTCCTGTCTCTTACCTGTAGCTATAAATAAAAAACGAAGACAAGTTTAAGACTTAAAAAAAGGGAATAAAAAAACAAACACAAAAAGCTCTAAATAAACAAGTGGAAAATTGTAAAGGAAGTATAATATTTTATCACTTTACTCGACTGTCTTTGGTTTCATATGTAAACTTCCGTTTGAGGAAGGAATTTCGCTGAGAATGCATGTATGTGTAAGCATTTATTACAGTTTCCTTTACATTATTAAAGTTAAGCATAAATAGAGAAGAGTTTTCTACGTTGTTAAATTCTTTATCAAACAAACATAAATATTATTTATTATTTTATCACATTTTATTATACGAATAACTTACTCGTGCTATTAGAACACAAACATTTTTATGCCAAACAAACTCCTTCTAAGATATTTTTCTTCTTTTCATACTTTTTTCTTGTACTTTGTTTTGCATTTCTGTCTTTTTTATCTTAAGTAAAAGTAAAGAAATGATAAAAGGCGGTCACACATACTTATAGAACAAACAAAAGGACAGACAGTTAAAGGAAAAGAAATTAAAAAAAAAATTGTCTAAACTTTCCAAACATCTGCATTTTGTTTTACAACATGCGAGTGTATTTCCGGTTCACTATCATATACATATGTATGTATGTGTTAATGTGAGTGTATGTTTTTTTAAGGGTGTGTTTGAGTGTTTTAGTATTTATTCAAGTGTAAGTGCTGAGGATGTATGAACAGCTAAATAAACTTAAAGGAAAACAATGTACATATTTAAGTTAAAGCGAAATAAAAGACACCCTAAAAGTATGCTTTAAAAGTGCTATGATTAGTGCAATAAAACAATTTTAGCGAATAATTGGATATTTAAAACGAATAATTGAATTTTTGTAAGTCTGGGTTCAAACTAAATATGAAAGTTTTTTTTTTTGGATATTATGAGTTTATTAGAGAGAGGGGCATGCCATTATTAACTTACTTACCTCCGTCAAATAAACCCAGACTTTCTGAAAGAAAATTTTCATAGTGTGAACTCCGACTAACATATAATAAAGGTTCTTATTTTATTATAAATTCATTCTGATATAAAAATTTTTACGAACTATCGAAAAAAATACGAAAAATCAATAAGGGTCCTCATGATATCGTTTATAAGTCTCGTAATGTGTGCAAACTGTGCATTCTTACGCCCTCGTAAATGAACTGTCAAAAATTGTATGAGAATTCATTTACACAAACTGCTTAAATTTGCCCAACAATTATGACTCGTAAACTTGCGCTCTTCAATTGTGCATTTATACAAACAAATTTTTTTAATGCTTACCGCCGTTTTCAATGAAAACTTCAAGTGTTAATAAATCACAAACAATAAATTCTTGTAATAACATAAGCATATTAGTGTTTTGGCTTTCTTTATGCATGTTTAAAAACAAATTTCATTTATTATTCACAAATTTCAACTTTTTTATTATATTTTTGATTATTTTTTTAATATATTTTTTTATTGACGTTTCAGTTTGAAATGACAGTAATTGTTTAAAATTACACAAAAATTAAAAAGGATCTTCATGAAACGAGTCTCGCAAGTTTACCCATTTGCACAAATGGAAATTTTAAGCGATATCATGAAGACCCTTAATAACAAATTTTTTAATTTATGATGTACGTAGCCTTTATATATTTTTTTTATCCAAAAATCTATTTTAAACGAATATTTAAACAGAATAATCGATTACTTTTAAAAGTAATCTTTTTTTTGACAAACAACTTTTAATATTTGTTAAAAATCATATTGATACATTTGTTTTTATAAAGAATCTTTATTGCCACTCGGAAACAAATGTTTTCCAACGAATAATCTAAAATTTTTAAAGAATTAACGAATACTTTTAACGAATAATTTTATTTTTGACGAGTATGTACTTTTAAAAAGTTTACAAAAATATTTTCTGATAAAAATTTTACGAAGTATAAAGTTTTCAATTTAATTTAATATTCTTTATCAAACAAACGAATATTAGAAGCAAATAATCATAATCGAATATAAACAAGTAAGAGTGCTATATTCGGCTGTGCCGAATCGTATATACCCTTCACCGTTGTGCGAGCAGAATACAGAGCAACTAGAAAAAAACTAAATAATTGTTACATATACATACATATTTACAATAGGTACTTAAAACTTCATTATAAATAAAATTTAAAAAGCGAAAACTGGTAAATATTTTTTTTAAATCGATTTTAGAACATAAAAAAATAAAAATATTAAAAAAAAAGAGGGGCATCACATGGCTAAATCAAGTTCTCTATTTGGAAACTTTGGCACTTGCCGTTCTCCAAATATACAGAAAAAAAGCAATAAAAATACAACAACAAGGGATTTTTGGAAAAAATTAGAGGCAGTCGTGGTTTTTTGGTCATATCTTAGCCATTTGTGGACCGATCTTGCTGAATTTCAATAGCAGAAATGGTGGACTATATCTGACATAAATGTAAAACAACCTAGCCGCTATCATGTCTGGAGTCTCCGGAAAACACATATCAAACGTAAGACGGACAGACGGAAAGACGGACGGACATCGTTAAATCAAGTTCTCTCCTCATAAGGACCCAGAATATATATACTTTATAGGGCCTTAGATCAATTTTCCACCTGAGGTGAAGGGTATAAAAAAAAAATCGTATATATGTTAAACGAATAATCGGATATTAAAACAGATCTACTATTAAAATAGTTAAAACAAAAAAATTGCGTTAATATTGAACTTACCGAGTTTTAACGAATAATCGAATATTTAAGCAATTAACCGAATATTTACAAAAAATAATTGTATAATGTTTTTATGGGTTTACAATAGAATCTCTATATATGATAAATTTTTATTAAAAAAATCCATTATAAACATATATTTTAAAGCGATTAATCGATTACTTTTAACAAATAATCGTACATTCTAAGCGATCAACTATCAGCAATTGTACAAATATATAATAAAGTTCATATATTTAATAAACAATTATCTGTTATTCATAATGAACAGTTTTATACATATATTTTAAATGATTAATCGAATTTTTTTAACGAATAATCGTACTTTTTTTTTAATATAATCGTGTACAATTTTTTGTAATAAGACTGTAAAATTTACTTGAACATTATATATTACTATTAGAGATTTTTTTAAATAAATTCAAACGAATAATCGAATATTTACAGAAACTAATCGTATACAATTTTTATGTATTTACAATAAAGTCTTTATATATGATACATTTTTAATAAAAAATTTATTTTCAACATATATTTTAAAGCGATTAATCGATTTCTTTTAACAAATAATCGTACATTTTTATGGAATAAGTGTAGGTATTTTTTTAAATTTCTAACAAAGAATTTACATTAAATAAACTTCTATCTGAATACCATTTTGAAGAATTTCATGCAAATATTTTAAACGATTAATCGTATATTTTTAACGAATAATCCTATTTTATTATATATAAACGTATAACTTTATTTTGTTTTTAGTATGTTAAATTTATTTGTAATAAGTTAATATTTTTTCTGATAAATATCAAGCGAATATTCGAATAATCAATAATCGAATATGTATTTGAAAATTATCATATAAAATTTGTATGTATTTACGATGTAACTTTTATATGTTAACTTTTTATTGAAAAAAATCCAATTTAGTCAAATATTTTAACACGATTAATCGATTACTTTTAACAATTAATCGTACGTTTTAAACGAACAACTGTTGGTATTTGTAACAATTAAAAGCAAATTTTATATCTTAACAATTAATAGCAAATTTTATATCTTAACAATTAATAGCAAATTTTATATCTTAAAATAAATTTTTATCTAAAAATCATTTAAAACAATTAGATACATACATATATTTTAAACGATTAATCGAATATTTTCAAAATATATTCGTATAATATTTTTCATATTTAGACTGTTAAATTAGCCTGTAATAAATTAAATTTCGAGATTTTTTTATTTAAATTCAAGCGAATAATCGAACAACAAATAATCGAATATTTACAAAAAAAAAAAAAAATTATCGTATAAAAGTTTTATGTATTTACAATAAACTTTTTATATGTAGTTAAATTTTATAAAAAAAAAAAACAAATTTAAACCAATATTTTAAAACGATTTATCAATTTATTTTAAGCGGGCAATTGTTTAAATTAATTATAAAATTTGAACATTAAATAAACTTGAATCTAAAAAGCATATTTAGCAATTTCATATTTTAAACGATTAATCGAATTTTTTTACGAATAATAGTAATTTTTTAAATATATTCGTATTACTTTAGACTGTAAATTTTACATGTAATAAAATTGAAAAAGCGAATAATCGAATAAATTTAACGAATAATCGAATAGCTTTAACAAATAATCGATTGATTTTTTGATTAAGGTAAAAATGTTCATATGTTTATATAACTATAAAAGAATTTTTTTCATTAAAAATTCAATCGGTTAATCGAATAACTTTTACAAATAATTGGTTAATTTGAACGATCAAAAGCTAAAATTTATTGAATTTTTTTTACAAATAATCGATAAATTTTTATAAATATTCGAATAATTTGGTAATTAAAAGTATAAAAAACGCTAATTTTTTCAAATTAACGATAATGGAGCGAGAAAAAAAGCAAAATTAAAAGATAAATTGGTTAGTTTAACGATTTTTCGTTAAAAAATTTAAGATAAAAAGTATTTGAAACCTGAAAAAAATATAATGAAGACAAATGGGGATATTTCTTTGTGTTCTCATCACAAAACGTTTTATTTGTTGTGATTTGTCCATATCTCTTCAATTGTTCTCAATAAAGTGTAGGGGATTCTCTAGTATTTTTGATTACGCCTAAAAGGAAACATTTTTATCGCAACTTTCCCCCTTTAAATGTTTGTGATAAAACTGCCTATTTGTGCAAGAAAAAAATATAATAAAAAATAAATGTTTAAATTTTATTTCTTAACATTATTTTCGTCTTTATATTTATGGCGATTTTTTATTTCTTTTCAAACGAAACGATCAAATGACTTGAAATGAAAAATCGTTTAATATTAAAGAACTTTTATGAGATAATTCAACATTTCATCAATATTTTTATGTACAAATAAATACAAAACAGGAAAACGATAAATTTAAAAAGCCATTTTATTTTTCTTTAGTCAGTAACAAATTGATTTCAGGAAATATTTTCTTAGAAAAAAATAAGAAATCTAAGTTTAATGGCCACATTATTAATATTACAGGAAATTTAACCGCAAATCTTTTAATTCACAAAATAACAAACACTTTCTCATGTGCTCACACAAAGATACTCGGCATATCTCTTGGAAATCTCTTACACACTGTTGTCAACCTCAAAAATGGGTATGTAATTTGTCAATGGGTTTAGAATTTCTTTTATTTAATGTTTGACCATCAATAGTTCAAAAGTGACTTCAATAGAGGTTGTCAAAGTTGCGGGTATAGGAAATTTGTCAAAAGATTTTGATATAATAAAAGCTAAAGCGTATTTCAGGTTAATTTGAAATTACATTTGTGTTTCTAAAACGATTAATCAAATCGTAGATAAATATTTAGCACTTTTCATTATAAAAAACATACTTATTAAATATTTTGTTAACGATTAATCGTTAAACTTAACGATTAATTAAAATATTAAAAATTGTTCTTGCTTCATTTGCTATTTATTTTAATATCCATATTCGATATCCAATTACATATTCTTTAAAATTTTAATTATTTTTACCAATATATGACAATTTATTCGAATATTTTCCACGAATAATCGAAAAATTTTAACGAATAATCAGCTTAATACCATTTATTTGCATGAAATTACATAAATTAAAAATATTTGAATACTATTTAAAAAAATTTTTGAATAATTTTAGCGAATAATCGAATAGTTTTAGTGACTTCTTGGTATCCAATTACATACATACATACATAATCTTAAAAAAAATTGTATTTAATTTTACCAAATTTCATATTTTCGTGCCTTAAACAAGTGCTCGATAAATATAATTAAGCAAAAAATAATAGTTTAACCTAACGATTAATCGAATAAAAAATACGTAGCAATTTGAACAATTACTTGAAATACAATTCTTTATATTCTTGTATTTATTTTTTTTTTTACTGAATTTAATAATTGTATTTTTTTTTTTTTTTTTGAAATTTGTTACGAATAATCGAATAATTTAAACGAATAATTGGATATCAACAATTTATTATTACGCCAAAACTTTTTAATTAAAAAAATATATACACATATATATTTTTACTAAATTTAAATTTGTGTGTTCAAAATACATACGTATTTTATAACGAATATTCGAGTAATCGTTTGATTTATTTCATTTTTACCCACCATGTTATTGCATATTTATATTAATTTAAAGAATTTCCGTTTTCTTTTAAAATTTTTATCAATTTTAAAAATATTTTCTACGAATAATCGAGAATTTTAAAGAATAATCGAGAACTTTAAAGAATAATCGAATACAATCAGTTTAAAATTAAATTTTTAATATTAATTACTTTTTATAAAATACAGGATTTATAATTTAATCGATTATTATAATCGAATATTCGAAAAATGTAAACCATTAATCGTTGAAATTTGTATGGTGATATTAAAATTTCTTTTAAAAAATAAAGTCTTTCCTAAAAAAAATAATGATAACGACTTCTCAATATGACGTGCAATCACTTTAAACGAATAATCGTTTATTTTTTCAATTAGTCGTTAAGCTTTTATTTTAACTTAAGTTATTATTTTTTATTTAATTAAATTTTTTTCATTAGAAAAAAATATGTCATATTTATTCGAATATTTTTAACGAATAAACGAATAATGTTAAGGAATAAGCGAATAGATTTGATTTTTACTGATACAACTTTAGAATATATTTAGGGCAAAACAATTTTTTCTTAAAATTTTTAGTATTTAACTGATTTGCGTGAATTTTTTAGCCGAATAATCGATTAAATCTATGTACCTAATTAAAAAATAATAATTTAATGCAATTTTGTGCATGCAAAATTATTTTTTTTTCAAAATTTTTAATAACTCGAAAATTTGTGTAAATATTTCAGACAATGTGTCGAATAATTTAACGAATAATCGCTTAATTAATCGTTTATTTTTTAACTAAATTAAAAATAAGAGGTTGGTTTTATTACATTTTTAGTTATTTTCATAATTTTAAGAAATATTTTTACGATTAATCGTAACCACTCAATCTTTATTTGAATTTCTTTGTTTTATTTTGTTAAAATTTGTAAAAAATACAGAGATTATTTTTATATTTCTCATGATTTAAGGGAATATTTTCGCCCATTAATCGAAAATATTATGCGATTAATCGCTAAATTTTGAGCACTTTTTAATAATAATAACTTGCGATTTTTTCTGTTTATATTTCTCTTAATTTAAGCGAATATTTCCGCCGATTTATGGAAAATATTCTATTCAGTGTGAATTTTTTTGTAATTTTTTAGTTATTTATGGCGAATTATTAATTATTTTAGACAAAAAATCTTATAAATGTAATATTTATTCGAAAAATTTTGGTTTTATTTTTTAATTTATGCAAAGTTATATTTGATTTTGAATTTTTTTATATATTCAAAAACTATTGTCGATTAATCGAATAACATTTAACGAATAATCGATTAATTGATATTTAATATATTAAAAATTCGCAAAAAAGAATTTTTAACTTAAGTTTTTTCTAAACATTCAACAATTTTAGACGAATCATCGTATAAATTAAACTTTTATTCGAAAAAATTTTATTTTATTTCGTTTAAATTTAAATAAAATCGATTAGCCTTCGATTAACATTAATTTTTACAATTTTAAATGTTTTCTTTTCATATTAAGTTTTTTTTTTACTTTCCCATGAGTTTTACGTGATGAAAGGCGAATAACCGCATAAATTATGGGTCGATTACGGATGGCAACTGAACTGATGTTGAGTTGCCAGCAACAAAACGAGGCAAAGCTGCTCCTGTTAAAATATAAAATAAAAAAATGTTTGTATTTTTTAACATGAGCGTCGTTGCCTGACTTTGCCGCTGGCAACTGAACAGAAGTTGAGTAATCTGTAATCGACACATAAGACGATTGTTCCAATACTCTGTATTTAATATTTCTTTAATTTTTCAAAAAAGAAAAAAATTAGCTAAAATTTAACGCGAATATTTTGTGGTCTCTTTGACACAAAACAACTTAATTTAAATATTTTGTGTATTTGACTGCATGAAAAGTACTTGAAGCCACATCCTTTTTGTCTTTAAATTTACACACTTGTACACGTCCTTACTAACACACACATAATAAAACGTTTAAATTCAAATTAATACTAACAAAAGCATCTGGGTAAGGGCACACACACACACACACGCACACACTCATCCAAAAAAGTAACGGTTGTGTTCATTAAATATCCGAGTGTTTCTGTGGTTGTGTGTGTGTGAGTTTAAGTTAAACATGTGTTTTATTTAAGTGCAGGCATGTGAACAAACAAAACAAAAAAAAAATGGCAACCAAAATGCAGACACACAAACTTACATGCATGCATACACATATACGATTCGAGAGTGTAGCTTTTTGTTTGTGTATGATTACACAATTGCCGTTAAATTGTACATTTTAAATGTAATTATTTTAAAACTTAATTGCAACTGTTGCAGTTGCAACACCAGCAAGGCACTTCCACTTGTTAACTGGAGCAATAATGTTGTCAGGAAATAAATGAAGGCGCTTTAAAACCAAGAAATTTCACAAAATAGTGGAAAAATATAGAAAGATTTAAATTAAGGAATTTTTATAATCCAACAGTCTAAAAGTTGAATCAGTTTATTTGAAACTTTGGCAGGCAGATGGAGTATTTCCTAAATGGAATTAAAGGTTGAATTTTGATTTTGTGCAAAGCCGATTTTTACGTCCACATTTTTTTTTATTTTTTATAAGATTTAAATTCAATATATGAAACTTTGCCTTTAGATATTAGCTAAGTTTAAATAATTAAGCCACGCCCCTTTAAACATATAATAGTTATAACTTTTGATCATTCTGCAAAGAAACTTATTTGATTTATAGGAAATTTTACCAACAAAAGATCGAAATAGAAATCATTGAGACATTCATGTTGGGACTCAATGATATTATGTTGAAGCATCAGAAAAGTACTCTCCAAAAAATCAAACACCTATAAAAAAGTAAACAAGGGTCAACTTTCCAAAAAAACAAGGCTTTGAAACCTAAATCTGAGCAGAGATGACAAACGTTTCAGCAAATGTGCTCTACCGGTTTTTGTTTTCAACAGAGCAAAAATTTCTAGAACTCAACTTCATAGGTATTATTAAACTCTGATAGGTGCGATACCTTAAATGAATTTTAGAGAAAATAAGAAACATGGCAGTTTTTCAAGACAAACGATCAATAATACTTAAAATTTATGTGCAAGAAAACTTAAAAAACTTGTATAAACATAAAGAGTTTAATAAAAGCGGAAAAACTAAGAAAAAAGAAAAGAGTATAAGAGTTTTGCAAAACTTTTATAACAATGAAATGAGGAAATAGACAGAATTTTAGAGGAAAAACTGAGCCTTTTTTATATATCACAGACAAGTGGAATATATTTTCAATGCTAAATAAAACTCTTATACTAATGACATTTTATATGTAACACTTTAAAGTAAGAAACTTTTGCTTTTCAATAACTTTTAAACGATCTCCAATATAGTATTTACTGTATAACAGTTATATTAGTGGTCACAAGCCATAACAGAACAACCTAAATCAACGCGTCAAGCGTTTTCTATCAGTTAAAAATGCTCAATGTATTAAGAAAACCAAAATAGCGAGGGGCTAATACTTTGTAATTGGAAAATCCGACTTTGATAGATCATTAAGTAATTGGCTTAAAAAGTAATGGCAATTTGTCTATTTTTAGGTCGATATAAGGTTTTTATATCCATTATTATTTTTATTTTGTAAGTTTTATTGGAGCAAGATAAGTTAACATGTTGATGTTCTTGTTAAAGTATGCCATTTCAACGATAAGGCTAGGCACTAGGTAATATTACGCTTGACGCGCTGATTTAGGTTGATCTGTTAGCCTGCTTTTTAATTTTTTTTTTTTTTTTTTTTTTGAAGAGCAGTTTTAAATTTTCACCGAAAATCCTTAGTCGCTATTAGATTTTTGAGTGTTAATTGCTGTTCTAGAAAAGATATCAACATGAAAAGTTGTTATCAAATAGATTGAGATACGTTAAACACGATGGTTCTATCTCAATTTAGGCCTGCATGGTTTGTGACCTCTGATATAATAGAAAATTTTAATCATTGATTTTATTAAGCAAATTCAGTGCAATAAACTGTTGAAAAATATTTAAATTTTGTAGCTTATTTTACATGTATAAGAGTTTAGTAAAAGCAGAATTAAGGAAATATATATTAGTATAAGACTAAAAGGAAAACTTAATGTTTACTAAATGTAATAAATTGTTGAAAAATATTGAAAATTTGTAGCCAATTTTACAAGTATAAGATTAAGGAAAAGGCAGCAGAAAGGAAATTTATAAACTTAAAACGGAAAAATAAATGATTATGAAATTTTTCACAAACTACAAGTTTAAGGTATATTATGATATAAAAAGAAACTGAAGAGTTTTTTAATTTCATTAAGTGAAAAGGAAAATACTGTTGTTTAACAACTCTCACCATTTAACGAAATAATTTTCTTATATAAGAGTTTTATAAATCTTGTCTTAAAATCCTCAGTTTACGTAAGAAACGTAATTTACCATTTGAATTTAAGGTTTTTCAAAATCAAATACTCCGGTATAAGAGATTAGAAAAACTCTTATACCTTTAACATTTTAGCAACAAAGACATGGAATTTTATGTAATGAAAAAAAAAATATATATATAAAAAACAAAAACAAAAAAATTTTTTATGTTTATTTCTAAGAGTTTTGAAATATTAAAAAAAAAAACTGTTATAACTATTAAACTAGATGTATAATAAAACTTAAGCTAGCAAAACGAACCAATTTTGGGATAATTTCAATAGATTAATAACTTCGTTATATAGACTGAAATCGTTGGCCCCGCAGCGGAAACATGTTTTTGTTTAAATTCTGATAATCCCGTTTAGCAACAGGCACAAGCTGCCAATATCCCAATAAATCAAAAGTAAGTTCAATTTCTATAACTATTTCATACCGAATTCAATTTTTATTTCTAGCAAATATCTTTGTTAAGTGCAAAAAAAAATCCTTGCAAATATTTAAAAATATCAGCCCAAAATTTCAGGAAATAGTTGTAATAAGTAGGTACTTACATATGTACATACATTTATAAAAGACCTTTAAAAATTCTATTAATCCTACATTAATTAATACATTTAAATCCCCCTCTTCAAATGTTTAAACCAATTAATCCATCCATGAATTTGTTTCTGCATTAAAATTTATGCAAATGCATTTTTGTATTGCAAAAAAAATTATATATGTAAACTGCCTTCGGTTACAAAATCTGTAATTCTCTATTAATAATGTTGCCAAGCTATATTTGTTACTTTGCAACATGGCACCCAGCACCAAAGGCTGGGGCGTTTAACACAAGTAACCAAATGTGAGAATATGGGAAATGAACAGAAACCAACAAACAACATTTGTTTGTGCATATCCCTTAAGTACTTAATGGTATGTTAGTAATTTAATTAATTGTTGTAATTTTAAATTTTAATTTGCCACAAGTGCATTTGTTCTACCAACAAAACCACAAAATAACAATATGACACTTTACACAAAAAAATTGGAGTATGAGGAAGCATATAATAGGAAATAAATGAGATTAAAAGGAGAAAACTAGAATGTTGAATATATTTGAAAATAATAGTTTTAAATTTAAAAGTATAAGAGTTTTACAATACCCGTAAAATACTTTGGAAAGAATGTACAAGTGTTTGGAAATGTCAAAAATTTAGAAACAAAGCGTTAAAAAATAAAAACATAGTATAAGAGCAGAAAATTATTTTATACACGTATAAGAGCTTTTTAAAAAGCAAAAATTAGAAAAAAGCAAAACGGTTAAGGATTATAATATAATTTTGCTTGCAAGCAAAGTCAAATTTTTAATGTATACAAGTTTTAAATAAAACTCTTATACGTATAAATAAAAATGCTTTTACTTCTAGCTCGAGGCCAGTATTGAAAATAAATTTAATTTTAATAGTTTATACATATATGAAAAGGTCGAATAAAAACAACTTGAATTAAAACTCTTATACTTTAGAAATTAAATTTTAACTGCATTAAAAATAAAAATATTGTTTTTAGCAACTATACAACAATTTAAAATTGTTAATTCTAGTTTCATAACAGTCTTTTAAAAGTAAATAAATTCTCTTATACATCCTAAATTACTTATATTTTTAAGTAAATGCAATGGAATTAAATTAAAAAAATTTCAAAATTAAAAGCAAAAATTAGGAAATGCATAATGAAAGCAAAATTTTAATTTGATTTAAATTTTTTACAAATAATAGTCAAGTTTTAAACGTATAAGAGTTTGAAAAATGCTTTTATTTTAAAATTTTTTTTTAAATATAAGTCCAGAACGAAAAAATATTCTTTCTTTTACCAATTATTTACAATTAACAATATAATTTTTCTTTATAACACTTTTATAACACTTGATAAAGGATATCCTTATCGCTGAAAGACTTAAGTTTACAAAAAAAAATTTTCAGTTTTTTTAAAATAAAATATGTATTAATTAAAATATATTTAGAAAATTAACAAAAATAAATCGGTATTAGAGTTTGGAAAAACTTTTAAGCTGATACAATATGCGCAATAAGAACATTAAATGCAATAGTCCCAAATAAATAAAACGCAAAATCTTGCTTTAAGAGAAAAATTTGTTTATTTATGTATAAGAGTTTTGAAATATTTATAATTATGAAATCATTTGTTGCTAAAGTTTTTATATGATATTTAGAACATTTTTGTAAATGAAACAAATGTAGAAGAGTTCAATATACGTATAATGTAAAAAAACTAGATAATTTTATTTATATAAATATATTGTCTATAAAATTTAAGAGTTTATAAAAACTAAAAAATTTCTTTCTTATGATCTTTAACTAAAATTCTTATAAACTTAAGTAATAATAAATTAAAAATAAAAAATGGTTATTTTAAAAGAAAATAGACTAGTGTAGGAGTTAAGCAAAACTATTATACTTATAGAATTTGCTTTAATAAAAATTTCAAATTTATTATTAGGAGAAAATTATTATTACAAACTTTCCTTGAATAACAAAAAAAAATTCGTAGGTATAAAAGTTTTACAATACAAAACAAAACACTTATATAACTTAAAATAATAAAAAAAAATAATAACATCCCGATAATAATAATTAAAAAGCTTATTTTTAATAAAATAAATAAAAACTCGAATGTATAAGAGTTTTGAAATATCAATAGAGCACTATACTTATGGAACTTGGTTTAAATTTAAAGTTAATTATTATCAGAAAATCATTATTTCAATCTTTTCGTGAATAACAAAAAATAAAATCAGTAGGTATAAGAGTTTTAAGATATCAAAACAAAACTATTTTTGTGCCGAAAATAATAATTAAAAAACTTTTTTTTAATAAAATTAAAAAAACTCGAATGTATAAGAGTTTTGAAATCTTAAAGCTTTTGAAAAAATAAAATCATAATTTACTAAAAAAAAATACCTCAATAACTTTTTTTTATAAAATTAATAAAAATTCGTATGTATAAGAGATTTGAAATATCAATTACATTTGTAAAAGCAAAATTATTTTTAAAATGTAATAGAAATGTATGTAAAATAAAAAACGTTTTTTCCAACTGTTATACGAGTGTATTTGTATTATATGCTTATTTTAAAATAGTATAGAAATATTGCTTTTAAGCTATTAAGAATACATATTAAAGTGATGGCAAAATTTTCTTGTGTGCTACAGTTAAATAATATTTTTCCTTAAGCTTCAGTTTGCATTAAGCTTTAAATTCCCTAATTTTTCATATCACATGTGCATAAGTATATAAACCTTTTTAAACAATAATGTATAACATTATTTTTATGTGAACTCTGACTATAAAAATCCTTTCTGTAGTAAAACAAAAGAAGAAAAAAAATACAACACAATTCAAAAATGTTTTATGTGTTTAAGCCTGTAAATTATTTAAATAATTTATATAAACTTTATTTAATGACAGTTTTGGGTTTCACCAACGGATTTCCCTTATATTTTGTTTGTTATTTCATATGTTTTAATATTAATAAAGCTTACCTAAAAGTATGCAATATTATTTCCGTAGCCTGGAAGTATGCTTTCAATATTTAATATTTAAGTATACTCATTTATAATGTTGTTGTGCTATTGTGTTGCTGTATGAAACAATTTTTTTTATGTTTATTCATTTGCATTTGCTTTAAGACCCCAGCATCTGCTTTATCATCTTTAAGGTTGTCTCCAGCAGCCCTGGCATCTTCTACGAAAAACACTTACTTGCTTGACATCAAATCAATTATTCATTACCATCGATTAACTTTGTTTCTTCTTTTATTATTTTTCCCTCTCTTTCTCTCTCCGCTGCAACCTATTTATATAATAGAACTTGTTGTATAAGTTTTTCAGTAAATGTTGAATTGGTCTGAAAACAAATCTTGGTCTGTATGCTACTACACGTTTAAGGTAAAATGTTTTAAGGAAATTACAAGTTTCATAAAGTTTTTTCTACAGTTTTAGGAAAGTTTTGTTTTGGTTTGTTTTTACAACCAGCAAAATACAATTATGCTCTTTGTCTAAACTCAAAATTTTATTCACAATATGATTTTTTAACATTTATAAATTAATGCTTGTGCTTGTAGAAGAAAAAACAAAAAGAGGGAAGTTTACTCGTTAAAAAAAATTAGTTAAATGAACTTTTTATTTTCACAATTTCTAGGAATTTAATAATCCCAAATCAGTAACTTAACAACTTCATAAAGAAAAACTCTTGTAATCCAGAAATAAATCAAAAGAAATTGACATTCTTAAAATAAATTCCCAAAAAATTTCCTAGAACATTCATTTCATAAACCTAAAATATTTTTTATGAATGAGGTCTTAAGTATAACAGTTCTAAAATAATTAAATTTTTAAAATCAGGTTTATATTTAAATAAAATTATTACAGTTATGTATGGCTATTTCCAAAAATAACGTCAACCACAAAAAATGAAAAAAAAAAATTTTCTTTTCAAGATTTATTTAGAGAATTGCTTATATTTTTTTAATATATGCGTATAAATTAATTGATTCGAAAAAAAAGATAAATGGTAAACGAAGTACTACAACTTTAAGCACATACTTGTGTATATTAGAAAATATGCATTTGGAACAATAATACTCTAATCTAAGGCATATTTATGATCTGAAAAACATTTTTTATTAAGTTTCTTATATAAAGGATTATAAATAGAAACATAAAAAAATTTTAAATCATGGTGGAAAAATTGTCCCGTTTACAATTTCTTTAACAATTTATTTAAAAAAAATGTAATTCATATTTTATTTTGAAATCGAAACCATTTTTAGGGCACATTAGTACGCAACATTTTAAAATGAATCCCAATAAAATATTGTGTCAGGTTTCGCAGAAATCACTGTTTAAACGGTTACCCCTTAAAACCCACTTCCGTTTTTTGTCCCGTTTACAATCACTGGTTTTTTGCAATTATCTCGGAAACCACGACAGTAAGCGAAAAATTTCATTTGCGGAAATTAAAGAGCTAATTGAGAGTTAAAAGAATCATTAATTTAAAAAATGAAAATCAGGTTGTTTTTTACAGTTTTGTCAATATAAACGTGTGCGAATGTTCCGTTTACAATCTTGGAAGTGCCCATATTATAAAAAATCCTCAGAAAAAGATAAACTTTACAAAAGAGAAATTTGCCAAAACATATAGATTTTATAAGTATAATGCTATGTTCATACGACGATATAAACCAATGGTTTCGCTCTCTGAAACTAGATTGCCAAACATGCTGTTCATACGATTCATTCTTATTTCATTTTGAAATTTTTTTTGTGTTGTTAGTGTGATTTTTTTTTTTTTAAAGATGAAAAAGTAAATAAAACTTAAAAATATATTATTTAATACTTTTAGGGCCATTATTATAACTTGGCGTTAGCTGCTATCCGACAGTTAACAGACGCTTTTTGACAGATAACACATTATTATCTGTCAATTTAATCTTAACTTTAGCTAACTTCACTTGCACAAGCAATGACGCGCACACAAGTAAGCACTGTATGAGAAGATGATGGCAGAGCAGAGCAGAGCCGCCGCGGCTGGCTTTGAGACACATTTTTTTTGTTGGAATAATTTTTGAACGAAGTCTTATTTATATACACAACACAATGTTTTTCTTTATCACTCTCTGTTGCTGTATCCTTTCCTTTGCTAACCTAGGGTTTACACTTGCAAGTGCAAGTGCGAAAAACTCAATACACTTTCACATTTTTACTAACACCTTCGCATTTTTCGAACTTGCAGCCCAACTTGCAAGAGAATTAGCTTGCAAGTAAATTTTTGACACTTGCAGCAAGTAAAATGACAAATGAAGAAACAGTGTTACCATGGATGGCTTTTGTATAAATTTTCTAGTACTTAGTAATATAAAAGTTATGTTTATAGCGGATTTTCTGTGTATTTATAAAAAATAACACGTAAAAAAGAGAACAACTTACAACAACCCATCTCAATGGTAATTTTATCATATATTTCAATTATTTTGAAAAAAAAAATTGTTAATCAAAATATTTTCTCAGTAATATTATGAAATCGGCACTACGGCAATACTGGAGACAGATATTTTATAAAATAAACATAATTTTTTCATCAAGATGGACCACAAATTAAATAAAGAAGGAATTATTAAATTTATTTTGTTATAACTTGTTAATATTTTTAACATGGTAATGCTGTTAAACCGAAAAACAAAGTTTTTTTTTCGCTTCGAGAACATTTGAAAAATGAACTTACAACTGACTGTGTAAACACTCAAGCTACTTGCAAGACTTTCGGCTTTTTCTTCGACTTTTTCGTTGATAATACGTATTTATATACTACTTGCAGGTAATTAAAGTAAAGTAAAGGCAGGGTAAAGAAGAAATGTAACCAAAAACGGCAGCAGACCGTCTCGTCATCATTCTATTTTTGTATTTGATGTATTTAACCAAACAGTTTTAAAAAATTGAATACGGGATTTGGTTTCTTATAATGTTGTTTCTGCTATTGTTTTTCCTATAGTTGCACTTTTTTAAAGCGTCCAAAAATAGACTGTGTGTGTTTTTTGTTGTTGTTCTTTTATTTCACATAAAGAAGTGTTGCTTACGATCAAATAAAAAAATGCAAAAAGACTACAACATTAAAGAGCGTTAAATATTTCATACAAAATTATGAAAATTTGACACCAATAACGCGTTTATTATATTTTTGAAGAGTTGTCCACATTTTTGTTGGTTAAATAAAAATCAAACAAAAATATTGTTTAAATCAGTAAAAAAATTTATAGAAATTAAAAAAATTTTCAAACAAGCGTTTGTTTGAAAATAATTCGGCCATCATTTTTTCTGTGTACAACAACAGTCCATGAAAATTCAATAAATGAGAGTTTTATAGAAGCTGTCTTAAGCTCTTATAACCATAAATTCACACAAATAATTTCAAAAATATTTTGAAATGAATAATGACAACAAGTTTTCAATAACTCTTACAGTAGTTTTTAAGTATAAAAGTTTATTAAACCTCTTATACTCTTGTCTTTAACTCTTTCAGCCACACTTTTATATATGCAACTTGATAACTAAAAAATGCACAATTTTGCATTATTTACAGATTATTTATTATAAAAATGTTGATAATTTTGTTAAATAAGGTGGTTAGTTTACTTACCACCATGACGGTTGGCATAAAAATTAATTTTTGCTTAAAATCCGAAAAAACATGTTTTATTTGTTCGGATGCATAGAGGAACTCCGCTGGTGCTGCATTGCCATACAGAACGCACTGGTCATCATTTTTCTTAACAGAGCAAATAACCTATGGCTGTTTTTTTAACTTGGGGAAAGACCGGTTTAAAAACAAAAGCTTACACATTTAAAAAAATTTATAAATGTTAAATTTCAAAATTTATGCCTCAAAATTTCGCATAAATCTATCATCGATAATCCTAAAAAATGTAATTATTAGGCTCTTGAAAAGGTGGTTAGATAACTAACCACCAAACCTGAAAGAGTTAAAAAAAACCATACTTTAATTTATTTCACAGTTCAATTAAATTCGAAATCGCAATTGTTATAAAAAGGTAAGTGCTGTTTTTATAACAGTTTTATATTAGTAAAAAAATTAGCTTGCATGTGTGTAACAGTTAGTTCAAAGAAATGCATAAAGCTATTTAATTAAAAATCTTACTTAGAAGACAAAAAGAAATACTAAAACAAAAATTAAGCTTGTAAAAGAGTTTTTTAAAAACATTTATATCCTTAAACTATCTAATATGATTACGGAAAATAAATTTACAGCCGATTTGACTATATTTCACTATCTAGGATTCTTAGCATTACTTCCCTTTTCCCTTCTCAGCCTTCTCTTCTTTGCAAATTTTAGGTATAACATTACAATTGTTCCCAAATAGTATTTTTTGTTGCATCTTTTCCTGTCCATGATTTGCTAATTTTATTTTCATGCTGCTGTTGTTGCTGGTATTTCACACGTGCGCTATTTCCCGTAAAACAAAATCTCCAATATTTACCCAAAAACACACACACACACTCATATTTATATTTGCAAATGTATTTATTTGAACAAATACTGAAATGTTTTTTTTATATCAATTCGTTAGTTTTATCTCAGTATCGGTTTAAAACAAAAATCTAAACTAAAATAATATAGATCTGACCATTTTATCCAATAGAACAAAGCATTGTTTGTATCGTGTTGCTCATGCTGATATTGAAGCTGCTGATTCAATAAAGAACAATTGAGATATTTGCTATTGTTTTCCTGCTGCTAGTGTTGGTCGTTAGTGTTGCTAAACAACAAAAGTGGGTTGGTGAAATGGCTGTTTTGAAACACATTCCCCCCAACAAGTTTTAGGAGGAGTAAAATAAATGTTTGGTAAAAGGTTTTATGAAAAGTGGTGTACAGAGTTTAAATGGTCTAGTCAAGATTCTTAAGCTCAAATTAGACGTGACATAAACGTAATGCAACAGTATGGTATGTTTATGTCGTTTTGGTAATACAGTGGCTATGGTAATACCAAAACAACGTAAACATACCATACAAACCAATTCAATTTTGGTTTCTAAATTCGCCGTTACGGCTGTGGCATTATGTTTATGTCACTTCTAATTTGAGATTTAATTAGAATTTAGTCAAGACTCTTACTTAGAGTCTAGTCAAGACTCTAACCTAGAGTCCAGTCAAGATTCTAACCTAGAGTCTAGTCACGTTTAAGGTCTTGTCTAGTCAGGACTTTAAGCTAGAGTCTTGTCTTTTCTTTCAATATGTAGGTAAAAATCTTGTTAAGGATATCCGAATTGGGTGCCCCGGTAGGCTTGCTGGTAGCAAGCTAGTCTCTCTGTACGGGCGATGCAGGTTTGATACCCACCAGAGACTCTGGTCTCTTGCCGACAAGCGTAGAGCTTCGCGGGATTAGCTTAAGGAAAAATATTTATTCTGTATAGGACAATGACGGATTCTTAGGGCCATTATTACAACTTACAAATAGTTATTTTTAGGATGCTATCTGACAGATAAATAGTTTTTGGTTATTACAAGTTAACATTAACCTAAAAAGTGACTGATAAGCTAACATCAGGCTTGTCCTCATGGTAACTTTACAAGTGAACTTTAAGAACTTGAAGATGCCATATTTTCTGCTGAAGATATGGTAACTTCAATGACAGTTCTATGTCAAATTAAATTATTTAAACTTTTAAAATTAAAAAAAATGGACAACAGACAGCGTTTATCTTTTACAATTTTAAATAAAAACCGAAATAAAGCATAAGATATAAACTTTTGTTTTCAATTAAAAAATTAAACAAAACTAAGTCGTTGCCACTACGTATTTTAAACAACCAAAAGTAGTCGGTATATACTGCAATGTTGCCACAGTATATAAATTACATTTTTTATTTTATCGGACAGTTGTAATAATGGAAAAAACTTATTGGTCACTTTATCGTTCAAGATAGCTATTGTTCACGTTAACTATCAGCAACTTTATCATTAGGTTGTAATAATGGCCCTTAGTGTCTAAAACATCTCCTGTCACCAGCGTTGCCATTTGTCAAGATTTCCCTTTTTTTGCAAGTTTTTTGAGATGCCAAAAAGTTTTTAATTTATTTAAAGTTTTTTCAAGTTTTTTATAAACATATAAAGTTTTTCAAGTTTTTAGTATGTAAGTTTTAAAAAAATAGATGTAAACAATAATACCTACCTTAAAAATTCCAAATATATTTATTTAGGTGCTGAAGTAATTTCAGCACTAGCTTCATATAAACTATCTAAAGATGATGAAACAGAGTTAAGAGTTCATTGTTTAAAGTTTAATGTTGAACTTTGCAATGGATTGTTAAAAACGTTCGATTTTGATAAGAATCTTTTAATGTAATAAAAGGTTACCAAAAAAGTATTGCTCAATTATATATATTGTTACGAAAGTTAAATTATCTAAGAATTATTTATAGTTATAGTTATAAGTTATCTTGTAAGTTATAGTTTTATGTTACTTAAAATTGTTATGTATAATTTTCAACACAACTGTTATTTTAAAATAATTCCTATATACATTTCCCAGTCATTTCTAGAAATGGTTGTAGAACATAATAAATAGTTTTTACGGGAAGGTTCAGGAAAAATCTAGAAATAATTATGATATATAAAAAGGGGTGACTCATGTAAAATTAGTTTAGTTTGTTTTGTGAAACGGTTCTGTTCGTGAACAAAATAATAAAGTTTGTAAAGTTGAATAAGTGTGTGTACTTAATTTTATTTGCAATTAAAAGAACTCAACGGTTTTTTATAAAGGGAGTAAACCGAACGCGTTTATTAAAGGAAAAACGTAACAATTGGTGTCAGAAGTGAAATTGCAATAAAAAAAAATAATAAACAAAGGATAAAAAAATAAAAAACAAACAACAATGAAATTCGATGAGCTTAAAGTTGAACAGCTCATGAAGGAGTTGAGCAAGTTGGATCTGCATACTGCAGGAAATAAAGATGAGCTGCAGAAAAGATTAATTGATGAATTTAAGCGACGCAATATTGACAACGCAACTTATGAATTTGAAGAAAAAGAAGAAATAGAAGTTGCTACCCGTGCAGTAACAAGCAACATGGATCTTGGTACAATGTTTGCTGCTATGATGGAGAAAATGGAAAAAATGTCGGCAGAACTTCTAGAAAAATTGAAGAGAGTTCTGGAAAAATGGAGGAAAATATGGAGAGAATGGTAAAAGAAAACTCGGCTGAAACTTCTAGAAAAATGGAAGAAAACTCAAGCACCATTTTAGCCGAAATTCAACAAAATTCAAGATTGACAAATGAAAAACTTGAGAAGCTTCAAGGGATTTCTACTGCTATAAATGAAAGAGTAGACGATATGGAGATAGAATTCAACCAGAAGCTGTTTGATGTTAAGACACAAGTCACTGATGTAAAAACTCAAGTCGCGGATGTAAAAACACAAGTCACTGTTTTTGATGGAAAACTACATCATTTGGAAGAAAAAGTAAATAGTCGTCAGTGCCAAGAGGGAGTGGTGCGAGTTTTTCCAGAAGTCTCGAATAGAATAAGAGCTCCAAGTTTTGACGGCAGCTCACCATTGAATGTGTTTAAGTTCCAGTTTGACACAGTTGCCAACAAAAATGCATGGAACAATGAAGAAAAAGCCATAGAGCTGATTCTGGCTTTAAAAGGAACTGCGGCTGAAATTCTAGAAAGTGTACCAGTAAGTTGCAGAAATAATTATGATGACATTATGGTAGCACTGCAACGCAAGTATGGTGGTGAACATAGAAAAGAAATATTCAGAATGGAATTACGGGGTAGAGTACAAAAGCCAAACGAGACGCTACAGGATTTCGCATTAGAGATTGAGCGCTTGGTGCAGCTTACTTATCCAGGCGAAAGTCATCCATTGCTAGATAATTTTAAGACCGAGGCATTTGTTAACGGTATACGGGATGCTGATGTGAAGCTAGCGGTATGTGCATCACAGAAGCCATAATTTGCAGAAACAGTATCATTTGCCCTAGCACAAGAAACCGCAAGGATAATTTCAAGGCCGCAAGCGTTTATGGTGCGAAAACTTGATTTTGCTGGTGAAGAAGAAAGAGATATTTTAAAGGAAATGAGAAGCATGAAGGAGGCAGTTTTGTAAGCTTTAAGCGAGAAACAAGGTAAAAACAAAGCAAAATGCTATAATTGCGGTAAGATTGGCCATATTCAGCGAAACTGCAAAGCACCCAAACAACGATCAAGATCTGCTACGCCGCAAAGGGACAAACTAAGAGCAAGTCAACAACCATCGCGGGAGCCACCGCTAAAGCTGAGAAGAGCTAGCAGTGCAGAGGAAACTGAAGGTCCCACGATAAATTTAGTAGTGAAAACGAGTAACAGAAATATTACGACCTGTGGGTACATAAATGGTGAAATTCGCATTTTGACTATCGACACTGGTGCAGGACATTCCATTATAAGAGCTGATTTGATAAAGCGAACTGTCGAGCCGCTAAGTGGTTTAAACTTGCGAACAGCTACGGGAGAGCCTGTTATTGTCTATGGCAAAGCAAGAGTGGAAATAAGAATGGCCGATATGATCGTTTTTGATGAATTTATTGTGGCTGAAATTATGGACGAGGTCATTATTGGAGCAGATTTTATGATTCGTCAAGGCATCAGTCTAGATATGGGACGACAAATTATGAATTGGTATGGTCTAGAAATACCCCTTAACGTTGGGAATGGAAGTGAAGCTCTTGTAAGACAGCTAGTCACTAGTGATCATAAGAAATTTTCATCCCAAAGAGACGATGAAAAACGTGGGAAAGCGAGCACATATTCAAGACGGCCCAGTAAACATAAAAGCAAGCACTGTACAGAGTCTAACAACAAGAAACGCATAAATGAGATTCGCTAATTACATGTGGAACCCAGCGAAAACTGGTCAACGGCGCAGAAAAGTGACCCTATATTAGCACAAATTATGAAGGCTAAGAAAAAAGGTGAAAAGCCGACTCATGAAGAAATTAGATTGGAGGGTCCACTAATGAAGGCGTATTGGGCGCAGTGGAGTAGTCTGCGGATGGTAAATGGCTGCCTATACCGTACATGGGAAAGTACTGATGGCAAAACAGTTAAAAACCTTGTTGTAGTACCGTCTTTTAAAGTATGTGGAGTTGTGAGGAAATTCCACGAAGGTACTGGTGGTGGGCATCTTGGCGTTACGAAAACCATAAAGAAGTTAAAAGCAAGCTACTATTGGGTCGGTTGCAAGCAAGCCGTGATTGATTGCGTAATTAAATGCCCACAGTGCGTTGAAGACAGCGGCTTAATTGGAAAAAGTAGAAATCCGGTCCAGCAATACAACTTTGGTGAACTATCTGTACCAGCGAATAATAATGACTCTACCCAAGAGCAGAAAAACAAGTTAAGACGAAGGCGTGTTAATTTATCAGATGACCAGATGAAAGCCAAACACAATGGAGTGGCAAATTCGGAAGGCTTCAAAGAAGGCCAGCTGGTTGAACTTTTTAATCCACAATGGAAAGGATTATCTCACAAGGTGCAGACTCATTGGGATGAACCGTATACAGAAATAAAGAAACTGAATGACGTGGTGTACCGAATCCAGAAATATACGAGCCTAAGATCAAAAATGAAAGTGGTACATCTAGAACGACTAGCCCATTATGGAAAAGGAGAATATGAGCCTATTCGGGACGAACAGGCTTAAGTGGAGGGCAGTGTTACGAAAGTTAAATTATCTAAGAATTATTTATAGTTATAGTTATAAGTTATCCTGTAAGTTATAGTTTTATGTTACTTAAAATTGTTATGTATAATTTTCAACACAACTGTTATTTTAAAATAATTCCTATATAAATTTCCCAGTCATTTCTAGAAATGGTTATATAACATAATAAATAGTTTTTACGGGAAGGTTCAGGAAAAATCTAGAAATAATTATTAAATATAAAAAGGGGTGACTCATGTAAAATTAGTTTAGTTTGTTTTGTGAAACGGTTCTGTTCGTAACTAACAATTGTGAACAAAATAATAAAGTTTGTAAAGTTGAATAAGTGTGTGTACTTAATTTTATTTGCAATTAAAAGAACTCAACGGTTTATTATAAAGGGAGTAAACCGAACGCGTTTATTAAAGGAAAAACGTAACAATATATATAATTTCCTTTAACTCCGGGTGGAGCGTAAGGCCACAGGGCAGGGCTGCTGCCTTAATTTGTTTTTGTTTTCTAGTCTATTAGGCTTCCATACGAACCCAAGACTGTATTTTGTCATTAGATATTTCCCTCTAAAAACGGGTGATTATGGATATACCGCCTTTGATCGGTCGACATTAAGATGTCTTGTAGCCATTGGGCTACATGTCTGGTCGCCTTCTCACTTTGATTTTTCCGAACATAATTAACAAAAAGAGCAAAATATTGAGAACTTTTGGGAGAATGTATTTTAAATAAGATGTTGTTATAAGTCCGTAGTTTTTCATATTGAAAACAATAAGTTTATTCAATTTGTCGTTACCAATTTCTACAGAAAATGTAGAGCATATTTCCTCAAAAATTAATTTAAGCAAAAAAAGTGCTAGAAACAAATTAGAAATACAAACTTTGTGTGGTATTTTACGAACAAAAGACTTTTTGAAACAAATAACAGTGATTGCTAGAATTTTAAGCAATCAAAAGAAATATTGAATTTTTTTTATATCTGTAAATAAAATAAATTCCTAATACATTTTGGTATATTCTTTTAAAAATTTGGCACTTTTGAATAAAAAAGTTTTTTCTTGCGAAAACAAGTTTTTTTTCCGAGATAGCAAGATTTTTTTTAAAAATATATGGTAACACTGCCTGTCACATACCTGTAGTCAACGGAACTTTCTGATACAATGATTCTATAAAGGGCAGGGTAGACTTATTAAGTTCGTACTTCTTTATTCTCAGCAGTTTTTTACGCCTTTATATTAATTTGTGTAGCTGAATATGGTCCAGTACAGTGATGTTAACTTTTACTTTTTCATTACCTTGCGGACCTCTTAAAATTACCTTTTTTGAGAAGAAATTACCGTACGCAAATATGTTTTTTATCAAAACATTAATATGCTGTTTCCAAATGACAGGCGATTGATTGAGTAGTAAAATTTATATTAAAAGCAATAGGTCCATCTCCTGTTAAATGTGTTTTTAGAAAAATTTCAATGGAAAGTTTTGTGTTAAAATACATTTTCAACAATAATTTTATTTTTTATGTATAAGGAAGTAAAATAATTTTGAATAAAATAGGTTCATATATGGGTAAATCCAAATGACAGCCGTACGCATCAAAAATGCAATAACATTTTAAACAACAAATATTTTTACGTTCTCTTAACCCTTAAAATATAGCACTAAGAAAGTACTGTTATCTGTGCTAAAGTTTATGGAGAGCGTGATTTTAGGTCAAAGATAATGACAAAAGAAGTAGCGGTTCGAACGTAAAAAAAATTGAAGTAGTTTTTGTGGCCATGTATAAAAAAGCGTAATTCAGCGAAACCTGGCACAATTTTTTAGTCAAACTACTTTGAGAATTTTACGAAGCAATGTAACATTAAAATGTCTTTGGTTTGATTCAAAAATCTTCTGTATTTTCTTTTTTTTAAGCCAAAATCTGGGTCGATACGTGGCATTTTGAACGTGAAATTCCATAATAATTGAACTGAATAATGATTAAAACAAAATAAAAATTTACCGTTAATCCGAATAGCATATTGCTCTTTGAACTCTTCCTTAGATTACAGACCATGTATGAAATTTATTTTGGAATAATTTTTATCAAATATAACCTCTTTTCAGGAAGATAATACCCAGTAAAAAATTTTAAGGTTTTCGGAAGCAAGAAAAGTACAAGAGCGCTGATATATGCGCTGGCTATTACATACTACTTAGAAGTAACAGGGAAGCGAAAACCATTGAAGTAAATTTTTAATATAAGTAAATGAAAATTATTTAATAGCTTCGCATAATCCCTTATAAGTAAGCAGGTTGTAAGGGAGTAGTTGAAATGATTATTTAAAAGAAAAAATTCACGACCAAAGTTCAAAGTGCTTCTGTTAATCCCTTACATGGAAGCACGTTGTATTGCAATGATTTCAAAATGTGTTTACGATTATTCCCGACATGTAATCGAAAACAACAGATGCTTAAAATTACTTATTTTTTATTACGCAATCAGTCGGCAAATTGTTTTTGAGCAGAGAGGACGCAAGCAAATTTTTATGTGGTCAATTACAAGATTTATTGTTGTTTTCTTTTTAGTTTGCGTACAGTTTCGTTCTATTTTAAAAATTACATATTAACTAAGTTGTGTGTTTGTTTTGCTTTTTGTTCTTTTGCATAAGTTTTTGCTTCTATACAGTATAGAAGCAATTAATCAAAGGTATGAAAGCTGCGGTTTTTGGAAGCTCTTCCTTCACGGAATAATGTAAGCCATGAAAAACGCAGTGATTTTACAAAAAAGTAGTGCTTCCAAGTGGGAATTCGCCATATAAAAATCATGCCTCTTGTAAGCAGGTTTGTAAGGGGGAATTGTGCTTCTCTCCCTTACAAACCTGCTTACCAGTAAGCACCATTTTTTACTGGGTAGTAAAGAAAACGTACAATAAAACATTCTCAAAAATAAGAAATTACGTTTGCACAACTTTGCAGTCTGATTGTTCATCTAAGTGAAAATATTTGTGGGTAAATTTATAAAATTAGTAAAATCTAAATATTTCTCTATAATAATATCGTAAAATAATCAGCTTTTAATAACTTTTAAATTTTCGGACACGGTGGACGGATATCCCCATATGTATATTCAATCAACTCAAAATATTTTTATTTAATACGCTTAGCGTACATATTGCACTTGTTGCTCTAAAGAGAGTCAGCTCAAATTTTTCAATTGTTACTTTTTGCAAGAAATCGATGAACAGTGGTCATATCTACGCACGGTAAAAATCTGATATCAAAAAATAAAATACTATTTCATATGTTTAAGAGTTGTTGATTTTTAATATAAAATTAATAATAAACAAGAGTAATTTCATTTTTCTTATTTTGCACTTATCGGTCTTACGAAAAAATTTGCAGAAACATAATTAAAGTTCTTAATTTTTTGTTATAAAATTTATCTATTTTTAAACTGAAAATCCCCTCGTAAAAGTTAAAATTATAAAACCTACTTATGTTAGTATATGTATACCAAAAATCCAAATTTCTTTAAATTACCCTATTTTAAAAAAAATTACCTTGCTACCTTTTGCGGCCCAAAATTACCCTAAAAAAGGGTAATTACCGTACGGTTAACATCACTGGTCCAGTATTCAAACTTATCATATAAGACGTTTACAATGTTGTTAATGTTTATTTATTTCCTATGAATTTTTCGATATTAAGTTTCGACAACGCGAAAAATTGTGTATCCACTTATCGATCCTTGGTATGAATCGGAGGTCAAACTTCATTTGTGAATTTCTTTCCATCGTTTTTTCCATACTTCTAATGACTTCTCTTAACCAGAGCATATTCTCGTCTCTCAACTAGAGCCTTTTCGAGTCTCTAAGCAAAAACATATTCTAGTTTCTAAATTCGTTACGAGTCTAGTCTCTAAGCTAGAGCCAAGTCTATTCTTTAATCTAGAGTATAGTCCAGTCTCTAAACTAAAGCATTCTCCAGTCTCTTTACTAGAGCATATTCTAGTTTCAAAATTCGTTCTTAGTCTAGTCTCTAAAATAAAGCCTAGTCTCGTCCCTAAACTAGAGTCTGGTCTCTATGCCGGAGCATAGTCTAATTTCTAAATTAAAGCATGTTCCGGTCTCTAAACTTGAGCTTATTCTAGTCTCTAAATAAGTGCTTTTTCTAGTTTATAAGCTGGAGCCCAGTAAATTCTCCAAACTAGGGCCTAGTCTGGTCAGTTAACAAAGTCATAGTTTAGCCTCTAAACTAGAGCCTAGTCAAGTCTCTGAGCTAGAGCATATTCTATTCTCCTAACTAGAGCTAAGTCTAATTTATAAACAAGAGCCTAGTCTAGTCTCTAAACGAGAGCTTAGTCTAGTTTCTTAACCAGAGCCCATGCTAGACTCTCAAACTGATGTCTAGTCTAGATTCCAAGCTATAGTCTTATCTAGACAGTAAGCTATAGCCTAATCTAGGCTGTAATCTAAAGTTTAGTCATGACTTTAATTTAGAGTCTAATCAGGACTCCAAAAAAACTAAGTCAAGACTCTAAAACAGTGTTCTAGGCAAGACTTTTATATGAAGACTAGTCAAGACTCTAAACTAGAATCTTGTTAAGTGTCTACACTAGACTCAAGTCTAAACTAGACTTTTAAATTTTGGCTTACACAATCTCTTTTCATTCCATCCTGTTTATTTGATATGTAAACGCGCTCTCTTTTAGTGGCATGAGTAGGGGTGTATATGTAAATACTGAATATGGACTGTAGATATTTTGCCCCAGGGAGAGTTTAATACATTTAATTGAAATGGCAAAGATTTACTAGAATATTTCGATTGTCTGAAGGTTTTAAAGCAAAATTTTTGATTTAGAAAGAAGGCAAAAGCTTTTGTGTATGAGTTTTGTTTATTTCTATGTGTAGCAAAGAACACACACACACAAACTCTAATATCTACATAAATGTGTTGGTATTTCATGGTTTTCCTCATGATTTTCTTTCTATTTTGTATATCTGGTTTTTATTTGGAAACAAAGGTACTCAAATATACTGTGAGCGTCAAAATAAAGTGTACAGCTTGTTCTCCAATATATAAAAAATTATGATAGTTATAAAAAGTTAAATTTCTATTTAGCCAAATTTGATCAGACTTCAAGCTTGCTGTCATCTGGGAAAAATACGTTGCTCCAAAAAGTGACAAAAGCAAGTTGGACAAAAAAAAAAAAACTTTATAAAAGGTAGAAATAAGAAATTCAACGGAAAAAATATAGTATCTAAAGTGAAGCGTGATAGGGTTAGCTTTTGTAAAACGTCCTAAAACAGATGGATCAGCCTAATAGTCGCTCGATACCAACTCAAGTAAGCATCTGGAAACATTTGGACAGACAAATTAATAAAAAAAAAATTAGCAGCAAGCACTCTCTGAATAAAATTCTGCAGGAAGAGTACTCAAAATTGTCTACTGCGCTAACTTTAAAATGGGTTGAATTGATGCCAAAGAGACAAGAAGCCGTCCTAAAAGCAAAAAGAAATCAATCCAAGTATTAGCCACTTCACCTTTCTTAGTATTTTAAAACTGTACACTTTTTTTTGACGCGTACAAAACGGAGTATATTAGTTTTTTATTGTACTGTTTTTGTTGTTTTTAAAGTATTTCAAATTTTTAATTTTAAATTGTAATAATATTGTCCAAAGTTTTGTAAATGATAATAAACTTCTAAAAATTTGAATTCTTTTTTGCTAAAATAACACTTTTTATATTGGAAAACCAGTTGTACACTTTATTTTGACGCTGACAGTACATACAATCAGTTGTGTATATATAATTTGGAGCTGTGTGCAAACTAAATATCTCTGGCAATATGAATATTTAAACAAATTTTATTTGATTTTTTTTGTTCAAGTGTTTATGCTAAAAGCGTTGTCATGTTATTTTCAGTTTAACTTAATTATTTGGTAAAATATACCAGAAAATACATAAACGAGCAAACAACTATCGAACTAGAATGCTAATTCATATTTTCCTTTATTAGTTTTTGTTAAAATCTGAAAAAACTAATAACAAAAAATTTTTAGGTTTAAGATAATTCTAACACAGGGTTATCTATTTATGGTTTTAAACAAGGCAAGGCTATCAGCTGTTAAATATCTGTCATCTGAAGTGTAATTTATTTAGTAAAACGTTAACGAAAATGGATTGCTTAACACCAGAAAAACGCGTAAAAATAGCTAAGAATAACTGCAAAAAAATGTGGTTTAAACGTGGCCCTTTTTCGGGCATTACAGGGTGATTATGGTCGCCATAATCGAACTGCTGTGCAAGGAATTGGCAAGACTATAAAGAAATTTGAAGATGATAAGTTCAGGCCTGTGCATCAACACAATGTGCCCACTGCCGAAAATATTGCTTCTGTTAGTGAAAGTGTAGCGGATAATTTGAATTTGTCGATTCCACGGCGTTCCACGGTATGATAACCGACTTTTTTGGCCTGCAATTGAAGATTGATGAACTGGGCGAAATGTGATAACAAAAAAAATAAAAGACGGTGCCAGGACCCACAAAAAAAGGCCGAGTTGGCTTTATTACATGACAAGTTTCCTTAACGCGTAGTTTAACATTTGGCGAAAAAATCAATTAAGATTTTTTGTTATTTAATTAATATTCTTATTGAAAATATATGTTTTTCAAAACAACTAAATTGTTAATTAATTCAAAATTATATCTTTAATTTTTTCAACTAAAAAAATGATTGATTCAATTAATGCATTAATTAAATTAAAATGCCGTTCCAAATATTTTTTAATTGATAAAAAACTACCTAATTAAAATATTTTCTGTGCATAAATACATACAAAACGGGTGGTTAAATTTTAAGGGCCGATGTTGAATGTGAACCACACCTAAACGTCAAGTATTTTTCTGCATTTCCTTTGACATTTCTCAATTTCAGACTTAATCGATTTGAACCATTGAAAGATACACAATCGAGCAACGCGTTAAAGTTATTCAGGCTTATTATGAAAATGGGCGTTCAAATCAAAATGAACATCGAGCAATTCGTGACACGCACTTTCACCTCAGTGGATTCGTCAATAAGCAGAATTGCCGCATTTGGGGGAATGAATCCAAGAGTGATTGTCGAAAAAACAATTCACTGTTTGGTGTGGTTTAAAGGCAGTTACACAGAAAAAATTATGGCCGAATTATTTTCAAACAAACGCTTTTTTGAAAATTTTTTTAATTTCTATAAATTTTTTTACTGATTCAAACAATATTTTTGTTTGATTTTTATTTAACCAACAAAAATGTGGACAACTCTTCAAAAATATAATAAACGCGTTATTGGTGTCAAATTTTCATAATTTTGAATGAAATATTTAACGCTCTTTAAAGTTGTCGTCTTTTTGCATTTTTTTATTTGGTCGTAAGCAACACTTTTTTATGTGAAATAAAAGAACAACAACAAAAAACACACACGGTCTATTTTTGGAGGCTTTAAAAAAGTGCAACTATAAGAAAAACAATAGCAGAAACAACATTATAAGAAACAAAATTTCGTATTCAAATTTTTAAAACTGTTTGGTTAAATACATCAAATACAAAAATAGAATGATGACGAAAAACATATCGAGTCGGTCTGCTGCCGTTTTTGGTTACATTTCTTCTTTAGCAAAGGAAACGATACAGCAACAGAGAGTGATAGAGAAAAACATTGTGTTGTGTGTATTATGTTGTTTTCTTTTCTACAAAAAAATGTGACATTTTATTTTAAAAAAATGCAATAAGGTGTCTGTTTCTTAAAAACTTTGCTCCCGCACAGAAAAAATTATTGGCAGTTTTTTTTTTCAATTAATGGTGATATTTGAATTTTAAAATAAATTTGATTATGTTCTTAATTGATTTAATTAAAAAAAAATATTTTTTTTCAATTAAAATTTTACTTGATTTTAAGCTTTATTTTAATTATAAGTTTAATTGAATCAATCAACTCAGTTGTTTGAATTGAACACTTTGTTGCTTTCTCCTTGTTGCTTTCCTCCCTCATCAACAGTTTGCGAAAAATGTTACAAGTGCAACCAACATCTTTGTAAATTTATTGTTTTTGCCCTTACATGTACATACACACATGTTTTATTCATCAAAAAGAACAGTTAGCGTCGCGTGCAAAAAAAAACTATCAAAAAGTAAAAAATGAACTGAAATTTGTTATAGACGAATTACAATTATGACCACCAACAATGTCAATAATGAGCCTACATACATATGTAATTATGTGTAAAATAAAAAATCGCCTTGTGGCTGACCACAGTGTTGACGGTGGTTATGGTCGCAATCGAAATTTGGTGTTTATTTTCTTTGTTTATTAATTATTGAATTATTTTTGGCGTCATTTCATGTTGTGCCTTTAAAGTGAATAGGTGAAAAAAGTACAGCCAAATTACACAACAAAAAAGTTTTTTGTTTTCAATCTTGAATACCCTAAAGAATCAGAGTTATTCTACAGTTTTATACAAAGTTGTATATATGAAATTCCTCTGTCAAAAAATCTTCCAAAATTTGACAATTAAGCATGAGCTATTACAATTTAACAAATAAAACAAGTTATTTTTAAACCATATGTATTTAAATAAAACATACATATATTTTAAATATTATTATTTTGCTTCATTTAACCATCAACTGAATTGATTTAACAAACTTATTCAATTAACAATTTTTTTGATTCAATAATTTGCGTAATTCAATTAAAAATTTAATCGATTTAATGCAAAAATTCTATCACTGTTTTAATCAATACAATTATTAAAATAATTAATTTTCTGCATTGTAATCAATTACGTTAGTAATTCATTCAATTAAAATATTGATATTTTTTTAATTAATTTGTTAATTCATTCAATTAAAATATTGTTTAATATTAATAATTTTTTCAATTATTTTTGTAATTAAAATGTAAAAACTTTTTAATTGGAAAAAAATGCTTGTTTTGCAATTTTTGCAAATTTGAGTAATTGGTATAATCATTTCGGTGATAGGTGCAAAATTAAACAATTTTTTGCTTGCTTCAATTATTTTGGTGATCAAACCCGTTTTTTACTTTTTTCTGTGCGAAAAGAGTGGCTTGTTTTATTCTAAAATACTCATCTTTTTCAGAAGCAAAATTTTTATGAAACATACACCAAATTGCATTTTTTGAAATAAAATGTCACATTTTTTTGTAGAAAAGAAAACGCCATAAATAAGACTTCGTTCAAAAATTATTCCAACAAAAAAAATGTGTCTCAAAGCCAGTTAAATTATTTGTTTGAAAAAATCAGTGTTTTTTTTTTCAATAAACAAAATGCAAATAAATTGTTTGAATATGCGAATTTGTTTATAGGACCGATTTCAGACAAAAAAATTGTTTGATTCTACAAATATTTTGTTTGTATTGGAAAAATAATTTTTTCTGTGTACTGTGACTTTTTTGGGGGTTATTTGAAAGAAAAGGTGTACGTCGATTAGCCTGCAACAATTCAAGAGCTAAAGGATGTGATAATTCCGTACATTAACGGCATAGAACCTCAATTATGCCTCAGCGTCATCGAAAATTTGGACCATCGGATGGAGGTGTGCCGCCGAGGTCGTGGCGGCCATTTGGCCGATATTTTCTGCCATACATAATTGAACCATACCAAATTATCACAATAAAATTTCCAAAATAGTATGTGTTTTATTCAAAATCAATATCGGCCCTTGAAATTTAACCACCCTTAGATGCATTTGCTCTAACTTTTGCTTACGAACAGGATCGTCGATTTCGAACGTTAACGTTCGCATAGAAAGTTATATTTAAAACAAAATTCGAAAATTTGTTTTTGTTTTAAATGTAATGTTAATATTTTCTTAAAGTAAAAAAAAATAAAAATAGTTCACAAAATTTTAGTATTCCAATTTAAGTCTTTTACATTTTTGCAGATATTGAGAAACTTACCTTTTAAAAATCAATAACTTTCCTTTAAGCTGCTCAAAAATTCTGTAAACTTTTATTAAATCTTATTTTATTTTTCTATATTTCTTTTGTGTGACTTTCTTTTAATTTAAAACGCCATGGGAATTTTGTGGAAATTTACCATCTTTAATAATTTAATTTTTTTTAATTTGCCAACAAAAAAAGCCAAAACAAACTCTTATTTTTTCATTTACATACATTTCTTTTAGCTAAGACACTTTTCTTCTTCTTATTGACTTTGCTTTTATTTCCTTAAATACTTCACAATCATCCACACACTTCAAAAAAAAAAAAATCCAAGACACAACTCACTCAATGCTGCCAACAACCGCGGCGAATTTAACAACTTTAAACCAACAGAGACTGCGCTGTCGTTAGCTCTGCTTTTTATGAAAAAATTTTCAATCACCGTTTTTGCCATGTTGCATTCAACTTTTTGCTTAGATTTTTTAATAATATAATAAAATGGTGTTTTAATTTTATTTATTTATAAAAATTATAAATGTTCTAACACTTTTAACTCTGTTTTTAATTGTTTTAAGGGAGTATTTTTTTAAGACGTACACGCAACTTGTAAATTTTTAGAAACTAAAAAGAAGAGGAAAAGGAAATTGAGATAAAGGGAATTTAATAAAAACCTGTTGGTAAAACTTGATGGTGAGAGTAAAAGAGACAGATAGTTATATTGATTTAATAACAATAAGAAAATATGGTTAGGGTAATTATTAGGTCAGGGTTGTCAGATGGGGCGATTTCTCGTCAAACGTGGCGATTTTAAAACTTGTTTGGCATCCTAAATTTTAATTATCTTGGCGATTTTGTTGGCTATTTTGATGTGCAATGAATTTGATTTGAGAATTGTTAAAGCCAATACGAAAAACTATTACACATTTTTATTTTGGTATTTTTTGTATGAAATTAAGTGTATTCAACGTTTTACGTTTTTGAAATTTTGTATTATAAACGAAATTTTTCTTTAATTTTGGCTTATTTTATTATTTAATAAAAATGATTTTTTCTATTTTTGCTATTATATCTCCACTTAAGATGTTTTATCAAAATGCCACATATTTAATTTTTTTTTTAATATCTAATCAAATCTTGCGAATAAAAAAATTAGGTATAGTGAAATATTAAAATTATTATTGAAAGTAGTGAGCATATGGGAAAAATTTCGACTTGTTTGTCTAAATGTAGACTATTTGAAAAAAATATGTTTGTATCCTTGAACTTCCTACAAAAACAAAACACATTCGATTTGTTTATTTTTATCGTAATCAGCATCGGCATTATCTTCGTCATCATCAGCAGCATGACAATATTTCATTGCTTTAACAAACACTTATAAATAACTATTGCACACATTCATATACATTTATCCATAGACACTTATATCCCAGTTAACATTTGGATGGTAATTTTCTAATAAATTCCAACCAAAACGCACGATGTTAATTGTGAATAAAATAAAAAGTTTTCAGAGAATTATCTTGATATTTTTGCTTATTAAAGAAAAATGTATGACAATTATGTGTGAAACAAAATATCGGTCAAATTCTCGCCACGGCTTCGGTGGCATACCTCTATTCGATGGTCCATATTTTCAAATTCTCTTGAATTATTCTTGGCTTAACGTTCACATTTTCTTTTAAATATCCCCAAAGAAAGAAGTCCAACGGCGTCAAATCACATGATCGTGGCGGCCATTGAATTTCTCGCACAAAAGAGTAACTGTTTCGTTCCCGCGATAGCAAACAACATTGACGGTAACTGCTTGGCCGACATCATTTTCGAAGAAGTACGACCCGATTCACGGAACAAACTGGGCGAGCATGCACAGGTGTTTTCGCATTTCCTACAGACCCGATTTGCTGAAAAAGTCACGAAATGCACAAAGTGCATTTTTATCTCATCGCCCATTTTTGTAAAAGGCTTCAACAATATTAACGTGCTGCTGAATTGTGTACCTCTCCATGGTTAAATTTGCCAAACATTGAAAAATAGAAATGTTAAATTAATTTAGGCAAAAAACTTGACGTTAAGGTGTGACTCACAATTTACATCCAGCATTATGGTTGGACCACCCTTTATATCAATGAAATGAATATCTTTTGACCACTTTTTTACCACCCTGTGCTTTTGAAAAACAGGGCACTTTTTGCTTAATTTTGTAGCAAATGTATAAAAATGACACGAGTAGGTCTCTTTTATGATCAGAAATATAACACAAATATACGTAAATGACCCACCAAAGGATCATCCTTCCGGAGTCCCTCACCGCAAAGGACTACCTTAAGTCCAGTATTATTTCTATTATGCGTTAAAGATTGTCCATCTTATAATTATATTCCGGTATATTAATGTATGCCGATGAAGTAAAGCTTTTCCTTAGCTACAAAAGCTTAACTATGTCTTTCTTACTCAGAGATGATCTAGACACTTTTAACTTATGGTATGATATAATTTTGATGGATCTGAACACGACAAAATTTTAACATGCTACTCCTCAGAAGAAGTCCAGTACTCTGTAGTTATACGGAAAATAAGCATCAACTTAAAACGGTGGAGACTTTCCTTGATCTAGGTGTATTACTTGGTGATGAACTGAGTTTTAATGCACATATTTACGTCCCTAGGCTTTATCTAACATTTGGAAAATGGCTTTAGTGATATCTATGTCATAAGACAATAACATATTTTATAAGTTAGTTCATTCTGGAATACGCCTCGGTCGTCTGGGATCCCCAGTAAGAAGTACATGCTAAAAACTGGATTCCTTACAGAAGCAGTTTCTTCTATTCTATTCCCGAAAACTGCATTGGAATTGGATATAAAAACCGTTTAAAATTTATTAATCTTCCGATCCTAAAAAAATCCGAGAATATATATGAACATCTCCTTCCTGCTAAATTTGTTAAGCAGTGAAATGATTTAAGTATTCCTACTTCGTAAAATTGAGTTTTTAGTTACTCTTTGTCTTCCAAAACTTTCAATTCCCTAAGGGAGAGCAAGTTAAGCTCTCTTTTTGGTTAAAATATGGTTACATTAACAAATCTATCAACCACTAAACATATAAACCATCTTTAACCGCATAAAATTGGACGTTTAAAGTACCAATACAGACCATATGAATTTGATAAGATTTATCGTAGTGCTGCCACATGTTATTTTTAACAACATATAATACATGGGACACTGATTTATAGTTGCTGAGTTTAAATCAGCGTTTAAAAAGCTGCAGTTGAAATAGTAAAAGTCATAAGATTGTGCTGTAACTTCGACATCTTCATTTGTCATTGGACAAAAATAAACCGTTGACTTTACTTCTGATTCATTAAATGAAAACAGTCGCAGTGAATGCAAAAGCAAAAAACGAAATGTTGTACACAACAAAGAACATCGGCAGTCAACATGTTCGGCAGTGTTTTGTTTGACCTACTGAAACTTTTAAAAAATCCCGTCGTTAACGAAGATGGGACGTTGCGTTTTTGTTTTTGTTTTCCATATTTTTTTTAAATAATACATGCGTACATATATACATAAATATTTACATACATATTTATTTATTTTAAAGCTTAACAAATCTTTTTAATTTTTTGAAATTAAATAAAACTTAAAATAACATTATCGCTTTCATATACATACAATGAACACAACGTCCCATCTTCGTTAACTTCGGGATTTATTAAAAGTTTCAGTCTGTCAAACCAAACACTTTCGAACATGTCGGCTGCTGATGTTCTTTGTTGTGTTCAACTTTTCGTTTTTTGCTTTTGCCTTCACTACGACTGTTTTCATTTAATGAATCAGAAGTAAAAGCAACGGTTTATTTTTGTCTAATGAAAAATCAGAAAGTGGAAGAAAAAGCAATTTTTTGATTTTGACTGCCGCTTTTTAAACCCTGGTTTAAACTACATATAAATTCAAGTTTAGTTCATCTTAATCAGCGTTTAAACCATCAGTGACTTATTAGCCATAAGACTTCAATACTTCTATATTAATTATGCTCCTATCCGCTGAATGAGCTCTGAATTACATACATACATTGATTTCTCTGAACCTATTGGCATTAAGAATAAGTGCTTTTTAATTACTTTAAGTTAAAATTTTCATTTTATTTTATATTAAACACCTCACATTTAATTATTTTAATTTGCGAGCTAAATAAATACCATTTTTCCACCCAAAAGAAGATTTTATGATCAGAAAAATAGCTCTTTTATGACTATTTTAATCAAGCAGAGATGTCAAAAAGGTCTGAAATGTATATGATAATTAATTTCATAAAATGTTTACTGGGTATACACAAATGACACAGTAATAATATCCTTGTGTACACATACGGATAATACCCACTTATAATCACTCATTCGAGTATTAGTGTCAGTGTACGTGTGTTAAGAGCAATTTTCGAAGAGACAAATATGTAGTTGACTGGGTCTCCAGCAAAATGGCATTCATTAGTTTTTCATGATTTCTAAAGTACTTCATTCACTCATTCATTATGAGGCAATAATAATAACACAGAGATAATGACAATGATAAAGAAAAATGATAACATTCATAATGACTTTGGACAATGATGATGATGATGATGATGGAAATGGAGTAAGAAGTGAAAGAAAAATAGTAAGTTTATAAATGGAAAGGAAGGATGACTATTGATTAAGGGTTTTGTTTATTTTATTTTTATATTTGGTTTAATTTTACAATATTTTCTCTAAAGAAAATTTATGCGCAAAATATCACCTAATTTTCTCATAGAAAATTTGGCGAAAAGTTTCACTAGGTCATCTTAAAAGAAAATTTTGCGTAACATTGTGCTGAATATTCTTTAAAGAAATTTTTGCGCAAAAAGTTCAGGATATTTTCTCTATTAAAATTTATGCACAAAAATTTCAAGATATTTTGTAAATAAACAATTTTGCAAAAAAATTTTATTTAATTTGCTTTTTAGAACATTCTGCGCAAAGTTTAACTTTGTTTTTTCTATAGAAAATTTGGGCTAAATGGCACTAATTTTTTTTTGCAATAGAAAATTTTACAAAAAATTTCACAAAATTTTTTTTACATGAAATTTTTTGCAATAGAAATTTCACTAAATTTTCCGCAAAATTTTATTTAATTCTTTTCAATAAAAAATTGTCCTCAATAGAAAATTTTGCGCAAATTTTCACTATATTTTTTATAGAAAATTCTACCAAAAATTTCACTTTATTTTCTCTGTAGAAATTTTTACAGCAAAATTTCACTAAATTTTTTTTATAGAAAATTCTACGCAAAACTTTTTTTCGGCAAAATTTGATCTATAGAAACTTTTGCGCAAAATAACATAAATTTTTTTTCTATAGAACATTTTGCGCTACATTTCATTAAATATTTCTCAATAGAAAATTGTGCGTAAATTATCACTAAATTTTTTATATAAAATTTTGCACAAAATTTTACAAATTTTTTATTAAAAACTTAAAAAATTTTATCTACAAACAATTTTGCGCACAACTTCATAAAAATTTTTTCTATAGAAAAATTTGCACAAAATTTTTTTTATAGAAAATTCTACGCAAAACTTCACTTTATTTTCTCTGTTGAAGTTTTTCGGCTAAATTTGATCTATAGAAACTTTTGCGCAAAATAACATAAAATTTTTTTCTATAGAAATTTTTCTCAATAGAAAATTTTGCGTAAATTATCACTAAATTTTTTATATAAAATTTTGCACAAAATTTCACAAATTTTTTATTAAAACTTACAAAATTTTTATCTATAAACAATTTTGCGCAAAACTTCATAGAGAATTTTGCGCAAAATCTCAATAAATTTTCTCTATAGAAAATTTTGCCAAAAATATCACTATATTTTCTCTACAGAAAATTTTGCGCAAAATTTCACTAAATTTTGTGCCAATTTCATAAATTTTGTCTATAGAAAATTTTGCGCTGAATTTCACTGAATTTTCTCTATAGAAAATTTTACGCAAAATTTCACTAAATTTTCTCTAGAGAAAATTTAACGCTAAATTTAACTAAATTTACTCTATAGAAAATTTTGCGCAAAATTTCACTAAATTTTGTCTATAGAAAATTTTGTGCAAATTTCATAAATTTTGTCTATAGAAAATTTTGCGGAAAATTTCAATTCATTTTTCTCTATGGACAATTTTGCGCAAAATTTTATTTTTTATAGTATATTTTCACAAAATTACACAAAATTTTTTTCTAAAGAAAATTTTGCGCAAAATTTTTAAAATTTTTTTTTTCCATAGATTTTGCATTATTTCACTGCTCTAGTTCTGAAAATACATTAATAAACACCTGGATCAGCTTTTAGTCCTTTTCACTAGTTGGAATAATCAGTTAACAATGGCTTTTATCGTATTTTGCCTTAACTGATACCAAATTTTTCTATAATTGGCTCTACTTTAATAAAAAACATATACAATAACTTGCACATGCTGCCATTAATATTCCCATTGTTCTTTGGCGATTTTTGTTTTTATTTTTCTTCGAATTGAATTAATTGCAAATAATTCATGATGCGAATTATTTTCTTTTTTTATCATTGCAAACATTCAACTTTCCTTAAATCCTGATTTTTATTTTTAATTTTTTACCACCTCCTAAAAGTAGGCATCGTTTATGTATCCATATACTTTTTTGTACAATGCCTACGTTAGGGAGCTTCTGCAAGACAGGGAGTACTGCATACGTGTGTGCGCTTGAATTAAATGAATTTTTATTAATAAACCATAAAACACAACTGCCTTGGATGCGTTACCATGATTGATGTATGACGATGAACGACAATTTATTTCCCTCTACGCATTAATACACATTAAGAACAATTTCAGACAATAAGAACAAACGCAAATTATTGTGGGGTTTCGTTTCGCAGAGGAAAGGAAAGGAAGAAGGAGAAGAAGGCTGACTGATTGGATGGATGGCTGGCAGTAAAATAAATAGTGGTCAGAGACAAGAACAATTGTGAAAATTTGTGGTTGGTGTGTGTGTTGACAAATATTAAGAAATTGCATTGAAATTTTTAAAGAATTTAATTAATGCTGACATTAAAACAAAATTTGGGATTTTTTTCTTGTTTTTTTGTAGAAGCAATTTAAAAATAAATTTCCAATGCACTTAGTTAATTAAGATTTTGTAAAAGAAGGAATTTTAATGAAAAATAATATTGAAAATTAAAAAAAAAACTCTTTATAGGAAATAAAGAAACTTTTTTACAAAATGTTCTGTAATACAAATTTATTGTTTTACGTTAATTAACAAACTTGACTATAGAATATTGTAAAACTTTTCAAATGTTTCTTGAAAAGGGTGTCCCAAAATTAACGCAAGATTTAAATTTGTCGCCATTTGGCAATAAAGTATTGGTAGCCCTAAACAAACAAAAATACTTCAAACTATGTTTTCTTCTATTTAATTCATTTAATTGGGATACCTTTTAAAATTTGAAAATAGTTAAATGTTCACAAATTGTCCATTAATACGGTAAAATTTACGAAAATTTTGTCTACAAATCTGTGTGCTTTTGTAATTTTCTCTTAAAACAGTTAAATATTCGTTTAACTTTCTATTACACAGTGCAATTTTCTATAATTTCTATAAATATAAAAGCAAACAGCATTATAAATTTTTTAATACATAATTAAAATATAAATTGTATAAATTTTCTTATTATATTGGGATATTTGTAGCAAATATTACCTGAAAAAAATGTAATTTTCAAAAACAAGAAATTATACAAAACTTCCTAAAAAAATAGACAAATTTTAGAAAATTCCCTATTATTAATGAGGAAATTTTCCAAAATGTCCTTTAAAATAGGGAAATTTTCCAAAATTCCCTTTTTTAAATAATGAAATTATAGAAATTATAGGAAAATTTTACAAAAGCTTTCTTCAAAATAAAAAAGTTTTTACTAAAATTTTCTGATGAAATAGGGAAATAAAACTAAATTTTATAAAAAGCGAAATTTTACATGGTGCAAATTTTACAAAACTTTCTATAAACAAGTGAAGTTTTACAAAAATGTTCCTATTAAAAGGATTAATTTTATCAAATTCCCTATAAAATAGGGAAATTTTAAATAATTTCCTTAAAATAGGGAATTTTCTGAAATTTTAAAAAATTTCCTTTAAAATTAAGAAGCTTATCACCAACTTTTTCTTATAAAATAAGGAAATAAAACAAAATTTAAAAATTTCTTAAAAATTTTAAAAAATTTCATTAAAAAGGTAAATTTTACATGGTGCAAATTTTACAAAATTTTCTATAAAAAAGTGAAATTTTACAAAAATTCTCTTATTTAAAGGCTTAATTGTACGAAATTCCCTATAAAATAGGGAAATTTTAAACAATTTCCTTAAAATAGGGAAATTTTCTGAAATTTCCTTTAAAGTAGGGAAATTTTACAAACAAATTTTTTATCAAAAAGTAATTTAAATTTTTGGGAATACAAAATTTTAATTTCAAAAGATTTTGTTATTCGTGCTTAATTCCCAGTTTTTATTCTTGATATAAACACTTGAAATTTATTGTTGATGGGATAAGCTATTCCTATGCGCATTTCACTGGTTGCTTAGGCCAGATCATCAGGAAGCTTCATCCATAAAGATTTTAGAAAAACTAAAGATATTAAACCAAATAGAACTGTTAAACGTATAAAACTTATAGCAACAGTTCTACTTGTAATAACCCTGCGGGAAATTTGTGTCAATTGGTCCAACATAATGGTTCCGGGAGTTGTGAAAATAGAACAGGTACAAAAAGTAAAAACTCATGACCAGTGAAAGGAGAACCAATCATGTAACTGGTTTATGAAGAACAAAAAGGTAGAAAAAGTAATTAATTACAGTACAGTCTTCACCGGTACTGTGATAAATTTTTTTGGGACTTTCTAAAATTTGGCTCTTGAATTTAATTCTAGGACTTTTTTTTTGAAATAAAACTACATTCTATTGAAATAATACTACATTTTAGTAACTGTCACTAAACACGTCTATTGAGAATAGATTTGTGACTGGTCAAATGGTGTTAATTGACCCCCTCCAATGACAACTCCATGTAAAAGTGATAGGTCTTATTCATAGAAAGTGTTAAAACTAAAACCGGTCTCTACCACCAAAGACCTATCACGGGACTTGTTTGGTGTCAGTTCGCTTCCCTCTAGGGAATATCAAAGTTTAAACAAAACACATCAACAATAAACAGTGGATTTATCTCATCTTACATTCCCCATTACAATTAGTTGAAATTCTCTCAACATTAATTGTAGTTGTAAGTAGGTTAAGAAAAACAAATAAAAACAACAACAACTTACAAAAGATTTTTTTTAATAGTGAAACTTTACAAAATTTCCTATAAGATAGGAACATTTTACACAATTTCCTTTAAAATAAATATAACAAACTTTTTCTTATAAAATAAGGAAATAAAACCAAATTTCCATAAAATTTGCAAAATTTCCTAAAAATTTGCAAATATTTCAATAAAAAGGGAAATTTTACATAGTGCAAATTTCACAAAAATTTCTCGAAAAAAGTGAAGTATTACAAAAATGTTTCTATAAATAGGCTAAACTTTACCAAGTTTTCTATAAAATAGGGAAATTTTAAATAATTTCCTTAAAATAATGAAATTCGATCAAATTTCCTATATACTAGAGAAATTTTATTATATACTAGCGACATTTTACAAGCTGTAAAATATTCAAAAAATGTTCTATAGAAAGGTGAAAGTTTTGCACAAAATTGGATATATAAAATAAAGGGTGCTCCAAAATGAACGATGTCAAGTCTTTTGCCCAACTTAATTTGACATTTCTTTGTTTCAGTGTTTGACAAATTGAACAATGGAGAGGTACGCGTTTAGATTGTTGAAGCCAGAAAGAAGTGAATGGTGACTACAAAGAAAATCTTCTTCAGCGACGAGGCACCCTTTCACCTCAGTGGATTCGTTAACAAGCAGAATAGGCACATTTGGGCAAATGAGAATCCACGAGTGATTGTTGAAAAGCCGATGCATCCACAAAGATTGACTGTTTGGTGCGGTTTATGGGTTTGGCTGTATCATCGGGCAGTACTTCTCGAAAATTAGGTCGGCCAAGCAGTTACCGTGAATGGTGTACGCTATCGCGAGATGATAACGGACTTCTTGTGGACAAAAACTGAGGATATAGACCTAAACGATATGGGGTTCCAACAGGATGGTGCCACTAGCCACACACCCAACGAAACAATGGCTCTTTTGCGGCAGAAATTCAATGGCAGTGTTATCTCACCTCATGGCTATATTAATTGGTCGACCCGATCATGTGATTTAACACCGTTGGACTTCTTTCTTTGGGGATATTTAAAAGAAAATGTGTACGTCAAGTAGACAGGAATAATTCAGGAGCTAAAGGATGCGATTATTCGTCACATTAACGGCATTGAACCTTAATGATGTCTCAGAGACATAGAAAATATGGGCCATCGGATAGAGGCATGCCACCGAGAGCATTTGACCGCTATTTTGTTTCACACATAATAAAAAATATTAAGAGGATTCTCTGAAAACTTGTTGTTTTATAAACCATTAATAGCTTGCGTTATGGTTGGACCACCATTTATAAGGACATTTTTACTAAAGCTTCCTATAAAATAGCATAATTTTACTATAAAATAATTTAATGAAAAATAAACTCAATTCAGGAGCTTCCAATTTCTTTTGGGCATTTAGTGCTAACTAAATTTAAAGTTAGACTATTTAATTTAGCTGGTGTTGATGATGAACATATAATAAATTAATTTAAGTGTAAATGTGTCTATAACTGCATGGGTATGGGTGTGTGTCTCCACTTTTATCGTAATAAACACACTATTAAATGTTTCCACTTGCCAGCGACAGAAATGATGAAGATGAACAACAATCTTCAAAATAAATTGTCTTTTTATCGCGTACAATTCAATTAAAATATAAAATTACTTGTACAGCGTTTTGTTTTAATACTTTTTTTCCTAAAACAAAAATAATAATTTTAGTTGGATGAACAGTCAGTCTGTCTGTCAGTCTGTCCTTTTTGTTTTCTGTAGGAAAACTTTTCTCGAGATATGTATGTAGATGGATGTTTGTACGGATGGATGGATGGCTGGCTGGCTGGCTGGCTTGGTTCATCAATGTCTTTACAATAGTTTCCCAGAATGTAAAATTTTGTTTGTTTTTTGTTTTGTTCTTTCGATTCTTTCAGTTAAACATATTGTGTTGATATTTGTAGGATTATTGCATTTAGTTGCAACAGCAGACACAAAACTCTCCAAGGCATATACAATGACGAGTACATGCATGTTAAAGTATGTTCAGGCATGCATTATGTGCATACATACGCTCAAATAGACTTATTCTTACTAAACATACCAACTAACTTATTCGGTTTTCTTGTGTTTTATTTATTTAAAAGGTATTTTGCTTTGGATTCGCATGTGTGTTTGTTGCATTCAGATACTTTAAATATACAATTTTGTTTTTGTTATTATTGTGATTTTATTTTTCGGCAGTTTGTACTTTTACATGCATTATTTGTATGTAATAAACGCATTTCAGAGTGAAATGTTTTAGCACAGTGTTTGGAGTTTGCAAAATTTTCAAAGAAAAACATTTTTTTTAATATAAATATAAGAGTTTTAAAACTATGAAATAGAGGGACGTTAAATCAAAAATAATATAATTAAATTTTCGCCATATTTTCTGTATACAAATTTTTGCATATTTTTTACAGAGAAATATTTTCTTAGGAAAAAGTCTTCGCCGTATTTTTGATACAATTTCTATAGATTGCTTAATGTTGGAGAGAAACTTTTCGCCAAACTTATTAAATTTTTTCAAAGTTTATAAAGAAATTTTTTAGAAATTTTCTGTAGACATCATTTGCACAAACTTTCTATAAAGAAAATTTTAGCAAATTTTGAAAGAGAAAATTTTATATAGAAAAAATTACCGAAATTTTCTAATGAAAACATTTATTACAAATTTTCCTTAGAAAAAATATATGACTAAACTTCTATAGAGAAAATGTATACCAAATTTTTTAGAAACAATTTAAGTCAAATTTCCTATAGAGAAACTCTTAGACAAATTTTTTATATAGAAAATGTTTGCCAAATTTTCCGTAGAAAAAATGTTCGCCAGGTTTTTTACAATTTTTCTTTTGATACAATTTCTATAGATTGCTTAATGTTGGAGAGAAACTTTTCGCGAAACTTATTGAATTTTTTCAAAGTTTATAAAGAAATTTTTTAGAAATTTTCTGAAGACATCATTTGCACAAACTTTCTATAAAGAAAATTTTAGCAAATTTTGAAAGAGAAAATTTTATATTGAAAAAATTACCGAAATTTTCTAATGAAAACATTTATTACAAATTTTCTTTAGAAAAAAAATATGACTAAACTTCTATAGAGAAAATGTATACCAAATTTTTTAGAAACAATTTAAGTCAAATTTCCTATAGAGAAACTCTTAGACAAATTTTTTATATAGAAAATGTTTGCCAAATTTTCCGTAGAAAAAATGTTCGCCAGGTTTTTTACAATTTTTCTGTTGAAATAATTTCTCCAAACTTTCTTTAAAGAAAATTTTCCCAAATTTTAGAAAGAGAAAGTTTTGAAGAAAAAATTTTACCCAAATTTTCTAATGAAACAATTTTCTACAGTGAAAATATTTGCCAAATTTTTGGAGAGAAAATTTTCGACAAATTTTATATAGAGAAAATTTTTGCCAATTTTTCTTAAAATTGTTTACCAAATTTTCTTAAAAGTTTTTACAAAATTTTCTTAAAATTTATACCAAAAAATTTTCGTCAAATTTTTGAGAATTTTTCTAGAGAAATGATTTCGTAAATTTTTTTTTTTTAAGAAATTTTCCCAAATTTTCTATTAAGAATATTTATGCCAAATTTTCTATAGAGAAAATTAATGCCATTTTCTTTAGAGAAAATTTATGCCAAAATTTCTTTAGAGAAAATGTATGCCAAATTTTCTAAAGAGAAAATTTATGCCAAATTTTCTAAAGAGAAAATTTATGCCAAATTTTCTAAAGAGAAAATGTATGCCAAATTTTTTTAAGAGAAAATTTATGCCAAATTTTCTAAAGAGAAAATGTATGCCAAATGTTCTAAAGAGAAAATTTATGCCAAATTTTCTAAAGAGAAAATGTATGCCAAATTTTTTTAAGAGAAAATTTATGCCAAATTTTCTTAAGAGAAAATTTATGCATTTCTTGAGAAAAAAGTATGCCAAATTTTCCTTAAAAAAAAAACATATGACAAAACTTCTATAGAGAAAATGTATACCAAATTTTTATAGAAAAAATGTAATTCAAATTTTCTATAGAGAAAATCTTCGACAAATGTTTTATATAGAAAGTTTTCACCAAAATTTTTAAAAATTTTTTGTAGAAATAATTTCTTCAAATTTTCTATAAAGAAAATTTTAGAAATTTTGTTGAGAAAATTTTACCCAAATTTTCTAATGAAATTAATTTGGAAAATTTTGTATAAAGAAAATTTTTGCCAAAATGTTCTTTAGAGAAAATGTTTACCAAATAGAAAAAATGTGTGCCAAAGTTTTTATAGAGAACATTTTCGCCAAATTTTTTTAATGAGAACATTTTTGGTAAATTTTCTTTAAAAACCATTTTCAACAATTTTTCTATAGAAATAATTTCGTCAAATTTTTTATACAAAAAAAATTTTCCCGAAGTCTTAGAAAGAGAAAATTTTGTAGAGAAAATGTTTGCTAAATTTTGTAGAGAAAATGTTACAAGAGAAAATTTAGCAAATTTTTTAAAGAAAAAATTTTTAAATTTTCTATAAGGAAAAGTTTATCCAAATTGGTTATGCCAAATTTGCAATAGAAAACAGGTATAATTTTCTTAAGAGAAAATTTATTTCGTTTAGAGAAAATGTATGCCAAATTTTCTATTGAAAAAACCTTTGGCAAATTTTCTATATAGAAAAAATTGTTTGCCAAATTTTCTATTTAAAAAAACTTTTGGCAAATTATAAAATTATAAAATTTTATTTTAAAAATATTGAAAATTTTGCAAATATTTCTTTAAAATAGTGAAAATTTCTTGGAAATTTTTGCGAATTTTTTTTTTATAAAATTCCATAAACATTTCGCAAAAGAATATGAAAATATTTCTATAGAATTTAAAGAAAATTTTCGAAAATTGTCCACAGAATTCTAAGAAAATTTTCCAAAATTATCTATCGAATTGATATATTTTTGCAAAATAATCTATAGAATCGGACAAAATTTTTGTAGAATTCTAAGAAATTTTTTTGTATATATGAATGTATTTAAGAAAATTTCAATCTGGACCATATTTTAATTGCAATCTTTACACTGTTTCCGTTTCTCATCGAGCATTTATAAATCTTAAGTTGTTTCTGTTTAATGCCAAGAATTTGATGATTTTTATTTTCTATTTGTTGTGGTTTTTTCGGTTTGTATTATTTTTGTTTTTTTTCTCCTTTTCAATTTGATAGTGTTGTAGTTGATGTTTTTATGCTGTCTTTTCTTTTATCTCTTTATTTTTGCGATATTTATTGTACTATTTGTTGTTATTTTTGCTGTCTTTGTTTGATGTTTGCCAAAAATAACTCGCAAAATGCATTTAAATATCTAAAATAGTCATAGATACAAATGCAAATACAAATGAAAAAAAAAAATAAGAAAAATAAAACAACAAATCTGCACAAACACATCGATACATTTCATTAAATATTTAGTTTACGTGATGAATGTATCTTTTTGATTACAAGTGATTCGTATGCCCTACACCGCACAAACATATTCTTTCCAAATTAATATTTTAGTAAACTGATCAGCTGACAATCGTTAATCTTGTGAATGGTGGAAATTTTGCTTTGATTTTAACCCTTAAATCGCTCGTGCAGTATATAAGAGGTGTGGCACGTATTTCCGTCCAGTTGAAACCAAATGTCGTTAGTTCCCATATCACCCAAAATAATGCCAATAAAAGTTAGCACCCAATGACTTTTAGTCACAAACTCAAACTTTAATATGGCTACACAGAAAAAGTGAAAAAACCAACTTCAATTAACGTATTTGTTAGAAATTTTTACTATTTTCTGATTTTCCGCCAGCAAACGAATTGATCATATCAATTAACACGTTTGTAAGTTTGAGCTTTTCTTGCTGTTCAGTTTCAATCAATAGGTTTAATTGAAATGTGACCACCAGCAAAAGAGGCTAAATAAAACGTTAACACAAATTAAAATATTTTTATCAATCAACACAGTTAATTGAAACAATTAAAAAATTGCTTGAAAATTGTAAATATTTTAAAGTTTGTGTGTATGTTTTCATATTTGCACATATACACACAAACATTATAATTTTTTTTTTTCAATTAAAGGAAATTAATTGGAACAATTAAAAAAATTGTTTGAAACAGCATAATTGCTGACGCACGTTTCGTGTTTTGTTTCACTGTCAAACATCTTCAGTTTGGTCTAAAATTTAGTCATGAATCGTCTTACAAGCGAACAACGCTTGCAAATTATTGAATTTTATTATCAAAATGCGTGCTCTGTTAAGAAAGTTCATCGCGCGCTTCTTGTGTTCAGCGAGTAAGCTCATTTTTGGCTAAATGGGTACGTTAATAAGCAGAATTGTCGATTTTGGAGTGAAGATCAGCCAGAAGTATTGCAAGAGCTACCAATGCATCTAGAAAAAGTCAGTTTGGTACGGACATTGGACCGTACTTCTTCAAAGATGATGCGAATCGTAACGTAACTGTGAATGGTGAGCGCTACCGTGAGACGATATCAAACTTTATTTTGCCCGAAATGCAAGAGCTTGACTTGCATGACATGTGGTTTCAACAAGACGGTGCCACATGCTACACAGCACGCTTAACAATGGACTTATTGGGAAGCAAGTTCGGTAAACATTTTATTTCACGTTCGGGACCGGTTAATTGGCCGCCTAGATCGTGCAATTTAACGCCTTTAGACTATTTTTTGTGGGGCTATGTTAAAGCTCATGTCAATACACACTTGCCTGCTTCAATTGACGCATTCGGAGACAACATTGAAGCATTTATTCATGAGATATCGGCCGAAATGTGGGAAAGAGTGTGACAAAATTGGACTAAGCGGATGGACCATTTGAAGCGCAGTCACGGTCAACATTTGCATAAAATAATCTTCAAACATTTAAATATATGGACCGTACTATCGATTCAAATAAAGATTTCATGAAATTTTTATGTGTTTTTTTAACTTTCCTATAGCTCTTAAAAAATCACCCGTTACTTTAAAAATCGTAACGCATAACAATCATGCGAAAATCGTTTAATGAATTTGGATTAAATTTGATAGACGGATAACATATGGCCCGGATTCAAATACAGTCGAATTCGGTTAAGCGAAAATGAAAGAATTCAGTAATTTTGTTCCGTTTTAACGAGATTTTCAATTAAACGCGTTAAACGAACTTAGCACTTTTCGTTCTTTTACAAGGTATTTTGTAGCTTTTTTCAAATAGTTGCATTAAAATACATTTACATATATTTGTCTAACTTAGTTTCTTTAAATGTGTTTAACTATATTGCAGTTAAACAATTTTTCGCTTAAACGAGTTTTCTTTTAAGCGAACAAAGGTTCTTTCAAATATTTCATTGCAATTAAGCGATTTGTTTTTAATTTAAACAGAGTGCGTTTATCCGAACTCGACTGCATAAGGTACTTTGTAAAAGTTAAAAAAAGGGAAAAAATTTGGAACTTTTTACGAAATAAAATTGGTAATTTGTAAAGGTAAAAAACGGGATAAAATTGGTACGTTTTTGTTATTTAAAAATTTATTATGGGCAAAGCATATGGCACATATTAAAATAAAGGGTACTTTTTATAATGTAAAAAAAGGAAAAATTGGTACTATTTCTCGTTTTGATAGATTTGGTATACAGATTGCATATTGATTTAAATATGTGGTACTTTTTACGTGATAAAATTGGTACTTTGTAAGGGCTAAAAATGGTATAAAACTCGTACTTTTTCTATTTTTTAAAATTTGGTATGGAGAAAGCATATGGCCCAGATTAAAATATAGGTTATTTATTTATTTTTTTTATTTTTATTTATTTTATTAAAAACTGGGAAAAATTGGTACTTTTAACTTTTTTAATAATTTGGTATACAGACTGCATATGGTTAAGATTAATATATATGGTACTTTTTACGGGATGAAATTGGTACTTTTTCCGTTTTTTTTTTTAATTTATTATAAAGAAATCATATGACCCAGATTAAAATAAAGGGTACTTTTTATTATGTAAAAAAAATTAAAAATTGGTACTTTGGTACTTTTCATCTTTTTTAAAAATTTGGTAAACAGATTGCATATGGTCTTTATTGAAATTTATAATACTTCTAACCAGATAAAATTGGTACTTTTAAAGAGGTAAAAGCGGAATAAAATTGGTACTTTTTCTACTTTTTTTACAATTTGGTATGGAGATGGCATATGGCCCAGATTAAAATATAGGGAGGGTAATTTTTATGATGTTAAAACTATAAAAAAAATTGGTACTTTTTGATAAATTTGGTATAAAGATCGCATATGCTCCAGCGGCCGGAATATATATCTGTTGCTTGGAGCTAAAAGGGCCAATGTCAAAATATTCACATTTGACAAAATTGGAATTGAAGGTTTCACAAAAAACTTTTATAGATGCTTTCATAGTGACATTGGCCAGCATTTTATTTATGAAGCTGTTCTGGGTTAATTATGACTTTACCATACTGAAAGAGAGCAAGAAAACAAATCTATTGCAATGATTAACTCAAAAGAGCAAATAAGTGACATTGGCTCTTTTAGCTCCAAGCCACAGATGTATTAAGACACACCTTTGATTTTCATATGAATTGTAGGTTGCTCGCGAGTATCGAGTGCTCAAAACAAACGAACATGTAGAATGCCATTTAATACTTTTAGGTTATTTAGGGTTTAATGTAGTCGAATTTGCCCGAATTACTTATTTTTTTTTTTAAACATTTTTCTTGCATTTAAAGTAAAAAATTTTATTTCGATTAAAAACAAAAAACCTAATTTTTTTTCTAAAATATATTTTAAAGAATCTAAATATTTCAACCGTGAACAAATAAATTGACAATAAGACATTCGTTTTTTTCTTTTTTTTTTGTTTCTTAAGTTTACAAATTTATTTATAAATTTTGGTCTTTTACAGGGAAAATTTTACAAAAAAAGTTCAAATTTTTAACCGATGACTAATAACACGGACAGAATTAGTCAAAACTTAAAAATAGTTTTGAAATAGTTTATAAAATAAAAAAATAGGAAAGGTTATGAATTCTATGATTAATGATAAAATCGCTTAATTAATACCCTTTTTATTTTTTCCATTTTAAAATCTTTGTAAATTCCTGTTTTTGCCACATCCTCTCATTTCATGACACAGCAATTTCTTTTTTTTAGCTCTCCTTTCTAGCACTTTTCTTTAATATCTCCATTGATTTCATCCTTAATATCCTTTTTACTTTATGTCATTACAATTACAATGCAACTTTTTTCTTATATTTTTCGTTTAAATTTTACCTCGTTTTTGATAAAAAAAAAAAAAAATAAGGATATTACTGGGCAATCAAGTGTTAAAATTTGCAAAAATTTTAAAAGGAATAAGAAAACATTGGAAAAATATTACACTTTAAAAAAAATAAAGTCCCATACTGTTACATTTTAATAGAATAATTGCCAAAATTCTAAAATATTATGGCCATATTAATTATGTTCATGGTTACCGCTACCACATTGAATCGGAATCGGAATCTCTTAAATATCTCTTTGCACGCAGAGAAAAAAACATAGTTTGATGACGGTCACAACAGTTATTTTAATGTTCTCTGCAATGGCCACAAGCAAATTATAGTAAATAATAATATAAGTTGTGTCACTGGTAAGAAACTTTGTTTAAAAAGGGTGGTCCAACCATAATGCAGGTTGTTAATTATGGGTCACAGCTTAACGTAAAGTTTTTTGCCTAAATTAACTTGATATTTTTATGTTTCAGTGTTTGACAAATTCAACCATGGATAGGTACACAATTGAGCAGTTCGTTAAGATTGTTAAAGTTTTTTACGAAAATGGGCGTTCAAATCAAATTGCATTTCGTTCAGCGACGAGCTACACTTTCACCTCAGTGGATTCGTTAACAGGCACAATTGAAGCATTTGGGCAAGTGAGAATACACGAGCGATTGTTTAAAAGCCGATGCATCCACAAAGAGTGGCTGTTTGGTGCAGTTTATGGGCTGGCGGCATCATCTTCGAAAATTAGGTCAGCCAAGCAGGTAACGCGAATAGTGTTCGCTATCGAGAAATGATAACGGACTTCTTGTGGTAAGAAATTGATGATATGAACCTGGACGAAATGTGGTTAAAATAGGATGGTGCCTCTTGCCACAAAGCCAACAAAACAATGGCTCGTTTGCATTAGACATTCAATGGTCGTGTTATCTTAGTTTAGGTTAAGAAGGGTTATGTACAGGTATGGGTACCACTACATTGTTGAAAGCTTTGCATGTGTGGCATTGTATTAGTTTTTTTACGTTTGCATTTGTTGGTTTTATGCTCTTTGTTTTTTGTGTATGTATACACATCGTTCGCTCTTTTTGAATTTTCATTTTGAATTTGCCCATAGCTGGTTATGTGCCCAAGGGAACACTTCCACCCGGAGACCAGCGCGGTCCATTGTGAATGCCATCAATGAAGAAGGTAGAGACTGAGAAAAGTGAAGAAAAAAAATAAAAGATGGATAGAATTAAGAAAGTCGTGGCGATGTTAATTCGCCTCCACGATCATGTTATTTGACAGCGTTGGAGTTTTTTCTTTAGGGATATTTAAAAGAAAAAGTGTACTTTAATAAGCCAAGAACAATAAAAGAGCTAAGGGATGAGATAATTCCGCATATTAACGACATTGAACCTCAATGATGTCTCAGAGTAATTGAAAATAAGGACAATCGGATAGAGGTATGCCACCGAAGCCATGGCTAGTATTTGGCCGATATTTTGTAAAAATATGTTAAGATAAATCTCCGAAAACTTTTTGTTTTATTTACAATTAACATCGCGCGTTTTGGTTTGACCACCCTTTATTTTTGCAGTTTCCATGCAGAGAACTTTTTTAATTATAATATTATCGCGTTTAATTTAATATGATAAAATATTTTTTCTCTGCCTGTATAAAAAAAAAATAGAGGTCTGGCAGCAGCACTTGATATATTTAGCCCAATTTAAATGCCATTAAGTCATTAATAAATTGATTTATAAGCCAATACAAAGAAAAAAAAAGGAATGTAATTTTAATAAAAAAAATAATGGAATTGAATAGTCATTTGTCATTGACATTATTAAACAGCTGAAAAAACGTAAAAAAAGTTTAAAACCGTTATTGAAAATTGTATAATAAAGGACTTTAAGACTTTTTTAAAAAAGTTGATGAGTTCTCTTTTATTTAAAACCAAGGTCTTGTAATTTTTTGTAAACCAAAAACAAAATTTTTTTTTTTTTTAAATATTTTGGTACTTAAATGAGTTGTTTTATTAGTACATACTTTAATGGGTCGACTACGTATGGCAACACAACTGAAGTTACGAAATTAGGTAACGCCGCTGATATTAGAATATAAAATTAATAAAAATGTTGTATATTTTAACATGAGCGGAGTTGCCAGATTTCGCTGGTGGCAACACAGCTTCAGTTCAGTTGCCAACCGTTATCGACCCATAAGATAATTGTATAACGGGTAACGCAAAATGATAAACTTGGGAAGTGTATGAGGAAGACTCAGCAGAGAACATAGAACCAAAGTTGTTAAATTTTATTTTGAAAGTAAGCATTCGAATAATCAGACACAAATATCATATCGAATAATGAGTGATGAGGCCGATTTTCACATCAAAGGTCACCACAATAAAATATGGGTCTCCCAAAATCCAAGAAAATTGTTGAACATTAAATGCAGCCACTCAAGATATGCTCAATTAAATAAATATTTAATAACAACAAACAGTGGTTACGTGTGGGGCGTCAAATGTTTGTTAAGTTTGACTATACCTTTAGATGTACAAAATGGTGTGGAATAACTGCAGAAAAGATCACTAGACCATATTTTTTCTAAAACGACAAACAAGTTGTATTTAATGCGAATGGCATGGAATACCAGGCAATGATTGAAAATTTTTTAAGGCCTGAGTTAGAGAACAGTCGAATTTTAGCTTCAGCAAGAAGAAGCCAAAACTCACACAGCTGCAGTGATGTTAACCGTACGGTAATTACCCTTTTTTAGGGTAATTTTGGGCCGCAAAAGGTAGCAAGGTAATTTTATTTAAAATATTATAATTTAAAGAAATTTGGATCTTTGGATCAAATCTTTTCAGCACTTTATACCGTGCCGCGGAATTTCCAGTCTGCTGGAAAGTTGCTAACGTAACGCCAATACCTAAAAAAGGAATGGCTTATAACCCTACAAATTACCGCCCAATTGCAATTTGTTCGGCACTTTCCAAAGTTATGAAAAGTATGGTAAATTACCATCTTGTCAAATATTTAGAGTCAAACTACCTTCTAAGCGACCACCAGTATGGCTTTCGTAGAGGTCGCTCTACTGGAGACTTACTAGCTCTGTTATCGGAAAAATGGTGCCGTTCCATTCACCATTTTGGCGAAAGTAAGGTAATTGCTTTAGATATTTCAAACTTGACTTATTGTCAAAACTTGCTGCATTTGGTGTCGGTGATAATTTCTCTCGATTTATATCGAGTTTTCTCAGAGATCGCACTATACAAATTGTTATAGATGGGGTTTCGTTAAACGAGTTCAAGATTCCTTCAGGGGTGCCGCAAGGCTCCGTTCTTTCTCCTACTCTATTTCTTATCTTTCTAAATGACCTCCTTTGTCAAACTTCCAACCCTATCTACTCTTTTGCAGATGACAGCAACCTTTGCCACTCGTACTCATTCGAATGCAGACCAAGCGTATCCGATGTCGATGCTATGAGGCAGAATGTGAATGATACGCTTGGCCGAGACCTTGACTTAAAATCGGAATGGGGTCGCGCGAACAGGGCCGATTTTAATGCTCGAAAAACCCAATGTTGCGTGCTGACGCATAAACGCGCGACAAATCAAGGTGCCTCATCTGTATATATGGGTGGTATAATTATTGAGGAATCAGAATCTCTTGATGTTCTGGGCATGAGGATACAATGTGATGTCCGATGGACAGAACATATGCAGGGCTCAGAGCTAAAGCGAACCAAGTCAAAAATGAAAATTCGATAATATTTTGAGTTTGAGTAAATGAATTTCCATTAATTGCTGGAGCCAGTGACATGGGTTTATTACCGTTACCTTTGGAACGAAAAGCTTTTTGATTTAGTCCGTTACAGAACTCGATACAGTTAAAATTTGCGAAGAATTTCACACCAGTTTTGAAATACATACATATATGCATTTTATTTTATGACTTGGTTCGGTTCAGCTTTGACCCCTCCATATATTCAAGGTGTCGAAAGAAGCATTCAAATGCCTCGGTTTCTAAGACGTTGTAAGATACACTTCACTCCATCTGATCTCCTTACTATTTATACCACCTATATCCGACCGCGTATGGAATACAACTCTCATGTGTGGGCCGGTGCTTCAAATTCTATTTTGGAGCTTCTCGACCGCGTGCAGGAGAGGGCGAAGGTTCTCATTGCTGACACTAGGGTATCCAATTCTATTGACTCGCTTGAGCACCGTCGCAATGTGGGTTGTATTTTCCTGTTTTATCGTTACTACAATGGGATGTGTTCTGACGAAATTAGGGATCTGGTTCCCGAAACCCGTACGTTTGTTCGTAATACACGTTTTTCCTCAAGAGTCCATTGGCAGGTGAATCGTACAACGCATTACAGAGAGAATGGGTTTTTTTCCCGGACAGTTCGTATGTGGAATAACCTTCTTGCAGAAGTCTTCCCTCTCACTTACAACATGATTAAGTTCAAATCGAATGTTCACAAACACTACTCCCTCTATCCTCCTTCCCACAACCTATTTTCTTAGTTCCAACATAATGCAATGCATTAGTAGGGGTCATCCCCTGAGTGCTGGTCCTAACAGAAAAAAAACATATTTCGTATAAACACAAATTTTTCGTTTTTGTTTTAAATGAATGTCGACGCCAAACGTGCAATTTTGCTCGCTATTTCTTTAAAATGGAGGAGAAAATTATAAAATTTAAATAATAAAGTTAAGAGTAGTTTAAACAACGAGTAGCTTTGCGGCAAACAATACGGCTTAAAAAATTTGAATTTACGACTGAAACTAATTTTAATGCTTCTTCTTCAACGTTTTTTGCCCTTTAGACTAGGGATGATAAAGTTGGTACAATTGTACTGTTTTCAGTACTATTTGCATTGCAAAAGTACGGAGTACTCCAATGACATATTCAGTACAATTTAAAAATTTCCAAATATCAGAAAAATTGCCAAAAGCATATTTATTGTCTTTACAACATTCGTCGGCGAATATGGAAAGGATTTTTCGTAGCAAAATATGATGAAAACAAAGCGGAGAAACTGCCTTTTTGTGAATATTGCATCGAATTTAATTCAGACAAAAGATTTACTAAAGTCAAATGAATCTTTTTGCAATAAATAAACGAAATCTTTTAAGCTTGATTTCTTAGAGTATGGTGAAACGGGGTATAGTGCAACCCTACATGTTGTAACTTTTTGTACAATTCGATCAAGTTGTACAACCATTTGTTACGTTAGAGGTGTGATTGGTCATCGGTTGAATAAAATTTCAATTTGATTTGAGCTTTTAAATTGGTACGTGTGATGGTGATTTTTTCTTTGGTTTTTCATTTTCATTCTGACGTTTTGAAAGCAACAGCGTGCGAAGTAAACAATATTTTAGAAAACTAATACGAAATTCCAATGCACAATTTTAGTAAAGAATATAACTTTGACTCTATTAAAATAATTTCTTTATAATGCTTAATGAAAAGCTGGTTAAAAAGTTGTAGCATGTGCTGCGAACGATCAACTGCAACTCAATTGCACGACCTGTTACAACGTGTAGGAGCCGCATAAGGGCCCAACTTTTGGGCTTATTACTGGGTTAAACGAATTTATACCCTGTTCCACTTTGGCGCCCTATGCTCCAGTGGGAGTTAGAGGAATATAAAAAATACCCTGTTTCACTATCAACTCTAAAAAAGCCAAAGAAAAAAGCATCATCTAAAAACAGAAAATTATTACGTATTCACTTAATGTCAAATACGTATGTATAAAAGTATAGTATAGTTGTCAATTATTCGCCTTTCAGCTTTGTTCGAATAATTCAAATAATTGTTTTTGTTCATTCGATCTAACTTGTTAACTTTGACAGTTATCTTAAACTAGCTGTACAACACTCCAGCGTTACCCCCAAAAAAATTAAAAATGATAAAATATGTTCTTCAGATGTCGAGCGGCTCTTGACTGAAAAAAGGAGAGTTCGAAGAGAGTGGCAACTTTACAGATCCCCGCAACTTAAGATTTTATTAAAAGAATGCACAAAAAGGCTAAGAAAGTTACTACAGAATCAGAAAACGGCTTCTCTAGAAAAATATCTTAAGGAACTTGATGCAACTCCACAATCTGACTACTCATTATGGCGTGCAGCTAGAAATCTAAAAAGGCCAGGTTTATCTAAGCCACCATTAAGAAACTTGAATGGTAGTTGGGCAAGAAACGATATTGAAAAAGGAAATCTTTTTGTTAGTCATTTGAAAAACGTATTTACACCAAATATATCTCACAATATTGCGGTCGAGTTACCACCTGTTGATGCTAGAGCAGCTATTCCCCTCAGATTTGAGATAAGAGAAATCGAAAAGGCTATTTGTGACTTAAACACTAAGAAGGCACCTGGTATTGATAAAATCAGTAATAAAATGCTTTTGGAGCTACCTCGCATAGCAAAGAAAATTATTCTTTTTATTTTTAATGCTATTTTACGCCTTGAATACTGTCCTGAAAAATTGAAGGTTTCCTTAGTTACCATGATACCAAAGCCAGGTAAAGATCATACAAAAGTTGAGTCTTATAGGCCTATTAGCTTATTATCAAATATGTCAAAGCTGTTTGAGAAATTATTAGTTTCAAAATTAACACCAATTTTAAGTGAAAATAGATGTATTCCAAACCATCAGTTCGGATTTAGAAGAAAACACAGCACAATCGAGCAGACTCATCGAATAGTAAATGTCATAAGAAAAGCATTTGAAGAAAAGAAATATTGCTCAGCACTCTTCATCGATGTTTCGCAAGCTTTTGACAAAGTCTGGCATGAAGGCTTATTACACAAATTGAAGCAAAATTGACCAGCAAACACACACAAGCTGCTAGAAAGCTACTTAGTCGGTCGTCAATTTATTATTAAAGAAGGAAATTTCTTAAGTTTACCTCAGCCCATTGCCGCTGGAGTCCCACAAGGCAGCATCCTGGGCCCCCTATTATACTTAATTTATACTTCGGACATGCCAACAAGCAACTACACACAAACTTCAACATTTGCAGACGATACAGCTTTTCTAAGCGTCCACGAAAATCGTTATGAAGCATCGCGTTACTTACAGCATCATATATTTCAACTAGAAATATGGTTAAGACAATGGAGGATAATGGTCAATGAGCAAAAATGCGTACATATAACATTCACTTTGCACCGGGAATCTTGCCCCCCTATTACAATCAATAATCAAATAATTCCTCAACATTCGCATGTTAAATATCTCGGTATACATCTGGATCGGCGATTAACGTGGAAATGCCATATAGAGGCAAAATTAACTCAAATGAAACTAAAAGCCATTCAAATTCATTGGCTTATTGGAAGAAATTCTGTCCTTAGTCTCGATTGCAAGCTTCCACTTTACAACTCTATATTAAAGCCTATCTGGTGCTACGGTATTCAACTATGGGGCACTGCCTCGGCCTCTAATATCGACAAAATTCAAAGGCGCCAAAATAAACTTCTTCGAATAATCACAGCCGCTCCCTGGTATGTTAAAAACTCAAACATTCATAAGGATCTCAATGTGCCATTAGTGAAATCTTTGATTACAAAATATGCAATAAAATATTTAAAAAGGCTTGAACAACACCCAAATCCACTAGCTCGAAATATTTTAAATCATGGCGGCCACACTCGCTTAAGAAGAAGAGACACTGCAGCACTTACCCAATTAGATGAGCGATAAACACATATAAAAGTGAACATAACCCGTGATGAAGAAAATTTTGTCTGGCACTGGCAGGAGATAAAATAACGTATTAGGTTAAGATTTGATTAATTATTGTTAGTTCATATTTAATATATTTAATAAAAAATAATGACAAAAAAAAAAAAAAAAAAATTCGATCTAACGATTAAATCTGAATAATTATTCGATTAATCGATGAGAATAACGAATAAAAAAAAATTACATGTTTTAAATAAGATACATCCGTCCGTTAATTTACAACTATGGAAAATCTTCCATTTTCTTCTTTATTTTTTCTCAAATCCACTATGACTTCTTTTTTTGATGCGTACAACTTTTCCTCTAAGCTCCATATCGTTGTATTACTTAAAAGAATCGTAAAATCCTTAATTCTTAAATAATCAAATAATCCGATACAACTTTGGATTTTCGAAAGGCTTTTGCAGCCCTTCCATCTTCAGCCAAACTTCTGCGTACAACTTCTTCTATAAAAGAACCGCTGTCTCTCTGTTTGTATTTTTCTATTGGAAGAAGTTCGGCATCTTTTGATGTCGTTGGATTATCTTCTACTACATCGTTTTCTATTGTAATATTGTGACACTTATGCTATGTTCACACTTTAAGCGCGTTTAAGCAACTCGAGCGTGATTAAGCTCTAATCACATCAAAATCGAGATGATTAACCATATATTGAAGTTATTTGTTAACCACTGCAAATTGACATGATTACAACTTAATCACTTCATTAACCACATCGAATCCTCTGAACATACCTCAAACTGAGTATAATATTGAATCGGTCACTATGTAAGTACCCCTCGCGTGTATAACCGACCATGATTTCTTCTTAATGTTTTTATTCGACTTTAAATAATTCGTAAATTTTCACAATTCCATAATTAATATGTTTAAAATGATGTACTGATCACTTAATTAAAGTATTTTTATCCATTTTTAATAATTTAAAGAAATTTAAATTTGTTTGTTGCATTTTTCTTTTCTTTATCATCTGTCATCTAAATCATCTCAAATGTAATGTGAACGGCTCTAATTAACTTAATCAAAATTTCATGAAAACTGTTTAACGTTTGATTTAAAAAGAAAACAGCTGTTACAATTGTTTAAAAAAGATTTGTTTAATACGAACATAAGATACATTTTTGAAATACAATGAATACTTATCACGGTTTTTGCCTACTAAACATTGAGATTAACTACAATGAGGGCTATAGCAACAATATTTTTTACTTTTTCTACATTTTGTATAAAATCGCTAAAAACGTATGAGAATAAATCAAATTTTTATTTATTTTATTTATTTATTTTATTTATTTATTAAGTTTACCATTTCGGATACAACAAGATATAATATCTTATAATTTACAGTATCAGAATCCGGAAGTTATATCAATAAAAAATAACGTAGGTTTAAACATTATGTTGATAAAAAATTATAATAATATGAAATTTAATAATTTAATAATTTAAGATAGAGGGAAAAAAGAAACATTAAATAAAAAATAGATGAAAAAGAAACATAAGAAAAAATACTGTGAAATGTTCATAGAAGTTACTACTGTTTTGCAGCAGATTAAGTTTAGTAAAAATGTTGAAGTAATTGTTTGAATTTATTTGCGTTGCCAATAGTACGAAAGTTTGAGGGAAGTTGGTTCCAGAGACGGATAGTTAATATAAAAAAGTGTCTTTCAGATGCCGTGTCTCGATGTCGAATTTGCATGATACCATTTCCCCTTGCAGACCTCATAAATATTAAGCGATCATGAAGATATTTCGGTTGTTCCGTTGTTACATTACAATTCTAAGCTTTTATTTCTTATTAGTCTTTTATTAATTTATTTAAAAAAAAAAAAATTCTTCGATTAATCGACATAATTTAATCGATTAATTCGTTATTCGAAAATCGCCATTTTAAAATTATTCGAACAAGAGTTTGTTTTTGGTTGATCGATTAATCGAATTATTCTTAATCGGTTAACAACTCTAGTACATATGTTCGTACATTTTCCGTTGTTTTAATAATAAAACTAGTAAAAAATATTTTTAGTACAATTGTGGTCAAAAAAGTACAATTTTTTAAGTACTATTTAGAAAATGTAATTTATCATCCCTGCTTTAAGGCCGCTTTAGCCGACCGTAAATGTAATTAAATGCAATGTAAAGTACCGTAACGTACTATAAGCTCGTTTGTGCACTTATAGAACATGTAAGAACGTGTCAGCTGTTTTTCACAACCAAAAACAAAAAAGCATTAGTATACATAAAACAACACACACAGTGATGAGAATTAAAAATGTTGAAATGGCGACCGCTTTGCAGAAAAAGTACCAAGTGATTTAAATACGTAGTATTAAAACTGTATCTCTTGCATGTATAAATAAATAAATAATTCAATATTTGATATTAATATTACAGATTTACAAAAAACAAGTATTTATTACATCATATTCGTACACATGTTCTTACATTAATTTCAAAATGTGCATACACCTAAACAAGGTTTTAATACTATTAAAACCAGACTTTGTTTGTTTGTGGATATGTCTACATTTGTTAATTTTATACATCTAAACATATATTTGTATAAATGAAAATATGTATGGATTGTAACTTATTTTGTCAAAAGTCCACAGATATTATAACTGAAAAAGTACCAAACAAAAAGAGTGATTTTACCCGCATTGCATTTAAAATATAAGCAGCCCATCACAATCTAAAACTGTCACGTAACCTCGTAATGAAATTCTATTTTCTACAGGTTGGCACGTTACGGTTAAGTGACATTACAGTCAGTTAAGCATTTGCATTGCTTTCCATATAACAGAAACGATCAGCTGTTTACATTACATTTACATTTCTACATTTACGGTCGGCTAATGGGACCTTTAGACTATTGCCCATCGTCAGCAATGACTTGAAACCATAACGAATAATGGTATTGTAATAAGTTTTGGCCTGTCACAGTTTTTTTATAACTAGAAATCGCACTGGCAAATTGCACTCGTAAATATCGGTTCATAATTTACCATAGGTCCGATATAAAGCCCACTCTAGAAATATTCTAACTGTAGGTGGAGGGTATCAAAGATTCGGCACAGCCAAATAAACATGGCATTCTAACTTATTTTTTAACCTTTTTAACTTGTGTTTGGGCAGGGCTGATGTTGATAAAAGTTGGCATGCTTAATTAGGAAAAGTTTTATGCGAAAAAATTTATTTGGATTGCATGGGTGGTGGGCATGGCCGCAAAAGGCCCTATCTACACAAAGGAAAATTACATTAAAAGTCAACCTATGTAACCCTTCATTAGATTAATGAAGAATGTTACATTAGCCCCCCGTTAATGAAGTGTTTCAAAGAAATCGATGAAAATGTTGCATTATTTTGTTGTCAGAAAATTTTATTAAGATTTTTTTCATTATTTTAATATTGTTACGTTTTTCCTTTAACAAACGCGTTTGAGTTCTTTCAATTGCAAATCCAAATAAATACACACACTTATTAGGGATGGGCAAATTGAAAAAATATATCGATACATATCGAATCGATATTTTTTAAGAGTATCGATATTTATTATTTAAAAAATATCGATGTATCGATATATCGAACTTATTACCAAATTAAAAAATTTTATATTTATAAATATATGCACAAATCTTATTATTATTCCAAATATATATAGGCACATATATTGTTCCAAAACCGCTTAACTTTTACTTTACTGTTTTAATTAGAAATCTGCAAGGTGAAAAACCCGCTTCTTTCTTAATTCTTCTTCTAAAACATGCAGTCTACAACTGACATGAAATGCTTAATATTAACACTAAAGTGATGTTAGTGTTAAGTATAGACTCATCATGTAAGAGGTTTTCTCATGTTCTAACACGGTTGTTAAAGCAAATGTTTTAACATCGCTTTTATAACCATGTTATAGCAGCAAATCATGTCAGTTGTAGACGGGGAGTTATAGATCTTCGTATTAGTTTAAAAAAAAACATATGATGCTTGCAGTGATGCCAATTTTTAAATACATATTGATTGGAAAACGGCAAAAATTTTGAGTTTTTAATAAAAACTGACTTTAAATAGTCGTATTTCAATATCGATACATCGATGTATCGGTATTTTCAATATCGGCGATATATATCGATTATTTTTTTAAAATATCGAAATTTTGATATACCGATATTTTTTGCCCATTCCTAACACTTATTCAACTTAACAAACTTTATTGAAATGATTTATTATTTTGTTCACAAAATTTTATCCAATATTGTTATTTACGAACACAACCGTTTAATGCCTCAAAACAATCTCAAAACTCATTTACAAACCAGCCTGTATTTATAGTCACCACAGGTATTAGTTGTAGACTAGTAGATTCAAGAATTTTCTATTCGAATCCAGACCATTCTGTTCGAATCCGAAATTCTACAACTAGTAGATTTAAGAACCTTCTAATGGATTCCAGAACATTCTGTTCGATTTCGAGATTCTATAATTAAATCCAAGGTATATTTACACAAGGTAGACTCATTTGGGAGTTTAGGCATGCTGCTCTATAAAAGGAACCGAGTTGTCGAAATTGTCTTCATATAAAACAAAAACAATTTAACGCACACATGTACAAATTTTGGCTCATATACACGAAATTTGACGTTTGGGTTCCAACTAGGGGTAATCAGCTGACAAACATATGGTCCAACGAGTTTACCTTGTGTAAATATACCTTGATTAAATCTAAGTTTTAAAATACAGTGCAGCAAATAATAATTCAAACTAGTACGCCAAATTATAATACATAATACAAGACAACTCTTAATTAAAACTACAAATAATTCTTAGATAAATCTAATTTCGTAACAATATTAATGTTTTTATATTTTAATGAAATTTTTTATTTGTTTAATGACATAAATTCATTAAATGAATGATTCAATTTGGTATGTTTTATGACAGAATTTTATTAGTTTAATGATTGTTATGGTTATATATTTATGTTTATTTATTTCACCCATTTTTTAATGTGTATTTTGAGTTTTTGTGAAATTTATTTTTAAATCATCAAGTTATAAAGCCTTTTAATAAATTGTATTTATTTCATTTTCCAGCCCGCGACGACCTACATCTGCCTTCTTTCCATCTTACCGGCTTGTAATACTCCGTAAATGTTGTGTATTTAAATTAACAATTAAAGAAAAAAGAATGTGAGAATTTTTTGCTCTTTTTTTTCTTTCTCGTTGTTTGTTTTTGAAGCTATAACGAACATTTAGCTACAATCAGTATTTCGTTATCGTAATTAATTTTTTCATTGTTGTTGTGAAACTCTAAAATTTACAATTTTTTTCATATATTTTCATGTCTATCGATAGAAATGGAATTAGAAATATATTTATATTATATTTATAAGTATGTATTTTGAAGTTAGAGAACTTTATTTGGTTTTCATTGATTTAGTGATATTTTTCATGAGAAATATGAAGTTACAAAAGATTCCTTTTTTTCATTAAATGAAAAATATGTGAATATTCTAATTAAAAGTTCATTTTAATCTTAAAAAATCGATTGAAATAATGTATAACAATTAGCTAAATTTTTCTTTTGAAAGAGATATTAAGTTGTCATTAATTTAATGAAAAATTTTAACGAAATTACGAAACACAATTTCGTAGTGTTATTGAAATTGCTTCATTACACTGAAAAAATTTTCTTCACAGATCCAATGAAATTTACATTAAAATTCAACCTATGTAACCTTTCATTGAATTAATGAAATGTTTCATAAAATCAATGAAAGTTTTGCATTAGTTTAATGACAAACGTTTATTTTATCCATTTTTTTAATGAGGATTCATAAAATCAATGAAAATTGTGTCATTGATTTTATTAATCCTTCATTAATCCAATGAAGGGTTACATAGGTTGAATTTTAATGTAAATTTCATTGGATCTGTGAAGAAAATTTTTTCAGTGTATATGTCTTTGTAAAATTTAATTCCCGTAGTGGAATTTTTCATTGGATTAAAGAAAATAATTTAATGAAATTGATTCAAAAGATTTATGAAGCATAATTCTTTCAGTGTATATACAAAAACATTTGTGCCGTGTATGTGTTCCTCAATCTCAAGAACCGCTGGACCGATTGTCACCAAACTTGAACAATAAATTAGTTTAATATGGAGCCAGGATCCTTTATCCAGTTTAACCCCAATAGGTGGCGCTGTTATCGTGATATTTAAATATTTTAGTTTATGGCACGATAAACAAAAATATGTTTCCTGATAACATTTTTACCCGTTAGATGGTGCTGGTGGGGTCAAGCTATTAACAAAATCCTCCAGTATTTAATTGTTATTTGGAAAATCTCGAGCAGCGCCATTGATTTAACGATGTCCGTCTGTCCGTTCAGAATGTATGGGGATTAAGTTGGTTTATCGGGTAATTTTTTAAGAGCTATAGAAAAGTTTAAAAAAAAATTACATAAAATTCAGAAAAATGCATGAAATCTTTATTTAAATCGATAGTACGGTCCATATAATTTAATGTTTGAAGATTATTTCATGCAAATGTTGACCGTGACTGCGCCTCAAATGGTCCATCCGCTTAGTCCAATTTTGGCATACTCTTTCCAACATTTCGGCGGTATCTCATAAATAAATTCTTCAATGTTGTCTTCCATTGCGTCAATTGAAGCGGGCATGTGTGTTTAGACATGAGCTTTAACATAGCCCCACAAAAAATAGTCTAAAGCCGTTAAATCGCACGATCTAGGCAGCCAATTGACCGGTCCCGAACGTGAAATAAAATGTTCACAGAACTCGCCTCTCAATAAGTCCATTGTTAAGCGTGCTGTGTAGCATGTGGCAACCTCTTGTTGAAACCACATGTAATGTTAGTCAAGATCTTGCATTTTGGGCAAAAAAAAGTTGGATATCATCTCACGGTAGCGCTCACCATTCACAGTTACGCTACGATTCGCATCATCTTTGAAGAAGAACGGCCCAATGATGCCACCAGCCTATAAACCGCACCAAACTGTGACTTTTTCTGGATGCATTGGAAGTTCTTGCAATGCTTCTGGCTGATCTTCACTCCAAAATCGACAATTCTGCTTATTAACGTACCGAATAGCCGCTTCAATGGGTCGATTAAACTGACCATAAAATGGAAGAAGCGCGCGATAAACTTTCTAAACAGAGCACGCATTTTGATAATAAAATTCAATAATTTGCAAGCGTTGTTCGTTTGTAAGACGATTCATGGTTAAATAATAGACCAAACTGAAGATGTTTGACAATGAAACAAAGCTCGAAACGTGCGTCAGCTGTTTACCAGTGTTGCCAAAAGGATAATAGCTAAAAAATATAACCCGATACATTAACGTCACGTACACTCCGTTAAAGTTTGCTATTGAAATTTAGCCAGATCAGTCCAATAATGGCTGAGATTTGGCAAAAGCCACGACAGCCTCGAATGGTATGGTAAAGGGTATATAAGTTTCTGCATAGCCGAATTTAGCACTCTTACTTCTTTTTAATTTGCAATAAAAAGAAGTCTAGTGGCCATTTTCTCATTAGGCGATTATCTTTTTCCCCAACGAAAAACTGCACATTAAAGAAATTGGGTTTTCTCAATGTCTCGTTTGCTTCGATTTTATCGCAAAGCTAACCAGCACTCATCCGCCAGTTATTTATTTTCCTTTTATTTGCCGTACAGATAAATTCAATCAGCTGACTCCCAACTCTTACATGTATTTTGGGAGGTGTTGCCAACTGAAAACAATGTTTTTTGTCGGTTTATTGAGAAACCCAAAATCGCTAACGGACAGTTTATCGGTCCAATAAATTTATGTTGACATTAAGTAACAGACAGTTTGTCGATACATTGAGAAAATGGACATGTAACAATATTAACATTTTTAGAAAACTTTTTTAATTCAGAAAGCCTTATGATCATCCATCTTGGATCTTAAAGTTATAATAGGAAAGCTTATGATAAGAGTTTTTTTTTAATCAGTGACAAAAATGTATGCCTTGAATTTTAGAACATTTAAAAATTTTTTAACTGGTTGAATAATATTTAAGATTGGCAGCCATTTTTAATAATAAAAATAATGTAAGCAATTTCAAATAACTTTAAATTAAATTGTTTAAATATTATAAAATTTAATTACATATTTTATTTTTAAATTTTATTAGATTAAATTTTGTTTATTCATTATTTAAATTAAAAAAAAAGTGGGAAAAACATGATGGCGTTATTTACCATAAAATAGAAATTTATCAAATTTTCACGTTTGCACGAGTATTTAAATTTTATTTTTATTTTATTCAACGTACAAAATGACATTTTGTGTGAATACTAAAATGTTGTACTTTGTTTTTGTATTTCTCTCTGTATGGGCGGTGCTTATTTTGAATTATTTTAGTTTTAAATATTTTTTTTTATAACTTAAATAGTCTATACACACTTACGTACATACACAAAATTTATTTATAAATTTTTAAATATTTAAATTTAAGGCAAATAAGAATAGAAAAAAACAGAGAGAAAAATGGCCACTTTTATTATTGTTTTGAAAATAAAATTAAAATATTAATATTTTTATGGGCCAGCCAATCAATTTTTAAGAAGCAAATCTATAGGAAATGATTTCAAAATAAAAAAGAACCAAAAACTTTGAAAACTATAAAGTGCTGGTTATAGAACATTGACTAGAATGGAAAGAGAGAGAGAGTAAGAGAAAAAAGGAAACTCAAACAAAACCTAACTTTATAATAGTGTTGATTAGAAATATATCTTAAAATTCAGCAACAGATTAAGCATATGCTCTCACACACGAAGTTTTGCGAGAGAATTTTTCTTTGTCTTGTTTTGAAATGGTTTCAATTCTAATCAGTCTTCTATGGTGCTGGTATTAAAATGAAAACTATCCCAGTTGGCCAGTTTGCCGTTGACGACATCGTCGTCAATGATGTATGCACGACTTGTCCCCCGTTGTTTAGGTTTTCTAGAAGACAATTTACAGGAAATCGTCGTGCACGACAGTTTGAGCGACGTTGTCTTGTAAGTTGTCTTCTATTTAGCTTTATGTGGGACAGTATGACAACTTGTATAAAACTTGTAGCTTTTATACAAGTTGTCTTGTATAAAAGCTACTGACGACTTGGTTTTCTTCAAATTCTCACATTCTTTTTTTTTAATTGTTGATTTAAATACCTACAAAAAATTTACAAATTAGTTCTAAACAATAAAACCAAAAATGATGATGAAATTATTCGCGGGCGGGAAAATGGATTACATGGAGTTGCGTATAGGAGTTGAATATAAAACATATAACTGAAATTAAAATTTAAACTATACTAAAAAACTGTCTGAATTAGATAACCATATAATAATTTTTGTCGTGGACGTCAAAATAGACGACATTGTCATGCAGGTAGTCGTTAATGATAAAGTAGGCGACATTGTCTTTCTTTGTGTCGTGCACGATTTTCGCGACACTTGTTCGAAAATGTCGTTGACGATTTGTTCCCGCTGTCCCTCACATGTCGTGCAGAAATTAACATTGTCGTGCATCCGTCTTGGAGGATGTCTTAAAGACGGGGCCAACTGGGATTTTTCAAAATTTTTCTCATTACATGACATTTCGTTTACTCTAAATAATACAAAGGCTTAATATATGTATATGTATTTAGCCATTATATAAAGTTTAAAGTTCATGGCTTAAACACTCACATACACACACACTGACCATCACACACATACACAATTTATTGTGGAAAAATATTTGTCATTGAATGCGATCAGTAAAATGCACTCATTCCTAAAAATATACTATAGAATTAAAAACATACCACTAATACTGAAGAGAAAAAAACTTTAAACATACACATACATACCTACATATATGAACATATGTATGTATGTGTGTTTTAGTGAAACAAAGTAAAAAAAATAAGTAAAAGTCTTTGCTTATGGAAGATAGGGAGGTTCAAAAATATTTGAATTTTTTAACTAAGAAATAATTTACAATTGGGTTGTTAACGGAAGGCGGATTGTTAGGTTATCTGGTTATGCAGTTATATTTACAGCAACAAAATATATTTAAAAAAAAATCGAATATGTATATGTATTGTGCCGTTGTTAATTTAACTAAATAATCTAATAACCAGCATTTAATGAACCACCCAAATAAGATTTAAAAATAATATAAATTTTTATTTTAAATTGTTAATAAATTTTGTATAAAATTATTGATAAATAATTTAATCCATAAGAACCTATACTTTATGTAGATAATCTTACTTTAGGAAAACGTTATCCCGATAATATTTTCCTTAATAAATTTTATATGGATAAATTTTTCTCTAAAAAAAATTTATTCGGACAATATTATTTTTTAATATTACTTTACCCGAAAAATGTTTTCAATAAAAATATCGAGTCCGTATATTGTTTTTTATGTAAAAAATATTTTCATACTAAGACTGTATGCAAATAATGTTTTCTGTATGAAAACTGTATACGGATAACGTTTTCTCTAATAAAACTGAATCCGGATAAATATTTCTGTACAACAACTGTACGCTAATAATGTTTGCTGTATTCGGATAATGTTTTTTACCAGAAATATTTTCTTTTCTATACGAAAGCTTTATCCAGATAATGTTTTCTATGCGCAACACATTAACTTTAACTGAAAAACTTTTGTTAGAAATTTATTTTAAATGTTTGCATCGAAAACTTTTTATAGGAAAACTTTATCCATACAATGCTTTCTAAACAAGAATGTCATCCAAATAATGGTTTATAAACAAAACTTTTACCTTACAATGTTTTCTATACAAAAACTTAATTCGAATAACATTTTCTATATGAAAAGCTTATTACAAAATATTTTCTATTTGAAAACTATGAATATCCTAATATAATGTTCTGTGCAAAAACACTTTCCGAAAACAGAAATCGTATTCTTGCAAAGTTTTTCGTATGAAAACTTAATCATATGAAAACTTTATTCCTATAGAAAAATTTTATTCCTCTTAATATTTTATTTACGAAATCTTTATCCAAATAAAAGTTTATGCAATAAAAATTTAGCGGATAATGTTTTCAATACGAAAACTTTGAACGAATAATGATTTCTATATAAAAACGTTATTCTAGTAATAGTTTGCATAGTATAAATTTACTGGATAATGTTTTCTCCACAAAAACTTTATCCGGATGGTTTTTCTGTACGAAAAATTCAACCAGATAATGTTTTCTAAACAAAAACTTAAACCGAATAATGTTTTCTAAGCAAAAAGTTTATCTGGATAATTTTTCGATTCCAAAAATTCAACCAGATAATATTTTCTAGACAAACACTTAATTTGGATAATGTTTTTTGTAAAAAAATTTTACCAGGATAATGTTTTCTGTACGAAAACTTATTTAAATAATGTTTTCTATACAAACACTTTATAACAGATGATGCTTTCTATACGAAAAACTTAGCCGGATATTGTTTTCTATATAAAAGCTTCATCTGGATAATGTTTTTATATACTAAAACTTTATCAATATAATTTTTGCTATACGAAAACTTTATCCGGATTTTTCACGACAATGTTTATTTTACGAACATTTTATCCAAACAATGTTTTCTTATATAAAAACTTTGTTATATTTCGTACCGAGACCGTATCCTTATTTTTAAGAACTTTTTAGAGGTTTCCAAATTTTATTTTAGAAATAGGTTTCCCTGCTAATAGCATGATATGCAACATGTTGCATAATTTAATTTATTTTTCTATCTAATATTAGAAGTCACTATCCAACATCCCCACACATATGCATACACACAATCAACCGCACTTACTCAACCAACCATACACTTCAATATGTATTCATTTCGTTCATTTAATTAAATTTATATTTTATGTAACAAACTAAATATGAATTCTAGTAGCTTATTTTATTTTATTCCATTTTATTCTTTTATTACTGTAAATAATAGTTATTGGCAAACACCATTCACTAACACACACACTCCCATACGAAATCTATAAAGGATTTGAAAATGTGTGTAAGTGCAAATGTTTTGGTATGATGAGAAATTGAAATATAAATAATAAAAGAGAAAACTAAATAAAAAGAAAAAAAATAAGAAAATTGTTCGTATTGGTATTAAAACTTTATAAAAATTGCAAGTTTATGAGAAAAAATCCTGCAAAGATTGGAATTTTCATATTTTTTTTTCCTTGTTCCTTGGCATTTTGCTTTTTTGACCTCATAATAATATTACTGAAACATTCCCCATGACGATGCTATTGTAAAAAATGATACTGATTATTATGTGCAGCCAGTCAAAGTAAAGGAGTAGCTACTCCTTTTCTTCAACTTCCAAATAGTAACAGCAGCAAGGGCAAGATATATTGAGGAGCAAAGATAGTATATACTTTACTTTAAAAAGGAATAAATGTTTACTGGTTCTTAAGTATTTTATGTCAAGGTATTTTATATTATATCAAACGTGTTAGAATTTTCGTATGTTATAATGGCTGTTTGGTCATGTAAAACATGCGAGAAAAATAAACAATTATTAAGGAGATGAAGCAAAAGAAAGCAAAAACTTAAAATTTTAATTTTACCTTAATCTAAAAATATTCTAATGGAAAATATTATGCAGATACAGTTTTAGTACAAAAAAGTTTATCGGATAAAATAATCTCATTAAAAACATTAGAGGAATAACATTTTCTTATAAAACACATCATACGGATAGAAACCGTATAAAGTTTTTGTATAGAAAACATATTCGAACAAAGTTTAGTTTAGGAAACACTATCGAAAAAAGTTTTTAATAAACGAAACATTATCCGGATAAAGTATTCCTACATAAAACCTTATCCCGGATCAAGTTTTTTTTTAGAAATAAATATCTAAAATAATTTCTTAGAGAACACCTTATTCGGATAACATTTGCTGTTTGGAAACATTAACCAGATAAATATTTTTTGTAAAAACCATAAGTTCTTAAAGAAAATATTATACAGTTAAGGTTCCCCTATATAAAACATTATCTGGATAGACATTTTTTATTTAAGATATTATGTTTTATAATTACTATCCAAGAAATAGTGTACCAATTACATTTTTGTATTGAAAATATTATTTGGATAATTTTTCATATAAATAATATTATACAAAGAATTTTTTCTTATAGAAAATATTATCCGAATAATGGTCTATTACGAAATTATTACCAAAAATATTATGCGGATAATGTTTTTCCTAAAAAATTTAATTCGGATAATGTTTTCCTATGAAAAATACTATTTGGATAATATTTTATTCTTGTAAAAAACGTTATCCGGATGTTTGCTTAAAGAAAATACAATACGCATGTTGTCCAATGGAAAGTATCATTTAAATATAAAAAACCTTATGCAAGAAGTGTTTTATTGTAGAAAATATTTCCAAATAATGGTAGATTAGAGATATTATTATCCGCATAATGTTTTTGTTGGCAAAAAGATTATCCGATAATGTTTTCTTATAGAAATATTATTCGGATAATTTTTATGTATAAGAACTATTATACAAATAATATTTTCCGTCGTTCCAAATTGGAGCATAGGGCCATAGCAATACATTTTGTGTGGTTTCATTAATCATTATCATTTTAGGATGTACCGGTGATTAGCCGTTAGCATCCGAGTCTGGTATCGGGATTGCCGATTGGAGCCTCCAGACATGCTTTTGGTATCACAACAAACGTTGTAAGATTGGGTTTTTGATGGCGCCAATTGCTCGCCATGACATCACAAGGATCATAGGCATACTCGGTATTTGTAGGAACCCGAAAGACCCACCGAGACTCTCCCCTTGTGACCGCTGACTGTCCGCGACTGCCCAGAGGCAGCTAACCCGCATATCTACGGGCCGTATCACTATCCGCAACCTGTGACGCGTCCGGTAGCACTCAGCTATGCTTCTCATGGGCGGATAATAAGCCACACAAGATCATAAAAATAATGTTGTATGGATTATTATCCGCGATAGACCGGACAATAAAATTATCAATAACAATTTTTATTAATTTTCATGTTGTAAAAATTCCTTTCTTCATAAAAAATAATTTAATGAAAATTAAATTGGATGAACTTAAGCCTAATTAAAAATATTACAAATTTGGATTAAAAACCATAATAGTTCAACCAAAGTAACCACAATACTAATTTTTGTTTTCCTAAGATATATATTATCCGGATAGCATTGAACACAAAAAATATTATACATATATATTATCAAGTTAATATTTATTTATAAAAAATATCATCCGGATAATGGTTTCTTATTAAAAAATAGATTTTTTTAAGTTTTTGAAAGGAGAATTTGTAGTGATTTACATTTTTCTATAAAAATATGTATGTCTGTGTTCATTCCAATTTTTATAAAGAAGTCTTGTATTCGATACGATTTTTGTATACATAATTGGATAAGGCGCTTTGAATACAGAAATCTTTATTTGTTTCCATTTTTCTGTGCAAAAACTGTATTTGAGTAAATTTTTTAATAGAAATCTTGCATTTGATATAATTTTTTTATAGAAAAAATTTATTACATTTTTTCATAAGAAAACCTGTAACCGATTTAGTTTTTGTATAGATAACTTGTAATCGAAAAAAAATTTCATAAGTGAGTGTTTTGTGTTTAATTTAAAAATTTTTCTTTATAATTGCGGAAAACAAAGCGATTTTACTTTATTTTTTTCATTCTGCTAAAATATTTAAGCAGTTTTAGCGCTTCTTTTTAAGTTTTCTATCTTAACATCCGGTTTCCGTTTCCCTTATGACTAATACATACACACATACGGGTATGACATTTACAAACTCACATTAAAAAGATAACAGCGAAAAATTGTTTAGCGAAAACATTAAACAATTCCTTTAAGTCATTTAAAATGGCGGATAAAAAATATTTTTGCAACTTTAATCATAGGTGCGTGTGTGTAAAAGGGTGTGAGTATATGTGAATGCACTGATTGCGAGTGTTATATCTTTATAAGAGCAAAAAACTCAAATACTCTCTTTAAAAAAGAATGTAAACAAGTGCTATTTTTATTCGACTTGGTCTTGCTTGCAATAGAAAAAGGAGCTAATATTTCGAACTTTTCCCCTGGGTCTCTTAAAATTATCATATTTCTTGTAATATTTTTAATTTCCTTTAATTTTAAATGATACCGATAGCATGAGTGCGTGTGTGATTAAGAGAGTTTAATTAGCGATTTGTGATTATGTTGGGCACGTGTGTGCATTACTGTGTCATCATTAGTCGAAAAGACAGAAAAACGAATCCAAACCATCGATAAATTTGTCATTAGCGACACGGGTTTAATGAGTTGAAAGATGCGAATTAAGAAATTAAAAATCAATAATGAAATTAAGGTGATTTCGAATTACACTCAGTAACAAAAAGGACAGACATTTAAGCATCATTTTGTTTAATCTTGCAAGTCCTTTTTAATATTTTTATATGCAACATATTGTTGTGACTGGATTTTTTTAATGTTGAATGCCAACTACAAATGTGTGAACAAAGTATAACGGCCTGATGGTTGTCGGATGGCATGTATTGCATGTTTAGACAGCTACAAACTCGATGCAACAAAAAAATTAGCATAAAAAAGGTTAAATGTATAAAGAACTGCAAAAGGACAAAAATAATAGGGACATACAAGAATAAACTTTCATATAAAAAAATTAAAGAAAAATTTTCCATAGAAAATTTTATCGACACATATTTCACCAATTGTATTTAAATATAAATTTTTGTTTTTCAAGTCAAAACAAAAACGAATTTATATGAAAATCTATATTTTAACATGAATTGATATTTAAATACAGTTACTGAAATTGGCCCTAAAATTGATTTTAAATAAACAAATCATTGTTCAAAGAAAATTTGATATTTCGTTTTATTAAATAAAATTTTTAATCGAATAAACGAATGAAAAATTTAATCGGTAATTCGATTAATCCAATTAAAGGATTTTTTTATCGATAAAAACTTGAACGCGAATAAAAGTTTGAATCGAATTACGTCTTTTATGAAACTAAAACTCTTGTCGAATAAAACTTTTATTAGTAGAGCACTCAATTTACATGATGAATTTTATGACGTCAAATTTTAGACGTCATTTTTTGTTTGGTAGCAAGCGGTCATAAAATTCATCATGTAAATTGAGTGTAAAATTTTTAATAGAACAAAATATGTACTTAAAAAATAATTTAAAATAATCAAAAACTCAAATATGTACTAAATAAATATCTTTATCAAAAAAATTTTTTAGCAAAAAAAACCTTTTAGCGAATAGAATTTTACAAAAGAAATGATAATATACTTGCATGTGCCCGTGCAAAAAAAAACTGAACTGGCAAATTTTGTTGTTGTTGTTTTCTTACGAAGACAATAAAATGAAGCAATTTGTTTTTTAATTTTGTTTTTTCTTTTTACCCACTAACAACTACAATTCGAGTCGGAAAAAAGCTAACCAATTGTAGGGGAATGTAAGAAAAGATAAGCTCACTGTTTATTGTTGGTGTTTTGTTTAAACTTTGATATTGGTACAAGTAAGACTTAATCGCTTTAGAGTTTTATTTGTATAATATTTTTGGCTTTTCTAAAAACTTTGGAAAAGGTTTCCTGATGAGCTGGCCTAAGCAACCAGTGAAATGCGCATAGAAGCTAGCTTTCCCTCAACAATAAATCTCAGTGTATTCATCAAATATGAAAAAATGGGAACTTAGCACGTCATGCAGAAATCTTATTAATAAGAAATTGTTTTAATCGAATACAAATTTTTCTATTAAAAATTTTTTTTATTTATAAGCATTATCCAAAAAAATTTTATTTTATATAGCACTATCCGGATAAAGTATTATTATAGAAAACACTATCCCAATAATGTTTTCTCTAAAAAACTTTATCCGGAAAATGTTTTCTCTTAAAGACCATTATCCAGATAAAATTTTTTTTAAACCAGTATCCGAATAAAATTTTCTTATAGAAGACATTATCTGGATAAATGAAATTTGTCCTATTAAAAATTTATTATTTTTCTAATAAACAGAGTTATTTAAAATCATTATCCGAATTAAATTTTATTTTATATAGCATTATCCGCAGAAAGTATTGTTAAAACATAATTCTGATAAAGTTTTCTTTTGGAAAACATTATCTGGATAAAGTTTTATTTTAGAAAACATTATTCGGATAAAGTTTTGTTTAAGAAAATATTATCCAGATAATGTTTTTATAAACCATTAACCGAATAAAGATTTCTTATATTAAATAGTCTCCAGCTTTCTCTTAGATATTATTATCTAAAAAAGGTTGCTTATAAACTATTAACCGGATATTGTTTTCTATAAGAAATTGAAAACTTATTATTTTTCTTAAAAACATAGTTTTTTATAAGAAGCATTATAAAATATAGTACATATGTACATAAAAAATTCTATTCTATATAGCATTATCCGGATAAAATATAACTATAGAAAACAGTTTCCCGATAAAGTTTTATTTAAGAAACCATTATAAAGATAAAGTTTTTTATAAACCATTATCCGGATAAAGTTTTCTTATAGAAAACATTTTCTGGATAAATAAAATTTATACATTTAAAAAGTTATTATTCTTCTAAAAAAAACATAAATAGTTTTTTTTCTAAAATTCATTATCCGAATAAAATTATATGGATAAAGTTTTCTTTTGGAAAATGTCTGAATATAGTTTTCTTATAGGCAATATTATCTAGATACAGTTTTCTTATAGAAAATAGATTAAGTATTCTTATAGAAAATAGATACAGTTTTCTTAAAGAAAATATTATCTGGATTAAGTTTTCTAATAGAAAACATTATGTGGATATATTAAATTATTCCCATTAAAAATGTATTATCTTTCTAAAAAAACATAGTTTTATTAAAAAATCATTTTCCGAATAAAATTTTATTTTATAAAGCATTATCCGCAGGAAGTATTATTATGGAAAAAAATATCCTAAAGTTTTCTCTGAGGAAATATTATCCAAAAAATTTAATTTCTTATAGGATTTTCCAGATAAAGTGAAAACATTATCCCAATAAATCTTCTTTCTAATAAAACATTTTCAAATAAAGTTTTCTCTTAGGAAAACATTATGCAGATTTAGTTTTTTTTTATAAACTATTATGCGGATATTTATCCTATTAAAAATGTTTTATTTAAAAAAAAAAAAAACCTACGTTTGCTAAAAAATCATTATCTGAATAAAATTATCTGGATAAAATGTTCTTATAGAAAACGTGTGGATATAGTTTTCTGATAGAAAAATATTATCTGGATAAAATTTTCTGATAAAAAATAATATCTGGAAAAAGTTTTCTAAGAGAAAACATTATCTAGTTAAAGGTTTCCTTTAGAAAACATTATCTAAAAAAGTCAGATAGAAAATATTTTCTAGAGTTTTTTTACTAAAGTTTAATCGGATAAAGTTGTCTTATATCCAAATTACCTGGATTAAGTTTTATTTATTCTTTCGTTTGACATTTTTATAAAAAATTGTTTCAATTAACATTTTTCGATAGAAATCTTTTTAAAATTACTTTTAAATTCCACTTTTCTTCTTTATAAATTAAAGGATTGTTTTCTTGTATATCAAATTCTATTCCTCTGGTATTAAAATTTTTAACAAATAATATTTTCCATGTTTTTTTAGGTGTTCTGCCAAAGTGTGCATCTATGTAGTAAATGTCATGAAGTAACTCTATTGAATTGTCGTTTACGGTTATTTTTTCTAAAAAATTTTTGTTGGACGCCTAAAAATATGCAAACATTCATTTAAAAATAAAGCCCTTAACAAAAAAGGCTCAAAAAAAAAGGAAAAAGTGCACTTGTATTTCATGCCACAGTGGTTTCACACGTTTGGCTCAGAGCATTTTATGCCAAACAGCAGTCCAAACAACAAAAACAGCAACAACAAGCGCCAGAGCGTTTTTGCATTTACTCAGAACGTAAAGCAAACACAGTTCCATATTGTAACAAACAAGCATACACATTTAAATGCTCAATGCAGTTTTTGTTTTAATCTTCCCGTTTGTAAACAGCAGGTCGGTGTTTCTTGTTGGAGTAGTGTTTGTTTGAGGGGGAGGGATGAAGAGAGCTTTTTTATTAAGGAGTCATTTTGTTGTTGTGGCTGTTGTTGTTTTTCTTTGTAGTGACATGTTAGAGTTGCATTTGATGGACATGTTAACGACAACAAAAAAGGAAATACTAGTTACATTGTTTTTTTTGTCTGTTTTTTTATTACAAATTGCTAAATGAATAACTGATGTTGTTCTTGTTGTTGTTTTTTAATTTATTTTGTGTGTTTGGAGATTTGAACAATGGCATGGCGTTAAATTACTTAAAAAAATAGATACTTACGAGTTTAAGAAACCGAACATTTAAAGCTGGTTTCAAATCAAGTCTTAAAGCAAATGCATAAAAACTTTAGAAAATAGCTTTTTTAGAGTTTAAAAATACAACAAAGACAGGTTTTTGTTTTGGCTGAAAATGCATTTTGAGCAAATTTAAAAACTGCATTTTTTCATTGTTGTTTGCAATCTTTATTTTGCTTTAGTAAAGTGGGAAAAATATTAATAAATTCATTAACACGTAGTTAAAGCAAAACACACACTTATATATTAATAATCAGTGTTGCAATTTTTGAAATGAAGAAATGCGTCAAGTGTATTTTAAAAAGGGCAAAAAGGTAAAAAGTATTACGAAAAAAAGAATAAAATGCACCAACAGAAAAAAAATGAGAAGTTGATCAAAAAAGTTTTAAAATGTGTGGTTTTGCTTTGCAAATACATAAAATGAATTACTTTATTATTAATTCATTTAATTTAGGACTAAGGTAGGTAGGTAGAAAGGCTGCTGTGAAGTCTCCTTTACACCTTCACCCAGAGACCAATATGGAACATTGTGACGCACTGTTTAGAGATATATTTACATATAAAGACGTAAAGTAGGTGAAATAATGAGCGAAAGCATCAGATAGATAAGAAAAGTAAGTATCGGACCAAACCCGAGAGAAATCCTACTCAACCCAAATTCGCCCTACGTGTGACCAGCACTCAATCTCCTGTCGCGCAGCCAGGCCATCCCCATTACGAATCCTATTAGACTCTCAGGGCCACAGCCCGAGCCATCCCCTAATACCCTAGTGCCCATATAATCAGAGGAGCCGGGTGATCCCAGGCAATAGCCACCCTGCCTCAGTGTCACCCAGTATCCGCGAGTGACCCTGCTTGGCATTCTCCATCATAATTCAGGAGTAAACAAAAGCTTAAAATAAAAAAAAAATTTTTACAAAAAAAAATACAGATAATCTAATTTTCAAATATGTATATCTGTTTATGGCTAGTTTTTACTATCTCACAAGTCTTACGTATTCCATAATACATTGTGAGATAGAAATCCAATGAGTTTTATTGCGACTGTCAAAAAATCTAATCTAAATCTAACATGACAGTTTGTGTTCACAACATCACACAAAGTATAAACACTCACACATGAAATAAAATGCAACCCTGATCCAATGAAAAGTATTATTGTTTAGAAATTTTTCAAAAAACGATAAAGTCGTATGGGATGTCAAACCAAAGAAAGTGGATTTCTAATCTTTAGTTTGAAAAAACTCATTAACAAGTAGTATATGCGTATTATCAACGAAAAATTCGAAGAAAAGGCCGAAAGTCTTGCAAGTAGCTTGAGTGTTTACACAGTCAAATGTAAGTTAATTTTTCAAATATTCTCGAAGCGAAAACATCCTTTAAAAAAACTTTGTTTTTCGGTTTAACAACATTACCATGTTAAAAATATTAACAAGTTATAACAAAATAAATTTAATAATTCCTTCTTTATTTTATTTTCGGTCCATCTTGATGAAAAAATTATGTTTATTTTATAAAATATCTGATTGCAGTATTGCCGTAGTGGCGATTTCATAATATTGCTGAGAAAATATTTTGATTAACAATTTTTTTTTCAAAATGCTTGAAATTTATGATAAAATTACCATTGAGATGGATTGTTGTATAGTTGTTCTCTTTTTTACGTGTTATTTTTTTAAATACACAGAAAATCCGCTATAAACATAACTTTTATATTACTAAGTACTAGTAAATTGATACAAAAGTCATCCATGGTAACACTGTTTCTTCATTTGTCATTTTACTTGCTGCAAGTGTCAAAAATTTACTTGCAAGCTAATTCTCTTGCAAGTTGGGCAGCAAGTACGAAAAATGTGATGGTGTTAATAAAAATGTGTGAGTGTATTGAGTTTTTCGAACTTGCAATTGCAAGTGTAAACCCCAAGTTAAGGTGCTATCAGACGGGATGTATTTTACATAAGTACTGTCAAATTTTCCATCTGTAAAAGTTGTACACATCGTGTGATACATATGAAACTTTGCATTCGTAAAATACATGTGGAAATACATACAGGTTTCCCTTGATTTACACGGTGCATACTTCATTTACGCGATTAAGATATAACACGGATCAATAAAAGTAACCTTTTTTTGAAATACGCGCTTTTTTACGCGTTTTAATAAAACACCCTCAAAAAATGATGGCAATTTTTTCAGCTACCAGTAAATTTTTACTGTTTACTGAAAAAATTACAGTATTCAGCAAATTTTTACAAGTTACTGAAATAATGCAGTACTAAGCTAATTTCCCTTTTCTGAAACATATGCAAACAAATATATTTATAACCAGTAAAATTTTACTGGTTTTTAATTCAATTTGTCTTGGCTTAGTTTGTTTTGGACTATTTTACAATTTTCATAATTTCCTTATATTTTTGATTTTAAATATTCAACTATATATGTATGCTTCAATTATTTTTTTTATTCTTTTTCAATTATTTTATAATGATATAACAACAAAGCTTTATACATATCGTTATAAAGAAATATTCTTTAATTTTTTAAAAGTAAAATATATACAGTTCTATGTTCTTGATTTAACACTGTTTTAGGGCCCCAAAATGAAATTTTGTATGTATCTCATGTTTTGATTAACGCGATATGTTAAATTGCTGGTCCCATAAACGGAATTTGTACCAGTCCTGAACCTTGTTTTACGCGAATTTGATTTACACGTGCTTTCTTCGGTCCCAACAGACCGCGTAAATCGAGGGTTAACTGTATGTAACTTTTTCGATTTTGCTGTGGCAAACATAAACAAAACAGCTGGTTTGTTTTGAAACGTAAACAAAAGTCAGCTTTTGTTTACATTTATAGGTTATGTCATAAGAAAAAACATAAGCAGGTGTGATAGCAAAACTTATGAATCGTATGTAAAATGGAAATTTTGACATACATACATACGGAATTACATATGGGTAATAAAAGTGACAGAACATATGTAAAATACATCCCGTCTGATAGCATCTTAAGCCAAAACTTCGGCATTTAAGTAAGAAAACAAAAATATACGAATAATAAAGCTTGCCCAAAAGAATTTTTTAATTGTTGACTTCAACCCAAAATTAATCAGTTCATTATTGGAGTTTTGTATGAAATCAATAATATCTGCTTTGTTTTTTTTTTTTTAATATTAGAATATGACAAAAATTAATTCAATATACACAGATATGGGTTTATAAGGTTTTTAAGAAGCAGTTTTCCTTATAAAAACATTTATTTGTTAACCATCAGTATTCTTAAATAAATATGGCAGCACTGATAACAAGTCCAAAAAAGCGTCATAAATTACCCAAAAAGCGCCGAAATGGCAGCACTATTAATAATACAAATGCTCAGGGTTGTCAGATTGATTTTGAATTTTTTCGCCAAATTCAATGTTAAAAATCGCCAAAATCACCAAAGCCTAGACCCCATTTACACTCGGCAAGTTACTTGCGCAAGTCTCTTGCGCAACTCTTGGTTTGTAGTCGCCAGCGGTAAGGTCGGGGTAAGGAAAAAAAATTTTTGTACACAATTTGTTGCTATCGGCAAGTAACTTGCGCAAGTACTTTGCCGAGTGTGCAAGGGGTCCTATATTTTTTAGTTTTTTAAAGTAAAAAAAAATATTTCTTATATTATTTAAAATACTTTTTATAATTCCTACAAAAATAACGTGGTTCCGGTACAATGTTTGCTATAAAAAAGTTTATAGTAGTCTAAGAAATTTTGCAGTTTATATCGAACAAATATTGAGTATACATAAGCATGTAGTTGGAGTTAGATTATACATTTATCAAACACGCTATACTCCCTTTCTGTCTTCGTTTTTGGAACACATTGTAAGAAAATTAAATTTATTTAGCAAAGTTAGAAAAGAAGTGCAGCATGTACAATTTTAATTCATATAACTTATAGCTCGTAATAACGCGTCAAAAATTTCGTATTTTATTCTACTTTGAATGCGAGTTTAAGTGGAGTTCATTATTAAAAATAATTTTTCACCACCGGCATTATTAGTTGGAATTACCAGCATATGGGCATTTCCGTCAAAAAATCCACCGTGACCGAAAATTTAAAAGTTATTAAAAGCTGATTATTTTACGATATTGTTATAGAGAAATATTTTTTAATTAGGCTTAAGTTCATCAAATTTAATTTTCATTAAATTATTTTTATGAAGAAAGGAATTTTACAACATGAAAATTAATTAAAATTGTTATTGATAATCTTTCATTCTTGACGTGACTAGGGGTTGAACCGGCAGGTTACTATGACATGTTTCGATCGGAACCACTCGATCTCCTCAGATAGTTTTGCCGTCTTACACTCGCAGCTATCGAAGGCTGCTGACGTCAGTAGTCAAATATCAATCCTTAAACCAAATTTGTATTTTTAACACTTTCTTTTGGTAGATCGAAATTTGCTTTTTTTACTGAATGATTATCCATTTTAATTGACTTTACATGTTTTTTCCTTACTTCTGTTTTTTCGTACTTTGTCAAGAATTTTTCTTGAAGTCCAAGTACATTTTTTGTTTGTTTTTTTCATTCTATCTTTCTCTTTTCTGTTGACCTTTTTCAGCACAACTTGAAGGACAAATGTAAACATAGAGCTCGTGCCTTAGCTTTAACAATAATTAGTATTGTGGTTATTTTGTTGAACTATTTATGGTTTTTAATCCAAATTTTTCAATATTTTTTAATTAGGCTTAAGTTCATCAAATTTAATTTTCATTAAATTATTTTTATGAAGAAAGGAATTTTACAACATGAAAATTAATTAAAATTGTTATTGATAATCTTTCATTCTTGACGTGACTAGGGGTTGAACCGGCAGGTTACTATGACATGTTTCGATCGGAACCACTCGATCTCCTCAGATAGTTTTGCCGTCTTACACTCGCAGCTATCGAAGGCTGCTGACGTCAGTAGTCAAATATCAATCCTTAAACCAAATTTGTATTTTTAACACTTTCTTTTGGTAGATCGAAATTTGCTTTTTTTACTGAATGATTATCCATTTTAATTGACTTTACATGTTTTTTCCTTACTTCTGTTTTTTCGTACTTTGTCAAGAATTTTTCTTGAAGTCCAAGTACATTTTTTGTTTGTTTTTTTCATTCTATCTTTCTCTTTTCTGTTGACCTTTTTCAGCACAACTTGAAGGACAAATGTAAACATAGAGCTCGTGCCTTAGCTTTAACAATAATTAGTATTGTGGTTATTTTGTTGAACTATTTATGGTTTTTAATCCAAATTTTTCAATATTTTTTAATTAGGCTTAAGTTCATCAAATTTAATTTTCATTAAATTATTTTTATGAAGAAAGGAATTTTACAACATGAAAATTAATTAAAATTGTTATTGATAATCTTTCATTCTTGACGTGACTAGGGGTTGAACCGGCAGGTTACTATGACATGTTTCGATCGGAACCACTCGATCTCCTCAGATAGTTTTGCCGTCTTACACTCGCAGCTATCGAAGGCTGCTGACGTCAGTAGTCAAATATCAATCTTTAAACCAAATTTGTATTTTTAACACTTTCTTTTGGTAGATCGAAATTTGCTTTTTTTACTGAATGATTATCCATTTTAATTGACTTTACATGTTTTTTCCTTACTTCTGTTTTTTCGTACTTTGTCAAGAATTTTTCTTGAAGTCCAAGTACATTTTTTTTTTTTTTTTTTTTTTTTTTTTTTTTTTTTTTTTTTTTTTTTTTTTTTGTTTGTTTTTTTCATTCTATCTTTCTCTTTTCTGTTGACCTTTTTCAGCACAACTTGAAGGACAAATGTAAACATAGAGCTCGTGCCTTAGCTTTAACAATAATTAGTATTGTGGTTATTTTGTTGAACTATTTATGGTTTTTAATCCAAATTTTTCAATATTTTTTAATTAGGCTTAAGTTCATCAAATTTAATTTTCATTAAATTATTTTTATGAAGAAAGGAATTTTACAACATGAAAATTAATTAAAATTGTTATTGATAATCTTTCATTCTTGACGTGACTAGGGGTTGAACCGGCAGGTTACTATGACATGTTTCGATCGGAACCACTCGATCTCCTCAGATAGTTTTGCCGTCTTACACTCGCAGCTATCGAAGGCTGCTGACGTCAGTAGTCAAATATCAATCCTTAAACCAAATTTGTATTTTTAACACTTTCTTTTGGTAGATCGAAATTTGCTTTTTTTACTGAATGATTATCCATTTTAATTGACTTTACATGTTTTTTCCTTACTTCTGTTTTTTCGTACTTTGTCAAGAATTTTTCTTGAAGTCCAAGTACATTTTTTGTTTGTTTTTTTCATTCTATCTTTCTCTTTTCTGTTGACCTTTTTCAGCACAACTTGAAGGACAAATGTAAACATAGAGCTCGTGCCTTAGCTTTAACAATAATTAGTATTGTGGTTATTTTGTTGAACTATTTATGGTTTTTAATCCAAATTTTTCAATATTTTTTAATTAGGCTTAAGTTCATCAAATTTAATTTTCATTAAATTATTTTTATGAAGAAAGGAATTTTACAACATGAAAATTAATTAAAATTGTTATTGATAATCTTTCATTCTTGACGTGACTAGGGGTTGAACCGGCAGGTTACTATGACATGTTTCGATCGGAACCACTCGATCTCCTCAGATAGTTTTGCCGTCTTACACTCGCAGCTATCGAAGGCTGCTGACGTCAGTAGTCAAATATCAATCCTTAAACCAAATTTGTATTTTTAACACTTTCTTTTGGTAGATCGAAATTTGCTTTTTTTACTGAATGATTATCCATTTTAATTGACTTTACATGTTTTTTCCTTACTTCTGTTTTTTCGTACTTTGTCAAGAATTTTTCTTGAAGTCCAAGTACATTTTTTGTTTGTTTTTTTCATTCTATCTTTCTCTTTTCTGTTGACCTGAAAAAGGTCAACAGAAAAGAGAAAGATAGAATGAAAAAAACAAACAAAAAATGTACTTGGACTTCAAGAAAAATTCTTGACAAAGTACGAAAAAACAGAAGTAAGGAAAAAACATGTAAAGTCAATTAAAATGGATAATCATTCAGTAAAAAAAGCAAATTTCGATCTACCAAAAGAAAGTGTTAAAAATACAAATTTGGTTTAAGGATTGATATTTGACTACTGACGTCAGCAGCCTTCGATAGCTGCGAGTGTAAGACGGCAAAACTATCTGAGGAGATCGAGTGGTTCCGATCGAAACATGTCATAGTAACCTGCCGGTTCAACCCCTAGTCACGTCAAGAATGAAAGATTATCAATAACAATTTTAATTAATTTTCATGTTGTAAAATTCCTTTCTTCATAAAAATAATTTAATGAAAATTAAATTTGATGAACTTAAGCCTAATTAAAAAATATTGAAAAATTTGGATTAAAAACCATAAATAGTTCAACAAAATAACCACAATACTAATTATTGTTAAAGCTAAGGCACGAGCTCTATGTTTACATTTGTCCTTCAAGTTGTGCTGAAAAAGGTCAACAGAAAAGAGAAAGATAGAATGAAAAAAACAAACAAAAAATGTACTTGGACTTCAAGAAAAATTCTTGACAAAGTACGAAAAAACAGAAGTAAGGAAAAAACATGTAAAGTCAATTAAAATGGATAATCATTCAGTAAAAAAAGCAAATTTCGATCTACCAAAAGAAAGTGTTAAAAATACAAATTTGGTTTAAGGATTGATATTTGACTACTGACGTCAGCAGCCTTCGATAGCTGCGAGTGTAAGACGGCAAAACTATCTGAGGAGATCGAGTGGTTCCGATCGAAACATGTCATAGTAACCTGCCGGTTCAACCCCTAGTCACGTCAAGAATGAAAGATTATCAATAACAATTTTAATTAATTTTCATGTTGTAAAATTCCTTTCTTCATAAAAATAATTTAATGAAAATTAAATTTGATGAACTTAAGCCTAATTAAAAAATATTGAAAAATTTGGATTAAAAACCATAAATAGTTCAACAAAATAACCACAATACTAATTATTGTTAAAGCTAAGGCACGAGCTCTATGTTTACATTTGTCCTTCAAGTTGTGCTGAAAAAGGTCAACAGAAAAGAGAAAGATAGAATGAAAAAAACAAACAAAAAATGTACTTGGACTTCAAGAAAAATTCTTGACAAAGTACGAAAAAACAGAAGTAAGGAAAAAACATGTAAAGTCAATTAAAATGGATAATCATTCAGTAAAAAAAGCAAATTTCGATCTACCAAAAGAAAGTGTTAAAAATACAAATTTGGTTTAAGGATTGATATTTGACTACTGACGTCAGCAGCCTTCGATAGCTGCGAGTGTAAGACGGCAAAACTATCTGAGGAGATCGAGTGGTTCCGATCGAAACATGTCATAGTAACCTGCCGGTTCAACCCCTAGTCACGTCAAGAATGAAAGATTATCAATAACAATTTTAATTAATTTTCATGTTGTAAAATTCCTTTCTTCATAAAAATAATTTAATGAAAATTAAATTTGATGAACTTAAGCCTAATTAAAAAATATTGAAAAATTTGGATTAAAAACCATAAATAGTTCAACAAAATAACCACAATACTAATTATTGTTAAAGCTAAGGCACGAGCTCTATGTTTACATTTGTCCTTCAAGTTGTGCTGAAAAAGGTCAACAGAAAAGAGAAAGATAGAATGAAAAAAACAAACAAAAAATGTACTTGGACTTCAAGAAAAATTCTTGACAAAGTACGAAAAAACAGAAGTAAGGAAAAAACATGTAAAGTCAATTAAAATGGATAATCATTCAGTAAAAAAAGCAAATTTCGATCTACCAAAAGAAAGTGTTAAAAATACAAATTTGGTTTAAGGATTGATATTTGACTACTGACGTCAGCAGCCTTCGATAGCTGCGAGTGTAAGACGGCAAAACTATCTGAGGAGATCGAGTGGTTCCGATCGAAACATGTCATAGTAACCTGCCGGTTCAACCCCTAGTCACGTCAAGAATGAAAGATTATCAATAACAATTTTAATTAATTTTCATGTTGTAAAATTCCTTTCTTCATAAAAATAATTTAATGAAAATTAAATTTGATGAACTTAAGCCTAATTAAAAAATATTGAAAAATTTGGATTAAAAACCATAAATAGTTCAACAAAATAACCACAATACTAATTATTGTTAAAGCTAAGGCACGAGCTCTATGTTTACATTTGTCCTTCAAGTTGTGCTGAAAAAGGTCAACAGAAAAGAGAAAGATAGAATGAAAAAAACAAACAAAAAATGTACTTGGACTTCAAGAAAAATTCTTGACAAAGTACGAAAAAACAGAAGTAAGGAAAAAACATGTAAAGTCAATCAAAATGGATAATCATTCAGTAAAAAAAGCAAATTTCGATCTACCAAAAGAAAGTGTTAAAAATACAAATTTGGTTTAAGGATTGATATTTGACTACTGACGTCAGCAGCCTTCGATAGCTGCGAGTGTAAGACGGCAAAACTATCTGAGGAGATCGAGTGGTTCCGATCGAAACATGTCATAGTAACCTGCCGGTTCAACCCCTAGTCACGTCAAGAATGAAAGATTATCAATAACAATTTTAATTAATTTTCATGTTGTAAAATTCCTTTCTTCATAAAAATAATTTAATGAAAATTAAATTTGATGAACTTAAGCCTAATTAAAAAATATTGAAAAATTTGGATTAAAAACCATAAATAGTTCAACAAAATAACCACAATACTAATTATTGTTAAAGCTAAGGCACGAGCTCTATGTTTACATTTGTCCTTCAAGTTGTGCTGAAAAAGGTCAACAGAAAAGAGAAAGATAGAATGAAAAAAACAAACAAAAAATGTACTTGGACTTCAAGAAAAATTCTTGACAAAGTACGAAAAAACAGAAGTAAGGAAAAAACATGTAAAGTCAATTAAAATGGATAATCATTCAGTAAAAAAAGCAAATTTCGATCTACCAAAAGAAAGTGTTAAAAATACAAATTTGGTTTAAGGATTGATATTTGACTACTGACGTCAGCAGCCTTCGATAGCTGCGAGTGTAAGACGGCAAAACTATCTGAGGAGATCGAGTGGTTCCGATCGAAACATGTCATAGTAACCTGCCGGTTCAACCCCTAGTCACGTCAAGAATGAAAGATTATCAATAACAATTTTAATTAATTTTCATGTTGTAAAATTCCTTTCTTCATAAAAATAATTTAATGAAAATTAAATTTGATGAACTTAAGCCTAATTAAAAAATATTGAAAAATTTGGATTAAAAACCATAAATAGTTCAACAAAATAACCACAATACTAATTATTGTTAAAGCTAAGGCACGAGCTCTATGTTTACATTTGTCCTTCAAGTTGTGCTGAAAAAGGTCAACAGAAAAGAGAAAGATAGAATGAAAAAAACAAACAAAAAATGTACTTGGACTTCAAGAAAAATTCTTGACAAAGTACGAAAAAACAGAAGTAAGGAAAAAACATGTAAAGTCAATTAAAATGGATAATCATTCAGTAAAAAAAGCAAATTTCGATCTACCAAAAGAAAGTGTTAAAAATACAAATTTGGTTTAAGGATTGATATTTGACTACTGACGTCAGCAGCCTTCGATAGCTGCGAGTGTAAGACGGCAAAACTATCTGAGGAGATCGAGTGGTTCCGATCGAAACATGTCATAGTAACCTGCCGGTTCAACCCCTAGTCACGTCAAGAATGAAAGATTATCAATAACAATTTTAATTAATTTTCATGTTGTAAAATTCCTTTCTTCATAAAAATAATTTAATGAAAATTAAATTTGATGAACTTAAGCCTAATTAAAAAATATTGAAAAATTTGGATTAAAAACCATAAATAGTTCAACAAAATAACCACAATACTAATTATTGTTAAAGCTAAGGCACGAGCTCTATGTTTACATTTGTCCTTCAAGTTGTGCTGAAAAAGGTCAACAGAAAAGAGAAAGATAGAATGAAAAAAACAAACAAAAAATGTACTTGGACTTCAAGAAAAATTCTTGACAAAGTACGAAAAAACAGAAGTAAGGAAAAAACATGTAAAGTCAATTAAAATGGATAATCATTCAGTAAAAAAAGCAAATTTCGATCTACCAAAAGAAAGTGTTAAAAATACAAATTTGGTTTAAGGATTGATATTTGACTACTGACGTCAGCAGCCTTCGATAGCTGCGAGTGTAAGACGGCAAAACTATCTGAGGAGATCGAGTGGTTCCGATCGAAACATGTCATAGTAACCTGCCGGTTCAACCCCTAGTCACGTCAAGAATGAAAGATTATCAATAACAATTTTAATTAATTTTCATGTTGTAAAATTCCTTTCTTCATAAAAATAATTTAATGAAAATTAAATTTGATGAACTTAAGCCTAATTAAAAAATATTGAAAAATTTGGATTAAAAACCATAAATAGTTCAACAAAATAACCACAATACTAATTATTGTTAAAGCTAAGGCACGAGCTCTATGTTTACATTTGTCCTTCAAGTTGTGCTGAAAAAGGTCAACAGAAAAGAGAAAGATAGAATGAAAAAAACAAACAAAAAATGTACTTGGACTTCAAGAAAAATTCTTGACAAAGTACGAAAAAACAGAAGTAAGGAAAAAACATGTAAAGTCAATTAAAATGGATAATCATTCAGTAAAAAAAGCAAATTTCGATCTACCAAAAGAAAGTGTTAAAAATACAAATTTGGTTTAAGGATTGATATTTGACTACTGACGTCAGCAGCCTTCGATAGCTGCGAGTGTAAGACGGCAAAACTATCTGAGGAGATCGAGTGGTTCCGATCGAAACATGTCATAGTAACCTGCCGGTTCAACCCCTAGTCACGTCAAGAATGAAAGATTATCAATAACAATTTTAATTAATTTTCATGTTGTAAAATTCCTTTCTTCATAAAAATAATTTAATGAAAATTAAATTTGATGAACTTAAGCCTAATTAAAAAATATTGAAAAATTTGGATTAAAAACCATAAATAGTTCAACAAAATAACCACAATACTAATTATTGTTAAAGCTAAGGCACGAGCTCTATGTTTACATTTGTCCTTCAAGTTGTGCTGAAAAAGGTCAACAGAAAAGAGAAAGATAGAATGAAAAAAACAAACAAAAAATGTACTTGGACTTCAAGAAAAATTCTTGACAAAGTACGAAAAAACAGAAGTAAGGAAAAAACATGTAAAGTCAATTAAAATGGATAATCATTCAGTAAAAAAAGCAAATTTCGATCTACCAAAAGAAAGTGTTAAAAATACAAATTTGGTTTAAGGATTGATATTTGACTACTGACGTCAGCAGCCTTCGATAGCTGCGAGTGTAAGACGGCAAAACTATCTGAGGAGATCGAGTGGTTCCGATCGAAACATGTCATAGTAACCTGCCGGTTCAACCCCTAGTCACGTCAAGAATGAAAGATTATCAATAACAATTTTAATTAATTTTCATGTTGTAAAATTCCTTTCTTCATAAAAATAATTTAATGAAAATTAAATTTGATGAACTTAAGCCTAATTAAAAAATATTGAAAAATTTGGATTAAAAACCATAAATAGTTCAACAAAATAACCACAATACTAATTGTTATAGAGAAATATTTAGATTTTACTAAATAAAATAAATAAATTTATTCATAAATTTGTTCACTTTGATGAACAATCAGACTGCAAAGTTGTGCAAACGTTATTTCTTATATGTGAGAGTGTTTTATAGTATGTTTTCTTTAATATTAATCTTTCTTTAAATAGGTGATATTTGATAAAAATTATTCCAAAAAAAATTTCTTACATGGTTTGTAATCTAAGGAAGAGTTCAAAGAGAAATATTTTATTCGGATTAACGGTAAATTTTTATTTTATTTTGATCTTTATTCAATTAAATTATTACGGACAAAATTTCACGTTTGAAATGTCACGTATCGACCCAGATTTTGGCTTAAAAAAAAGAAAATACAGAAGATTTTGGAATCAAACCAAGACATTTTAATGTTACATTGCTACGTAAAATTCTGAAAGTAGTTTGACTAAAACATTGTGCTAGGTTTCGCTGAATTACGCCTTTTTATACATGGCCACAAAAACTACTTCTGTTTTTTTCACGTTCGAACCGCTACTTTTTTTGCCATTATCTTTGACCTAGAATCACGCACTCCATAAACTTTAGCATAGATAATAAGAACATTTAAAAAAAAAATTTTAGAAGGCTTTCCTTAAAAAAGAACATTAAAAAAAATATTGCCCGCCCCCCCTAGATTTTATCCTGGCTACGCCCATGTATTCGTGTACTGTCATCGGGAATATGTATGCCTGCAAAGTTTCATCCATTTGCATTGAGTAAAAGGCGGTCTAAAAAGCATTTTACCAAAAAAAAAAATTTTTCTGCCCACCCCTTCCTAGATTTTATCCTGGCTATGCCCCTGTATTCGTTAAATTAACGTTACAAGATTTGGTTTTCCGAAGTGAAGCTAAAGAAAAGGTTTTAATAACAGTGCTATAATTTTAGGGATAAGAGAACGTAAAAATATTTTTTGTTTAAAATGTTATTGCATTTTTGATGCGTACGACTGTCACGTTCAACACTTTGGAATAATCCATACCTATAAAGAATAGCCAGAGCAAGTTCTTTAAAATGGAACGTTTGTATCTGCCATTTAAATTAGATGGAGTATCGTCATAAAAATACAATTACGAAATTTGCTTCTGATAATAAATTGCCACATTTTATAATTAAAAAATATTCTTAAGCTTTAAATAGGTATAACCATGTTTTAAAGCTTCGTAAAGACGGTTGTCAGATGCATTAATTTTACACATCTGCCAAATGAAATTGAGCTTACAATGTATACACAGTTGCAAGACGTTTTTAGGCAATTTCAATCACAACATTGTAAGAGCTGGCCACCGTCTGTACAAGCCTAAGGAATTATATTTTTGAATTCGTTCAATATCATTTTAAAATATAAAAAACAATTTTCCCGAAAATGTTCAATATCTTCATCAGCCATTTCACCATTACTATACTGATGAATGCCTCAAATTTCATACTTAAATTAAAATAATATAATTTTTCCGGTTTGAATTCAAAGATTTTCAAAACAAATTCATGGCCAGCGTTGCCGTTTTGGTTACTTTTAACCAAAATTGGTTACTTTTTTTCACAATGTGTACTTGTTTACTTTTTTTCCATTTTGGTTACCTTTTTCAACTGAAAAATAACCAATTTTTTGTCTTACTTGGGTATGAGACGGTCAAGATTTGCACTTCCAGTTTTTGAACACCCAAACTTTTTTTTACCAATTCACTCATACTCTTCAAAATTAAATCTAATTTGCTTTCAGTTTCTCTTTTAACTTGAGGGTTAAGGCTCAGTTAGGCGAACGTTGCTGTACCCGTAATGTACCGCACCGTACTGTAAGCAAGTTGGTGCACTTATAGAACATTTAAAACGTGTCATATGTTTTTTCCATACATAAACGAAAAGCAATAGTATACATAAAGCAATACACACAGTAATGGGAATCAAATATGTTTAATGTTGGCCGCTGTGCAGAAAAAGTACCAAGTGATTTAAATGGTATTAAGAAAGTATTTTGTGTATGTAAAAAACGTTAATAAATAATATTTACTTTATAGACCTACAATAACCAAATTAGTATTTTATTATACATATATATTTTTAGCATACTTATATTGTAAATATGCATACACCAAACAAGGTTTTGATACCATTCATAGCCTTTTATATGTTTCTCATTTCCATTATATGTGTATATGCATTTGATAATTTATTACTTCTAAGCATATGAAAATTTGTATAAATGGAAATATGTTGTATTGTAAGTTGTTTTGTCGCAATTCCATAGCTATACTGAAAAAAGTACCAAAAAAAAGAGCGAAAACACCCGCATTCAATTGAACATACAAGCCGCCCATCACTGTCTTAAGGCCTAGTTAGGCGAACGTTGCTGTACCCGTAATGTACCGCACCGTACTGTAAGCACGTTGGTGCACTTATAGAACATTTAAAAACGTGGTTTATGTTTTTTCTATACATAAACAAAAAACAATAGTATACATAAAGCAAATCACACAGTGATGGGAATCAAAAATGTTTTAAAAAGTACCAAGTGATTTAAATGGTATTAAAAAAGTATTTTGTGTATGTAAAAAACGTTAATAGTTTAATGTTTATATTATAGATTTTCAATAAACAAATTTGTATTTTAGCATATATATTATAACAATAGATATATTGTATTGTGGTGTATGCACCAAACAAGGTTTTGCTACCATTTAAAGCCTTTTATTCTTTTCACATTTCCATTGTATGTGTATATGCATTTGATTATATGTATCGTACATTTAAACATAAATATATTTGTTTATATGGAAATATGTTGTATATTAAGTTGTTTTGTCTCAATTCCATAGCTTAACTGAAAAAAGTACCAAAAACGAGCAAAAATACCCGCACTCAATTTAACATACAAGCAGCCCATCACTGCTTTACAACTGTCACGTAACAACGGTATACAAATCTGTTTAATACAGATCGAGACGTTCCGTCAACGTGACATTTAAATTCAGTAAGCATTTGCATTGTTTGCAAATGACAAAACGAACCAGACGTTCCATTAGGGGACGTGAACGTTAGGCTAACTCTGCCTTTACAAATGTCACGTAACAACGGCATGAAATTCTATTTTATACAGATTGGTACGTTGCAACTACGGTACATTGCATTTCGGTAAGCTTTTATATTGGTTTTCATATAACAAAAAGCGAACAGCTGATTGATACAGTACATATACGGTACAGCAACGTTCACCTAACTGAGCCTTTACACGATCAAGTTTTGCCTATTAAGTTTTAATACACTCACACTTTTTTACCAATACACTCATACTTTTAAAAATTGATACGAACTTGCCTTTAAAATTCTCTTGCCAGTGAGTGTTTCAATTTACGTTCAAGAAAACAGCTGATTTCAAGGTTAGTTTATAAAGGGTGTCCCAACTAGAACGCTATTTTTAAATTTTAAATAAAACACAGATATTTAAAAAAAAAATCGTGAAACTTTATTATATCGTAAAGTAGACAGAATGAGGTTATGTATGGAACAAGATATCGATGGCCGCCGCGGCTTTGCTGGCACACACGCGATCTTTTAATGAAATTTTCAATGACCTTTTTGCATAAATGCTGCGGTATTTCATTAATGCAGCGTCCAATTTCCTCTTTTAAGGCTTTAAATCGCACGATCTAGGCGGCCAATTCTGGTCTCCAAAACGCGAAATAACACGACCGGAAAATGACTGATGCAGCAACTGAATTATTTCTCTGGCTGTATGACATGTGGCGCCATCTTGTTGAAACCACATGCCCTCCACATTCATTTCTTCAATTCTAGGCAAGAAAAAACTGGTTATCATTTCACAATACCGAACACCATTGACTGTTTGCGCTTGACCTGCCTCATTTTCATAAAAAAAAGGTCCAATGATTCCTCCAGCCCAAAAACCACACCACACAGTGACACGTTGAGGATGCATTTGCTTCTCGTGAATCACTCGAGGATTTTCCTCAACCCAAATGCGACAATTCTGCCTATTGACGAAGCCATCAAGATGGAAATGGGCCTCGTCACTGAAGATGATTTTATGCAAAAAGGTCATTGAAAAATTCATTAAAAGATCGCGTGTGTGCCAGCAAAGCCGCGGCGGCCATCTGCACGATATCTTGTTCCATACATAACCTCATTCTGTCTACTTTACGATATAATAAAGTTTCACGATTTTGCTCAAAAATTGAATGCAGCCTACGTCACAGCTTTCAATTTATGTATATTTTGACAAGCAGTATATGTAAAAGACAATCAAGAACAACTTGACCGTGTGGCCGCAGGGTAAGTTGAGTATTCTAGTTCACGTTCAAAAAATTAGCTTTTGTTGATGTAACCGATTACACGGTGCTACAAATGAGCACTTTTTTATACTTGAAAAGCGACCTAGTGTAGGTTATAGGCCTTACTGAGTAGATCATAAGTCAATTTTAAAAAGTTCCGAAACACCCTCAAATTTCGGAGTTATTCCGAAAAAACCATTTTCGGGTAGGTTCGAGTACTTATGAACACGTAACTCATTTGATTATAATCCGATTTTTATTTTTTAAACGGTTTCAGAAAGAAGAGACATGTGCCTTTCAAAATGTATGCACTTTTTGGCATGTGTATACAATTTTTGTAGTGATATTCTTAATAATATCTGATTTTAATAAATTTTTTTTTTTGGTTTTTCAACTTTGCTACCATTTTTTTAAATTAGTTTGTTAAGAAACATACCATTATGTATACATTTTATTAAAGCTTATTTAGTTTTGAGTTAAACCAGCTATTATTTAATCGAATAAAAAATAAAAAAGTTATTAAGGTTTTTCAAAAGTGAAAAATTTAGCTTTTACAAATATTGATCAATAGACCGGGTCAACCTCCATACAAAAAAAAAAAAAAAAAAAAATTGTGCCAGTCACCCCGTAGAATGAAAGATATGTCAATAAAGTTTCTTAAACAGGAAAAAAATTTATTTTTTTCTGCCACGCCCCCAAATACAGCCCTTTTGGTTTTTCATATGTAGCGCTGCCATTTAAAGTCTGATCTCATCAAATCGCATATCGGTGTTCATGGCTTGACAGTGGCTTCATTTTTAATCTTTTTATTAAATGATAGCTGGTTTAACTCAAAACTACATAAGCTTTAATAAAATATACGTAATGGTATGTTTCTTAACAAACTAATTTAAAAAAATGGCACCAAAGTTGAAAAACAAAAAAAAAAATTAATTAAAATCAGATATTATTAAGAATATCACTACAAAAATTGTATACACATGCCAAAAAGTGCATACATTTAGAAAGGCACACGTCCCTTCTTTCTGAAACCGTTTAAAAAATAAAAATCGGATAAAAAAACTGAGTAACGTGTTCATAAGTACTCAAACCTACCCGAAAATGGTTTTTTCGGATTAACTCCGAAATTTGAGGGTGTTTCCGAACATTTTAAAACTGATTTGAGATCTACTCAACAAGGCCTTCAACTTACACTAGGTTATTTTCCAAGTATATTTTCACTGTAGCACCGTGCTATCAATTAAGCTGTAAATAATAACCATCATATGGGGCAGTGACGTTATACGTAGGGAAAATTCCTATCCGTAGGGATTTTTTCTAAAAAAATATTGGCCATAGGGAAAAGAAGGAAAGATGTTTTGAAATCTTAAAAATGTATGGACTTTTTCAAAGTTGTAGGGATTTTTGTTGGGACAATTTAATGAGCGCTTAGGGAAAACTATGGATTTTGAAGGGCTGTGGGGTATTATTTTCTCTACTCCTACCGAGGCAATACGGAACCTTACATTATCAGGTTATAGATTTAAAGTCTGTCGTTTCTTCAAAAATTTGAAAGCTATAACTCATACATTTTTTTTAATAGACGAAAATAAGTGTAAGCTTTGTTTGGGAGGTGCATATTCCACAAAAAACTTTGAAAAATTATAAGTCCTATTGTACCTTCCAGACCATCAGTAACATGCTGTTAAAATTTTATAAAAATCGATCCAGAGGTTTAGGTGTCTATATACATACATACTTTTTAACTTAAGTGTAAATAAAACAGTGTTTTTAATACATACATACATATTTTGGTTACTTTTTATTGCATTTGGCTACTTTATTTTCACATTTTGGTTGTGGTAACACTGTTCATGGCTCATCGAAAATAGCCAACTTAATCTCCCATTATTTTTTAAATCGCCAAAAACTCGCCAAATCGAAAATAAGGTCGCACATCAGGCTTGAAAATCGCACGTTTGGCGAGAAATTCCCACATCTGATAGCCCTGCAAAGGTTTTTTTATTCGCCTGAATTTACTAAACTCTTAAAAACCCCTCTCTTTTCAAATAACAAAGTCAGACGAATTCATTTACTGAATTCGCCTTGCACAGAGTTCTCTTTAATTTTCTTATAACTGTACTTCGTTTCAAATGCAATGCACAATTTGTTTGCAGCGCATGCTTTTGCTTTTATTTTGTTAATCTTTTACATATGTACCTATATTCTTTCTTTCCCTCTATCCTTCTTACTCACGTAATATTATTTTAAATTTTGTTTTTCTTACCTTGTTTTGTTCGTCTTTTTTTTCTGATTGGATTAATTGTGGCTAAATGGTGGTTGTTGCATTTCTTGTTCCTTATAAAATAAAATGCATTTTGCTCACTCAATTCTCTATTATTTACATACACACATTTATTCACAAATTTCTCTCTTATTTACATGCAGCCATACATACCAACTTGTATGCAGAAATGTAAATATTGTAAAATGTTTAATTCTGCTGAAACTATCAGCTGCTAATGAAGCTGATGTCAACGTTTTTCCTGTTAAATTCCACTAAGAAAAAACGTGCATACAGAAGCACCACTAAACTTCCTCTTGCAGTCTCATATAAATCAGCGTTGCCATTTTGATGCCTTTCGGGTATTTTTTAGTGCTTATTTTCCTTTTCAAAAACCCGAAGCTGTATCTAATATCCGTTTCAAAAAACGCTTATTAACAGAGCTTTTTGCAATTTATCACAGTGCTTTTAAGTGCCTTTTTTTAAAACCAAATTTTTTAGAATTAAAACACGTAAAAAATATTATACCTATAAAAAAACTTTCAACGCAAGCTGAAGGGATTTATAAAAAACGCCCTCATTTTTAAACACGTGAAACGTTTTTAAGCAGCTGCGTAGATTTTATTTAAATAAATAAATATGAAAATTATTAATTAATAACAAAATTTGCATTTGAAAAAAATGGAAGATTTTCATCCATACTATAGCAAGCAGCTCAAAACCAAATAATGCCCACCCTTAGTTATGTGGAACATGAAATTATGTCTGTATTCTTTTCCTACTTATTTGTTTTGCATTATTTTATTATTTTTAGCTTTAAGTTAAGTATTTAAGCACATTAGGTTTTTTATTCCAAAATCTTGCCCCTTAAACCTCAAAGTTAGTAGCCTTTCACAAAACCTAGCGAGTTTGTTACTGCTACCGAGCACTTTTGAGATCTTTTCAAACGCTAAGTTGGCAAAAGGACTGCTTGGAACAAGAATTAAGGCAAAATTGCTTTGGGGAAAGTCTGGAAGGAAATGCCTCCAGATTCTACAAACAAATTTAGTACGATCAATGCCCAGACGGCTGCAGCCCATGATTGATGCGAACGGAGGTAAGCCAAGTTCTGCTTATAAGAAAAATAAGAAAGCCTTTGTATGTGTATACAAAATGTGCAAATACTGGTGGCACTATGAATTTAATTTTTTTAAATGAACGCTAATTTTTTCTTATCTTATTTAACAAAACTGCATTTATTTTTTTTTTTTTTTAATTTTTCATATACATAATTTTAATAATAGTATATGTTTAATTCAAAAGTGTTGAACGTGACGTCGTACGCATCAAAAATTCAATAACATTTTAAACAAAAAATATTTTTAACGTTCTCTTATCCCTAAAATTATAGCACTAAGAAAGCACTGTTATCTATGCTAAAGTTTATGGAGGGCATTATTCTAGGTCAAAGATAATGGCAAAAGAAGTGCCGGTTCGAACGTGAAAAAAACAGAAGTAGTTTTTGTGGCCATGTATAAAAAGGCGTAATTCAGCGAAACCTGGCACAATTTCTTAGTAAAATTACTTTCAGAATTTTACGTAGCAATGTAACATTAAAATGTATTGGTTTGATTCCAAAATCTTCTGTATTTTCTTTTTTTAAGCCAAAATCTGGGTCGATACGTGGCATTTCGAACGTCAAATTTTTTCGGTAATAATTTAACTGAATAAAGATTAAAATAAAATAAAAATTTACCTTTAATCCGAATAACATATTTCTCTTTGAACATTCCTTAGATTACAAACCATGTACAAAAATTTTTTGGAATAATTTTAATCAAATATCACCTCTTTTAAGAAAGGTAAATATTAAAGAAAACATACTTTAAAACATTCTGACATATAAGAAATAACGTTTGCACAACTTTGCAGTCTGATTGTTGATCTAAGTGAACAAATTTATGAATAAATTTATAAAATTAGTAAAATCTAAATATTTCTCTATAACAACTTTTAAATTTTTGATCACGGTGGACCTTTTGACGGAAATGCCCATATGCAATTAATGTGATGTACCAATTGTTATGTCTTTAACTGTACATAAAAGATTTATCCACAGAATATTTTCTATATGAAAACTTTTCTAGGTAATTATACTTTTTTGCAAAAACATTAAGTTCATAAAGTTAATTTATTTGCGTTATTAAATCCGGCTACAAGACATCTTAATTGGCAACATTGTTTCATTTAAAAGATTCTGTTATGTTTTCGCTTTTCTGTATTATTTGTTTGGAAATTTACCGTTCTCTTTGTATACATACATATGTGTAAGTTAGTGCGCGCATGCGAGCTAAGTACATTTGGTATATGAAACGGAGTCCATCTACAAAAATTGTTTTGTTGATTTTAATTTCGCCATTAGTGTATGTATGCATGTACATTATGCATTACATATGTACTGTCACTTTTCTTACTCATATGTAATTCCGCATGTTTGTCAAAATTTAAATTTTACATACGATTCATAATTTTTGCTATCACACCTGCTTATGTTTTTCCTTATGACATAACCTATAAATGTAAACAAAAGCTGACTTTTGGTTACGTTTTAAAACAAACCAGCTGTTTTGTTTGCCACAGGAAAATAGAGCGTGTTCTAATCGAAAAAGTTACATACATATGTATTTCCACATGTATTTTACACATGCAACGTTTTATATGTATCACACGATGTGTACAACTTTTACAGATGGAAAATTTGACAGTACATATGTAAAATACATCCCGTCTGATAGCACCTTAATTTAGCTTATGTAAAAGTTGTACACATCGTGTGATACATATGAAACTTTGCATGTGTAAAATACATGTGGAAATACATATGCAACTTTTTCGATTAGAACACGCTCTATTTTCCTGTGGCAAACATAAACAAAACAGCTGTTTTGTTTTGAAACGTAAACAAAAGCTGACATTTATACAGGGGTGCTCTGGAAATCGAAAACGCAAAACGCACGAATTTGAATGTTGTTTTTAACACACTTTAAATCAAATTTTTATAATTTTTGTTATAAATCTCGGTTGAATAGAGAAATATTTGTATAATATTTGTCATAAAATTCTTTTATTACAGAAATCTTATTAAAAAACGACGTTTAAAATTCTTGCGTTTTCGATTTCCAGAACACCCCTGATAGGTTATGTCATAAGGAAAAGATAATGTTTTCTTCCCCCGAACAAAATTTAAACGTTACTCCCCTAAATTTTAAAGTTAAGATAATTATTTCATTTCAATTAAATTCAATTTATTTTAGTTAGGAGCCTGTCGACAGTTACCCCTATTCAAAGTGTTTGTATTCAAACATTTGTCGATCGTCAATAAAGTTTTAATTTGCATAGCCAGATTTAAAATTGATTGGTTAAAGCAGGGAAAAACTAACCCTCTCATACAAAATCAATTATTTTTCCGCTTATTTAGAAAACTAAAAGCTTAAGCTTCTAACTTAGTAGGTATTATTTAGTTAATTCAAGATTTTTATTTCTTATCGATGGGAACAGGAGATACTTTTCACTTTTTCCCATTTAAAGGAATTACTTTAAATCTTTTAATTAGGAGACTTTTATTTATCAAATGTACAAGATTTTCTATGGAATCAGTAGGCAAGGGTATATCGATGGTTCTATTCCGCAACATCGTAACTCAAATACAACTACTTTTCAGGAGAGGCAAATTACTTACATAAAATGAGCTATAAATCAATTCTATTTTTCAATCCTTTGATATCTCGAATATATTGAGAGATATGGAGACCATATCCACAATTTTAGAGTTATCTTAACTTTATTTTGCTTCATTCGTTACTTTTTGTGCAATGTAAAATAAAAAAATATTGTTTGTTCTTGTTATGCTGCACGTTTTATTCGTGGAAAGTAGATCAAAACAACAAACTTGAAAGACAATCAAAAATAAATTGTATTTATATGGGCACAAAAAAGGTTTGTATTAGTTTAGTTAAATCTTAATATTTGTTCATATTTTGTGCAAAAAGTTAGAAAGACTTTTAGCTTCAATATAAAACATTCAGATCATATTTAAAAGTAATTCAAGAATTCTTAATCGGTTTTGCAAAAAGTACATTTTTTGAACAAATTTTATGTGAAAGGTGTGTTCCCAGGAATTGACAAATTTTGGACAGTGAGAAATCCAACTTAAAATTAATCTGCAGAAAAGAAACATACATACATACACAAATATTTCAAACGAAAAAAAGGTTTACAAAAGAACATTTTTGCCAATAAAAATATTTAATTTTATTTTAAGTAAAATATTGTTAAGAAATTTTTGGCCAGTATTTGGTATGTATTTAGTAATTTTTAGTCCTGAAAATGGTATCACTGTTTTTATCTCTGGCTTTATAGCTTTTTTTTATTTATAAAAAAAATTTAAAATTTTATTGAAATTTCTTTATTTTTTAATATGAATCTCTAGTAGTACTTTTGTTTTTTTATTAATAAATTAGTCCCACCTCTGTGGCTTTTAATTGATCTGGCAACTTTTTAGTATTTATTGAACGGCTTTTCTAACCACTGTAAACAAAAATATATAAACAACAATACAACACCATGCATGCAAATTGGAAGATAAAAAACAATTTCAAAAACATTTGTATAAACAATAACAATTAAAGGCGAATTCAAGTTGAGCAGAGAAAAGAAATAGCTGACAAATGATAAACAATTGAGTCAAACACACACACTACAAAAATTCGCTTTCTTTTTTAGAGAAAACAAGACAGCGTTGCTCGCCGCAGCTGCGTGGCAAGAAAAAAAAAACAAGTGAGCAGAGAGTACTTGAACAATTATTACTCACAGCGTTGCCATATATTTTTTAAAAAAACTTCTAATTCGGAAAACAAACTTTTTCATAATAAAAAATATTATGAAAAAACGTATTCCAATTAATCAAAAATTAGTTTACAGAGAAGAAAACTTATAAAAAAAAAATAAAAATTTATAGTTTATTTAAAGACAATTCTTTGGATTGCTTAAAGTTTGTACCTACAAACACACAAAGTGTGTGAATTACAACATGTTTCAACCAGTGTTCGAAAATAAACACTAAATATCGTTTTTTAATGTTCGGTTGATTTGTGGAAAACACAAAGGCAAATAGTGTTTGTGTAGAAAATCATTAAAAAAATAACGTTTCCCTATTAGTCATCTTTCGAACACAAATATATTACTGTTTTTATCAAACTCAACAAAAGATGTGAACATTTAATTCCGTTCCGTTCCGTTTTTTTCGGTTGGGCTCGTTAATGTTCGTCCCTTTTGGCTGGTAAAAAAACAAAATACACACACGAAAAAAACCTTATAGAACATTAAAATAAAATGTTTGTCTAAAGTATCACTACAATTGTTCTGTATTGTATTAAGGGTTGTGTATGTCTACACAATCACTAAAAAAATAGATATCGTTCCTGGGTGTGTGAGCCGAACGTTAAATAATGTACTGTTTATTTTCGAACACTGTTTTCAACTTCAACAATGAACTCTAAATTTAAGTTCATCCTCTCAGATAACTAACTGCCTGTTTTTAAAACGCGAGCGTCAAAGTGACTCGTTTAACTAACATAGTAGTTTTGAACAGCGTTTATGAAACTGTAGTCAAAGTTAAAAAACTGCCGTTTCATCGACTTTTTCATTTGACATTGGCCAAAAACAACTGTCGCTTTTACTTCTGATTCATTAAATGTAAGCCGTCGAAGTCAAACCAACTCAAAAAGCGATTTCGATTTCTGTTCGACAGTTTTTGGTTTCTGCAGTTTTTTAAACCCTGGTTTTAAATGTGGTGCGTGATTTTTAAGAAAAACTACACAAAACACCTTGTGAAGGAGCCTTTTTTCAAAATATGTTCAAAGCAGTTTAAAACCTAACACTTTTTGTTTATAAAAGAAAGTTAATTATGTATTAAGTTTTTAATAAATAAACAAAAAATTACTTCCAACACGTAGCACTTGTTGGAGAAATAGCTTATAAGCCCATTAAGGTGTCGCAAAACCGCTTCGCAGATGTATGTATGACCAATAGAAATTCGCAATGGTTCAATAAGAAAAATTCTTAAAATAGCACATAGTTCTTCTTGCTGGCTAGGCGACGTTATATAGAAATTTTAAAATAATTTAATGAACATTAAAGTTTATGAACCTTAACCTAATTAAAAATATCAAAATTTGGTTTAAAAACCATAAACAGTTCAACAAAAATAACCACAATAGTCATTATTAAAAATGTAAATTTACTTATAAATAAGTAAAATATTGATCCTGCTTTTAAGAATAAAGATGAACGATTATGAAACAAGATGACAAACAGAGGACACAAATTTTATAGATGACAGCCAGTTAAAATTGATGATTGTCCTCTAAAAAGAGTACCCATGGTCACCTTACTTATATTATCATCTATGGGGGGTGTGCTGGAAATCGCAAACGCAAAACGCAAGAATTTGGAGGCTGTTTAAAATACACTTTTAATCAAATTTTTATAGTTTTTGTTATAAAATTCTGTTTAATAGAGAAATGTTTGTATAATATTTGTCATAAAATTCTTTTATTACAGAAATCTTACTAAAAAACGACTTTTAAAATTCTTGCGTTTTGCGTTTGCGATTTCCAGCACACCCCTGTAAAATAGTGCAAAGTTTAAATTATGTAATTACTTATAAAAACTTGAAAATATTTTTTTTATAAATATTAAAAACTATTTTGCATTTCCAAAAACGGAAAACTTACAAATGGCAACGCTGCGTACTCATGGTGCTCGTACTTGGATACATATAGCGGTAATTGTTATTGCTGCATTTATCGCTGTCTCTGCTAACGTGCATGTGCGTACATGAACGTTCGCTGAGCTACAGATTCATTGCGTTCGTGTGCTGTTGTCCGTAGTTCATTGTAAATTTTCTCTTTCTTGTTTAAACACATATGAAATTGTTTAGTACGTATTGTACTTTGAAGCGCAACGGAGGTATCTAACGGATCTAATCGTAGCAGTTAAAAATAAATAAAAAAAATTAGAAAAAAAAACAAAGTGATAAATTATCTGCATGTAATTTAAAATAACAAAGTATTAATACAAGAAAATCTTTTGTTGGAATAAGGTAAAATCCATTTGGAATATTGTAAATTTATAATTTTGCAAAATAAAAGCAACGCATGTGTAATTTTCTTTTACTTTAAAGAACTTCGTAGACAAAAAAACCTTTTAATAAAATTTTACAAGAGTTTCCGTTTCTCGAAACATTAACGGTAAAACAAATAAGTGTTTAAGAAAAAAGAAACAACAAAACAACATAAAAAAACTGTTAAATAAAGCAAGCCAAGCAAAAAACGTAAAAAAGAATATCAATAAACAATTGCAAAAAGGAAATATAAAGAAAATAAAAAAACCAAACAGCCATTTTTGAAAGTTGTAAAGTCATTAAAAAAAAATTCGCTGCTATTGTCTTGTCGCTTTCAGTGCAATTTTTGTTTTTTGTAATACAAAGTATCTACAACAACTTTTTTACCAGCCATTTACAATTTTAATTAACAACAACGAAGTGAAAGTGTAAAAATTAAAGTCAATAAAACATAAACAGTAAAAAAAAAGCACCCAGAAAACAATTCATTTCCAGCAAACAAAAAAATTAAGGACACAAAATTGTTCCCTTTTTAGTCGCCGTGAAACAAAAAGCAGTTTTTCTATTTTTAAATCATAAAATAAACGGTAACTATCAAGATTTATGCAAAATTTGTGATTTATTATAAAAATTATCTAAAAAAAATTGAAAAATTTAAATTTTTTCTATAAATTTGCATTTGGAAAAACTTGTTTGCATGTGTTGTAGCGTCTTTGTCTACTACTTTTTTTGCTTTTTTGTTTTGTTTTTCATACGCTGTAAAAGGGGTTTGTGAGTGTGTATTTCTTGTTTTTCTCTACTTACATTTTCTAGTTAAAAACTGCGTGTTGCCAGATTAAAGCTGGATTTGTTTATAGTTTTTGTTTTTTTTTTTAAGACAGGGAAAGGGTTTAAGTATATTAGCAAGAGAATTTATTAAAATTATGAATTCGATTGGATTTTTTAACCAAATAAATTTAAAAGATTTACGGCCAACTTCGCCAATTACAGTTATGTATAATAAAACATATTAAATGGGCTGTTAAAGTAAAATACAATCAATTAAGGTTTTAATACAATTTTAAATAAAAAAATTATACCTACCTATGTTCTTAGCTAAAGCAAGATTTGTTAAGAAAATTTTGTATATCAGTGGGTTTTGTTTAATAAAATTTTTAAAACAACAAAATTTTATTTAAACTATAGTTAACAAACGTTTCTACCTTTGCCATTTATAAACTCTATTTGCCATCCAACCGATATGTTCCTTATGAAGGCAATTTTGTGAAGAAAGTTTTAAGCAAAATTTTTTCAAAACTAGGATCAAGAGGGAGGTAAGGGGCGATTTCTGTATCTCAGAAACTATACAATAGATTTTAATAAAATTTTAAAGATACATAGATACAAGGTATATGTGTCAGTTTCAGTTAAAAGGGACCTATGGATGAAAAAATCAATTTTTACTTTTTAGGTGATTCTTAAAATAGACAATACGCTATTTCTAATGCATCAAACCGCATTTTTCTAACTGCATTACTTTTGTCATAAGTAGGTAAGATTTAAAATACACCTTTGATAAGAAAAACAAAAATTCAACTTCAAAATCGTTTTCCTCCAAAACTAATTTTTTGCCCATAGGTCCCTTTTAACTGCCACATATAGATCTCTATTTATATTAACAGATAAGTTAAGAAAGTTTTCAAAAATGTGTGTACAAGAAGGGGAAACGTAATAGCACAAGCTGAGCATCAGCAAGTTTCTAAATAAAGTAAAAGTTTTTATAAAATCTAGAATTTTTCTTTTTTCACGATTGTACCTATTAAAATTGTGTGTATATCTAAGATTTTTTTAAATGCAACAAAGTTTACAAAACTTGTAACTAAAAACAGGATTTTTAGTAATATTTTCTTTATTTTAAGGCTAGTTTACACTATAACACAAGGCTTACGTATTTCATAAAATTAGATTTATTGGCAGTTGCAACAAAACTATTTAGATTTCTATCTCATAAAGTATTATGAAATACTTACTACTTATGTGAATAAACTATAAACTAGCCATAAGTGACATGGCCACACATCAAACTGTTTCATCAACTTTACGTATGTATGTGTTGGTAATACTTTTTTCTGCTTAAGGGTACTTTACACTATCACACAAGTCTTAAGTCTTTGGACGAAAATGCTTCCCAGATCTAATTTTTGAAAGAAATATAAAACGGTATAAAAACCTATTAAAACAATGTTGTATTTTCCTCAAAAAACGTAAGAATTGCGTGATAGTGTTAGCTAGCTTTAAAGGATACTTTACACTATCCCGCAAGTCTTACGAGTTATGATGAAAATACTTCCCTGTTCTAATTATCGTACGAAAACTTAAAAAAAAAAAACAAAAAACTTATCATGACATGGATGTATTTTACTCAAAATACATACACTTGTGTGAAAGTGTAAAGTAACCTTTAGCACATACATCTACACATTAAATTCAGGCCATCAAACTTCATTTAAAAGTTGTAATAATAAATGAAATTGTAGTTTTTTTTTGTCGGAAAATGTAAAAATTCAATAAAAAAATTTAAAATAAAATTTTTTTCATATAAATTTAAACAAAACAAAAAATAAAATTTTGAATAAATTATTATGAATTTTCTCAAATTAACATCAAAACCGTATGTATGAGTTTTTTTTATTACAAAAAAAAAAAAAAAAGAAAAATACAGAAATGTAAGTTTGATAAGTCTGGGATCACACTATGAAAGTTTTCTTTCAGAAAGTCTGATTTTATTGGTGAGAGGGGAAGAGAACATGCTTTTCCTTTCTCCTCTCTCACCTATAAACTCAGACTTTCTGAAAGAAAACTTTCATAGTATGAACCCAGACTAAGCGAGTTTGATGAGTGGTTTGATGTGGCGCTTTATAAAAGAAAACTTTAATTTTTTTTTTCAAATCAAAATTTATTTAAAGTTGCAATAATAAATCAAATTGGATTTTTTTTTGTCGGAAAATTTTCAATTATATTTTTAAATATAAAAATTCAAAAAAAAAAAAATTTTAAATTTAATAATTTTCATACATTTTTAAACAAAGTACATATAAATAAAATTTGAAGATATTACGTGAACACACATCAATCTGCCTTAAGTTTTTATGAATATCAAAAGTATCTGTTTTGATTTTCGTCAAATTTACATCAAACGCATAGTTTGTTTGAGTTTTTTATTACTAACACAATTGCAAAGATGTAAGTTTGATGAGCCAGTTTGATGTGTTGACATGCCGCTTTATAAAAGAAAACTATACTTTTTTAAATTTTGTTAAAAAAAAAGAAAAGTTTTTAAACAAATTCCAAACAAGAATTATTTTTCAACAGGGTTTCTTAAAAAAAAGACTAATAAGGGTATTCACGTTACAAGTTGCACCCTTGCAAAAAAGCAAAAGTGCAAAAACCATAACAACAACCACAACGACAATTATTTACGCACAACTAACTGTCTGTGTGGTTGTTGTTATATTTATGCACTTTTTCTTTTTTGCAAGGGTGCAACTTGTGACGTGAATACCCTTAATGTGTTGTTTCCGGATGACAAGCAATTGATTGTGTAGTAAAATTTATTTGAAAAGTACTCAACGGAGTGATTTCATATAAATTTTTCTACACAATCAATTGCCTGACACCTGGAAACAGCACAAAAGATTTTTAACAAATTTTTAAAACTAGCTCTTGTATTCTCTAAAACAAAAAAAAAAAAAATATTTCAAAAAATAATTTAATACAAATTTTTTTAAAATTTAATGCCTGTATTCATAACAAAATTTTAAATTTAATTAAGTTTTACAAAACAAATTTACTATGAGAATATTCCTTAACAAGTCTTACGTATTTTTTTAAAAAAATACAAACCTGTCATGATAAATTGTTATTGTTTTTTAAAAACTTTCAAACAATAATTAGATCAGGGAAGCATTTTCGAAAGATGCTAAAGAGTTTGTGGGATAGTGTGAAACGGCCTTTAATAAACGTTTTTTTAATTTAATAATCGTTTATGAATACGGGTTTAAATATTAAATACATTTTTACAATTTCCTAATGCAAAGTTAAGGTACAAAATAAATTCCTAAATAAAAAAAAAAAAAAATCCTTGTTCAAAAAACCTATAAAATTTTATAAAAAAGGCCAACATTTTTATATTGAAAACAATAATAAAAAACTAAAATTTGTTTTTGTTTTCAATACAAATATACGAAAGAAATTTTCTTGTCGACATCGTGGGCCTGGGCCTAAGTTTTATCAAGTATTAATATTTTGTTTAGCTTGAGGTTTTTTTTTTTAAATGTTTAAAGTTTATTTGAACCAATTCGGCAGGCACTTGTTCGAGTGCCTTCTTCAGGATTTTTTTCATTTCTTATTTTATAAATTTTCAATATTTTTAATCAGGCTTAAGTTCATCAAATTTAATTTTCATTAAATTATTTTTATAAAGAAACGAATTTTACAACATGAGAATTAATTAAAACTGTTATTCATAATCATTCATTCTTGACTGACCTGATATTCGAACCCAGGCGACTGGTTACCCTGACATGTTTCGATCGCTACCACTCGATCTCCTCAGAGGGATTTACCGTCTTAAACTTGCAGCCATCGACGACTGCTGACATCAATAGTCAAAAAATATTGAAAATTTGTATAAAACAATAAATAGTTCAACAAAATTACCGCAATACTAATTAATTTTCAACAATTTGTGAAAATTTTTTTTGTTAAATTTGTAAAAAAATTTTATTGTTAAATTTTTTACAAATTGTTGAAAATTTATAAAAAAAAGAAAAGAAAAGAAAAAAAAACCGGAAGAAGGCACTTAAAGAATTGCCGAAATATTGGTTGAAATAAACATTTCAAAATTTTTTAAAGAAGACCTTAGCTCGGCAATTTATTAACAATTAAAAATAATAAAGGTCGAATAAAATAGATATTATATATGGGCATTTCCCCAAAATAGTCTACCAGGATAAAAAATAAAATGTTGATAATCATCATCTTTTATTGTTTATTATTAGGGAATGGTAAATCGATTTCGATTCCAATCGAAAATCGATTTTGTTGTTAAAAAAATCGTTTTTTGCAATCGAATTTACGTATGCGATTTTATACTGAAATCGATTATTGGGCTTTTAAAATCGATTTTTTTATTAATATCAAAATTTTGGCAATTTTTAATTTTAATCTTAACTAAATCGATAAATTATGGGCATGCACAATTAAACTTATTTTTTTTGTGCGTCTGTAGGTATGCTTATGCAGTTTCCCAAGTCTAAAGTTGTGGTTTTACGTATTTATCTATTAGAGGTATACCAACTTCCAACTTTAATATAAGGGCTCTTGTTCAACACATATTATATAGAAACACAACAGGTGAATCAAGCCATGGCATTCCTGTGGCAATACGCTAATATTTTAACAGACCAGTGTAGTTTTAAGCAGAGTGAGAAAGCAAAAAGTATGTAATTTATCCTATCAAATACGAAATATCTCTGCATCTTTCTGAAATCAATGACATGCAAACGTTTGGTTTCTAAAACTAAATTAATAGTAACTTAGCAAAGCAACCGATCAGGAACTGTGTCATAATCCTTTGAAATACTATCCATACATTCAGGCTTGCCACAGAAATCAATTCCGGTCAAAAGTGATTTGGTTTTATTTGAAGCAAGATACGCAATCACTTCCACTTTCGATCGGAATTAATTTATGTGATAGGCCTGATTGACTACACAAGTATACAATTTTAATATGTGAACTGTACATGCACTTGTTCCTCTAAAGGCAATCTCAAAATTTACACATTTTCACTTTTTACAGGAGAAAATCTAATTTCAATTTCTCTAGTAGAAGTAGTTTGTCTTTGTGATATATTTTATAAGTTTGCAAATTAATCTTAAACGATTTTGAAATCGATTTTAAAATCGATTTTGAGGTTCGATTAATTGATTTCAAAAACCAAAATAAAAAAAGTCGATCGAAAAATCGAAAATCGATTTTGAAATCCATTTACCATTCCCTATTTATTATTAAAAAAAGTCTATGATTTTATAAAAGAATGATTTATAGCATATCTGAGCTGTTTAACTGGAGAAAATTGCGCTGCAAACTGGAAAATTTTATATTTTCTTATATTTTCTACTTTTAAAGACAGTTTTATATACCTATTTTGCACTCTTTCTTCACACTCTCTCCATTACAATCAATTGTAAAAGGAGTATTAAGTTTTTTTGTTAAGGAACTTTTTTTAAGATATTTATGTGAAAATGCATGGTGATAACAATAAAAAAACATATGGAAAATCGACCCGTACATTCGCGACCCGTACATTCGCAAGCGGTACATTAGCCAATTAAATAAAAACCAAGAGAGATATTTTATTTTGTAAATACAGGAAGGAGACCTACCTTAATACACTTTTAAAATAAATTACGTACGTTCGTGACCCAAGGAAATGCCCATATGTATTTAAGTTTTATTTTATTTGTAAGTTTTTTTTAATGTAACAGGGGACTAATTCTGGTAGTCGTGATCGAATACTTTTTCTATTCGGAAGCAATTTTATTTTTACTTCTTTCAGTCGATACTTAACCAATCGAAGTTATATTTTCGGTCCTGTGAAAACGCAAATAAATGCATTAAAACACTGAAAAAATAATTTCGATTCGTTCAGTATCGACTGAAAGAATAAGAAATAAAATTGCTTTCGAATCGAAAAAGTATTCGATCACGACTGGCAGAATTAGCCCCAGATTTTTGAGCATATTCAATGGGTATTACAAAAATGGTTAAATACCGTATTTTTTTTTTTAACAAAAAACTAAAGTTTTTATTTGAAACTAGCATTTAACCCGCTACTTCGTTAGCGTCTCCTTTTATTTCGTGGACATACTGTATGATATGGTTTGTTTTTCTAGGTTTTAACTTGTTTAAATTCCGGAAAGTCAAAAAGTACCAATTAATATACAAAAAAGTACCAAAAAGTTCCCTCATAGATTCGTATCCACTCAGGACATTGCATGTTGAATTTTATGTATTAACGATAATAAATTCTAGAACCAAAAGCTGAAGAAAGATATTAAGTTTTCCGTATATGGGCATTTCCTGGGGTCACGAACGTACGTTCGTACACTTTTGATGTACAAATAATATAGAATACAAAACTTTTCCTAGCATTTTTTTTTTGCGATGCGATAGCATTTGGGTAGCTCTATGTTTAGTACAAAAGATGAATTTCATCGAGTTTAAGTTTTCATAATAAAAGTTATAAACGTGTGGTCACGAACGTACGCAATATAGAAGTCAACTTCGGCTGACAGTAGTGAAATGTAAAAATCTGCGTAATCAAACGGAATTTTCAAAAGTGATTAATTTATTTTAAAAGTGTACTAATGTAGGTCTCCATCCAGTATTTCCAATATAAAGTATCTCTCTTGGTTTTTATTAAATTGGCTTATGTACCGGTCGCGAACGTACGATTTTTTTATTATTATCACCATGCATTTTACCATAAATGTCTTCAAATTTCTTTAACAAAAAAACTTAATACTCCTTTTACAATTGATTGTAACATAACATATAACATATTTTTTGCATGTAAAATAAGCATATAAAAATGTCTATAGAAGTAGAAAATACAGGAAATTATAAAATTTTCCAGTTTCCAGCCCAATTTTCTCAGGTAAACCAGCTCAGTACCTCAATTCTGTAACTTTTTGAATTTAACTACCGATATCGTTAATTAACGAGAAATCTCGGTTACTTTAACGAATTTGTTATTCTGTATTTTAAATAAACAAATATTTTTGTTTAGAAATATTGACGACAAATATCGGTAAAAATAAAAGAACGTCAAAGTAAAAATCTTTTAAAATTAATAAAAAATACAAAATAAATTTGCTTTATTGCATTTATTTAAAAAAAACATGAATGAAAACGTGTAAATATTGATTATATTTCTAAACAAATATGTTGGTGTTAAGTCTTTTTATACATAGGGAAAAATTTCCAGGTGACTGAGCCACTGTAGCACAACATTTAGCTTTTACTTTTTATACCTACACTACTGTATGTGAAGAGGATACATAATGTTTGTACGAATGTGTGTAACACATTTAAATAAAGGTTCTGGGCCTGCCTTTTAGTATATCGATTAACTCAGAATCAATGTCAGAATCCATTTAACGAAGCCCGTCCTTCTATCAGGATGGCTGGTTGTCTGTACAAGATAATCTTGTGCACAAATTACAGGTCGCAATTTTAAAAATAATTTTATAAAATTAGGCACATATGCGTTTTTTGTCACAACGTCGAAGCCTTTTTATAATGGTGAGAAGCATTTATTTAATTTTTAGCCCACATGAAAACTTCTTTCCGCAATAGGGTTTTGTGCCTATTAATAGCCATCTTGTTTTATAGACATTTGAGTTGAATAAGATCCAAAAATATTTTGTCGTAACCTGCATAAATCACCAGAACAAATTTTTTTAAAATCGGTCCATATTTGACCACAGCTCCCATACGAATACACTAATAATGGTAGTAGTTACTTAGATAATATTTGGCACAAAAATGTCTTATGTGAATATTAACCTCACAACATACTCTTTTTAGCGGAAACATGATCGCCCAAATACTGCAATGTAGACTCGGACTTGATCGACTATACTTTCTTACTTTTTTGTGTTAAAAATTGGCTACTTTCTCTATATTTTTAATCTGTTAACAGTTCATTTATTGTGGTTATTATTTAACAAGAATTTTTTTTGTGTCGTTATATACCTACATTTTTTGCCGATAAAAATTGTTAAAATTTCATTACAGAATAGCTCTTAACGACAACTTTCGTTAGCTAACGAATTTTGACTACTTAACGAGAATTTTTTGTCGTTAAAAAGTTACAGAATTTCAGTACAGATATGCTAGGAAATTATTCTTTTATAAGAAAATAGACTTTTTTTCTAATAATAAACAACAAAAGACGATGATAGTCAACATTTAGTTTTTTCATCCTGGTAGACCATTCTGGGAAAATGCCCATATCCCATTTTGGTACTATTTCCCCCGGCCCCCATTAAAGCATCAAAAATTGCTGTATTGTAGTGGGGGTCTATAATTTAGTACAAATATGTAATGAATGGAGAAAAATGTTTTGTAAAAAAAAGGACCAAAAATAGTTACGATTTTCACCCCTTAAACGTTTGAATTTCGAAAAAGTATACGTATCTTTTTTGATAAGTTTTGAATGTGGTATAGACTTTTTTCTAGGTTTATTGGTTCAAAAGATAGATGGGGTGATAAAAAAAGTACAAAAGTTCAGGGTATACCCGTTTTCTCCCTAAAAGAGCCGAATTTCAAAGAAAGTACCAGACACCTGTGCGCTTTTATTTCTAAAGAACAACGATTAGTATTAGAGTTTTTTTTGTAACTCTTTTAGTTTTGAAGATATAACGTTATCGAATTTACCTGTTTTTACCCCCGAAACATTCGAATTTCCAAAAATCCCGTCTTAGTGGACCGATTTGGGGAGAGACCCACCTCCGGTCCGAATTTCAAGTTTTTAGCTTCAGGCGTTTAGGCTGTGCGATGATGAATCAGTCAGTAACGTTCCAATTTTATATATATAGATAGATAGATAGGCAACTACCAAATACCTGAGTAATTATAGATATTTAAATAAATTTAAAATAGGAAGTTATTTATAGGTATGTATGTACGTGTTAATTTTTTAAAATAGTAAAAATACCATCAAATCTTAAAAAGTTTGTTACTTTTTTATATTTACACGGTTTTGTTTCTACTATGAAATAATTCCACAGATAAAATTGAATTTTGTTGGTTACTTTTACAAAGTAATCACAAATATTCAAATTCAAATAATACCTACCCAAGGCCCATCTATCAGGTCTGCTTACTTGTACAAAAACAAAAAACGATTCTTTTTAGTTGTCAAAAATTTACTACATAATATACAAAACAAAAGGAAAAAACGTGTATGTGTGGCACACCATAAACGTAAACAAACGTATACATGCACATGTAAGCAAAATGTAAACAACTTTTGACAACTAAAAAGAACATAAACAATGATCATCAGGCTTCTTGCGCAGACCTTTTCAATGGGCCTTGTACCTACCCAAGCCATTGTAAAAGAATAATAAAAACTTGTTTATTTTAAAATAAGAAATTTAAAAAAAAAAAACTTAGTAGGCTTTCATTTTATTAATTCAAAAAATATTTGTCAATTGTCAGAAAATTTTTTCGGAGTAAATTGGAAAACAGAGTTTTTCTAAAAAAAAAAAAAAACTGGAAGATATTAAATAAAAAACGTTTAACAAAAAAATTGTGTAAAAAAAATCAAAAACTTTGAAAACTTCAACACATTCAGCAAAACCTTTTAAAAAAAAAAATAATTGAAAACTTTGAATCTTCATCATCAGCACTAAAATCAAATGAGTTGTTAATCGATATTGGAAAAATCAATATTTTGTAAGGTATGTACTTATGTTTTTTTCAAAATTTTCTGTTCCCAAGAATTTCGGGAGGATAATGGAATTTATTAATTATTGGGTATGTATTGACAATCGCAAAACGGTTAATGTTTGCGATTCCGTCTCGAAATCGCATAATTAGTGTTCTATGAATTGTAATAGCAAGAAGTTTGGCGACTTCAAATTGCTAAATTGTGCTCAAGGGAACTAGAATATTTGTAAGAAACTATGAAGGTCGCAAGCTAAACGCAAGAGTTTTACTACACTAGAGTTGTGTAGTTCCGGAACGACCTAGTTCAATTGAACGATTCTTTAAAAGGAACGGTGCGGACTTTTTCAATAGTTCATTTTTGGTCGTTCCTCGTTCCGCAATTGCATTCCGTTGGATGATCACATGTATTTTTGTAGGTTTATTTTTTGTGTATTGATCAATGCTGACGACTTTTGTGTATTTTTGTCGTGCCATATAAAAAATTTCTTATTAAATCAATTTAAATAGTTAAAAAGTTTTTTCGTTCCTCGTTCATTCATTGTTCAAAGTAAAAACCGGAACGATGAACGAAAGGAACGACCTAGTTCCTTTGATCTTTCGGATCGGTCGAAACGATTCCACAAAAGGAACGATTTTGGCCAACTCTACACTACACCAAGAAAGAAATCTAGCGTTTTGCGATTTTAAATCTTGCGATTGTCAGAACATGGCCGCATGTATTTCATAATTATGAAAAATCTCCTAATAAAATTTAGTTGAAAAAAATGCGGGCACATTCCAGGGGCCTAATTATGGCAGTCGTGATCGAGTAATTTCTCGATTCGAAGGCAATTTTATTTGAGTCGATACTGAACGAATCGAAATTATTTTTTCAATATTGTGAAACTCAAATGAATTCTTTACAATACTGAAAAAATAATTCCGATTCGTTCAGTATTGACTGAAATATTTAGATATTAAATTGCTTTCGAATCGAGAAACTACTCGATCACGACTGCCAGAATCAGGCCCCAGGTATAAATCAAAATAAAGTAGATTTAAGATCGAACAAAATTTAAAAACGAGCCTGTAATAAAAATATTCCTTTTTATTGAGTATTTTCCTTTTATATTCGGGCCTGTTCTGAAAATCACGTGATTTCAAATCACGTGCTTTTCAAATCACACGTGTGATTTTGCGGTGTTTTGAAACTCATTCCGTTGTTGTGTTTCTCGGTGTGCTTTCTGCAATTAAAGATCATACCAAAACACACAAAAACGGGGCGCTAAAATATCACACGTGTGATTTTAGAAGGCACATGTGATTTGAGTTAAAGTGATTTTCAGAACAGGCCTGATTGCCGTTTAATAAAAATCGTTATTGTATTTTTTATTAAGATTCCCTGCAGGAAATGTCACTAGTGAATCTGTACTGATGCGTCTTAAATCAAAACATTTTGGCAAATTCTTAAAAAAAAGTTTTTAAATAAATATAAATGATAAATTAGCTGGAGGTCTACGCCACACGTTCAATGCATCTGTCAGAAAAGTAGAATCAGAGGTAAATTGTAGCAGCAAGATACCAAGCACATGCGTAGAATGCATCTATGTACGCAAAGAACGCATGAAAAAGGATAAATTCTACGTTTGCATTTAAAAAAAGGTCTAAAAAGTAACAAAGGCATAGAACGCTTGGTGTGAACCTCCAACTGGAATGGATCATTTGGCCTTTTTTTCATTATACATATGGATGTTTCATCTCAAACAAACATCTGGCATCCTTATCGAATAGATTGGTTGTTTAGTTATTACTATTTTTGTTGTTGTTGTTAATGCTTCTTTTTCCAAACTAGAAAATGGCAACAAATTGATAGTTGCCTAACAGGTCTTGTTTTACTGTATGTACTGCCGAAATGAGTGAAACAAGAAAATTGAAAACAAAGAAATAGCTGGACAAGTTCGAAAAGTTGCCCCATGTAACTTGTAAGTTTAAAACTTCAAGTAAAAATATCTATTCCTAAAAAAACAATCCTTTGTCATTTGCTTAACTATAAAATTAACCCTTGATTTTTTTTTTAATTCTCTTTTCTAATAAGAAACAAATTGTGTAACAGAAAGTTTGGTAGATAGAAAAAAGAAGCACTAGTAACTTTTCTCGCCCATGCAAATGCCACAAAGTTTGGGTAAAATGGAGACGGTACAAAATTCCTCTCTTTTATTAAGAAGGAAGTGTTAATTAATGAAGCAGATTCTATTTCGTTCTTTTTAGAGGTGAGATGAAAAATGATATCAGGAAAAGCTTTGACAAGAGGGAAGTGTGTTGTTTATGTGTGAGTAAGCCAAGTCCAGGGATGTAAAGTTGGGATTTTAAAGAAAAAACGAAAGCTTATTGAATTGAATATTTTATTTACTAAAACTTTTACTGAAATGAGAAGTCAAATATTTATAGGCTTCTTTTACAACATTTTAATAACTTAACGAAACTTTGTTTTTTTTTATAGGTATGTATAGTAATTTATTTACATATATAGAAATTCAGCCAAATTATTTAAATTAAGCTTTAAAACTTGTGAAATCATACAAATTCACCACCAGTTTGACATAAACGAAACTTAACGAAACTTTATTTTGTAAATAAACATCTTGCAATATTAATATTACGCTAGCTTTCAAAATCTAAGAAATTCGATATTTTAACCCCCTTTTTTTTTTGACTAAATTTAAAAAAATTGAAAAAAACTTGAAATAAAAAAGTTGGCTTCTTAGTGGGCAATTAAAAATCTTTCAACAATTTCGAACGTAAACGTTCGTATAGAATTTTATATGGTGAATATTTTTAAAACTGTATTTTTCATAGAAATTATCTATACGAACCTTAATCTTCGTAATTGTTGAACAGCAGTTACAGAAACCAAAATTTATTTAACCGAACACGTCTGCAATATTCTAATATTTAAATTATTAGAAAATAAAATATTTTGACCCTTAAAAAAAACTTAACGAAACTTTATTTTTATAACCGAAGGAGAAACTTTAAAATTTTAAGAATTTAGTAGTTTTGTAAAACTTAACGAAACTTTATTTCTAGTATATTTTGGCTAAGATTTATTTAATTTCTTTCAACTAACGCGAACATTTTCAAAAACTTAACAATTTTGTATTCATTGGTCAATTGAAAAACTTAACGAAACTTTTTTGATTTTAAACTTAACGAAACTTTTTTTTTGATTTAAACTTAACAATTTTGTATTCTTTGGTCAATTGAAAAACTTAACGAACCTTTTTTTTGATTTTAAACTTAACGAAACTTTTTTTTTTTGATTATAATTCAGTTTTAATTGACCTTTTTCAATAATATTTTGATTGTTTTTAATTTTAAGCTCCAGGTTTTTTTTTATATAAAAAATATTAATTTATTTAATTATTATTTCGATATTTCGCTAACCTTTGGTTAGCATCCTCAGGAAATTAAATTAACAATATTTTAATAACACAAACAAAAAAAATAATTATGGAAAAAATTATTTCAAAAATTAAATTCAAAAACCTATTTGTCATAAAATTAATTTCAAAACCCATATAACAAAAAATAAAAATATTATAACTAGAGTATAACATTTTATATAAACTGAAAAACATTTCCTATCCTTAAACCAAATTCAAAAAATCAATTCATATAATATGAAAAAATAATTTCCTAACTATAAAACGAATTCAAAAACCATATTTACAATAATAAATTCTGACTAAAGAAAAATACCATAATATATAACAATTTTTTATAAATTAAACTTATTTTTTATCTAACATATTTATATAAATCTATTTATCCTATCTCTTAATAACTAAATTTCTATAACTACTAGCTATATTTTCTGTGTCTGCTTTGAAATTCATTCTTTGTGTTGTTGGTGTATTGATTATGTGTAACATTTCTAATATATATCTACGTTTGTAGTTGGTTTCAGTGTTTAAAACTGATGCATTTTCAAAATTTGGATAGTGATTCAATTCATAACAATGATGAGATAATGCTGTTTTTTTAGAATTAATGTTCCTATGTTTTTGATCTGATCTATGTCCAGCAACTCTAGTCCTTAATTTATTTTTTGTCGTACCTATATAAACCTTGTCGCAATTTGCATTATCATTTCCGTTACAAGGAATTTTGTAGATAATGTTGGACATATCCCATTTATTTATTCTATCTTTTGTCTTGCTGAATAAACTATTTAACGTGTTGTAAGCCTTAAAAGTCACTTTATATTTGTTAGTGTCAAAGATCTTTGATCTCTTAATTCTTTCCGATATGTTAGGTATATACGATATCGATTTGTATATTTTCGGTTCCATTGCAATTGTATTACTATTACTATAACTATTACTATTACTATTATTATTACTATTATTATTACTATTACACCTTTCCTTATCAGGTATGTGATGCAAATCGATCGATTTCAAAACGACAGTTTTTAAAAGGTGTGATTAATTTCGAACGATTTTAAAATCTATTTCTGAATTAAAGTCTTAAATTTTCGTTCAGAATACACTTCAGTTAACGTATATAATATAAAATTTTAAAGAATAAACACTGAAAATAAAAGGAATATGCATTTAAAATCCATTTTAAAAGATACTGAAAACGATATTTTCGGTTTCAAATCGTATCGTTTTTAAAATCGATTTCCATCACATACCTGTATATTCATTAATTAATTCATAAATAAGTTTTCTTGGAAAACTATTTTCCCTTAGTATATTCCTAATTCTAATCTTGTTCCTCCTCAAGGAAAATGTTGTAAATTTTAGTTTAATAAAAATTTAACAAAACTTGTTCCCCTTTTTACGATTTACAAATCAACTAAGCTAAGTTAAAAATTAAAACCAATGCTAGCGATGAGTTGCAATTTTTTGATATTTTTGTTACTCGCAATATAACAGAGTTGTAAACCCGATTATTCATAAAAATAAAACAGATTTATAAAAGCTTACGAAACGAATTTTGTATGAATATTTGTTTAATAAACCTTTTAAAAACCTGTTTTATTGTTTATGAATACGCGGGTAAAACTGCAAAATTGCAACTGAACCAGAGTTGAGTTGTAAACCGTAATATGTATGACATTAACTTTGTTCAATTATTAAAAATTCTTCCATCTCTGTTTGAGATATACGAGAGGGTTGCTTTTAAGTTTTAAGGGTGTGAATACAACTTGTCAAGCTTGCTGTATTTTGCGATAAAAAGTTCATTTTCGGACTTTTCACTCACCCCCGTTTTCAAAGTTCTAAAAAACCACCCAATATTTCGAAAACGAAGGCGCCCACTTTGGCTTTTCATATCTCTCTATTCACCACTAAAACTTTCAAGTTACTGAGACAACAACTACAAGCAGTTACAGCTTGTGCCATAGCGTTAATTTTCATGGAGCTGTATGTATTTGACATTCGATTAAGTGACGTTAAACGAAACTTACGCATTTCTATTCCTCTTAACACGTTAGACAAACACTAGTCAACTCTTTACTCAATAACACTACTACTACTACTACTCCAACAAAAACAACAACAAAACAACGGTAAATTTTTTATTTAATAAAAACACTTATAAAATATTAGAAATAAAAAAAAAAAAAATAAAGAAAAAACTGTGTAGAATTTTTAATTAGTTTACAAAACAATAAACACTTGTTTGCCAAACAGCAACAGCAACAACATCAACAAGAGCAACAAAAACAACAAATAAAGTTTAAATATTTTTGTTTAAAAATAATTTATTTTATTTTGTCTAACAAAAATTACTCAACATTGAAAAAATTATAATTTTCTTTGATTTTTTTCTTTTGTTCTTTTTGCCTTAGTTTTCGTTTGTGTGTGTATGTATAAATGGCTGTGTAAAGCAAAATATTAAAAAAATATTTTTTTTTTTAAATATATAAATTTTACTAGTTAGTTTGTCATTAAAAAAATGTGCCATTCTAATTGAAATTTGAATAAAAATGATGTACCTATTGAAAATTAAAAAAGAAAAAACGCGCCGGTATTTGCAAATTGATAAAATTATTAACAAAAAATCCACAGAAAAGTGTCAGTAAAAGAAAATTTCACTATTTTCTTTTTTCACAAACGCTTTTTCATATTCTCTTTTTCCCTGATTTATCTTGTTTTCTATTTTATTTCTCTTTCAAAAAGTGGATACAATGAATTTTATTTAACCATCCTAAGGATTAAATAAATTACATCCCTGATTTTTCCAAAATTTTCTACGATTTTCCTTTAATATTTTTGTCTTGCTTTTATTTCTCTCTAAATTCTACTCTCTTTTGATTTGATGTTATTTGTTTTTTAATATTCAAGAGAGTGTTTAACGGTGGGGTTTCCTTAAACAAAAGTGTGTATGTATGTGTGCATGACTGTTAAATTAAGGGTTGTCGTTTACAACTCAAGTTTAAATTTAATCTTTTTCTCTTAGTTTATCTTTTAAATGACGTTAAAATTTCATTATTAAAAATATTTTTTTTGACTTAATCCACTTGTAACAAAATTATGCAAAGTTTTTTTTTTTTTTTTTTGAACTTTACCAAAAATAACCCCAAAATATAAAGCAAATTCTTGCATATTTTGTTAACAAGCTTTTAAATAGGGTTGCCATTGGCATGTAGACATTATTTTATACATTTGACCATAGACAAGGCAAAGTTTACAAAGTTTACATCGTAGTTGCCTTGCCACTGGTTGAAAATCGTCAAATTGTAAGGGAAAAAATCGTCAAAATTATCAAATAAATTCTGTTCATAATACAAATAATAAACTATGTATTTAGATTTAGTATTTATCAACTCTCTATTGCGATGCGAAAACAATTTCGAGGCAAAAGCTAAATGCCAACTTGGTACGCAAAATTTTTTTGAAAATGAAGCAATATTAGGTGCGTTTGAGAACTTTTATAGTAAAATGCAGTAAATGAGTAAACAAAAAAATTGTTCTCACAAAAAGCTGTCGTACAAAAAAGTACGCGAACGCAAAATTTGTATAAATTTGTAAAATAAAGGCAACAGCTGATGGCAAATAATTGAAGTGTTGAAAAATGTTTACACTTTTGACTACTTAACTCGTTTTCTTATCGGTACTCGATTACATACTTTGTATAAAACGAACATTTTTGGAAAATACAAACACATTTTTTTTTTGTATTCTTTCATATTTGTTTGTTTTTTATTTTATTCGATTTTACTTATCTGTGGCGGGTTAATTTATTCAAAAGAACATGAATAATTTTTTTGCTATTGATTACTTAAGTACCCAAATACTTCACACTTTTGCAGCTCTAATAACTAACATAACAAAAAAAGTTTCAAAAGTTGGTATTTAGCCAAATAAATGCTTCACAAACAAGTTTAATTAATTAATATTTATTCACTTTTTGTTTTGGTTTAATTTTTATTTTATTTAACAATTTTTTCACAATTTGTAAGCGTTTTGTTTGTTTCTTTTTTTGTTTACCTTTTGAAACATATGCAAAAATTTCTGGAGTAAAAATTTGTAAATACTCAGACAAGAACTGTCACTTTACGCTTTCAATTTGTGTTCTCATTTTCTTCAATTTGTGTACTCGAACGCAATTTCGTAAAATACAGTAACGTTTAGTAAAAAAAAAATAGTAAAAACTTTTGTGTTCTCGAACGCAGCTATTGGCATAAAGATTAAAGATGGCGCTGATTAACAGCTTGATTGATGAAATGTCAAAATGTGTAAAAAAAATTGGAAAAGGAAATTGGAAAATGAAATTGGAAAATTAAAATAATTAAATAGTGATGATTTGCGAAAAGGAAGAATTTAAAAGATGAGAAAGACAAATGCGCAAACGCCTTAAAGAGTACCTATCCTTCGATTTGCTACAATTTTCTTTTGCATCGCAACAGAGAGTAGACCTCCTGTTTTTCGATCATCTCCGATAGCTAAAACGGAAGATCGTCCCCATCCAACTTTGGAAATTTGCTGTTCTTGTTTGCTTCCTATTTCGTTTGCCCCAACTTATAAAAAATAAAAAGTTTAAAAGCAATATTTCAGTTTTTTTTAATGAGATTTATAAAACAAATTTTCATATAAAATTTATCTTATAAACCTGTTATTAACATGAAATATTTTTTTATGAATAAGGCCTTTAGATCCTTTCTAATAAAATGCTAATAAATTTTTTAAAAATTTCTTAATTAACTGTGTATAGTTTTCTTACCAATAAAAATTAATCCAAAATAGAAAAATATTTAAAATATTGGTAATCATCACTGCGCTGCATCAGTGATTTCAAATGCTTAAATATATATCAATGTATATTTATATTTTTTATCGGCATTAAAAAAAAAGTTTGCTTTTCTGATGCAGCGCAGTGATGCATTTCCGAACTGGTCCTTAATCCTGGCAACTCTAAAACAATGTTTCCTACTTCATATTACAACACAGCTTTACATATACACACACAATCATTTACAGCAAAATTTATCGTAATCAAGTACGACGTAGAAAAACACCTAACAACTCAAAAAACAAAGCAACATGAAACAATCGTCCATGATGCTAGTTCTTTAATCAGTGTTGCCGTTGTGACACTAAACTAAAGTATCACTTTTGACCCTTTTTCATGCCAATGTTACTTTTTGTGATCCTTTTTTAATGTATCCCTATGTATAATTTTAAAAAAATTTATGACACTTTTTGAACCTTTTTGGAAATAACTGCAAGTTTCCATATTCCTTACATAAGTTCTCATGAGTTTTGTAGTATGTCAAACACTATTTACAAATAAAATTAAAATAGAAACTTGTGACTCCATGCTTTCCTCTCTCAATTTTTCTCGAGTCGGAGCAGGAAGAATGGACTCCAAGTAAAGAATTAATTACAAAATATAGAATAAGTATTTTTAAAAAGTGATAAATATTATCAAAGGTTTTTTTAAAAGTTAGTCTGTGTTCATACGGCTCATGTCTTATTGACAAGATTGCTACTTTACTGGCGAGAGGGACGAGGGGGAAAAAAACGAGTACACAGATGCATGTACTGTCTTTACGTTTTGCCTTCTTATTCGTTGTTTAATTTTGGTTTTGTTTTCAATATAAAATAAACAGCATGTCGTCAACATGACATGAATCATTTGCACGCCAATTCATGTTCAAAGAAGAAAAAGGAAGAATCTTGGCAGAAAGACATGAGCCGTATGAACTCAGACTTACTTCTTTTTTTTTTGATAATATGACTAATATTGGAATGTAGCTGTGAACATTTTAACATTGATTTATAATTCAAGTATGTTTAATTAGTTTTATTTTAGTCTAATGTATTGATTTAATAAATACTAATAAACTTGACCCTATTTTACTTTAAAATTCCCCTTTTTGACCCTTTTATTTTCTTAAATACCCTTTTTATGACACTTTCAACGGCAACCCTGTCTGTTTAATAACACTCAAGCAACAACAACAACTGCAGTAGAGAAAGAGCGAATGAATACCTACCTGAGTAGTAAAACACTCAATAGCGGGTGTTTTGCTGTATGTACTTATCACTGATGGGATTTTTGGTACAATTGTACCAAATTTGGTACAATCGAAACTTTATTGATACACTGTTACAATTCGTCTTATTTTGGTACAATTTAAAAAAAAAATCCCACGAAGTTTTATAATTTCTTTGAGGTGGATTAACTTTCTTTTTAATAATAAAATTTTTAATGACATATCTCCAGCCTTGGCCAGAACTATACTATAAATTGCATTTTATTTGTGTGCATGATGATAAATTCATACCTACATAAATAATATATATTTATGTATGTATATATATGTACTCGTATCCCTGTAGGAAGGCCTGGGATCAAATGTCTCCAAATCGCCACTTTTGTCGATTGTTTTAGTGACACTGTCTACACTTTTCTCTGCCTTTGACAAAAAAGGAGAAAAAGAGATATTGTTGCCCATACCACAATAGTGCAGAGGGTATTATGCGATTGTGCTGAATTGTGTAACGCTAAAAAATATTGGTCTTCGAATCTCCTTTAAGTATACCGATCGATTCAATATCACTTTCTAAGCCGATTTATATGTCCCTCAGTCCGGGTGGGTCCCAAATAGGGTACACTTTCGAAAATTTATATACTCTAGTGTAGATTGTAAAATGGTCCGTCCGTTCTTTGTTTTTATTTTTATACCCACACCACAATAGTGGAGAGGGTATTATGCATTTGTGCTGATGTGTGTAACGCCTTAAAATATTTGTCCCAGACCCACCTTAAAGTATACCCATAGTCTTGGAATCACTTTCTGAGTCGAACTAACGATGTCCGTCCGGCTGGCTGACAGGCTGGCTGGCTGGCTGGCTGTCCATGTAAGCTTTTGCGCAAAGTACAGGTTGCAGTTTTGGAGATAATTCGATAAAATTTGGGACATAGGTTCTTATTGGCACAAGGACCAAGCCTATTGAAAATGGGCCGAATCGTAGGACCATGAGGGAAGATAGGGGGAAATTTCTACCTCTCAGAAACTATCAAACCGATTTTAATGAAATTTAAAACAAAGATAGATCCATATCTTTATGGACACATAAGCTATACAGGGGGGTTACCGCGTATTTCGATTCGAAAGAAATCATTTACGAATTCGAACAATTTGTACTGTGTATTACGATTTTCGTAATATTTATTTCGAATAAACGGACGTTTTTCACACTTTATTGATAACAAAAAATCACTTTCTTATAAGCCACTCTCTATTACGAACAAAAATTGTTCATCAAATTTCCCATTTTTTAAAAAGTACAACCTCTATCATCGTTTCGAACGATTACGATACACAGTACAAATTGTTCGAATCCGTAAATGATTTCTTTCGAATCGAAATACGCGGTAACCCCCCCAGTTTTTCAAAAATAGGACCACAAGGGGAGGTAGGGGGCAATTTCTGCTTCTTACAAACTTTCAAACCGATTTTAATCAAGTTTATAAACATAGATAAATCCATATTAATAAGGACATAAAAACATAATGTGTTTTTAAATACTGTGGTGTAGGGTATCATATGGTCGGGCTTGACCGACTATACTTTCTTACTTGTTTTTGTTATTAAATTGAAAAGTGTTATGAGTTACTATGTACATACGTATTCTTTTTTATTTTTTAGCGAAAATTTGGTACAATTTGTGTCATCTTGGTACAATGTTGCCATTGAGACGGTACAATTTAAGAATTGTCAGATCCCAACAGTGGTACTTATGTGTGAAAGGAAAGAAAACTAATTCTCGGTTACTTTTTCTGTGATTTTTAGTGATTTTTTTGGTGATTTAATAGTTCTCTTAATCCTTGATAATAAAGAAATAAATTAAACATTGTTTATTTCTAATTATTTTGTATAGGTACAATTGTTTTTTTTTTTGTTTTCTATTATAGTATAATAATTCTGATAATTGTGTAAAATCAAATACTGCCTATATAATTTACTTTTTTTTGTTGAGCTTTTTGTTTACTTTTTAACCTAAAAATTCCTAAAATAAAAAGGTGAAGTAGGAAAAATGATTATACCTACTCTTAACATGAGAGTAGGTGCTTGTTTTTTGTTTAACAGAAAAGAACTCATGTAGGGAAATAAATACAGTGTCGGCAAAAATAATAGGGACATATACAATTTTTAATATTTTCTTAAACTAAAGCTATTTAATTTATCTTTATCAAAAATAAAAAAAAATTAGTCAATTTTAATCGATGTAATTAACAAAATATATATTTTTGGAAAAATTTATAGGATCATTTTCATTTTGTTAGGTTTTGCTATCAAACACATTCGACCATGTTCTGAGACACGCACGATTTGTAAACGCAAAACGACGGAGTTACGTTATGGTGTTCTGAACAGGGACCGTAACAGTTATGCCTTTTTTCATAAAAGTCAGATGATAACTGTTTGATTTTTTTTTGATTTTTATTTTTTTGAGCAAAAATAACAGTTATTTTTTGATTTTTATTTTTTTGAACAAAAATAACTGTTATTTTTTGATTTTTATTTTTTTGAGCAAAAATAACAGTTATTTTTTGATTTTTATTTTTTTGAACAAAAATAACAGTTATTTTTTGATTTTTATTTTATCGAGCAAAAATAAAAGTTATTCTCGAAATAAATTTACGTGTTTTAATAATTCAGCTGACTTTAATAATTATTTTAATGTGCATAAGGAATTCCAATGATAATTACACACGAAAATAAAAATTTAAGGTCAACTAAATTATTAAATCACGTACATTTATTTAGAGAATAAATTTTATTTTTGCTCGAAAAAATAAAAATCAAAAAATAACTGTTATTTTTGTTCAAAAAAATAAAAATCCAAAAATAACTGTTATTTTTGATCGAAAAAATAAAAATCAAAAAATAACAGTTATTTTTGTTCAAAAAAAATAAAAATCAAAAAATAACTGTTAAGTTTGATCGAAAACATAGAAATCAAAATTATAAAAATCAATATATTTTATCATTGACAAGTTCATGAGCAACAATATGGTATACTTGAATCAGTTTTTCGACATTTAATTCTTTATGCTTTTTTTGTTTTAAAATTCCAATATAACTGTTATTTTCGGTCCCTGGTTCTGAAACTATTTAATTTAGACAAATTAGCAAAATTGATAATTTTCTTCCGTTTTAACTAGTTTTGCTCGTTGTTTCTGGATTTTATATGCTTCGATTTAGGCTTATGATTGCCGTAATATATTCGAAAAGCTCGCAAAGAATGTTTTACTTCCAACCATTCTGCAAGATCTTTGCGTGTAAATTCCTGGTCTATTGATGAACAAGGTTCAATAGGCAGCTGAAACGAGGACAGCTGACTTGGGCCCTTAAAGCGGCCCCTTTGTGATATTGGTGAACTTAATTTGAAGTAGATTGAATTAAAAGTTAGGAAGCGCGTTACAAATTTATGGCTATAGATTTTTTAATATTTTATTACTTAAAGATAAATTTAACAGTAAGATTTAAAATGATGAAATCTTAAGTTACTGTTTGTCTAAAGCTTTGTTCACAATCAGATCAATAATTTCGTTTATTCTTCTTTTTTCTTTTTTCTTCCCAAAGTATTTCATATATTTTCCTTTAATTTTTAGAACAAAAATATAATTAAAATTTTTTTAAAAATGTTACTAAAGTTGAGTCTACTTTAACTTCAGCAACAATTTGTATGACATTGTTTCTGACGTGTAAAATAACTTTATTAAGTTTTGAATGAAAATTTTAACGTAATGTTTTAAAAAATAATAATAAATGCATAATATTGTTGTGGCTAGAATTTGCAAACGGGTTTTTAATGCAAAATGTGTGTGGTTGCAAAAGAAATTGTTGGTCTATTATGAACACCAAATGAAAATGTTTTTTTTTTTTGATTTTGAAAGAAGCTTAAAATAGGTTAAATGACTATCAGGGCCCCGTTTCTCAAAACTACAAGTTACAAAACTACAAGTTACAAATCTACAAGTAAAAAACAATTTAAACAAAAATTGTAAAATGGTTGCTTTCTTTTATGTATTTTACTTGTTAATTTGTAAATTGTAGTTTTGAGAAACAGGATTATATCAGGTCATTATGTTAGAAGTAGTAAATACAAGCCAAGGTGTAACACTTTGGTTTATCTTATTGTAAGGCTAAAAATCTTGATTAATCCTTAAACCAAAGGTTTTCTCCTTATCTATTGATTCCATAAATTTAAAGTAGATTGAATTGATAATTAAGTTGTTAGAAGTACTAAAAATTGCGAAATAAAGATTATTGTTTTCGAAAATTTTTTAATAGCAATTATTGAAAAGCAGTTGACCACTTTAAGAAACCTCGGCTTAACTTATGCTTCAGTTTAAACTCTTTTTTTTAATCAATTAATCAAAGGTTAATTCCTGCTCTATTGATGTCCAAAATTTAAAATAGATTTACTGCCTAGTTCACGATGTCACTCGAACGTTTACGTTCGCACAAATAACATGTAAACCAAAAACAAATATTTTAGTTTTGTTTTTGTTTTATATGTTATTTGTGCGAACGTAAACGTTCGAGTGACATCGTGAAATAGGCAGTAAATCTGCAGTTGAAAAGTTAGAAAGTCTTAAAATTTGGAAAATTTGAGATTGCAAGTTTGTCAAATTTTTTGTCAAGTTTTTACATTTAAAATTTATTAACAATTAATTAAAAAGAATTAAACAATTTTATTTAAAATATGTAAATGCAAAAAACTAATATTTTGTTAATTTTTCTCTTTTTCTTTTAACAGCTGTAATTGGTTTAACACTAAAAACACGTTGCTTAATAAACAAATTAAAAACAAACCTAAAACGGAAGTGGAATTATAATTAAAAAAAAAAAATAATAAAACAAAATTGTCCAACTTCAACAACAATAAACATCAAAGAAAACATTAAAAATTGTTAAAATTAAAAATATACCAAGAATTCTGAAAGAAAAAAAAAATTCAAAACAGATCTTAAATCTTAAAAAGTAAATCACTAAACGTTTTTACACTCTGTCCGAAAGTGTTTAAACGAATTATAAAAAAAAAAAACAATCCAGTGATAAAATTTATAACAAAATTTGGTTTTTATTTCGATTAAATAATCGAAATAGAAAATAAAAATATTCTTAGGCAGCGTTTTTATTAAAAAGCCGTCAAAATAATTCACCAACAACAACTCGCCGAAATAAATTTCGCGACGGCAACCACGATGCCATATAACGGATCTACTAACGGTAGTGGGGGTGGCGGCGGTGCCCTCTTGGTCAGTGATGGGCCACAAAATAAAAAAATACGCACCGGTGTCCAACAGACGGGCGAAGGGGAAGCACACTTGCAAATCAGGGTAAGTAGAAGCACAGACAAACTTTATTATATTTCAACTTTGAACTTTTAACTACATATAATTACATTTTCATTTCCCTTCTCAACTGAGAATAATTACAGCATATTGTCTATGTTTTTAAAATTTGTTTGCTTTTAAATGACAGTTTGATTATTTACTTCTCTTGACATTCGCTTTTTCTGTAACGCATTAAATCGTTGTCTGTCTATTTGTTGTTATTTCTGTGTGTGTTTTTTTTTATTATTATTGTTCCTGTGTTTAGGGTTGTTTTGGGAAAAATCGATTTTCAGTGAAAATATAAAAATAATACTACGACTATTTTGAAAATAGAGAATAAAGTATGTATGTATGTAAGTGGCATAATCAGCAATAAAAAAATAGAGACAGAGTTTTTGGTGACAAAAGTAAATAAAAACAATTTTTATTTTATTTTGAATGGAATCTAAATGAATGTAATTAAAAATATTTTTAAAACTGTTTTCAGCCAACTAAAAACTCTTCCCACCTTTAAAATGAGATAAAACCCCAATGTTTGTTAAGAAAAAGGCCCAATTTTTATTTTAATAAAATCATGTTAAAAAATTTTGTTTTAGATTTCTAAAAACAGTGCTCAATTTTCTTAAAAAATTCTCCCGTTTTCAAAATGCCTAAAGCTAGAAATATTGTGATTTTGTCATATATGAGTATAGAACATTTTACAAAAATAAAACTGTTTTTAAACCTATAAAAGCTTTAAATTACAAAAGAAAATCAAAATTTATTACTAGGAATTAATTAAAATTGCTTAAACATTGTTTTTCCACAATTTTTTCAAACTGTTCCCACTTTTTCCAAAACTCTTCCCACCCTTAAAATTGTATCAAATAAAAGCTCGAAGAATTTTGAGCTTATGCACTCCAGCTTCCTTATAAAAAAAATGGTTTTCAAACTAAAAACTTAATTAGAATTTAAAATAACATATTTTTCTTATAACACTTTTTAACAGTAATTTTTGCTCTCTAAAGAAATCCCCAGCTTCTTAAAGTTCTTGGTTTTTTATAATTCTTATTTACAAAAAAAAAAAAAAAAAAATTCCCTACAGCAAAAATTAGCTCATTAAATACTATTTTAATGAGAAGACAACAAGTAAAAGATACAGCAAAACAGCAAAAGTTCTCTGTTGTCGTACGTGCTCTTTGACTTTAAATGTCATTTAAAATTAAATGAAAAATATAAATACATAAACAAATGCCCTGACACACAAACTCATCACAAGCACACACACACTGTCGCCGATAAATGTGCTACATATAAGCAAAGTGGCTTAAACTGCATGTGTGATATTATTCTTTTTTTTTCTTTTACAACGTTTAAGTCATGAGACCCACTCATATATGTAGTGCATGAGTGAGTGGCTGTTTGGTTGTCTTGTGTCTTCTGACTGTTGCATATTTGCAGGCGTTTTTAAAGCGCCTAACTCTTTGCATTGAATATTTCGCATTTAAATTAAAAATGTAGGAGACAGCAAAGGCGGTGACAAGAAAAACAACAACGTGCTTAATAAGTTTTTTTTTTAAAATAAAGTAACTTGGAAAAATATGTAAAGAGAGGAACCTAGAAAACGAAATAAGTAAACAGAATAGAAAAAATATTAGAAACACACACATATGCCATTAAGCAAACACATAAAATAAGAGGAAATATTAAATTTTATATCTGCAAAAGAAGATTTTTAGAAAAAAAGGTTAAATTTTAGATGGATTTTAATAATAAAGTACACTATTTTCCGTCAAATTATTAAGGATACCGTCAGAATAATCCAGTCTGTTGATCGTTCGGGTATATAGATAAGTCTATAGTATTTTCTATATTATTCTTTAGGCTATAGATCAGTCGGAAGTCTAGTTTAAGGTTTGTCTTAAGTCTGGTGTAGACTATAGTCTGAAGTACTTTAGTACATGGTCTTCTCTATAGCCTATTTTATATTCTAAAAAGTATACAATTTCTATCTCTGTCATTATATATTTAATATTTTTTTATCGTTTATTGTTACTATTACATGAAGAGCAAAATTATTAATTGTTTATTCTTCTCTTTGTTGTTCTTAAAATTCGTACTTATCTACACACACACAGGCTTAAATAACATTTCAATATAAACATGCTTTGCATGCATGTAGAGATAGTGAAGCATACCTTTAGGCGTTCTAAATATAAAATGTTAAGGGTGTTTTTATTATTTTTACATGTGCATGTGTAACAAAACTAACCCAGTTGGCCAAATGGTCATAGACGCAAATGTCGTCAACGATGTCTTCCGAACATTTTTGAATTGATGGCGACAACTTAAGTAAGAAAACGTGTATATTGTCGTGTTAAAAATCGTATTTACGACTTTTTTGGAGACATTTTTTTAAATTTGTCTTGAATAATATTTTATTGAGGACAACGTAAGTAACCATTGCATGCATTTTGTCGTGTTTCAAACCACACTAACGACAAAATGCATGCAATTGTCGCTCATCTTGTCTTCATTTAGACTTTATTGAGGACAACTTAGGCGACCATTGCATGCAATTTGTCGTGTTTCGAACCACTTTGACGACAAAATGCATGCAATGGTCGCTTACGTTGTCCTCTACTAAAAAAATCAAAACTTTAAATTTGCATGTAATTTAAAATTAATATTTCTTGATGTTTTGCTTTTACTATCAATATTTTTGATAATAAAAAAAATTAAAAAATAAATTATCCTGGCTGTAAAATATAATTATTTTGTAACTTATAACGTTATTCGCGGCTGTGTTTCAATTATGCAATTGGAATACGTGAATAGGACAAGAAACACAAAAAATAAATGTTCCTGCTGACTACATTGCCATGTCGTAGGCTCAATATGCAAACCTGCTAAATCCACTTTTTAAGTAAATTGAGATTTTAATGCCGTGTGGAAGAGAAAGATACACCTCGCCGACCAGCATGTAGTTTTTCTTCAAATTGAGTCTTAAAGTGTGTTAAACCAACTATATTTTTAGGGTTTCTTTCAAGCTGCGCATATGAAATATAAAAAATTTGTTGTTTCCATTAAAAGTTATTGGAAGTTAGCAGGTTTGCATATTATGTCGACGATATGTTAAGTTCAGAACCCATTCCCTTATTAATCAAAAGCCTATTGGAGGTCTGACTGTCTCCACACATCCAGTATCCACTATTTTCGAGCCCAGTCTCAAACTCATCGGCCATTTCATTAGTTTGGAATTCACTAGTTGGAATTCACAGCCCATCAAGGCCCTGGAATTCACCCTAAGAGATTTTAGTAAATATATCCTCGAAGTATACCCATTTACCCGTTCCCCTTATTCTGGATATATCGGCAAATATTAAGTATCGCCAATATATCAGTATCGGTGTTCGTTTAATCCCCAATTTTCACTTACCTGTCGGCGACTAACTCGTAGATTGTATCAACAATATTGTCATCAACGACACTATTAAGGTAATGTCGCTAATCGGGCATTAACGACTTTATGAGAAAAAAAGCCAGTGACAACTTTAATCACATTGTTACCCATATGATCATTAACGACAATATGCATAATAATGTGGCTCACATTGTCGTTTACGACTTCAGTGTCCTTTGTTCGAAAAAGTCGTCGACGATTTGCATGGGCTGTCGCCAACATGTCGTCAGGGATTTACTATGGGTCTTGTACGCGTCCTCGACGTTGTCTTGAAGACATGGCCAACTGGGAAGTTTATGCCAGTAAAAGTAGTAGTAATTTATGACATTAATTTTTCGAATGTGTTTCTTTCCTTTGCTCCCTTTTCCCTACTGAATCTATTGAGTTTTCTTTTGACTCTATGTTTATCTAATGATAATTAAAATTTATTGATGACGATGGTAAATACGTTATAATTGAAAATTTTGTAACGGCAATCTATCCTGAAAAAGTTAGACAAAGTACTTTTTTTTATTGATTTTTTAGAGTTCCTCTTGATGAAATTTCTAAACATTTCACTATGCACGATATTTTTACAATAACACTGGTGCTAGTAGTAAAGTAAAGACAAGGATTTATTTAGAAAAATAAAATTTTTTTGTTTTTTTTTTTTATAATTGTCAAGAAATTGAGAAAAAACTCGTTGGCTGAAAATTTAAAATTGTATTTTATTAACGAAAAAGTATTTGATTTGTGAAGGATACAGGCCTGTTCTGAAAATCACATTTAATGAAAGTGATTTGAAATCACAAGAAAGGTGTTCTAGGCATATTATTTTGTGATTTCAAAACGTTCAGCTACGTAAACAACTTTTTGAATCACTTTGTAATTTTGCGACTATTGTAAGATGACCGCCATAATAAATTTCTTAAATAAAATATTCAATGTGTTATTTATTATTTTTTTTATGCAATAAGCTAGTTTATTTACAAGAAATCATTTAAAGTTAAGAAAATTCGACCACACTACAAAAATGATATTTGCTTTTGTGACTGCCGTTGTGATTTCAGGTTTGTTTTTTTAGTTGAATTAAAGATCGCTTGTTTGCTAACAGCGACATGAAAGCAAAGTCTAATATTTATTAAAAATCGTAGAAGCTGCAAAGAATTACAGGAAAAAATGGATTCAATCGCTAAAATGGCTAAATTCGCGAAAAATTGCGAGCTTGTAAGAAACCCTAAAATTTATTTGAATTCGCTAAATGGGTTTAAAAAAAACAAAATGTCGGAACAGAAAAAAATTGTGCAAAATAGCGAAAATTCCCGAAAATGTTTAATTTTTCAAACAAGCCATAAAATTGATTAAAATTCCCTTAAACTATAAGAAATGTCAAAAATTCGCTAAAATTTGGTGAATAAGCGGAAATTCGCAAAAATTTGCTAACAGCGGCATGTAAAAAAGCTGTAAAGAATCAGAAAACTTACAGGAAAAAATCGCTTCTATCGTGTCGTGGCTAAAATTCGCAGAAATTGCAAAATTTTAAACACACCCTGAAACTAATTTGAGATCGCTTAGTCGGTTAAAACAAAACAAATTGTTGGAAAATAACATAAAAAGCGTTAAAAAATTAGCTATAATTTTGTAAAACAAACTTTTTGTATTTTCCTGTGCTTTCGACAATTGAAAATCACACCGAAAACACACAAAAACGGTGTGATTTACAGAACACCACAAAATCACACGTGATTTTAAAAGCACATTTGATTTGAAACCACGTGATTTTCAGAACAGACCTGATAATTTTGAAAATTGTATTGTAAAGCTTCGTTCCCAATCAGAGAAACATTTTCACTTGGTGTTCATGATAGAGCAACAATTTCTTTTGCAACCATTTTGCATTTAGAAACCGTTTGCAAATTTTAGCCACAATAATATTATGCATTTGTTATTATTTTTTACAACATTATGTTAAAATTTTCATTCAAAACTAAATAAAATTATTTTAAACTTCAGAAACAATTTCATACAAATTGTTGCTGAAGTTTTAGTTGACCCATTTTTTTAAAAATACCTTAGTTACATTTTTGTTTAAAAAACGAAAGGAAAATATATGAAATACTGTGGGAAGAAATAAGAAAAAACGAAATTGTTGCTCTGAATGTGAACGAAGCTTAAAAGAGCTTTCTTTGATACCCATTTTGGGATGGGAAGAGTTTTTGCAAATCTGGGAACAGTTTTGAAAAATAATTTTTTTTCAACAATTTTTATTTTTTTAATAAAGTTTTGATGTTTTTATATCATTTTTACAAAAATTTAGCCCTTTTTAATTTTTTTTTAGCATTTTGGGAACAGTTTTATTAAAAGTACAATTTTTTTTATTATAGTTGAGCTTGTTATTTTAGAAATAACCTTTTTTAACTAAATACAAGACATTTTTTAATAAAATTTTTTAATTGTTTCAAAAAAAGCCATTGTTTTCATAAGAAATTATGTATATGGGCCCTTCCAAGATTGTAAACGGGACATTCGCACACGTTTATATTGACAAAACTGTAAAAAACAACCTGATTTTCATTTTTTAAATTAATGATTCTTTTAACTCTCAATAAGCTCTTTAATTTCCGCAAATGAAATTTTTCGCTTTCTGTCGTGGTTTCCGAGATAATTGCAAAAAACCAGTGATTGTAAACGGGACAAAAAACGGAAGTGGGTTTTAAGGGGTAACCGTTTAAACAGTGATTTCTGCGAAACCTGACACAATAATTTATTGGGATTAATTTTAAAATGTTGCGTATTAATGTGCCCTAAGAATGGTTTCGATTTCAAAATAAAATATGAATTACATTTTTTTAAATAAATTGTTAAAGAAATTGTAAACGGGACATTGTAAACGAGACATTTTTTCCACCATGATTTAAAATTTTTTTATGTTGCTATTTATAATCCTTTATATAAGAAACTTAATAAAAAATGTTTTTCAGATCATAAATATGCCTTAGAGTAGAGTATTGTTGTTCCAAATGCATATTTTCTAATATACACAAGTATGTATGTGCTAAATGTTGTAGTACTTCGTTTACCATTTATCTTTTTTTTCGAATCAATTAATTTATACGCATATATTAAAAAAATATAAGCAATTCTCTAAATAAATCTTGAAAAGAAAAATTTTTTTTTTTCCATTTTTTGTGGTTGACGTTTTTTTGGAAATAGCCATATATTTTTTTAGAAAACAATACATTTTTTCTACCCGTTTTAGTAAAGATACTAAACTCTTTTTGGAAAGTGGTAATTTTTATAGAATTTTTTTAGATTTTGCTTAAAAAAAATAGTATAAAATTAAAAGTGTGCATCAATACAGAAATATGGTCGTTATCCGTGTTTTCTCTATGGTTGCCCATAACAAAAGGATTCTGGAAAAAATAATTAGTATGAGGAGGACAAATTGGATGGCAACAAATTCCATGTACATTTGAGTAACATGGTGGATGATTTGTAACATGATGCTGGTGAACTTTTGAAGTCAAGGGCTGTAGCACAAGTGGACATGAAATTTTATTTTGGGCAAATAAAAACCTCAAACCGTTGAAAAAGAAAAAAAATAAAAACAAATATCAAAAACTTGGAATCGAATGTAAAATATGGCCAACAAATATGTATAAGTCATGGGTCAATCGAACGAGTAGTCAGGAAGAGGGTGGGGGGGGGGGGGGGGGGGGAATGGAAGGTGAGGCTGCAAACTACTAGTGGTTGTTGATAATGACAGTGGCAGTGAACATATGCAAATGTTGCAAATTGCATCAGCCATTAAAAAGGGATGAACCAGCATGCATGTGCTCACATGATTGAAAAAACACCCCTTGATGAAGGCTGAGTTACAGGGAGGGGGTGGGGTAGCGACTTTTTAAGTGCTCACTAGAGTCAATGGCTTAATAATATTATTTATGTCAAATACAATTACACAATAACTCACTCGCACTTATACTCAAACAAATTTGAATTCGTTTTGGGGCAGGACATGCCTGGCAATCTGTTTGAGAATTGAGAACGCAAATATACACTTGGCCACATAAAAGATTCATAGACTTCAGTTATACATTGTTATTTTTTGCTGCCCTAAAAAAAAGATGGAAATGCAATATTTGTTTTTGACTGCAGTCCATGCATCGGCTGGCGGATCTAGTGTAGATTTTTTTTAATTAAAAGCATAAAATGATTGTTTGCCTGGCCAAAAAGATGTTGCCCTCATCGTCGCTGCTGCCTACTGCTGCTAAAGCTGCAACTGTTTGTTCGAAAGTTGTAAAAATACATTTTTTTGAATTCACTGACCATTTTAATATTTTAATCTACGGAAAATCTTTGATGTGCCAGCAGTACTAACACATTAAAATGGCTTTAGCTTTAGTTTAGTTTGGCTTTCCCCAGGTCATTGTTTTTCCAGAAAATATTTCACAAACAAAAAAAAAAAAAATAAAAAAAAATCAGCAAAAATTCATCATTTTCACCCCTCAAGGACTATTGTTGAATATGAAATATTGCAAATTGTAAAATCTCGCCGTACATACTAAATTAACTGCATTCATAATTCAACAAACAGAAATGCTATAAATAATTTAACTCAAATTTAAATTTTAACGAACATCGTTTCGTTGTAAGGATTTTAGATAAAATCAATAGAATTTATGTATTTGAATAAAAATATTTAAATTAGATACTATTTTTGTGATTTATGCACTATGTCATCATGTATGTACTTTGTTGTGTAAAAACAGATAAATAATTACTATTTCTGCAAAAAAGGTACCTTTTACTAATAAGAGGACTTTCTACTTAAATGGCAAGTTACACCAAAAATTTAACATTTTTTGAAAAACCCTTTTTAATAATTTTTGCTTAAATTGTCTTTGTATGGTGAAGGGTATAATAACCGTGGTGCCCTCCTTTGGTAACCTTTGGCGGCCCCCCTGATATGCCTGAAGACCACAATTCAAAAACATAAACTCGAATACAAGTCAATTTCCACCAGAAATTGTATTCCAATTGACTAACCGTTTATAAAATCCACAACTATTACCATTTTCTTTCCAAAAGCTCCCATCGGGTCCGGAAAGTTTCAACCTTAATAATAATTATGGTGATGTCTGGGAAAGTTAAGAAGAAAAACGGCGTTCCATGTTCCTGAAAAGGGCGACCTATGACAAAATGACTCTGACAACAAACGGGCTATAAAATAATTTATGTTAAAGTTGATTGGGAGAAAAATCACGAATATTCCCAAATAGTTTTTTTCTAACGGAAAATACTTTTTCTCGAGAAAAAATCCTCCAATTATAAATTCCGCCGGAACAAAAAAATTAATAAGTGGCATTTTTTATGCTGTGGCTGTGCAAGTTAAAGTAAAATTAATTCAATTAAAAATAAAAAATTAAAAAGTATAAAATAGCCTTACAAGTTATTTTGTGACAGCTTTATCGGTAACACCGACGGGCTTTAGCGGAACAACTTTGACGTATGATTTTATTGCTTCTGTGTACTTTTTTTTGGTTTTGTGCTGCAGTCATTTGCCGTACTTACTGATTTTTGTTTGATCAATTACTTTTAAGAATATAAATAACAAAAATTGTTTCACTCAGTAACACTATTAGTGGGAGGCCCCATGTAGTTAACCTGGTTTTCAGCATCTATTAAAAAACCTGTAAGTAGGTTTTTTTTTGTAACTCCCTTCTGTTTTGCAAGGGAATTTTTTTCGGAAAAAAGTGAGAAAATTCATGCGGCATTTTTATTTGCAATATGAGGAATGGGGAAAGAGAAAAATTTCCCGCGAAATTGTTATTCGTAATTGGGCTGATTAAAAAAAAATACTGTTTTGTTAAGGGTACTCTTCTAATAAAAGTTCTATTGAAAAACTATTTGTTTGTAACATATCATAAATACCAAATTTTGGTAAAGTAAAAATGTTTTTTAAAGTGAAAGAGCAATTTTTATATAAAAAGTATGTACTTTTATCTGAAAAAGGAAATTTTATGTAAAAAGTACTTTTTTGCGAAAAAGTGATTTTTATGTAAAAACTACTTTTATGAGAAAGTGATTTTTATGCAAAAAGTACTTTTATGTATAAAGTAATTTTTTTAAAAAGTACTTTTATTTGAAAAGTACTTTTATTTGAAAAAGTAATTTTTGTGTAAAAAGTACTTCTATGTGAAAAAGTAATCTTTATGTAAAAAGTACTTTTATACAAAAAAGTTCAAAAAGTACTTTTATTTAAAAAAGTACTTTTATGTACCTATAATGGACTTTTATATGAAAAAGTAATTTTTATGTAAAAAGTACTTCTATGTGAAAAAGTAATTTTTATGTAAAAAGTACTTTTATGTAAAAAGTACTTTTATTTGAAAAAGTAATTGTTATGTTAAGTGGACTTTTATGTGAAAAAGTTATTTTTATGCAAAAAGTACTTTTATGTGAAAAAGTAATTTTTATGCAAAAAGTACTTTTATTTGAAAAAGTACTTTTATGTGAAAAAGTAACTTTTATGTACCTATAATGGACTTTTATATGAAAAAGTAATTTTGATGTAAAAAGTACTTCTATGTGAAAAATAATTTTTATGTAAAAAGTACTTTTATGTGAAAAAGTAATTTTTATGTAAAAAGTACTTTTATGTTAAAAAGTAATTTTTATGTAAAAAGTACTTTTATTTGAAAAAGTAATTTTTATGTAAAATGGACTTTTATGTGAAAAGTAATTATTATGTACTATGGACTTTTATGTGAAAAAGTAATTTTTATTTGAAAAATTACTTTTATTTGAAAAAGTATGTAATTTTTATGTAAAATGGACTTTTATGTGAAAAGTAATTTTTATGTAAGATGGACTTTTATGTGAAAAAGTAATTTTTATGCAAAAAGTACTTTTATGTGAAAAAGTAATTTTTATGTAAAAATTACTTTTATTTTAAAAAAGTACTTTTATGTGAAAAAGTACTTTTATGTGAAAAAGTAACTTATGTACCTATAATAGACTTTTATATGAAAAAGCAATTTTTATGTAAAAATTACTTGTATTTGAAAAAGTACTTTATGCAAAAAAGTAATTTTTATGTAAAATGGACTTTATGTGAAAAAGTAATTTTTATGTTAAAAGTACTTTTATGTAAAAAAGTAATTTTTATGTAAATATAAAACCTTTTATGTTAAAAAGTATCTTCTGTGAGAAATAATACTTTTTGTGTGTATAAAAAATACCTACATATGTAAGTAGGTATGTACCTACATACATACTGTATTTCTAAATCTCCCGCTTTTTCTTGATACTTTTTATCAATGAATAAGTTTTGCTTTTTTTTCTTTGTTAAAACTTAATTTTAAAGGATTTTGCAAAAAAAAAAAAAATAAAACAAGTGTGTGAGCAGTTGTCGTTGTTGCAACCGGCTTTAAAAAAATTATAACGGTAAAGTTCTCTTACGAGAAAAAAATACACATTTATATATACATACATACTACATTGGTACATTAAAGAAAAAAAGAGGAAGAAAAAAACATTGAAAAGAAAGGTTCAATAACCTGTGACCAATACCCAACAATAATAATAATACTACTTGTACAACAGCAACAACAATAATAACAGCGACTACACATAACAAGAAAAACACACCACCATAAATAAGTAACATAAACAACAACAGCAGCAACGAAAACATAAAACCCAAATGAAGGCAAATATAATACAAACAAACAAATAACAAACGAATTGCAAAAATACCAACAACAACAAAAAAATACCCGGCAAAAAATTACTTTTGCTGGATGGATGGTTGGCTGGCTGTTTAATAATCTTCGTGTTGTTGTTGTTTTTCTGTTATTATTGGTTGACATGGCGAAAAAGAAGTAGGGCCAGGCCTGGCTTTGGGTTTCGGCTTGTCGTTTTTTTAAAGGTTGTTGTTGTTGCTGTTCTTCTTACATAACAACACAAAAATGTTGTAGTTTGTAACAACAACATTAGCGAAGACATACATAAACATACATGCATGTTAAAAAACTAAAAATCATCAAAGAAAAAAAAAATTCATCATCATACATATTCCTACTTTGACTTCAAACATTCAAACAAACAAGAAAAACTTTTTAAAAATAATCAGACAGTCAGCCAGCCAACCAGACGAAGCAGCCGAAATAATTTCATACTCAAATGATGATGTTTCTGTTAACACATTCAAATAAACATACAAACATATTTACATTATTACATACCCAACCAACACAGAGGTTTGATTTCAAATTGATAAAGATTTGAAATCAAACCCTTTCTCAAACAACAAACGTTTTAAAATTGTACATAATTTGAAATACATAGCATTCTCAGCAATTGAGAAAATCAGTTATATTCGAATTGCATGCAAATGTTATGCTCAAATGTTTTTCAAATGTGAATTGTAAAACTATGTGAAACATAAATCTCTATATATAAATCGGCTAAGGCAAAACAGTTAAGAACACTTTCCTCCTCTGTATGTCAATCGATTTGAACAAAATATACACCATTTACTCAAAGAAGTGCATAATGTATATTTTATTAAAATCTGTTTAATAATTTCAGAGTTATCAAATAATAAAAAATTAGGGTGATCGATTATTCGACATTTTTCAGAAACCGGTTTTCGAATATTTCGACTATATAAATCTTATGTTTAAATCAGACCAGGCAAACAGTTAAGAACGCTTTCTTCCTTTGTTTGTCAACCGAACCTCTAAGGGGCGAAAAAGGGGAAATACGGGAAACTAAATTTCTTTTTTTTACTTTTCTTCATGTGATAATTTTTAAATTTTCTATAATATTGAACTTAGAAACATAAAATTATAGGTGTAGGGTCCTGAGTGAGTGATAACCTATAAGATACAAAATGCTGTTATTTTTTGTTCTTCATCTGAAACTTTTTGAATTTTCGTTAATATTCGACCTATAAAGATAAAATTATACATTATACTGGGTGAATAAGAACACGTAAGGGCAGCTTTTTGGTACTTTTTCATTCAACAGCTGGTACTTTGATTAATTTTCGTTAATATTAGACATAGAAACATAAAATTAAACGTGCAACGTCCTGAGTGGATGACAGTATATAAAGGAGACTTTTTGATACTTTTTTGGGTTTTAATTGGTTTTTTTTTATACTGAACTTACAAAATTAAATTAACTCACGTAGAAGATAAAATATGAACCGGAGGTTGATCCTTAAGGCTCAGATAGGCGAACGTTGCTGTACCGTATCTGTACTGTATACATCAGCTGTTCGCTTTTTGTTATATGAAAACCAATACAAAAGCTTACCGAAATGCAATGTACCGTAGTTGCAACGTACCAATCTGTCTAAAATAGAATTTCATGCCGTTGTTACGTGACATTTGTAAGACAGTGATGGGCGGCTTGTATGTTACATTGAATGCGGGTAATATTGCTCTTTTTTGTGGTACTTTTTTAGTATATCTATGGAATTGCGACAAAACAACTTACAATGCAACATATTTCCAAATATACAAATATACATATGTTTAGATGTTTAAAATAAACAAATGCATATACACATACAATGATAAAGGGAAACATATAAAAGACTTTAAATGGTATCAAAACCTTTTTTGGTGTATGCACATTAACAATATATGTATGCTAAAAATGTATGTATATATGCTAAAATACAAATTTATTTATTGTAAATCTATAATAAAAAAATATTAAATTATTAACATTTTTTACATACACAAAATACTGTTTTAATACCATTTAAATCACGTGGTACCTTCACTGTTTGTTTTGTTTTATGTATACTATTGCTTTTTGTTTATGTATGGGAAAACATATGACACGTTTTTAAACGTTCTATAAGTGCACCAACGTGCTTACAGTACGGTGCGTTACATTACGGGTACAGCAACGTTCGCCTAACTGAGCCTTTAGCCAAATCGATCAACTTTGCAGGAAAAAATAAATGCTCGAAACAAATAAATTCATATATACTTAAATGTTTTCTTCATATTCGTCGAATTTTGACCATTAGGCAAACACTAGTAAAAATAAATTTTTATTTTGTAAATGCATATTTCTTTTAATTTAAATTCATTATTTACTTTAATACACCTTCAGCTTAACGTGCTGCACGATATCTACTACTGAAATATAAAAGAGCCTTAAATTTTGAAAATACAAAATTCTTCTCTTTATACCCACACCACAATAGTGGAGAGGCTATGGTTAGGTTCCATGGGCAGCCATCGAGAGACAGCTCATTTGGGTCCTTTAATGGCGTTACTGCAAAGTTTAACCAATTTGTCTTCCTAAGGAAGAGAAGAAGCGATCTTGGTTCTATCCTAGATAGATCCTCCAAGCAGGCAAACACCAGTTCCCCCAGGTATTCATCCCTGATGCCCTGTATCCCAGGGCAATGACAAAGAAAGTGAAGCACAGTTTCCTCTTCCTCATCATGACAATTTCTACAGTAGTCGTTGAATTCTAGATCCTTTCTTCTAGCATTAGTCCCTACCAGCCAGTGCCCAGTTACAACTGTTCTAATTTGGTCCCTGTTAAACCTAAGTAGAGAGCTAGTCCTCTGTGCATCATATCCAGGCCATAATATCCTGGATGTCGAGACTCGCGCTTGATAATTGACTTACAGAGAGCCATTGGAAGGCCAATGAATTGATCAATGATACGTTATCCATGTGACCACCTTGTTTGGCCAGCTCATCTGCTTTCAAAGAGGGGAGGGTATTAATATTGGTCCCAGACCCACCTTTAAATATACCGACTGACTCAGGATCGGTCTAAATATATCCGTACGGCTGGCAGGCTGGTTGTCTGGCTCAACATTTTAAAAGGTTTACGCCTTAATTGCGAAGTTTATTTTTAATTTGAGAATATCGCTTAATGGCAAATCATTAAAAAAATTTAATTTCTTGTCAAATGTTTATACATATTCAAATTATGATCAATTTAATTCAAATTTTAAAATCAAAACATTGAAAAAGGTTTGAGAATTTCGCTTGAAATCAAATAATAAAGTCATTTTATATCAAAGATTTGTCTTCGTGTTTGCTGGGATAAAGCGGAGCAGTCGTACACTCTCTAACAATAAAGTTCATATTTGATTTTTTTTTTTTTTTTTGTAAATTTTTGTTGTTGTTGCTTGAGCTTTTCATTTCTCTGTAAAAAATTGTTATCGAACCTTTGAAAAGTACATACAATGACGATGTCTACAAAAAAATATGTAATATGAAAAAAAAAAACATAAAACTCATCTAAAAGATAATTTTTTGTGTATAGACTGTTAATAACACATACCATACAATTATGTTACAAATGATGTTTAAAATAATGAATTCTTTGTAATACTCACTCATAGTACAAAGAAAAAAAAAGGCAAAAATTTGAAAAAAAATTTTTAAAATATAAGGAGCTTTTAAAGTATTTAGAAGATGTTAATGAAATGAGAACAAGGTTTTGTAAAAAGTACCAAAAATTAGTACGATTTTCAACTCTTGAACTTCGAGCTTAGAAAAAGTACCAAATTTATTTTTGTATTTTTTTGATCAGCTACGAACGTGGCATAATTTGTATTTCTATGTTTATTGGCTTAAAAGATAGTTGGGGTGCCAAAAAAGTTCCAAAATATGCACAGGTTTTACCTGTTTACTCCCCAAAAGAGCCGTATCAGACACTTGTCACACTTTTGCCATTTTTTTACCCTCTAAACATTCGAATTTTCAATAATCCTGTCTTAAACGATTTGGCGAGAGAAAAACCTCCGGTCCAAATTATAGATTTTTTTGCCTTCTAATATCTTTTGTTAGGTTCCTTTTAGATACAACAAAACCAACGAAATTGTTGACGGACTGTAAGTGTTCTCCTGTATATCGAATTTGGCGTTATTAACTTGCATATAAGCAAAATTTACTTGCCCTTTTTTCGTTTTGTTTGGTCTTTTATATTTGCCCATATTCTAATAAAAGGTTCGTTTAAAAAAATCGCTTTAGTTAGAATTAATTGATTAAAGCGATAATTTAATCTACGAAATTTCGTTCAGATTTCTTAACAATGAGAATATCCCCATTTAAGAAACATTGACCAAAACTTTTTTAACTTCGCCTTGGACGTAGAGAAACGACTAGAGATGAAACTCTTTCAAAAAATAAATATGAATTTCGTAATATGAGTATTTTTTGAACCTTCCGATATATTCCAAAAATAAAATTTCTCTCAAAATGTTGCGCGTGTAAAGTTACAAAAAAAAAAAATTAACGTTTTTCTGACAGATGATATACACTTAAAAGAAAAACATATCAATCTATTCTTACTTAACTCAAGCCGAAGCGGTTTCCTTAAATCAAGTACAGAATGCTTGATTCAAGTACGGATTATTCAAGTTCCCCGTACTTTAAATAATCCGAAAACAGTATTGGCTTAATTAAAAGTAAGATAAAATTAATCTCAAACTGTGGTTGATTCAAGAATTTCTAATATCATTTAATCACGATTCGTACTTGTAATAAACCGCAAATAAGATTAGATTGATTCTAACCTTAAAACTTACCCCACACAACCAGAGAGAATATTATTATAATTCTTACCCATTACACATGTTTATTTTACTTTTGTTGTTTGCAGCCCCTTGTTTACAGAATAATTCTCAATTATAAGACGCCAGCAGCTTTCCCAATATGGGTTTCGTAATCATTCTACTTTAAAAATTTTATGTATTTAACTAAACTAGTGTTCGCCTAATGATCAAAATTCGACCATAAATCCTCTCAAATATTTTGTTCAAATCGGTTGATATACAGAGGAGGAAAGTGTTCTTAACTGTTTGGCCTTAGCCGATTTATATATAGATAATTTAAACAAAATAGAATATGGGAATTATTGCTTCTTATTTTCCTTGTTAAACATGAAAATAATCTATATTTTCCTTCTTCTAGTATTGTTGATTCTAAACAAAACGATTACATCGTTTTTACCTTCTTTTGAAGTGTTGTTGTTGTTGTTTCTACAACAAACTTTTCCAAACACACGCGTATGTACGCATATTGGTTTTCGAAAGTTATCCCATTTTGGTTTGTTTTAAGTACTTTTAAGTTTTATTCGTACTTAAATTTTTGAGTATGACTAGTACTAAAGTAAGTAGAAAGGATCAGGGAATTTAATTCTCATGGTGAGTAACATTTTTATTAAAAAAAAAAAATAGTGCATAGAAAAATATTCCTAAAAATATTGATGGAATGGGCCTATTAAAGTATGATTTGTATAATTTGACCAGTGATGCCAACTTTTTGAGAGCAAAAAGCACTTTAAAATTTAAAAAAGGCACTAAAAAGCACTATTTCGAACAAAAAAAGCGTTAAAAAGCACTAAGCCATTTTTACAATTTAATTAAACACAAAACAAGTTGCACTCGGCTGTGCAAAATAATACATACCTCCAAAATTTAAAAAAAGGCGACGGCCCCCATCAAATTTAATAAAAAAAAAATATATTTACATTCGTATATAAACATTTTTAATTGTATTATTATTATTATCTTCAATAAAAATATCATCGAAATCACCTGTATCACTATCAGTTGAGTTTGAATTGGCCATAAAACAGTTTTAGAGCTCGATTTTCGTAACTCGAAAAAATCGTACCTGTTGCAATTACCGAAAATTTGCAATGACCGACCATTCTTTTTTTTTTTAATACAAAACCTTATATTTTATCGTTTAAATAATTCTATATTAAAATCGTCCAAAGTTTAATAAAACAATTGGCGTATGATATTGTCCAATTATTTTAACCTATGTACGCTTCTGAATGAAGAACACACATAAGGTGCAAAATAGAAAAACATGTATGTTTGTATTCTGATACTTAGTCAAACCTTTTTGCAATAGCACTAGAGGTAGAAGTGTACAACACTCGGTTAATCGGAGACGAGTGTCGTGTGTTTGAAAACTAAAGCGCATGAAAAATGGCAGGTTACACAACGCTCGTTATAAAAGCATTTTCTGTCAGCTGTTGTTAATTTATTAAACACTTTGCTTATATCAAGTTACGGCTCTTTTTTTGTTTTTAAAGTCTTTGCGTGCTTTTTCTATGTTAGAAACAGGGTCTACATCTTTAAAAAAATGTTTACTGAAAACAAATACATAATTTTTATTACGATTGCTTAATATGTTGTCAACGCTAAAAAGTGTGACGTTTTGTAAAATTTCCAAATTGCTAGGAAGCCTGGCTCTAACCTCGCAAATAACCTCTTTTATCACTTTTTTATAATTTGAAATCTTAAAATCTTTGCAGGCCTTCTTAAAATTGTACCCCAAATAGCAAATCTCATCTTAGTCATCCTCTTTATAATCAAAGTTTTAAAAAATTATAGAAAAAAATAAAAATTGTAAAAAGCACTAAAGGCACTAACGAAAAATTGAAAAAGCACCAAGTTAGTGCTTTTTCTTAGTTTGGCACTAAGGACAAAATTTTGGCGTTTTGAGGCATCAAAAAGCACCATAAATAGTGCCAAAAGCTCTAAGTTGGCATCGCTGAATTTGACTTCGAATACGCATTCGAATTAATATAATAAGATTTAGTACGAATTTTTTCTTTCTGTGTAGGTTGTTTTTTCTCTCCCGTTTTTGTAGTCGTTTTCTTTGGCTAATGACCACTTTATTAAATGTTAGTACACATCACAATTTAAAAGCTTTTAAGCGGAATTACTTTAATCCGATCAAATTCTAAAAATCAACACTTTAAACTTATGCTATATCTCTCTCCTTCTCCCTGTTGCTTTCTCTTTCTGCCTCTGTAATAATGTCGGTTGAAAAGTGATGCAATATCTAATATCTAATTCTAATATCTAATATCTAATATCTAATTCGTTACACTACATTGGTTTATAATTTGTATAAATGCGGGTACGAATATTTTTGTGTTAGACTGTATTTATGTGAATTATTGTTTGTACTTTCCTTTTATTTTCTTCGTTTGTTTTAAGTTTAAGGTAAGAAAAAAACTTATGCTGGATTGTAAGTATTTATTTGTTATTTTTTTTTTGAAGTAATAACAACATGTATTTATGCATGGAATATGTTATTGTCAGTCAGTTAGTCAGTCAGTTACTTATTATCCATACGATACAATCTGAATATTTTTTTTTAAAGTTTTTTTTAATTTTTTTCTTCATCATCTACTTTTGCTGGTTTATAAATTAATGGCAGAGAAGGTTTAAAACAAGAAAAAAGTAACCAGAAATAAACACCTTTCTTTGAAAAAAGATTTTTTTTATTTACAGAAATTTGAAAAAAAAAACCGGAAGAAATGACTGCTAATACTTATTTATCATGGCATTCACTTTTTTCCCGAAGAGTGTTACTTTTTTTTGATAGTTTTATTTTGAAACTTTGTAACATTTTTTTATGTTTTCTATAGAAATTGTGAAGAAAAAGTGTCAAAATGATTAGTATTTTTAATAAAGGGTATTTTTTTAATACCGATTAAAGTTGAAATTGAAAAAAGCCACAATAAAAACAATTTTAATCAATAAATACATGGTGCTGATTCACACGCTTTAAGCTTAAGCCGCCAAGTCTTGAGTTTTTTGGGAGAGAGAGGATAAGAAATGGCGTTCTTTTTTTCCTTTTCTCCTAGGTAACTCAAGATTTGGCGGATAAAACTTAAAGCGTGTGAATCAGCACTATGTAGTTATTGATTAAACCTGAAACATGTTAATCAGCACATGGCATTAACGTTTTATATAGATTTCGGTCAGATGGGCTGGGCTGGGCTGTTCTTGCTAAAGCGCATTCTCCAATACCAAGTTTGGTCCACTTTTCCTAACTTTGCTTGCCGTATGTCACGAATAACACCAACAGTGTTGGCCTCAAAGGAGTAAATTGTTGTTGGTTTATCAGGATAAACCAGTGACTTCACGTACCCTCATACGAAATAAGCGAGCGATGTTAAATGGGACGATCTTGGAGGCCAATTGATTGGTCCATTTCTTGTAATCAACTTAACGCTAAAATTTTATTTCAATAAGTTTATCAACTTAGTTGCCTCGTAGCGCCATCCTGTTCAAATTACATCTCGCCTGGTTCAATTGCATTCATATTTCCAAACGAAAAAAATCATTTAACATGGTGCGGTTACGATCTCAATTAAGCGTTACGCGAGCTTCGGCTTTATTTTTAAATAAATAAGGTTCGATCAGGGCTGCCAGATAATTTTGTGAAAAAATCGTAAATTTCCTGAGAAAAAAAATCGTCTCTCACGTTTTGAAAAATCGTCAAAAAAAAAAAAAAAACAAATTGGAAAACTTAAAATTTTGTTTTTGTTCGAATTTACTTCGTCGATTTTTATAAAAAAAAAAAAACATTCAAAGAAAAACGTAACAACTTTATACCCAGCTCATGAGTCTCATGAAGAACGTTTTTGATCGTTGATGAGCGCAATTTTTAATCGTAGAAGATTTCTCAAACGGAAGAAACGGTAACACGAGGGAGATTCTTCCATAACACAGCGAAAGACGCTTGCTTTAATCGTTGTGGGAATCGATTGAGATGTGGGAAAAGATAATCTGACGAGTCTTTCAAAAGGAATGAATCGTGAAATGCTGGCCGTATAATTATTAAAAATATGATTTATGCAGAGAGTCGCAAAAGTTTCATTCGATGATGTTTTTACTAAAGATAAACAACGTGTAACATTGTATTTTTACACTCTGGAAATAATCATATAAAGTTTTTTTCAAGAGTTACATGTCGCAACCGTACATAAACAAAAACGGAACGCGTTTTCAGCTGTCAAAATTTGTTGTGCGGCGTTAACGCTATGCAATTGGAAAATCCGATTTTGACAGCGCGTTTAAAAGTGAAGTTGGCCGCTATTGTTAATAAATAATGGCAATTTAGCAATTTTTTGGTCAATCTGGCGTTTTTTATCTTCATTTTTATTTTTAATTTTGTAGGCTTTATTAAACAAGAAAGTTATCACTACTGCCCGTAGTGTTTGTTTAGACATGACATATAAACGTTAAAGCTAAGCAGAAGAAATCATTCCGCATTCCGGTCTTATTTAGGCACGGCTGTTAACTGTATGCTTTTAGAAAATAGAAACAAAATTTCGTGAGAGAATTTATACTGAAAACAAAAACAAATTTTTGTGTTTTATTGTTGTTTTCAATATAATTTCTCACACGAAATTTTGTTTTCATTTTCTAAAAACAGACAAACATTCCAAGATTAAAAAACAAACGTGTCAGAAAATGTAATGTTTTATTTTAATTGAGTAGACTCAAATTCCCTCTACATTGGCAGAAAAGAGAGAGAAAAAAAAGAATTAAATAAAATGATCACGCCTATCGTGAATAAAAATTTACAGTTATTTCATTGCAAAATTTGCTTTTCCCCATAAATATTTTAGGGAAAAAACGTAAAAAATTAAGTGTTTTTTTTTTTAATAAAAATTTTTTCTGTGCTGCTTCATATCTAAACATATAAAAACACCAAATGTTTTCTTTTTTGGAGACTGAGTAATATCGTCACTTTTTAGAGAAAACATTAGCAAATCGCCACTTTGCTAATTTCGGAACAAAAAATCGTAAAATGTAGATAACTCGTAAAATCTGGCAGCCCTGGGTCCGATGATGTCACCAGCGTGTAACCGCTCTTAACTGTGCATTTTTCTGGATGTTATAGAGTCGATTGGTCTCTCTCTCCAAATGAGGCGTTTTGGTTTATTAATAAACACGTTAAGCTTAAAATAAGCCTTATCGCAGAACACAATTTTGCGATAAAACATTAACAACCGGTTTTCAAACTAAATTTGGGTAATTGATTAGGGGTTTTAAGGAGTTTATTCATTTTTATTTGCCAGAGTTTTACTTATCATTAATGTCACAAAGTGAGCGTTCGTTTGACAGCTACTAAACCATTTGTAAGTTCTATTGGGCTTAAAAAAACACCGTTTATTTTGTTGTTGAACACATATAAAAGTCATTTCTCACTGTAATGCCATTATCTGTAATGCTTAACGAAAGAAATGATGAATGACTTTAAGACTAAGTAAGGAATGGGAATTGATTGATTTACTATGTAAACCACCACCATCAATTGTGGTGTTACATAAATCAAAATTTTCTTGAGAATTTGAGGAAAATTTAAAGCATCAAAAAAAAAAAAGCAAAAAAAAAAAAAAATTTAAGTAAAGTTTTCAGCGTTTTTCAAAAATTTGTAAGTTTTATTACTAAAAAAAACCAATTTTGGCAGCGTTAAAAAAACGATTGGAAGTCAGTTTTGAAGTTTTTATAAAGACTCACTTGTTTTTCTTCAACTCCACTTTCATCCTTTTCTCCTACATAAGTATAGAGTTTCAAAAGCTTCCACTCATCATAAAGTTTGCACCGGTTGCCGAAGCAGAGATATTTTTGGAATTTCACCATTACCACTTGGGGACTGTCAACTAGGGATGCCAAACGGGAAATCCCGAATCCCGGGATTTATTTTTATTAATTCTGCGATTTTTAATATATCAACTTTTTTTGTGTACAAAAATGTTCATTTTTATTGAATTTTTATACTCTGGGTGTGTGTGAAACGGTAGCAAAGTACTCATGGAAGTAAAATTTTGACACTGTTGAGGTGAATAAAATTTCACTAGCCTTGGGGGCTAGTATAAATTCTGACATTAGCGTAGAAATTTAAATTCATCATAGAACTTTGTTACCGTTTCACACACACCCTCTATACAAAAAAAAAAAAATTATAAAAAATTATATTTCAGTTGTATTTTTTGTTATAATTCTTATTTTTCTTTTTTAAAATATATGTTAAAAATTTTTTAAAAATTCATAAATAAATAAAAATCCCGAAATCCCGGGATCCAGAAATCCCGGAATTTCGGGATCGAGATTTCAAAATCCCGGGATTTTCTAAAATCAATCCCGATTGGCATCCCTACTGTCAACCCTATCGTGAATACTTTTTGCCTTTTCATATATTTGCGATCATGAAAAACCCCCATTTAAAACAGGCAATTCAAAGGAGAGATTTATAACGTAAAAAAATGTTCACAGGAAAAAATTTCCCTTATCGTGAAAAGCTTTCCCTCGTAATTTGTTCACGTTTCCTTTAGATTTTCTCACTTTATTTTTTCTAGGGAACAGAACATGTATGGAGGAATTTCCTTCTTTAAATGGAATATTAAGGGCTAGATACGTTAATAAGGCAAAAACCGATATATTGGTAAACAAAATGCAAAACAACAGGTCGATTGCCTGCGACGCATTCTAAACCAAGTTCAAGGTGGGCAAAGGGCGTTTCTATTCTGCTCTCCTTTTAGCAGTGTAGGGTATACATTTTTTTTATATATTAACCCCTATCGTGAATTGCAAGTGGAATTTTTGTTCCCATGAAATTTTTATTCCTCTCGAAGGAAAAAGAGCAATCGTGAATCTCATGTGAAAAATTTTTCACGCTATCAGTTCCAGTGAATGTAAAAAAAAGAAGAATGGTTAAAACAATTAAAAATCAATGAAATCTTTGTTCAAAAATATACACGTATATATTTTAAAGAAAAGTTAAAATGATAAAGCAAAATATTTAGTATTGTAGGAATTGTTTGATTAAAACGTTAGTTTTTTGCACTTTTTAAATTTAATGTAGTAAAATATTTGCCAAAATTCTGCCTCCAAGTCAATCGAAAGCTTCACAAATGCGCAGGCAATAGACCTGTTGTTTTGCATTTTCTTGAGCAATATATCGGTTTGTGCCTTTTTAACTTTATTAACCCTTAAAATTCGATTTATAGGAGGAGCTACTTATATACATGTTCTGTTCCCTAGCAAAAATAAAGTGAGAAAATCTAAGTGAACAAATTACGACCCGACCCCTATGGGGAGCATTAGCATAAATTAAATTAAAATCAAGACATTTTATTCAGTTTCAACATTTAAGGGAGTTTTTGTTCCAAAACAATTAAAAACAGCATTTTATATACACTTGCCTTTAACTTATCGCTCACTTAAGGTTGATTATAATCAAAAACGTTTTGAACGTCTGATAAAATCCTACAAGGTTTTTACTCCTGAGGGCGTCCTTTATAACTCACTTTTAATTCAGAACAATTAATAAAAAATTTTGAGGACAGGGTGACGTTAATGTGGTCAATCTTAGGGAACCAACACTTAGGACAACCTCTAGGGAGCTCTTACTCTTAAAACTTACTTAAGGGCTTAATGTCATAGAGGGCGTCCACTTAAATTCACTTTTAATTATGAACAATTTATTAACAATTCTTAATATTTTTCTCTAGATGGTGTCCTAATAAATTCACTTTTAATTAGGAAAAATTCATAAACAATTCTAAATATTTTTTCTATTCGATTAAATTGCTAAATAATCTTCTGGGGTGGGGTGACCGACCACATGCTTTTAATCTTAAAGAATTTATACCTATAGGATGCCTTCTAGGGCATTTATCACTGGGGCGTTCTATTTAATTTATTTTAAATTCAGAACAATTTTTAATATTTCTTCAAATACACAATAATCCCCTAAGGTGCAGGGTGACCGCATGGGGTAAATTTTAAAAATTTCTAATTTAAAAATTATAAATAATGTTTAAACCAAATTTTTTTTCTTTATTTAAAGTGACACAAAATACAATATTTCTCCCAAGTAAAAATATAAACGTAGTTTTCGCGTTAATGCCAACAAATTGATATTCACAACTTTTCCAATTTGCTTAAGTTTCTTTTTAAATATTTAATATAAAATTTTCCTATTTGATTTATTTTTTCCTTGTTTTGGATCAAAATTAAAGTTCGTACCATTGCCTGTCAGTTTGCCTGTCTCATTTATTTGCCCGTTTCGTGTTAATAAACAATCTGTCTTGGCTCATTTGTTAAGGTTTGCTGTCATTTATATTTTCTGTTCATGCATTTATTGTAAATATTTTTCTCTTCTTTTTTTGACATTTTATTTGTAATAAATATTATGTAATAAAGGAAAAGACAAAAAAAAAAACAACATACATTTCCCTTCAAATGTCACAAAAAAAAAAGAAGAAAGAAAAACCAAACTAATGACAATACTACTCTGGTTTACTCTTCCTTGCTCGTGTTTTATTTATTTTTTTTTTTTTTTTTTTTTTCTCTGTCAAGTGAATGACACTGACACCAAAGTGTCAAAACCACAATGACATTTTGAAGTAATCAAGAAAATTGTTAAAAAAATAAAATACGAACGTTAAAAATAATAAAAATCTATTGTATTGAAGACAAAATTCAAGCAAAACTAAAATCTAAAGTTTCGCCCTCCATGAATATTTTGTTTTAACCAAAATGCAATAAAAATCACAATTTGAGTGAAATGTGTCGAAAATATTCAATAAATATAGAAAATTGTTGTAAAAAGATTAAAGAAAAAGAAAGAAATTACCAAAAATTGAGTTAAAAAATCTTATGGAGGGCTTACCCTTTCCCTTTTACTCATGAGTTCTAGGCATCCTAATTAAACCCCGGTTGTTCATCAGATATTTAAAATTTCTTTTTTAGGGATTATGGCTTAATTCGAAAATTTATTATTAAAAAGTATCTTTTACTAAAATCTTAAGAGATTTTCACAAATAGTAAGAGGTACTCCTTTCCCTGGTGCTCATATTTCACTGCTTTTAAGAGATTTTTTACGGAATCTTAGATAAACTTTAAGCGTTTATTGTAAAGTATTGGTACAATGGTGTTGGCCAGGGCTAGCAGTGACCTTTCCTCATCTTTTTGGCTGCATATGGATTCCTTGCCAAAAATAACTGCTTACATTTTTAAGGGCTTAGAACTAGGCATCCTAATTATATTTCAATTTTAAACATGGGAAGAGGGAAAAACTCCCGGTGAATTATTATTCATAAATAATTGGGCTGCATAATTTCGAAGCAAAACAACTTTGTTGTTAACACTTTTTCGGTTAACGATATAAATCATCTTAAATGTCACAAAACAACAAACCATATGCAATACACACGATATCTGTTGTGAATCCCACACTTATAAGTTAATAATGCTTATATTAAATAAAATATTAAATAATAAAAAAAAACCGATATGTAGAAGGGGTACTCCAGTTTATTCTTTCTAGTTGACTAATAAAAAGCCGTTCGGACATTTTCGCTTTCTTCAGGAATATATAGAAAACTTTAGGAATTGATAAATAAATTAAAAATTTTATATTCAAAAGTTTTCCGAATGGGCTACTGACTTTAACCCTTTATTGTTTTTCTCAAACTTTCTTTAAATGCCCAGGAGTACCCCTGCCCCTTTTACTTAATAAAACTAATTGTGTTTTTTTTTCTTTCATTGCTGTATGAAATTTTTTAAAATTACAATATAATTGGAATAATTGGGATTTATAGGAAACTTTTGCAACAAAAAAGTAACCTTTGAAGTTACTTGTTTAACTGGGGACGATCTAAAAATGTTCCTAAGGCCTCAGGGTTCTTTAAAAAGCGTTTTAGTCAAAACTTATTGTAAAAAGAAATTAGCATAGCAATTTTTTTTTAAATACATTCCAAGCAATTAGACCACATCTATCTATCCGAATTTATCGTCTGGAACTCTTTTTAAGGGACCCTTAAACTTGATTTTTTTTTAATAAAGTTAATCGTGTTTAGAAAGAACTGCAGTTCCTAATAAATAGAAACGAATAGAACTTTGCTATAAAAAATATTAAAATAAAAAATCTCGGGTGTTTTTAAAAAAAACTTTAAAAAGTTGTTGCCCTACAATTTCTACTCCCTTTTGGGTACTTCTGGTGTTGGGGCAAACAAAACAACAATCCAATTAATTTGAAGTACAATGGAGTTCCTAGATTTTTCTTTTCTAATAACAATTCCTTTTTCTAATAACAATTTATTTTTTATTCATTTTCATTTATTTCCTTTCGCATCATGATTTAACAAATGTCTCTTGTTATTGTGAGGGATATCGAATAAAGGGACATAATGGGATTTTGTGTTTTTTTTAAGATGAGGAATAAGCAGTAAGATATCAAATTATATTTTATTTACCCCAAAGTTATTGAGGGAGAATTTTTTACAATATGTGATGAATACATTTTATTTATTTGGCTATTTACTTGACAGTATTTAGGGGGAGATAAAAACCAAAAGATGTTTAAGATATTAAAGGAAATTCAATTTTATTTTAAACAAGTTTAAGCGAAAGGGGTTCCCTTGGGTTGGGTTTTTTAATCTATAAAAGTTTTTTAAATAAACTAAATGATAAATTTGAGATTGCTAAACTGTAAAGCAACGGTTGATTAATAATAAGGGTTTTAGGAGCTCCCGGAGTTTTGCATATTAAATGGAGTTTTGGATTTTTAGAATCCAATATAACTAATAAATATTCTAAGAATCAAAATATTTAAAGAAATAAACTTGACTGACATTGACTGCAGAATAGAACAACGATTAACCAAAAAGGGTTTTTGGGGACTCCCCTAGGAAATATATTTTTAATGCATTTTAACAACGTCAGTGCCTTTTTTCTTATCCAAAATAAATTCCGAATGTGTTAAAGAATCCAAAAATTTTGAGAAATAAATTTGCGCACTACTTATCAACTGCACAATAAAGCAACGGTTGGCAAAAAGGGGTTATAGAAACATCCCTGCTAAAGGCCGTTACACACTATCCCACAAAGTCTTTCGTATTTTATGAAAATGCTTCCCTGATCTAATTATTGTTTATAAATTTTCAAAAAAACAATAACAACTTATCATGACAGGGTTGCATTTTAATAAAATACGTAAGACTGTGGGAAAGTGTGTAACGGCCTTAAATACAATGTTGATAAACATGAATTTTTATAGCACTGCTTTTTGCATAAATCCTAGGGAATACAATTTGGACGCATTTTTAATAAGATCAGCGCCCTCCTATGGTATACAAAATAAAATCACAACTTTTCTCAATATTTTTGCTCTTAATTTAATTATACCCACACCACAATAGTGGAGAGGGTATTATGCATTTGTGCTGATGTGTGTAACACCTTAAAATATTGGTCCTAGACCCACCTTAAAGTATACCCATAGTCTTAGAATCACTTTCTGAGTCGAACTAACGATGTCCGTCCGGCTGGCTGTCCATGTAACCTGCGCAAAGCATAGGTCGCAATTTTGGAGATAATTTGATAAACTTGGGACATAGGTTCTTATTGGCACAAGGACCAAGCCTATTAAAAAGTGGCCGAATCGTAGGACCACGAGGAAAGATAGGGGGAAATTTCTTCCTCGCAGAAACAATCAAACTGATTTTAATGAAATTTAAAACATAGATAGAACCATATCTATATAGACACAAAAGGTATGCATTTTTTAAAAAATAGGACCACGAGGGGAAATAGGGTCCATTTCTGCCTCTCAAACCGATTTTAATGAAATGTTAACCATAGATAGATTCATATCTATATGGACACATAAGCTTAACAGTTTTTCAAAAATAGGATCACAAGGGGAGGTAGGGGGCAATTTCTGCCTCTCACAAACTTTCAAACTAATTTTAATGAAGTTATAAACAAAGATAAATCCGTATATACACGTAGAGAAAAAATATGTTTAAGCATGGTCACCTCCAACCAAACTATTTTTGAAAAAAAATTTAAACATATTATGGTTAATATAACCATATTATTGTCAGCGACAACCATATTACGGTTAAGTTAGTCCTCCATAAAGAACCCACAACAATATTATGGTTGCCTCTAAAAATGGCATGGTTAAATATGACGATAATTTGTTTTTTAATTTACAATAGTATTTTCCTCTTTTTCAAGAGCAACATGCTATGGTTAAAAACCAACCATGCTATTATAAGTGTTAAACATATTATAGTTATTATTAACAATATCATTTTCGGAGGCAATAATAATATGATTGGGGCTTCTTGATGGAGGCCTAATTTAACCATAATAAGGTTATCGCGGACAATAATATGGTTATAATAAACATAATATGTTTAAAATTTTCTTTAAAAATAGTTTGGTTGGAGGTGACAATATTTAAACATGTTTTTTCTCTGGGTGTATATGGACACATAAGCATGATGTTTTTTTAAATACTGTGGTGTAGGGTTTCATATGGTCGGGCTTGACCATATGATTTGTTTTTCTTTTGTTTTAACGCACGATGTTAATTGCTCGCCACTGCATCGGTCGCATATCTCTTTCCGATGGTCCGTATTTTCAATGGCTCTGCGACATAATTGAGGTTCAATGTCGTTAATGTGCCGATTTATCACATCCTTTAGCTCTTGAATTGTTCTTGGATTATTGACGCACACTTTTTCTTTTAAATAAACCTTAAAGAGAAAAGTGCAACGGTTTCAAAGCGCATGATCGTGGCGGTCAAATAACATCGCCATGACGTGAGATAACGCTGCCATTGAATTTCTCGCCCAAAAGAGCCATTGTTTCGTTGGCTGTGTGGCAAGTGGCACCATCCTGTTGAAACCCCATATCCTCAACTTCTGTTTACAAGAAGTCTGTTACTATCCTGCGATAGCGAACACTATTAATGGCAACTGCTTGGCCGCCCTTATTTTCAAATAAATACGGCCTAATGATGCCGCCAGCCTATAAACCGACCCAAACAGTCACTCTGTGTTCTCACATTTCCTACAGACCGGGTTTGCTGAAATTTATGAATTATGCTGACCAAAAAAATCACGAAGTGCACGAAATGCATTATGATTTGAACGACCATTTTCGTAAAAGGCTTCAACAATCTTAAGGCGCTGCTCAATTGTGTACCTCTCCATGGTTGAATTTGTCAAGCACTAAAACAAAGAAATGTCAAATCAAGTTGGGCAAAAAACTTGACTTTAAGTTGTGACTCCCAATTAAAAACGTGCATTATGGTTGGAGCAATCTTTCTTTTTGGATTGCAAAACTTGTTTTTTTTGACTATTCTGAATAAAATTGTAGACATTTTATTTATGTATGTAAGAAATTATGCAAAAACAAAAATATCTAAATTTCTTATTTTGGGAAATTTTTTTTAAACTTTTTGGGAATTTAGGAATTTTTTAATCAAATGCGAAAATATTCTTATTTTATGATACTTGTTAGGTAAATTGCTTTCGAACTATGAAATTTATTAAAAAAAATTTCATTAAATAAAAATTTTATACCATAAAAAACAATTTTTAACAAAGTTCTACATAATTGTTGCAAATTCTTTTAGTTTTTTTAAAATAAAATTTTTTTTAAAATGTTTTAATTAATTTCTAAAAACTAATATTTTGTTTAAATGTTTTTTGTTTATCAGTTACCATTATCACATGAAACGGGGGGTGGGGGCTTTGAAAAATGTTCTTCCGCAAAAGTTTTATCTCAAATTAAACAGAGTCAAGTTTTTTTTTCTGTTTTTATCAGTTTTATTTTTATTTCACACTTTTTCCACAAAGTCAACGTCATTTTTTATTACAAATAAACTGTGTTATCAGTTAGCCAACCAGGCAGAGCGAAAAAAAGTCATTACCAAAAAAAAAAAAAAAAAATAGTTCAAGGCGGGGGTAGAAAAGAGTTTCGTAAATTTTGTTTATATTTTTGTCTTTACGTCACATGTTTACTTTTAAACTTAAGTGAAATTTTCAATGAATCAATCACCCCCTCCCCTCTCATTTTTAAAGAATTACTCCTTCCCTTCCCCCTGGTTTTTAAGACTTACTGCCCGTTTCATTCTAAGACTCTTGACAATATTGTGCAAAAAGTTTAAGCGTTAAATGTAAATATGAAATTGAGTTCATTATAATAAAGAAATTGCGAAAAAAGACAAAAGAAATATATTTATTTACAATTTGTTTTATTTTTTTTTATAAACAAATAGTATGTATAAAGAAGTTGTAAACAAATTGTTTTTTTTTTATTTAGCAGGTTGTTAAACTTTTTTTTTTTTTGTTGAACACCTGTACAAAAAACGTTTTTTTTCGGTTCAAATAAATTGAAATATAAATAATAAATTAAGCTAAGAAGTCAGAGATTGACCCCTTATTTTTCCAAAAAGAAATGAAAAACAAGTGGACTTCAAATAAATTAAAATCTTATCATAAATAATTTTAATTAAAAAGTTATGAATTTTGACCTCTTTTCTTTCAAAACGAAACGAAAACGATGTCATGAATGGAAAAGTTTTTCGGTGTGGTTTTTTGACGGGGGAGCATGCTTTTCTACACCTTGCGTTTTTAATATGTCAAATCATGTCCGTCTATTCCCCTTAACAAAAAAAACGTATTACAGAATTTTTGTTTCTTTTTGGGTTATTTTAATATTTAGCAGAAGATAAAAGCTTAAGGATTTTCGACATTAAGTCAATCTTGATGACTTTTTTTTAGGTTAATGGAAAAGTCATGACTTTAAATTTTTACATGCAAAAACAAATAACGAAAAAGCTTGTAAGGCAGATAAGAAAGCTTCAACCTTTGGCTACAAAATTTTCTAAAGTTATGCCTTTTTCCCTAAGCTAGAAAAGTCAATTAAAGTCAAGACTATCTAATTAAACAAACCTTTAAATTCCTCTTAGTAATTTGAACTACATATTTATTCTCTTCTAAATGAAGGAAGATTAAAAAGAAAATTTTAAATAACAAAATTGTTATTTTCTGTAAAAATAAAAAATTTTCGCTTTTTAAAGTTTAAATCCCTCCGCGTTTTTACGCCTTTTTTTTATCCAATCATTAAAATATACGCAGCAAAACATAAATTGTATGTACTTACATATGTATATGCTTTTTCTCTTTCTAAAAAACAACAATAACCAACAGCATCAACAACAAGAAAATACATTTATGTTCTGGTTCACCTTCAACGTCTAAAAAAAAGTATAGTCACCATTACAATCACTTACAAGAAAAAAAAAAAAAACAAAAAAAAAAAAAACAGCCAGAATCAGCAGCAACATTCTACGCGGACGCTGCCATGTTGTATGTATGTATTTCAATTACAAATCGTGCTGGAAATCAAGTTTTATTTCTCACTCTTTTTCTACTTTTAACCGACTGACTTTATAACGATAAAGAAGTTTCAAAAGGAGGGGGAAGAAAATTCTAATGCACAGTGGTGCAAAGTAAAAGAAATTTAGTACTAAATATGGGCTTCTTAAGAAACTTTATATTTCTTAACGCTTTTGTGAATGGCAAGGTACCCGGGTATCTTTGGCTTTTTCAACTTATTTTTTTTTTTAATAAAAAGATGGTCCACATATCTTAAACTTCTTGAGAACTCCTACATATCTATTAATTAATTTTAAATTATAATTATTTTTTAGCTTTGAAATAATTTTGAAAAGGCGTGGAGAAGCAGTTTTCATCTTACACAAGCAAGGTATCCGGGTACCTTCATACATGAAATATTGCCGGCACTTGGTCAAATACAATACTTTGATATGCAATGCTGTAAAAGCTTTTTTTATTGCCATTCACATAAGGGTTAACTACCCAGCAGGTAACAATAATGAGTAACGAGACCTAATAGAAGTTCTTATTTAGTAGACACAAGCCCTCCTCGTTGCATTCCATACTGATTTATTTTTGAAACATGTTGTCATTGGGACCAAGCCCTTCCACACTCCTTTTTAATACAAAATTCGTTCCCTTCCCAAAGAAGGGAGTAAGGAAGGTCAAAAAAAAAAAAAAAAAAAAATAAATAAAACTGAACAACTTCCATTCTTAAAGAAGGGAGTATCGAATGTGTAATAAATATTTTGGAAGGTCTTTCAAAAAGAAATTTATACCTTCTAGAAGGCATACTTCTGAAGTCAGGATATCATACGAATCAAATCTTTTAGAAAGGAGTATAGAATCCTTCAAAAAGGCCTGCCACTTGCGGTCCTTTCAATATTAACTGCTGGGTAAGGACCTAAAGATTTTCATCATTGAAATTAGAGCGAGAAAAATGCAGTTGCAAAAAGCAAGAAAAAATTTATAAATTGCGATTTTGTGCATATAAACAGCGTTCAAAAAACTGCAGTCAAAGTTGAAAAACTGCCATTTCTTCTACTTCTTGATTTGTCATTAGCCCAAATAAAACTGTGATTTTACTTCCGATGCATTAAATGTAAAAAGTCGCTGTCAAACCAACTCAAAAGCGAAAAGTTGTACACACATTTTCGCTTTTTGTTCGACAGTTTTTGGTTTCGACTAGGAAATGGTAAATGGATTCCAAAATCGATTTTCGATTTTTCGATCAACTTTTTTTATTTCGGTATTTGCAATCAATTAATCGAAGCTCAAAATCGATTTTAAAATCGATTTCCAAATCTTTAAAGATTAAGATTAAACCAGCATTTGTATGGCAAACTACTAGAGAAATTGAACTAAGATTTTTCCAGTGGGTATTTATGACTATTGTTTATTTTTTTCCTGCAAAAAGTGAAAATGTGTAAATTTTAAGATGGCTTTTAGAGGAACAAATGTGATATGTATGTAGTACATTTCACATATTAAAATTGTGTTCTTGTGTAGTCAGTCAGGCCTGTCACATAAATCAATTCCGATCGAAAGTGATTTCGTTTCTTGCTTCACATAAAACGAAATCATTTTTGATCGAAATTGATTTCTGTGACAATCCTAAATGTTTTGATAGTACATATTTCAAAGGATTTTGACAATTTTTCCTCATCGGTGGCGAGTGTTTCTTTAGTTACTATAAGTTAGTTTTAGACAACAAACGTTTGCATTTCGTTGATTTCGGAAAGATGCAGATTTATTTCCTTGTAATTTCGAATTTGTTAGGATAAATTACATACATACATACATTTTGTTGTTCACTCTGCTTATAACTAAATTTAAATAATGCCCACATACTGGTCTGTTTTGATATTAGCGTATTTCCACAGGAATGCCATGGCTTAATTCACCTGTTGTGTTTCTATAATATATTTCTATAAGCTGACTTTCAGTGTTTGGTTCGGTACGGTATGTTTGGACTGTTTTGTTCACTGTGCATTGATGACTTTAAAATCTGAAGAACAAGAGCCCTTATATTAAAGTTGAAAGTATACCAAGGGTACTAAAAGGTAAATGCGTAAGACTACAACTTTAAACTTGGAAAACTGCGTAAACATACCACCTACACACGTTTGTACGCAAAAAAAATCTCAAGTTGTATTGTGCATGCCCATAATTTATCGATTTAATTAAGATTAAAATTAAAAATTTCCAAAATGTTGATAAAAATAAAAAATCGATTTTAAAAGCCCAATAATCGATTTCAGTATAAAATCGCATACGTAAATTCGATTTCAAAAAATCGATTTTTTTACCACAAAATTACCACCATTCCCTAGTTTCGACTGCAGTTTTTTAAACCCTGCATATAAACGTGTTTCTTAACACATTAACGCTCTAAGGTAGAGAGTGCCTTACACGACCACTCAAATTTTTAATGGTCTGTTCTTCGACGTCCACATTTCTAAAGCTCTTTAAGTTGTATGGATGAACAGTTCACCTGTGGCCTGATGTAATTTTCCGTTTATAGCCCATTAATAAGCTTTGGACTGTTTAATTTTAAATACTTTTCTAGTAAAATCTAACAATTTAATAGAATTTTACTTAGCAAGTGTAATGTGGGAATTCCAAAAAAAAAAAAAAACTCTAAAAAAGATAAAAAAAAAACACCTCTTTGTTCTCGTCCATATTATGAAACATTTGCCCCAGAAACTAAAAGGTGTCTCAGTAAGAGTGCACTTTTTAAATTTTGTGTAATTTTTTTTCGTGCAAGTGGCAACGCTGAAATTTTGCAGCTGTCACATTTGTTTATTCCGGTTATTAAAAATGGAATGCTTTACGAAAGACAGCGCCGCCTTATAATTGTGAAAAATTGAAAGAATAGAACTATTACAAAAAAGCTTTATAAAATACATAACTGAAACTTAGCTCATAGAATAAATTCGAAAAATAAAAAAAAATGTTGAATATAATATAAAGTAACCTTCGGAAGGAAATAATTCCCAGTTTCTATTTTTTGAAAACTTATTACAAAAATTTGGAAAATCATGCTGAGATGAGACTGCTGGCAAACTTCGTAGAATCTTAGTCGAGAAACATCAAAGCTTGAGAAGAAGCACATTCGAAAAAGTATTTAAATAATTAAATAATTTATAATTCATAATTAGGTTCAGATTTATTTATTTTTATTCCACTGTGCAATTTTAAAACAAAGTCTAAAGCCATATGTTGCCATGTTGTTTATAGCACTAGCAGCAACAAGAAATAGCACGTTTTTTACAACAGCAACAATAAAAAAATATGCATAAAAGTTAACGATTTTATTTAAAAAATTCTTTTTTTTCTGCTTATTATTAAGTTTATTTAACATTTATGCAACGTTTTACATTTTTTTATTTCTCTTTTTTTTTAACAAAATAAATTTTATGTTTTAGGGATCTTGTGTTTGCTCCTAAAGTTTTGTTTTATATTATTGTATTTATTTTTTACTTTAATTTTGTTTCCATATCGTTTCACGTTTCCCCAAAAGTTTTAAGTAAAAAAAAAAATGGTTTTTATCAAAAACTAGCATTTAACCCGCTACTTCGTTAGCGTCTCCTTTTCCTTCGTGAACATATTTGTATGCCAAAGCTTATTTTTCTAGGTTTAAATTATTTTAATTTATAGCATCTAACCCGCTACTTTGTAATCAGGCCAAGTTGTATAATTTTTATTTAAATTTTATTAAAACGGCCGAATTTCGTAAAAGTACCAGACAATTACTTACTTTTTTTTATTTATTACACAAAAATAAGTATTAAATTAAAAAAGTACCAGTTTATAAATAAATACCAGTTAAAGAACAAAATAGTACCAAAACCCCTCTTAAAGATTCTAATTCACTCAGGACCTTGCATGTTTAATTTTATCTTTCTGGGCCCATTAAAAATGGAAAATCAAAAAGTACTTGTTAATGAATAAAAAAATACCATAAAATTCCCTCTTATAGATTCTTATCCACTCAGGAAATTGCATGTTGAATTTTATTATTCTAGGTTCAATATTAACGGAAATTCAAAAAGTACCAGTTAAAGAACAAAAAAGTACCAAAAAGCCCTCTTACAGATTCTCATTCAATCAGGACCTTGCACGTTTAATTTTATGTTTCTAGGTCCAATACTAACGGAAATTCAAAAAGTACCAGTTAAAGAACAAAGAAGTACCAAAAACTACCCTCTTATAGAATCTTATCCACTTAGGGCATTGTATATTCAATTTTATGTTTCTCAGTCCAATAATAACGGATATTCAAAAAGTACCAGTTTATTAACTAAGAAGTACCAATAAGCGATTTTAGAGATTCTCATTCACTCAGGACCATGCAAGTTTAATTTTATGTTCATTAGACCAACATTAGCGAAAATTTAAAAAAAGTACCATTTAAAAAACGAAAAAGTACCAAAAACATCTCTCTTACAGATTGTCATTCACTCAAGAGGTTCCATGTTTAATTTTATGTTTCTAGGCCCAATACTAACGGAAATTCAAAAAGTACCAGCTAACGAATAAAAAAGTACCAATAAGATCCCACTAAAAGATTCTCATTAACACAGGATCGTGCATGTTTAATTTTATGTTCCTAGGTCCAATACTGACGGAAATTCAAAAAGTACCAGTAAATGAATAAAAAAGTACCAACAACTTCCCTCTTATGAATTCTTATCCACTCAGGACCTTGCATTTTTAATTTTATCTTTCTAGGTCCAATACCAACTGAAATTCAAAAAGTACCAATCAAAGAATTAAAAAGTACCAAAAAGTTCATTCTTATAGATTCTCATCCATCCAGGACATTGCATATTGAATTTTATGTTTCTAGGTCCAAAACTAAAGAAAATTCAAAAAGTACCAGTTAAAGAACAAAAAAGTACCAAAAAGTTCCGTCATAGATTCTTATCCACTCACGACATTGCATGTTGAATCTTATGTTTTTAGGTCCAACATAACGATAATTTAAAAAAAACCAAAAAGGTTAAGTGAAATATCAAATTTCCTGTATTCCCCCTTTTTGGTACTATTTTTCACCCCATTAAAGTATAAAAAATTTCAGTATTATAGTGGCAGCCCATAATTTAGTACGAATATTTCAATGAATGGAGAAAAATGTTTTTTAAAAAAAGTACCAAAAATAATTACGATTTTTACCCCTTAAATGTTCGAATTTCGAAAAAGTACCAAATTTATATTCGTATTTTTTTGATAATTTTCGAATGCGGTATTAACTTTGTTTCTATGTTTATTGGTTCAAAAGATAGATGGGGTGTCAAAAAAGTACTAAAATTCAGATTTTACACGTTTACTCCCAAATAGGGCCGAATTTCAAAAAAGTACCAGACACCTGTCCGCTTATTTTTCTAAAGAACTACGATAGGTATTAAATTTTTTTTGTATCTCTTTTAGTTTTGGAGATATAAGGTTACCGAATTTTCCCGTTTTTACCCTTTTTTACCCCCTAAACATTCGAATTTCCAAAAATCCCGTCTTAGTGGATCGATTTGGGGAGTGACCAATCTCTGGTCCGAATTTCAAGTGTCTAGCTTCAGGCGTTTAGGCTGTGCGATGATGAATCAGTCAGTCAGTCAGTTAGTCAGTGAGTCAGTGAGTCAGTGAGTCAGTCAGTAACGTTACAATTTTATATATATAGATAACAAAAAATCAAGTTAAGCTTATAACTGCATTTGATTGCACCACGCTTTAAGACATAACAACAAAATTAATAAAAAAAAATGGCAAAAAAAAACTAATAAAAATAACCATATAAAGTCAATTTCGCTGACCTACTTACAAATTTCTTAGTTAATATACACAAACAAACATATAAATATTCCCATACACTCACACTCTCAAACAGGTACACTTCCCAAACAATTTTTTAAATGCAGTTTTTTCTTCACCCTCTTAGCAGCTCCTCGTTTCCAGTCATTCTTTCTTAAAAAAAAAACAAACTAACGACATCAAATATCTCCCAATAACAAACACCTTTAAACAATAAATTTAACAAGAAAAAACGAGTAAAAGTTCGGCTGTGTCGAATCTTATACACCCTTCACCATCATGAAGCAACAAACACAGATTTCACATTGCTCTTCTCTTTTACTGCAAATGAAATCAAAATTACTTCGAGCAAGACCAAACTGTATGAAATTTTACTCTCACGACAAAACACAAGGTTCTTTGTCTACGTCACACAAAACATGCGTGCGTGATCTTTTTATTTCATTCACTCTTTACCGTTGTAATAAAAAGCCAATTGATTTCTAGCTCTCATATGGTATGGGCGCGCTATGGTTTTAAAATCCACATACCGAGAACGTACATATTTGTGGGGAATCAATAGGTCTATTTCGGTGATTTTTAAAACCTTCAAATCTTATGCAAAGCAACCAGATAAAATGTGTCGAAAATAGGCAAATTTTTCAAGAAAAAATCGCCGAATTGTCTTACTTAAATAATATGTACTAAATTTTGTTAGATTGTTCGCTTTTACAAGGTTGAAATTGAAAGGCAGACATTTTTCTAATTCTCTTTTGAACTTACCTAAAAACCTTTCACAATTGCGAGATTAACCCATTAGAAGTCACTGTGCTCAAAAGAGTTTCCAAGTTTCCAAGCAAAAACAAAGAATTTGTGGCTTTCGAGGAAAGTCAGTTCGGTTCGGCTTCAAAAACTGGGTTGTGGCTATAAATCGCATGTGGAATCTTCTAATACATGAGGCTTTACACTAGCCTACTAAGCTACAAAAAAACAGTGTTTTGAAAATTTTCATACATATGAGGTCGGTGGACTCAGTTGAGTACACCCCAAAAAAATTTTTTTTTTATATTTTCCATTTTATATATTTTTTAAAACTTATTTTAATCAATAAATAAAGTTGAACTTAAAAACTTATGGCCAGCTTTTGTTTGACCTGTAATGGGTTAAGAGACAGATATAAATTATTCGTTTCCTTTTTCACTGTTGACGAAGATAAACATTATTTAACAGGCATTGATACTAAAATTACATTGGTGTGAGAAAAATTATATGAAGCAACATCATAAAATTGCAAACAGTTGAAAAGAAAGGCGAAAAATGTCTAGCTCAGATAGCCGTGTACTACATACTCTACCGCTTTAACCCCTCGCCATCAAATTTCGTCTGTCTGCCTTCCAATTTCAGCATTGTAAAAATGGACTTTTAAAAAAAACTCCCTTTAAATTAACCCTCTAATCTTACTCCAATTGACTATAAATGCAAGTTTCAACTTCTTTTGTATGCCATCTGAAACAAAAGCGGCAACCCTTTTTTTTAAATATGAAACACTCAGTTTTTTTGTAACTCAAAAGAAAAATCAATCCATCCGTACTCAAATCAATGCGAAGCGGTTTTAATAGTACGGTGAGTACGAATTTTCTTGAATCAAGTACAGAAAGTTTGAAAAACGATACGATTTGAAACCGAAAATATCGTTTTCAGTATTTTTTAAAATGGATTTTAAATGCATATTCCTTTAATTTTCAGTATTTATTCTTTAAAATTTTATATTATCAGGCCTGGCATAGAACTCCATTCCGATCGAAAGTGGTTTTAATTCCGTATTTTGCTTCTTCAGAAAACGAAAAACGAAAAATTTTTTCGGAATAAAACCACTTTTGGTTTTCTAAGTGGAATTGACTCAAAACTATTTTTTATGGATAAATAAATGTTTTTTATGATATAGATTGAAGAAATAACACACTTTTGATTTATTTATTTTACTTTATGTTGATTTTATTAAAAACATAATAAATTCTTTACCGTTGCGTTGCCACCTTTTTTTTCCTCACAAACCACAAACCACTGAAGAAGCTGAAACTAAATCGATCGGAATTGAACATACGGAATTAAAACCATTCCGATCGGAATTTGTGACCTGCCTGTATATACATACGTTAACTGAAGTGTATTCTGAAATAAAATTTAAGACTTTAATTCAGAAATGGATTTTAAAATCCATTCGAAATTCATCAAACGTTTTAAAAATGTTCATTTGAAATCGATCGATTTTCATCACATACCTGAATGTTTAAATTACAAACGGAATGGCAAACGTATATGCTGCGTATGTTGTACTATGTATACCCTTTTCACCTGTGATGAAGGGTAAAAAAATAACGTTTGTTTTTAAAGTGGGTTGTTCTTGTTGTTCTCATAACAATGCAGTTCATGTTTTATTTGTTGTGTTTTAATTTTTATATCTCCTTAATTTGTGTTTGATCTAAAAAGAGAGTGAGACAGAGAGATTCTATATAAGTAATCGTTTGTTTGCTCTTTATTTAAAATCAATTTTACCTATAGGTAAATATATTTATTAAATTTGTGAATAAAAAAGAGTCAGAGTAAGCTAAAATAACTGTTCTCAAAGCCATTTTACGATTTTTTCCCTTTTTTGGGGTTTACTGATTTTTTTCAAAGCTAAGTGCAGTTTTTTTTTTGTAAAGTTAAAGTTTTTTTTTATCTACATATGTACATAAATTTGTATGCAAGTATGTATGTATGTATGTATGCATGTATGTATGTATGTATGTATGAAAAACAAAAAGCAAAATCTTATATATGTACTTAAGTAAATATTAAAACAAATACACTGCCTGCCACTTGAATAAGGAATCACATTTTTTTAACTTTTAATTAGTATGTATGTAGGTAGGTGTGTACTTAAGTTCAGAAAAAACTAATTTTTTGCACAACCAAATTTAAAGGTGTTGACTTTAGTTTCCCGAAGAAGTAAAAAATATACATATTTTTATTATACTAAAGTTATGCATTGGTACTATTTGGTGTGTCGTTTGAATAAGGAACAAAAATCACATTTAGTATTACGTGCGCTTTACAGTATCGAAAGGTATGTATAAAATGATAGTTGGGTATGTTACATACCGTCGGAAAGGTTAATTTGTCTAGTTTCTCTGCATAAGTTTTATTTTTAAGGTTTTAAAAACACTTTAAGGTGGTTCTCTCATTAGTCCGCCATTTGTGAACCACGTTAAACATTTTCTGCTTTCAGTGGATTGGATTACATCCTAATTGGTTCCGTTTTTTAATCTTGGACTTCATGTCCGTATGGCTGTCCGTCCATCTGTTCTAGAGTCGGTTTCGTATGGGGACCAAATGAAGGGCTGGAGATAGAGCATAAGTTTGTTCTAGAGAAATATTGGGAATGCAAAAATAATGGGGGTTGTTCATAAATTTTACACCTGTAGGGGTGACTCCTCAGTAGTGACGGCAGATTTTCTTTCCATTTAGCCCGGATTTCATTCTTACTAGGGTTTTTTCCCGGGATTTCCCGTCCCGGGAATTTCAATAATTATATTTCCCGCTTTCCCGGGATTTTTCATGCGGGATCCGGGAAATAAAAAATTCCTCATAGTTTAAGAAAACAGCTTTTATACTTTGAAATTTAGTTGTCTATTCTCTTAAAATAAGCATCTGTGGATGGGTTGTCGATTAGATCAATTACAAGAAGTGAGTACATAAGTAAATCAATGTCTCCTGATTCAATAAATCTACTTAAAGCAGAATAGGCAGTGCAACAGTTGATAATTAATAAATTTAGTGAAGTGAAAAGTTAATAAAGAATATTAATTCAAAATAAGATGCAGGTAGTAAGTTTTCAAAAGGTACCGATTTAAAGATATATTTTGCTATAACTTCGATTCAGTTTGAGATAAAATACGAGAAGGCATGAAGGAACTCTTTGCTTAAATAACTTACAATTTTTGATTTTTTGAGATATGACTATGTTGCAATGAAGGAGCGATATGTTTATTAGGTGATAAACACAAATTTTTTTCAATTTGTGTTGGTTTATATACCCTTGAAGTGCGGGGAAACCGAAATTAAAAAAAAATTTGAAACTCGTGTAAGATACTACAACATACAATTTGAAAAACACATTGTCCTAAAGATTACAGATAGACCTAATGAAATGAAAAGGTTTGTAAGAGGTTGATGCTATTTTTTGCATGAACTTTGACATACATTTGACTGATATAGACGTTGTTTATAAAAAAAATGCTTCTTATTGTGAATCAAAAGCCTTCTACAACGGTGCACTTTTAACTATTTATCCAACCTCGGTAAAAAAAATGAACGAAATTTTTCGGAAACATGGTAATTAGTAAATAAAATAATCAATATACTTTTTGACGACTTACTAAGCGCTTTGAGTGTGTCAGAAAGTTATTTCCTAAGCCGTTAAAAAATGTTAACATATTTATTTAAAATATTTTATATATTTTATGAATTAACTTTTTGATCTCATATCTTGAGTACCTCAATTTGTGTTTGTTTTTATTATTGTTTTATGAATTAAATTGTTATGTTTATCTTAATTTTTTATCTTGTATCTAGAGCATAATAATAATACGGAATTTACATATAAAACCGTAAGGTAATAATAATTCAAGTTCCTCTTTTAATCTTCATTTAATTTTGTAGTATTTAAGGATTTCTTTTGCTTACTTTGTAAACAAGTTACCTTACGTTTTTTTATAAAAGTTTTTTTCATTATTTAAAAAGAAATTTACTGTGTATTATTTATATGGAGCAGGATCCCGGGATCCCGGGAAATTCAAAAAAATTTCCCGCTTTCCCGGGAATCGAAAAACTCCGGGAAAAAAAACTCTAATTCTCACAGATTCCAATGCGCGTGCGGCGGCACGGCAATTTTCAACCCATCGAGCTCATAACATAACAGATAACTTTTTAATTTCTCCCTTCATTGAAGGTCCATTCAGACGCCATAAAGTAAATATATACCAGTGTTGCCATTTTAGAAATGAAGAAAAGCGTCAAGTGTATTGTAAAAACGGATAAAAATAGTAAAAATTCGAAAAAAATGGTACCAAGAGAATAAAAATTAGAATTAAATCAAAACACATTGGAATAGGGGTAGAATATAACAAACCATATTACAATTTTAAAGTAAATAATTTATTTTATTATCAATTTATTTAATTTAGAAATAAACAAAAACTTAAAATCAAATGAATTTATTAAAAAACAAAATAAAGATAACGTTTAATAGCAAAACTATTTCTAATTCAAATATAACGTATGCGGAATGAAATAATATAGACTGATTTTCAACCATCAGTGCAAAAATAAAAGAAAATATAATTTTAAAACAAAATATGGAAAACACTATCCATATAATTATTTGCGGCAGACTCGCCATGAATTGTATCATGGATGATGGGAGCTACTTTACAATGAAAGGTCATGTATGGACACCAATTCAAACTTTTTAGGCGAATTTGAAAAGTAATTTCCATAAAAAGGAGTAGGAGAGACTATGCGTAGGGTGCCTTATAACCAGGGGTGTGCTGGAAATCGAAAACGTAAAACGCAAGAATTTTAAAAGTAATTTTAAATAAGATTTCTGTAATAAAAGAATTTTATGATAAATATTATACAGAATTTTGTAACAAAAATTATAAAAATTAGATAACAAGTGTATTAAAAACAACTTCCAAATTCTTGCGTTTTACGTTTTTGATTTCCAGCACACCCGTGAATATGAAAAAAGTCCAGATATCTGTTTGTAAAATAAGTTTAAGTTGTGTATTTTAGCAATTGAATATTAACTTTGACGTTTTAATACCTGGTATACATTTTTTATTACTGCTAGTCCATATTTTATTCCTCGTACGTTATCTGTTTAATAGTCGTCAGCATGGGGCCACAAAACGGCTTGAATGCAAAACTCATATCTTTTTTTATAAGTCCCAATTCATACGTTGCAGGTCTCATTGATAAACTTATCACATTTTCTTCTTTGAATCAGCTTAGTCCCCTTTTGCAATGTGACAGACAAACGAAGTACAAAATTCGTCTGTCTGCCTTCTGTCTGTCACATTGTAAAAGGGGACTAAAGGCTCAGTTAGCCGGGAGTAACAGTAACGTTGCAAATCAGCTGTTTCTTTTTGTTGTATGTTTAGCAATTAGAACGATTTTAGTTAGCAGTAAGATGTTACGTCTCAATCTGTAAGAAATAGATGGTCCTTACTTTTTTACGGTACGGTTACTGTTACTGTTACTCCTGGCTAACTGAGCCTTTAGGCGTTCATACAATGCTTGTGTTATTGTTGAAATATTACTTTTTGTATGTATGAAGTACACACAAGTGTGCGTTTTTTACATTACGAATAAGAAAACCAAACGTATGTAATGAGTACCTTAAGCTGAGTACTCGTTTCTTTTCACCTCGTGTCTCTCGCCCATCCCTGCAGATAATTTTGGACTTAGTGATCCATTTTGATGAAATGGACTACTCCCTGGACTGGTCCAAGGTTTTGCAAGCATGGATCATGTCATTGTTAAAAAAAGTTTGTAGTGAAACGACATGTCTTCGTTTTTAAACGAAATCTTTTAGTTTTTAAACGAAGTTAAAACTAATCCTCTGGAGTATACCATGGAATAGTTTCAAAGCTAATCCACTTGGAATATGTATGAACATGGAGTAGTTTTAATACTACTCCGTTGTAATGCAAACCTCGGTTATATGGTCCACTCCTAGGACATCGTAATGTTAAATCGACCACGTTTTAACCATATATTCGGAGTAGTTTTGGAGTACTCCTGCTCCTTTATGAACTACTCTTTACATGCATGTGTGGACTAGTCTCGTTATCTGCAGGGATAAAGTAGCAAGCTGATCAATAAGACTTGCATCGTATAAATTGGGGACTAAGCTTGATTTGAAATAATTTTTAGGCATTTTGTAATTGCAAAAACAAACTCGTATCTTGTTTTAGATCGCATACCAATAATATGCAATAATGAATTCGCATTTGAGTAAGCAAAACGAAAGTATATCGTCACCAAAAACTCAAAAGCCCCCAGCTAACATTTTAATGATAATTTGATAAATCACCATAAACCGTTTATACCAGTTGTTTTGACAAAAAACCAAATTTTACAGAACAGCCATTTTTCTACTTTTTTCTGCTTTCGCTTGCAATATCAAAACGAAAATATACATTCAATTTTTGGAGCAACGAAGTGGAATTCGGTGAAGTCTCTTTGAACGTAGAACAAGATTGCATCAAAAACTCAATTTAAAAAAAAATTGGCACATACGATAATTTCACGCAAAGGGGTCGTTGTAATCTTTTGTAGATAGGGCCGTTTGTTTCTTGTAAATAAAATCTCAAATTTCATGTTGATGCAACGCATCAGAATCAGTGATAAAGTCAGTCAATTTTTAATTTTTGGTTAGTTAGGGCTTTTTGCGTTTAAGGTAACGATATTTAGGTAGTTGTTTTTTTTTTAATTAACACGAAAATTTTTTAACGCAGTTAATAAACGAAATAAAGAAAAACAATTTTTTTTTATTTTTTTCTTCAAAATTAATTTTAGTTTCTTTTATTTTATATTCTTGAAATTCCAACGTTAATTCAAGCAGCAAACAAAAAAATATTATTGTAATTTTTTTTTTATATTCCAATCACGCCCTTTTTTGATGTTTAACTGTCTAACGAGTTTTTTTTTCTATTAAATTTGTAAACTTTAACTCATTCAAACTGACGTATGAAATGTGTACTCGTATTATAAACCTTTCCTAACCGTATAAGTATTTATTAGATACTTTTTTTTGTTGTTCAAATGGTAAAAGGGGGGCATGAATGATACCATAGCAAGTACTTGGCTTATATCTATTTATGTTTTGTTTTTTGTTTTACTTTCAAACTCTATTTTTTTTCTTTTTGTATCTTTTTCGAATCTGTTTCTGTCTGTTAGTTTATGTTTTCTCTAGTAGAACTTTTTATTGGGGTTTCTATTACAATTACGAATTGTTTCTATTTTAAAATTGTTTTCTTTAGCATTTTTTTTTTAATTTCTTTTTCGTGAATTATGTGTCATAAGAACTTTGTACAATTGAAGTTATTCCTCTCTACGTAATTACGACACATAAAACATATAAAAAAAAGTAATAACATTTCTTTTTAATTAATCAGATTTTTTTTTAAAGTAGCTGAAGCTTAACAAAAAGTACGTACTTTAGAAAATGGGTTAAAAAAATTTAACTTAAACAACAAGTGGAGGGGAAAGAAGGTAAAAATACATACGAGTATTAACAGGTTACATGGATTAAATTAGACGAGTCTTCTTAATTTTTTTTATATGATTTTATTAAATTATATTTTAATTTAAAATTAACAAAATTCATTAAAAAATTTCTTTAAAAGTTGTCTGAAAACTTTTAATTTACAATTATAATTTTGTTTGTCGTGCTTAATTCCCAATTTTTATTCTTGAAAAAAACTAAAAGTTATTGTTAAGGAATAAGCTTTTCCTATGCGCATTTCACTGGTTGCTAAGGCCAGATCGTCAGGAAACTTCGTTCAAAGATTTTAGAAAAACTAAAGATATTAAACATATAAAATTGTTAAGCGAATAAGAATTATAAGCAACAGTTTTACTTGTAACAATATCAAAGTTTAAACCAGTGAAGGGCACACACATACTATCACATTTATGCTTGTGTTGACGAAATAACAACAACGCAACAGCCGAACGTACATTGTCACAGCCAGTGTACATGTGTCGACGTTGCACAAGCAGCATTTTTATGCCTTTGCACGCGTACATAGGATTTGCAAATGTGCCCGTCATTGGTTTAAACAATAACATCAACAATAAACAGTGAGTTTATCTCTTCTTACATTCCCCACTAAAATTGATTGGAATTCTTCCAACATTAATTGTTTTTGTAAGTTGGTTAAGAAAAAACAAAATGAAAACAAAAACAACTAACTTGCTTTATTAATTTCGCAAAAAATAAAGCAGGTTGTCATTCAGTTTTTTTAGCCGTGCACTTGCCAGTTTACTATCAAACTTTAAGACTTTAAAAAATGTGTGTAATAATAAACATTTTCCTATGTTGAGCCTTGTTTGTACTCTGTTTAAATTTGTGGAAAATGCAACATTTATTTTTTTATATGAAAAATTTAAAATGCATCAATGTTACCCATCTCGCGAGTTTGCACAATTTAATACGAAATATTAATGGCTTACAGTTATCGGTTCATTACAACAACCGACTTTTTTTTCTCATTTAATATACTTTTTTCCGTTTTTTCTTGAAAGGTATTATCACAAAACAAATTTAAACTTCACAAAACTGATTAGCTGTTGCTTGCTTTAATTTCCGAGTAAAGTAAGTGCAGCTCATTTTATTTGACAGTTGTATGTAACAAACTTTTGCCAAAAGACATTTCGTAACTTTTTTCTTAAAATGAAGAGAGAACAATTAGATAAACATTATTTTATACCTAGATATTGTGCACAAGTTTATTTTATATAAAATTTGACAGCATTTCGCCTGATATGTTCAATAAAGTACCATGCTTTATCCATAATTTAACTTTTTTTTTAAAGAAAATATCGATAACTAAATGTTTTTTCCTAAAAGGGTGTGTGTGTGAAACGGTAGCAAAGTACTCTTGGAAGTAAAGTTTTGACACTTTTGAGGTGAATAAAATTTCATTAGCGAAGAAATTCTTGACAAATTAAATCCACCGTAGAACATTGCTACCGTTTCACATCCATCCAAAGTTATAAATTACATACTTAAATTTTCTTAAGAATATTTATCAATTTCTCAAGTTTTCTTCAAACAAGTTCTTGCCAATTAATTTTTTGTTAAAGAAGTTATTGATAAATTGCTTTAAAAAAGTAATATGTATGTTTCGATTCTGTTTAAAAAAAAGTAATCGATAATAACATTTTAAGAAAAATATGGACAACTTAAAAGAAAATGTATTGATAACCGCCCCTTTTTATTGAAAATGTATCCATAAATTAACTAAAAATTTATCGATAACTTAACTTTTTTATAGAAAAGTTATCGATAACTTAAATTGTTTATAGAAAACTTAACTTTTTATAGAATAGTTATCGATAACTTAACTTTTTCTAGGAAAGTTATCGATAACTTAACTTTTCTATAAAAAGTTATCGATAACTTAACTTTTATATAGAAACATTTTCGATAACTTAACTTTTATATAAAAAAGTTATAAAGAACTTAACTTTTCTATAGAAAAGTTAAGTTGTTATCGATAACTTAACTTTTCTATAAAAAAGTTCTAAAGAACTTTACTTTTCTATAGAAAAGTAATAAACAACTTAACTTTTCACAACTTTACTTTTCTATAGAAAAGTAATTAAAAACTTAACTTCTCTACTGAAATTTTTTAATTTTTCTGTAGAAAAGTAACCGATTACTTAACTTTCCTATAGAAAAATTAAAAAAGTTTCAGTAGAAAAGTTTAGTTTTTAATAACTTTTCTATAGAACAGTAAAGTTGTTTATTACTCCTCTATAAAAAAGTTAAGTTCTTTTTAACTTTTCTATAGAAAAGTTAAGTTCTTTATTACTTTTCTATAGAAAAGTTAAATTCTTTATTACTTTTCTCAAGAAAAGTTAAGTTCTTTATAACTTTTTTATAAAGTTAGGTTATCGATAACTTTTCTATAAAAAAGTTAAGCTATCGATAACTTTTCTAAAAAAAAGTTAAGCTGTCGATAACTTTTCTATAAAAAAGTTAAGTTATCGAAAAATTTTCTATAAAAAAATTATGTTATCGATAACTTTTTTAAGTATAAAAGTTTAGTTAAGTTAGAACTTTAGTTTAGTTAGTAAAGTTATAACTTTTCTATAAAAGTTATTAAAAACTTACATTTCCTGCAGTTAACTTTTCTAAAGAAAACCTTTCGATAACTTACAATAATTTAAGTACTAGTTTGAATTTGTAAAATTATACCCGTTTAAAAAAACTTTAATATATTTAAAAAAAATCTCAACAATTTTTAATATTATTTTTTTTTTAATTTTTACATTTTTAATCTAATTTTTAATTTTCTTTTTTCTATTTTCAGGTAAGTTTTTCTGCCTCTTAATATTCAATAAAGATAACTCTTGTTGTAAGTATACGATGTTTTAAATTCATGCAGTTTTACTTTTTTAAAGAAAATTTTACTTTCCTAACTTAACTTTTGCTAATACGGTGGTTTTTATCTCTCTGCCTGGACTGTAATCGAAAATTTAAGATCTTGTAAGAGAAGTAAAGAATAAACTTTTATCATTATCGATAAGATAATCTTTTTTTAAAACCGTTTTGAAGCGGAGTCTATTAAGAGACGCTAAAATTATCAAAAAGTAATGTGATCGATAACTTAAGTTAAACTTATTATAAATATCGATAAATTTGTATTCAAAGTTGTGGTTGACCATTGCAAACTTGATTTTAACTAGAAAAAAATTTATATCGAGCCCTTATAGCAAAAATGATGTAACCAACAAAAATAAAATTTTACAGAAGGTTTTTTTTTTAAATATTTTTGCTTCAAGTCTAGGGGTTTGTTTGAAATTGCTTTTGCTCTTATTTCGTAACGGTACTTGCCAGAGATATGAGATTTTTAGAGATGATGCAAATGATCAAAAGTTATCGATTTTCATCAAAAAACCAAAATCTTAAATGTTGTTGGTTACATAATTTTTGCTATTAGGGCTCGATATAATCCATAGTTTTATAGAATAGTCTTTGATAACTTTGCTAAAGAAAAATTAATCGATAACATAAGTTTTCTTGTAAAAAGCCATAAGAAAGTAGTAATAATAATAATTTTAAAGGCGAATCCGGCTATTTGTTCCGAAGTCTGCAAGTTGACGTATTTTTCTGTAAGAAAAACATTATATTAAATTTTTCGGAGAAAAACAAAGTAGTAGATCCTCCGTTTAAAAGCTGAACCTAAGTTTTTTCAAAAATGTTTGGACAATTTTTGTGTTTTTAACGGAAATATTTAATTAAATTTTTTTTATTAGGGACGTGATTTATCCCCTTCAACAAAAATTAAAAGCAAACTTTGCATTCAATTGCTATAAAAATTACCAAGAGAGACTATTTTAAAAACTCTTCCTTTTTCACTCTTTGTCTCTGAATATTTGTTGAGGCGTTTGTAAACAAACTGATGGAAACGCATGTAAAAATTTTAATATTGTGTGTGCTTTTTACCCTGCAGCTTAATTCGTAACTAGTAATTTTTTCGGACTAGTTTATTACTAGTTGCTACAAGTATAACAATGAGAATAATGATGAAAATTCGACTGCACAGCTTTATACGTGACGACGCGTGTTGCAGAAACAACAACAAAACTGCTAGAAGAAAAACATAATTTTTTTTTGTTTTCAATTAAAATTATTTTTAAAAAGAAGGAAAAATTCCCGATTTCTATTTGTTCAAATTATTAAGTTAAATACATCAAAATTTTAAAGTAGAATGATAACGTAAACCATATCGGGCCATTATGCTAGTGGAAAACAAAGAGGAATAAAAAAAATGCCTGAAGCCATTTCTCACTGCTGCTCTGCCTATGACTTGAAAAAATATTGAGGGAAATAGTAAAGTTTAATTTTGCTTTTAATATGTATACTACAAATAAAGCCACTAGTTTTAAACTATTTTAAAAGTGCATCAAAATAAACAAGTTGGGCTCCTATGACAACCCAACATTAAATACGATAGTTTGATATACATAAATTTAGAAGCGCAACTAGTTTAAAGTAAATACAAACTGGTATATTTCTAAATACATACTAGTTACTTTGTCTGCAGGGTATACACTTGTGTGTACCAGCCTGCCTGTTCGCTCGTTCGTTTGTTAAGTCGAGTTTGAAGATCGTAACATCGCGTGTTTCATATAAAATGCACATTTTAATGATGATTGTCGTCGTCATTGTGATAATTATGTTTTTTTTGTTTGTTTTCCTTTCTTACGATAAGTGTGTTTGTTGTATGATTCTTGTTGTTCTTGTTTATATGCATGGATGAGTCGTCGTTGCGTTTGGCCAAATGTGCTTCTTCTTTGTATTAGTATTCTTGTTATTGTTGTTATCATATAAAATGTTTGCTTGAGTTAAAACGACGACGATGGTGATTTGACCTAATTTTAAAATCTCCCCACAACAACAAAGACAAGAATCAAAATGCAAAAAAAGTAAACAAAAGAAACAAGGAAGAATTATTTTTTTTGGGGGAAATTTTTGCACATAAACAAACACACTGGCTCACACACAAGAAGCCAGCAAACACGTACACTTTCAAATTGAATTTGGTTTCGTTTGGGTATTAGGGAGTAAACGGGAATATTTACCAAAAAAAAAAAGAGTAGACGGCGGGATAAGGAAAAGTAAAGAAATGTATACACTTTTCGAAATGAAAAAAAAAATATTGTAAAAAAACTAACAGTTTTCTATCAGTGTATTGCAAAATTGCACAGATAAAGGGGGGAGGCCGGAGATTTAACAAAACTTGTTTTATTTGTTTTTTTTTTTTTTTTTGATATTCCCTTAGGATATTTAATTTATATGTAGGCAGTCCAAGACAGGCCTGGTTGGTTATATGCCTTTTTATTGTGTTTTTGTATAAGTGCGCACTTACAAAAATTTTTTTTTATTATATAATTTACTTATATTTTTTTTTCTTGTTCTTTGAAGACAAAAATGTTTGTGCATGTGTTTTTTTGTTGTTGTTAAATTGCATAAAAATAAAATTTGAACAATAAATGCAGATGTCAACAAAAATTTCCAAATGTCGTTCAACTTTTGGAAAAAAAGAATACGAAAAAACGATAAAACAAAATAATGCAAAAAGTGCAGAGTTGGATTTAAAATATATTTTTTTGATAAAAAAAATTTTTTTTGTTAAAAATACATCTGTATCTAGGTATGTCAATAACTTACTTAAAGCAAGGAAAATTTAATGACTACATAGGCTATTCTAAAAAAAAATTATCGATAACTAAACTTATATATAAAAAAAAAATTAATTATGTCTTACTTAACTTTATTTATTAAAAAAAAAAGATATCGATAACTTTACTAATTTTTATAAAAGTTATCGATTACTTCTCTAAACTAAGCAAATAACTTTAGTAAACTAAAGAAAAATTATGAATGACTTCATCAATTACAAAAAAAAAAAATTTTCAATAACTTTGTAGACTGATAATTTCCCTATTGTGATGTATGGGCATTTCCATGTCATCGTACGTGACATTTGTACGCCTTCAGAGAGATAGAAATTTTGCGAAAATAGTATTAACTGGAAAATTTTTTGTATCATTATGTTTCATTTAGAGCAGTGATAACCAAGCCTCGAACTAACCAAGCCCCGAACGCACGCACACAAAGATATTATGTACTTGGGTGCGGTCGCAGAGACTGATGATAGCCTGATGTTTTGACACGAACAAAGTTGTTGTATACATGTGAATTGCCGACCGTGTCTGTGTGAAAAATACGATTATTGACTTACTCGCGAGCCTATGGAGTGGTTATCACTGATTTAGAGGGAACAATATATGAAAAAAAAAAATTTTCAAATTCGGAACCTTGTTGTCCAAAATATCGGGCAAAATAAGTGCATATCGTACGTGACATAAAACGGAAGGGATATTTGGGTGAATGTAAAAAAATACGAAAATCTACGAATTGTGGGAGGGTTTTCTCCTTTTTTTAATTTCATACATTAAACCATATAATCCGTAATTGGAACAAAAATGTAATATCGTTCGTGACATACCGTACGTGACAGATTTTTCTCTTATAGTATTTACATGGCATGAAATATATATTTTTGTAAATATATGTATATAAAAACTTAAAACAAACAAGTAAGAAAGTATAGTCGGTCAAGGCCGTCCATATGATATCCTACACTATAATATTAAAAAAATTTTTTTTGAGAGTGTACCCTTCTTGGCTAATCAAGATCGCCTGAACAGAATTATGCTACGAGGTTAAGAATTATATAAAAGTTATTTATGCCGAATATTGTTTAGTTTTCCCCATCAATATGAGATTTGTTTGCCCCTAGCAGATTTAAGAAAGGAGGTTTATATGGGACTTATGGTTAATTTTGGACCTAACAGCATAACATTTTGTCATGACATAGTACTATCGTAAAAGTCACTGTCGGAAATTTGTATGTAAATACCAACATTTATAAGGAAGTTATGGCACTTAAAGCTATTTTCGGGAGTAGCACTTGTATGGGAGCTATGGTCAAATATGGACCGATTCCAAAAAAAGTATGTAAGATGATTTTGATTGAAATAAAATAAGGTTTGACCAAATGTAAAATAAATACCAACATAATAAGATGATGCATTAAGTTGCATTTTAGTACTTAAAATATCGTACGTGACAAGCTTTAAAAGCTTATAAAATTTTTATTATACCAATTTAAAAAAAAATTCCGATCAATATTTTTTGCAGCAAATATCTTGCTTTGAACTTTTATTTTGAAATATCTTAGACTTACCAATTTCATATGACAAAGATAAATGGTGTTTTCGCACCACGTACGTGACATTAGAATAGCATCCAAAACAAACACAAAAATATACCGCTAATCGAACTATAAATTTGTTCTTTCGTCATGGATCTTGTTCATTGTTGTTGTAACATTAATTTTAAAGTATAATTGCAATATTACCAGTTTCTGTATTTAATCGGCAGAATATTAAAAATTGTCAATTGCAGTTACTAAAAATGAATCAATGAGAAAGTGAGTTAAAACTATTATTTTTTGCTTTTTAAAAATTGTAATAAGCTTTAAGTACCCCGGCATAGTAAAGTTTGGGTGTTTTGTTCCTTTCTACCATATTTGAAAAAAAGTTTCAAGCGTTTTAATTTTTTGAGTCCTGGTTGACATGCTCATGGTTTGTTAAAAATTTATAATTTAACATAAATTTTTTAATAATAATAGTTTTTTTATTTGTGTTGTTAATAAAAATGTATGTTTTATGTTGTGTGTATAAAACTAAAATTGTTAAATAACTACTTAAAATGAAAAACAATTGACGAGAAGATTATACATATATCAATAAAATATCTCCATGAAGATATTGGAAATCTCCAACGAAACGTCGGAAGAAAAATCAGAGATATAATTTTTTTATTTTCATAAAACTTAAGACCTTAATAAGCCCGTTTAGAGTTTTCTAAAAAAACATTACAATAACTTTTCTAACTAATGAAAATCTATCGATAACCTTACGAAGCTAAAACACTTACTGCCTGTTTAAGGATTTCGAACGTTAACGTTCGCATAGAAAATTATATTTAAAACAAAATTCAAAAAATTGTTTTTGTTTTAAATGTAATTTTCTATGCTTACGTTAACGTTCGAAATCGATGAACAGGCTGTTAAATTTGACTATACTAAACTTAAGAACAATTATCGATAACTTTTGTTTTTGTAGGAAAAAATTATCGATAACTTTACTTTATTGCAGTAAGTTATCGTTAACTTAAATAAAGTAAAGAAATGTAATCGAAAACTTCACTTTTCTTAAAGAAAAGTTACCGATAACTTCACTTTTTGTAAGAAAAGATACCGATAACTTTACTCTTCGTAAGAAAAGATACTTGTTTTAATAGTAGTAATCTATAACATAACTTTTCAAACAATTTTCTTATTTTTATAGTTATTGATAATTTTAGTTTTTCACGAGAAGTTATCGTTAATTTTACTTATCTTTAGAAAATTTATTGATAACTGAATTTTCCTAGGGAACTCTTTTGATAGCTCAATTTTCTTAGAAACAGTAATCGATAAGATAACCTAATAACCTTATAAATAAAGTTATAAATAGTTTCCTTTTTTAAGAAAAATTATAGATAACTGTACTCTTTTTAAGAAAAGTTATTTCTAATCTTACTATTCCCAAAAAAAGTTATCGATAACCTTACTTTTTATAAGAATAATTATCGATAACTTTAGCTACATATGTTAAGTAAGTTATCATTAACTTTACAAGAATATAGAATTTAACTCGATAACTTTATTACTCTTGAGAAAAGTAATCGATTACTTTACTTTTCTTAAGAAAAGAAACCGATAACTTTGGTTTTTCTTAAGAAAAGCTACACGACAACTTTACCTTTTTTAAGAGTAGAAATCGATAACAATACTTTTCCTAAGAAAAGTTATTAATGACAATATTTACGAAATTTTTTAGATAATTTTACTTTCCTAAAACTATGTTATCGTTAAGTGTACTTATCTTAAGAGAAGTTGTAAATAACTTAAGAAAAGTTATCACTAGTTTACTATAATCAAGAAAATCTATCGGTATCTAACTTAACTTTTTTTAAGAAGTGTAATTGCTAACACATCTATCTTTCTGCTCAGAAAATCATCGATACATTTAATTTTCTTGAGAAAGTTGTTCAATTTATATCCACATGTTTTTTTTGATAATTAAGTATTTCTTTTTTTTTAAGTTATTTTTATTATTTTACCTATAACCATTTTTATTTTTCTTATATGTTCAAGCAATAAAATATAAATTTATGAGGCTTAAGTAAGAAGTATGTGAAATATTGAGGGAATAGCGCTGTTGCAAGAATGATTTATAAATTGCAGCTTGATTGATTCATTGAACTAACACATTCGAAAAATAGAAGTTGTTCTTTTATTTAATGTATCGATGACTTAAAACTAACAAAAATTGATTATTATTTATAACATTTCATCAATAGTATGAAAAGGGAATTAAGCACATTTAAACGAAGCCTTGTTAATTAATTTTTTGACTCCCAAGAAAAACTTTGATAAAACATTTTGTTCAAAATATTTCTCCCTTTTTGAAATTTCAACAATTTAATCAACCATAATTTTCCATTTTAAAGCATTTTTTGTTGCTATTTCTGTGTTTTCGTTGTTGTTGTTTTCTATTTGTTTTATCTATTTGCTAAATTTTATGCGTAATTAAGTTTTTTTAGCCGTGTTCGAGTATCTGGATTGTATTTTTGTTATCGATATTTGCTTTTTATACGGTCGGTAAAACACGCCAGCCAAGTCAACCAACAGCAACCTCCATTAAAAATTTTCTAACTTTTTTCCGACCCCACTCCTCTCCTCTATAGTACTTCTATCTACGTTGTGGTGACTAAATTAAAAACTATTAGCGAGCGATTATTATTATTTCAAAGTTCTGTATTTAATTACCGGACTGACTTGTTGTTGTTCTTTATTACTATCAATATTTGTTTTAGTTTTGTAATTTGTAAAGCAAAAAATTAAACTAAAATTGTTTTTATAAAAAAAAAAAATTATATCGATTGCATTTGACTGATAGAACTTGTTTTTTACATTTGAAACTCGATAATTGAACAGAAGAGTGGGAAGAGCAGGAAGTGCTTGTATTTTACAGTCTAAAGTTGCATGTTTTCTAGTTTTGTAAAGAATAAAAAGATTTAAATCCATTTAATCCACTGAGTGCAGAAAGACTGATCGATGAATAGATTTTGTAATTGACTTTATCAGGTTTTTTTTTTGTTATTGAAATAGTTTTGAAAATAATTAAACTTCAGTTGTGGAAATAAAGTTGAAGGCAATTAAATGTGATTAATTCATAATGGATAAGTAAACAATTTGTTTGAAACCATTTATCGATATAATTTTTAAAACAAAGATAATTTATCGATAACTTTTCTGAAGAAAGTTGATAAATCAATAAGACTGGCTTACAGCCAAAAAAATACCAACAACGCCAGATGCCTAGATAAGTTAATTGGGACCTCCTGAACACGAAAAACGCTGTAATTTTTTTTCTAAGTACCGTTTTTTAGATAACGTTACTTTTGTGTTTTTCGGTGTATGGTCCCACACAAACCCTTGTGGAGCCCAACCAAAAAGTCAATACACCGAAAAACACAAAAGTACCGTTATCTAAAAAATGGTACTTAGAAAAAAAAACTACAGCATTTTTTCGTGTTTAGGAGCTCCCAATTAACTTCTCTAGGCATGTGGCGTTCTTGGTATTTTTTCAAATTTAAAATTTGTAAAGCAGTGTAATTTTTCTGAAATAAGTTAAAGTTAAACATATATTTTTAAGAAAAGATAAGTTACCAATAATTTTAAGCGAAAGAAGTTGTGTATAACTAACCTTATCAAAAGCTTAATTATCGATAACTTTTCTAAAGAATAGTGCAGTTCTCGGTAATTTTTCTTTGGAAAATTTCAGATTTAGATATAAATTAAATTTTTTCTTAGAATGGTTAAGCATAGCAATTGTCTACTTTAAAGTTATAATTATAGTTATCGATTACTTTTCTTAAGTTTAGTTACCGATTTGTTTCCATAATAAAAGTTTAGCTATCGATAACTCTTCTTAAGAAAAGTTTAGTTATCAATAACTTGAGATAAGTTTAGTTATTGATATCTTTTTTCAAGTAAATTAAAATTGATTTTTTTAAGACAAATGATAGATAATTTATATATGTTTAAATTGTATAGTTATCGATAATTTTTCGAATGAAAAGTATAGATAAGTTGTCGCTTATTTAGCAAAAGTATTTATAACCTACTTTAAAAAAGCTAATTTATCGATAACTTACTTTAAGAAAAGTTTAGTTAACGATAACTGTTAAAGGGGCTTAGTTATCGATTTTAATTAACAACACTAAGTTATCGATACCAAATAGCAAACGTACTGTTATCTATAACTTCCTTCAAGATTCAAGTCAAGGCGAATTCATGAAAACGGTGGTGTCGATACTACAACAATTAACAAAACCAAAAACACAATAATGTATTTTGATGCTGCTTTCGTTGGCCGATAAGTCAGAAACACAAGTAACTTTTGACATTCCTCTCTCTAATTTAAAAAAAAAGTAGCACAGCTGTGTTTTCAACGCCACCTGAAAGTCAATTCGCCTTGATTCAAGTATTTAAAAAAAAATTAAGTTGTCGATTACTTTTCTTTCGAAAATTTTTGTTGTCGATAACTTTTCTTCAGAAAACTTTGTTATTGATAACTTTTCTTAAGAAGGTTTAGTTATCGATAACACTTCTTGCAAAGAGTTTAGATATCGATAGCTTTTCTTTTAACAAATATATAAGTTATTTCAATTTTTTTAAAGACAAGTATATTTTAAGTTAAACGTTTATTTTTTTATTTTTTAAATTGTGTAGCTATCGATAAACTGTTGAATAAAAAGTATAGTTATCGCTTAATTATCTTAAAAACTCTCCTACTTAAAAGAAAATAAGTTAAGCATTTCATAGATTTGTCGCTTTTGTCTTTTCCAGTTTAACTAAATCAGATTTAAATTTTCTGAATATTGTATCCTGCTCAGTTTCAATTAAAATAAATGAATATTATCTATACTGTTGACAATCCATTGTTGACAATGAAAATAGTATACATACAAACAAACTTTTTTTGTCATTTTTCTCCTGATTATTTTAAGTTTGTTTATCGAAGTAACGAAGCAGTTTATTTTGTTTCATTTTCCAATATACATATATTTTTTTTATTTAGTTTCTCTTTTTTTATGTGTTTCTAGAGAAATTTTTATTTAAAAAAAATTTTATTACAAACTTACACACGTCGACTGATTGACTGTTTTCCCTGCTGTTACTCATCCCATTGATTTTTTGTTTATTTAAAATTTTGTTTATAAAAATATGAGCGCAAAAATTAAATGAAAAACATTTTACTAAATAAAGAAGTAAAATGAATTTAATCAAATAAATCGTTTGATTTTTTGAAAGGCCTACATCTGTTGCAGTTTCTGCTTTTTTGAGGGTTCAAGTGAACTTGAAAAATATTAAAGGAAAAAAACCACTAAAGAATAAAATTTTCATTTTGCTTTAAGAAAAGAAAATTAATCGATAAGTAAAAAAAGTATGTTATCGGTTACTTTTTTATAGAAAAATTAAGCTATCAATAACTTGCTTCTGGAAAAGTTAAGCTATCAATGATTTTGTTTTCAACAAAGGAGACTTCATTGATAACTTTTCTTAGTATGAATAAGTAAAGTTATCAATATCATACGAAAAGAAAGGTAAAATTTTCGATGACTTGTAAGAAAAATAAAGTTAACAATAAATTTGCTTAAGAAAATTCAAGTTATCGATAAATTTCCTTAAGAAAAGTTAAGTTATCGATAACTTTTCTTGGGAAAAGTCAAGTTATCGATAACTTTTCTTAAGAAAACTAACCTAATCGATGACTATTCTTAAAAAAAGGTTAAAGGCTCAGTTAGTCTTTACTTTCTGTTCTGTTACGAATCAGCTGACTTGTTTTTGTTATTAAAAAACCTATGAAATTGATTAGTTTTTCTGTTCTGTTGCGGTTCAGTTTGTTAAAATCAAAAAAATTGTTAAGTTAATTGTAAGTGACAGAAAAATAAATAATAAAAAATACAATTTTATGTTGAAATAAACTATTTTTTGGTTTTAAGAATTCATGAAATATAATTTCTTAAAATTTATTTGCGTTAAAGTGATTGAAATAAAACAATGGACGGTGCAAAACTAATAAATTTGTCATAAATGTCTGATAAGTTGCTACAGAAAAAGTAACTACAGTCAAATCCCGATAATTCGTACCCCGATAAATCGTAATTCCCGATAATTCGTAATAAACTGTCGGTCCCTTGAAAAAATCTCGTTAATTCGTAAAATTTCCATACATTTTGGTCCCCTCGCTAATTCGTATTTTTTTTTTCAAATAAAGTCTTCTTTACCTCTTATAAATCGTAATTGTTTGCTAACTACCACTTATAATTCGTAATAAAAACAACAGAAATATGGTGAAAATGATTTTTTTTACCATTTTTTTGCATGGGTTTTTGCTTTTGCTCGTGTGTGTGTTTATTTTCTTAAGATCAGTTTGTTACATGTAATAATTATTTTTATTATATATTTTATTTTTAACAATTGATTTTTATGTTTTAGTAAATAAATTGAAAAACCCCTTTAATTCATATTTATTTTATTTTAATCCCGTTAAATCGAAACCCCGCTAAATCGAAAACCCCTATAATTCGTAAGAAATGGTCGGTCCCTTGCGATTACGAATTATCGGGATTCTACTGTATTACAATTTCGAAACAGAACGGCACGGAACAGAACAGAAACAGAAAGTAAAGACTAATTCTGCCTTTAGTTTTCAATATCTTTATAAAGAAAAGTAAAGTTTGCAATAACTTTTTTAAGTTAAGTGAAGTTTTCGATAACTTTTTAAGAAAAGAAAAGTTATCGATAACTTTTGTAAGGAAAAGAATATCGAAATATCGATAATTTTTTTAAGAAAAGGAAAGTTATCGATACGTTTTCCTTTCCTAAAAGAAGTAAAATTATCAATCAGTGGTGTCATAGAAACCAATCTTATCGGTATTGGATTTGGAACCGACAAAAAAATACATTGGTGTCACGAAATCCAATGTTGTCGGTTTTCTGTTCGAACTTAAATTAACGTCGGTTTTAGGTGTCACAGAAACCAATGTAATCGGTTTTTTTTTGAAAATAACCCAAGCAGCTTACAGCTCTTGGTTTTTTTTATTGGAAATAAATACTCTTAGTTGCTAAAAGCTAAATTTTTTATTTTATTTTTTTCAACAGTTAGATTTTTTTCACAGATGGAAGTAAATAAAATTGATAAATTTTTTGCATGTTGCAAATTCGCAAAAGTCTTCTCACTTTTTCTACAAACAGAAAAAATATGCAACAACAGCAGTGGTCATTCTATTTATTTTTAACGTTAATCAACAAATTTGTTTATATTTTTAATAAATTCGCTTTATACAATATTTTTAGAAAACAATAAAATTACACAAATATAAACAACAAATGCAATGCAAGTAATATAACGAAGTCATTTAATTTATATGTGAACTGTATTACCACTTCTTATTTTCTTTTCTATAATTTTCCTCTATTTAAAACAGTGTTCGAAAATAAACACTAAATATCGTTTTTTAATGTTCGGTTCGGTAGATTTGTGGAAAACACAAACGCTAATAGTGTTTGTGTAGAAAATCATTAAAAAAAATAAAGTTTCCCTGTAAGTCATCTTTCGAATACAAAAATATTACTGTTTTTATCAAACTCAATAAAAGATGTCAACATTTAATTCCGTTCGGTTTTTTTTTTGAAAATCCACAAACTTTAATGTGTTCGGTTCGGCTCGTTAATGTTCGTCCCTTTTGGCTGGTAAAAAAACATTTTTACAAAAACAAAATACACACACGAAAAAATCATTATAGAACATTAAAATATAATGTTTGTCTACAGTATCACTACAATTGTTCTGTTTTTAAACGAAGAACCGAACATTATATAATGTTATTATATAATGTTCGGTTCTTTCTTGAAAATAGTTACGAACGGTATTAGGGGTTGTTTATGTCTACACAATCACTAAAAAAATAGATATCGTTCCTGGGTGTGTGAGCCGAACGTTAAATAATGTACTGTTTATTTTCAAACACTGATTTAAAAACACAGGTTTTAACAGTATTTTAGCGCAAAAATCATAATTTACAAAATTATCAAACAAAAATTGCAATCGAATATCGGTTTTATTTGTTTTCGAAATTAACTAATCCGACTTGTTTTCATGACACCAAATAAAACCAATATTGGTTTGCAAAACCGATAATAGGCAAAACTGACTTTGGATTATATGACACCCTTGAATAACTTCTTAAAAGAAAGATAAAGCCGGTAATTTTTATTAAAAAAGTAAAATTGTGGACATTTTCGATAACATTTTTTTAGAAATGTAAAGGTTATCGATAACTTATACTTAGGATAGTATGTTTATTGATAATTATATCCACACCACAATAGTGAAGATTGTATTATGCATTTGGATGTGTGTAACACCTTAAAATATTGGTCCTAGACTCACCTTAAAGTATACCGATCCACCCTAAAGAATAACTTTCTGAGTTGATCTAACGATGCCCGTCCGGCTGGCTGGCTGTCCATGTAACCTTGTGCGCAAAGTACAGGTCGCAATTTTGGTGATAATTTAATAAAATTTGGCACATAGGCTCATATTGGCACAAGGCCTATTGAAAATGGGCCGAATCGTAGGACCACGAGGGGATATAGGGGGCAATTTCTGCCCCTCAGAAACTAACAAACCGATTTTAATGAAATTTAAAACATAGATGCTTTAAAATCATGTGAGATAAGGCCATGATGGCTTTATTGCTTAATTGAATGGGAGATAAAGCCATAATGGCCTTATTGCCCAATCATTGAGAGGTAAGGTCATATTTAAAATTTTGCGAAATGAGAGATATAGCCATATTTTGTTTTGGCAAATGAGAGATAAAGCCATATTTTTTCAGAATATTGTTATGCATGGTGTAAACATTCTGTAAAAGGGAAAATCCTTAGTTATCATTGAAAAACATTTTTTTATTCTTAACGCACGCAGGAAAACTTTATTCAGCGAAGCCACCAGCCGCGTCCTACTGGAGGAAAAAACCAGTAAGCACGGCCGCCACGCAGAAAAACTTTAGTATGCGAAGCCAGATTTTAATACTAAACTTTAGTGTCTCCGGAACTTCTTAAAAATTATTTAAGTTTTTTTGTGTTTAATTGCTTTGTCTTGCGTTAAATTTCATGTATGTATTTGTTCTAAGTTTTGCAAGTTTTCTTTTCACCATGGTACCATTTTTATTTAAACTTTATAAATTTTTTAACACTGTATTTTAGTTAAAATTTTTTTATTTACATGTATTTTATTTTTGTTTATAAATTTCGCTTAAAATTGATATTATTCCTGATATTTTTTATCATTTAATTTGATCCACTTGTGTTTTGTTTTTCTGTTTTTATACCCTTCACCGAAGGTAAGAGGGTATATATAACTTTGTCATTCCGTTTGTATGTTCCACAATATTGATCCTACACCCTATAATGTATATATATTCTGGGTCCTTATGAAAAGCGAAGTTCAAATCCGGTTGTCCGTCTGTCCGTCTGTCCGTGTGTATGTTGAAATGGGTTTTCCAAAAACCCCAGAAATGATGTGGACTAGGTTGATGTATGTTTATATCACATATACTCCGTTTAAGTTTGCTATTGAATTTCAGCCAGATCGGTCCAAAAATGACGGAGATATGAGCAAAAAACCACGACTGCCTCTGATTTTGCCCAAAAATCCCTTGTTGTTGTTGTATTTTTTTATTTCTGTATATCTTGAGAACGACAAGAGCCAAAGTTTCTAAATTTGGTACAAACATTTAGATTATGCAGATACAGTATCCCACAAAATGCGGGCGGGATTGGAGGAGTGGGCGTGGTACCTCCCGTACAAAAATTATTAAAAATTGTAGAAAAACCTGAAACACTCGGGAAAATCGGTTCAGATACGAAAAAGTTATGACCAAAATATAATTTTTTTTTTCGGGAACCATAGATCTTCCCGAGTCCAAGTTTTATAATCAAAATAACTGGCAAATTTCTTCTTTAACACGTCGATATATAAATCTGTCAAATCGGTTAAGAAATAGCAGAGTTATACAAAATACTGCAATCCCAAAAATTACTTTTTTTATAATTAAGTTTGTTTAAATATGTATACATATATGTAAGTATATATATATATACGTATAACCCAATTTAATGGTAATATTATTCTTAAGCACGTTGGTATATAAATCTGCTAAATCGGTTAAAAATGGTTAAGTTATGGGCAAAATACTCAAAAAAAGCACTAAAAAACATTAAAATTTTTATTATAAAAACTAAAATTTTAGAGCTGTAATATGACCTATTCATACGTTTTAGATATCAAAATATCGGAAAATCGGGGAAAAAAATGATATGGCAAATATATAGCTTTTTTTAAATACCTATTTTCGGGAACCATAGATCTTCCCGACTCCAAGTTTTATTACCAAAGTAAATGGTAATTTTATACTTTAAGATGTCGGTATAAAAATCTGTCAAATCTGTTACAAAATGGCCGAGTTATGACCAAATTCTAAAATTTGATCAAAACTAAACTAACTATACTTAAACTCTTAATATATTTAATAGCACGCAAGCATGTGCAAATAATTAAATAAAACTAAACAATACATATTATATAATATACATGTATATATACATATATTTAGATATCCATATATATAAACTTCTGTTCTTTCCAAACCATGGTGAAGGGTTTATAAGATTCGGCATAGCCGAATATAGCCCTCTTACTTGTTTTTTTTTCAAACCTTTGAAAATGGGCGTCATATTTTCCACTTAATTTTTAAATAATTATTTTAAAAATCCCTTTATTATGTTTTTGCGATTAATTAAATTAAATTTAATTTAATTTCGATAGTATTTTCTTTTAAAACTTTGCTTGTTTTGTTTTTGCTTAATTTTAAATTGTTTTTTTTCAGTGTCAACTTTTCTGTTGCTCAATTTTGTAATATTTGTTTCAATTAATTAATTTTTATCAGTTTTGTTTGTGACAATTTAAATTTCAACGTTAAGCAAACATTTTAATTAAAACATTTTTGTTGTATTTTGTCAAAATTTCGTTTACAACTTTTAAATTTGGTCTTAGTGTTTTTTATTTTGAGATAAGCACGCAAATTTCAGAAACAGCGGGTTTTAACACGTTTGATGTGAGAATAATTTTTTCTTTTTTAAGTGTAAATATCAGAACAATTTTTTTTTTAAATAAATTATCTATAATGGTCAATTGATCGCTTGAGTGTCTTCTAAGTTTTTATTCAACGCTCATTTCATTAAATTTTTAAAACTTTTTTATGTTATAAAATGACTTAAAAACTAAAAGGGCTACTCTTATTATCAGAATTTGATAAACCATTGCTATAAGGCATTATAACTTTTAAAAACGATCCAATAATTTCAATATATATTTTTTTAAAGTATTTTTTCTTTGCTTTAGTTTTGTTGAATTGATTAAAAGATTTTCACCTAAAACTTTTTTGTTTAAAATTTCCTATTTTTTTTTTGTTTAACTTTATTTTTTTTTTTTATATTTTATACAAACATTTTTTTAACTAAATTTCATTATTTATCATCCAATGACGTAGTTGTTCGAATTTTGTTCGGTTTTCATATTTTTATGAATAATTTAGAAAAAAAACGTGTTGCAAAACATTTTTTTTTTTAAATCATGTGGTTTTTATACCCACACCACAATAGTGGAGCAGGTATTATGCATTTGTGCTGATGTGTGTAACGCCTTAAAATATTGGTCCTAGACTTACCTTAAAGTATACCGATCGACTCAGAATCACTTTCTGAGTCGAACTAATGATGTCCGTCCGGCTGGCTGGCTGGCTGTCCATGTAACCTTGTGCGCAAAGTCGCAATTTTGGAGATAATTTGATCAAATTGGAGACATAGGTTCTTATTGGCACAAGGACCAAGCCTATTGAAAATAGGCCGAATCGTAGGACCACGAGGGAAGATAGGGGGAAATTTCTTTCTCTCAGAAACTATCAAACCGATTTTAATGAAATTTAAAACATAGATAGAACCATATCTATATGGACACAAAAGGTGGCATTTTTAAAAAAATAGGACCACGAGGGGAGATAGGGTCAATTGGGTCAATTTCTGCCTCTCAAACCGATTTTTATGAAATTTTGAACCATGGATCTATCTATATGGACACATAAGCTGTACAGTTTTTCAAAAATAGGACCACATGGGGAGGCAATGGGAAATTTCTGCATCTCACAAACTTTCTAACCGATTTTAATGATGTTTATAAACATAGATAAATCCATATTTATATGGACACAAAAGCATGATGTGTTTATAAATACTGTGGTGTAGGGTATCATATGGTGGGCCTTGACCGACTTTACTTTCTTACTTGTTTTTCTTGTCTATTTTGCTTGTTACATTAAAGGGAAAAAATATAAAATACACAAAAAAACAAGTAAGAGTGCAATATTCGGCTGTACCGAATCTTTGATACCCTCCACACGCAAAGAAAAAACATGGTTGTGGTAAAAATATTCTAAGAGCAACATATTATGATAAGAATTATGATTGTAGTCACCATACTAAGATTATTATTGAATCATATTATGACTAAATATACTCGTACTATTACATCATAATATTTTTCCCTTAATCACATTATTATTCTGTTAATCATACTTAGTTAAGAAGTAATCAAATTATTGTCATGTTAATCATAATAAGCTAAGAAATTAATCATATTATTGTCATGTAAATCATAATAAGCTAAGAAGTAATTATATTTTCATCATGTTAATCATAATAAATTTAAAAGCAATTATATTATGATACAGCACCTTTCATAGCTGTCATAAAAATACAAAATAAATTAAAATATTTTTGCATCAACTTTTTATTTTGTGGCTTTTTACAATTTTTCTTAATGTTAATCAAATAGCGGATTTCAATATAAGACTTGCAAAAGAGCAAATGAAAAATCTGTGGTTTTCGGTGGGGTGTCACAAAGTCATAGGACATATAGCCATAATGGCTTTATGTCTCAATCCAAACGGACATAAAGCCATAATTTTGATATGGCCTTTAGTCTCATATCAATTTTAGTGGAATGGGACATAAAGCCATTATGGTGTTATGTCCCATTTGATGTGTTGCGTTACAAATGCTTATATGGTATAACAAAGACCTGCTTCGCTAACTAAAGCTTCGCTGTATAGCCGGCCTTCGGCCGTGCGCAAGGATTTTCTCCTCCATGGTATAACAAACACCGGCTTCGCTTACTAAATCTTCTCTGTATAGCCGGCCTTTTGGCGGACGCAAGAATTTTCTCCTTTATGGTATAACAAGTACCGATTTCTCTAAGTAAAGCTTCTAAAATCTGTCTTGTTTCCGAACGAAGGCCGTTTACGCAGAGAAGCTTTAGTTAGCGAAGCCGGTGTTTGTTATACCATAGAGGAGAAAATCATTGCGTCCGGCGGAAGGCCGGCTATGCAGAGAAGCACTTGTTGGCGTAGCTTTTTCGGGTTTTTTCCATATATGAACGACGTTCCCAAATTTAGGGACTTAGTTCATTTTGGGTTTGGGGAGTTAATTCATTGGGGACTTAGTTTATACCGCCATTTTTGACATAAAACAGGGCGACATGAAACAACAAAGCATTTTCTACATGAAATAGGGTGAAATACAATCATTATCAAAAATATGGCTTTATGTCTCATTTCACGGAAAAAATGTATGGCGTTAAGTCCCATTATATTGAGACTTAATGGCATATGCCCTTATGTCTCAATGGAATGGGACTTGACGCCATATGGCTTTATGTCCTATGGCTTTGTGACACCCCACCGTGGTTTTCATGTGCAACCGCGTGTATCCATTTTTTCGATTTTAAGATGTTGATGCCATATTGACTAATTTTGAACGCTCTTTACATTTTTTTGAAAAAAGATGGATCAATTCCGATTTTTTAACGTAATGACAAAGTTTAAAATGCCCATAGTTTGATCTAGAATGTTTTTTCGGCTTTCCTAAACAATTTGTTTTAAGACATACGCGGTTGCCCATGAAAACCACAGAAATATCGTAGCATTTTTATAAAATATAACGAAATCTCTGTGTGTTTTGTTGTTGGATTTTACAAAAAAACTATGATATTTTGCATTTGCACTATTACATCACTAATACTGAATGAACTCCACTAATATTTTAATTTTTTTATTTCTTTAAACTTATTTTTTAATGGAATTTTTATCTTTTAATTGTTTAACCGCTCAAATATAAAAAAAAACGACACAACTTCTTCAAAATTATTTTACAAATGGCGCTAACATAATATGATTAGAGTAAAAATAGTTTGATTGCATCTTTAATATAATATGATAAATGTATAGAAAGTTATCATGTTATGGCTATTAAATATCATGATATGGTTGTGAGAAATATAATATGTTTAGAAAGTTATCATAATTAAGTTGTTGGAAAAATAATTATTTTTCGGTCAACAATACTCAAATCATAATTGCGATAAACATTGATATGTTTACAGTAACTATAATATTGTTGATATTAAATAAAAATAACAATTATTTGTGTACGACAACAATATATTGTTACATTAAACATAGTGTTGTTGCCGTCACCATGCCCAACCATATTTTTTCTCTGCGTGCACCGACAGTTCGAATGTTTAAGGAGTAATATTTGTATGATTATATGATATGATATTATTATCTTAAACTGTGACGATTTGTTATTATTTAAATAAATCTATTTAGTGCCACGCCCACTTATCCACTCCCTCCCACATATCTTTGGAAGTTGTCTATTGATAGCCAAGATGTTTGTACCGTATTTGGAAAGTTTGGCTCTGGCCGTTCTCCATATATACAGAAATTTATAATGTCCTTGTGTGGGAATTGCCAAACCCACTTATTCAATCCCGCCAACATTTTTCGGATGTTGTGTATGTATAACCAAGATTCTTGTATTTAGTTTAGAAACTTTGGATCTTGCCGTTTTCTAAATAGACATCAACAATAAAAAAAGGGCTTAATGGGTGAAATTAAAGAGTCTTGGTTTGCTCATATCTTAGCATTTGCGGGTGGATCTGGCTGAATTTCAATAGCCAGCGATTCCGACCTATATGTGACAAAAATGTATAACTACCTAGTCCTCATTATATCCGTGACCTTCGCAAACCCCATTGCAACGGACACACTGCAATGTGGCGACTAAACTATTTTCCGGTAGTAGGGTTTATATGGGGCCTAGGGTAAATTATGAACCGATCATCACGAAATTTCACAGCGTCATTTCTAGTCCTTTAAAACTGTGACGTACCAATTTCTGTTATGATTGCATTAGTTTTTACGGTTTTAGGCGTACTAAACTGTTTTCCGGTAGTAGGGTTTGTATGGGGCCTAAGGTAAATTATGGACCGATCGTCGCGAAATTTCACAGTGTTATTTCTAGTCCTAAAAAACTGGGATATACCAAATTTTGTAACGCTAGCGTTATTTTTTACGGTTTTAGACGTACTAAACTGTTTTCCGGGAGTAGTGTTAATATGGGGCTTAGGGTAAATTATGAACGGATCTCCACGAAATTTAACAGCGTGATTTCCAGTCAAATAAAACAAATTTTTGCAAAATCTTATCTAATTCCGTGCCTTGTTTCAGCATTTATGTTATTTTTTGTAACAAAATTATCAATTTTTTTAGGTGGTGGTTCCACATTTTGATTCATAGCTCTGGTCCTACTGAACCGATTTTGCTGGATTTCAATCCCAAACTGCTTAGGATAACTACAAGCAATTTGGCACCAAGTTTGTTCAATTCTTTTGAGTTGTTCGAAAGTGAGCGTGTTTTCAACAGACGGACAGACATGGCTAAATCGACTTACAATTATTCAAGGACCCAGAATATATATACTTTATGGGGTCTGAGATGAATAATAAAAAAGTTTCACACGGAATGACAAACTTAATATACCCTCTTCACAACTAATTGTGGTGGAGGGTATAAAAACAAAAATAAAGACTATTAAAAATGAAATAAAGATATCTATCAATAGCAAATCAGTGTTTCAAAAGAAAAAAAGTAAAAGTGATCAATTATGAATGTAATTTACAAAATAAGTATGTTGGGTTTTGAAATTCTATATGTTGAAAAAAATTAATTGAAAGATTTTCTTTTTAAATTTTTTCTATTTGAAAGATGAACATTTGTTTTTCATCAAAAAAAAAAAAAAAAATTTATTTTTTTTCATCAATATTTTTTGAATAACAAGCATGAATTCCTTATTTCTTTCAATTGTGTCTTAATAATTTTCTAAAAACAAAAACCACAACTTTTCATTTTCGTCAAAAATAAAATCACTGTCAGAAAACAAAATCACTGAATAGAACTAAAGTAAGTTGCCGGCTACCAAACCCCTTTAGTATGTCAATAATTGAAAAATAATCTATCTAGCTGTCATTATTATTGTTTACATTTAGTATTTAAGAAGTAACAAAAAAAAAAAAAAAAACCTAAAATAAAGTATATTTTTTTAACTAAGTGACAAATTGTCATTCAGATAGGTCTTAATAAAAAGGTGTTTTAAATTCATGTTTTCTGTTTTAACAATTTTCAAACCGAAATATTATGAGCTAAAGCTTTTGCTTCAAATTATACATATTTTTGACGACGTTGACTGTAAGAGATAACAGTAATTTACAGCGTAAACTGGCATATTATGTGACAACTGTCATTTTATGTGATAACTAGAATTTTCATAAATAAATGTCTAATACTTTACTACCTGTCACTTGCTGTGATGATTGTCACCCTTAAAATCAACGTGATTTTCTGTATATGTGACAAATGTCACTTTTTGTTACCACTGTCAGTAAGATAGTTTTTAATGAAAAGGTGTTTTGAAATCATCTTTTCTGTTTTAACAATATCAAACCGAAATAATTAACGAGTTTTTCTGACACAACTGTCATTTGCTGTTAATAATGGCATATAATGTGACAATTGTCATAACTAACATTTTCATTAAGGCCCCTATTACGGTTTACAACTAGACTCAGTTGAGTTGTAGTAAAGACAACTGGTTGTGATCAATTGTAATTTTTGTTATGTTTTTGTTCAACACAATTTAGCAAAGTTGTAAACCATAATACGAAAATAAAGAAAGTTGTAAACCGCAATAGGCGCGTAATTAATGTCACTTTATTTACTAGCTGTGACAATTGTCACTTTTTAAAACAACTTGATTTTCAATAACAAACATTGCTTTCCGTGACAGCTGTCACTTTTTGTAGCCATTGTTGCATTCTAAAACATTTGTTGCTTGCTGTGACAACTGAAACTTTTTTTGACAGCTATCACTATTTGAGTCATCTCTTTTTCGACTAGACTTTTTTTTATAGATTCTTTACTAAAATGTTATTAAGAAAGTTTGTCATTAGCCGTATTACTTGCTGCTGTTTGTCATCATCAATGACAACTGGCTACTAGATATATTTTTTGACTTTGAGATTTGTTAATTCTAAATTTAAACAAGCGAAGTTCTTCTTAACAATTTTTATAATAAGCAAATTTGTCATCATCAGTTATTACTTGTAACTGTTTGCCATCACTTGTGACAACTTGCAACTAAATGAATTGTTTGAATTTGCTTGTGATTTGCAAGTAATTTCCTCTTAACAACTTTTATGCTAAGCAAGTTTTTTAACAGCTACGACAAGTTTTTATAACTTGTCATTATTTTCATCACTTGTGACAACTTGGCACTACATAATTTTTTTTACTTTGTTCGTATTTTAATGTTTGTTTTCTTTTATTTTGGCTTATTTTGTCATTTTTAATGTTGAGCCTTTTGTCATCAACTGTGACAACTTGTCACTACATATTTTTTTTACTCTGTTCGTGTTTTTCAAGTTTAAAACTAAGTTTTAACTTTGTTAGTTTATTTTAATGTATGTTTTTTTTTTCTATTTTGGCTTATTTTGTCATTTTTACTGTTAAGCCTTTTATATGTATGTCATTACCCTGTTGAACAAAAATCCAAACTTTTTTAAATTCTTTTATTTCCAATTAATTTTTAAAAACAAACAAATGTACCTTCTCGTATAACAAGGCAAACTTGTGTCACAATCTTACAAAGTTTTATCGAAAGATAGAACAGAAGCAGGTGGACACTAGTGGGGTTTGTAGTGTATAGTCTGCTAGTGCAAGTGTAAAATTATATAGAAATTAACATAAAAACACGACCACTAATTGGATCACAAAACAGCAAAATCAGCTGAAAATAACAATAATAAAATTAAAGAAGAAAAAAAAAAAAGAAAAACTGCATTACAAGTGAAATTTTTGTATACATTTGACAAATCACATAGTGCTTAAGGCAATGGGAGAAAATTTCATATCCTAAACTTATTTTCAAATAGTTTGTGTTGGATTTTCTTTCTTTTTCTGTATGCAGTTTCTTTTTTTTTTATTTGTAAGCTGTTAAGGCAAATAAAAATCATGCGTTTTTTTCTTCTTTAGTGACTGTTAATTTTTATCATACAAATTATAAAGGGCAGCAACAAATGTTGTTGCTGGTTTATCGTAATAAACACAGTGAGGGGACGGATGGGCGTATGTACGGACCATGGCATAGACAATTTTTTTAAATCATTTTAAATATAGGGAAAACATGTAAAAGTACTTGCAAAAAGAAAAAAAAAAATTTATAAAAAAACATATTAAATGCGTGTCTAAATTGCATTGACTGCCAGCCGTGGCTGACTGTCTGAATTGTTGCTGGTCTGACTGCGTAAATAATTTTTGCATAGATATTTCTCTTGGCACATGTTTTTTTTTTTTTGTAGAAAGTTTTATTTTCAGTATGGTAGCTTTATAGAAATTTTGTTGAAACCAAAATGGCTACAAGACGATTTGTTGTTTGAGTTTTTGTTTTTTTTTATTTCATTAAATTGACTTGAAAACATCAAGTAAATGTTTTTACGTTTCTTAATTTATTTCAAGTAAAATTCTAAAAACAAATTGCATTTAAAAGATCGAGATCACTTCAAAATTAAATTAAAGTGGGGTACAAATTTAAAGTATTACAAAATAAATTAAATAATGTGTATTAAAATGAATTATAATAGCATTTTAATGTGCTATAAATGTTTATAACAGTATAATGGTGTATTCTAACAGTATAATGGCATTGTAATTAAATATAATAGCTTTATACAACAATTATTATATGGTTAAATATATTATAACATCATTTAAATATTGTAAAAGGCGTTATAGGAACTTAATAAGTGTTATAATGAATTATAACATTATAATAACCCATTATAACAACATTGTAATGTGTTTTAATGCATTATAACACCATTGTAATGTGTTAACGCATTATAACATTTATTGTAACTGATTTTACCACCTTTATAATGTGTTATAATTAATTATGAAACACCATTATAATGTGTTATAACGCGTTTTAATATAATTGTAATGTATTATAACACATTATAAAACCATTGTAATGTGTTAACGCATTATAACATTTATTGTAACTGATTTTACCACCTTTATAATGTGTTATAATTAATTATGAAACCCTTATAATATTAAAAAGGAAATTGTTACATTATTATTTGTAATTATTACTACATTGTGATTTGCATTATTAAATTATAACATAATTATAATGTGTAATACTGCAAGACAATACCATTATAATGTGTTATACCACATTATACGATGTTATAACAAATTATAACACCATTATAGTGTGTTATACTCCATTATAATACCATAATAATGTGTTATACTCCATTTCAAAATTTATTGATTTGCTTTATGACACCATTGTAACGCCTTTAAAACGAGTTATAACACCATTATATATACATATATAGTACATTTTAATACCATATTACCGTGTTATAATACATTATAATGCGTTATAATGTGTTATAATGCGTTATAATGTGTTATAATGAATTATAAAGCTATTGTAGTGTATTCTAAAGCCATTTTTATAAAGTGTTATAGCATTTTATAACACCCTAGTGTCTTATAATGCATTATAACACCATTATAATATAACATTATAACATGTTTTAGCCCAATGTAACACGATTTTAATGTGTTAAAATGCATTATAACACAATTATAATGTGGTCAAATATATTTAGAAACCCATTTTATGTTTAACTGGGTATAATAGCAACATTATAATGCGTTATCATGTGTTATAATGAATTAAAAAATTGTTGTATTGTGTTATAAATCCATTTTTATAATGTTTTAAAATTCATTATAATACCATTATTATGTTTTAAAACTCAGTTGTATACCTTTATACTGCGTTAAATGGCATTCTTACACAGTAAAAACATTTTATATTGAATTATAACATGTTTTAGGGCATTTTAACACTATTTTAATGTCTTAAAATGCATTATAATATAGTCAAATACATTATAATACCAATTTAATGTGCTATTGCGTATTATAACAACATTGTAATGCGTTGAAGATTACTATAATACCAATTTAATGCATAATAATGGATTTTACTATGCTACGCCTAGTTATGACACGTATGTCTTATTCAGCACTATAACTTTATTATAAAGTATTATAAAGCATTTTAATATCAATTAAATCTTTTATATAAATTATTATAATGCATTATAAAGTTTCAAACTAACAAAATTGACACAATTCTAAAAGTACTTTCTTTCCTTTTAACAACTTGCACACATTTTTAGAACTAACCATTTCCCCTACCTAACAATTACCTAAAAGATCTAAACCCTTCATTGAATGTCTAGAAAATTTTCTGTCATCTAGTTTTTCTTTCGATTTTTTTTTCTCAATTTACTAAAACATGAAAATTAAATCGCCGACTAACATAAAAATCAGCCAAAACAAAATATATATTTTCTTTTCGAAAAATTAAATTGAAAATAATGAAAAAAATAAAACAACAAATACTTGTATAAATAATTTCGCTTAACGGCAAAGAAAGCAATTCATCTTCTTTTCAGTAGCGTTCAACTTGAGTGAAATGTAGGCATTTTGGTAAATAGTTTTTAGATGTCTTTTCATTTAAATGACTGACTGCCAGAATACAATTAAACAGCAACAAAAATGTTTGATTATACTCTAGTTTTATTATAATTTTATTCGAAATTAATCAAATCGAGAAAATTAAATTTGTTAAAGCTATTTATTTTAAAATATTTCTCAATTATTTATGACTTTAGAAAAACTTTTGAATAAATTTTTGTCTGGCATTTTTTATTATTATCGGCAAAAAATAAAAAAAAAAAACACACTTAAAAATGTTTATAATGAATTCACAACATTGTTGTACTTAATGTAAAACATTTTGTAAGCATTATAATATATTTGAACTTATTATAATTCTTTTATTATGCCTTATAACACGTTATAATTTTGTGATAATGCATTACAATGTATTACACATAACACTTTAATTGTGTAATAATGCATTATAACACATAATTTTGTAATAATGAATTATAATGAATAATAATTTTGCAATGTAATGTATTTAAATTAAGTAATAATGCATTATAATGTTTTATAATATATTATTATTCTTTTATAATGCCTTATAAAAGGTTATAATTTTGTAATAATGCATTATTACACATTAACATTTTGTAATAATGAATTATAATGTATTATAATTTTCTAATAATGAATTATAATCTTTTTTAATTTTGTATTAATGCATTATTAAGTATTTAAATTTTGTAATAATGCATTATAATGTTTACAAATGTATTATAATTCTGTTATAATGGCTTGTTACACATTATAATTTTGTAACTATGCATTATAATGTATTATAATTCTGTTATAATGCCATATAACACATTATAATTTTGTAATAATGAATTATAATGTAGTATAATTTTGTAATTTTGTATTAGTGCGTTATAATGTATTTAAATTTTGTAATAATGCATTATAATATTTTAAAATGTATTATAATTCTGCTATAATGCCTTGTAACACATTAAAATTTTGTAATAATGAATTATAATTTTGTAATAACGAATTAAAATCTATTATAATTTGGTGAATATATTTACCCTTGTAGGAATGTAATGAAGTGGGCAATATATGTATGTATGTGTGTGAATGTAGTGAGATGGATGAGTGCAATAAGTATAATGGGAATGTAAGATTAATGTTAATGATTGGATGTAAATTTATATTAAGTAGAGAAAAATGAGAGGATGATCAGGAGGTGAGGGTTTATACTTGCGTGTTCCAAAGGGGGGATGAAATATGCGACGATGATGATGAAGTTCCCCGAGCGTAAAGCTAAATCTAAGGGAGAGCAGCTGCAGAGAAATTCCTTCTGGAAAGCGAAGGATGGTAGCCAATAAATTTCCTTGGATGGGAGTTGGCTAGCTGTTGAAAACTGGAGGATAACTTCCGGTTACACCAAATAGGTGCAATAAAAAGAGCAGTGGGGAATTTCAGTATAAATTCACAAATATTACTTCTTTATTTATAATTTAATTGTTATAACTACAGTAAGGTTTTAATTAAGTTTTATTTTAATAAAAATAATTAAGTTTTACTCTAATTAAAAATCAAGTGATCAATTAAGATTACAGTAGTTCACAGTTCAAAGAATCAAAAATAAGTAAGTAAGTTTAATCTAATTACCAACCACGAAGGCTAGGTAGATAGAAAAAGATGGCTACAATGACATGGCGGGAAAGATGACAATTAACAAATGTTAACTTATCCGTGCAATGACATTAGCTTTAATTGATTTAACTAACAGATACAGTGGTTTTCAAACTGTAATTATTAAATTCATTGGGTTACAAATTAAACGTTATTTAAAATTCAAGTTTAAATGCAAAATGATTTAAATATCAAATATGTATAAGAATAAGATAAAGTTAGGGAGGAACACGTTATGCTAGTTTGAACATGCCGCCACTCCTTGCAGCTATGCAACTTAAGGTGTTGAAGAGGTGACACATAAGACGGCCGCTAACGAACGTATGGCTTCCGACAGAAGTTGTTGGTTAGGTTGAGTGGTACTAGCAGCTGGCTTCATTTCCTTGCGTCGTGGTGGACGGCTTTTAGCCTGGTTGTTCAACGACCTGACGATGGTGTTCCTTTGACCAATACGTTCACGGACTAATCTTGTGGGTTGGTGTCGGCGGGGACGTTGGTCTGGATGAAGTAACGTGTGATGAGCCAACCCGCATTGACGGCAACTGTCTCGGCTGGGGCAGGCTCTATCATCATGAGTGCGTGCCAAGCAGTTGAAGCAATATTTGTTGCGTCTAACGACTTGGCTGCGTTGGATAAAGTCCATTGCCAGAAACTGTTTGCAGAACCGTAGCGAGTGGTATCTGAAGCACACTTGGCACTGGTGGATATGAGGCTTTCGTGAAGGCTGGGAACGTGAACTAAAACGAAATTGAGAATATAATGAGCAAACTTGACAATTCGGGGGGCGGAAATGAAAGGAAATGAAGTGTTATGAGAAAATTGTGTATGGTGATAAAGCTTCTATAGTGTGGAATTGGGACCCTTATCATAAGGCAAATGACATAGCTTGGTAATAGGGCGAGTTAAAGTTCCGGCAGCGGTTCGCACGTCTACTACTCGAACCTGTTGATCAGGCCCCTTGTGAACCTGTTCTATTCTGCCTAATCGCCATTCATTGGGTGGTAGAATATCATCAATTATAATTACGAAGTCTCCGATTTGTAAATTAGGGACAGACAACTTCCATTTATACCTCTTTTGCAGCGATTTGAGGTAATCAGTCTTCCATTGAACTGCAAAGTGGTGATGGATGGCTTTTAATTTTTCCCACCTGTTTATTATGGAAAGATTTTCGGAGGATGGCTCGGGAAGTGCCATAATGGGACCTCCGCGGATAAAATGTCCGGGGGTGAGAGCGGTTAAGTCTGACGGGTTTTCAGACAGAGCGGATATCGGTCTGGAATTTAGCACACCTTCAATTCTGGCTAAAACGGTGGTAAATTCCTCGAAGCTGAACCGGTAGGCACCTGCAACTCGCTTTAAATGGAATTTAAAGCTTTTAACGGCTGCTTCCCACAACCCGCCCATATGAGGTGCATGTGGGGGAATGAAGGACCACTCGAATCCATGGGTGACATAGTTTTGAGCAATATCATGGGAAACGGTTTTTATAAATGTCGAAAATTCTTTTCGAAAGGCTCGGCTTGCGCCAAGAAAGTTACGTCCATTATCGGATACAACTTTACGTGGAAGTCCGCGTCGGCCAACAAATCTGGCGAAGGTGGCTTGAAAGGCAGCTGTAGAGAGATTTGAACAAGCTTCGAGGTGAACTGCCTTTGTGGCAAAGCACACAAATACGCATACATAAGCTTTGGATGTGGAGGAATTTCTGAGAGTTGACGTTTTTAGTTCGAATGGTCCGGCGAAATCTATACCGGTCGTGTGGAATGGTAATGAAAGGGTACATCGATCAGCTGGCAGGGCTGCCATGATTTGAGAGCAAGGTTTCCGTTTAAAGATAATGCAAACTTTGCAATATCTTATTATTTTTCGAATGCGCACTTTGAGACGTGGTATGTAGAATTCTGTTTGTGCCATCCGACACATTAATTGACACTCTCCATGAACTAGAAATTTATGTAAATGGGATAAGTATAAATTGCAAAATTGAGAATTGCTGGAAAGAATAATGGGATAGCGCTCTTTGTAAGGCAATGAAGAGTTTGCTAATCTTCCATTGACTCGTAGAATACGATTTTGATCCAAGAAAGGATTTAAGGTGAACAGAGGGGTATCTTTAGGTAAAGGTTCGGATTTGGTTAAGGCGGAATACTCGGTTGTGTACCATTGTTTTTGGGCCAGCAATATTAATCTTGTTTTGACTGAGTCGATTTCAGCGTGACGAAGGTCGATAGTCGCGAAGAGTGGGGGAAAGTCAGGGTTAGCGAAAGATGGTTTAAACCGTCGTATGTAGCGGAAAACATATGCCAAGACCCGTAATGCGCGGGGGTAAGAAGAGAATCTGGTAAGAATATCAATAGAATTGTTAGAATCTGGGCATCTATTAGAATCCAGGTGTAAATGGTGTGAGAGTACGGTGTCAGGATTATTGTTTGCGCCGGGTTTTAGCGAGGAAATGCGGCAGGCCTTTGTAGTGTTAAGGCTGGTGCATTTTGGCCATTCAGACGCCGGGTTCGTAAGCCACGAAGGCCCATTCCACCAAAGACTATTGTACAGCAAGTCTTGAGGTCGACAACCTCTCGACCCTAAGTCAGCTGGATTGGCATGTGTGGGTACATGACGCCATTTAGCAGTTGGTAGAAGTTGATGTATTTGTGATACACGGTTAGAAACATATATTTCTTTCCAGTTGGCTGGAGGCTTCGCTAGCCATCCCAATACAATGGATGAATCACACCAGAGAATGGTTTCATAATTGGGCAAATTTAAAGAATTTATCGTGTGAGCTGTGAGTTTAGCCAACAGTAAAGCTCCTGATAACTCTAACCTCGGGAGGGTTATGGCTGCTAGGGGAGCAACTTTACTTTTAGAGACCAGTAAATTAGAAAATACCGTAGAAGAGGTTTGCACGCGAATGTAAACAGCTGCACAGTATGCCAGCTTGGAGGCATCACAGAATCCGTGAACTTGGATTTGATCAACGGGAGTGAATTGAATCCAACGTGGAATCTGTATTTTTTCAACGTAAGGCATGTCTTTTATGAGTTCGTTCCATATTCGGAGAGAATCTGCACTTACGGACTCATCCCAGTCGATCTTTTCTAGCCAAAGTTGTTGTATTAAAATTTTACCTTTGATCACCACAGGGGCAAGCCAGCCGGCGGGATCAAACAATTTGGCGACAGACGACAATATTTTACGTTTGGTGACTTTAGTGACCTCAGGGATAGGTTCAAAAGAGTATGAAAAGTAATCTGTGAGCGCATTCCAACGAATGCCCAGAGTTTTTGTGGCACTTGAATCATGAAACTTAAGTATATCCGAATCGTATAAGTCTTCCCTTGGTATTGCTTCTAATAATCGAGAGTCATTAGAAGTAATTTTCTTTAAAAGGAAGCCAGCTGACTCAAGGGATTGAATCAGTTGTTGCTGAGATTCATTTGCACTGTTTATAGAGTGACCTCCTGCGAGAATGTCATCTACATATGTTTCTCTTCTTAAAATTTCTGATGCCTTTGGAAAACTATCTTGATTATCCGAGGCCAGTTGCAAAAGGGTTCGGATTGCAAGAAAAGGTGCGCAATTGATTCCAAATGTCACAGTTTTCATTTGGTAGTCTTTGACGGCCTCCCGGGGCGACTTTTGGAACAAAATTCTTTGAAAAGGCCTGTCAGAAGGATGTATTAAGATTTGCCGGTACATTTTTTGAATGTCACCGCTAAAGACAAATCTGTAAAATCGCCAATTTAGAATGACAGTCATTAAATCGGCTTGTAAAGTGGGACCTGTGTACAATACATCGTTAAGGGAAAAGCCAGATTTTGTTTTTCGGGATGCATTGAAAACTACACGAACTTTGGTAGTTTTACTGTCTGGACGGATGACAGCATGATGTGGAAGATAGAAAGAATTACACTTAGTATCTGAGAAGTATTCTCGTGAAGTAGTTTCCTCCATGTGGTCTAAAGTAATATATTCGTTGAGAACTTCATTGTATTGCGAGTTAAGAGAGGGATTTTTCACGAGACTTTGTTCCATGCGAGCATATTGGCTAAGGGCTATAAATCTTGATGCGCCAAGATATTTTGTTTCGGGAAATTCTTTCTGAAATGGCAATCGTACCATATACCGACCGTCCGGAAGACGTTTTGTCGTTTGAGCATAAAATTGTTCGCAATATTGATTTTCGGAAGAAATTGGCTGGGATCTTGGAATTTCTTCCTGTTCCCAAAATTTGCGTAGTAATTCGTCAACATTTGAAGATTCTGGAGGGGTTACGTGAGAGGAAAATGAAAATATTGGCTGCGTTGGTATCGGTCCGCTTAGAACCCAGCCAAAAATAGTCTTATAGGCTGAAGCAGAGCCACAAACATCTCGTTTTATGCCTTCGAGATTGATATGGCGCTCACTGTCATTGCCTAAAATAAGATCAATTGAAGACGAAATATTGAAATAAGGATCGGCAAGCTCAATGTCTGAGAGTCCAGATGTAGAGCTGATTTGGAAAGAAGTAGAAGGTATTTTATTTGTAACCTTGGGAAGTATTATAGCTGATATTTGCAGCCGGAATTTACCCTGCTTTGAAACAAGGGTTATGTCGCATTCTTTATCAGCGGTTTGGCTTTGGCCACCAATACCAATAATTTGAAATGTAGATCTTCTAAATGGTAGATTTAAACGAGATCTTATTTTTTCTGATAGAAATGTTCTTTCCGATCCTGGGTCGATTAGAGCTCTAACTGTGAATAGTTCTCCCCTACTTTCTATTTTAACGAGGGCAGTTCGCAAAAGAATATTCGTATTATTTGTGGAATAATTCGCATGTATTTGAAGGGAGTTTGCAGCCTTTGATGTTGAAGGTTGCGTTGAGATTTCTCGTGATTGTAAATTTTGTCCTTGGGAAGGGGAACTTTGCGCTTGTGAAATTTGGCTAGTGTTCTTTTGGGAATTATTAGAGTTTTTCTTGGACTGATTATTTGGACGCATGTGTAGTAACGTATGATGGGTTTTCCCACAGTTCAAGCAAGTATTTTTGCTTTTGCAATTGGGTTTGGTATGTGCCGTTGAAAGGCAATTATTGCATATTTTGTTTTTATAAACGAAATCAACACGCTCTTGTATTGAGAAATTTCGGAATTGTGTACATGTTCGCAGATTGTGTTCTTCATTACACAGTTTACAGCTTACGTTAAGTTTTTCTTGGGATGAATATGTGTGAATGCGGGTTTGAGATTCATTATTATTTGGGAATAAAGTTTTGGTTTGTTTTATTGTTGAAATTCTTTCTACCACTTCGCACCTTTTGAGAAGAAAATTGCTCAATTGGGACCACTTTGGCAACTCTCTACTGGCATTTAGAGATTGTTCCCATTGGGCTAGTGTCTCTTGTGGTAGTTTTGAGTAAACTAAGTTTACTAACATGGGATCCCAACCCTCCGATGATACTCCGAAAGATTGCAACATGGATAAGCAGTCAGATACGGAACTGTGTATTCTTTGAAGGGCTTCACTGTCTTCGCTAATTGCAACAGGGATGTTGAACAGATTTCTAATTTGGTTATCTACCAAAACCCTTATGTTTTCATACCGGGACTTCAGAGCTTGCCATGCAAGATGGAAATTATCTTCAGTAAGGGGAAATCTATTTACCATTTGCCCGGCCGTTCCCGTTGTCTTATTTCGGAGATGATATAATTTTTCTGCGAAAGTCAATCTTGGGTGATTGATATAGACTGCTGTGAACATGTCACGAAAAGCAGGCCATTCCTCATAACTTCCAGAGAAAGTCTGAGTATCGCAAGGAGGCAACTTAAGGCATGTGCTGAATGATTCTTCTGGAATATTTGGAATAATGGAAGCGGTGCTTACCCGAGCGTTAATGCTTTCTCTCTGTGGTTTTATACGATCAAGAAGCTTTGAAATAGTGAGGTAATACATCTCGACGCATGCGTCGTATTGCTCTTGGGCTGTGCTTTTTATTTCTTCACTCTGATCGGAAAGCATTAAGTCCTCGTATGACTTCTCCACTTTATTCCAGCGACCGTCAAGATCTTTCATCTTGAGGTCTAAAAGAGCCTCGGATTGGGCTGAAGAATCTTGTGCCTCGCTTCTTTTGCAAAAGGCTATTAAATTTTTTGAATCGAAGGCAAATCTATCTTGTGGTGAAGCCATTTTGAGTCTAGAAATGGAAATTTCTACCAGGAAAAGCGCGGTTTAAATTTGGTTTAAACTATTTAAATTGTAAAGTTATATTCTGACTTAGGAAAAATGTTTCCACCTTTTGAATGAGTTACAACAGTGGATTTGCAAAATTTTACCAAATTTTTGAAAAACTGATATATTTTTTAGGTTAAACTGTAAAGTTTTTATTTTGTAACAAAACGAAAAAGTTTCGTGATATAGCTATATGCAGACTAGTAGTCACTAATATTTATGTCTACATGGAATAAATAATTAGCGGTTTTAATCTTCTTTTTCGTAAAACAAGAAACTAATTATCAACTCAAATTAATGTAGATCGAGAATCTTTTAAAATTTTGTTTTTTTTTTTTGTATGGACACAGACTAACCAGTGGTTTAAAATATAGATAGAGAATCTATATTGTTCTTGTACAAGAAATGTACTTCGCTTTTAAATATTCGATTCAGACTTTATAATTTATTCTTTTATGTAGAAAAAGAAAATATTAAGCTAAATTAAAATTGTGTAGATAGAATTCCGATTTTATTTGTGTACAGCAGAGACTTAAGAGCGCTGAGAATTATGAAATGTAAAAATTTTTCTTTTATGTTGCAAAGAAGATGTAAAGTGTTATAAAAATTATAGATTGAAACTCTATAATGTCTTCTTTTTATGTACCCAAAGAGCGGACGAGCGTTATAGCGAGTATGGACTGTTATTTCCTCTGCTTTCTTTTATGTGCCAAAAGAAGCAGTAATTTATCGATTGAAACTCTAAGTTATGTTATTTAATGTACCAAACGAACGACTTACACAAAATGACTACCAGTATAGATGGAAATCTATAATAAATTCTTTTGTGTTCAAAGCAAATGTATCGGTATATCGACGAAAATATAGAATGAAAATGTATAATGTGAAAGTAAAGAGCGATTAAAAAAAATTATAGCTTGCAATTCTATAATATTTTCTTTTATGTGAAAAGAAAATATAGCGGGTTTCAAAAAAAAATATATATTGCAAATCTATAATATCTCCTTTTATGTGCCAAAAGAAGATGTAGCGGTATGAAAAAATAGAATGAAATCTTTAACGTTGATATAAAAATTATAGCTTGCAAATCTATAATATTTTCTTTTATGCGAAAAAGAAAATATAGCGGGTTGAAAAAAATATAGACTGCAAATCTATAATATCTTCTTTTATGTGGTAAAAGAAGATGTAGCGGTATAGAAAAGTAGCTAGCTTGGAATTTTGATTTCCAAGGCTTTGTAATTGAGATAAGATGTGCGGTAGTTGGCTTGGAATTTTAATTCCCAAAAGCCTTGTAATTGTTATAAGATGGTTTGGAATTTTAATTCCCAAAAATTTTTTGTACTTTTTATTTTCATCGCTAAAATAATTATATTAAAATTTTGAGACCGGTGGACTGTATTTAAAATGTTTTTACAAGAGGTTCTAATTTTTTATCGAATTTGCCATTTATTTCGGTTTAATTAAATTCGATACTTTTAGAATTTTTGTATTTGAGTTATGTTGTTAGAATTTAAGGTTAATTTTAGTTTCTTTTATTTGAATGTAGTTAGTTCTGTTAGTTTAATTTAATTTAGGTTAGCAAATATTTAATTTAATAATTTAGAATTTAAATATTTTCTATTTATTTTTTGTCTGCTCGTACCCACTGTTCCATGTGTTCTATATGAGTTTAGAAAAAAAAATTTCCCAGTAAGTATAAGCAAAAAATCATCCCAAATTTAATGAAATTTAGATTTAACTCATTTAATCAAAATATCTTTATTCTTAAAAGTGTTTTCTCGTTCTTATAGTATTTATTCTTTGTAATAAAATACTAATTCTTCGCTTTTTAGTGCAATGTATTTTGTCAATATTTTTCATAAAACTACCCCACTGTGTTTTTGCAATAAACAGACAATGTTAAGCATAATATTGTAAAGAAGAGAATAATATGTTATGTATTGGAATAAATGTGTGTTGTGTTGTAAGAGTTTATTTTTGTGTGTAAAAGAGATTTGTGTTCCGATTTTAAAAAGAGATTATGTGGGGAACGTAAGAGATATGTGTGTATGTATGAATGATTGTGTGTCTGATCAAGAACCAAGCAATGTACTCACGTTTTACTCGTTGATTTTTATTCCAATGGTAATGAAGAGAACGTTTGTATGTAATCCTTTCTCTTTTACTTATGACTTCTTGCTTCTTGAACTTTCCTCTTTTAATCCCTTTTTGTTTCTTAAACTTGTATTTTTCTCTTTTTATTTTTTGAATTTTATATTTCTTTTGTGGTGTAATTTGAATTTTTGTTTTTTAGCTTTAAATGACCCTGAATTGCGCAAAAAATTTTGCAAATAAGAAAACGGTAGAAGTAACGGTTTGCAAAATTTTTGTACTTTTAAACAAATATGTATGTATTTTTCACGGTAGAATTTTTTGAAAATTTGGTGTTTGAAACGAATTTTTTACATACATATGTTTGTACGTATGTTTGTTTGTTTTCTTTTATTTTGCAGCAAAAACACTTGTTACCGTGGGGGAAACTATTTTATTTAAATGACTTATGTAGATGTAGGTATATGAGTATGCACGTATGTAAGTACTGATTTATGCACCTTTTGTTAAATTTTGGTGGTTGAAAAAATTTGTAAATACATATGTTTGCATATACGTTTGTACTAACCACTTCTTCACTCTTTTTTCTAACTTTTGATCTAATTTTCCTGGTTTAGCTTTAAAAATTAAGCAACTCACTAGGTATTTGTTATAATTTTAGATCAAATTTTCCCTTTTTATTTTTAATTAACCTTTTCTTTTCAATTTTTTTTTTAACTAATTTTCCTTATTTTTTACCCGTAGATCGGTAACTTTCTGCACTTTTCACTTTATTATGGTTTTTTCTTATTTTTAGTGTTATTGTTACTCACGGTTTTTTTATTTTTGTCATGCTGACTATGACCTTTTTTACTTTATGCGTTCGTTGTTTTATGTTTCGCGTCTTCTCTTCTACTGATGCTTGTAATGTTTTTGCGTGTATGTTTCTCCCACTTGTTGATAATTTTAAGGTGACCAGCTTGTCGTCGGCGAAGGACCATGAATATATTTACCCTTGTAGGAATGTAATGAAGTGGGCAATATATGTATGTATGTGTGTGAATGTAGTGAGATGGATGAGTGCAATAAGTATAATGGGAATGTAAGATTAATGTTAATGATTGGATGTAAATTTATATTAAGTAGAGAAAAATGAGAGGATGATCAGGAGGTGAGGGTTTATACTTGCGTGTTCCAAAGGGGGGATGAAATATGCGACGATGATGATGAAGTTCCCCGAGCGTAAAGCTAAATCTAAGGGAGAGCAGCTGCAGAGAAATTCCTTCTGGAAAGCGAAGGATGGTAGCCAATAAATTTCCTTGGATGGGAGTTGGCTAGCTGTTGAAAACTGGAGGATAACTTCCGGTTACACCAAATAGGTGCAATAAAAAGAGCAGTGGGGAATTTCAGTATAAATTCACAAATATTACTTCTTTATTTATAATTTAATTGTTATAACTACAGTAAGGTTTTAATTAAGTTTTATTTTAATAAAAATAATTAAGTTTTACTCTAATTAAAAATCAAGTGATCAATTAAGATTACAGTAGTTCACAGTTCAAAGAATCAAAAATAAGTAAGTAAGTTTAATCTAATTACCAACCACGAAGGCTAGGTAGATAGAAAAAGATGGCTACAATGACATGGCGGGAAAGATGACAATTAACAAATGTTAACTTATCCGTGCAATGACATTAGCTTTAATTGATTTAACTAACAGATACAGTGGTTTTCAAACTGTAATTATTAAATTCATTGGGTTACAAATTAAACGTTATTTAAAATTCAAGTTTAAATGCAAAATGATTTAAATATCAAATATGTATAAGAATAAGATAAAGTTAGGGAGGAACACGTTATGCTAGTTTGAACATTTGGTATTAATGCATTATAATGTATTTAAATTTTGTAATAATGCATTATAATGTTTTAAAATGTATTATAATTCTGTTATAATGCCTTGTAACACATTAAAATTTTGTAATAATGAATAATAATTTTGTAATAACGAATTATAATCTATTAAAATTTTGTATTAATGCATTATAATGTATTTTAATTTTGTAATAATGCATTATAATGTTTTAAAATGTATTATAATTCTGTTATAATGCCTTGTAACACATTATAATTTTCTAATAATGCATTATAATGTATTATGTATTATAATTATGTTATAATGCCTTATAACACGTTATAATTTTGTAATAATGCATTATAACACAGAGTTTTGTAATTATGAATTATAATGTATTATCATTTTGTAATAATGAATTATAATTTTGTTAATGCATTAGAGTGTATTTAAATGTGTAATAATGCATTATAATGTATTACAAAGTTGTTATAATGTTTTGTAACACATCATAATTTTGTAAAAATGCATTATAATGTATCATTATTCTTTTATAATGCCATATAACACATTATAATTTTGTAATATTTATTTGATTTGAGCTTGATTAACTTTTATTTATTTATTTAATTCATTATAATGTTTTTTAATTTTGTAATAATACACATTTAAAATCTTTTGTAACGCGATATAACATAATTTATATATTATAATTCTGTTATAGTGCTTTGTAACATATTCGATCTTAATTTTTGTTGGCGAAGTCGAAAACCAGTCGTTTTTGAAAATTTGTATTTTGATTGTCGTAAACGATATAAATACGAAAAACTTTCTTATTGTTTAACATGGTCGTTGTCGTGAATTTAAAATAATATTAACCAAAATTTTAAACGACTACATGACAACAACTCTCGTAATAAGGCTGATTATTATATTATTACAAAGTTTTCAATGCGTTTTAACTTAATTTTTATGTATTTAAAGTAAGTTCAAAATTATTGCAACACTATTGTAATGTAATATAATAAATTGCGATGTGTTGTAGCATTTTATAGAGCACTTTTACATTATTATTATACATATGCTACAATCTTTTGTAACATTATACTAAGACGAAAGCCGAAACAGCCAGTTCATAATTTTATAATTATACATACATTTAATTTAGATGTTAATAAATAAATATAAGATAATAATTATAATGTGTTTTAAGACATTTTACAGAAATTACACTGTATTATAACAACGTTATAGTTTGTTTAAAGTAATTATAACAACATTAATACGTATTATAATGCAATAAAACTTAACTCTTAATACCCTTATGGAGGTAAAAGTTTCTTTTTAATACTATTTATAATTTGTTTTAACACAATTATGTTTTAAAAACTTAACTTTGTTGTCTTTAAAACAAAGCTCTGCTTTAAATATATTTAATTTTTTTCTTTATTTGTTGAATTTAATTGGATTTTTATAATTTTGTAATGCAAAGTTGAGTTTAATAATATGCATACTTGACTATTTCCCGGCTGGTTATTTTTTTTTTTTTTTTTACTTTTTATAACAATTTTCAAAATTTAATGACATCATAATATAACAATTATAGCAAATAAACAAAATTACCGGTACAATGCAGTCATCCCAAGAAAAAAAATTCTAAGAACTGGATACACAAGTATCCTAAAGATTTCTTTGTACATATTCATTTTCTTTTAAAGGGAAAAACAATTGTTCCCGGTCTTGTACTGTAACAAAAACATCTTGTGGTTTGTTCCTTATTAACGGATCTCTAGCCCTTCATATTCGATTAATAGGAGGAACTTCTTACGTACAGGTTATGTTCCCTAGCAAAAATAAAGTGAGAAAATCTAAGGGAAATGTCAACAAATTACGTGGGAAAAAAACTTCACGATAAGGGTAGTTTTTTCCCGTGAACATTTTTTCGCGTTATTATTCTCCTTTGAATTACCGTTTTTTCATGCGAGTTTTACATGATCGCAAATATGTAAAAAGGACAAAAATTTCGAGGGAAAAATTATTTACCATAGGGGTGATTATTTTCCATTATTACACTATTATAATACATTATAACACCAATATAATGTATTTTAACCTTATTGACGTATTTAATACAACTTTTTATATTTAGCTGCATCACTATTATGATGTGTTATGACACCATTATAATGAGTTATAACACTATTACAACTTTTTATATTAAGCTGCAGCACTATTATAGTATGTAATGAGTAACGTCACTGTTATAACACTATTATAATGAATTAAACCACCATTACAACTTTTTATATTTAACTGCAGCACTATTATAATGTACTATGTTACCATTATAATGACTTATGTCACTATTATAATGAATTATAACACCATTATAATGAATTATAACACCATTACAACTTTTTATATTTAGCTGCAGCACTATTATGATGTGTTATGACACCATTATAATGAATTATAACACCATTACAACTTTTTATATTTAGCAGCAGCACTATTATAATGTGTTATGACACCATTATAATGAATTATGTCACTATTATAATGAATTATTACACCATTACAACTTTTTATATTTAGCTGCAGCACTATTATAATGTGTTATGACACCATTATAATGAATTATAACACCATTACAACTTTTTATATTTAGCTGCAGCACTATTATAATGTGTTATGACACCATTATAATGAATTATGTCACTATTATAATGAATTATAACACCATTATAATGAATTATAACACCATTATAATGAATTATAACACCATTATAACTTTTTATATTAAGTTGTAGCACTTTTATAAATGAAACTGTAATAATACATTGAATGATCATTGTAATGTATTATAATTCATTATTATATCATTAATTTGCATTTAATAAATATAATATCATTTTAATTTAAGTATTATTTATATGAATTATAATCTCAATTATTGCGTATTTTTTTATTTTAAAGTGTTATAAAAAAATTATTATATATTATAATAACATAATGTATTGTAAAAAAATTATAATGTATTATAAACACATTATAATGTATTATAAAAACATTATAATGTATTATAAAAACATTATAATGTATTATAAAAACATTATAATGTATTATAAAAACATTATAATATATTAAAAAACATTTAAATGTGTTATAAAAAGATACTTTATGTAGTATAAAAGCATTATAATGTATTATAAAAACATTATACTGTAATGAAAAATTTTGAATATAATATAAAGTAACCTTCTGAAGGAAATAATTCCCAGTTTGTATTATAAAAACATTAAAATGTATAAATAAAACATTCAATTATTTTATTGTCTTGCATTACAATGTAACACCATATAACATCAGTATAATTATTTATAATGAATTATAACACTACTATAACCTTTCAATGCAGTCAAGCATCATTATAATGTATTGCAGTACCATTATAACGTAATGAAAATATATTAGAATATACCGAGCCATAACCGCAGAAAAAGCTTAAGCGACAAAAACAAAATTTTACAGAAGATTTTTTTTTATTATAAAAAAAAGAAAACATACTAGAAATGGTGCTTGAGCTAAAATTGTTTTTGATATAAAATCGTAATGGAAGCTTGTATGATCATAAAATTTTAGGAGGTGATGGAAGTTTCTTACAATTAATTAATTTATTAAAAAAAACCAAAATTGAAAACGATGTCGCTTAAGCTATTTCCGCGGTTGTGGCTCGATATTATAAAATCCTTAAAATATATTATAGTGCAACGTGACACTATTACAGTGTATTATAGTTCTTTAAAACGCCATTATAATATATTTTGACATACTTTAAACCATTTAAGATCAGCTGTGGTATAAAATAAAACATTTTTTAACAAAATTATAATGTATTTTAATGCATTCTAACATAATTGTAATAAATTGCTATGCATTTTGGACTGTTATAATGTATAATAAACGTTTTATAATAACATAATACCTTAAAATAATTTAAGTTTATTTTACACAGCAATTTAACAAATTTTGTTTATATCTTTTATTGTTAAAAATGTTGAAGGAAATACTATAAACTAATATTTTTTTTTTTTGCTTTTTATAGACCCTCAATTTTTTTTTTCTTTATCTGAAATTTATTTCATTTACATATAAAAAAAAACTGTGTTTTTCTAATGAAAATAAACAAATTGGCCATTTTTATTAATAAAAACATAAATTTGTACAATTTGTAAAAAAAGGAAATAAAAGAAAATTTATGGTCCAATATTTTCTTTTGAAAGCCGGCCGCTAAGACTAAAAGGCCTTAAAACATTTTTCACATGATTTGTGGAGACAACAACGACAAAATACTCATAAATCCATAAAATAACCGCAGCCAATCCCTCAAATTATTAAAAGTCATGTTCACCCCCATGGCCCGCTATAAATTTCGTTTGTCTGTCCACCCGTCCATCCGTCCGTCCCGTTTTTCATTTATAACAATTTTCGTAGAGGAAAAAAAAATTTGTGTGAGTATAGTGAGTCAGTCCCTCTTTCCAACTGACAACGTCATCATCATCATCAAACACATGTTGTACTCGCTGTAGTTTTAGGGAGCAGAACACGATGATAATTTCAAGTGGGTGGCTTTTTTCTACTTTTCCTTTGCTTTAGGAAAAGTGTTTTTTATTTTTTTTTGTTGACTAAGTGCGTTTGGTTCCATGAATTTGTGCGAGTATGAGATTTGTTTTTTTGGCTTAATGACGTTCAGATCCGCTTGTCAGTCAGTTTGTTGTTATGTCAGTCTTTTTGAATGCCTGTCATTATGTTTTCTGCCATGTTGATTTAAGTTTGTTTTTTTAAAACCAATATAAAAAACTAATGAACATTTATTTGCACAGTGGGTTGTTTTAAAGCTAAAAAAAACTTGCAATGTTTTAAAAAACTCTCCTCTCTTCCTGTGTTAGTCTCTCCCCTCACATTCCGATTATAGTTTTTATTATTAATAATTTTATTTTGAAAATGCGTGTGAGGCTGATTTTTTCTACACTGATCACTTTTGACAGCGCGGTAAGCGTTTTAGCTGTTCACTAATAATTTATGGCAAAAACGTTTTTCTTCAATCAATTTCTTTTTTGCCCTCCCAAAAATCTCACCGCCACATAAGAGAGAAGAAGAGTGAGGAAGGCAAATTCATGTTAATATTTGTGACTGTGTTGTTGGGTTAAAAATGCAAAAATATTTGAAAAATTTTGATTGGCGTAAACTAAAATTTGTGTGTTTGAATTTTATTTTAAATATTATTTAATTTTTGTGGCTTTATGGCGGTAGTTTTTCTTCTTAATGTTTTTTTTAATGTCTGGCTGATGTGTAAAATGAATGCGGTATCAAGTGGATTTTGAATTGAAGAATTTCAATAGTTTTTTTTTGTTTGTTTGTAAACATACCACAAAACAAATACATATTTAAATTTTTCTTTTCTTTAATAGCAAGAACGAAAACACAATTAATTAATTGGAGATGAAAATGTTTTTAATTTAGTAGCAAAGGGAAATTAGTTAAGCGTTTTAAAATGTTTTAATTAAAAGAAAAAAATTAAATGTGTTGAGAAAATATTGGAGCCAAACGGGGGGCAAGTTGTACCCTTTAAGGTGGGCAAGGCAAAAAATTCTTCGAACAGTAATTTCTAAATAGTTTTCAACTAATTTTGCAACATGTGGCCGAGCGTTGACGCAATGGAACATGCTAGTTTTATGTCTGGTCGCATATTCCGATCGCTATTCGGACAGACGAAACACTTGTTTTCAGTACAGGTCACCTGTAATCGTCTGGTCTGATTTAAGTGGCTGATAATAGTTGGAACCATTTTTTTTTTTGCTTAATAGTGCATTACTTTTACTGCTATTTGCGATAAACAGGGACTTTTTGTATTATAAAGGTACTTTTTGTAATAAAAAGGAACTTTTTGTGAGAAAAGCTACTCTTTGTAATAAAATGCTACTCTTTGTAATAAAAAGCTACTCTTTGTAATAAAAAGGTACATTTTGTCATAAAATGGTATTTTTGTAATAAAAATGCACTTTTTAAAAAAAATAGTTACTTTTTGTAATGAAAAGGTTCTTTTTGTAAAAAAAGCTGCTCTTTGTAATAAAAAGCTACTTTTTTTATAAAAAGGTACATTTTGTAATGAAAGGGTACTTTTTGTAATAAAAAGACATTTTTGTAAAAAATTCCACTTTTTGTAATAAAAAGGTACTTTTTGTAATAAGAAGGTACTTTTTTAATAAAAAAAACCTACTTGTTATAAAAAGCTACTTTTTTAATAAAAAGGTACATTTTGTAATAAAAAGACAATTTTTGTAATACAGTACTTTTCGCTTATAGTCCACACTCCAGTTGCACAACTTTTGTGGACTATAAGCGAATTTGGACTATAACCGATTTTTTTTTATAAGCTATTTTATGGATAATAAGTGAAATCTATAATAATCCACATTTTGTTAAAAAATATAAAAAACAGAGTGGACTATAAGCGACCATTTTTGCATAAAGAAGTATAAATGCGTGCTAAGAAAATGTGGCTTTTAAACGAAAATGGACTACAAGCGAAATGGACCTTGGAACAAATAATTTGTATGAAATTCGAAAAAATGTGCAAGTGAATATGACAGTTTTGGCTTTAATCCGTTTTTGGCCTTTAAGCGAAATGGACTATAAGCGAAAAGTACTGTAAGACATTTTTGTAAAAAATGCTACTTTTTGTAGTAAAAAGTTACTTTTTAAAAAAGGTACATTTTGTAATAAAAAGGTACATTTTGTAATGAAAAGGTACTTTTTGTAATAAAAAGGTACTTTTTGTAATAAAAACTTACTTTTTGTAATAAAAACGTACTTTTTGTAATAAAAACGCACTTTTTGTAATAAAAACGTACTTTTTTTAATTAAAACGTACTTTTTGTAATAAAAAGGTACTTTTTTTAAAATAAAAAGGTACTTTTTGAAATAAAAAGGTACTTTTTGTAATAAAAAGTTACTAAGTTCTTTAAAAGTACTTTTTTCTTAAAATAATACCTTTGTCTTGGTCACCCTGTGAAAGTTTTCTTTCAGAAAGTCTGAGTTTATTTGTGATAGGGGAAGAGAACATGCTATTTTTTTTCTCTCCTCGCACCAATAAACTCGAATTTTCTGAAAGTAAACTTCATAGTATGAAATAAGACAAAACGTTCTTTTGAAAATAAGGGTTTTTCGTTCTTAACTTTACTGCTATTTAAGGAAAGGTACGTTAAAGTCATGGGTTTTTGGTATTTTCTACATTTCTTTAAAAGGAAAATTACTGTTTTGTTCTCGTTAATCTGGTTGTCTTAATGAAATCATTTTTTGATTGCCAGAATTTAATTCGACAAAAACTGAATTCTTTTAACTGATGCTTAATAAGCATTTCAGACATTCAATTTCATCATCTGGATTTAACTTCTGTCCTGCGCAATGTCCTTACTTTAGGATCAATTTTTGTTGCTTGAAAGTTCTTCTTTAGTAAGACAACAATCATAATGGAGTAATGCCATAATCTGCAAAATCTTTTGGGCGATCTTTGCCTTGTCAAAAAATACTGCCTCTGAACCGTTCGAACTTTTTTTTAACCATGTTGAAATCGATAAAAACATATTCAAGGAAAGCTTTGGTGAGAAATCGATATGTTTTAGCTGGTCCTTTTTAAAAATTAGTTTTACTTATGGCCATTTTCTCAATGTATCGTAAAACTGTCTGTCACTTAATGTCAACATAAATTTTTTGAACCGATAAACTGTCCCTTAACGATTTTGGGTTCTTCAATACACCGACAAAAAACATTGTTTTCAGCTGGCAACGCCACTCAAAACACATGTAAAAGTTGGGAGTCAGCTGATAGAATTTATCTGTACGGAAAATAAAAGGAAAATAAATAATTGGCAGATGAGTGCCGGTTGGCTTTGCGATAAAATCGAAGCAAATGAGACATTGAGAAAACCAAATTTCTTTAATGTGCAGTTTTTCGTTGGGAAAAAAGATAATCGCCTAATGAGAAAATGGCCATTAGACTTCCTCAAATCCGATATTTAAAAAAAAAACTTTTAATTAACTTGATCAAACGTATAAATTACTTGGTTAAACGTTTATTTCACTTGATTAAACGTTTAATTCACTTGATTAAATTTTTAATTTAAACTGATTTTATTTTTGATTAATGCTTTATTTGGTTAACATTTTTGGAGAATTTTTTCTGTGTAGGCTAATGGGAATAAGCCACAAACGACAGCGATAATTTTGCCGGAATTAGCGATCATTTGTCCGGATTCAATAACTTTTTTTTTTTTTTGTACATTTTCTTATTTTAATTACTTTACGTCACGTACTTATGTTTATTTATTGTCATTTAAAATTAACAATTTGTAATGTGTGTCTGCCTGTCTGTCTGCCCTTCCGTCTGTCTGTTTAAAATTTAGGTGAATAGTTTTTATTTTTAATCTGAATATATAACGTTGGTCTTATGAAGAAAGGACCTAACACACAAAATTGCAACTTAACTTAAAGTTTAATAAAATGTAAAATTACTTCTAAAATCTTTATTTTTATATTACTGTATTTAATTTTTGTAACAAGGTGTGTTTGTGTAAAATGTAAAACTCAATTTCGAAAAAAATGAGTTTGGGCCTTTCTATAGGAGACCAGCGATAAATGTTTTTGTTTGTCTGCCCCTCTGTGGCTTGTGTCTACCCGTTTGTCTATCGAAACGTTGCACGTATAAATTTACACTTTAAGAATTTCAAATGAATTATTTGTGGTCGACTGAACTCTTTGTCTATTTTCTTCTGCTTCGTTCTTTTTGTTATTTTTGTTTTAAAATGTGCAGGCCTTTTTTCTGCATTTTTTTCTAATTTTTATTTTCTTTTTTAATTTTTATTAAAGTAAAACACACAAAAAATTCTGAAAAGCCCCCTTGGCTAAAATGTGTGTTTACATGAAAAATCTAATGCATAGAATAGATACTAGAGCGGCGTCTATTCAATAGTTGTTGCTTAATGTTGTTGGTTTTATAAAGAAACTATAGAAAAATCTTTTCAGCTCGAGAAAACAAAAAAAAAAAAAAACACATGTATTTTTCATCATCTTAGATTAAATTTTGCAATTTAATATTAAACAATAAGAAATTAAAATATACAATATAAAATTGCTTAGAATTTGATTTATTTTATAAAAGCCACAAAATAAAAAAACTTAAATATTTAAGATTTATAATGATTTTATTTGTACAATTCAGTGGAACTGTTCTCAAGATTTTTAGAAATACCTAAAGCAACTGCAGAAAAACACAATTTTTCGTGTATATCTCGAAGACGTTTCTTGAAATAAATACCATATTCGCGATCAGCAGCCCCGATTTATCTAAGAAAACATCTCATCTTTGAGGTTATGGAAAAAAGTTAAAAATTTGTGAACCAGTGTTATCAGACAAGTTCTGAAAATCAAATTCACGTAAAAATGAAAGCGAACAAATTTTGAAAACTTTCCTCTGTTTGAGGAACACTTATCTTGGCCAGAACTAGTCTTAAATCAGAAAAATTTGTGGTAGCTTAAAAAAAAATTAATGAAAAAATATCAATCGATTTCATTTGAATTTGATTTCTGGAACATGGCCGATGCTGTTTAACTTAAATATGCGGGATTTACAACTTAACTTAACTTAAATGCCATTTTGGTGGGGAAACATAAGAGACAAGACAAAGACATCCCACAAAATTTCGCATTACTCGATAAAGATTGTTGGCAAACTTAAGACGAAGATTATTGGAAGAGACTTAATCATCAGGTTGAAATCGTTTGCAAGTTTGTGGGATTTACAACAGATAACGTATCTTTTTACATGGTTTGTGTCTTTAATAACTTAAATGCCATTTTGCTGGGTAAACATAAGAGCGTAAGCCAAAGACCTTCCAGAAAATTTCGCATTTCTCGATAAAGATTGTTGGCAAACTTAAGACGAACCTGCAAGATTATTGGAAGCGACTTAATCATCAGGTTGAAAACGTTTGCAAACTTGTGGGAATTACTATCAGATGTCGTATCTTTTTACATGGTTTGTGTCTTTAATAACTTAAATGCCATTTTGCTGGGTAAACATAAGAGCGTAAGCCAAAGACCTTCCAGAAAATTTCGCATTTCTCGATAAAGATTGTTGGCAAACTTAAGACGAACCTGCAAGATTATTGGAAGCGACTTAATCATAAGGTTGAAAACGTTTGCAAGCTTGTGGGAATTACAACAGATAACGTATCTTTTTACATGGTTTGTGTCTTTAATAACTTAAATGCCATTTTGCTGGGTAAACATATGAGCGTAGGCCGAAGACCTTCCAGAAAATTTCGCATTACACGCTAAAGATTATTGGCAAACTTAAGACGAAACTGCAAAATTATTGAAAGCGAATTAATCATCAGTTTAAAAACGTTTGCAAGCAACAGAAGTAATTAAAAAATAACGAAATTTGGTAACGCCGGAGAAAATGAGAAATAAAGATTTTGTATATATTTTTGTTTTCTTAGGATCAGCATTCAGGGGATGACCCCTACTAATGCATTGCATTGTGTAAAAACTAGGAAAATAGGTTATGGGAAGGAGGATAGAGGACTCCCTGCTTGTGAACATTCGACTTAAACCTAATCATGTTGAAAGTCAGAGGGAAGACAGGAAGGTTATTCCACATACAAACAGTCCGGCACAAAAAAAAACAACTTTTCTCTAAAATGCATTATACCATGCACGGACTAATCGACCACAAAAGGATAGACTCTTAAGAAAAAAACGTATATTACAGACAAACGTATGGCTTTTGGCAACCATATCCCTAATTTCATCACAACACATCCCATTGCAATAACTATAAAACAGGCAAATGCAACCCACACTGCGACGGTGCTCAAGGGTGTCAATAGAATTGGATACCCAAGTGTCACCAATGAGAACGTTTGACTTCTCTTGCACGTGGCCGAGAAGCTTTAAAATAGACTGAAGCACTGGCCCAAACATGAGAGTTGTATTCCATTCGCTGACGGATATATCCGAAATGTTGCTTTAATGCCATCAAAAGGGAAATAAATGGAATGTATAACTTGACCAAGTAGGTGGATCAACGTTCAAGCTTAATATGAATGGCACCGAAATAATAAGTTGCAGAGTTTACTCCATTAGGATTTTTCTCAAACTAAAGATGTACTTGCATAATTATTGGGAGCCTTTGAGGCAGCAAAAGGTGAAAAACGATTTTTCATGAACCAAATGCTGCTTGAACGCCAGAAAAGGAAGTCATTTTTCACTAAATATTTATGGCGATGAAAAATTGATCTGTTACTGTTCGGAAAATAAAATCTAAAGCTCGGCCAAGTAGCCAAATTAACTGCTAGGGCTGGATATCAATGGATATCAATTCGTTTGATACTAGACTTAACGAAAGTCTACCCTAAACAACCCTAAATTACTGTCTAGGCAATACAATAAACTATGTTCTAGAGTCTAGAACAGTGATAACCAAGCCCCGAACGCACGCACACAAAGATATTATGTACTTGGGTGCGGTCGCAGAGACTGATGATAGACTGATGTTTTGAAACGAACAAAGTTGTTGGATACATGTGAATTGCCGACCGTGTCTGTGTGAAAACTACGATTATTGCCTTACTCGCGAGCCAATGGAGTGGTTATCACTGGTCTAGAACATAGTCTAGAATCTAGACGATACTCCAAACAACAGTCTGGACAAAATTTGTTTAATAAACCTTTTATAAACCTGTTCTATTTATAATGAATAAGCCCGTAAATATTTTACTATTTTGAATATGTAAATATATTTTATTTTTGCCTCGGGCAATCCTGGTTTTACTTTGCTACTCCATTTGCTTCTCTTGATGTTTTTTCGCTATTGGCATTGAAAATTTCTTTTCTGTTTTATTTTTCTTCTTTAAATCTAGGAAAATCTTTCTCTGCTTGACTAAATACATAGTAAATATGTATGTAATTAAAAAATGTCTGGCCCGAACAAGACTCAGGCCATTTTATTTAATTATTTTGCTAAATTCAATTCAGTCAGTTTTGTTTTTGGCTTTTGATTTTGCTGCAAATGCGCTTTTGTGTTCGTTGACGGTTGGATGTCTTTGGCTTATCTTGATTTATTATTTATACAAGTTGTCTCAAAAGAAGATTTAAGATGTTGGTTTTATTGTGCAGTGTTGCCAGATATAGGCGCAAAAATATCTCCCATGATATAATTAAACTTGGTGCCCTTATTTATATGAGAGGCTTAAAGCACAAGGGGTTTAAGTGTCTTTTTCAAAAATTTAGGTCACATGGAATTATAGTTCGGAGAAGATGTTCAGAGCACACTAGATATGGTGAACAATTCAAGCACTTGACATTAAAATACCTGCTTCGCTTGGAGCACAAGCGAAACAACTGCTTTTGTCTCATTATTTAACATAAGTCACTTGAACCCCTTGTGCTTTAAGCCCCTCATATGAAATTCGGAAAGATGCAGCCAAAAGTTGACACGAATGGGTGCTAGTTGACAGATCTTACTAAGAGATCCTTATTTGACAAAACGGGAGCCAGTCGCAGGGGCAGACTTATGCCCTAGTTTGATTGTTGCTGAGGCTTTTTTAGGAAATTACTTGGCCACTTTGGTTGATACCCAAAATTGAGAAAAGGTAGATGCTAAAGTCTGCGGCTCTAAGGGCTAATTTTCCACCCATTTTGTAGAAGTTTGGCCTGCTGCAGCTCCAGCTTTAACGGGCAAGTGTATTAGTTTCTACCGGAATATTCCTGACCTTTCCCCCCGGGGATATGTAGGAGACATCCTTAGGATCAAGGCGAATTCAACTACAGCTGGTGTCGGGACTACAACAATCCAAAAACAACAGAAACAACATAGGGATTTTTGCATTGCATTGTTAGCGCTTATAGTTCAAAATGTAAACCATTGTCAAAGAAATGTCAAAATCAGATGCCGTTTCGACACCACCTGTAGTTAATTCGCCTTGCTTAGGATGTTTCACTTTTTGAAATAATCAACAGCAGTCAATACCTGGAATTTGGCGGAGTTGAAAATGATAGATCTCTTAAGATCACGGCTGAACAGATATCAGATCTGGAACCACGGTAGTTGGAAGCCACTGGGACTTGGGTCCCAGCTTACTATTAGTTGAGGTCCCTTCGGAGATCTCGTTGGGGTTGTAGTCGCAGGAAGAGATATCTTTAAAAGTCTGCTTCAAAGGCTGATTTTTGATCACTAAAGGGAAAGTTGGGCCTCCCAAGGGGCTGTTGCTATTTAACAGAGGGGCGTTTGGCAAACGTATTGATTGTATCTATTGGTTAAGATCTCTATTAGATTAGGCCTACCCAGCATGTCTTCTTAAGTGCTTGCAACACTGGGTTTTGTGCTAAAATAATAAAGAACCAAATTAAAATAAAACAAAAAGAAAAAAAAAAAGAACTCCAATTAGATTTTAATTGTTAAAATCGTTGCACTAACTAAAACTGTACTGAAATTCTGTAACTTTTTAACGACAAAAAATTGTCGTTAAGTAGTCAAAATTCGTTAGCTAACGAAAGTTGTCGTTAAGAGCTATTCTGTAATGAAATTTTAACAATTTTTATCGGCAAAAAATGTCGGTAGCTAACGACACAAAAAAAGTTCTTGTTAAATAATAACGACAAAAAATGTACTGCTAACAGATTAAAAATATAGAGTAAAGTAGCCAATTTTTAACACAAAAAAAGTAAGAAAGTATAGTCGATCAAGTCCGACTCTACATTGCAGTATATGGGCGATCATGTTTTCGCCAAAAAGAGTATGTTGTGAGGTTAATATTCACATAAGACATTTTTGTGCCAATATTATCTAAGTTTCTACTACCATTATTAGTGTATTCGTATGGGAGCTGGGTCAAATATGGACCGATTCTAAAAAAATTTGTTCTGGTAATTTATGTAGGTTGCGGCAAAATATTTTTGGATCTTATTCATCTCAAATGTCTATAAAACAAAATAGCTATTAATAGGCACAAAACCCTATTCCGGAAAGAAGTTTTCATGTGGGATATTAAAATTAAATAACTGCTTTTCACCATTACAAAAAGGCTTCGACCTTGTGACAATAAACGCATATGTGCCAAAGTTTATAAAATTATTTTTAAAATTGCGACCTGTAATATGCGCACAAGGTTATCTTGGACAGACTACCAGCCATCCTGATAGAAGGACGGGCTTCGTTAAATGGATTCTGACATTGATTCCGAGTCAATCGGTACACTAAAAGGCAGGACCAGAACCTTTATTTAAATGTTTTACACACATTCGTACAAACACATAATATCCTCTTCACATACAGTAGTGTAGGTATAAAAAGTAAGAGCAGAAATGTTGTGCTAGAGTGGCTCAGTCACCTGGAAATTTTTCCCTATGCATAGAAAGATTTAAAACCAACATATTTGTTAGAAATATAATCAATATTTACGCGTTTTCATTCATGTTTTGTTAAAATAAATGCAATAAAGCGAATTTATTTTGTATTTTTTTTATTAATTTTAAAAAATTTTCACTTTGACGTTCTTATATTTTTACCGATATTTGTCGTCAATATTTCTAAACAAAAATATTTGTTTATTTAAAATACAGAATAACAAATTCGTTAAAGTAACCGAGATTCCTCGTTAATTAACGATTTCGGTAGTTAAATTAAAAAAGTTACAGAATTGAGGTACTGAACTACCAAAATATGAAGAAGAAGATTACGGGGAGTTGAGTTTTTTTTTTAAGATTTTGTGTGCGGCACAGTAGTTGAAATGTGGCATGTTGCATACGGTTTGTGGTGGGCGTATGTTTTCTAATTACAAAACCCATAAACGGACTGCATTTGGTGAAACTCTTAAAGAAAACATTAAAACTGATTAGGAAAGAGGAGAGAAAAAAGAAGGCCATATGTGTAAATGCTTTTCAACAGAAGTTCTTGAGCTAATTTTTAAAATCTTCTTGCATTTTATTTAATGGCCTTTAAACACTAAAATCATTTAGCTAAAAACCTTGAACTAATTTTCTTACAAAAGTAGAAAGAAGTTTTCCTTTCCTTCTTTTTGTTTTTTGGTTGAATCTAATTTTTGTTTCCACTGCAGCAGAATTTCACTTGTTTTAAGGTTGTCAACATAATATAAAGCACTTTTGACAGCTTCTAAACAAACATTTGCTGCTACTAATTAACGCAAAATTTCAAATTTTTATCTGAAATTAGCTGGCGTACAAGATGAAAATTCAACATGCTCTTATTATGTCCAAAACATAACAGACATTTTAATTAGAACGCATTTTCATGCTTAAAGGCCAAACGATAACGGACAACAACAAGATGTTGGCTTTTGTAGAATTTTCTGTTTAAATTTCATTAAGACCTGTTTTTGTGACTGACACCTTTAATGGTAATTAGAGAAGAGCATACATTTAAATTTGTTTAAGCTTATTGACAACAAAGTGTCAAAGGGAATATAATTTTCTTTGTTAATTGCAGCAGCATATTGCAAATGCTTTGCGTTAATAAAAGCGAAACTGCGTTGGCAAATTATGCGACAAACTGTTTAAATACGACTAAAGATTGCACGGTGGTGTGGCATGTTTTCAAATACATATATGTGGGATATCAACTCGATGAACAATTACCAAGGCAATAAACTGTATAGTCTAAATTTTGCGCGTATAACTTATAAATAACTTTGAGCGTTTATTGTGAAACACTGGTCCAATATAAATTTAAATTATTTGCCAACGTGAGCTGACAGTTTTTCGTTCCTTCTGGCAACGTTTGGCTTTCGCTTTAAAGTAACTGCGCATGTTGTAAAGGGTGAAGCGTATTGGAGTGACAGCTCTGTAGCGATCAAAACGAGACGATATACTGGACTTAAACGTATAGTATAGACAAGAAACTAGATTGTACTAACTATTAAGCAGCGTTTAAAAACTGCAGTCAAAGTAGAAAAACTGAAATTTCTTCCACTTCTTCATTTGCCATATACAGAAAGAAATTTTAAACCAGTAAAAGCGTAAATCAAAGATAAAATCAGTTTAAATTAAAAATTTAATCAAGTGAATTAAACGTTTAATCAAGTGAATTAAACGTTTAATACGTTTAATCAAGTGAATTAAACGTTTAATACGTTTAATCAAGTGAATTAAACGTTTTATAAGTGAACTAAACGTTTAATCAAGTGAATTAAACGTTGAATACGTTTAATCAAGTGAATTAAACGTTTAATCAAGCGAATTAAACGTTTAATCAAGTGAACTAAACGTTAAATCAAGTGAATTAAACGTTTAATTCATATTTTTAATTTATTTACTGGTGCAAATTAATATTGTCATTTAAACTTTTAATACACTTGATTAAAAGTTTAATTCACTTGATTAAACGTTTAATTCACTTGATTAAATTTTTAATTAAAACTGATTTTGATAAACGCTTTTTCCGGTGCAAAATTTTTTTCTGTGTAGGCAACAAAAAAAACTTGTTCTTACTTCTAATTGATTTAATATAAACAGTCGCTGTCAAACCAACTCAAAAAGCGAAAAGTTGTACACAAGTTTTTGTTTTTTTTTCGACAGTTTTTGTTTTCGACTGCAGTTTTTTAAACCCTGGTATTGAGGGGATTATTTCCTAGACTGTAAACTGTGGTATTGTCTGTGATTACTAGCCTAACCATTGACTGGTTTAAAGACTGTCAATTAATCTTAAATCTGAACAAAAGACCAGACTTTGATAGTCTCAATTTTGGCTGTAGCTGAATCTATATTTAACTCTTGTTTTCAATTTTAATGCGCCTCTTACAATTTTTTTTTATTTAGTTTATCCATATCCGCTCTTAATAACAATTATCCAAGACAATTACATTATTCTTCTAATGATGATTAAGATGATTAACGGAAGTTAATTAAATGATTTCATTTTGTTAAGAAAATAAACACACAAAAATACACAAGTTAAGTTTTTAAGTTGTTTCTTTGTAAGTTTTAATAGACTCTGGCTAAATTTGAACATAAATTTTTACATTTTCATCATCATAATTATCAAATTTCTTGTTATTACAACTTTGAGTCATTAAAATAATTTTAGTTTCAATTTTATTTTTTTTTTTTAACAATCTGAGTGTTAAGTTTTTAATGACCACTTGTGTCTAAATAATTATGTTTTGCGTTGTCATCATACTTTGACAATATTCACAAGGGGCGGAGATAAAAAAAAAAATGAAAGAAACAGGTACCAAATATAATTTAAACATAATTATTAGCTTTTCAGCTTTAAAGCAAAGACAAATATTTAGCATTTTCTCTTTTAGCACATAAATTCAGCAAAGGTTGTTTTTCTTTAATATGTATATTGATTTAAGTAAAGAAATTTAGACTGCTCTATAGCCTAGACAAAAGACAAAACTGAAGCCTAGACCAAAATGTAGCCTATACATAATAATTCAATATCAATATAGCCTAGACCATAGACTAAACTTAAGTCTAGGCCTAAGTCTTAACTAAGACCTAGACGATAGACTTAACTATAAGCTAGGATATATACTAAACTATAGCCTAGACTATAGACCAAGCTATAGCCTAGACTATGGACCAAACTATAGCCTAGACTCGGACAATAGAGGCAGCCTAAATATGGCTTTCTGGCCCTGCGATGCAGTATCTCTAGGGACAGTTCACGGGAATCTTATGAAAGATTTTACACCTGCCTAATGAAAAAAAAGCCTAGACAATGGACCAAACTATAGCCTAGACTTTGGACCAAACTATAGCCTAGACTTTGGTACAAACTATATCCTAGACTATAGACTAAACTATAGCCTAGACTATAGACCAAACTATAGCCTAGACTAACTAATGAAAAAAAAGCCTAGACTATGGACCAAACTATAGCCTAGACTTTGGACCAAACTATAGCCTAGACTTTGGTACAAACTATATCCTAGACTATAGACTAAACTATAGCCTAGACTATAGACCAAACTATAGCCTAGACTATGGACCAAACTATAGCCTAGACTATAGACAAAACTGTAGCCTAGACTGTAGACCAAACTATAGCCTAGTCTATAGACCAAACTATAGCTTAGACTTTGGACCACACTCTAGCCTAGACTATAGACCAAACTATAGCCTAGACTATGGACCAAACTATAGCCTAGACTCGGACAATAGAGGCATCCTAAATATGGCTTTCGGGCCCTGCGATGCAGTATCTCTAGGGACAGTTCTGCAGGGTGCTGAATGACGCAGGAGGTGTTTTTTAGTCGGTAGGAATCCGACATATTCCGGGTACACGGTAGACACGGGAATCTTATGAAAGATTTTACACCTGCCTAATGAAAGAAAAGCCTAGACTATGGACCAAACTATAGCCTAGACTTTGGACCAAACTATAGCCTAGACTTTGGAACAAACTATATCCTAGACTATAGACTAAATTATAGCCTAGACTATAGACCAAACTATAGCCTAGACTATGGACCAAACTATAGCCTAGACTATAGATAAAACTGTAGCCTAGACTGTAGACCAAACTATAGCCTAGTCTATAGACCAAACTATAGCTTAGACTTTGGACCAAACTCTAGCCTAGACTATAGACCAAACTATAGCCTAGACTATGGACCAAACTATAGCCTAGACTCGGACAATAGATGCAGCCTAAATAAGGCTTTCGGGCCCTGCGATGCAGTATCTCTAGGGACAGTTCCGCAGGGTGCTGAATGACGCAGGAGGTGTTTTTTAGTCGGTAGGAATCCGAAATATCCCGGGGTCACGGTAGAAACGGGAATCTTATGTAAGATTTTACACCTGCCTAACGGAAAAAAAGCCTAGACAATGGACCAAACTATAGCCTAGACTTTGGTACAAAGTATATCCTAGAATATAGACTAAACTATAGCCTAGACTATAGACCAAACTATAGCCTAGACTATGGACCAAACTATAGCCTGGACTATTACCTAAACTATAGCCTAGACTATAGACCAAACTATAGCCTGGACTTTAGACTAAACTATAGCCTAGACTATTACCTAAACTATAGCCTAGACTATAGACTAAACTATAGCCTGGACTATAGACTAAACTATAGCCTAGACTATAGACTAAACTATAGCCTAGACTATAGAGTCTATAGTATAGGCTAAACTATAGCCTAAACGTATTGGTACTTACTTCGGGCCATATCCTGATGAAATGCTGACGTATTTCCGGGGTGGAGTTGGCGGATTTATCATAGGGCCACATTGGATATTTATAGCAGTACGTCCATTAAAAAAAACCAGCCTAGACTATAGACTTAACAATAGCCTAGACAATAAATAGACTAACCCATAGTCGAGACAAAATACTAAAATAAGGCTTAGGTGGTGTTTATAGAACACGAGCGCCTTACTCGTCCGTTCAACGTACATTTAAAACAAAATTTCGAAATTTGTTTTTGTTTTAAATGCAAGTTGAACAGACGAGTAAGGCCCTCGTGTTCTATAAACTACACATTAAAATGAAAAATAAACTTTTGTCTAGGCTTTTGATAAATCTTTAGTACAGCCTTAAATAACATTTTCTATCCGTTCTCATTTTAAATTAGCTAAAATTTATGAGACCAAAACAAAAAAAAAACTTATTCTTTTTAACTCTAAGAGCCAAAGTTGTCAGAAGTTCAGACATTTAAACGATGACTAATTAATGCAATAATTCGTCTGTTATACAAAAAATTAGAAAAAAGACGCAAAACGATGGAGGAAAAAGGGTGAAATATAATCAACCTCAAGACTCTTGAAAAAAGTTGTAATGATTTTTTTTTTAAGGTGGCAAAATGGGAGTCTGAGTTTTAATGACTTGATATTTTTTCCACTTTTAGAATTTTTTTTCTTGTTATAATTGTTGTAAATTTTTGATTTATGATTGGAGTGTGTATTTGAGTTTTTCAAACACATAAATTAGTTACAATTTTCTACTATTTTTAACCCCTTTTCTTTTTTCTTTTTTTGCACAAGTGCTTCTATTGCTGCTTTTCTTTTTACAGCATTCGTTTTGCTCTATAATAAATAATTCTTTAGTCTGTGGTTAATTAGCTGGTTGCGCTTTATGTTCTTTTATTATTTCTTTTATTTGTTTTTTTTATTTCTTTTATTATTTTATTTTGCGGCATAATGAAAGTTGCACTAATGTTGCATTAAGTTAATTACAATTTGTAAGTTTCCAAACAATAAATTGCAAAAGTTTTTGTAATTTCACGATTTGGGAAACTTTTGATTTAAATTAATCTGTTAAGTTTTTCTTCTTTTTTTACTGGCTAATCAACTCTGAGAAATTATAGTCGCTTAATCAATTTCAATATGTCAAATGTTAGTTTGAGAACAAAACAGAAATTAAAATGATATAAAGGAAATGGGAAAAATAATGATTTAGGAATTATGTAGTAAAATCAGAAAATATGCCAGAAAGTTTAAATGATCCTTCGGAAGCAGTGAGATAAATCAAACATTTTAAAAGTTTTTAGGATTAATTGAACATTTTTAAATATTTTTATAACAATATATATTTTATCTTATTAAGCCGTGTTGTAAATCTTTTAACATAAATTAATTTCAGAATTTTTCATTACAGGCCGCCCCACAGCAAAGTCAACAGCAGCCCCTGTTGAATAAATCGAATGATGACTTAAGACGAAAACGCCCAGAATCAGCCAGGCCAAATCATATTTTATTATTCACCATAATAAATCCGTTCTATCCTATAACAGTTGTAAGTATTAAAATTTTTAAAATGTAATTTAAAAAAAAAAGAAAAAAAAAGAAATGAAACTGATATTATGGTCCTACGAACTATTCTCTTCTGTTGCTGTGGTCCTTCGAATTATAGATTATGAACTAAACTGTTATCTAGACTTAAGACTTAACTGTAACCTAGACTTTAAACTAAAGCCTAGACAGTAGACTAGAGGCCTGCAAATTATGATCCTACGAACGATGTTTTTCTGTTGCTAAGGTCCTTTGAAAGCCGTTCGAATTAAAGATTATGAACTAAACTGTAACCTAGACTTTAAACAATGCCAAAGCTAAGACTATAGACTACATGCTTGCAAATTATGGTCCTACGAACTATTCTTTTCTGTCACTATGGTCCTTCGAAAGCCGGTCGAGCTTATATTTTGGACTATAGTATATCCTAAACTTGGCGACTTAACTGTAACCTAGACTTTAGACTAAACTGTAACCTAGACTTAACACTAAACTATAATATATCCTAGATTTAGGGCCTGCAAATTATGGTCCTACGAACTACATATTATTTTCTGTAGCTATAGTCCTTCAAAAGCCGTTTGAATTTATATTATGAACTATAGTATATCCTAGACTGTGGACTTAACTAAAACCAGGACTTAACTGTAATCTAGACTTAAGAAGACTAAAGGTTGCATATTATGGTCCTATGAACTATGTTTTTCTGTTGCTTTGGTCCTTCGAAAGCCGTTAGAAATTTATATTATGGACTAAAGTATACCCTAGACTGGAAGGCTATAGTTAGCCTTGACTTTAGAATAAACTGTAACCTAGAATTTAGAATAAACTATGGCCTAGACTGAAGACCTGCAAATTATGGTCCTACGAACTGTGCATTGCTGTTGCTATGGTCCTTCGACACGTTCGAATTTTAGATTATTAACTAAACTGTATACCTTAAACTAAAGCCTAGACTATAGTCTACATGGCTGCAAATTATGGTCCAACGAACTATGAATTGCTGTCTCTATGGTCCTTCGAAATTACGTTGAAGCAATTTCTTAACCCGGAAATTCAATAACATTGGGAATGCATTTAGGACTATAGACTGATCTTTAGTTTTGACAAAAAAACTAGTTTATCGCCTAGACTGTGATCTGAATTAATGTCTAAACTAAAATCTGATATATTGGGTGCATTTTTGGCAAATTTTTAGGATTTATAATGAAACATTGATTAATTGATACAATATAGATTAATTTAAAGTTTAAAGTATTGTCCATCGTCAGCTATTGGTCACTCCCAATTGTTCTGGGAACTTGTAGATTACGCGTCAAAAGGACTAAGTAAAAAACGAAACAAGCCTATTAAAGATATCCTGTTCTGAAGTAAAGCCTAATCCAGTAAGAAAAGCATTCTAAGGGACAGCTTGGACTATATTTTGTTCTGATTTATAGACTGAAGTCTAACCCTAGAATATATACAGAACTATGGCCCAGACAGCAGATTATACTACTGCCTCGTCTTTAAAACTATGGCTTCTTTTGGAAATTTGTTTCTTTTCTATTTTATTTTATTTATTTATTTTTTCATTTTACTCTTTTGTTTATCAATTCTCTTTTTGTACTAAATAGAGTGCACATCCTGGTCTTGGGTTTTAGTTTTGTTATGTATAATCCTTTTTATTCTATAGTTAACTGTGTGAAAAGTTAAAATTGCTGGAAAAAACATTTTACATTTTTTTGTTTCCTCTAGGATTTTTTTCGTTCGTCTTCATTTTAAATTGTTATTGTAGTCGTCAAGCTACAAATGTTTATCCATGAGTAATACAAACACTTGAGTATTTTTTGTAAACTCCCTCAGGTTCCTACTCTCCTACTCTGTTTTGAGTTTTAAAAAATTCTCAAAAGACAATAAACTTTGTTAAACTAAAGGAAAAACACGCACACACATACAAACACAAATTGTTGCAACTGAAATCACTAAAACAAAAACAACAAAAGATTTTGTAGTAAATGACTTTTTTTCTTTGTTGTAGTTTGTAGTTGTTGGTTACTTTCAAACAAAACAATTTTTCTAAGCGTTTTAAACAACAGGATTCCTTTTAAGCCTACTGCAAACTAGAGAGGAAGATGATGACGACGACGATGATGATGTCCTTAGAACACTTAAGCACTTAAAGTCTAGTGTTAAAAGGGTGTATGAATGACTAAGTTTGTCAAATGCAACAGCCATCATATATGAATGTTTTATAGAAAAAAAGAAGAAAAAAGGAAAACAATTATGTAGGCTAGTGTAATGCTACTATTTTAATGGATGACTATCCAAAATAAAAGCCTGCCTTTCAGCCTGCCCTCACGCCTTTCAATGTTTTAAGAGGGAAATGTTTGTCTTTTTGTTGCAGACACTAGTTTGCTTCCTGTTTTAAAAATATTTAAGGATTAAGTTTAAGAAACTTAAAGAATTTTAGATTGTAAAGATTTTACTGTTCCAAGATCGAAGGACCAATTTTTTTTTTTTTTTTTTTTTTTTCGTCTAAATGCCTTTAAATGATTTAAGAAAAGTGTTGATTTTTTTTGCAGCAGAATCAGTAAGTCTGCTTTCATACGTTTCATCTTTTGATGCTCAACTCTTATGTTTTTAGGTGAGAGAAGAAAGAAGAAAGGGGGTTAGTACAGAGATGCCTGTACTCGGTCAGTACGCTTTGTGTTTTTATTCGTTGGTATATGCCAGCGATGGCTGCATGTAATTTTTTTCTTTTCTTTTTCTCTTTGATTCCCTGTTAATGAAATTGTTGTTGTTTTGAACCGAAAAAAGTTGAAACCGCTTGCTGCGTGTGATTATGTTGGCATCTTTAAAAGGGAATTGAAAAGAAGTTGAGCATCAAAAGATGAAACGTGTAAATTTAGACTAAAAGGCTTAAATTTTGAAAATGTTTAAAATTCAGGTTCGAAGGACCAAAATTAAAATTAAACAGTCTGGTCCATCCTCTTTAAAGATTTGTTTTTGTTTCATCAGAAAATATCAACTTATAAAGACTTTCAGTTTCCAGGTTCGAAGGACTACTTTTTATTTTCAATTTACTTTTAATAAATAATTGACTGCCACGCTTAAGGAGTTTTGATGTAATTTGTAGACTAGCCACGCATGTTTAAATATAAAATAAATTTTTTTAAACATTTTAACTTGATTTCGCTGCTGACAACTTCAACTCCAGTTGTGTTGCCATCCGTAATCGGTTCCAATTTTATATGCTTCTATTTGAGTAGTTTAACAAGAATAAAAATTGGGAACTAAGCACGACAAACAAAATCTTATAAGAAAAACTATATATTAAAATGTTAATTATCTAACAAAAATGCCCTTTAAAACTAAACCACTTGGGTTCAAAGGACCATTATTTTCAATTCTTAGCCGTTTGGGTTTGAAAGACCAAATAATTAATTAAAAAGGAAACAACGTAAAATATCAAAGTAATCTAAGCCAACCAATGTTTTTGTATAGCAGCTTTGTTATCCAATATCTGACTCATATTTTTAAAATTAAAAACAAAACACTGCCGCTAAAAAAAACTGTGGTTGGGTTTGAATTATAAACTATAATACCTTTATTTGTTAGAAATTAAACACTTTTGACATTGATCTTCTTCCCCTTGTTAAGTTTTGTATAACATTACCCAAGACTTTATTTAAGAGTGTCGAGTTAATTAAACTGAAATTAAGTTTCTTACATGAAAATGATCATGTTTAAACAAAAAAAAAAAAAAAAAAAAAAAAATTGTATAATCACACAATTTAAAATCAAATGAAGTTGCCGTATTTTTTTTTTTTTTCTTGTGCTCAGATTGTTTCTTTTTATCTTTATTTCTTTATTTGATTCTTAAGGTTCTTTAAGTTTTTTTTCTTTTTTTTTTAATTTGACAAACTTAAATTTCCAATAAAAAGTAAATAGAAAAGATATAAAAATAAAAACGTAAACTGAAATTGTATGCAAATAAAAACGAGTATTTGGATTTAAAGGCAACACATGTTTTTTTTCTTCATATGCTGACATTAACAATAATGTAATGTGACACATTTTTCTAAATACATGAGTTTGTTTTTTTGTTCTTCTTCAATTTTTTGCACAGATTTTCTTGATTCTTTTGTTTGGATTAGAAGAAAAACAAAATTGCCATGATAATATTTTGTAAGAATGATAATGAAATGTATTAGAATCGGAAACAAGAATCTGAACATTGAAATTGAAGTGGATTGAACTAGAATTAAAGTAGAAATGAACTTGGAATGAAATAAGAACAGAACTAGAAAGAAACTAGAAATTAACTAGAATTAAAATTTAATAATTATAAAAAGAAAACAAAACTATAAAAAAAACTTAATACAAACTAAATTAAAGCTAAACTCGATTTTAACCAGAGTTAAACCAGAGCAGAATGTGATATGAATTAAAGCATAACTAGAAATGAAAGAGAATTTTAATAGAACTGAACGAAAAATAAACTAAAACTGAACTCGAATTGAACTAGATATGAATTTAAACTAAATTAAAACTAAACTAGAAGTGAAGTTGAAATTGAACTAGTATTTTGCTAGAACGTAACTAGAACTTCATTTCTTTATTTAAAATTCTATCACAACAGAATTTGAAATGAACTAGTCCTGAATTTAAACTGAACTTAAACTAAACTAACAGCCTGTACATCGATTGCGAACGTTGAACAGGCAGTAAAACTAAACTTAAACTGGACTCAAACTACCCTAAAATCGAATTTTACTAAACAAGACATGGAATGTAACTTAACTAGAATTAAATTAAACTAGAAATAAATTAAACTAGAATGAATGAAACAAGAATTAGAATAAACTAGAGAAAAATTGCAAAAGTGCACCAACAAATTCCTAAGACATTTCATTGGCATATGGTGGATGGCCCAGACGTAGAACCAACAATGGAAATCAAATAGCGGAAATGGCTTGAGATCATGGAGAGATCATATACATACTTCGAAGACCTTGTTAGAATAAAGCAAGACAAGCGTTAAGATGGTATCCACCAGGTAGTCGGCAACCTGGTGCTCCCGCTAATTGGGCTGACATCGTACGAAAAGCCAATAACAGAGTTAGATACAGAAGAATAGTATGGGCCCTATGCTCTAGTAAGAGAGAAGGAGCAGAAGCTGGCGCCAAGACGTTGAGAAGAATCGTTGAAGCTGAGCTGACTTCAGTATATTATAATTGGAAGAAGGAGCAGTAGCCAGCGCTAAGGCCTTGCGAAGAACCATTGATAATGTGCTGATTTCAGTAAATTATAATTGGAGTGACATAGTCCGAGAAGCCAATAAGATAGTAAGATACAGAAGAATAGACCTGGTGCTCCCGCTAAGACCTTAAGGAGAACCAATGATGATGAGGTGACTTCAGTAAATTATTATTGGGGTGACACAGTAGGAGAAGCCAATATCAGAATTCGATACAGAAGAATAATAAAGGCCTTATGCTCTAGTAGGAGAAGAACTTAATTTAACAAGAACTAAATTATGTAAACTAGAACTATTAAAAAAGAGCATCACTAGATTTGGATTATAATTGTACTAGAACTGAACTCAATCTAAACAAAAACCGAACTAGCAATTAAATAAAACTCGAACTGTAGATGACCTGGTACTGAACTAGAAGTGAACGAAAACTGAACTAGAAGTGATCTAAAACTGAAATTGATTTGAAGTAGAAGTGAATGAAAACTTGAGTAATACTGATCTAGATCTGAACTTTAACTTGAACTGAAATAAAACTGAACCGAACTAGAACTAGAACTGAGCTAAAACTGAACTAAAAGTCAATTAACACCGAACTGGGTTTTAATTCGGTATTGATCGAAATTTTAATTTAAATTGTATTAAAATTTCGATCGATATCGAATGCCGTAATTTGGCACCGAATTTAGATCTGAACTTTAACTAAAACTGAATTAGAACTAAACTGGAATTGAACTAGAATTGAACTAGAACTGAACTATTTAGAACTAAACTAGAACTGAACTGGAACTGAACTTGAACTGAACTTGAACTGAACGAAAACTGAATGGTACTAAACTAGAACTGAACTAAAAGAAATCTACAAAAAAAAAAAAAAAAAATTAAATTTTCTATCGAAAACGTAACGTTGGCAACCCTTTTAAGTGACTTTCTTATCTTAAGGTTTTTTTTAAGTATTTCTCTCCCCTACTAAAAGCATCTTTCTTGTCCTATTTATTACAATTTGAATATGTCGTATTTACTACACTTTTTTCATAGTTTTTTTTTTTTTTTTTTTTGCTATAAATATTTCCAAACTATATGTCAGGGATTATAGCAGAAAAAAAAAGTTTTGTAACAAGTAAATCCAACTACGTAAGAAAATCTGAATAAAATGAAGAAAAACTAGAAAAAAAAAGATAAATGACATTTTATTTGTTGTCCTACGAAAATTTAGTGTGAGGGCGTGTAAATGCCTTTTTGCTCTACATACACTTAATGGACAAGGACAATCCCAAAATGCATCTATTCATTCATGCATCTTGCTGTTTGTCTTATATTGATAAATATGTGTATTATAAAAGAGGAAAAAAACAAATTTTGTGAAAAATAAATCCTTAAATTTATATATTTAAGAGAGGGGAGATGGATAATATTTCGATTGCGTTCGGTGAGGAGGGGAAAATATAACTAGAGAGAGAGAGGTGGCAGTTTATTTTAGTTTAAGTAAATTGCTGTTGTTTGTTGAGAAAAAAAAGAGACGTTCCTTCATATGGTTTAGAACTACATAGTTCTGTTATTGTGTCTAGGATTAAGCGTCTCGGCTAAGTTTAGCTTAGACACGTTGAGCGTGCAAAATACTCTTGTTATAAAAACTTTATGTGGGCTGCCATTTTTTAATAAAAAAAAAGGTTTAAAATAGAGTTTTAAGAACTATTAGGCATCTTTAGTATGAACTTTTCCAATGTTGCCGCTTCGATTTTGTTGATTTTTTTAAGGCCAAGAACGAATCAACAAATTTTCGGATACCCTGTCCTAAAGTGCAATGTTTTCTCGTGGCAGCGTGCATGGCTCAATACAAATGTCGGACGTGGCTGGATCTGGACTTTTCTTTACACTATTTCGTGCAATTAAATATGACACAAACCATGTGAAAAACATACGCCATCTGTAGTCAATCTCAATCCCTCCCTCATTTTTCATGTACAGAAACATTCACTAAATTTTAAAGAGTTAACTTTAATAAAATAACCTTTAAATTTTCGTTACCAACATAATTACTAAAGGAATAATATCGTCGCAACCATTTATTATCTATTATCAGTTGGAAGGACAAAGAAAAAAACTCCCAACTAAATATGCTGAATTTGCGACATTTGCTTAAATATAAAACAGACAAAAAAACTTAAGCAAAAAAAAAAAATCTTATAAATTTCAGATACTCAGCCAACAGGAAACAATGCCAAAAATTATGAATGAAAAACTCTCCAGGATACTAGACAAAGTCAACTCTCATACAAACATTTCGTATTTTACTTTTTGCAACGACCAAAACCAACTACTGCAGCCATTAATGTTGCAACTGGTATTATAAATGGATTTGCTTTTTTTCTTCCTTAAAAATGAAATGTTTCCCAAAATAAATTTGTCAATCCCCAAAATGTAAAAGATTTTTTTTCCCCTAATAATTTTTCTCTGGCTTAAAGTCTAGTTTTTTTTATTATCGAATAATGCTTTATTAAGTTTTGTGTTTGACAAATAAAAAAAATCTAACGAACTGAAATCTCCTGCCAATATTTTTTATATAAAATTTTTGCATATAGAATTTTCAGCATTTCAAGTTACCAGGCTGTAACAGTCATTAGGAAGGGGGAAAGAATGTGGAAGAGTGGCTGAAATGGTAAAACAAATTTTAAGTTATCTAATCAATATTAATAATATTTAGTATTTAAATTTATGTAAATGAGAGTTTGAAAGTTGCATGAGGAAGAATTTTAAGGCAAAAAATAATAAATTGAGTTATTTCATACTTTTCAATAGCAAAATTGATGATTTTCTTAAACAAGTTTTTTAATTAAGAACTGTTAAGAATTAAGATCTATTTTAGCTTAAGTCAGGGGGAAATTAAGGCATTCGCTACCGATCGAAATTACAAGATATTTTGAATGGAAATTTCAAGCGAAATCAAATGCGGCAATCAGCATTTGCTATCGCTGCAGATTAGTTCCAGTTAAGTTCAAGTTTAGTTCCAGTTCAGTGCTAGTGCATTTTTAGTAAAGTTCCAGTTCAGTTACTCGCTTTCAGCACTGTCCTTTTCTAAATTAAGTTAATTTTGATATACATTCTAGTCTAGTTTGAGCTTAGATTTACTTATAGTTCAATTCTAACTCAGTTCTAGATTTTTTCTAGTTCAATTCTGATTAAGTTGAGATCTAATACAGTTCTTGTGCAGTTCTAGTTCCGTTATTAACTTCTAGTTCAGTCCTATATAAAATCTAGTTAATTTTGGTTTCAGTTCTAGTTTAGTTTGAGATCAGCCTTAGTTATAATTCAGTTCTATTTCAAATCTAGTTTGGTTCTAGTTCATTTCTAGCTTGGTTCTACTTCATGTCTAGTTTCTTTCTTTAAATTAAGTTTAGTTTTAGCTCAATTTTAATTTAATGCTTATTTACTTTTAAGTACATTCCACTTAGATTTATATGTATTTATATGAGGGAGCATAGGGCCGTCCAATTCGGTTTAGTTTTAGTTAAATTATAGTACCAGTACTGTTGGAGAGTTTGCACTAAAGTTCCATTCGACATAAGTTTTAAGACAGTTGAAATTCCTTTCAAGTTCAGTTGTAGCTCAGTTCTAGTTTAAATTCAGTTTAGTTATAGGTTAAGCTAGTTAGCAATGCTAGCCAGTACATAACTGGCACACTAAAGGCCCATTGAATCATTGTAATGCCATGGTATGCCACTAAGCACAACTCCCAGAGTAGAACCAACCAGAACTTTCAACGGAGTTTAACTCCAGTTCAATGCCAGCGACATCATACAATTTATCGACTTTGGAGTACTCCATTTCGGCCAGTCACTTTCTCTCCAATGCAGGACAGTGACAGAGCCGGTGTTTCACTTTCACTATCCATTTTCGTCATAGCAGTTGCCACAGAAATCTTAGTCGGGTATATTCTGTAAACCAAAATAAAGTGGATTTAAAACCGAACAAATTTTGAAAACGAGTCAGTAAAGAAAGTTCTTTGAGTACCAATTATATTTACAAGAAACTACAGTAATTTTGTCAACAATTAAAATCAAAATCTCGTTCGATTTCAATTCCACTTCATTTCAATTTGCAAAACATGCCCGAGTATCTGGCTCCCAGACGCTAGGCACGCCTGACTTATCAGACAATGGACCGCCACGGCTGGCGCGTAGAAGGCGCAAACTGGAACAAAATTTTCAACAACTTTTCGCGGCATTTACGGCCGTATTTCGCCGATTACTCTTCGAATGTTGATTTCCAGGTGTTAAATTGTTCATCAAAAGCTCCTTAGAGTAAATCAATTGTAGATCGCGCTGTGTGGCATGTGGCTCCGTCCTGTTGGAACCACATGTCAGCAAGATTAATGCCACGTAATTGAGGTACGAAAAAATTTTGAATCATGTTCCTATACCGTTCACCAATGACAGTAACATTATGCCCATCATCGTTTTTGAAGACATATAGGCCAATGAATCCGCCAGCCCATAAAGCGCACCAAACAGTAATTTCACTCCAAATGCGACAACTCTCCTTATTTACGTACTTATTCTACCAGAAATGGGCTTCATCGGAAAATAAAATTTTGAATTTTGAATTGAACAATTATTTTATTTAAAAATTTAAAAACTTTGCACGCGCTGTTCTGACGTAAGTCGATTCATGCTCAAATAAAGCAGTGATGCCAGCTTAAAGTCGTAACACTCTATAAAACACCCTTTATCTGTACCCTGGTACCCATCTTGGTATTTAACTGCTCAGCCATTCCGTTTAGAGAAGAGCAACAGTCAAGGGCTCTGTTCTTGTTCTAATGGAAGGGGAATCAGCCTTATTATGGCTCCCGTTGTCGTCAACGACTGTGTCGTTTTTGTAAATAGATAAAAGTCATTAATACCCGCAGTAAACGTTCAAATATCAGCTAATCAGAGGCAGTTTCAGCTTCCTTAAATGCAAGTTTTCATGTCTGGAAAACACTACAGTAGTCGGAAAGTCTCTCTAAAGTTAAATCCGGAGCTCAATATTTATCCTGATTTGGACCCATCTGTGTTGTTTAGTTCGAGCTGCGATTTAATTTAGTCGTTGTTTACTTCTCAGTCCATTCCATATCGTTTCAATTTTAGTTCCACTTGAGTTTTAAAACAGTTTAATTTACGTCCTAATCTAGTTTAAGTTTGTTTCGTATTCAATTTAAATTCCGTTCTAGTTCAGTTCCAGCTGAGTTCGAACCGCGCTCTTTTCTTTCTCTCTCTCTCTGTCCATGTTTTTTATTCCTAATCATATTAGATATTTGTTTCTATGAGTACAATAAATGTCATTAGACGACATGTGTGGGGTACTGTGACTCCATGCACTTTTGATTATCGAGTGTTTCAGGCCAAAGAAAAAAATATTAAAATACAATAAATAGAAAAAAAGGGAAAAAGTAGTGTATGACTGTCACACAGTCTGGTCATCTAACATTCTACATACTCTGTTGTTAACTAACACATTCAGTGCTAAAGATAAATAAGTTGAGGTTTATTCTTGGAAGGGGGAGAGTGTGTGGTGTTTTCAATGTGCAATAAATGTTTGGCCTGCTTCAGTCTCGTTTTTGCTGCAGTTAATCTATTGATGTGGTATGTTGTAGTGGCTTTTTTGCATTCATGTGTATTAGTTAGGTTGGTTTTGTGTGTGTGTGTGTGTGTGTGTACATTTGCTTTGGTAGCTGTGTATGTATGTAATATGTCTTCATTTGTCATGTGTATGACATTTTTGACATTTTGTTGATTTTTCCAGTTGCTTGGCAGCACTAAACAAACCACCTCTTTCACTTATTATCAATACAACCACCATCATCATCATCATCATCACCAACCACTTGTCTAAGGTCCCAGTGGTATAAAAAGTAGCAATCACCACCAATGACAGGCGAAATACACTCAATTCACATGAGGGCTTTTACGACGTCGTTTTATCTTGATTCCCTTTTAAAGCAACTTCCAAAATCCCTTTGCGTTCATACGATGATTTTTAATTGCATGTCTTTTTTTTATTTACAGTATGGCCTTGATTACCCGTCATTCGATTAACCGGCAGCTTCAATAAAATGGAAAACAAACATTTTTTTGCACTGATTTAAATTGCCTCTATTATCCGAAATTATAAACAAATTATCTTTTTTCCGTTAAATTTTGAACAATCAAAAGAAATTTAAATAAACGAAGAAAGAGAATATCTTAACGGTGTGGAAGCATGTTCTGCCAAATTTACTTTTTTCCTCATGTTTACATAATAAAACGTTATATATTTACATAAAATAAGAAACACACCAAAAAAAATAAATAATCAAGAATTCTGCCGATCCCGTCTATTATCGATAATCGAGGTCTCACTGTATTTTCAACCACACACTTCAAAGTAAGAAAAAGAATAAAACGTAAACAGAAAAAGTTAAAAGAGAAATGTAAAAAACGACATGCAAAATACAAAACGAGACATTTTGTTAACCCCTCTTTCTTTTCTACACCGCTCACCAACAAACCAAAAGAGACGTCGACAAAGCGACGTCGTAAAAGCCCTCATCTAAACTGAGTGATAGTTAGCACTTTCACTCAATTTGTACCAGGGTGTACTGATGTGGCATTCAGATTATTCCTAAATCTTTCTCTAGACACCAATATCTAGTGTTAACATTTGAAAATAGGTACCCACTTTTCGCTAGCTAATTCTATAGCTCCAAGTAATGCAGAAAACAATTTTTTTTTCAACGACAACACAAAAAAATGTGTATCCGAAATAGATCCCGTTATTAGAACAACAACACAATCGCTTGCTTTTTGCTAGCTCGCTTTGAAGATATAAGTAGCTAACCCTTATGGTAGGTAGAGATTATGCAGAGAGGGATCCATCGCCACCTCGTAGGACATCCCCGTGTTAAATTCGCCACTCAAAAGCATGTGAGGTAGATTGTAGTGGGACTAGCGGTAGTTCTTAATGAGCTAGCGAATATACACGTTCAGAGCTAGTACGCCATACCACTGGGGTTTATTAAGTTTTTTTTTCTCTATACACTCCCACAACTCTCTATTTCTCTATTCATTGTAAATTGTTTGTAGTGTGTGCAAAATACACTTCTCTAGTAACGTTTGTATGTGTGTGTTTGTAAATAGATATATAGATTTTAAAGTGTATGCATGTGTATTAATTTCAAAAGGACGAAAAATAAATATTTATCTTTTTTTCAGTTTTTGCTGTTTATTATTTATTTTGCTTTTCATCCATCATTTGAAAAGTATGTTTGTATCAGTTTGAACAACAAGAAATTGCTTAAGTGTTTAATTGTATACAAAAACCTTTTTATCTGTATTCCTTTTTGTTTATGTTATTGCAGTAGTTTTTGTCTTTTACTACTCAATTATGATGGTTGTATTTCAAAAGAGAAGAAGATTGCAATAAAAAATATCTACGATTTATTTATTTTACTTCATAAAACACTTTAGTCGTGTTCAGTGGAAACAAATCATATAAAAAGCTGACAGGACAGGACAGGACAGTGGGGAAGTTGTATAGTTTTAAGTCATTTATGTGTCGATTTTAATTAAGTTTTGGGTTTTGGAGTTCTTGTATAGTTCCACTTCGATTCTAGTATAAAATTCAAAAAGGATTTTCTTAATTTTAGTGTTCTATCCGTCAGAATTATATTTTATAAGTTCTGGTACAAGGGCTTAATGCAATAAAAGCTTGGCCTTCCGGAAGCCACGATCTGAATCCCTTGGACTATAAATATATTAGAGAGTTGGCCTGCACTACATGTCATCCAAATTTGGAACCTCTAAGACGTGCACTTAACCAAACAGTGGATAATTTTCCTATGGATGTAGTGCGTACTGCGATAGACGAATGGCCTGTTAGACTTTGATCATGCTACAAGGCAAATGGTGTTACATACAATTAAAAAGTTGCTTTAAAAAAGTTTTCATAATGATTTTACCGTATAAAAACTGTGTACCAGATCTAGAAAGTATTGGGTAAACTCGCTCCTTGTTTAGGACCTGAAGTTATCTTAATTCTGCTGCACTAGAATAGGCGGCGGCATCTGTTGGATAGCAACAGCCCCTAGGTTCCTCGCAATCCGAGCTTTCCCATAGAGGCCATTTCAGGATCTTTCTTCTTGAGTTTTGGGCTTAAACCATTACCACAGCCCAGTAAGCAATGATCAATATTTGAAATATTGATTCGAAATTTTTACTGAATCCTTTTGTTCCTGTATTTAACCATTTAAAAGGTAGTGCATTAAAAAAAAAGAGTTAAAAGTCAAATAAGGACCCGTTTCATATACATTTAGCATTAAGGTTAGATTAGGAGTCAGAGTTGGAATTTCAGCAGTAGTACCAAATTTTCCATCACTGCCAGTAAGTATCACAGAGTATACAGAGGCGTCACGAGACAGAAAATATTGTGTTTTTTTATGTCTTTTTCTTCGAAAACTGCCCTTTTTACGTTTTTTGTTTTGATTATGCAATTTGTGTAGATAGTAGCGGCCTGTTTTTACGCATTGTCACTTCACTAACAAAAAACGTTTTCTTTCTGTTTCTTCGAAAGCTGCCCTCGCAAGTTATTTAGGCATTTTTCATACGTCTCTTTTTTCATCTCTGTATACTTTGTGGCAAGTATTCTTTAGGGAGAAAAGTACCTCTTTGTGAAAGGGTATTTTGTGTTTTTTTTTTTTTTTTTTTTTGTAAAAAGGACATTCTTATTAGAGTAGTCTTCTCCTTTTTCCTCCTCTCCTTTCTGTATCCTCCATTCTCCATGCTTTTTTTATTAAATCTATTCATCAATTCCGAGTCTTCACCCTTCTTACTTCAATCCTTTTCTGCTCCACTCTTTATACTTCAATCCTTTTCTCCATTCTCCACGCTTTATTTATCAAAGTCTTCAACTTTCACTTCTAAAATTTCAATCCTTCTACTCTTCTTCCTTCTCATCATCATCACACATTTCGACTACCTCAAACATCTATCTTTCGTGTTAAAAGCATCTCCTTGTATTAAAAGTATATTTTTGTGAGAAAAGTACGTTCCTTGCAAAAGCAAGCTTTTCTTGAGGAAAATAAAAACGTTCTTTAGCAAAAATTATCCTTCCGGGGACCTTAAACAATAGTCAGTCTGGTGCCGTGTTACAAGGCGCTTCCGATCTCTACAAACCTGTCCCTTTCAAATTACTGCCTAATTGCAGGTATTGACTGCTCCTGACTTCCCCAGAGGGTGTCAATCTTACGATGTCGAAAAAATGCTTGGTTGGATGTAGTTGCGCGAAAGAAAGAGATCATTTTCATTTAGTGAAATAGGCATCTTTTATAAGCCAAACAGTAAGTAATAATAATCTTAAAACTACAAAATTTGTCAAACTCCATTACAACATTAATTTTAAGACGGTCCTCGATCTAGCGGGGTGGAAGATCGGCTCTTTGAAGCCTTGGTTTGCGTTGAGAAAACTGCCTGGTAAGCTGTTTGGGATGGTTTGCCAGTTTAATTATATATTTCTCAGATGATGTAACAACAGAAACTGAAATATCCTTAAAATGCTTCTGCCTTTTTTTAGTTAAAGCTACCAAAAACTTATTGTATCATCCGATCCCACTGTTTATGACATAAAACATAAATCCTTACTTTGTCTATCTTATTTCTTTCTACTTTTTTGTTTCATTTGAGTATTTATTTTGTAGCTGAAAGGATACTGTGGATTTAATAGAGTTGTAGTTTTTATTTATTCATTTTGTAGTTATAACTGTAGTTTTACTAATAAAATAAAAATAAACGTTGGCAGAAAACGAAATATGAAGTGAATATTTTATGTAATTTTTTTGCCGTTTTATTTATATAAACAAACTCACTTTATGAATTTATTTGCATATTGTACATAAAAAAAAAAAAATAATGAAAACCTCCATACCTTCCATAGCAACAATGTTGATAAAAATTCTTGTGGCAGTGGAATGTTTTCTTATATCATTCCGATGTGGAGGCTTCTTTTTTTTTTTTTTTGTTATTTTGTTTGCTGCGGTCTAAAAGTGTATATAACTGTTTAAAACTATGTTGGATTATTGTTGGTTTAACTGTTAAAAAAAAGGAAAACATTTGTTGGGGGTAAAGGAATCCCAATAGGAAGACAATGTTTTAATAAACATGCACATTTTAAAGGCCGTAAAAGGGTTACCTTTCTTTTATATATTGAAGAAAATTATTTTTTCCCGTTTTATCTTCTAAAAGCAAAAATTGTCATTTTGTGTGACAAAAAGAATGACAAGATTTCATATGTTTTAAAGCTAAGTTTAGTTTATTTCTCAGAATTTTTAGACAATTATTTTTTCTCTTTTTATGTTCTAAAAGCAAAAATTGTCATTTCGTGTGACACAAAGAATGACAAGTTTTCATATGTTTTAAAGCTAAGTTTAGTTTACTTCTCAGAATTTTTAAGACAACTATTTTTTTCCTTTTGATGTTCTAAAAGCAAACATTGTCATATTGTGTGACAAAAAAAACGATAAGTTTTCATATGTTTTAAAGATACGTTTAGTTTATTTCTCAGAATTTTTCAGAAATGACTGATTCAGTATTTTAGAGTTGTAATAATAAATTGAAAAATATTTCAACAAAAGTGACACAATTGTCTATTTGTAACAAATTTTTTAGTTCTCGCAACCTCTAAAAAAAGTTTTGAATTATAATTATTGATAGCTTTTACGTAAATCTTTATTAAAAATGTGAAAATTGTGTATTTTGCAATAAGTGACAAAGATCTAATCTTGTCACAAACGTTCAGAAAGCGTAGAGTTTTAATAAAGTTCAAATTATTTATATATTTGAAATGTAAAAAATCATAAATTCTTAAAGAAATGACAAAGTTGTCATTTCGTGACAATTTTTTTTATTTCAACATAAACTTTAAGAAAGTGTAGAACTTCAATTTTTTTTTATTTTTTATATAAATTTATGTAAGTTAATTTCAACTTAAAATATTAAAAATCATAAATTTTAAAAAAGTGACAAATTTGTCATTTTGTGACAAACTAACTTTGTCAACACAAACTTTCAGAAAGTAAAGCATTTTAATAAAATGATTTTTTTAGTTATATTTTTGTAAGAAAATTGCAACTTTAAATGTAAAAATTTATAAATTCTTAAAGAGGTGACAAAGTTGTAATTTTCTGACAAACTTTCTTTGTCAATACAAACATTCAGAAAAAAAATTTTTCAACTAGCAACAAATTGCTTATTTCTGTAAAATAAAATGATATATGACATAAAAGTGACATTTTGTCAGAAATGTGACAAAAAAACGATATTTTGTGTTGATTAGAGTTTGCAAAAGTGTAAAAAACTTTAACTTACTTAATAAAGACACTTTTTTATGACGTAAACCAAATTTTAGATAAATCATAAACCTGTCACCGTGTCACCGTGTTATTCTTTTCCAACTTGAGATTGCAAAGAATTTTTAAAATTCAATAAGAAAATTTCATATAAATGGTAAGTTTGTCACTGTGCGTCTAGTTTTTCTTTTCAATTATTACTTACATTTCCAGTTTTTAATAGAAAATTTAGTGGTTTTAGTCTTGATTTTAATGTGAAGTAAAAATAACACTAATTAAAAAACTTCAAGTTAATTAAATAAGAAATTTTGTCGTAGATTACAGTTGTGACATTGTGTGACAAGTTTTCATTATTTGAAAATTTAAGTTTATTAATTTTTTTTAACCAATACTGTATCGTTTGAAAGTTAGCCCGAAAGTTTAAGCTTAGTAAGAAAACTATCATTGTGTGACAAGCTGTCATTTAATGTTGTTTTCTATTAAGTTTCTTGAATTTTAATTTTGTTTTATGTCAAATTAATTTTTTATTTTGGCAAACTTGGCTTGTTGATTTAATAATTAATTTATTTTAAAATATCAAACTTTAAAATAATATATTTTGAACAAAATGACAGTCTTGTCTTTGTGTGACAAGTATTTACTTGAGTCATAAATTCTATTCCTTTCTTTTTGGCTTATAATTTTATTTTTTTTTTAACTATATTTTAATTTTTCAAAGTTAAACCACAAGACTTAGGTTATATATGACACTGTCACCGTGTGACCAGTTGTCATATTTTGTATTTTTATCTAAGTGACTTTTGAATATTTTGTGTTTCTTAAATCCAATTGAAATCTTCAGACTTGTCATTAGCATGACTAAAGAATGACACTATTTTTGAAGTTTAAGCAATAAAATAATGAGATTTTTAGCCATGTGACAATGTTGTCATTATGCGACAAGTTGTCAGGATTTGTTTTATTCTATTATTTTAACTTAGACTGATTCATTTTTAATTTCTTTGCCAAAACATTATTATTTTTAGGAAAAAAAGTTCATATTTATGACAAATTCCCATTTTGTGACAATATTGTACAATTTTGTTTTAGGCTTATGCCTTTATTTAAAGTAGAAAAGTTGTTTAATAAATCTTTTACAACTCTAAAAACTAATTTTATGTGTGTATAGGAGGGTGTATCTTTATGTCCTTACAATTTTTTTTTTATATGTTCATATACAACTTTTTTTATTATTCAACCACAATGTTTCTTTTATGCCATTTTATTAATGCATATTTGCATATTTTATATTCTTTATTAAAAATATGTATATGAAACATTTGCTAACGTTTTTTCTCTCTCTTATTACAATTTTCCATTGAAATAAACAAACCTACACAATAGTAAAAATCCAGTAAATTTAATTTAAATTTTAAATAACTTTATTACAAAAAATGTGCTATAATATTAGCACATTTTACAGTTTATAATAGATAATAAAACCTTAATAAAACTTAATATAAATCCATATTATTAAAATGGTTTCCATGAAGTGCGTATGGAAATTGGGGTTTGTTTTCTCTCTTTTGTAATTGTAAACTAAAGAGTCTATTTATTTAATACTAAACCAAATAAAATCTACTGACACCAATCGTAGAAATTCAATTGACAAACAGACATACAGACTAAATACAACAGCAGTTCAACCAACAACCAACGAACGAATCAACAATTCTCTAGCCAGCATTTTTCGTTTTTTATTTGTTTTGTCGATAAAATATTTAAGGCTTGAAATCTATTTGAATATTTGCTAAATATATTTAAATAATTGAATTAATTGAGGGTGACAAAATAGGGCTGATTTAAGAGGGGGTTTTAAAAGAAATGTTTATAAAATTCCTGGTAATACTGGTAGAAAATTCAAACATTCAAATGTTTTTTTTTTTTAATTTAGTTTTGTTTTTAGAAAGAAAACTAAACCAATTAGGTATTTGTATTGCATTGCAAATAAAATATTTGCTGAAAATACATGAAATTAAAATAATTAGTCCAATCAAATTTCTCATTTAAAAATTTCTGTCACAAAAGTCAATTAAAAATGACATTAAACTGAAATCTTTGTGTATTATTTATCTTTAAATAATCATTTTTATTGCGAATGCGCATTCAAAGTTTTTAGACCACTACTATTGTAGCTTCTCTTTCACTTACAAGAATAAAGCAGTGTACTGGATGCTGCCTTTGAGCCGTATATATTAACCAGTGTAATCTTTTCATCTTTAATATTATAATTTATACATTTAGCCATATTACTGGCAAATCAAGGCATGTCATTAGTATGACACTTTGATGCTAAATAAACAAAACATGTAACTTTTATATGAAAACTAAAAATCCATTGTGGCAAAATTAAAAAAAAACTTATATTTTAAAGACTTACCTGGCAAAAGTAAAACTAAGCGCTTTTTGCTGCAAAATTCCAGGTCATTTCTATGACACATTAATGACAATTTGAGAATATTTGTCAGAGAAAAGTCACATTGATGACAAAACACAAAAATGTATTTTTTTTTTGGACTTTTACTGTTTTAATATGACTCTTGAGAACAAATACAAAAATTCTATTTTGAAGACAAGTACAAAATTTATACTTTTAACAGCTTTGTCTTTCAAATTGCCATGTCATTTGTATGACTGATCCGAATGACAAGCCATGATTAATCAAATTTTAACTTCAATTAACAAAGTTAGTAACTTATAGTTTTATCGCTTTTAGCTGGCAAATTTTCATATCATCTTTATGACACATTTAATACAATACAACAATGCATGTCATAATAAAGTCACGTTGAAGACAAAATTAAAAAAAGTATTCTTTTCATTTTTGAACTGGCAAATTATCATGTTGTTTGTATGACAAAGGCAGAAATGTTATACTTTTACGAGTTTTGTTTTTGAAATTGTCATGTCATTTGTATGACACATTCATCATAAACCAAAAGAAAAAGAAATTGTGACTTCAAAGGCCAAAAGAAAACAATTCATTCATTTAGAACATGCAGCTGGCAAATTATCATGCCATTAGTTTAACATGTTCATGTCAATTCAAGAATACTTGTCACAACAAAGTCACATTGATGACAAATCAAAAAATTAAAATATCATTAACTTTCTTTTAACTTATAACCGGTAATTTCTCGTATATCTAAGTTATTTTAATGACAAATCTAGATGGAATCAAACTTTGCATCACTTGTCATATGACTTATGTAAGTGACATATGACAAATGAGTGTTTGTAGTCTAAAATTATGAAGAGATTTCAATTTAATACCCTTTTCTAAACAACAATAATGTCTCTTAAATTCCTTTGTCATCTGATCATCAAGCTGTCTTAATAAATAATGGCATTAAATGTTTTTTGTGTTTCATACTTTTCATACAAAAATCATTATAATTCATAGAAAATCATCATAATTATCCAGTTGTATCTTAAAATACCACAATTGTCTTTTGAGTAAATTAAAAATAATTTCAATCTCAAATAGCAGCAACAAACACTACTGACACACAAACATTCACAGTAATCACTTCTATATGCATGTCAATTATGTGGTTATGCTGTCTGCATTATTTTACAGTGTGTGAACATAATAATAGACACATTGTGTATAATGTGTCTTAAATTTAGATGCAAAACAATACAACAAACATTTAAATGACAAGAGTAACGCACACAAACTATTAAAAAAAATAGAGTGATTTAAAAGATATTCAAATATTCATAGAAGTTGTAACAACGTCATAGAGAAACTTTTAATTTTTTTAAAATTATTTAATATTGTTTTGCTTTACAATATTACAATATAATGAAAAAAAATTGAAATAATGGAAGAATGAATTTGAAAACGTTTATATCTTTAAATGGTAGAGAACAAACAGACAAACGAATTTATAGCATTTTTTAACGCTTCGTTAAAAAACTGGCTTAAATAATGAGAGCTCTACAAATATTTATATACTGTGATTAAAACTTATGTTATCTGTGTATAGAAAAAGAGTTTCCAAAATTATTTTAAACAAATGAAAAATGGGCAAAAATATGCCACAATTAGATTTTTTTTTATTTTGCAGAATCCAAAATTTTTGATTTCGGAAGGGTCATTTAAAAGACATAACAAACGGCAGCAATGTGAGTTTAAAATTAATGTGACATTTTAAAAAATCTTTGTCACAAGTTTTGCTCCTTTTTTTAATAAAAAATGTATTTAAAATGTTCGTGCTTGTCATCAAAGTGTACGAACAATGACAGGAAATTTGGTTTCAAGTTCCAAAATTGCATAAGGCTAAATTTTTAAAGGCTTTTTTTAATATCTTTATCATAAATGTGACCTAACAAAAATGACATGACATCTTTAGGACGATTTATAGGTATCACAGAAACTTTCAAAAATGTTATCTCTTAGTTTTTAGTCATTCTATTTTTGGAAGTTTTACCTTTAGTGGGTTGGCAAAACAAGGGATTCTATCCAAAATTTATATAAAAAACGTTTTAAGTGTAAAAATGCAAAATTTTTTTTGAAGATTCTATTCCTCTTAAGCCCATTTATTTGAGTACTGTCACAAATGTGACAGCAACAAGGACATGAAGTTTGTTAGGCGATTGATAAGTTTAAAAGAATTCTACAAATATTATATTATTCTAAACCTGTACAGTGTAGTTTGTACCTATTTGTCATAAATGTGACAAAACAATGCTTAATTTTTTTTTCAACATTTTTGGATGTATTTTGTATTCTGTAGAATTTTTAATTACACATTTTAAGTTATTCTATACCTTTACAGTTAAGTTTGTAAAACTTTATGTTGCATGTGACAAAACAATCAGGTATGTGATGAAAAACTATCGTTTTCCAAATGTGTTTTTAGCAGGTGTGATGAATTTCGACAGATTTTAAATCCATTTCTAAAGTAAAGTCTTTATTTTTTGTTCAAAATACAGTTAAATTCTTTTTATTATTTAATAAAGAATTTAACAAAATATATAAATATAAACGGAGGAAAATGTATTAGAAATCAGTTTTTAAAGATACCGAAAGCGATATTATCGTTTTCAAATCGTTTTGTTTTCAAAATCGTTTTCCATCACATACCTGAATGACATGACATTTGCTTGCTAACTGATTTTGTTTTTGGGTTTAAGTAGTTTAGATCTTTTAAATTTTATTTGTCTCCTTTTTGTCATTAGTATGACAACAAAGTGACAAGAAAGTTACTTGAAAATTGCTTTAATAACTTTTTGAATTAAAATATTTAACATGTTAAGAAAGTGTTGTAGATCAATCACATTCATTACAAATCAAAAGTTTTAATGAAAAGTCACACTTATGACAAAAAGACAATTTCGTCATTAGATTAAAGATTACCTGTTTATGCTACTTATTCGACGAATTGTGATGCCACTATTAGTTTACGTTAATGAAAATTAAAACATTTTTATAACAAAGTCACTTTTAATGACAAAACTTAAAAATAATAATTTTATTATTTTAGCGGGCAAAATTTTAATGTCATTTGTATGACGTATTTTTAACAAATGCCATTTTAAAATCCCAATCAAGAATTTGATGAATTTTTATACGTTTTTGTTACATAAAATTGACAAGTTCATCCAGAGAGGAAGGAACCAATTTATGCATTACTTTTCGTGACAAATGTCACATAAATGTTTGCGTTTTTAATGTAATTAAATTTAAGTACAGGTTGTTTTTTTTTTGGCAAAATTGTGCATTTTCGATTTCCTTGTATTTTTATTCTAAAGCTCTCGTTATAAATAACTCTTTAAGGACTACGGGTAATCTGCTATCGCTGTTTCTATTTATTCCAGCGATTTGCCTTAAAACTTTAAACGACAATGTCCTTTGCCATTAAAAACAATTTTAAATCTTTTTTTTTTTTTTAAGAAAAAGCACCAATAAAAAGGCAACATTGTCTTTAACAACACCTGACTAGTTTTAAGCTGAGTATAAAAAAAAAGAAAAGTAAAGAAGGGAGAGGGAGTATGTACTTTTATATTTTCCAGATGTGGAAAAAAAGGAGTTTAGTGTGGTGGGTTGTTTATGAAATCAAATCATAAAAAAAAGTTGTGTGGCACAACACCACACATGAATTTTTATGGCACTATTTTGTTTTGCCTCATGTAGCAGCCATAAAAAAATGTATTTTAAGCCTGTTGATGAGATAAATTTGGCATTTATATGAGGGTTTATGTAAAGTGCGTGCAATATTGCTGCAACCCCGTTGCCACAACAAAAAATTACCACTATTTTTTTACCACTTTTTTGGGCTGGATTTTGGTTTTTTGTTTAAAACAAAAAAAAAACTTCTTTAATTTTTTCTTTACGCCTCCTGACTTTCAGATATTTGTTTTTCCTAAAGAACCAAAATTGTGGTATAAAAGTTTTTTTCTAGCCAAAAATTTTCAATTCTTTTTCTTTTCTCTTAAATTTTTCATGATTTTTTTCAAATTAAATGGTTTTCAAATTTATTTCTTTTCTTTTGGTTTCGTTTTTAGTTTTTTTTTTGTTCATTCTCTTTTAGACAACAATTAGAGTGGAAACATTTCGTTTAAATTGTTTTTATTAAAAAAAAAAAACAACAAAAAACATTGTTTTGCTTTAAATTCCAAAAAAAAAAACAATTTTTTCTGTCTAATTCAAACCTTCAACTAAACGTGGCAACAAAAATGCTGTAATTAAAACTCATTAATTTGATAACATGAAAAAAAGTTAACAGTTAACAAACATTTAACGATACAAAATTACATAAAATTTAAGAGTTGCCCTTTAACAAAATTTTCAATTTTTAAAATTTTAAGGATTTAAAGAAATTTTGGATATTTTTTAAAACATTTTTTAGACTTTATTTCCATTATGACTTTCTGTTTGCTTAGAAAAACAGTCATGACTTTCGTAGCGGAAAGTTAAAAAAAGCCTGGAAAAATGGGATTGGGTGCATTCGTAAATGCATGACTGCGCTGCATCAGAAAAGCAAACTTTTTTTAATGGCGATAAAAGAATAATTATATTTTTTTTTTTATTTTTTTGTGGAGTTTTTCACAATTTTTTGGTCCATATTTACTTCACTGATAAATATACAACCATTTGAAATCACTGATGCAGCGCAGTGATGCATTTACGAACGCACCCATTTTTATTATAGATCTTGTTTTTGCCAGCGTGACTTCCGATCGTCCAATGACCCGTTAACTCAAATATCAATCTAGAGATGTCTTTCCGGGAGTAGTTTAGAAAATGCAAAAAGCGCTTACTATTGTATAAATATCCATTGATAGAAAAGGCGTTATAATGCTGCTGTATTTTGACATCAGTCCTATGACAAGTGTCTTCGTTTTTGACCCAATGACAATTTTCAGCATTGTAAAGTCAGCCTTAACACCACTTGGCCAAGTTGTCATCAGATGAAATTATGTCATCAATGGGATGACACAACGGCATCACAGAAATGACGAATCGGAGTCAGTGTAATAAAAAATGTCATCAGTGCGATGACTCAGTAACACCGGAGAAAGGACTCATTGGGCTGAATTTAATGACAGTTTGTCATTGGGATTGACTTAAGCCAAACTGACATAATGTTATAATTTACTTACCCGTTGCATATGCTTGTCTTACTTTTGTTGTATTTCGCCCTTTGGTCCTCGTCCATATTACCTCGTCTTTTGAGACAGCATTCGTATCCATACAGTAACATTTTTGCTTTGTAACAAACTTCCAAAAACTTCTTTTACACGAAACAAAGAACACTTTTCCATTCCTCTTTTCCCTTTTATCAACAAACTGAAATGTTTCGCAGCAAATGTCTTAAAATATGAACGAGGACTTGTTAACAGAAGAGCTCTCAATTATAAGACACCAGCATTAGGCCCGATATGGTTTTCGTACTCATTCAACTTCGAATATTTTATGTATTTAACTAAATTATTTAAACAAATAGAATATGGGAATTTTTGCTTTTTATTGTACTTTTTTAACATGAAAATAATGTTAATAAAGCACAAAATGTTGCATCAAAAATATGACAATCAGCCTTATTCCAGTTGTCGTTGTCGTAATCGCTCATGTCGTTTTTTGTAAGAGATTAAAGTAACACACAACCAGTGTTCTTTAAGTAACACACAAAAAATGACTTGATCGATTACCACAACGACAACCGGAAAACTGCTGAATATTTTATGATGAAGCTCGTCATTGGATTACTGTCACTTTTTACCTCATTGAGGCCATTTGTAATAACATCAATGTCACAATTCTGATGTTCATCAATATAAAGATGCATTTTTCAATGAGTGTACGTCCAATATGGTTTGCCACAATGGATTTACATTTATTCGCCAAGTTGCTAGAGCCAGCTCATGCAAAATATTTTTGGGCCTTCTTAATTAACATTTCGATTTAAAACTTTAAGTTTTTCAATAAATATTTTATAGTCTAAATATTTTGTATTTTTTTTTTTGTTTTACAAAATTTTTAATTTATAGGCCTGTTCTGCAAATCACTTTTACTCAAATCACGTGATTTCAAATCACATGTGCCTACTATCGGGTGATTTTTTAAGAGCTATAGGAAAGTTAAAAAAAAACACATAAAATTCAGAAAAATTCATGAAATCTTTATTTGAATCGATAGTACGGTCGATATAATTTAATGTTTGAAGATTATTTCATGCAAATGTTGACCGTGACTGCGCCTCAAATGGTCCATCCGCTTAGTCCAATTTTGGAATACTCTTTCCAACATTTCGGCCGGTATCTCATGAATAAATGCTTCAATGTTGTCTTCCAATGCGTCAATTGAAGCGGGCATGTGTGTATAGACATGAGCTTTAACATAGCCCCACAAAAAATAGTCTAAAGGCGTTAAATCGCACGATCTAGGCGGCCAATTGACCAGTCCCGAACGTGAAATAAAATGTTCACCGAACTCGCCTCAATAAGTCCATTGTTAAGCGTGCTGTGTGGCATGTGGCACCGTCTTGTTGAAACCACATGTCATGCAAGTCAACCTCTTGCATTTTGGGCAAAAAAAGTTGGATATCATCTCACGGTAGCGCTCACCATTCACAGTTACGTTACGATTCGCATCATCTTTGAAGAAGTATGGTCCAATGATGCCACCAGCCCATAAACCACACCAAACTGTGACTTTTTCTGGATGCATTGGTAGCTCATGCAATGCTTCTGGCTGATCTTCACTCCAAAATCGACAATTCTGCTTATTAACGTACCGAATAGCCGCTTCAATTATTAACGTACCCATTGAGCCAAAAATGAGCTTCGTCGCTGAACACAAGAAGCGCGCGATGAACTTTCTTTAACAGAGCACGCATTTTGATAATAAAATTCAATAATTTGCAAGCGTTGTGCGTTTGTAAGACGATACATGGTTAAATTATAGACCAAACTGAAGATGTTTGACAGTGAAACAAAACACGAAACGTGCGTCAGCTATTTAAACCAGTGTTGCCAAAAAGATAATAGCTAAAAAAATCACACCTGTGATATTTTAGTGTTCCGTGATTTAAAATCACGTGATTTTTAGAACAGGCACTTTAAATTTAAAAAAAAGAAACATTTAAACGAAAGATTATTATAATAAATTTATAACGATTTTATTAAAAATTAAAGGTTCCTTTTTTTTTTTTTTTTTTTGATAAATTTATTTATTATATTTTTCAATTTTTAAATTTTTTTCGATGTTTTTTTAATTTTTTCTTTTAAGAACTTAACCGATTCACCAGTTTTCGTTATTTAATTTTTCTATTTAGCTTTGCTGTTTTTTTCCAACTTGTGTTTAAAATATTTTGACACTTGATGACATTTGATTCGCAATATGTTGCCCTGACACATGGTTGGCTAAAAGGGGGGAGGGTGTTGCTAGAAGTCTTGTAATAATAAAAGTTTACAAATAAAACATTTTAATAATTGCAATATGAAAAACAAAACTATTTAGTGGAAAATCTGCACAATATGTCGTAATAGACAGAAAAGAAAAAAATATTTTTTTTAAATTGTTCGTTTTTCCATCAGTTTAGGCAGTCATTCATTCAGTCATATTTCTTATGTGTCATCATTTTCAATATGAATGCGAGCTATTTTCTTTAACGTAGATTTAGTGATTTTTGTTTTGTTGTTGTTTTATTTTATTAGAATGTTTTTTCTCTAAATGTCATGTTGATGTCAAAAAACATGGCGTTGACTTAAAGTTGACAAGTTAATGAATGGGAGAGGGGATGGGCAAAGAGATTGATTTGGTTTTTCTTTTCAAAAAAACATATTTAAATAAATTGCTTTGTCCTTTTGATATGTAGAAATAAAATAATTTAAATATAAATTCGTTCATAATTGCTTTTAAGTTCAAAAAAAAAGGTTTATTTTTAGTTCGAGTCGAAATTATTTTAGTTTTTGTACAAAATTTATTGCAAAACTTTAAAATCCACTAAATGTTTTTATATGTATATGATAGTTTTTTTCTTTGTATTTTTTTTTTTTTTTTTTTTTTGTCCAGGACTTAGTTCAATTCTATAAAAATATTTTCTGTTTTTTTTCAACAACATCAAAATCATGTTTAAAATTTTATGAGAAAAGTTTCAAATGCTCTCAATTTTATATGAAAAAAAAACTAGTCGGGCTCTAATCCCCCTCTAGCAACAATAACCACCACTCTATGGCTTACAGGCACAAAACCATTCTCCTAAAACTAAATTGGCAATAGAAATAAAAAGGAAACTAAAAATAATAAGAGCAAAGGAGTAGAAAAAAATAATACAAAGTTAAACCAACTTTAAGTGGATATTTGCGCCCAAACTCTAGGCCACATGTACAACTTCTCGTTTTCCTCTTATCCTCACTATTGGTTATCCTGCCTTAGTTTTCCAGCCAATATAGTTTTAAAGGCAGTCTTTTTTTTTCTATCGGAAAAGTTCTTTTGCAATGGTTATAAAAGCAAAATAAATAGTTTGAACTTGGTTGTTAACAATAAGGCTATGAATTTGGTTTTAATAACTGTTTAAATAAAAAGGCATTATTTTAAAAAGCAATCATATTTTTTGGAAATTTTTTTTTCAAAAAAGTACCTTTTTACAAAAGGTACCTTTTTATTGTGAAAAGTACCATTTCGTTAAAAAGAGTTGTTTAGTATTTGTTAAAATTAAATAATAAATATAATGTATTATAAAAAAGTTCCTTTTTACAAAAAGTAATATTTTATTCTAAAAAGTACTGTTTTATTGCAAAATAGCTTTTGCTTGTTAAAAGTACTAGTTTGTTAAACAGGATGCTATTTTGGTTTAAATTAAGTAAACATTTTTTACACAAAGTACTTTTTTGGTTTTTTGTAAAAAGGACCTCCTCCAAAAATGTACTTTTTTAAAAAGGGATTTTTTTGAAGAGACGTTTTCTGACAAAAAACGATTTTAATTCAATAACATTTCTGTTCTAATAAAATAGTGATTCCCAGAAAAAGCTTTTTTTATTTATTGTTTTCAAAAAAGGTACTTTTCTTAAATAAAAAGGTATTGCAAGAAGATCCTGCACATACAAAATGTTATTCGTTTTTTTAGAAGCTAGAAAAACTTAATTTTGTTATTTTTTCTATTAAAAGGTATAAATGGTACTTCTTTACAAAAAATTTACCTTTTCTCTACAAAAATGTCCTTTGTTTAAAAGGACAGATCCTTTTCATACAAGATAGGGATTTTTTTTCTACCTAAGAAACATTTTCCCTAGATAAAACTAATTTTGTGTATTTTTTTATGCAAAAAGGTACTTTTTTTTATAAATTTGTGCTTTTTTTTTTGCAATAAATGTACTTTTCCTCAATAAAAGAAAAAGAAAAGGTTTACTCCAATTTAAAAGTGCTTTTTTCAAGAGTACTTCAAAAGAATTTTTTTTGCAAAGAGGCTTCTTTTTAAAGCCTTTTTTTCTGAACTTTTTCAATAAAATGCGAGTCTTGTTTATAGAAGCAGGGGCCAAATTACGACATTCGATATCAATTGAAATTACAATACAATTTAAATGGAAAATTCGATCAATATCTCTACAAAAATGTCCTTTCCTTAAAAGGGATTTTCTTTTAAGTATGTTAGTTTTCCTAGAAAAAGGTCCTTTTTTGAAAAGAGATTTTCTACAAATTGATCCTTTTCATACAAAATAGGGATTTTTTCTACCTAAGAAACATTTTCGCTTAAAAAAAAAAACAAATTTTGTATATTTTTTTTCAGCAAAAAGGTACTTTTTTTTTTTATCAATTTGTGCTTTTTTTACAATAAAAGTACTTTTCCTCAATAACAGAAAAAGAAAAGGTTTACTCCAAATTAAAAGTGTTTTTTTTTCAAGAGGGGGTTGAATAGTACTACAAAAGTACTTTTTCTTAAAATGCAAGTCTTGTTTATAGAAGCAGGGGCCAAATTACGGCATTCATCACAACACAATTTAAATGGAGATTTCCATCGATATCGATTGCAATAATTTGGCCCCTGTATTTTTTGTTCAAAATAATATGTTATCTTAAAAAAGAACCATTAATAAATAAAATAGTACTTTAATAGAAATAGTACTTTTTTGCAAAGAGATCCTTATTTTAAGCTTTTTTTACTTTTCTAATTAAACGCGATTTTGCGTAAAAAATGCTGTCTAAGTCACAAAATTTATTTTCTTAAAACTTTTTGATGCATATCATACAGGGCAAAGATGGTACTTTGTTTGGCATTTTTTTTTTTTGTGTTTTTTCCAACAAAAGATGAGGTTAATAGATGCTGTCCAGAATCTATTTTTGGAACGGTACATTTTACAAGTTGGTACATTTTTAAAACAAATAATACTTTTAAGGCAGAAAAGTACTTTTTTAATTTTCCAATAAAATAACTTTAAAGAAAAAAAAAGATGCTGTTTAGTTAAAAAAAATTATTTTTCTAAAAATAATAACTTCACGAAAAATGTACTTTTCTCGCAAAAAACGTACTTTTTGACAAGTGTTTTTTATACTTTATCTGTACTTTTTTTTTAATAAAACGCGTATCTTCTTAAATTATAGTGTCTAGTTTACAAATAGTAATTTCCAAAAATAGTACTTTTCACAAATAAGTACTTCTTATGCAAAAAGATTCTTTTTCAGTTTTATTAAAACACGAGATTTTTTTCAAATACTGCCTAGTTCACAACGAATATTTTATTTAAACGGTACTTTTTCGCAATTTAATAAAATTTCGGGCAAATAATACTTTTTGTTTAAAAAAGGTACTTTTTAAAGAGGTTTTTGCTTTCATTAAAACGCGAGATTTCTATTTTAAATGCTGCGTAGTTCACAAAGAATATTTTTTTTTAAACGGTAATTTTTACAAATTGGTAAATGCTCAGAGAAATAGTACTTTTCTTGTAAATAGTACATTTTTGAAAATGTTTTTTTTTTTATATTTAACATTTTTTTATTACACCACCAAGCTGTTAAAAAAACTATAAATCTTTCAAACCAATTAAACCACAATTATACATCGTTTTAAATTTTTTTTCTATGATTTTGGTTCAAATATTTCTTTTAAGCCAATTACCACAGAATTTTACATTAATTTCACATTAAATGTATTAAAATGTAAAAAAACGAATGTGCAATGAACTGAAAAAAAATTCCCTCAAAAACACAAAACCAACCCCCTTAATGGGGACTCCCAACCTTAACCAAAGAAAATTGTTCATATAAAATCCATTAAAGTACTGATATGCAAATCGTTAACTAGAGAAGGACTAAAGGAAAATAGTACTAAATGACCAGGTAGGGGAAAAGAGTAGTAAAGAACATTTTTTAACAAGAAAAACTACTACGTATTACAATTGGTTTTTTTTTTTTTGGAATACATGAATATAAATCAAGCCACATTCTAGGAATTGCAAAATAATAGTTGAGGTTCGTTTTTTTTTAAGAGAAGGCAGCAGGAAACTAAAATTTGCAAATTCAGCTCATGAAAAACAAGAAAAAAAAGAAGAAAAGCAAAAGCAACAAAATGTAAATTTCTTTGCTGGGAAAAAAGCAACTAAAACTTAACTAACCCAGACAAATTACTCTAAACAAATAGAAAGGAGTCCCTCTATTTTTTCTTTTCTTAAACTACTTTCCAACTCAATGTAATTTTCGCAAAATGTTGATATCCTTTGCAAATGTTTAGTTTTGCATATTTCTTTCTTAACTTTAGCCACCATCATGATTTGCTTTTTTCTCCATTTCCATTTCCATTTCTTTCTTTCCTTTATTTTCTTCAACTTCCGTTTCCGTCATCATCAGCAGCATGTAAAGATGACTTAACAATATCAGCTATTCAGCAGCCGTTAATTCGATTTTTATTGTTTTGAAAGAAAGATTTGAAAACTTGTTTGAATTTATGTCATGTGTATAAATTAAATAGTGAACAAAGGAAAAAAAAAAACAATAAAATGGGGGAAAAAGAATTACAGATAAAAAAGTAGAAATAAACGTTAAGTTAAAGCTTTAAAAGGAGATATTTTTAAGGGAATTCGACCAAATGGCCTTTTCTACAAGAGAAGTACATACTTTTTTTTGCATTTTTGCACAAATTTCCTCGTCTTTTATCAAATTATTTCTATAGCAAACTCCTCCCCTTTTCTATAGAAAGTTTTTCGCCTTATAACGCAAAATTCCCGTAGAAAACTTTTTGCTTTTAAAGGAAAAATTCTTAAAAAAAAAAAACAAATTCTCAAATCATATCAAAAATTTCTTTGTTTCCCATAACCTTAAACTCGCAGCGAAATCCTCTAATAGCCTCCAACGAAATCTAGAGGAACAGGCTCCTAAGAAAGTTTATGTTCTTTTTATAAATGATTATTATTTTTATAAATTTATTTTGCCTTTTGCGATATTCATAAGATGATTCGCGAAACTGCTCGTCGTTTATCAAATTATTTCTATAGCAAACTCCTCCCCTTTTCTATAGAAAGTTTTTCGCCTTATAACGCAAAATTCCCGTAGAAAACTTTTTGCTTTTAAAAGCAAAATTCTTAAAAAAACAAATACTCAAATCGTATCATAACTTTCTTTGTCTCCCATAACTTTAAATTCGCAGCGAAATTCTCTAACAGCCTCCAACGAAATCTAGAGGAACAGATTCCTAAGAAAGTTTTTGTTCTTTTTATAAATTATTATTACTTTTATAAATTTATTTTGCCTTTTGCGATATTCATAAGATGATTCGCGAAACTGCTCAGGGTGGGGAAACAGCTCAGGCGTCATTCTCTTGATTTTTTCAGGGCAATAAGGCCGTCCCTGCTGCAATGTCCTTGCGCCTTTTATGTTTCGTCTGCATAAGTTGCTGGGCCCGAATTACGGCATTCGATATCGATTGAAATTCCCATTTAAATTGTATTGTAATTTCGATCGATATCGAATGCGGTAATTTGGCCCCTGGCTTGGCGTCCAATAACAATACCGCATTACAGTTTATAACCAAACATTTTGCATCTTGCTGGTGTGGAGTACCGCGAACAAAAACACATTTATAAGGGGCAGACTTCAAAAGGTTCGGTGTTCTAAATTAAGCTGTAGGTCATTCCATAGGATTGTAAAGGAGGACCATCAGACGTGTAAGCCATCATTTGTAATAGAAATATGAAAATTGCTCATGAACCTTGTTAAAAAAGTACACTATTGCTTTATTTTTACGTAAAAGCTTTTGATCTAAATAATTTAAATTTTTAACTTTGCGTAATTTTCTTTTTATACTCAAAGTCACGTATTGTAATTAGTAAAATACTTTTGATGTTTTTTTTTTATATTTTCTCTGCATTCTTGACTCTGTCCATTGTCATTGTGTAACAATCTAGTACATTGCAAGAAACGAATTTACCTTTTTTTATTTGTTAACTTAAAGCACATTAGTTTTCCAAAGTATCTAACCTTTTAAGAATTTACAAATTCTGTGCCAAATTTGTTTTTCAAGCGCCATACGTTTCAAACAAGAAGAAGATAAAGTTCGTTCTTAGCAAAGGTTATTTAATAATGAGCTGACCTCTTCATACAATTTTAATTTCTTTTAAATTTTTTGTTAAGATTTAATTGGATTTTTCTCTTTGCAAAGGATTGGGATGTTGTTAGGGAAGGAATTATGTGTAAAGATAGAGATGAGTGTAAATTTGGAAGTATTTTAAAACTTCTATTTAAGATTTTATTTTTGAGAAAGTAATATCAAATTTTGAAGTATCTTTTTAAGAATTTAGAGCTTAAATCAGAGCCATTTTGCTTAGAAATCGCTCTATAAACATCGCCAAAAGTTGTTATACAGCAAAACATTTTCTATATATATAAAAATAAGTTGCATTGTGTTAGTAATTGATGTTCTCTGAAATGCGTAAAACGATTTCGTTTCTGTTTTTATGTATCAACGGTCTTCAAATTCAATATTGGTTCTTTAGTTATAGCCATTTTAGTGAACACTGCATTCATTCCTCCATTTTGAACTCCTCCGAAACGGCTTGACCGATTTTTATGAAATTTTTTATGTGTATTTGTTAGGTACGAGAATTTATATTTGATATCGCTAGAGGGCGCAAAATATTGCAATAGGGGTAAAAGCTCCCACTCCTCAATCTTCTAAACTAATAAACCGGCTTTCTTAAAATTTGGCATGCATCTGAAAGAGAATAAGGAATAGGGTGTGAAATAGGGTAAGAGGGCTAAAAGCTCCCCCTCCCTATATTTTCGTAACTAATCAACCGATTTTTTTGAAATTTCACAGGTAAATAGTGTTACAGTTGGAAAGAACTATAGCCTATAGTTTTTATTATTTAGGGCGTGAAATAGAGCAAGAGGGGTAAAAGCTCCCCCTCCCTCTATCTTCTTAACGAATCAACCGATTTTCTTAAAATTTGGCATGCATACACTGTAACATCGGAAAGAGCACAGGGCATTAAATAGGGCAAGAGGGGCAAAAGCTCCGCCTCCCTATGTCTTCTTAACTTATCTATTAATTTTTTTGAAATTGGGTAGGCAAATGGTGTAACATCTGGAAAGAATTATGGCCTATAATTTTTTCTTAAAATTTGGCTAGTAGACACTGTTACATCTGAAAGAAACAAGTTATGTGGCAAAACAACGTTTGCCGGGCCAGCTAGTTTTCTATAAAAATTACAAAATAAAATGCGATTTATCAAAGTTATTTACGGGAATACAAAATTTACTATTAAGATTTTTGTATGACGTGCTAAATTCCCAAGTTTTTATATTTGATAAATACACTGAAATTTATTGTTGAGGGAAAGCTAGCCTCTATGCGCATTTCACTGGTTGCTTAGGCCAGATCATCAGGAAACCTTTTCCAAAGATTTTAGAAAAGCTAAAAATATTATACAAATAAAACCCTAAAGCGAATAAGAATTTTAAACACTCAAAGTCCTACTTGTAACAATATCAAAGCTTAAACAAAACACCAACAATAAACAGTGAGTTTATGTTTGTTTTTGCTATAGGCGAGATAGTTTTTTAAAAGAGTCTTTAAACTAAAAGGAGAGAGAATTTTTTTTTTTTTTAAATATTGCGTTAAAAGAAATAAAACTTTTATAGAAGTTTTGGGCGACACAACTTCTTTCGAAAATTTTCGCTTAGAGGCGAACTTTTTTTTTTAAACAAAATCTTTTCGCTAAAAGAAACTTAACACTCTTAAAACTTGAATTTCTTTGCTTAAATGTAACAATTTATTATAAAAAATTTTTCGGTTAAAGAGACAAAATCTTTGAAAAGAATTTTCTATAACAATTTCTTTCTAAAGGCGAGAAATTTTTTATTCAAATATTTCGCTAAAAGACAAGACATTCACCCTTATCATGAATAAAATTTCACATATAAATTTCCGAATGTGTGAAGAGTTGGTATCATGAATAAAATGTGTTGTGAAAATTTCCGAATGTTTAAATTTTTAAACTCCGAAAAAATTTCTTTCGAATTTGCTTGTTTTCAAAAAAATTCACACGATTGTGAATAGCTCACATGTAAAATATTTTACCAATTTATGAAGAAAATAATTCACAAAGATTTGTCTGTCGGAAAAGGAAGAAAATGTAAGTTTATATTTAAAATTTAAAAAAAAAAAAACAAGTTAGAGTGCTATATACGGCTGGGCCGAATCTTTAATACCCTCCAGCGTTGCTAAACTCCTTTCCGAAAGTAGGGTTTATATGAAGCATATGGTAAATTATGGGCCGATCTTCACGAAATTTTACAGAATAATTTCTTGTTCTACAAAACTGTCACTTACCGAATTTTATTATGATAGCGTTATTTAAAACGGTTGTAAGGCGTACGGAATGACAAACTTAGTATACCCTCATTCACCACTGATGGTGGTGGAGGGTATAACAACGTTTCAAATGCACAAATTTCATGTATTTCATTTACATACATATCGTCCCCTCAATAAAACAATAGTGTATACGCATGTACACCATTATTTTTTTTATTGCATATTTAGAATCTCCATCATTGATTTTATGTCTGGTCAAAATTTCGTCAAATTCTACTTCCAAAAAGTGGGTCAAAATGTCGTTGGAAAAAATAGTGTATAATTTCTTGTTCAAAATTTTCCTTCAATAAGTGTGTAAGCTCATATGCGCTATTTTACTTGAAATTGCCACTCCAAAACTGTTAAAAGAATAATAGTGTATACTAGACTGGTCGCAATTTTTTTTTTTTTTAAATTTACATGTTTGCGCTGCTTAAAATATGAGGTTTGGTGTAAGAAATCAAGTCCTAATTTTTCAGCTCAATCCGACGGTGCCTAGTCGTGCCAAGTGGGGCCCAAAGTTCCCCATATGATAAAAAAAACATCTATTCAATCAGATACTAGATGAAAAGCCGGTCTTAAAGACCGCCATATGTGTATAATTGAAATTCTTATATTTGGCCCGTGTATGACTCCAGTCTTACATTTGACCCTTCTTGAGGCATCCTAGGCACTACACGGGCCAAATATAAGAATTTCAATTATACACATATGGCGGTTTAATAAAATTCATAAATTAATTAAAATTTTTCGTCTTTGTGAATACATAAAATCAAAAGTTGTGAACAGATTTTAATCATTTATAGCTTGTTTTGTTTGCAATATTGTTTTTTATATGACTCTATAAAATTAGAAGCATAGCTCCATTTTTCAATTTTTTATGAATTTTTAAAAACAAAAATTCCGAAATTTTAATAAAAAAATTATTTTTTTTCCAGAAAAAAAAAAATTATGTTTCTAAAACAACTGCGCATATAAGAAAAACGTTTTACCTTTCTTAAAGTAAATTTTATTGCGGAATTTCGGTTTTTTTTTGTTTTTCAATAAACTAAAGCGTTTTTGAGTTACGCGAACATATGTTGTGCAACCTCCCTAATTTTCGAAATAACGGTATATCTCGAAAACCAGAGCCAATATGAAGAAAAAAGTTTTAACTTTCTTAAAGTAAATTTTATTGCCGAATTTCGATTTTTTTAGTTTTTCAATAAGCTAAAGCGTTTTTGAGTTGCGCGAACATATGTTGTGCAACATCCTTAATTTTTGAAATAACGGTATATCTCGAAAACTAAAGCTAACCTAAAAAAACGGCTAGCACCACTGGATTCAGCGACCCCGAATTAGTTAAAGTTAGTTAAAAATCTTTCGTTCGTATCATACTAAAATATTAAACTGCAAATACTTTAATCTATCTATACAATATATAATTTCTTAGTATGTCAGGATGTTTGCATGTATGTCCTATTCTTTCCGCAACTTTCTGAAGCCATCTGAAGACATAGGAAGCTGAAATTTGGCATACTTAAAGTATTTTCTCTGCGGAAGATCGTAACGAAGCCAGATTTTCGATTTTCGGTCTTTAAGACCGGCTTTTCATCTAGTATCTGATTGAATAGATGTTTTTTTTATCATATGGGGAACTTTGGGCCCCACTTGGCACGACTAGGCACCGTCGGATTGAGCTGAAAAATTAGGACTTGATTTCTTACACCAAACCTCATATTTAAAGCAGCGCAAACATTTAAATTTAAAAAAAAAAAAAAATCCCATACAAGATGCGACCAGTCTAATGTATACGCATTATACTCCATTTTAGTCTGTAGAAAAAAAATTCAATTTATGAAAACTTTAACTCATAAAATAGCTTATAATAATATACACTATTGTTTGAGAAATAATTTCATTCCGACCATCGAAAGCTGCATGATCTCCAAAATTTGTGCAAGAAGAATGTAATTCGTCGTGGCTCGAAGTCATTTTTTTATAACTTACAAGGTGGAAAGAAGCGAAATTGTTTATATGAGCCAGATGAAGCAGAGGAAGAGAAAGAAGACGAATGAACTTCTAGTTATTTTTGATTTACGCAATGTATACCTTAATTTGTCATAATTTTTTGTTTATAAAAACCCAAATTGGGAAGTAATGTATATGTGCCACTGAATTAACAAAACTATGAATTAATCACTAGTGGTATTCACACCGAACTTGTTAATTTGTTACTCGGTAGTTTGTTAATTTGTTAAAGTTACCAACTGTGAACGACCCCCTTTTTAAAACTTTGTTAGTCTGGTAACTTTCGTAGTAAAACAACTGATTTATTGTTCTGACACAATTTATTATTCTGGAAAAAATAAAACATGCCATGAGAAAGTGTAAAAAAACAATTGTCAACCATTTAATTACTCATGCTTTGACACAAATAACGTTTACTGACGGTAAGTAGTGAGTTACCAACTAACAACTATTTTATCAGGGGTGCCGTGTCGTTAATTTGTTAAATGTTAATACGGTAGCGCGTTAAATATACAAAAACAAAATGCGTGTAAAAAAGTAACGATTAACGACTAACAAACTAACAAGCTCGGTGTGAATTCAGCTACTGTTTTATAATGTTACAAATTGATATTTTAGAGATCAAATACTTTAATAAAAATGTCGTAAAATTATTGAACAAAACAGCGTATACCATATAAAATAAAAAAAATAAAAAAATATACATATAAAAAATAAAATAGCCGCGCTTAGCAAATTTTTGCGAATTTCCGTTAACTTGCACTTTAAATGACATAATTATGGTCTTAAAGGATGCGTAGAATAAAGAAAATTGGTCAATTTAAAGACAAGATTCAGTATTATGTATTCGTCGAAAAATCCAACATGAAGAATTTTTATTAACCGCGATATTGAGGTTTTAATAGACATCCTATTTGACAAAAACTTTAGACACGATTTTCTCAAAACCCCAAAAAAATTATACACTATTGTTTTATTAAAGGGGACGTTATGTAGGAATAAAACGGTAAATAAGGAGCAAAAAAATAATTTTTAATAATTTCCTTATAACCGATTTCGCGATTTCAAATTAGTTTTAGAATTTTTCGCAAATTTTTGCCATGTTTGCGATAAGAGCTATTTTTACTGTAAGTTTTCTGATTCTTTATAGCTTTACGGTTTATTAATAAATATACATGTTATCATGCCGCGCTTAGCAAATTTTTGCGAATTTCCGTTAATTTAGCAGTTTTTACCAAAATTTTGCCATTCCTTATAGTTTTAGGGGCTTTGAATAAATTTTATGGCTTGTTTGAAATATTAAAAATTTTCGCGAATTTTCGCTATTTTAGAATTTTTTTTTTGTTATTTTCCGACATTTTGTTTCTTTTGCCGATTTAGCGATTTCAAATAAATTTTAGAGTTTGTTTCCAAGTTTGCAATTTTTCGCGAATTTTAGCCATGTTGGCGATAGAAGCGATTTTTTCCTATAAGTTTTGTGATTCTTTACAACTTTAACGATTTTTAATAAATATTACCCTTTGCTATCATGCCAATGTTAGCAAATTTTTGCGAATTTCCGCTAATTTTGCAATCTTTACCGAATTTCTGCAATTCCTTATAGGTTTAGGGCCTTTTTATTCATGTTATGGCTTGTTTGAAATATTAAACATTTTTGCGAATTTTCGCTATTTTTGCAAACTTTTCCGAATTTCAGCAATTTTCTTGTAGTTTTGTTGCTCTTTGAGGTAATCGTCTTAAATTACAAATCAATAGTAATCGATTATTGTCAATAACGATTCAAAAAATACAACAGCATAGCATGTTGTTCGCGAAAATCTTCTTCCTGTCACAAGCTTTACATTTTCAAATTTTCCCGAAAAAATTTAGTTCCATAAATTTCCAAAAACAGTTTTCTTAAATACATTAATTGTTCTTGTTTACAAATCCGAATATAATGACACAGGCTTTTAAAATCAGGTATGTTATTTTATTCACATGGAATTTATGATACGAAATTAAAATCCATGTGAATAAAAAATTTTATTCGGAAATTTTCACATGTTGAATGGAATTCATGATAAGGGTGAATTTCATTAAAAAATTTCTATAGCAATTTTTCTTCATTAAAAGGCGAGGAATTTTATTTGCTGAAAGTCAATTAATGTTCTTGCTAAAAAGCGAAAAATTTCAATAGAAATTTCTAACTAAAAAGCGAAAAATTTCAATAGAAATTTCTAACTAAAATGTGAGAATATCTACAGAAATAGAAATTTCTCAATTAAAGGCGAAAAATTTGCAATAAAAATTTTTCCCTGAAAATGCAACAAATTTTCTATAATTTTGTCCAACATTTTAATACAAAATTTGCGTCAAAAGGGGATAAACTTTTACCATTAAAAGCGATAAAATGCTTACAAAAATTTTGCGCTTAAAGCCATATAGAAATTTTGCGTTAAAAGTCGAGAAATTTTGCATTAAAAGACAACAACTAATACAAAACCAAAAATTCTTGCATAAAAGCGAGAACATTTTTAAGAAAATTCGAAAGATGTTTTCGATTATAAAGCGAGAAATTTTCGTTTTTGCCCGAAATTTTGCGTTAAAAGGAGAGAAATTTTATATACAGGCCTGTTCTGCAAATCACTTTTACTCAAATCACGTGATTTCACGTGTGATATTTTACTGTACCGTTTTTGTGTGTTTTGATGTGATCTTCAATTGCCGAAAACACACCGAGAAATACCAAACGTTATGACTTTTAGAACACCACAAAATCACACGTGTGATTTCAAAAGCACGTGATTTGAAATGACGTGATTTTCACAACAGGCCCGATAGAAATTTCGAGCAAAGGCGAAAATGTCTATAGAAATTTTGCGTTAAAAGGCGTGTAATTTAATAGAGAATTTTGTTTTTTTTTTGGTCACAAGGCGAGAAATTTTATATAGAAATTCCGCATAAAATTTTTAATCTTATTTTAATAATTTTTGTTATAAAATTCTGTTAAATAGAGAGATATTTTTATAATATCTTCTATATTATGTTTATAAAAAAGTGTACACATTGATGTCACCACTAACTGCGAAAACGGGTAGACCGATTTAAACAAAAACGTTGGGGTACGTTGGAAATAGTCTGTAGATGGTTTATGTAAAGTTTGCATGAAATCGGCCCAGTGGTTCCGGAGATATGGCATTCAGATTTTTCTATTTATTCCCATACAAATATCAACAAAATGCCCTCCCTTTTGATTTCCTTCGAAACGGCTTGACTAATTTTTATGAAATTTTGTATGTGTTTTTGTTAGGTATGAGAATAGGTCGTAAAGTATATTTTATATCGCTAGAGAGCGCAAAATAGGGCATAAGCTCCCCCTCCCTATATCTTCTTAGCTAATCAACCTGTTTTCTTAAAATTTGGCATGCATGCACTGTAACATTTAAAAGGAAATAGGGAATAGGCCGTGAAATAGGGCAAGAGGAGTAAAAGCTCCCCCTCCCTATATCTGCTTAACAAATCGACCGATTTTCTTGAAATGTTGCAGGAAAACAGTGTAACAGCTGGAAAGAACTATAGCCTCAAATGTTTATTATTTAGGGCATGAAATAGGGCAATAGCGGTTAAAGTTCCCCCTCCCCAATCTTTTAAACTTATCAACCGAGTTTCTTCAAATTTCGCATGCAGACACTGTAACATCTGAAAGGAAATAGGGAATAGGGCGTGAGATAGGGTAATAGCGGTAAAGGCTCCCCTTCCCTATATCTTTTAAACTAATGAGCGGCGTTTTCTTTAAATTTGGCATGCAGACACTGTAACATCTGAGAGGAAATAGGGAATAGAATGTGAAATAGGGCAAGAAGGGTAAAAGCTCCCCCTCCCAATATCTTATTGAAAATTCGCAGCCAAATAGTGTTACAGCTTGAAAGTACTAGTCTATAGTTTTTATTATTTAGGGCGTGAAGCAGGAGGGGTAAAAGCTCCCTCTCCTATATCTTCTAACTAATCAACCGGTTTTCTTAAAATTTGGCATGCAGACACTGTAACATCTAAAAGAGAACAGGGCATTAAATAGGGCACGAGGAGTAAAACCTTCCCCTCCCTATATCTTTTTAACTTATCAACTGATTTTCTTGAAATATGGCAGGCAAATAGTGTAACATCTGGAAAGAACTATAGCCTATAATTTTTATTAACTTCTTAACTAATCAACCGGGTTATCTGAAATTTGTTATGCAGACACTGTAACATCTGAAAGAAATACGTTATATGACAAACAGCTAGTATATCATAAAATTCTTTTATCACGGAAATCTTATTAAAAAACGACTTTTAAAATTCTTGCGTTTTCGATTTCCAGCAGCGCACCCCTGTTTGCTTGAAAACGTTAGAAATTTTGCGCTTAAAGAAATAAATAATTAACTTCATGAATAAAAGCGAGCAATCTTACGAAATTTCGAAAAAAAATTTTGGATTTCTCGCCTTTAATAGAAATTTCGCGTTAAAAGACGAGAAATTTCGCGCAAATGCGAAAATGTCTATAGAGATTTTGCGTTAAAAGGCGAGTCATTTTATAGAGAATTTTTTTTGGTCACAAGTCAAGAAATTTTTTATAACAATTTCGCGCAAAGGAGAAAATTGCCATAGAAATTTTGCGCGAAAACGCTAGAAATTTTGAGCTTAAAGAAAAAAAAATTAACTTCATGCATAAAAGCGAGCAATTTTACGAATTTTCGAAAAAAATTTTGGATTTCTCGCCTTTATTAAAAATTTCGCGCAAAACTTCTTTAGAGATTTTGCGTTAAAAGGAGAGTAATTTAATAGAGAATTTTTTTTGGTGACAAGTGAAGAAATTTTTTATAACAATTTCGCGCAAAGGATAAAATTGCTATAGAAATTTTGCGTGATAACGCTAGAAATTTTGAGCTTAAAGAAGAAAAAAAAGCAAAATTAACTTTAAGCATAAAAGCGAGAAAATTTTTACGAAGAAATGTGATATGGCGAGTAATTTAATATAGAATTTTTTTTCTTTTGAAATATTGCGTCAAAAAAAGACAAGTTCTATGAATGTTTGCCGCTAAAAGGCGATATATTTCCTATAGAAATTTGCCAGTATAAAAGACTTATGGCCATTTTCTCAATGTATCGACAAACGTGTCTGTTACTTAATGTCAACATAAATTTATTGGACCGATAAACTGTCCGTTAACGATTTTGGGTTTCTCAATATACCGACAAAAAACAAAGTTATCAGCTGGCCATGCCACTCAAAATCCATGTAAAAGTTGGGTGTCAGCTGATTGAATTTATCTGTACGGCAAATAAAAGGAAAATAAATAATTGGCAGATGAGTGCCGGTTAGCTTTGCGATAAAATCGAAGCAAATGAGATATTGAGAAAACCAAATTTCTTTAATGCGCAGTTTTTCGTTGGGAAAAAAGATAATCGCCTAATGAGAAAATTTCCATTAAAGTTTTAATTTAAGTTCCCCCCCCCCCCCCCCCCCAGTATTAAAAAGATTGTTTCTCATTTTTCGTTTGAAATACATATTAAAGCAGGAAGTCCTTTTAAAAGCTTTTAACTTTTTTTTCGTTAGCATTTACTTTAAACTAAATATTTTATTTTTCCAATATTTTAGTAAATCTTATGAGAATAAATTTTGTTTGCAACAAAAAAAAAAAAAAAAAAAAAAAAAAAAAAAATATTTTGACAAACTGCTGCCATAAGTAGTAACAAAACTTAAAACAAACTTGCAACACATTTTTCTTGCCACGACCGAAAAAAAACAACAACAAAAAGTACACTTTACCACTATTTATGCATTATTTGCTTTAGAGTTTTTCTTTTCGGTAGTTGTTATTTGTTTTTCCCCCATAAAGTTTCCCATCATTTGTTGTTTATAAATTTGTTGCTTCATAGTTGGTGCAAGAGTTGTCTTGTTGGTATTTTTGTCGATTTTTTTTTCATTTTTTTTTTACACAGTTGCCACTTCTAGCCTGATTTATATTCTTGACTTAAACAGTTGTTTAATATATTTAATTTTTTTTTCTAGCCACAATAGTTAAGAGTTTTACTTGGCTAAATAGCAAATGCTACATGCGACATGTAGTTTGCAACAAATAAAAAAAAATAAAAAATAAACACTTTGCAATTAAATTGTATATTTCAGCCATCTCGTTGCAAACATGGATATGTGGACCAGACCATATTTAAAGACAATTTTATTTATTACAACACAAAATTTTTTTATTTTTATTTTTTGTACTGGCAGCCTGATGACGACGACGAGACTTGATGTAATATTTTATTGAGTTTCTGCAGGCATATTCTGCTTTAGCCGTTGGTCTAACAGACTGTCTATCCGTCTGTCTGTCTGTCTGGCTGTCACACTTTGCAGTAACTATGCGACAACTAGAAAATAAAATTTACTCTATATTTACTTTAGTTGCTGGCTTTATTTTTGCAATTTTTTTTTTCTCGTTAAACAAATTTTTAACAATTGCTGTACAATTAAATAAAATGCCTTGTGAAATATACAAATTTTTTTTCTTAATAAATTTACATCAAAATGGAAATAACAATTTTGAGAAAAAATAACGAAATTAATTTAAACCTTTAGATAAAAAAAAAAAATATTCTTATATAATTATGTATTCATAAAAGCTTTAACGTCTTTAAGAAAAAAGGCTTTAAATTTCTTAAGAAATTATCTCGCCTTTTTAAGTTTAATTTCTAAAAAAAAGTAAGTTGCCTTTTTCTCGAACTAAAATTTCTTGTCTTTTTGCGTTAAATTTCCAATCGTTCAAGGTTTCTTTCTTACTTTTTCGCTCTTTTCGCTCCAAATAGCTGTTAAAATTAAGTACAAAACTTCCGAGAAAAGTTAGAAATTTCTAAAAAAAAAGTTCTCGTTTTTAACTGAAGAGATATTTAGTGATAATTTTGGCCTTTTAATTAAAAATTTTCGGTAGAAATTATTTCTATAAACAAATTTTTCGCTTTAAAGTAGAAACGTTTCTAAAAAATATATCTTGCCTTTTAGAAGTCTTCTCGCCATTTAGTTAGAAATTTTCTCGCCCTTTAGACAGAAAAACTTCTATAGAAATGTTCTTGTATTTTAATGAGAATTTTCTGAAAACAATTTCTCGCCTTCTAGTGAGAACATTCTATAAATAATTTTTTCGTCCATTAGCAGAAAATTTCTACAGAAATGTTCTCGATTTTTAGTGGGAATTTTCTATAGAAATTTACTCGCTTTTTAGTGAGAATTTTCTATAGAAATTTACTCGCTTTTAAGTGAGAATTTTCTATAGAAATTTACTCGCTTTTAAGTGAGAATTTTCGATAGAAATTTACTCGCTTTTTAGTGAGAATTTTCTATAGAAATTTACTCGCTTTTGAGTGAGAATTCTCTTTAGAAATTTACTCGCTTTTTAGTGAGAACTTTCTAAAGAAATTTACTCGTTTTTAGTGAGAATTTTCTATAGAAATTTACTCGCTTTTAAGTGAGAATTTTCTATAGAAATTTACTCGTTTTTTAGTGAGAATTTTCTATAGAAATTTACTCGCTTTTTGGTGAGAATTCTCTTTAGAAATTTACTCGCTTTTTAGTGGGAACTTTCTAAAGATATTTACTCGTTTTTAGTGAGAATTTTCTATAGAAATTTACTCGCTTTTAAGTGAGAATTTTCTATAGAAATTTACTCGTTTTTAGTGAGAATTTTCTATTGAAATTTACTCGTTTTTTAGTGAGAATTTTCTACAGAAATTTATTCGCTTTTAAGTGAGAATTTTCTATAGAAATTTACTCGTTTTTTAGTGAGAATTTTCTATTGAAATTTACTCGCTTTTTAGTGAGAACTTTCTAAAGAAATTTACTCGTTTTTAGTGAGAATTTTCTATAGAAATTTACTCGCTTTTAAGTGAGAATTTTCTATAGAAATTTACTCGTTTTTTAGTGAGAACTTTCTAAAGAAATTTACTCGTTTTTAGTGAGAATTTTCTATAGAAATTTACTCGCTTTTAAGTGAGAATTTTCTATAGAAATTTACTCGTTTTTAGTGAGAATTTTCTATAGAAATTTACTCGCTTTTAAGTGAGAATTTTCTATAGAAATTTACTCGTTTTTTAGTGAGAATTTTCTATTGAAATTTACTCGTTTTTTAGTGAGAATTTTCTATAGAAATTTACTCGTTTTTAGTGAGAATTTTCTACAGAAATTTACTCGCTTTTAAGTGAGAATTTTCTATAGAAATTTACTCGTTTTTTAGTGAGAACTTTCTAAAGAAATTAACTCGTTTTTAGTGAGAATTTTCTATAGAAATTTACTCGCTTTTAATTGAGAATTTTCTATAGAAATTTACTCGTTTTTTAGTGAGAACTTTCTAAAGAAATTTACTCGTTTTTAGTGAGAATTTTCTATAGAAATTTACTCGCTTTTAAGTGAGAATTTTCTATAGAAATTTACTCGTTTTTAGTGAGAATTTTCTATAGAAATTTACTCGTTTTTAGTGAGAATTTTCTATAGAAATTTACTCGTTTTTTAGTGAGAATTTTCTATTGAAATTTACTCGTTTTTTAGTGAGAATTTTCTACAGAAATTTATTCGCTTTTAAGTGAGAATTTTCTACAGAAATTTACTCGTTTTTTAGTGAGAATTTTCTATTGAAATTTACTCGCTTTTTAGTGAGAATTTTCTATAGAAATTTACTCGCTTTAAAGTGAGAATTTTCTATAGAAATTTACTCGCTTTAAAGTGAGAATTTTCTATAGAAATTTACTCGCTTTTAAGTGAGAATTTTCTATAGAAAATTTCCCGTTTTTGGTTAAGAATTTTCTATAGAAATTTTCTTGTTTTTGGTTGAGAATTTTCTATAGAAATTTACTCACTTTTTTTTGAGAATATTCCAAAGAAATTTACTCACTTTTTTTTGAGAATATTCCAAAGAAATTTTCTGCCTAACAGAGAGAAAAATTTCAATCCAAATTTTCTCGCCATTATGTGACACATTTTTCGCTTTTAAAGAGAACAATTCTTTAAAAGAAGGAAAATTTCTGCAGAAAATTTTAGACTTTTTAGTAAGAAGTCTCTATGGAAAATTTACCGTCATTTCGTATTAAATTTCATTTCTTTTGGTCAGGAATTTCTATAGACTATTTTTCGTCACGTCAAAGTTTAAGTATAAATTATTTCGCTTTTAGTGAGAAATCTTAATCAAAAAATTGTTTGCCTGTTAGTGAGAAATTTCTTTAAGCAATTTCTCGGCATCTTGTTAGAAATTCTTGTAAAAAAAATTGTCTTTATGTAATAAATTTTGATGGATTTTTCTCGCCTCTTAGTAAGAAAGTTTCTCGCCTTTTAGCTAGAAATTATAATAGAAATGTTCTCGTGTTTATGTCATAAAGTTTCTCGCCTTTTAGTTAGACATATCCTTAAAAATGTTTTTGCTTAAAAGAAAGACATTTCTGTCGCCTCTTAGTAACAAAATTCTTTTAAAATTTTTTCGCTTTTAGTTAAAAATTTCTGTAGAAATATTCTCGCCTATAAGAAAGACATTTCTTTAGAAAGTTTTCGTCTTCTAGTAAGAAATTCCAATTTAAATGTTTTCGCTTTTAAGTAATAAGTTTCATTCGAATATTCTCCTCGCTTGGTAAAAAAAGTTTCTCGCCTTTTATTTATAAATTATTAGAGAAATGTTCTCGTCCGTAAGTCATAAAAGTTCTCGTCTTTTCATCAGAAATTTCTTTAAAAAGATTCTCGCCTTTTAGTTAGAAATTTCTGTAAAAATATTCTCGCCTTTAAGTAAGAAATATTTTAGAAAGTTTTTCGTCTTTTTGTAAGAAATTTCTTTTAAAATTTTCTTGCCTCATAGTAAGAAATTTCTTTAGAAAGTTTCTCACCTTTTCGTAACAAATTTCGAAATTTGGTTTTTGTTTTAAATGTAAGTTGAACGGACGAGTAAGGCGCTCGTGTTCTATAAACTACACATTAAAAACTTTCTCGCCTTTAAGTAGAAAAAGTCTTACTTAAAATTTTCTGACTTCCAAGTCAGAAATTTATATAAAAACTTTCAAGCCTTTAAGTTTGAAATTTCTCGCTATTTATTAGAAAATTTCTTAAGAAGATTTTCGCCTTTTGGTATGAAATGTCTATAGAAAAGTTTGTTATTTAGTTTCGCCTAAAAACGAAAAATTTCTACAGTATTCACGCTTTTAGAGAACAAATCCTAACATCTTTTGTATTTAATTAAAAAATTTCTATAAAAATTTACGCGCTTTTTAATTGCAAAGTTTTCTTGTTTATTAGCGATAAAAATTTAAGATATTTGCCTAACAAAATTGTAATTATAAATCTTATCATAAAATGTTGTGAACAAAACTTGCTACAACATAAAATATTGTTTTTATAGCATTGCTTATATTAGCCTTTAATATTTTTAATATCCCTAAAATATTCCATCAGCCCCCCACACCCCCCAAATAAACCAGAGAATTGTGTAACCTTGATATCCTTTAGAAATATCTAGTTTGTTAATACAACAAATTTTATTAGCAAGTTTTGTTACACTTTATTCCTTCTTATCTTCTTATTGATTTTCGTTTACACCATTTTAACGGTTCGTTTTATATCCTCTCCATAATGTGCTTAAAATATTTTTCAAACTAAATTTTAATGGTTTCTATCATCCTCATCCTCAGATTCACTATTAAATTTAGCTTAAGAAAATTTTTGAAAAAACTCATTAGTATGCTTTACATTCTTTCTTTCTTTTTCAGCTAGAAAGAGAGGGATAAAGTGATTTGTTTTAGTATGTCATCTTTCGGATATTTGTCCATTTAAAAACCATAATAATCGCCACCATTAGTGTTTTCTATTTACAAAATATTTGTTAAGGCCATGTACAGTGTAAACTTTGGCTCATACGTCTAATGTTTAGACCAGACTCTAAATGACATTCATTGTCATTATATTTTTTTAAAAGAAAAACAAAAAATTTTTGACAAAATGCCAAAATATTGTCGGTTGTATTGTTAAGTATTTTTATACAGAAATACTTAACGCTTATTTTTTTTTTGTACCAATAAAACATGTTGCTTTTACAGTAAAACCTAGTTGAGAGAAACTTTTTAAAACTTTTGGAAATTTAAACCGCAATATAAACAATTTTTTATTTAAACAGAATTGAGTAGTTTTTAGGTCAAAGTCTTATATTTGCTTAAGTGTGTTGTATTTAGAGTTTACTGTATGTTTTAAGTATTTCAGTCGTCTCTTTGTTTTATTATGTTTAATGTCCTTCTAAAGTGGAAAAAATAAATATTATAACTGTTGCATATAAAACTCTTGGAAAAGATCATAGAAAATTGTAAACAAATTTTAAGTGCTGCTTAAAAATATCAAGATTTTTTATTTAAAATTCTTTATTGTTTAACCTGGTAACACTGCAGCTATAAATAGCAATAATCATAAATCAAAAGTTGTTTATTAGTTTAGTTATGCAATTAGAGTAATTTGCAAATTTGTACAATTTAGCAACAGTGTTGAAACATTAAGTTAACAACAATTGTTAATAAAGCAACAATGTTGCTAAACAAGGTGTCTAACAATAATCGTTTAAAAGAACTATAATAAATACGTATATATAAAAAAATAGTGAAACAAAGTTCCAAAAAAAAAAAAAGTAATTTACAAAAAGGTTTCACCAAATTCCTTAATTTTAAACTCCTTGCAACATTGTTGCTCAACAAAGTTGACATAATTATTTATGCTTTATGCCAATCGTTTTCTTTAATAAAATGTCGAAATATTAAAATTTTTAAAGTTTGAGATTAATGTTGCTAAACAAACTGCAAAAAAAGTTGCTAAACAAAGTTGCTTAAACATTATTTAAAAACTAATTTTCTTTTGATTTTACTAAAACAAATTAAAAAATTAATAATTTTTTTTTTATAAATTTTTACAGTTCAACAAAAATGTTGATAAACAAAGTTGCCAAACAATTTACTAAAACAAATTTAAAAATTAATTAATTTTTTTTTTATACATTTTTGATAAACAAAGTTGCCAAAAAATTATCAACTTTGTTAAAAAAAAGTTTTAAAATCTTTTGTTTTTCTACAATTTGAGACTTTGGTATTATAATCGGGATACAGTTTCCTAAAATCTGCATTAAACTTTTTCAACATTGTAGCTAAACAAAGCTGGAAATAAGAAAAATACTTATTATATTGTGTATGTTAATAAACATATAAAAAAATTTTGTCAAATAGGTTTACAGTTCTGCAACAATGTTGCTCAACAAAGTTGCGAAACATTGTTCAACGAACCCTATCTAAACAAATTTGCTAAACAAAGCTTCCAAAAAACATGTATTATCGCTTAAAATATTTATTTCATTATGCGCTTTTGCGAAGGTACAATCGCAGCAATGTTGCTAAACAAACTTCCAAAAAATATTTAGTTTCATAGTGAAACTTAAATATTGTTTTTTGCTTTATTGGTATATTTTTTAAAATAGAGGCAATACAAAACAAAAAACTAGGTATTTTTGCAACAATGCTGGTAGAGGTTTGCAACAATGCTGTTAAAAAAAGTTTGTAAAAAAACTTTATTTTCATTACTTTTGCAACAAGGTTGCTAACTAACATTTTCCAAGAAGTTTCCAAACCGTCGAAATAACTTATTTTACAACAATTTTGATAGATAATATTTTTAAATAAGAGATGATTTGGCAATTGTTTGATTTTGCAACAATTATGGTTTGCCTCGAATGTTGCTAAATATTGTTTATAAAATTTTTATTATATTTAAGAAATGTTGCTAAGGAAGGTTGAAATAATGGAGATTTACTTTATAGTTTTGAAGATTTTTTTAAATGTTTTTGTAAAAAAAAAAAATAATAACTAAAAGCAACTTATCGGCAGCAGAGACCTGCGCCGAAGCGGCTTAGCCGGCTGTTAGCCAGCCTCCGATGAAGATATTTGTAGCCACCGCCGCCGAAAATTCTTCGGCTAAAAATCGGCTGCAGCTTAGCCACCGATTACTTTATAAATAATTTTTATTCTCTTTTTTTAACACCTTGCCACATTCTTTTTTGTTTGTCTATTCTTAAAAAGTGCAACTCTTAGTTTCTTGTTTATAAAGCACCAACATTTCATCAGAATTTTCAAAATAACGACATATAGGAAAATGGGTGAACACTGGTGCAATTGTTGATTATTTTTTGTGATAACTATTCAGTGTATTTTCCCGCCGAAAAGTTTTAGCTCTGTAAAAATTTGACCAAATCACTTTTTTTAAACAGCCTTAAGTGTTGATTGTTTTTAAAACTCAATATGTGGGAGAATAATAAAATTACAGATTTTTTAAAGCATCAAAAGTAATGGAGGATGAAATTGACTCGAGCGATACGGTTGCCGAGATCAGCGAGTTCAATTCAGATTTCGTGCATTATGAAAATATGCTTAACAAGAAAAGTGAATTTAAGAGTAAAACGCAAATATGTTTGTTTGCGTCACTACTGAGGTATTCATGTACGCGGTCAACACACCAAGACTAGCCTTCAACGTGGTCGAAATTTTGGTGTGTACTGTATCACATTTTGTCCTTTTTTAAAAGACCGTTTTCAAGCCGAACAAAGATAAATAGAAGTTCTAAAAACAGATGGTGTGTTTTATTATAACTGTTTTATATGAGTTAAAACACGTCAAACCATCACGAAAATATGGCATTTTCGGCATCAGCACCTCCGATTTGAATGAAATTCAACACAAATGTTATATGTAATTGGACTTTAACAAAACATAAATTTTCAGACCCCAGATTCTTTCGGCTTCCGAAATATGACGTCATAAAAGATGAGAAAAATGTGAAAAAAACTCAAAAGTCTCCTTACAAAAGGGGATAGAACTCATGAACTACGCAAGATAATTTAGTTTTTTTGGTATCGTTTTAAAGGTGAAAGTGCACCCTTTAAAATGATATGCATATTGTGTTTTTCTAAGAAAAGGTCAAAGGTAAATTTTTGGGGTCTTGAGTTCAAAGGTCCATATCTAGAAAAGTATATTTTTTAAAATTCTTAAAAAAATATATGCTAAGTATTATACCCTCTTCAACATTTGCAGAAAATTTAAAGGTGGAGACTCGATTGGTGTCAGAGTTATATACCAGAACGTGATTCTAAGTATGTTTTGTGTTCAAAAATCCCTTGTTGTTGTTGTATTTTAATTATTTTTTTCAGTATATCTGGAGAACGGCAAGAGCCAAAGTTTCCAAATTTAGTACACAAATTTTAGTTATCAATACACACCATCCCACAAAATGTGGGTGGGACTGGAGAAGTGGGCGTGGTACCTCCCGTACCCGTGGGGTCTGAAAATTTATGTTTTGTTAAAGTCCAATAACATTCAACATTTGTGTTGAATTTCATTCAAATCGGAGGTGATGATGCCGAACGACTTAACGGTTTGACATGGATTCACTCATATGTAAAAATGTTAAATTTTGTACCTCTGGAATAGCTAATTATTCAATTAATGTTTGATTTCCTGTGTCATTGAAAACATGTGATTCTTGTTTAAGCAAAAACATATATTTTTTTCAATGGGTAGTGAATTATAGAATGAAAAATGGCTTAAATTGTTTGTTTTAATATAAACATATACAAATATGTTTGCACAAATGTACATACACATAATTTTAATATACATATCCCATCGGCTGACAGCCACATCGGCTAACAGCCGGAGCGATCCGCCGCCGTGCATTTTTTTGCGTCAGCCGCCGCCGCCGATGAAATCCCACGGCGCAGGTCTCTGATCGGCAGTATCTTGTTTTATATTTTTATTCAGCAACAATGTTGCCAAACAAAGTTTGACACCTTTTTTTACAGAAAACTTTGAAAATCATATATTTTTTAATTTTGTAACAATTTTTAATAATAAGATATTTCATCTTTTTGGCAACAATGTTTATCTGTTTTTTGTTCTATATTTTGTATTCAGCAACAATGCTGCCAAGCAAAGTTTGACAACTTTTTTCTTTTATTTTTTTTTTTTACAAAATGCTTTTAACGTTTACAATTTTGTAAAAAATTTTAAAAATTATATATTTTATGTTTTAGACACATAAAGGTTTCGGCAACATTGTTGCAGGTCATGTAAAACATTTTGCAAAACCAAATGTTTTTAAAGATTTATGTAAGTCTGAGTTCATACGGCTCATGTCTTATTGACAAGATTCTTACTTTTTCTTCTTTGAACATGAATTGGCGTTCAAATGAATCATTTCATGTTGACGACATGTTTTTTATTTTGTTTTATTTGATATTGAAAACAAACAAAAATTAAACAACGAATAAGAAAGCAAAACGTAAAGACAGTACATGCATCTGTGTAGTCGTTTCTTTTCCCCTCGTCCCTCTCGCCTATAAAGTAGCAATCATGTTAATAAGAGCCGTATGAACACAGACTTACTAAATGCTTAAAAATATTTTTATGCATCAACATTGTTGCTAAACTATGTATTTAATGCAGCAACAATGTTGCTTAATTATGTTGCTGCCTCGTTTTTAATTTTTTTTTTGGCAAAAATATTAAACAAATTTGGTTTAATTTTTCCTTTTAGCACATTTTATCTTTCTGTCTCTTACCTTTACCTAATAATAGCACAACAATTGTTCGTTGGACACTATAATCCTAGTGTTCTGTCATTACATCAATTAGCTCTTGTCTACAGCATTTGCGCTCTTTAATTCTTCCTACATCGTTTGTTTTAGAAAATTGTAAAATACCATATTTACGGCATATGAACCGATTCATTAGCATATGTAAATATCTACGCATGAAGATAAAAAAGATTGGAAAATTGTTTAGATTTTCACACATGCACTTCTACTTTATAGCGTGTGCAATGCATGCATAAGCCTGCCTGTAACTCAAAATTTGCTGGTATTAAATGCAGATAGAAGTTGCCTATATGGACAATATGGTTTATACATATTTGCTTTTCTCTTTAGTCCTTGCATACGTTAGCCATCTTATTGGCTTTCAGAGGGAATGAAAAGACCCAGCTATACACATGGACAGAACGGTTAGTTGGTTGGCTGGCTGGCTCACTGACTGTTTGCATGTCAATATTTGTAATTTTACTCGACTTTAATTGTTGTTTATGTGCGTTCAACAGAATATATTTTGGTCACATTAATACCCAGTCAGTTAGTGTATGTTTTAGGTTGTAATCTTAGTTTCAGTGTATTTGAATATGAAGCTTTTGAGTGTGTGTGAATATGAAGTAGAACGTTTTTAAAAGACTTCAAAACAACAAAAATGATGAAAAACTTAATATTTATTTTTCATTCAAATTTTTTATGCGAACGTTAGCATTCGAAATTGTTAAACAAACAGAAAGATTTTGAAAATAAAACTAATGCTGAATAACAACAAAATTTTAAAAAGAAGACTTTTTGGTTTTATGCGCTAAATTTCCATAGAAAACGTTTTACCCTTTAGCGCTAAATTTCTATGGGAAAATTCTCTAATATCTTAAGAAAACTTTGCGCCTTCTTGCGCAAAATATTGTATAGAAAACGTCTCCCTATTAAGCGCAAAATTTTTCATACAATTCTCGTCATAATGCGAAAATTGCAGGCTTAATAGCGTTCTTGCGCAAAATGTTGTATAGAAAACGTCTTATTAAGCGCAAATTTTTCATAGAATTCGCGTTTTAAATCGGAAATGTCCTAAAGAATATTCCAGGCTTTGTAGCGATAAATTTCTTTCAAATATAAAAAATAAAATTGGTTTATTAAAGGTTAATAAAATTAATTTGCTGTGAAGACTTGATTAATCAACCTTTTATAAACCTCTTTTATTTTTTTTTATGAATAAGTAGGATAATACATATTTAAAAAGCAATGAATTCCTAGTTAACTTTTTACTTATAACAATATAAAACTTTTAAAAATTTATCGTTTAATAGCGAAGAAGCCAGACATTTGGCTAATAGGGATAAATGTTAAAAGATTTATTTTTTTTGTCAAAAGCGATAAATCATGAAAGAAATTTTTTTTGGGTAAAAAAGATTCATTTTTATAAAAAAAATTTAAATTTTTATTGAAAAACTTTCGCTTAGTAGCGGCAATTGAACCGTCGGCTATACCAAATAATGTAAAGTGTGCCTTTAATGTGTGTTGTTTGCAAACGCGCTTTAAAAAAATTAGTATCTATATACACATCGTCACCTAAAATACAAAAGGCCGTAACTACTCAAAAATTCAAATTTGACTTTTTGATTGATTATGACGTACTTAACCGAAACACATCTACACAGAAAATCTTACATGTATACGTCCAAAATTAACGACTTTATTTCCGAAAAACAAAAGGCCGTAACTGCAACGTTAACAATTTCATAAACCAAAAAGCCGTAACTACAGTTTTCCAAAAAAAAAAAAACAAGAAAAAAATCAAAACAAAGTTGCCTTTGATTCTCTTTCAATGTGTGTTATTGCGTTATTATTTTTCTTAACCACTTTAATTTAATTTTGTTTTCTCGAATTAAATTTATAAATTAAATAAATTTTTTTAATAGTTATGAGGAATTTTGTGTTTTGTTTTAAAATACTTACAATAAATAGATACAAAAAGACATCACTTGCCTAAAAACTTTTTTAGTTACGTCCTTAAAGCACTATTTTCTTATCTTAACCATTTGTTTTATTTTATGCACAATTTTATTCTTGTAGTTACGGCTTTTTGGTTTCAGAAAAATAGAGTATAAAAGGCCGTAACTAACATTTCTTAAAAAGTACTTTTTTCCATTAATTTCTTTTTTAGAAACAAATCCGTCTTTGTTTTCTAAGCTTGAATCTAAAATTTGGATATTAAGTTTTAAGTAGTCTTTAATTTATAACGTTTATTCCTTCTCCTGTAAAAAACCATAAAGTGTAGTTACGGCCTTTTGCATTTTAGGTGACGATATGTATATAAAAATGAAAAGTGTTTGTATGTTTGTTTGTTTGTATGTTGGCTTATAGACTCCTAAACTACTGAACCGATTTTCCTGAAATTTTTACAGTAGCTAAGTGAGCCCTAAAAATAAAATAGGCTACTTATTTTTCGATAGGGGCAGGGGAATTGGTACCCCCCATTGGATTCCAATATTAAATATCGCATATATTAAGAGCCGCTTCACGCATTTTGTTGAACTTTTGGTAGTAGGATCTTCTGAGCCCCAAAATTGAAACAAAATAGCAGCGGGGGAAGTGGTTCCCCCCATAGGACGCCAATGTTTAACATCGCATGTCTTGAGAACTGTTATAGTGAGAATGTTCAAACTTTGTAGAAGTCACTATTATGGTATACTACACTACTGAAAATAAAAATAAAGCGGGCATGCGCGGGGTGGAAATAAATCCCATAGGATGCATATATTAAATATCGCTCAACTGAAGAACTATTAAAGGGAGAGTCTTCAAACGTGGTTAAAGCTACTATTATGGTAAACTATAAATATCAATATAAAAATGGGCGGGGTTGACATAGGAGGAGCAGTACCCCTCATAGATAGAAATATAATTAAGAGCCGCTGCACGCATTTTGTTGAACTTTTGGTAGTAGGATATTTTTAACCTAAAAATTCAAATCAAATAACAGCGGGGAAGTGGTACCCACCATAGGACGCCAATGTTTAATATCGCATATCTTAAGAACTTTTATAGGGAGAATGTTCAAACTTTGTAGAAGTCACTCGTATGGTATTCTACACTATTCAAAATAAAAATAAAGCGGTTAGGCGCAGGGGGGAAATACCTCCCATAGGATGCATACATTAAATATAGCTCAAATGAAGAACTATTAAAGGGAGAGTCTTCGAACGTGGTTAAAGCTACTATTATGGCAAACTTTAAATTTCAATATAGAAATGGGCGTGGTAGACAGAGGAGGAGCAGTACCCCTCATAGAAAAAAATATAATTTAGAGCCGCTGCACTCATTTTGTTGAACTTTTTGTAGTATGATCTTCTGAAATCCAAAATTTAAATAAAATAGCAGCGGGGAAATGTTACCACCCATAGGACGCCAATGTTTAATATCGCATATCTTAAGAACTGTTATAGTAGGAATGTTCAAACTTAGTAGAAGTCACTCCTATGGTATACTACACTTTTGAAAATAAAAATAAAGCGGGAAGGCGCAGGGGGGAAACCCCTCCATAGGATGCATATATTAAATATCTCTCAACTGAAGAAGTGGTTAAAGCAGTGTAGCGAAGCGCACCGGGTTAAGCTAGTATTTTATAAAAATGTTAAAAGCAAAATAATTAAACAATGAAAAATTTGCCAAGAACAAAATATTATTATTCTTTGCATTTTGCATTTTAATCGTTTTAAGTGTTAACATTGTTACTCGCCCCATTTTTTTTCGTTAGTTTATTTGACAGTTCAAGAAGGAAAATTTTATCACCAAAATGTTACAGACACAACTTTTCTGCAAATTGGCGAGTAATTTTCTTACGTAACAGCTAGTACTCGCCGAAAAAAGTTACAGACACAGTTTAGTGAGAAAAACAGCTGTTTGTTTCAATATATGGCATTTTTGTTTCATTTCACACATTTCAATCGAAAAGTTTCTCGACGCGAGAGTTACAGAACATGGACACAGTTTTGCATAACACTTTTAACGATAATTTATCGCTTTTTACACAATTTTTCGATTAAGAATTTCTTGACTTTGAGATATTGAGGGTTTTTCTGTCGAAAATTGTTCGTCTTTTAAGAGGTAGGATGACAGAATTTTAAGTAAGAAAGTTTTAGTTTTAATGTTAATAATTTGGCGATAATTTTTTATACAATACTTTTCGTCTAATAAAGTTAAATTTTTTTTTATTCTTTTTTTTTGGTTGCTTTTAAACCAACATAAAATTTTCCGCTCTAAATAAATTTAATCTGATTTTTTTTTGTTTCTAATTGGTCAGAGCTAAAACCAATGAAACCAGATATGAAAAAACCTTAAAACGAAATGGTCATTGTCAATATTAATAAAAAAAATTAAAAAAAAAAAAAGATCGTTTTTGTTACCACAACAATTTATTCAAATGTCTGTCATAAAAAAAATTTTAATTTATATTTTATTTAATTACAACCGCATTTAAATAAAATATATATTTTTTTTATTTAAAACTAATTTTCCGCAACATAAAATTAAATTTCTATTGTTTTATACAATTTTTTTTTTGCAGGATGTTTTACACAAGATTTGTATTACCCATGGCCAGGTTTTGCGTATTGTTATTTTCAAAAAGAATGGCGTCCAAGCCATGGTCGAATTCGATTCTTTAGATGCGGCTTCTCGTGCTAGAGAGAATTTGAATGGTGCTGATATTTATTCGGGTTGCTGTACTTTGAAAATTGATTATGCCAAGGTGAGAATTGCACCAGATCTTTAAATTTCTCTAAAAATATACTTGAATATTCTTATTTTTTTAAATTTCTGTTTTTGTAAATTTCTTTTTGGAACAGCCTGAAAAATTGAACGTTTACAAGAATGAACCAGACTCTAGCTGGGATTATACTTTGACAGCTGGTAAGTTTCTAATTAGTTTTCAATTCTTTTCGTAATGTATCTAGTTCTCTTTTTTATTGTTTCTTATCTATGATTTTCTGCACTTTTCCAAAGAAAAACATTTTTAAACAAAATCTCAATAAACTCTGCTTCCATCATTCATAATTTACTTAAGACACTTATTTTTTGGAGACGGAAAAAGAAAATTGAATTTGAATGTAAGAAAAAATCGTTTGAAAATTCGCCTTAAAGCACAAGATTTCTATAGGAAATGTCTCGCCTTTTAGTCGAAAGGTTTTTAAGAAAATACTTTCTCTTGGCGAGAAATTTCTATTTAAAAATTTGACGCCTTTTAGCGCAAAATTTCTACCGAAAATTTTTCGTCTTTCAGCGAGAAATTCCTTTAGAAAGTTTTCTCGAATTATAGCGAGAACTTTTGTTAGAAAATTTTCTTGCCTGTTAGCGAGAAAGAAAATTGAATTTGAATGTAAGAAAAAAATCGTTTGAAAATTCGCCTTTAAGAAAAAAAAAATTATTTAGGAAATGTCTCGTCTTTTAGTCAAACGGTTTTATAGAAAATATTTTGTCTTTGCGGGAAATTTCTATTAAAAAATTTAACGCCTTTTAGCGCAAAATCTCTACAGAAAATTTTTCGTCTTTCAGCGAGAAATTTCTTTAGAAAATTTTCCAGAATTTTAGCGAGAACTTTTGCTAGAAAATTTTCTTGCCTGTTAGCGAGAAATTTCGTTCGAAAATTTTTTCACCTTTTAGCAAGAAATTTTTTTTAGAAAATTTTCTCGCCTTTTTGTAAAAAATTTTTGTTGAAAGTTTTTCGCCTTTTTGATAGAAATTTCTTTAGAAAATTTTCTAGATGTATTAAGAGAAATTTCTTGCCTTTTAGTAAGAAATTTTTATAAAAAAAATTTCGCCTTTTTCATAAGAAAAATCTTCTTGCCGTTTTAAGAGAAATTTCTTTAAAAAGTTTCTCGCCTTTTAGTGAAAAATTTTTAATAGAAACTTCTTGCTTAAAGACAAAATATTATCTAGAACATTTTTAAGATATTTTGAGCTTAAGGAAGAAATTTCTAATCCAAAATTTTAATATTTTCAATTAGGCTTAAGTTCATCAAATATAATTATCATATAATTATTTTCATGAAGAAAAGAAACATGTCATGAAACATGTCAGGGTAACCAGCCGCCTGGGTTCGAATCTCAGGTCAGTCAAGAATTAAGGCATTCGATATCGATCGAAATTACAATCCAATTTAAATTTTTAATATTTTTAATTATGCTTAAGTTCATCAAATTTAATTTTCATTAAATTATTTTCATGAAGAAAGGAATTTTACAACATGAAAATTAATTAAAACTGTTATTGATAATCTTCCATTCCTGACCGTGGCCGGGGCTCGAACCCTGGCCGGCTGGTTACCATGACATGTTTCGAACGCAACCACTCGGTCTCCTCAGATGGATTTGGCGTCTTACACTCGCAGCCATCGACGACCGCTGACGTCAATATTTCTGTTGAAAATTTTTCGCCTTTTAGTGAAAAACTTCTATAGAAAGTTATTAGGCTTTTAGCGAGAAATTCCTATAAAAAGTTTTTCGCCTTATAGCAAGAAATTTTTTAATAAGAAGATTTACCGGCTTTCATTAAGTCTTTTATAGAAACTTTTTTCCTTTAAGTCAGTAATTTTTTCGCCTTTTTGTAAGAAGTTTCTATAAGAAATTTCTAGCCTTTAAGCAACAAATTTTAATGGATGATTTCTCGCCTTTTGGTTAAAACTTCGTTTTAAAACAATAATTTTCTATAGAAAATTTCTCGCTGTAAAGCAAGCGATATTTCTTACACTTAATAAGAAAAAAATTTCTTTAGAAAAATTCTCGCTTTAAAGCAAGCGATATTTACTTACATTGAAATCAAAGTTTTCTTTTTCTTAATTTACACTTTAATACAAAATAAAGCATGTTTTATTTTTTACTTTTGTTAACAAAAATTTACAAATTCAACATTTTTTATAAAAAAAAATTGAAAAAAAAAAAAAAAAAAAATTCAAAATTAACCCACGAAGCAGCTCTCAAACAAAAGCCAACACACACAATTTTCTACCACAGAATCAAGTCCAGCGATACTATCCACACACTCTAAATGCTAGAAATAATTTTTGGAAAATTTAAAATTTCGTAAATTTTATATATAAAAAAAATAACACCACACACACACTGACACAAATTTCCAAAAAACTTTTAAAATTTGTAACAAAATTTAATATAAAAAAAAAGTTAACACAAAAAACTTAATAAATAAAAGTTTTTTAAACAAATAAAAGTTTTTTAAACAAATAAAAGTTTTTTAAACAAATAAAAACTTCTGTATTTTAAAAGGAGCTAGCAAACTTTTGAAAGCCTACCTTTAAGGCTGTAGTTTTTTTATGGCATACTTTAAGGCGGCTTAAAGTTTAAAATACAATTTTTGCTAATCTTAAGTGAATATATCTCAGGATTTTTTTTTTGTAAGCTCTTATTAAATTTCTCTTCTTTCTTACTACGATTCTGTATCAAATTAAAATTTCCTATTTTTTTTTATTGTTTAACTTACCCTGTTAATTGTATTTGTTGGTTGAGAACACCTGGTTATACGAATATATTGTCTCTTATTTGTGTTTTCCTTGTATTTATTTAATATTATTTACAAAGATACTTTTCAAAACTGTTAAACAAATATCCGAGAAGTGCATACAAATACCTACACATTTTCCGCTGGTGGAAAATTTACAAAAAATAAACAAACATTTCTGCTGTCTGATAGTCATTCTCTCATACATAATTTAATATATTTTTTTTTTTTTTTTTGAAAGCCCACTAAGTTTTGGACTGTATTTAAAGTAGATTTAATATGACACCACAACGTCATATAAAATAAATAAATGAAACCTTACAATAAATAAATAAATAAAACGAACATTTTTAAGGTTAATTGCCGCTTAAAGCCTTTATTCATCTGTCAAAAATGTAGAAACATTGTAAAATTGTACTGACGAGATACACAGCAGACGCGTATAATCCATATACGCATCGAACGCATGAAGTACATTCTACTTTTGCATGAGTCGCATGCGTGTTCAAAAAATAAGAATCACGTAGTTAAAGCGTAGTGGGCACCTCCAGCTTGAAGGCATTTTTAGCTCTAAAAGCCGTTTTTATTAATTTATCGCTTAAAGATAAGAAATCTTTTATAAAAGTTTTAAGGCTAAAAGGCGTGACATTTTCCATAGACATTTTTGAACTTAAAGGCGAAAAATTTGTTACTAAAAATTTTCACAAAAAAGCGAAAAATTTTTTATTAAAATTTTTCGCTAGAAAACAAGAATTTTAACGCTTAAAGCCTGGTACTCTGTTCAACATTTCACGTGAAATGCTGTCAAAATGTATTTTTTTTTTTTTTTGATTTTGCTTAAAAACTAAAGTTTTTTGGCTAACTATCTTGAGTTATATTATCAGGGTATCACACGGTTTATTGGAGCCTTAACCACAAGACCTCGATCGACCTAGACCTTCGTAGAGGAAGCCGAAGAGCTTCCAGAATAAGCTCCAGAGTATATCTTGTCTCCACAGTAAAACGTCTGAGTTATTTCCTTGGTACTCCACCAGTAAAACAACTGAGTTATATATGGTTCTCCACCAGTCACATGAGTTTTTTTCTTTGGTTCTCCACCAGACAACACACATTAAAACATTTAGGTTAAAAACGATTGCATATAGTTAATGTAGAAACCGCAAAAACCGTAACTCGGTACAGTTATACGACGCCGAAACACAAACCAATGCGGGGTGACAACGCAAAACACAACAAAAGCAGACAAACAAAAACGACCTGTTTGTCATTAAGAAATAATGACAAAAAGCGCGAGCTGCTTCTCCACTCAGAGCAGTTTTACGAGTGTGTCAAAATGTATATGAAAAAAACAAGTGCGGAATATCTATGAAATAGGGTTGATAGAGTTGTACTTCAGTTCATTTTGTGAAAAAGTTCCAAAATGTGTCTGGCAACATTTTTTTACAACTGCGAAATAATGTAAGCTGCCTTTATTTCACGTGGAATTTTAAGCTAAAGTAAAAAAGTATGAAATTAATATTAAATAAGAAATAACAAGTTAGAGTGCTATATTCGGCTGTGCCGAATCTTTGATACCCTCCACCGACAGTTCGAATGTTTAAGGAGTAATATCTGTATGATGTTAAATATGGTTTTAGGTGTACTAAACTGTTTTCCGGGAGTAGTGTTTATATGGGGCCTAGGGTAAATTATGGACCGATCTTCACGAAACTTCACAGTATCATTTCTAGTCCTATAAAACTGTGACGAGCCAAAATTTTGCTATGATTGCATTATTTTTTACGGTTTTAGGCATACTAAACTATTTTCCGGTAGTTGGGTTTATATGGGGCCTAAGGTAAAATATGGACCGATCGTCACGAAATTTCACAGTGTTATTTCTAGTCCTAAAAAACGGTGATGTACCAAATTTTGTTACGGTAGCGTTATTTTTTACGGTTTTAGGCCTACAAAACTGTTTTCCGGGAGTACTGTTTATATGGGGCTTAGGGTAAATTATGGATGGATCTTCACGAAATTTAACAGCGTGATTTCTAGTCCAATAAAACAAATTTTTGCAAAATCTGATCTCATTCGGTGCCTTGTTCCAGCATTTATGATACTTTTTGCAACAAAATTATCAATTTTTTTAGGTGGTGGTTCCATATTTTGATTCATAGCTCTGGTCCTACTGAACCGATTTTGCTGGATTTCAATCCCAAACTGCTTAGGATAACTACAAGCAATTTGGCACCAAGTTTGTTCATTTATGTTGAGTTGTTCGAAAGTGAGCGTGTTTTCAACAGACGGACAGACAGACGGACATGGCTTAATCGACTTAGAATTACTCAAGGACCCAGAATATATATACTTTATGGGGTCTGAGATGAATAATAAAAAAGTTTCACACGGAATGACAAACTTAATATACCCTCTTCACAACTAATTGTGGTGGATAACACAACCGGTAACAGTTTTTTATTCTGTATTTACTTTCTTTTTTATTAAAAAAAATAATTTTAGTAAAATACACGTGGGGTTTGTTTACATACACGAAACAATGTCGCATACTTTGAAGGAATAAAAACGTAAAATTTTGCAAACTCGCAAGATTGGTAACATTGATAAATGTCAACATTTTCGTGTGGAATAATCAATGTTGCTCAACATTTTTCACAAATTTGAACAGAATACTAGGCTTAAAGGCGAGACATTTTTAAGAGAAATTTTGCTCTAAAAAGACTTGAAAGTTTCCTTTAATATTTTGCCAAATAAAGCCAAGAATTTGTTTATAAAACTTAATCGCTAAAGGCGAAAAATTCTCTACATTCTCAACATTTTTCACAAATTTGAACAGAATACTAGGCTTAAAGGCGAGACATTTTTAATTGAAATTTTGCTCTAAAAAGACTTGAAAGTTTCCTTTAATATTTTGCCAAATAAAGCCAAGAATTTGTTTATAAAACTTAATCGCTAAAGGCGAAAAATTCTCTAGAGAAATTTATCGTCAGAAAGGCCGAAAATTTTGTTTAGATATCAATTATCAAGAGGCTAAAAATTTTTGATAAAACTGTTGTTCTCAAAGGCAAGAAATTCTCTAAAAAAAAATTATTGCGAGAAAGGCGAAACATTGTATGAAACAAATGTCCCTAAAACGCGAGACATTTTCAATAGACATTTATATCTGAAAAGAGAACATTTATCGCTAAATGACGGCAAGAATTAAAGGCGAAAAATTCGCTATGGAAATTTATTGCTAAAACTTGCAAAGATAAAAAGCGATAATATTCCCTAAAAAAGATTATTACTAAGAGACGAAAAATTCTCTAGAAATTTATTTCTGAAAAGTCAAAATGTATCGCTAAAGGCCGACAAGAATAAAAGGTGAACAATGGTGGAAAATGCTCTATAGCAATTTAGTGCTTAAAACGGAAAAATTCGCAGTGCTGACCTTCATTTTGCTCTAAAAGGCGTATTTATAAATTTATCGCTAAACGATAAAAAATCTTTATTAAAAGTTTAAAAGCTAAAAGGCGAGACATTTTCAATAGACATTTATATCTGGAAAGAGAACATTTATCGCTAAATGACGGCAAGAATTAAAGGCGAAAAATTCGATATGGAAATTTATTGCTAAAACTTGCAAAGATAAAAAGCGATAATATTCCCTAAAAAAGATTATTACTAAGAGACGAAAAATTCTCTAGAAATTTATTTCTGAAAAGTCAAAATGTATCGCTAAAGGCCGACAAGAATAAAAGGTGAACAATGGTGGAAAATGCTCTATAGCAATTTAGTGCTTAAAACGGAAAAATTCGCAGTGCTGACCTTCATTTTGCTCTAAAAGGCGTATTTATAAATTTATCGCTAAACGATAAAAAATCTTTATTAAAAGTTTAAAAGCTAAAAGGCGAGACATTTTCAATAGACATTTATATCTGAAAAGAGAACATTTATCGCTAAATGACGGCAAGAATTAAAGGCGAAAAATTCGCTATGGAAATTTATTGCTAAAACTTGCAAAGATAAAAAGCGATAATATTCCCTAAAAAAGATTATTACTAAGAGACGAAAAATTCTCTAGAAATTTATTTCTGAAAAGTCAAAATGTATCGCTAAAGGCCGACAAGAATAAAAGGTGAACAATGGTGGAAAATGCTCTATAGCAATTTAGTGCTTAAAACGGAAAAATTCGCAGTGCTGACCTTCATTTTGCTCTAAAAGGCGTATTTATAAATTTATCGCTAAACGATAAAAAATCTTTATTAAAAGTTTAAAAGCTAAAAGGCGAGACATTTTCAATAGACATTTATATCTGGAAAGAGAACATTTATCGCTAAATGACGGCAAGAATTAAAGGCGAAAAATTCGATATGGAAATTTATTGCTAAAACTTGCAAAGATAAAAAGCGATAATATTCCCTAAAAAAGATTATTACTAAGAGACGAAAAATTCTCTAGAAATTTATTTCTGAAAAGTCAAAATGTATCGCTAAAGGCCGACAAGAATAAAAGGTGAACAATGGTGGAAAATGCTCTATAGGAATTTAGTGCTTAAAACGGCAAACTTCACAGTGCCGACCTCCATTTTGCTCTAAAAGGCGTATTTATAAATTTATCGCTTAACGATAAAAAATCTTTATTAAATGTTTAAAAGCTAAAAGGCGAGATATTTTCAATAGAAAATAGAACATTTATCGCTAAATGACGGGAAGAATTAAAGGCGAAAAATTCGCTATTGAAATTTATTGCTAAAAAGTGATTTTTTTCTAAAGAAGTTTACGGCGAGAAAGTTAAAACACGAGACATTTTTGGCAGGATTTTTTTTCGATTTATTTTTTAAATTTTATTTTCTGAAAAAATTTACCGCAAAAAAGTTGAAAAATTTTAACCAAAATTATTTCTAAACCGCGAGACATTTTCTATAAAAATTAATCGCTTAATGGTGAGAAATGCGCGATAGAAATAAAGCATCCTGTGCTATTTAATCGCTAAGTCTAGAAATTTTCTTTAAACATTTTTAAACAAGCAAAAAATGGTTCTTTAAATTTTCGCTAGAATTAATAGCAAATAAACGAGATATTTTCTTTAGAAATTTATCGCAATATAAAGCAAAGAAATTTCGTTACTTAAAGCCGAAAAATGTTTCATATTCAATTTAATTGCTTTAGAAATCCTGAAAAGGCAAAAGAATTTTCGCTGAAAAGCTTTAGTTTTAGAGAAACTAATTGCTATATTATTGTTGTTGTCGTTATCATATACGCCTGTGTCGTTTTTTGTAATAGATTCCCTGCAAATAAAATTGGACCACCTGATCCATTTTGATAAAATGGACTGGTCCGATGTAATGCAAGCATGGACCAGGTCATTGTAAAAAAGTGTTTGTAGTGAGACGACACGTCTTCGTTTTTTAACGACGTGCTTTCGTTTTTAGACGACTTCAAAACTAATCCTCTTGAGCATACCATGGAGTAGTTTTAAAACTACTCCTTAGTAGTCCAAAGGTGGGTTATATGGTCCTCCCCAAGGACATCGTAATGTTAAATAGAAATTTTTTTCCATACTTTTGGGTTACTTTTGGTGTAGTCCTGGTCCCTTGTGGGCCACTCTTTACACGCTTGTTTGGACTGGTCCTATTATTTGCAGGGTAAAAGTAACACAAAACCTGTGTTTTTTTTTTTTATTGTCGTTTACGACAACCACAATCAGAAGGGTGATTGTCTTTAGAAATTTATCTCTTTAGAGCGGGAAAATTAAAAATTCATCGCTTAATAGAAAAAAATATTTTACAAAAATGTATTCTAAAGGCCAATAAATTTTCAACGGATTTTCTTAAAAATGTTGTTCTAAATGGCGAGAAAACTGCTATTTAAATTTATCGCTAAAGGACATAAAGAAAATTTTCTATAACAATGTTTACCCAAAAAGCTCGTTCTAAGGTACTCTTTGAATCCCGCATTTCTCATTTAGCAATAATTTTGACGACACTATTTTGACATTTTGTTGTTTGCAACGTTTTTCGCATCAGCCTGCCATCTTTAACCACTTTAACCACCAACTGGCGCTGATGTTAAACTGAAAATCCTCCCACTCAAAACCATAAACAGAATATGAAATAAAAAAATATGTATAGAGAACACACATCTTGAGGAAAACTGAAGAGGCTAAAGAAAAAAGCGCCATATAAAATGGCAATAAAAACTGCAAAAAGTACAAAGAAAAAAATGAACGGAATAAAAATTTTCTAGTTTCGTTGGTGGTTGAGTTGGTGGCAGTTTGTTGATGTTGGCTCTGGACTGTCTGTGGTTGTTTATTTATTTAAAAAGCGACAACAAACTAAACAAAAAAAAATGAACAACAACTTAAGTGACACGCGACAAATTAGCTAAACATTATAAAAAAGGCGACACACACACACATTCACTTACATTCGTTTTATCTGTGAATGACAAATGAAAATTAATGGTAATAAATAGGCGAAGGTTTTGGCTAAAAAAAATTTTTGCGATTTTAAAGGGAGCCATGTAAAATTTAAAGATAATTGTTTTAATCGAAAACTGCTTGCCTTTTCAATGTCAAACTTCTAAAGCAATTTTTTTCGCCTTCAGCGTTACTTTTCTATTAAGAATTTATCGATTGTTTGCGATTAGTTTCTAGAAAACTTTTCTCTAATTTTAGTAATAAATGTCTGTAACAAGTTTCTCGATTTTATCGTAGTTTTTCTAAACAAACATTTCTTTCTCAGCTTTTATCGATAAATGTCTGCAGCGAAGTTTCCCCCTTTAGCATTATTTCTCTGTAGAAATGTTCTCGCCTTTCCGCGAAAAGTTTCTATGCAAAGTTTTTCACCTTTTTCTCGCTTTCAAACAAAAGGATTTTATAGAAAATTTCTCACTTGTCCCCTTCAGGTTTACTTTTCTGAAGAAGTTACTTTTCTGTAGAAGTTTACAGCGAACATTTTCTGCGCAGAAGTTTTTGCAGAAACCACCTTTAACCGATAAAAGTTTCTGTGGATTATTTCTCGCCTTTCAGCGATGAATTTCCGCAGAAAATTAATCGGATTTGAAGAGCAAAATGTCTAAAAAATAATTCAGGTTTAATAGCGATAAGTCTGTACAACAAAGTTCTCGCCTTTTTGGGAATATTTTTTCTTTTAGAGCAAATTGTCCATAGAAACTTGTTCGCCTTTTAGAGCGATATTTCTGAAGAAAATTGCTGATCTTTTAGCGATAAATTTCTTTAGATTTTCAACCTTATTATGGTTGTCGCTGTCATAAACAACTCTATTGTTTTTTTTTTACTAGAATAACGTAACACACAACCTGTGCTCTTTAATCTACTACAAATAGTAAAAAACGACTTAGCCGTTTAAGATCACGACAATGGTAATTAAGCTGAATATTTCGCCTTTTTGACGAAACAATTTTCAAATGATTTTTTCGCCTTTTGCCAAAATCTTTTCGCCTGATGGCAGTTTTAGTTATTTTGACGCTATAACTAAGAGTTTTGTCTCTTTTCTTCTATAATTTTGTTCAGTGTAGTTTCTATTTAACACAATTATCTTAAATTCGTTAACAATTTGTTAGCTTTAAATGACAAAAAGAGAAAATAAAATGTAACAGAGGAAAAATTTATTTAAATGAATGATAAATTAAATTAAAAATTTTTTTTTAAACTCTTTAGTATGAAATTAAATTTATGTCTTGAAAAATAAAAATAAAAATGAAACAAAAAAGACTCTGGAAAATGAATTAACTGAATTAAAAAGAACTGTATTGCTCTGTTGAGAAAACAAAACTAATGAATGGAAATTAAAAAAAATTGAGGGGGAAGTTTATTTTTGTGCGTAGTAGAGGCGACAAGTTGTCTGGTAAAGATTAAAAGACCATATGGAAAATAAAGCAAACTTAAGATGAACAATTTTCTATAGAAAATTATCGCTAAAGAGCAAGAAATTTTGTAGAGAAATTTATCGTTCTAAGGCGGGATATTTTTTTTTTATCGATATTTATCGCTTTAAGACAAAAAATGTTCCATAGAAATTTATAGCTTTAAGGCTTTAATTTTCTTAAGAAATTTATCGCTTTAAGGCGAGTAATTTTCTTTAGAAATTTATCGCTTTAAGGCGAGTTAATTTCCATAGAAATTTATCGCTTTAAGGCGAGTTATTCACCCCTATCGCGAATAAAAATTCCTTTTCCATTTTTCCTATGTTGATTCAATAGTAAAAATGGGAAAAGGGAAAAAACTCCCAAGGAATTTTTATTCACGATAGGGGTGATTTTTTATAGAAATTTATCGCTTTAAGCCGAGTTATTTTCTATAGAAACTTATCTCTTTAAGGCGAGTAATTTTCTATAGAAATTGATTGATTTAAGGCGAGTAATTTTCTATAGAAATTTATCGCTTTAAGGCGAGTTAATTTCCATAGAAATTTATCGCTTTAAGGCGAGTTATTTTTATAGAAATTTATCTCTTTAAGCCGAGTTAATTTTTATAGAAATTTATCGCCTTAAGCCGAGTTATTTTCTATAGAAACTTCTCTTTAAGGCGAGTAATTTTCTATAGAAATTGATTGATTTAAGGCGAGTAATTTTCTATAGAAATTTATCGCTTTAAGACGAGTTAATTTCCATAGAAATTTATCGCTTTAAGGCGAGTTATTTTTTATAGAAATTTATCTCTTTAAGCCGAGTTAATTTTTATAGAAATTTATCGCCTTAAGCCAAGTTATTTTCTATAGAAACGTATCTCTTTAAGGCGAGTTATTTTCTATAGAAACTTATCTCTTTAAGGCGAGTTATTTTCTTTAGAAATTTATCGCTTTAAGGCGAGTAATTATCTATAGGAATTTATCGCTTTAAGAGTCTAAACACAATGTTTGCGGTGCGGTGCGATTTATCGTTGCGGGAGAGAAAAATAAACATAATACAACGGAAGACGGCGACGGAAATAGTTGTCATTTTTTGTTAAAATTTTTATTAATTTTTTTGTGAATACATTTTTATCATGTTGTTTGTTTTCAATAATGTTGTGAACATAACCAATTATTCAAAAACTATGGCAACATCAGAAAGAGACCGAGTATCAAAAAATGAGAGACAAGGCGAATTAAATTCGCTTTGTTGAGAGAGAAAGAAAGTCCGCAATGAAAATAAAATAGATTTTAATTTTATGCCGTTCCGCACTGCGGTTTTTTACTTCAAAATCTTATGAAAAACCGCACCGCAATAAATTATCGTTACATTGTGTTCAGACTATAAGGCGAGTAATTTTTTATAGAAATTTATCGCTTTAAGGCGAGCTATTTTTTTAGAGAAATTTATCGTTTTAAGGCAGTGACGTCCAAAATTTAAATTGTGGTTGTATTGCTTTTAATTAGTATTAGTGAATAAAGAGACAAAAATTCTTAATAAAAATACAAAAAATATGTAAGCATCCGCCGCATGTGCACTCGTTGCTTGGTAATCGACGACTGAATTGTGTACTCTCGTGGACTAAATGAAAGAGCGTAAGAATGCGTGTGAAGAATGTGTGTGAATTTATTTCCACAATTGTGGTATGGGCTGGACACCAATGTTTTAAGGCTAGAAAGTTTTTATAACATGTTATCACTTAAACTCCTGAAAATTTTTATACAAATATATCGCTTTAAAAAATGTCATCGCTTTTTAAGGCTAGAAATTGTATTGCTTTAAGACGGAAAGGGAAATTTATCGTTTTAATGCTAGAAACTTTATATAGAAAATTATCACTTTAAGGCGAGCAATATTCTAGGGAAATTATCGCTTTAAGGTGGGTAATTATCTATGCTATTGCTTTAGGCGAGAAATTTTATATAGAACTCTATCGCTTTAAGGCGGAAAATTTCTAAAGAATGTTATTGCTTTATGTCGGATAGAAGTTATCGCTTAAAGGCAAAATATTTTCTATATGATTTTATTACACGAGAAATTGTACACAGAATTTATAGTCAAACATTTTCTATAGACATTTTTGTTGAAACTACTCGCTAAAATTTAAAAAAAAATGTTCTGTTGTAATTTTCTGCTAAATAACCAAATTTTTTTCTAACGACTCGCGAAACGATCGTACTTTTTTTTAATTAAAAATCAAGAAATTTTCTAGGGAAATTTATCGCTTGAAGACAAAAAACTTTCTAGCAACAAGTTTAAACTAACGAAAATTTTAATGCCCTCTTTATTTTTAAAGAAGTCTTAAACTTTTTGTCAACTTTATTATCCTTTCTCTTTTATATTCTTTCCTATCTTTATCATTTCATTTTATTGACAGATACTCTTTATCGCTATTGAGAAATAAACTATGTCAGGTTGATTAATTCAGCTTGAATGAAAAACTATCAATACAATTTCGAACTCAATTAAAATTTCACTCTCAAACGGAAATGTCGTTAAATCAAACCACTTCAATTTCGTTGCAATAAAGCAACAACAACAACAACAACAACAACAACAAAAAAAACACCAGCAGAAGAAATATCAATTAAGGAAAAAATATTTCAATATTTCAATACTTCAGAAAAATGCATCATCTCTTTGTAGCAACAACCAAATAAAAAAAGTGAGAAAAAAATATTCAGAAAAAAACCTCTGGCTGCTTTAAAAAAAAGGAATTAAAAGCAAATTGTCTATGACACTTTTGTTAAGAAGGAAAAATATGTTTTCTCAATAAAGTTTTTCATTAAGTTTTTCCTTTTTGCTTTTCGACTATAATGAAACTGGTGATGACTGTGGCTTGGCTGGCTTTAAAACACGGATATAATAGACGAAAAAAAAAGAAGACAGAGAGAGAGAAAAAAAAAAACACCTCAACCTATTGAACCAAACATTCTACAACAATGACAAAATCCTAGACAGGACAAAACAACACCAGACAGACAAGTTCCATAACAGTGATAAAGGCGTTTAAATGCTTTTTTCTTCTTCTTTCTTTCGGTTCCTACAAAAGTTGTTTCAGCCATTGATTCAACAAAATTAAACAGGCACAAATAAATTTGTTTGTCATTTGCAAAGATCCTGTCATGGCATACGCCCCATTTATGAGCCCTTTAGGTATTTTCGTACAGAAATAATAGAAAAAGTAGCGAAACATAAAAAAGGCTTTTCTCCATGATGAAGAGAGACATGAATTAAAAAAGAAAGCAAACAAAGGACTCGGAGAGCAAATCATTATAATAAAAGTTCAATTTTATGTTGGTAAAATATAACGAAAGAGGTACGTTTACGCTAGCAAAAGTTCATTAGCTGAGAAGAATTTTAAGGGCTTAAATTGCTAAAGAACTATTAAAGAATTAAAGTACACATAACTGAACTTAAAACGAATTCGACTGGAACTGAACTAGACTTAAGCTAAAACTTAATTTATCTAGCACTGCATTTGAACAAGATTTGCACTAAAAATAAACGAAAAGAATTAACCTAGAACTCAATTAGAACTAAATAAGAACAAAATAAAAACTTAACTTTAAAAGTAAACATAAATATAAATGATCTAGAACTAAAACAAAAATAAATAAGAAACGAAATAAAACAGAAATAAACTTGAACTAAACTAGAAATGAACTAGAATTGAACTAGAATTGACCTAGAACTGAACTAGAATTTAACTAAAACAGAATTGAACTTGAACTAAACTAGAAATGAACTAGAACTTAACTAGAATTGAACTAGAATTGAACTAGAATTGAACTAGAATTGAACTAGAATTGAACTAGAACTGAACTAGAATTTAACTAAAACAGAATTGAACTTGAACTAAACTAGAAATGAACTAGAACTTAACTAGAATTGAACTAGAATTGAACTAGAATTGAACTAGAACTGAACTAGAATTGAACTTGAACTTGAACTAAACTAGAAATGAACTAGAACTGAACTAGAATTGAACTTAAATTGAACTAGAATTGAACTTTAACTGAAATCTGATCTAGAACTCCAACTTAAGTAGAAATGAACTAGTATTGAATTACAACTGACCGTCAATAAGTTGCAAACAAGAGCTTTCTATGACTCGCATAAATCAGGCTGATTTTAACCGATGGCATGCGTAATGTCAGAGCGTTGGACTCCTATTAAAAAAAAACCCAATAAGAAAAGTGTAACTGGGTCAATTCTTACGATCTGGGTGGCCAGTTTATATAACCTCCCCGTGAGACCAAGCCTTCAAATCGCTCATGCAGAATATTCAAAATGTGCCTTGATCTATAAGGTACTTTGGGACGTCCTGTTGAAACCGCATGTCGTTGGTGTCCATATCAGTCAATTCAGGCCAAAAGAAGTTCGTAATCATCTTTCTAGGGCGGTCGCCCTTGATGGCCTGGCCAACGTAGTTCTCAAAGAAATATGGATTGATGACGCCGCCATCTTAAAATACATACCAACCAGTGACTTTGCGGGATACATGGGATGCTCTTGGATCCCAAGTGAATTGGAAACGTCCCAAATTCAACAATTTTGTTTCTTGGCGTAGCCATTTATCCTGAAATGGGCGTCATTGCTGATGATGATTTGTCGATGAAAATTAAGAGTCAGTTTACAGCTGTTTTAGAACCCATTCAGCGAACACACGTTGTTGTCTGGGGGTCGTTAAACTTCAGTTTCTGGGTCAGTTGAATTTTATGCGGGTACAGGCCCAAGTAACGTAACACCCAAAATTAAAAGAGATACAAAAAAAAATTAAAACTTATCTTTGTTCATTAGAAAAATAAGCGGGCATGAGCCTGGTACTTTTATGAAATTCGGTCCATTTAAGGAGTAACCTGTATTTTGGAACTAATTTGTCGTAAATTCTTTCTTTAAAACCAATAAACACAGAAATACAAATCATACCAAATTCGTAACTGATCTAAAAAATACAAATATGAATTTGGTACTTTTTTGAAATTCAAACGTTTAAGGGGTGAGAATCGTACATATTTTTGGTACTTTTTGACAAAACCTTTTTCTCCATTCATTGACTTATAGATATTTAATTATGGACTCCCACTACAATATTAAAATTTTTGATACTTTAATGTGGAGAAAAAAAAGTATCAAAAAGGGGGCAATACCGAAAATTCAATTTCTTTCTTTTACTTTTCAGTTCTACATGTGGTACCATTTGAATTTTCTATAATATTGAACTAAGAAACATAAAATTATAGGTGCAGGGTCCTGATTGAGTCAGAATCTATAAGATGAACAATTTTGGTACTTTTTTTGTTTTTTAACTGGTACTTTTTGAATTTAGGTTAGTATTGGACCGAGAAACATAAAATTAAACATGCAAGCTCATGTATGAATGAGAATCTGTACGAGGGATATTTTTGGTCTTTTTCGTTCTTTACCTGGTACTTTTTGAATTTAGGTTAGTATTGGACCGAGAAACATAAAATTAAGCATTTAAGGTTCTGGGTGAATGAAATCTGTAAGAGGGAAGTTTTTGGTACTTTTTCGTTCTATAACTGGTACTTTTTGAATTTTCGTTAATACTGCATATAGAAACATGAAATAAAACAAACAAGGTCCTGAGTGAAAAAGAATCTATAAGAGGGATTTTTTGGTACCTTTTTATTCTTCAACTGGTACTTTTTTAATTTTCGTAAATATTGGACCTAGAAACATTAAATTAAACATGCATGGTCCTGAGTGAATAAGAATCTGTAAGGGGGAACTTTTTGATACTTTTTCGTTCTTTAATTGGTACTTTTTGCATTATTATTAATACTGAAACTAGAAACATAAATGCCACATAAAGGGTCCAGAGTGATTGAGAAGCTATAGGAGGTACTTTTTTATGTTCCACTAAGGCAAATGCTCGAAACATGTTGATTTATTTATACTAATTGGTATGTTTTCTTTATATTTTCATAAATTATTAAAGTTTAATTTCGACCACTGGGCATGCACTAGCTTATGTAGATCTTCATTGCCTTTTTTCCTTAAATGGAAGTCAATAAAACTTGTTTGCTTTCTGAGTTACAGTTGGCATTTTTTTGATTTACAATTGACGCTTTCTGAACTACAATTGGAAAAGGTTTGAAAGTCAATTTAAACTAGATTTGAACCAGAATTTAGCTCTAACTTTGTTTGTTTTTTTTTATCAAATAATCAATTAGTTTTTTTTTTTAATAAAATTATAGCAATTAATATATCAAATATATCCTCATAAATGATGTTGTCAAGGATTGTTTTTTTTGTATGTAAATGAATTTCATTTAAACATTTAAAAACTATTTATCTTGATTTTCTTGAGTCTTTAACTTAATTTATGTTTTCAGATACACTTCTGTTAGTTTTGCTTTCATTTTCATAGCAATATCCTTTTTTTTTATTTATAATTATCCTTTTTTTGCTTCATACATTCTTGTAGTTGTAGTCAATTTGAAATACATTTATTTCGTATTTTCTTACAAGAGCTTGTACGTTATATAAAATGTTATTTCGTAAATATGTATTGTATGTATGTAGATATGTGATAGTATATTTAAATTAATTCTATGTCTTTCTATAAGTCTATGTAATCCCAGGATAAACATAAAATGTTTATAGATGTCGATAGATTTCAAAAGGACATTATTATTATTTCATATGAATACGAAATTAAACAGAAAAAGCACTTAAGAAGAAACAATAAAAAGGGATGGGGAGGGGGAGTGGGGGGAGGGGTGTCATAAAATAACAATACGTTTTGTTTCAAGGACCTGCCATAAGGATAACTTCTTTTTTTAGTATCCTCTAGTTTAAGCTATCAAATAATGGCACATTTTCCTAAATTTAATCATTATAAAATTCTGTTATTTGTAATGTATAAACCGGATTTGAAAGAGTTTATTAAAGGGGGGAAAAAAATCTCGGCAAAAGGATGCTGCAAAATGATATTTTGTTTGGTATTTATGAAAATGTTGATGCTAAAATACACATAAAAGACAGAAAGAAGGAACAGGACCAGAGAATATCAATAATTGTTTATATTTCACTTACACACAACACATACTAGAATTAGAATTACATACTGGCAGTAGTACCTTAATTCATGCATATGAAACCTTGCACAATGGGACGTTTTGGCAAAAGCCTTATGAAAAACCACAAAGTCTTACATTAACAAACAAGTATTATATTACTTATTGTTCTAAGTTAAAACAAAAGGCTGCAACGAAATCATTTCTTCCGAATCTGTCCAGTACCATCAGTTTTATTACAGACCATATTTTTCCTGATTTTCTTATATCAGATACAACATTAATAGAAAAGGCGTCATAGTAATGATGTATTTTGACATCAATACAATGACAAGTGTTTTTGCTTTTGTCCCATGACACTTTTCATCACTGTGATGTCAGTTTTAACATTACATAGCCAAGATGCCATCAGGTGAAATTGTGTCATCAATGGGATGACACATCGGTATCAGAGAAATGATGAAGCGAAGTCTGTTTTATAAAAAATGTCATCAATGCGTTGACTCAATAACATCGGAGAAAGGACTTATTAGGCTTAATTAAATGACAAACTTTCATTAAATTGAGCCATTGACATTGACTTAAGTCAAAGTAAGAGAATATTATTATTTGCTAACCTGTAACACATGTTTGTTTCACTTTTATTGTATTCCGCCCTTTGTTTACAGAAGAACTCTCAATTTGAAGACAACAGCAGAATGCCCGATACGGTTTTCGTAATCATTCTACTTTAAAAATTTGATGTATTTAATATAATAATTTAAACAAATAGAATATGGGAATTTTTGCTTCTTATTTTTCTGTTTAAACGTGAAAATAATGTTAATAATGCACAAAATGTTGCATCGAATTGATGCCACTGTAGTCATAGCATAGATGACGCATAAACTATGACAAAATTTTATGATGACGTTTGTCATTGGATTGATGCCATTTGTAATAATTACATTGTTGTCACAATTCTGGGGTCTAATCACCGCATACGATATCGAGTAAAATTGATCGAAATTATTTATTTTGGTATCATGAAACTCGATATTGAATGAAATGTATTGAATTTGAAATGATAGCATTAGATATCGAGTAACTCGACATTACATTTATAGTTTTCATTCGATACGTCAGTGTCAATCGTATGCAAAACAATTCGATAGTTTAATTGATACGATAGTATCGAATGCGGTGATTACACCCCTGATGTTAGGACATCATCAAGAAGATGCATTTTTCTATGAGCAGATACCGAGTTGCTGAGAATGGCGTTAGATGGATAAATTCGAGTCCTGTGTCACACTCTAAGTGTGACAGCAAGTTTTACAGTTGTCAATATGGGAATATCTATAAGTGTGAAAAATCTTCTGTAAAAAGAAAGTAGCTCGGAAATTTCTAAATATGGGTCGTCTAGAAGAAAGGGTGACCTCAATTTCCCCTCGACCTAATCAATAATCTTTCGGGCATTCTCTAGAAATCGAAGTCACGTGAAATTGATATCGAAGAAATTTTGACAACTCTCCCGTGTTCAAAGTTCATAAAAATATTTCCTTTTTTATAACTCTTATTTTAGGGACCACTTTCCTCTACCTAAACAACTTTTGAAGTCAGGAAGTTACGTTCCTTTTACAAAAAATCAATTGAAAATCTTCATCTATTTCAATTTCACATGATTTCAATTTTCAGAAAATGGCCTTTTTTATTAAGTTTAACCTTTACATTGAGAGAAACTAAAGATTTGCTTTTTTTAAATCCGTCCCATTGTGCAGCTCAGCATACTGGAAGAACCCTGCAGGAAATGTCACTAGTGAATCTGTACTGATTCACTATTGACACAGTCACCAGTACTAGTGACTTATTATACCCCAGGCAATGTTATTTACAAAAGACATTTGACATGTGCGTGTCATTGGAAATCTACTACTGACATTGGTACTGCTGACTAGGTCCTGACTAGGTAGTTCCTTTGGGAACATATGTAGACATTGGAACCAGAGCATCGTTAGTACATTTTAGTAAAAGTAGTCTACACTTTTTGTAAGAATACGAAATCATAACAATCTGTTTTTATTATTTGTTCAACTTTTATAGGAATTGTACTTCTCAGTTGTTTTTGATAAAATCTTTTTCGTATTAAAGCCAAATATAGCGGCAAATGTAATGTAGTGTAGACACTTCGTTGACAATGTCACCAATATAGTCGACAAAACTGATGACTTGGAGACACTTGCACTTGCAGGTTTCCTTCAGGGAAATTACACCAGACATTCACACATACAAACATTTACGACCACAGATACGAACATTTCCCATTTTTATTTTTATTTTTTTTATTGTTATTTTCCACAAAAAATTCATATGAAAATTTATTTTCATTCTTTTTTTCTCTCTCTCTCATAAATGGTTTTATATGAAAATTTACATAAGTATGTTTGTGTGCATAACTATGGTTGTGTGTTTGTGCGTGCAAATGTTTTGTAGTTTTTAGCAGTAGTTTGATAAAATTTAATATAAAAAATGTAAAACTGAATATCTAAACAGGACTTTATCCTATTTTTTTTTTTTCATTTAAATATGGCCAGCCAAAAGAGGAGTAGTGGATTTTTGGTTAGAAACTAAATTGTATATGATTGTTTATGTGGGGGCGGTCGAGCAAAGAGGAGTGGATGGGTCAACAAAACATTATTTTCTATTACCCAACCAGACAACACCAATTACACTAGAAAGAACGAGATAAGGGAAAAACGAACCCAATAGGAAATGTATATAAAATTTATCTTTAGTATTTTCCCTAGAATCTGAAAAATGTTTCAATTTCTTCAGTTTTATGTCTGTCGTCCATTTAAATAAATTCTCAACAACATTGTTTTCCCTAAAGAAATTTTACAATTGTTAAAATGTTTTGTTGGTGTCCTAATAAAATCAATCTGTATTATATCCTTTTCATTTGTTCCTTTTATCCTTTTTATTTGTGGTTTCCACAAGTATTTAGAGATTCTTTTTATTTTTATTTTAAATTTCTAACATTATCGTCGGTCCATGTGTTTTTGCATTTAAAAATCTAATTGTCATTTGTAATAATCTGATAAAAAGGAAAAAAGTGTTGGACAAACTTTGATTGTTTTTATTTCATCAATTTGGGAATTGTTGTTTTGTTTTTTCTTTTATCTTAAAATGTAGATTTGATAAAATAGAAAATAAAATTTGTTTAAAATAAATAAAAAGAAAGAAAAAAAAAAAAAAAAAAAATTAAAAATATAAAAAAAAACAAACATTTACTGCACAAATGTTTAACAATTATTGTCAATTTAGCACAAAGAAACCACAAAAGGATTTGAAAGAAATAAAATTGTTTCAGATAAAAAGAAAATTTTGTTCGAAAAAAACAATTAAATTTGTTTTAAAATTAAATGGAAGTTTTTTTTTAATAAAATTTTAAAGATGAAATTAGTTTTTTATTTTTAAATTTTTAATATATTTTTTTATACCCTTCACCACAGGTGGTGAATACGGTATATATAAGTTTGTCATTCCGTTTGTTATTTCTATAATATTGATGTTATACCCTATAAAGTATATATATTCTGGGTCCTTATGAGGAGCGAAGTTGATTTAACGATGTCCGTCTGTCCGTTGAAATGGGGTTTCCGAAGACCCCATATATGATGGGGGGGCCAGGTTATTATACATTTATGTCACATATGGTGCGGAATTGTTTGCTATTGAAATTCAGCAAATTCGGTCTTCAAATGGCTGAGATATGAGTAAAAAATAGGGTGATCGATCGAATAGTATTCGACCGTTTATTTTAGTTTTGCCCAAGTCGAATAGTTTAATATGTATGTCTATTTTTCGAATATCGAATAAGCCGGTTATTTTGGTAAAATAAACCGGTTAGTTTTGTAATGTGTAATTTGTTTACATTTTCCTTACTTTTGTTATAAATTTACGCATTTACGCTTGCTGTGCCAGTTTGGGAACCAGTGATGCCAACTTAGTGCTTTTGGCACTATTTATGGTGCTTTTTGATGCCTCAAAATGCCAAAATTTTATCCATTGTGCCAAACTAAGAAAAAGCACTAACTTGGTGCTTTTTCAATTTTTCGTTAGAGCCTTTGGTGCTTTTTACAATTTTTATTGTTTTGTCTACCATTTTTCAAAACTTTTGTTATAGATTTAGATGATTTGCTATTTGGAGTACAATTTTGAGAAGGCCTGTAAAGATTTTAAGATTCCAAATGATAAAAAAGTGATAAAAGAAACTTGCGTTCGTTTTTTCAAAAGCTTTATTTACGAGGTTAGATCTATGCTTCCTAGCAATTTGGAAATTTTACGAAACGTTGCACTTTTTAACGTGGACAAAATTTTTAGTAATCGTAATAAAACGATGTTTTTCGGTAAACTTTTTTTTAAAATGTAGACACTGTTTCAAAAATAGAATATGGCTTGGAAAAATTTAGGAACTGTTAGAAAACATGCAGTCGGAAACCGTACAAAAAAATTTTGTTTAAATTTGGAGGTAATTATATTCGGCACAGTCGAATGCAACTTGTTTTGTGTTTAATTGAATTGGAAAAATATCTTAGGCCCAGAACAGACGGTAAAACGCAACTGCAACGAAACCCTTGAGAAATTATTGTTCTGAAACCAGTTTCAATCGTTTTCCACACACCCTGTAACCTAAATTGTACCAGAATGTAATGAAATTATCACAATCATTTAAATTTTCTTTGAGAACAGATGAAACGCAAACACGAGTTTCCTGCACGCCGGTTTCAATGCAACTGATTTCCAATGCATTTCAAACCGGTCTCAAAATGGTCGCGTCGTGTTTGGTTCCTCAAAGGAGTCTATAGCATAAACGCAAATGAAACTCGAAAATAACTAGAAGTTGCAGTTTCGTTTCATTGTCTGTTCTGGGCCTTAGTGCTCTTTTACGCTTTTTTTTTGGTTGAAATAGTGCTTATTAGTGCTTTTTTAAATTTTAAAGTGCTTTTTGCTCTCAAAAAGTTGGCATCACTGTTGGGAACACTTCATTATTCGCGGCTTATGACAAAGTTTTTGACATTATTCAATATATCGAGCCCTAACCGCGAAAATAATATAAGCGACATCATTTTCGATATTCGTTTTTTTTTAATAAATGTCTTTATTGGTAACACTTGCATCATCTCCCAAAATTTCATGGTCACATAAGGTACCGTTACGTTTTTATAGCAAGAACAATTTTATTGTAAGCGACAAATTCCATACAAAATTTATATGAAATAAAATAGAAAAAACTCTCTCCTATAAAATTTAATTTTTGGTGCTTAAGTTATTTTGGCGGTTAAGGCTCGATATGTTTGCATAATCGATAAATTAAAAGTTCAGACATTTTTATAACATCAAAACAAAATTTTTTTTTTTTTTTTTTTTTAAGTGACCACTGTGCCAATTTTGGGACACCTCCTTAATTTCCAAAAAAAATATGCTGCTAATACAGAATGAAAAACTCTTACAGCCATACCTAAATAAGAGCGTAAAACGTATTCAAGCTGTCAAAAATTCTCATTCCAATACAATTTGTATGAAGCATCCCTAAATAGCGCGGCGTCAACGCTTTACAATGGGAAAATCCGGTTTTGACAGCGCGTTTAATAGTGAAGTTGGCCGCTTTGTTAATAAATAATGTCAATTTAGCTATATTTTCGTCAATCTATCGATTTTTTCTCTTATTTTTATTTCTATTATGTGCGTTTTATTTATCAAGAAAGTTAACACTAATGTTTGGGGCACAACGTTGATGCTCTTGTTTGGGTATGGCATATCATCGTAAGCGGATGAAAACGTTCCATCTTCCTTATTGTGTTTTTTTCCGTCTTTTCCTTAGAAAGTTGCGCTTTAAAAATTTTTTGTTTTGTTTACGCAATTTGTGTTGAAAGTAGCGGCCTGTTTTTACACATTGCCACTTCACCACCAAAAAAACGTTTTTCTTTCTCTTATACGTCACTTTTTTCATCTCTGTATGCTTTGTGGTATGGCTGTTAAGTAGTTCTAGCATAACTTCATGCTAAAAACTACAACATACCGGCGAACTCAACGATGTGGAAAAATTCTTAAGTTTTATTTATTTTAAAACAACAAGAACTTAAAGAAAAATTTAAGGAATCAAACAATCTCATGGAAGACTTTACATTGTGATCGACGAACTGACAGATATTTCATACAAAAAGCATATTCATATTACTATTCGTTTTTATACTGCTGAAATAAAATAATTTAAAATATATAATCCTGTGCCCATGTTCCGTAACTCGAGAAAGTTTTCGATTGAAATGTGTGAAATGAAACATAAATGCCATAAATTGAAACAAACAGCTGTTTTTCTCAATTAACTGTGTCTGTAACTTTTTTTGGCGAGTACAAGCGTCACGTAAGGAAATTACTCGCCAATTAACAGAAAAAGTGTGTCTGTAACATTTTGGTGAGAAAAGTTCCCGCTTTGAACTGTCAAATAAACTCACGAATAAAAATGGGGCGAGAAAAAATTTCAACACTAAAAAACAATTAAAAATCCAAAGAATAATATTTTATTCTTGGCACATTTTTCATTGTTTTATTATTTTGCTTTTAAGTGCTGGTTCACACAGGTCAAGTTTACTTGAACAGTTTTATTTAAATTTTCTTTTGAACTTGCGTTCACGTTCATGCACAAAATTAATTTTTGTTTTCTTTTCCTTCAACTTTGTAGCTTTTTATTATATTACGGATGAAAAAAGAAAAGAAAAATACAAAACTGACTGGTACGGTCAAGTATGTACCCCTTTCCATTCTCTTTACCCCTCTCTCCTAAAAGCTCAAGACTTGAAGAGTCAAACTTGACCTGTGTGAACCAGCACTAACATTTTCAAAAAATATACGAATGTCTTCAAAGCTCGTTTGCAAACAACAAACATTAAAGTCGCTCTTTACACAATTTGGCATAGCCGACAGTTGTGTTTTCGCCGCCATCGTTGAAAAATTTTCAATTTAAGTAAATTTTGTTCGCCGTCAACGATATGTGTTACTGGCGTTCTGAACGCCTGCAATGTCACATCAGCTTCGAGTGCAATATTATGACATAACGTAACGACGTAATCTCTTTTGATAGTTTTCGACATGAGTTACAGACACACATTTTTCTCACTTTTCGAGAAACGATGGGATATTTTGTTTCACATCTTTTCGATGCAAGAAGTTCTCACTAAAGTTACAGAACATGGGTACTGGATAAGAGGTTTTGTTTGCAACTTTTCAAAAATATGTTTGAAGTCTACTGATTCATATAGACATGCTTAACCATCATCAATTAAAACTCATTTAAAATAAATTTGGGGGAATATCTAAAATAATAAATTTATTATATTCCTATAATTTCTTAAAACCAAAGTGTTTCAAAACTTCTACAGCTATGTTCAATGAACATTGTTCATCCCTATTAAATATTTGATGTCTTACACGTCACTACTAGTTTTCTTAAAGAATTGTTTGCTTTTGCAAAACGTTAGGCTAGTGCAAACATTGTTTAACAGTTTCTAAATTAAATTATACAATTATCATCTTGAAAATAAACGTCTGAACAAACCTTAAGTCATATCCATGTACAGTGAACTCGCGATAACGTGAACTAATTTTTAACATGGCGTTTCACGTTTTCGAGATTTTTCACGTTATCGAATGCCAAAAATTTAAAAAAATAATACCCCTATTTAAAAATAAATAGATAAACAAGTACATATGTATTTTAAACGAATATTTTATTAATTTTTAATAAAAAAATGTTACATTAAAAAAATATATTTCTTATGAATATCATAAAAAAATACACATAAAAGAAACAAAAACGAAAAGACATATTTTTTTGTTTAAAGAATGTTTATAAGGGGGAAAAATACACAGGAAAAAAAGGTCATCTTTTTTTATAAGTTTTTTGTTTGATCATCTTTAACAAAGCTTTTTCTTTAAGTTTTCTTAACACACTGATTTCAATTTGGTCGGCCATCTAATTTTTAGTCAATATTAAAGCCTTATAAGAGCTTCTATTTCCTATTTTTGCCTCTAAATGGAACAAACTGTTGATTTAGCAACACCATCTTTTCTAACCAAGCCACTGACACTATAAACCTTTTGCAATAATTCAAGAATATTTACTTTATCTTTCAAAGATAACACTTTCGAGGTTTTTAATGACATTTTTCACTTTCACGAATAACGAATATCGTAGCGATGTTAAAAAACAGCTAACATGGCAGCGTATTACATACATGGATGCAATTAAGAAAAAAGAACGCTATAACATCAACCAATAAGTGAACTCAATTCGGGGATTTCCCAATTCAAAAAACATTTTTAAAAGTAAACACGTTCACGTTTTAGAGCTTCCAGATTTTGTTCATGTTTTAGAATAGCCTGTGTAAAAATAAATTGGTTCACGTTTCTGAGACGTTCACCCTTTTGAGTGTTCACGTTTTCGCGAGTTCACTGTATTTTGTTTGTTCCTTACCTTCTTGAATTGCTTTGTTTTCATTTTAATTAAGTTTTTATTACAAAATCTAATTTGATTTTTGTATTTTTATGTATTCGAATTAAAACCAGTTAACCGGTTATTTTTAAAATGCTTAACCGAAACCCGGTTTTTTTAAAATAGCAACTATTCGGAATATTCGAAAACCGGTTATTGAAAAAAGTCGAATAATCGATCACCCTAGTAAAAAAACCACGACTTCCTCAAATTTTTTTCTTTACTTGGTGGCCACACGATCAAGTTTTGCCTTTCAATTTGCAATACACTCTCAGTTTTTTACTAACACTCACAATTTTTAAATTGACCAAGAGATGGCTTTCAATTTCACCTTTCCATTTATTTGGCAATATTACTCTCAATTTAACAGCTGAGTACAAGTTTGTCTTCATAAATTGTGTTGTTGTTGATATCTTGGAAGTAAATTGCTTACAAATTGAGTGCAGCCTACGTCAGTGCCGGTTCACTCACATCAAGTTTGACTCATCAAGTCTTTAGCATTTAAAGGGAAAAGAGAATGCCATTTTTTTCCCCTCTCTCCTAAAAACTCAAGACTTGACGAGTCAAACTTGACGTGTGTGAACCGGCACTCACAGCTTTCAATTTATTTACATTTTGACAAGCAGTATATGTAAAAGACTATCAAGAACAACTTGATCGTGTGGCCGCAGGGTTAAAGGTCCAATTAGACGTGACATTACCATACCAACACTGTATTACCAAAACGAAATAAACATACCATACAACCAGTGCTGCCACAACCAATAAAATTTTTACAACCATAATTTTGGACAAAGTTACCAAATGTAAAAAATATAACCAAATTTAAAATGCCTTCTATTAATTGAGAAAATCATTTAAATTTATTTTAAATTGCATTGTAATACAAATAAGTAAAATAATAATTATAAATCAAGAAAACAAACCCTAAATTTAGAACATTGAATTACACAAAACGACTTTTGTGTAATTTTTCAGTAATTTTCTAATATTGATTCCGCATGATTTTATGCACTTTCTACTTTAAGTACTACTTCTTTACTACTCTTAAAATCATGAAAAACTCCATTGATTAAAACTTCATTTGTTTTCGATTTCAGAACATGGCGTTTCTCAAAATAAAATCACAAATGGTAATATTTTCTTAGCAAAAATCTTAAAAAATTTTTTGGTTGCTGTTTAGAAAGGGATTTTTTGTTTTCGATAAATTATAAAAAACTTCCGCTCATTGGAAACAAATATTGAAAAAATTGTACAATACAAATTTTTCGAGCTCGTAAATAATTGTATTAAGAAAAACATATTCGTGCGTATTATTATTTTAGAAAAAAGTAACCAAAATGAAAAAAATATTCACATCTCCACATTGAAAAAATATGTATGTAACCAATTTTGGTTAGAAATAACCAAAAACGGCAGCTCTGCATACAACCCAATTCAATTTTGGTTTCTACGGTCATACAGTGCCTATGGTAATACAGTGTTGGTAATGTGTTTTTTTTTTTGTTGTTTTTTTATAGCACTCTTCTTGTTTTAAATGGAAATCTTTTTAAACAGAAATTTATTCTTCTGGAAGAACTTTATTAAAAACAAGCATTTAACCCGCTACTTCGTTAGCGCCTCCTTTTTCCTCGTGGACATATCTGTATGCCAAATTTTTTTCTTTTAGGTTTTAATTTGTTTAAATTCCGGAAATTCAAAAAGTACCTACCAGATAAAGTACAACAAAGTACCAAAAAATTCCCTCTGATAGATTTATATTCACTCAGGACATTGCATCTTGAATTTTATGTTTCTAGGTCCAAGATGAACGATAATCAAAAAAATACCGGTTGTAGAATCATAAAGCTGATGAAAGATATTAAATTTCCCATAATTCCCATTTTGGTACCATTCCCCTCCCCATTAAAGTAACAAAAATTGCAGTATTGTAGAGGGGACCAAACAAAAACTGGCCACAATTTTTTAAGTTCAACTTTATTTATTTTATTGATTAAAAAAACATAAAATCGAAAAAAATGGAAAGAAAAAAATTTTTTTTTTTAAATGAGTTTTGGGGTGTACTCAACTGAGTACACTGACTTTTTCAATGCATAGTGTTTTAAGCACTTCTTGTTCTGCCAACGAGCTCTTATTTGGCAAAAAATGGACCGCAGATTGTTTTGTAGTTTAGTACGATAGTGTCCGGCCCCATCTTGAGATTATTCTGCAAACATTGGCCCTGACGTTACTCTAAATTTCTACGATCAACATAAAGATTGTATCTAACACACACGATAATTTCGTGCAGTACAGTTCAACTACTCCAACAAATTTCTAACAACAAATGAAACATATGGATCAGAAGATTCCACATGCGATCTTTTGGGGTACAAATCTAACTGGCAGCAATAGCCACTACCCAGTTTTTGAAGCCAAATCGAACTGGATTTCCTCGAATGAATTGCTGGGTGGGATGGTGTTCAAAGGAATATTTTGGCCACCATCCCGCTTAGCATTTCATTCAAAGAAAGCCAGGTCGATTCGACTTCAAGAACTGCAGGCTATAAGTTCAAAGACAATGAAATCAAAGATTTTTAAAGTATTTCTTCACGTACACTATTTAATCTTTCCCAAACTTCAGAGTTCCGGCAGAGGGGTTGAGCTCTGTGATGGAAAGCATTTGCGCCAAATGGGATTTATTTGCTTTGCGAAGTCTTGCCGAGTTTTCTTGGTGCCAACGGATCATAATCACTATCGTCACTGACGTCGTTGTCAATGATTTCAAGATTTACGAAAACTTCAATAGTACCAGGTTTGTCTTTTGGTAGACTTTAAATAGTTATATGTTCCTAAACGCCTCCTTCTTCATCACATGATATGCTATCAACAGCTTTTTGAAGGCTTTTGATTATATTATTAACAAATTACAAAGGCAATGTTAGACTTGAACTGAACTAAAACAAGGCTAGAAAGATTTCAGCTAGGAACTAATGAAAACTAAACTATAAGTGAAGTAGAGGTAAAAGTTCGAATCTTATAGACCCTTCGCCATAGATCGATAGGAACAGAAAGTTATATAAAAACCGTTCTTTAGATATACAGCCCAATTATGAATAAAAATTCCCCGGGAGTTTTTTTCCTTTTCCCATTTTTACAATTGAATTAACATAGGAAAAATGGGAGAAGGGAGAAAACTTCCGGGGAATTGTTATTCATAATAGGGCTGATGAATTAATCTTTGACGTGCCACGCCCACTTCCCTACTCCCGCCCTCATTTCGTCGGATGTTTTCTTTTGATAACCAAAATGTTTGTATCTTAGTCTGAGTTCATACGGCTCATGTCTTATTGACAAGATTCTTCCTTTTTTTTCTTTGAACATGAATTGGCGTTCAAATGATTCATGTCATGTTGACGACATGTGCTTTTTTGGTATTGAAAACAATAACAAAATTTAACAACGAATGAAAAAGCAAAACGTTAAGACAGTACATGCATCTGTGTACTCTTTTCCGCTCGTCCCTCTCGCATATAAAGTAGCAATCATGTCAACAAGGCAAGAGCCGTATGAACACAGACTTAAGCGCAAACTATTTTAAACTATATTAAAAGCTGATTATTTTACGATATTGTTATAGAGAAATACTTATGTTTACTAATTTTATGAATTTACCCATACATTTTTTCACTTAGATGAACAATCAGACTGCAAAGTTGCGCAAACGTAATTTCTTATATGTTTTCTTTCTTAAAAGAGGTGATATTTGATAAAAATTATTCCAAAAAAAAAATTTTCTTACATGGTCTGTTGTAATCTAAGGAAGAGTTCAAAGAGAAAAGCTCTCTTTTTGTCACGTCACGTCACCTAGCAATTATTCTTGTATTTTAGAACCACTTCGTTAAAATTTTTCCTCTCTTTCACTAAATGAAAACCTAGTTGCGCTCTACACCCAAATGCAAAAAAGTAAATAATATTTTCATTATTCTTTGAGAAACAATTAAAAATGGTTGGTGACGTTACGTGACAAAAAGTAGACATTTCTGTGGAAATACCAATATGTTATTCGGACTAACGGTAAATTTTTATTTTATTTTGATCATTTTTCAGTTAAATTTTTACGGAAAAAATTTCACGTTCGAAATGTCACGTATCGACCCAGATTTTGGCTTAAAAAAAAAAGAAAATACAGAAGATTTTGGAGTCAAAAAATGTGACATTTTATTTAAAAAAAAAAAAAAAATGCAATTTGGTCTGTCTGTTTCTTAAAAATTTTGCACTCGAAAAGGGTGAAAACAAGCCACCCTTTTCGGGAGCAAAGTTTTTAAAAAACACCAAATTGCATTTTTTTTTTAAATAAAATGTCACATTTTTTTTGTAGAAAAGAAAACACCATAAGACATTTTAATGTTACATTGCTACGTAAAATTCTGAAAGTAGTTTGACTAAAAAATTGTGCAAGGTTTCGCTGAATTACGCCTTTTTATACAGGGCCACAAAAACTACTTCGGTTTTTTTCACGTTCGAACCGCTACTTCTTTTGGTGTTATCTTTTACCTAGAATCGCTTTCTCCATAAACTTTAGCATAGATAACAGTGCTTTCTTAGTGCTATAATTTAAGGGTTAAGAGAACGTAAAAATATTTATTGTTTAAAATGTTATTGCATTTTTGATGCGTACGACTGTCACGTTCAACACTTTGGAATTAACCATATATACAACAAAAAAAAATTTTTAATTTCTAAATGTCTTTTTGTTGCATGCGTTTAGTCCTTTTTCTAAATTAAAAATTTATATGTAGATTTCTTTTTTTTTGCTTATCCCTTAAGTGTATTATTTTTTTTCTCAAAGACTTAAAAAAAATTATTTATAATTAAAAAAAAAAAAAAAAAATCCTGATGATCTATGAAAAAAAAACTATCAACAAAAACACATACACTCTACAAAATCTATTTAAATAAATTGCAAAATTCATAAAAAACTTCCGCCACTTAACTCCAATTAAGAACAACATAAAATTTAATTTTGGAAAAAACAGCTTTTGGAAAATCTTTAAACATGAGTAACAAAATAAATAAAAAAACTAAAACACCTGAAAATTTTTTTTAACAAATAACAAAATAAACCAGATTTTATAATTACAAGCATTAAAACAACCATAATTACATCAACTATTGTAAATACTACTACTGCTACTACTAAACTTTCAATTACTACAGCTAACTACCTGAAATATAAACTACTTTTACTGCAACAAAAACCACAACAACAACAACAAATTGCACTAATTTATAACAAAAATAACTGCCATAAATCTAAAAAACCCAGATTAAAATAAACAAAAATATAAAACACTCTACATTTAACATTTAACTAAAATAATACAACTCTGTGTACAGCCCTGTGTGCTCTACTGTAAAATACAACTCTGTACTACAACTTGAAATACTTCTGCTACTAAATTAAACAACCATAAAGCCACTACAACTACTACTATTTTTGAAACGATTTTAGCCTAAAAAAAAAAACAAAATTATTAAACTAGATTTAAAAAATATACAAATTACGAATAATAAAATTGATTGAGTTAATTATATTAAAATATTTATATATAAAAAGACCCAACAGCTACAACAACAACCACATCAACAACTACAACAACAAAATATGCAACTAATTCTTTATTAAGATATATAATTTTTTTTTTTTTTTGTAACTATATACTCTATATTTAAAAGAAAAAAAAAAAAAAAATTAAATTTAATACAATATTTTCCAAAACAAGTTTTAGAAATTTGAAAAAAAAAAAAAAAAAAAAAAAAAAAAAAAATACGAAACAACCACTTAAAATATCTAAACGTTTTTGCACCTTCAAAAATAAACAAACGTTTTTGCAATAAAAATATTTTTTTTTTTTTTGGTATTAAAATCTCTGATAAAATATTCAAAAAATTCAAAAACCTAGCAAAAAAAATATTGACCCAAAAACCCTACAAGAAAACACAAGCCAAGACTTTCTAAAAAAAAAAACCAACCAACAACTTTAAACTAAAAAAAAAAAACAAAAAAAAATTGTAATAAAAAAATATCAAATTATATCTTTCTCTCTCTCTCGCTTAAATGTCTGTATGCAGGGTAAAAGACGGTGTTACTACAAACACAACAGCAACTACAGCGACAAGCTCAACGACAACCAGCAAGGCAGCTTTTCAGGAAGATTTTACCACTTCAGCTACGAAGACAACAACGTTCTCAACGACAACAACCACCACTAGAGAACTATCGTAAACTAGTTTTGCCCACTTAAACTTAAAAATAACTAAAAAAAAAACTAAACTCTCGCCGGGTTCTATTCTTAGTTTTGCCCATCGTTTCAAGTTAACTAATGAAAAGTTTCTAAAAATAATGGCTTTTATGAATCTGCTTTTTGCTATTGCCCGTTTTCAACTACATTTGCTAACAAATTGCTACTAGAGTCTAATCCATATTTTTTCTTTGTAGTTAAAATACTTATTTTTCTCTCGGTGTTAAAGGTTATTTAAAAAATAAAATCTTAACTCTTACTATTGAACAGATCTTCTATTGTTATGTCTTTCTAAGTTTTAGAGTTTATAGATCCTTTAAAAAAGAAAAAAAAAAAAAAGTTTTTGAATTTTTTGTGTGTTAAAAAAAAAAGTGAAAATGTAACAACGACACGCGTTTTTAGCTTTAAAAATAATTGTCATAAGTTTATTTGTAAATTTTATACTTAAATTAACAACTATGAGTAAAAAGAGAACCTAACAGTACAGCTCTGTGGTTGCTTAAGGCAAACAAACAGAATGGCTATTAAAAAAAAGGTGGTGGGGTAAACACTATCGAGTTTTGTTCAAACTGTTGAATGTTTGATAGTGTGGCCGCTAATTTTCGACAGTCAGTCGTTAACTACAAATTATTTTGTGGTTGAATGTTAACCGATAAAAGGTTTCACTGTGAGCAGCGAGTACCACGCTTAAGATCAAAGGGGAGAAAATACGATAATGACTACGGCAACTGACGGTTACAAATCAATATAGAAAGCTTATACGCTTAAAAAACTATTGTCCTCAGTAAAGATATTTGTTTGTTGTTTTTTTTTTTTTCTTTCAAATATTTCAATGTAAAAATTTTAATACAAATGTTTAGTGACGCCTTTTTAAATTAAAATTTGCATTTCAAGCAAAATTTGCGATTGTGTTTGGTATAAAAAAATACTCAGTTTCACTTAAATTTCATTTTTACGGCCGTCGGCTATAATATTTTCGGCAGCGGCTTTAATTTGGCTTTAAGCCGCCCAGCACAGAATTAAATATCCAAACAGAACTGCGCCGACGCCACATTTTCCATACAACTAAGCCATACAAATTTGTCGTAGAAAGCCGTCGTGAAATATAAAATCTATTTTGGGAGTGTTTTTTCTTATGCTCTCACATGTAGGCAATTATTCTTAGAACAAAAGGAAATATAAACTGAATGAGAATTTAAATTTACTGCCGACGTTTGAAGACCTGGTTCAAGACTATTTCATCCCTGGTCAACTCCGGGCATTTTGATCTAATTTGTCTGGTTAGTTTCTCAACAATTTTTTTAATTCACCTGATTTTGACAAATAAATTAAACTTTGAATTTTAGAGCGAATTCGGTGGCCTCTTACATTGCTTTGGCCCAACCAGAATGTGAGCTGGCTTAAGTAACTGTGCGAATAGATGATGTATGTATCATACATTATCATACAAATTATACAAAACAAACAATTAGAACGTGAATTCAACACCATTCGGTTAAAAAATCTTACTTGGAAAATCGCTAAATGGGTTTGTTTTATTGGCAATTCAATTTTACTATTAAAAAAAAAAAAAAAAAAAAAACGGATCGCCGATTTTGTTAAGGTAGCACAGTTATTAGCCTGCAGTTCTTGACAACAGCCAATATAAAGTCTCTACATCTCAAACTATCGTTAAGTCTAGGTTCTCTGCTACAAACTACAGTTTGATTCATGCTTTCATTCATGATTGAGCAAGTAGTTTCAAAGTTATACGTTTTTTAAAAAGTTGGTGTTTAATCTTACCAAATTTGTGTCCGCCATTTTCTTCGCTTATACTATTTGCCAATGCAAACAATTAAATGATTCGTTTTTATTCTCTATCTCTCTTACTCACGTTCTCAATCGAATGTACTCCATTTTCTCTCGCTTATCTATAAAGAATGTAAACAAAGTATGTTTCTTTACCACATCAGCAACGTGTTGTTGTTGTTATTGGTTTAAAGGCTGTTTTACTTTGTGTTGTATTTTTTCAAAGAATCCTGTTATTTTCTACTTGTGAACAGAGCTGGGAGTTATTAATTTTTTTTGTTTAATGAAGAATAATTAAACCAAGTTAAATTTCTAAACTTATGACAAATATTAATGAAATAATAAAACAAAAATATAATTAATAGTAATTTAGATAAAATAAGCTAAAATTAAAGTTAATTTAATTAAATTTTTCTTTTATTTTTTTTTTAAATTAAATTAATTTTAATTTTCAAAATCCTGTTTTAATAAAATTATTATCTTTTTTTGTAGCCATTATTGTATGTGGTTGTTGATCGTGTTTGATTGTTGAATATAAAGCAAAATGTTACAGAGTTGGAAGTTAATTAAAAAAAAGGTTTTTATTAAAATAAAAATATTTACAAATTTTAAACTGGATCTGTTCAATAGTAAAAAAAAAATAAATTTAAAAAAAATATGGCTTAGTTTTTAGTAATTTTAACTGTTTAAAATTTTTTCAAAATAGATTAAAAAGGCAATTGTAGTGGAAAAAAGGGTTTCAAATTTTTACTGAAACAAAAAAAAAAAAAAAAAAAATCAAGCAATTTGGAGTTAAAGTGGTGGCTTCATAGATAATAAAATTATAAATCTAATAAAATAATGAGGAGAGTGTGTGTGTGTGTGGTAAAAATTTTAATGGTTTAATAAAGTGGATAGATCGTTGGGACTTAAATCTGTTTAAGGGTGAGTTTTTTTTTCATGTTTTTTATTTCATTTTTTTTTTTTTTTTATACATTTTTAATGTATAAATTATAATTTTCAATTATAATTAATTATGCTTGAATTTTTAATTTTCTTAAAATATTTATAAATAAATCATTATTAACAATTGTTTATACATATACATAAATGAACATGTTGTAAACTAGAAAAAGTGTTTTTGTTAAAAGAATTGCAACAGGTTTTTAGTTGTTAGAAAAATCTGTGTTAGCAAATCTAAAAAAAAAAATGTAGTTAAAATGTTTACAGTTTTTTTTTTCTATTAACAAATTAAGCTTTTTAAAACAATTTTAACCTAAAATGGCCTATAAACCTTGACTTGGTTATTGTTTTTTTTTAGCTCTGAACATTTAATTACAACTGCTGTTTGTTTTAGTTGCTTTTTAATGTCTATAATAAAATTTTATTTCTAAATTTTCTAATTAAATTCTTTAGTAATGATTTTATTTTGATTAAACTTATGCCTAAACAAAATCAATTGCAAAATATTAATGTTTTTATTGACAGCCATAATGATTTTTATTAATATAAAAAAATACTATAATTTTAAAACAATTTTTACAAGTTAAACTAAATTTTTTTTTTGTTAAACACAAACAGTTTTTGTCCATAAAAGGAATTTTGTTACAAAATATATTGTAAGATTGCAAATTTTGGTTAGAGATTGTAGTTTTTTTTTTCCCTAAATACAATATCACTCACTATACTTCTCAAAGCACTTAATTGCTTACGATTTTTGATATTCGTTTGAATGTTTTTAGTGACAGATTCGAGATTTTGACATTTAATGTAATTTTTTTTTTTTTTTGTTATTAAGCAAAAACAAACGATATGTTAAATGTTTTTTTTGACGGTTTAATAAGATTTCTTTGCAAAAAAAAAATCCTTTTCTAATTTATTCGAATTCCTTACTTAACTCGAAATATACTCCAAAATAGATATTTGTTCTATTTCTAATTTAGAAGGCTTGGACTATAGATAAGACAATTTACTAGATTATACACTGACAAAAAAGGCGTCATAACGCTGATGTATTTTGAGATTAGTACTTTGACAAGTGTCTTCGTTTTTTGACCCTATGGCACTTTTCATCATTGTGGTGGCAGCCTTAGCATCACATGACCAAATTGTAATCAGGCGATATTATGTCATCAATGGGATGACGCATCGGCATCACAGAAATGACGAATCGGTGTAAGTTTAGTAAAAAAGATGTCACCAGTGCGAGTAACATCGGAGAAAGGACTTATTAGGCTCAATTAAATGAAAAACTGTCATTAATTTCATTCATTGGGATTGACTTAAGTCAAACTGAGAGAATATTACTTTAAACTTACCCGTTAGACACGTTGTTTCACTTTTTCTGTATTCCCCCTTTGTTTACAGAAGAACTCTCAATTATACCCCCTTTGTTTACAGAAGAACTCTTAATTATAAATAATTTAAACAAATAGAATAAGGGAATTTTTGCTTCTTATTTTACTTTTTAAACATAAAAATAATATTAATAATACGCAAAATATGGCATCGAATTGATGCCTATAAAATATGACAAAACTTTATGATGACCTTCGTCATGTTACTGAGGTCACTTTTTGCCTCATTGTTGCCATTTGTAATAACATTGATTTCACAATTCTGATGTTACGGCAACATCTATATGAAGATGGAGTTTTCTCTGAGTGTGGTTACTTCGACCATATCATTGTCACTCGCAACCATATTATGGTTTAATTAGTTTTCCATGGGCAAAACACATCCGCATTATGGGTGTCCTTGATCATGTTTTACATAAAATATGCTTTCTTAACGTGTTCAGACTATGGATTAGACTTGGTTTTATGGTCGAATTTAGGCTAGACAAAAGTCTACTACAGGCTAGACTTTAGGCAGAATAAAAGGTTAGACTATAGATTTGACAAAATTATTTGTTGTTTTACACCATATCGTTTGCGCATAGTGCCAAATTTTCTATTGGTTTCAGTCACAGTTATGATTTAGGAGCAGTAGGTTGTTAACCCAAGGCTCTTGGTCTTTTGATGGGGCTGCCATTTTCGATATAGCTGAAAAGGCACAGCATTTCTTATCTTAGCCGCTCGCTACGAGACAGACGCTGGGTGAAGGTGGGTTTTTGAGGTGCATAGTTTGGGACGGCACCTACTCGCCTCGTCGGTGAAGCATAAAGCACTCACCCGCTGATTGTCCGGGACTGCTTATTTCAGCTAAAGCACTTATTCGCAGCTTACCTTTATATCTAAAGGCCGTTCGCTATCCGCAACCTGTGACCCGTCCGGTGGCCTTCAGCTCGGCCTTCGCGAAGATTACCTTCAGTATCTCCACTACCAAATTAGACAAAAGGCTTTATTAACGGCTTAACAGTAGACAATCACCCTTAATCAAAATGTTTCTTTTCTGCATACATTTTTTTTAGGGAAAAGGGAACAAATTTGGAGGGAAATTTTTATTTACGTTTAGGGCGAATATACTAGACTGTAGGCAACAGACTTTTAAAGAAATTAGGCTTAATGCTGGATTTTAGACTAGAAGATAACTTGGATAATAAGCAAGACTCCATATATACCAGGCGCTAGCATAGAGTTATTTAAAGAGGTAAATTTGGATTTAGATATTATTTACACAAATTTGGACTAGACTTTGAATAGTATTGTTCGCGTTTTCCAAACTCAATTGAAGACGCCAGGCATGTCATAGGCAAAGAAAAACTGCTCAGAATATAAAAGTAAGAATAAATTAGTCTTCCCGGCCCTGCGAAGTATTTTCGTATGAGACAGTTTTTTTCAGGGTGCAATAGAACGTGACAGGAGGGGTTTTTGTCGGCAAGAATCCGACAAAATCCGATACAGAATAAACTATAAGCTCTTTAAAAGAAATTTAGATGCCTATTGAAAAGAATGGCTAGCCTAGAGTATAGATTTAAATAAAGACTAGACAATTTTCTATAGAGTAAACACCAAACTGTGGGCAGAAGGCTGGAATATAAACCAAACTATGCACGCAGCGACAAAACATGTACCTACACAGCCGTACCTAAACAAGAGCGGAAGGCGAAACGTTTTCTTCCGCTTAGCTTTTACGCTGATATGTCATACCTAAACAAGAACGTCAACGTTGTGCCACAAACAGTAGTGTTAACTTTCTTGTTTAATAAAACCCACATAATAGAAATAAAAAGAAGAGAAAAAACCGCTAGATTGACAAAAAATAGCTAAATTGCCATTATTCATTAATAATAGCGGACAACTTCACTATTAAACACGCTGTCAAAATCGGATTTTCCAATTGTAAAGCGTTGACGCCGCGCTATTTAGGGATGTTTCATACAAATTGTATGCGCATGAGAATTTTTGACAGCTAGACAACGCTTTCCGCTCTTGTTTAGGTATGGCTGTAAGCCATCGGTAACGATCACACAAATCGTTCGTATTTGAACAAAAATGCATTTCTGATCTTATTATTGTTTGAAAATTTTCAAAAAACCATAAAAAAATTAATCATATAACAGGGTTGTATTTTTCTTAAAATACATACGACTTGTGTGATTGTGTTTAATACCCCTAAGTTGTGAAAACGGGCCTTAAGCTTGATTCACCCATGCGTTCCGAACAACATTTTTGTCCGGAAAAATTTTTTTTTTATTATTGAGTTTGACGTCTTACTTTTGAGAGAGAAATTATTTCGTTCAGCTAGTTTTTTTCTTGAATTGGTTTAATTTGAATCAGCTCCGCTTGTCGTTGTCGTATAAGGCTGACTATTTGTTCAGAAAGAAATGAACTGAGTTGCCATATTTTTTTTTTTAAATTTGTACATAAAAGTTGAAACGATTTTTTTTGCTGAGTAATTAATAACAAAAAAAATAATGTTCAATATTTTTTGTTGACCTGTGTCGATTATCTATGTTGTTGTTTTTTGTTTGGCTTAAGGTCATATAAAAATTATAAATAAAAAAATCGACATTGTTTTGTATTTTTAATTTTGTTTTTTATTTTTCCTCCGATATTTCGACCATACATCGATAGTCATCTTCGGTGGAAATCAAAATCAAATTAAAAACTAAAAAAAGTGGATAAGTCCTCACTGCATGTCAGTTGAAGAAAATATAACAAGCAGTGAGGACGTATCAACTTGAAAACAACAAAATTAAAACTAAAAAAATTTTTGGATTTTTATCAGCCCAATTATAAATATTCCCGGGGAAATGAGCTCCCGGGGAATTAGTTTTTCCCGGGAATAACATTCCCCTATTCTAAACAGACGGGGAGAATAGTATTATGGGAAAGGGAATTTCGAATTTTCGCTCTCAGATGTTTTGCTTTCAGCTGTGTTGTGTTAACTTAAAACTTGTAAAAATTTTGCAAAAAAAAGCGAATAAGTGAAAAATATGTTGTGTTGACTAAAAATAATAAAAATAAAATAGTTTTTAATAAAAAACAAAAGAAAATGTTTAGTGTAGCATTCGGATGGTAGCTGAAGAAGCAGAAAATCAGCAACATTTAAAAAACGAGCAAAGGGTTGCGTGAAAACGCAAACCCACTTGAGATGCCGCAAACGTTATAAGTGTATAAAGATATTCACCCTTATTGTGTTTGGCATATTTAAAATATGTACGCCTACGACTGTTTGGTAATAGATTAAAGAGAACGTGAACTTATTTCCTTTAATCTATTACCAAACAATCGTAGGCGTATTTTAAACACGCCAAACAAAATATGGCTGATTAATATACATAGGCGACGCAGGATATCCCCTGGATATCCGTGGCTTCTGAAACCTCACAAAACTCCAGAAGAGGGGTGACCGAAATGAAATTCATTTAAAATGCCGCAATGTTATTGAAATAACCAATGGTGTCCTCAAAAATAGATGGAGGTGCATTTTTGGTGCTAGAGAGCTGCTGGTGCCCCGCCCACTTTAACGCCCACTTTTTTCGATTTACCTAAAATTAGAAAACGGCTCCATCGATTTGACTAATTTTTCTTTCAAATGTTCGTATCTTTTTAACGGATTTTAAAAATCGAACGCAAACATTTTTCCTTATTTGGACAGGACAACGTCTGTCGGGTCAGCTAGTTGTAAATAAAACATAACGTTTTTGGAGAATTATCTTTATATTTTTTATTATTATAGAAGGCTCTATGACACCTATTTGTGAAACAAAATATCGGCAAAATGCTCGCCACCTCTTCGGTGGCATACTGAGATATAATTAAGGTCCAATATCGTTAATGTGACGAATAATCTCATCCTTTAGCTCTTGAATTGTTCTTGGCTTATTCACGTACACTTTTTCTTTTAACGCAGCCGTTGAATTTCTCGCGCAAAAGAGCCATTGCTATTCTGTTGGAACCGCATATCTTCCATGTCCATATTCTCAATTTATGGCTACAAGAATTCCGATATCAACTCGCTTTTCACGGTAACTGCTTGGCCGACCTCATTGTCGAAGAAGTACGGTCTGATGACGCCACCACCCCATATAAGAATTGGGCGAGCATGCACAGGTGTTTTCACATTTCCTAGAGACCCGGTTTGCTGAAATTTGCGCACAATTCTCATGATTGTGGACACATTTGGTCGATTATTCTGACGAATAAAACCATGAAATGCATTCTGATTTTAACGTCTATTTTCGTAAGAGGCTGAAAAATCTGAATGCGCTGCTTTATTGTGTACCTCACCATAATTAAATTTGTCAAAAACTGAAACAAAGAAATGTCAAATTAAGTTGGTCAAACAACTTGACATAAAGGTGTGACTCACAATTATAGGAAAGTAATATCGGATTATTTAAGAATTAGGGGTTTTACGATGTGTTTAAGTAATACATACAACGATATGGAAATATGATGAAAAGTTTTACGCATCAAAAAAAGATGAAGTCAAAGCGGATTTGAGAAAAAAATAAAGAAGAAAATGGAAGATTTTCCATAATTGAAGATAAATGGACAGATATATATATTTAAAATACGTAACTTTTTTGTAAAAATAATTTTTTTTATTCGTTATTCTCATCGATTAATCGAATAATTTTTAAGGTTTAATCGTTTGATCGAACGAACAAAAACAATTATTCCAATTATTCGAACAAAGTTGAAAGGCGAATAACTCTAATATTTAGGTACCTCAATTATAATTAGTAACGATTTGTATATTTAAAAAAAGGGAAGAAATCAATTAATTAAAAAGAAAACTTATAATCTACTAGCTTAACCCGGTGCGCTTCGCAACACTGCTTTAACCACTTTATCGATTGAGAGATATTTAATATATGCATCCTATGGAAGGTATTTCTCCCCTGCGCCTACCCGCTTAATTTTTATTTTTAAAAGTGTAGTATACCATAAGAGTGACTTCTACAAAGTCTGAACATTCTCACTTTAACAGTTTTTCGGATATCCGATATTAAGCATTGGCGTCCTATAGGGCGTAACGCTTCCCCGCTGCTATTTTATTTCAATTTTGGGGCTCAGAGGATCCTACTACCAAAAGTTCAACAAAATACTTGCAGCGACTCTTATTAATATTTCTATCTATGAGGGGAACTGCTCCTCCACTGTCTACCCCGCCCATTACTATATTGAAATTTAAAGTTTGCCATAATAGTGTTTTAACTACGTTTGAAGACTCGCCCTTTAATAGTTCTTCAGTTGAGCGATATTTAATATATGCATCCTATGAGAGGTATTTCCCCCCTGCGCCTTCCCCTATCTATTTTTATTTTCAATAGTGTAGTATACCATATGAGTGACTTTTACAAAGTTTGAACATTCTCACTATAACAGTTCTTAAGATATGCGATATTAAACATTGGCGTCCTATGGGGAAAACCACTTCCCCCGCTGCTACTTTATTTCAATTTCGGGGCTCAGAAGATCATACTACCAAAAGTTGAACAAAATGCGTACAATGGCTCTTATTAATATTTCTATCTATGAGGGGTACTGCTCCTCCCCTGTCTCTCCCGCCCATTTTTATATTGAAATTTATAGTTTACTATAATAGTAGCTTTAACCACGTTTGAAGGCTCTCCCTTTAATAGTTCTTCAGTTGAGCGATATTTAATGTATGCATCCTATGAGAGGTATTTCCCCCCTGCGCCTACCCGCTTTATTTTTATTTTCAAAAGTGTAGTATACCATAAGAGTGACTTCTAGAAAGTTTGAACATTCTCACTATTACAGTTCTTAAGATATGCGATGTTAAACATTGGTGTCCTATGGGGGATTCCAATACCCCCGCTGCTATTTTATTTCAATTTCGGGGCTCAGAAGATCCTACTACAAAAGTTCAGCAAAATGCGTCCAGCGGCTCTTAAGATATGCGATAATTAATATTGGCATTCTATGGGGGGTACCAATTCCCCTGCCCCTATCGAAAAAATAAGTAGCCTATTTTATTTTTAGGGCTGACGTGATGTTACTGTAAAAATTTCAGGAAAATCGGTTCAGTAGTTTCGGAGTCTATAAGCCAACAAACAAACAAACAAACACACATACAAACATTTTTCATTTTTATATATATAGAAGAAGAAGATAGAAGAAGATATATATAAAAAGAAGTGTACATTTTGATTGTCACTCCATAACTCGAGAACGGCTCGACCGATTGCCATAAAATTTTTAGGGAAGGTACAGGGAGGAGTGATGATGGTTAGTTGATTTTGAAATGCAAAATCGGGGCAGGGGAATTGGTACCCCCCATAGGATGCCAATATTTAATATCGCATATCTTAAGACCCGCTGCACGCATTTTGTTGAACTTTTGGTAGTAGGATCTTCTAAGCCCCAAAATTTAAATAAAACAGTAGCGGGGGAAGTGGTTCCCCCCATAGGACGCCAATGTTTAATATAGCATATCTTAAGAACTGTTACAGTGAGAATGTTCAAACTTTGTAGAAGTCACTCTTATGGTATACTACTCTATTGAGAATAAAAATAAAGCGGTAGGCGCAGGGGGGAAATACCTCCCATAGGATGCATATATTAAATATAGCTCAACTGAAGAACTATTTAAGGGACAGCCTTCAAACGTGGTTAAAGCTACTATTATGGTAAAATGAAAATTTCAATATAAAAATGGGCGGGGTTGACAGGGGAGGAGCAGTACCCCTCATAGATAGAAATATAATTAAGAGCCGCTGCATGCATTTTGTTGAACTTTTGATAGTAGGATCTTCAGAGCCCCAAAACTGAAATAAAATAGTAGCGGGGGAAGTGTTACCCCCAAAAGGACACCAATGTTTAATATCGCATATCTTAAGAACTGTTATAGTGAGAATGTTCAAACTTTGTAGAAGTCACTCTTATGGTATACTACAATTATTGAAAATAAAAATAAAGCGGGTAGGCGCAGGGGGGGAAATACCTCCCATAGGATGCATATATTAAATATCACTCAACTGAAGAACTATTAAAGGGAGAGTCTTCAAACGTGGTTAAAGCTACTATTATGGTTAACTTTAAATTTCAATATAAAAATGGGCGGGGTTGACAGAGAAGGAGCAGTACCCCTCATAGATAGAAATATAATTAAGAGCCACTGCACGGATTTTGTTGAACTTTTGATAGTAGGATCTTCAGAGCCCCAAAACTGAAATAAAATAGCAGCGGGGGAAGTGTTACCCCCCATGGGACACCAATGTTTAATATCGCATATCTTAAGAACTGTTAAGTGAGAATGTTCAAACTTTGTAAAAGTCACTCTTATGGTATGCTACACTTTTGAAAATAAAAATAAAGCCGGTAGGCACAGGGGGAAATACCTCCCATAGGATGCATATATTAAGTATCTCTCAACTGAAGAAGTGGTTAAAGCAGTGTAGCGAAGCGCACGGGTTAAGCTAGTATTCTATAAAAATTAAAAGAAAAAACTAAACAAACTAAAAATAATAGTTTAAAAAATAGTTTAAAGCACAACTCCCTTGCAATTTTTTGGCGGAATTATTTTCTAAATTTGTGAACACATTCTCCCTTTAATTGCCATTCGTAATACCTACTTTTTTCCCGGGGAACAGTTTCCCATTTTCGAATTCTGTTTAGAATAAGGGAAAAGGGAAAAGAGAGAATTTTCCCGGGGAGATTTTATTTATAATAGGGGAACAGGGAAAAGGGAAAAAATTCCCGGGGAATTGTTGTTCATAATTGGGCTGTATATTTATAATTTTTTTATATTTTACTTTTAGGCCCAGAACAGACGGTGAAACGCAACTGCAACTACTAGTTATTTTCGAGTTTAATTTGAGTTAATGCCAAAGACTCCTTTGAGGGACCACACACTACGCGACCAGATTGAGACCGGTTTGAAATGCATTGGAAATCAGTTGCATTGAAACCGGCGTGCAGGAAACTCGTGTTTGCGTTTCATCTGTTTTCAAAGAAAATCGAAATGATTGTGATAATTTCATAACATTCTGGTACAATTTAGGTTGCAGGGTGTGTGGAAAACGATTGAAACTGGTTTCAAAACAATAATTTCTAAAGGGTTTCGTTTCAGTTGCGTTTTACCGTCTAGGCGGCATGAAATAAGCCCCGAAAATATAACCCCTCAAAAAAATAATGAAATAACCCCCCAAAGCGTGGGAACTTATTTCATATGCAATAAAGCCCCAATTTTGAAAATGAAATTAGCCTCCAACGAAATGAAATAACGCCCCAAACATAAATGAAATAATTCCCTAATTTTTGGGGGCTTATTTCATATGAAATAAAACCCCAATTTCTGAAATGAAATAAAGGCCCAATATATGTAATACAATTAATTATACAGTTTTGCTTTGAAGAATGACGGGATAGATATCATGGTATGATAACACAAGCTTCACCAACTAAGGCTTTTCTGCATAGCCGGCCTTCGGCCGGGCGCAATGACTTTTTACTCTATGGTATAACAAACACCAGCTTCGCTAACTAAAGCTTATATGCATAGCGCCAGGATTTTCTCCTCTAAAAATACCGACTCGCCCCGTCTACGCAGAGAAGCTTTAGTCAGCGAAGCCGGTGTTTGGTATACCATATAGAATACACCATTGCGCCCGGCCGAAGGTGTAGCTTTATTTATCGAAGCCGGTGTTCTGTGTACCAAAGTGGATAAATTCTTGCGCCCAAAAACGTTTTCATTATAAATTTGAAAATGAAATATTTCCCCAAAAATATATTGGGGCTTTATTTCATAATGATTTCATATGAAATAATACCCCAATTAAAAAAAATGAAATAACACCCCAAACAAAATGAAATAACCACCCAAAAATCGTTTTTGTTGTTATATGCACAAACTTTTGGGGGGTTATTTCATTATTTGTTTGGGGGGTTATTTCATGCCGCCTACCGTCTGTTCTGGGCCTAAGTCAAACAAAAAGCAACAACAACAAAAAAAAATAATATAATTAAAAATATTAAATCGCTTTCCTTTTTTCGTCCATTTTCTTTTACACATTTTTAGAAAACAATTCAAAATAAGTGGTTTGCTAGTTGTGTTGCCATTTTGTATAATTGTTAACATCTGTAAACCATATGGTAGCTTTGTTTTACCAAACAAATCTTCCGAACTAGGTGAAAAATAGGACAAAAATATTGTCCGGAACATCGAAATGAATCCAACTTTAATGTAGTTCTTTTGTCTTATTGCATACTCTTAAATTATATATACTTTCCGAACATTTTTTCGCTAAAAATTTATTTGCATTCTTTTTTTGCCTTGAATCTCGCCGCCTTCTCTTGCTACCTGTCGTTTCTAAACTAATTAATTTATATATTTTCAGTTTGCTAAAAGTATTATCACCTTATAAATTAAGATTATAAAAAAAGATTTAAATACTATTCTTGAATTTAATTAACGCCTGCAAAATAAAAGTCAGTCAATTCAAAATACAACTTTTTTTTTTTTTTTTTTTTTTTTTTCGTTACTTTTCAAACCAAATCCAACCCAACTGAACTGACCTGACTTAACATTCACTTGATTTATGACTTTATTGTATGTACATTTTTTTATAATTTTGATTATAAATTTGTATAAATTATTTAGATGCTGTTTGCTGTTGTTATAATGATGGCAATAAATTCCATTAAATTATGTCATTAAAATGTTTAAAAGTACAAAATTATAACAGCAAATAAATAAATAAATATTTGAATGTATTTTAAACAAATTAGCGCACATTTAAATAAACGACAAAATAAGGAAAGAAATATAAACTGCTGCTATACACTTTTTTTTTATTAAAATTAACTTAAAAAAAGAAAATATGTATAAACGAGTATACGAGTATATAACGAGTTTAATCTTTAAGGGGTGCTGCCATACTTTTAAGCATCAGATTATGCTTAAAGCTTCTCTCGAATGTCAGCCAATTTATAATTTAGACTGTACTTTAGTACTGTATCAAATAAACTCTGCTTTACACTAGACATTAGTTCAGCCTATAAACTACACTTATATTTAGATTGTAAACAATTGGCCCCATGTTGTGACAATCTTACGATTTTAAATCGCAAAACGACAGATTTGCTTGCGGTAAGCTTTAGTTTCCCAAGAAATATTTAAGTTCCCTTCAGCATACTTTTGCGATTTAAAGTCGCCTAACTTCTTGCGATTGCGATTTACAGAACATCTCTAATAGGCAATTTCAAGTCAGAATCGCAAATGTAAAGCGTTTTGCGATTGTCAAAACATCTCCGAATAATTCAATTTAGACTTCAATCGATATAGAAGATTATGCTACAGACTGTAGAATATGGTCTAAAATATAAAGTATACAATAAACTAGAGTAATAGGATATAGGCAAGACAGCAGACTAAACTATAAATTGGACTATAGACTACTTTTTAAACTACGGACTAGGTTATCTATATAACGCACGATCTTAATCTATATAATAAAAATGAAATGTTGTGTGTTGCTGATCGCATAACTTGAGAACGGCTTGACCGATTTTACGATTTTCGCCATGGTCCAACTTAGGTTTATACGAAAAGAAAATTTTGTCCAGCCCACTTTTACGCCCATAATTTTCGTATACCTTAAATCAGAAAACAGCTCCATCGATTTCACTAATTTTTCTTTCAAATGTTCGTATTAATCCATTTTAAGTTTTCATCGAAAGAAAAATTTACCACGCCTACTTTTACGCCCCCTTTTTCTATTTATTTGACCTTTTTGGACGATTTTTTTCTTTAAAATGATCGCCATGGTCCAACTAAGGTTTGTACGGAAAGAAAATTTGGCCCCGCCCACTTTTACGCCCACTTTTTTCGATTTACCTAAAATCAGAAAACGGCTCCATCGATCATTAGTAATCAAGTACCGAGCGAAGCCGGAGCGGCCAGCTAGTTGTTAATAAAACAAAAAGTTTTCAAAGATTTATCTCAATATAGTTTTATTTTATAAAAGAACGATCTATGACAATTGTGTGTGAAACAAAATATCGGCCAAATGCACGCCACGGCTTCGGTGGCATACCTCGATCTGATGGTCCATATTCAATCAATGAATCTGTGAGATATAATTGAGGTTCAATGTCGTAAGTGTGACGAATTATCTCATCTTTTAGCTCTTGAATTGCTCTTGGCTTATCGACGTACACCTTTTCTTTTAAATAACCCCAAAATAAGAAGTCCAACGGCGTCAAATCCCATGATCGTGGCGGCCAATTAACATAGCCACGACTCGAGATAACACGGCCATTTAATTTGTTTCCATTGTTTCTTTGGCTGTGAGGCAAGTTGTACCATCCTGTTGGAACCACATACCGTCCAGGTCCATTTCCTCAATTTATGGCCACAAGAAATCTGTTATCTCGCGATAGCGAATACCATTCACAGTAACTGCTTGGCGGAACTCAGTTTCGGAGAAGTACGGCACGATGACGCCGCCAGCACATAATCGGAATAAGCAGGTGGCATCGTTACGGCAACAAATACAACATTACAACAAAAATTAAAATCATACGTCAAAAAATACTTTAAACATAAATCAAAGCGTGCCGCTGAACGTGATGAAATAAATAAATGTTTAGCCCAATTTTATTTATGCCCCTATTGCAGTTCTCCACTCAACTCAGTTTGGTCGTGTTGGAGTCAACCCAACTTAGTGCTGGTTCACACAGGTCAAGTTTACTTGAACAGTTTTATTTAAATTTTCTTTTGAACTGGCGTTCACGTTCATGCACAAAATTAATTTTTGTTTTCTTTTCCTTCAACTTTGTAGCTTTTTATTATATTACGGATGAAAAAAGAAAAGAAAAATAAAAACTGACTGGTACGGTCAAGTATGTACCCCTTTCCATTCTCTTTACCCCTCTCTCCTAAAAGCTCAAGACTTGAAGAGTCAAACTTGACCTGTGTGAACCAGCACTTATGCACAACCAAACTCATTTTAGGTATTGTGATACCCAACTGTTTTTAGTTGAGTTTGCTATAAAGTTGCCAACTTAAAATATCGATTTGCCAACTTTATATAACGTTTGACAAGTGAAAATTATACAATTTTTTAAATAAAAGTATTTTTAATTGTTATGTTAAATAAAAAGTATTTATTATTCATATTAGTGTCGATTTATTTTATGATGATGAAAAGGAAAACTCTTGTATAGATGCGCTACGTACAAAAAGACAAATTCGTACTGATTCCAACCCTCTTGAACTTCCCAGTGCCAAGTAAGAACTTCTAATAAGTAACGAAACTTTCGTGTTCCTAATGAGTTTTCTTCTGGTTGGGGTAGCTGTTGGTCAATCTGCTGGTTGTATTATTGGTTAAACTGACTCAGCAAAATTGTCACTTGATGGTGGAATATTGTCAACACCAAATACTTAGCCGGACTTGCAATACAAGAGCTGTGAAACAGTATATCAAGGCTATTTAATGGAACTTCTTGTGATAGTCCTCCCCCTGTCGCTTGAGTGTTTCTTTTATTGTTGGCAAGTTTTTTCTTTATACTTGCCTTGTAGTATATCCAAACCTGTGCCAAGAATATTATAATTAGATTAAGAAAATTATAAGTGTTTAAAAGAAGTTCTTGTCGTGGTCCCAAACTGTTTAACTTTACTATAAACTCTTCCCATAACTGCTTACATGAATTTTTTTATCATACCAAACTTTGGTGTTTTCCGCGAACAATTTCTAAGTTTCTCTAAAAAAGCTGGACGAGCCGCTCAAATTGAGCATTCGTTTTTATTTTCAAACTAATAAAAAAACCGAAAAAGTTATTACACAAATTTATACATCCATTTTGTTTTTGATTTTCACCGAATTTAAAAAAAAAATAAACTTTTACTGCCAATAAAACAACTACTTTTTAGCAGTTGTGTGTATTTAACATTTTTGCCGACCAAACTTTTGCAAATTTGAAAACGGCAATACCACGAAACAAACAGATACACAACTGAATAGCCAACTGCCAGTTGAGTTGAGAATGGCAATGCGAATTTATCAAAGACAACCAAACTGTTACAAAAGTGGAGAACCGCAATAGGGGCATTAACTATGGTCAATATCTTATTTATTTTAATTTAAAGTTATCAACAACTTTAATAAAAAACAAAACTTTGACATAAACCTAGTCAAACAATGCAAGAGCAAAAAATCGCCATCTGGCGTAGTGCTGCCACCTGTTTATTTCACCATGGATGCAACGGCTTTTCAACAATCAATCGTGAATTTTTTTTGCCCATACGCAGCAATTCGCTTGTTAACAAATCCACTAAGGTGAAAGTGTGATTCGTCGCTGAAGATGATTTTCGAAGTTAAGTCACCATTCATTTCTGGCTGTTCAACCAACAATTGAATTTGTTTACTTCTCCATGGTTGATTATGTCAAACACTGAAGGAAAGAAATGTCAAATTAAGTTGGGCAAGAAACTTGACGTTAAGGTGTGAATCACAATTAACATCGTGCATTATAGTTGGACCACCCTTAAGCTTATAATATCCCTGCAGATAATATTGGACTACGTGATCCATTTTGATCAAAGGGACTACTCAATGGACTGGTCCAATGTTATGCAAGCATGGACTATGTCATTGTTTGTAGTGAAATGACATGTCTTCGTTTTTAAACGAAATGGTTTTGTTTTTCGAAGTTAAACTAAATCCTTTGGATTATACCATGGAGTAGTTTCAAAACTAATCCACAGTATGTATGAACATGGAGTATTTTTAAGACTTCTCCGTTGTTATGCAAAACTGGGTTATATGGTCCACTCCTAGGACATCGCAATGTTAAATAGACCATATTTTTTTCAATACATTTGGGTTAGCTTTGGAGTACTCCTACTCCTTTATGGACTACTGTTTTCATGCATGTATGGACTAGTCTAGTTATCTGAAGGGATAGACACCACAATAGTGGAGAGGGAATTATGCATTTGTGCATAATGCATGATTCGACTCAGAATGAATTTCTGATGTCCGTCCGTCTGGCTGGCAGGCTAGCTGGCTGTCCATGTAACCTTGTGCGCAAAGTACAGGTTGCAATTTTGGAGATAACTTGATTTGGCTTAAAAGTTATTATTGGCACAAGGACCAATCCTATTGAAAATCGAAAACCGAATCGTAGGAGCATGAGGGGAGATAGGGGCAATTTCTGCCTCTCACAAACTATCAAACAGATTTTAATGAAATCTAAAACAAAGATCCATATTTATATGGATACATAAGCATGATTCTCTATGGGTTCTGAATAGGGTGCACTCTCGTAAATGTGTTTTAAAATACTGTAGTGTAGGGTATGATATAAACGGGCTTGACCGACTGTACTTTCTTACTTGTTTTCAAATGATTTTGAAATTATTCAGCCTTATTCCAGTTTTCGTTGTCGTAATCGCTCAAGTCGTTTTTTGTAAGAGATTAAAGTAACACACAACCAGTGTTCTTTAATCTCTTACAAAAAACGACTTGATCGATTACGACAACGACCACCGGAATAAGGCTGATTATCAAATGTTTGTCGTTTGATAAAAGGTTTGATTTTAAATCAATTTCAATTTAAAAATCAAACCTCGGTGTGTCATTATACCAATTTTGAAAAACGTCTAGCATTTCGACTACGACAATCGCACTCGTTATAAGGATACATATTTTTAACCATATTTTAGACTATAAACAATACAATAGTTAAATAGAGTTATGTTTATTAATGCATTTTATAATTATTAAAAAATAAAATAAAAAATATTTAAAATTTTTAATCATGAATTTAAGTAATAATTAGTATTGTAGTTACATTTTATTAAACTGTTTATGGTTTTTAATCAAAATGTTTATATTTTAATACGGCTTAAATTTTATTTTCATTAAATTATTTTCAATGGCGGTGAGGCTAAAACGACAAAGATTTCTGAGGAGACCGATGTGGCTACTAACGGAACATGTCAAATCAACCTGTTCGTCAGTTCGAGCCCTGGGTCAGTTAAGAATAAAAAATTATCAATAAATTTTTATTCATTTCATGATGTAAAATTGTTTTCTTCATTACAAATAATTAAATGAAAATTAAATTTGATGAACTAAAGCCTGCTTAAAGTATAAAAATATTTATTTTAGTTTTATATATATTTTTTCTACAGCTCGCAAAGTGTTAACAAAAACTTGTATGTGTTTCAGTTTCTCGTTTTTTTTTTATGGGCAAAGAATAGACAACAATACAAAACAATAAATACTTTAAAACAACAACAAAAACAACAAAAACAACAAATTAACAAAAATATACAACAAAATACCAAAAAAAAAAAAAAAAGTACAAATGTTTTTTTAAGCAGTTTTTTCAAAACACATTTTAAATTGTTATTTTTAGCCTTTTCTGTTAATTGTGGTTTAAATGAGTGTTTGTTTCTCTTGCCCCCTTTAACTCTTCTCACACTTTGATTTTAGCACATGTTTAGCTGTTTAGTTGAGATGGGTATATCCCATATGGTCTAGTGGCTAGGATATCTGGCTTTCACCCAGAAGGCCCGGGTTCGATTCCCGGTATGGGAAGATTATTTTTTTTTAATTTTCTTTTAACAAATTCACAAATTTTTAGTTTCTTCAAAACCATTTATCATTTAAATGTGTTTTAACTAATATCCTGGTATGATTATTTTTTGTTTTTTTTTTCTAATTTTAGTTAAAGATATAACTAATAACGGACGTTCACCTTTGCTACAGGAGCCACTGTATGGAAACCGCGCTCAGCAATACAGTAAGTAGTATTTAAATAATCAGTAGTTGTTTTGTTGTTGTTTCGTTTAAAGTTCTTGTTACTTAAATAAAGTTAAAAAAAAAACCAAAATTAAATATTTAAATAAAAGTTGGGTAGGGGAAGGGGGTTATATTCCAGCAAAAATTGCATTTATTATAAATAAATCCAAAGTTAAGCTAGAGATAAAGAAAAACCTTCTTCTTCATTTGCCAACAGTCGTCAGCCCCTTGAATAAACTCTTCTTATGACTCCTTAACTGTTACAAGTTGACTTTAATTAAAGCGTTTTTATTTTGCTCTAAGTGTATTTAAGCACTTAAGTTGTATACTCTCGAGCTGAAAAAGGTGAGTGAGTGAGTGAGTGAGCGAATAAGTGTGTGTGGGTGTGCCTCACCTTTTCCTTTCTTTGCTGGCATAGATTTCAAACTGTTGTTTCCATTTTGGCGTACAAAATACCACCCCTGACTTCTCCCCCCGAATAGTTTATTTCATTTAATTAAAAAAAAAGCTCTTGGTGCTTCTTGTTGTTATTTTTGTTGTTGTTGTCTACTTGAATAATTTGTTCTTAAGACGTAAGTGTTGAGAAGTTAGCAAGAAGCCTTTGACATACTTTGGTTTATTGCTCAATATTTATGCAAGAAATTCATTTCATATATTTTTCAGGGAAACGAAAGTTCTTACCATTGTAAAGGTTTTCCGGGAAGTAGCAAGAAAAACTTAACTTTCCATTTCATAAGCTTGGAAAGGGAAAGCAATCATTTTTAATTAAATACACTATATATAAAAATGAAAAATGTTTGTATGTGTGTTTGTTTGTTTGTTTGTTGGCTTATAGACTCCGAAACTACTGAACCGATTTTCCTGAAATTTTTACAGTAACATCACGTCAGCCCTAAAAATAAAATAGGCTACTTATTTTTTCGATAGGGGCAGGGGAATTGGTACCCCCCATAGAATGCCAATATTAATTATCGCATATCTTAAGAGCCGCTGGACGCATTTTGCTGAACTTTTGTAGTAGGATCTTCTGAGCCCCGAAATTGAAATAAAATAGCAGCGGGGGTATTGGAATCCCCCATAGGACACCAATGTTTAACATCGCATATCTTAAGAACTGTAATAGTGAGAATGTTCAAACTTTCTAGAAGTCACTCTTATGGTATACTACACTTTTGAAAATAAAAATAAAGCGGGTAGGCGCAGGGGGGAAATACCTCTCATAGGATGCATACATTAAATATCGCTCAACTGAAGAACTATTAAAGGGAGAGCCTTCAAACGTGGTTAAAGCTACTATTATAGTAAACTATAAATTTCAATATAAAAATGGGCGGGAGAGACAGGGGAGGAGCAGTACCCCTCATAGATAGAAATATTAATAAGAGCCATTGTACGCATTTTGTTCAACTTTTGGTAGTATGATCTTCTGAGCCCCGAAATTGAAATAAAGTAGCAGCGGGGGAAGTGGTTTTCCCCATAGGACGCCAATGTTTAATATCGCATATCTTAAGAACTGTTATAGTGAGAATGTTCAAACTTTGTAAAAGTCACTCATATGGTATACTACACTATTGAAAATAAAAATAGATAGGGGAAGGCGCAGGGGGGAAATACCTCTCATAGGATGCATATATTAAATATCGCTCAACTGAAGAACTATTAAAGGGCGAGTCTTCAAACGTAGTTAAAACACTATTATGGCAAACTTTAAATTTCAATATAGTAATGGGCGGGGTAGACAGTGGAGGAGCAGTTCCCCTCATAGATAGAAATATTAATAAGAGTCGCTGCAAGTATTTTGTTGAACTTTTGGTAGTAGGATCCTCTGAGCCCCAAAATTGAAATAAAATAGCAGCGGGGAAGCGTTACGCCCTATAGGACGCCAATGCTTAATATCGGATATCCGAAAAACTGTTAAAGTGAGAATGTTCAGACTTTGTAGAAGTCACTCTTATGGTATACTACACTTTTAAAAATAAAAATTAAGCGGGTAGGCGCAGGGGAGAAATACCTTCCATAGGATGCATATATTAAATATCTCTCAATCGATAAAGTGGTTAAAGCAGTGTTGCGAAGCGCACCGGGTTAAGCTAGTACACTATATAGGAAAGAAATATAATTTAACCTTAAGTCTTAAGGGTCCCCAGTTTTATTCTTAAAAAAAAAAAAAAAGATTTAAAACTCACATCATCTCTTTTGCCTCGTTTTTAAAAGCATTAATTTTGAATTTTGCGTAAATTTTACTTCTCAAAAGTCTTTGATTTTTTTTTTTTTTTTTGTAAAACAAGGACACATTTTTGTAAAAGCTTTTGTTTTATATTTACGTTAAGGTTGCTGTAAAAGCTTTTTTAAGAAAGTTTTAGGTTTTAAAAAAGTTTGCTAGAAAAAGCTTTATGGATTAACAAAAAAAAAACTGTATTTTAATTCAAAACAAAAAAAGCTTATTAGATTTTAAAAGCTCGTTTAACATTTATGTGCTTTCATTTAATTATTTAAAAATTCACTTATTATAAAAACTTCAAAAGAAAGTAAGCGAAAGCTTTTCTATTCTAAGCCTTTATGCTTTGATAACCGCAAATTTCATTTATTATACATCTGAAAAAATAAATAATCAATATCTGTTAAAATTTAAAGCCTTTTGGTTTTAAGAGCTTTTCTTTAATGTTTGGCTTTCAAATTAAAAGCTCTTTTTTTAAACTTTAAAAGTTTTATGTTTGCTATTAACTTTAATTTTGAAGGTTATTGAGATTTTTGTTTATGAAACTTTAGCTTTAAAGCTTTTCTTGTATCTAATATATGATTTTGATTACTGATTTATGCAATTGCCATAAATTCTTCATGCTTATCAAGCTTTTATAGGAGTGCACTCGCCGAGATCTGATTAGCTGTTAAGCACTCGTCGCTTTATTTATTAAGCTTTGACATATTTTTTTTTATAAAAATTGAGCTTTTAGGCTTGATTGTTTTCTTCAGCTTTTTTGGTTTAGTTTAAGATTAACGTTCTTTAAAAAGTGTAAAACAAAAGCTAAAAAAAATTTAATGGTTTCAATTAAGAGGTAGTTTTGAATTTGTCTGCGTAAAAAGTTGTGTTTAAAATTGAGCTTATACTGAGCTTTTACATTAAGCTTTTGAGGCCTTTATTGTATAAACAGTTGTGCTTATATTTTAAAGCAAGTTTCAATTAAATCTTTATAAAAAAGCTTTAATAATCACTTACAAATGTAAATATAAGCGTCTAAAAAGCTTTTATGTATTAGTGCTGAAAAAGCTTTTATGTACCTTTTTAAGACTTTTTGAAAGTATTTGAAAATGGATTTGTGGTAAATAATTGTCTAATGAACTTTTTTACTTCCATTCAAGTTCGATAGTGTGTACCAGCCTTTATTTTTTTTTTATTAATTTCTACATTTCTTGTAATATGCCGGTTTCTTTACTTATTTTACCTTTAAAGGAGAAAGAAACCTTCCTCATTTAAAAGTACTTCGAAACTGGGTCAAGTGTTTTACGGAAATAAATTCCCTTAATTGCTTTTACTGCATATAGAAGACGACAACTTTCATTTCTATGCGTTACTGTTACCAAACGCCATCACAACCTACAAAAGCTTTTTCAAAACTGCAACAATAATTTGTGGAAGACTCAGGAGTATATAAAGAAATTTAATGCATTTAAATAGACTTAATTAGGGAACGAATACAAAGAATGTTGCTGTTCCCGTCAGTCAACACTCTACCCAAAGCTCTTGTCGAAAATTCTTGAATAATTCCTTTATTAATTTTTTTATTTTGTTTGTGGCAGTAATGATAATATAGAGCCAGAAGAAAAAGAAGTTGTTGCCAGGAAAAAAAAAACATTATCATTAACATTAACAACATCATTATCTGGTGGGGGAAAAAAAGAGTAAACAGCTTTTAGCTCCTTCGGTCGTAAACCAAGCTGTTTGATGAAAGTAAGTTTGCCTTTCAGTCCTCCAGCCATGTCAGACATTGAGGCATGTTTTTATTGTTGGCTGTAATATGGGTAACGTAATAGACAAAACTTTTTTTAGCAATAACTTGTGTAACAAATTCATTATTATGCACAAGAAAGTTCTACGTTTTTTTTTTCTAATAAAATAAGCCCTTTTTTGGTATCTAAGCTTAAGGGTTGTTGTGAATTACCCTGGAAGCTTTAGAGAATAAAAACTAAGAAAAAAACAAGTTGTTAATAAATAAAAAGACCAAGACAAAAGTTAAAGCAAAGCAGGAGATGATGTTTTTTGCTGGGTAGACTTTTAAGGAAATAAAAGCTTCCTAGAAAGGCAAGAGGATGTTGTAGAGTATTCAAAACTAAAGTGTTGTTGTTATAGATTGTGTGTTTTCTAAGTAAACACTTTAAAAGTCATTATTTGTAATGTTGATATTTAAGTCCTTTTTTCCTGCTCTTCTAGGAGAGTTAGCACAATACAGGAGTTTAACACCCACTAACGAGGTTTTATTTTTTAACAGTAGGAGTTTAATATTTATTTTTTTTTTCAGCAATAAATGAAATTGAGGAAAATACTTACAAAACTGTAGTTAAGACTTCAAAAGTCAAATAGTCAAACTGTTATGCAAAAGTAAATAGAGCAACACCAAAATTGCCGCATGTTTTCTTTAGAAAATAAGCAACTTGTTTCTTTGACGTATGCGAAAGTTTAAGAAATTCACAGTAATTGTATGGTTAGGTTAAAAGCTATTAGGAAATAATTTCAAAAGAAGAGAATGAAAAGATTTTAAAATTGTATAAGTTTATATGAATATCCCAGCTGTTGAAGTCGGTTGAAATTTTTTTCGATATCAATCAAACTTTTTGACAAGTTTGTCGTATTTGTGTCGTTTGAGACAATCATAATGCCAATTTTTAAAAACGGCTGGTTTTCGACTACGACACTCATTATAAGACCGATTACCAACTTCTAAAAACGACTGGTTTTTAAAAACAACGACAATCAAAATAAGGCCGGTTATAAACTAATTTTCAAGACTTTTTACTGCTTTTTCTTTAATAATACATATTATCACTCTTATCGTGTTTGGTAATAAATTAAAGGAAATAAGTTCACGTTCTATTTTTCAGCTTTTATAAAAGTTTTTGAGGAAAATTTTTTTTTAAGCTTATGGCTTTAAATTAAAGCTTTTACAGGGATTTTAAAGCCTTTTAGATAAAAAAGATTTTAACTTTTTTAATTTCCAAAAAGTTTTTCTTTAGCTTACTTGAATATTAAAGCGCGTGTAGGCTTCTGAGCTTTTTAGTTAAAAAATAACATAGTAATTTGTAAGCTTTTAAGACGTTTGAAGCTTCACTATCTTTTTTTAAGACTTGAATTTGACTTTCTTAAGCTTTTCCAGCTTTTCAGAAAATAATATATGTATGACTGTTTAAAACTTTTTCGAAAAATTTCAAGCTTTTTTTAACAACGCATTTTTAAACCCATTTTGCCTGTATTTAAGATAACACATTTTTCTGATTTAAAACTTTTTTAGCTTTATATAGAAAGAAGCTTTTACAATTTTGTGTGAGTTCTCCAAATAAAGAAATATATGATTTAAGCTTTTCCAAAAGTTTTTCTTAAAGCTTTTTTCTTAAAGCTCCTCCGATTTTGATACTTTTATTATAATGCATCTAGTTGTATTAGCAAATCATTAAATAAATAAATAAAAGCTTTAACAGGTTAATTTTAATTTGAAAGATAATAATTTTAGCTTTCCCATTATATTAACTTCATATCGTAGCTTTTACTGTTCTTTTAAGTTTTTTATAAAAAAAAAAATTATATCGAGCTTTTCTAAAAGCTTTCTAGAAGTTTTATTTTCAAAAAAAAAAAAAATTATATCGAGCTTTTCTAAAATCTTTCTAGAAGTTTTGTTTTCAAGCTGATATTGGTAATAAAGCTTTTGCCGACGTTTATCTTAATAAAGTTTATTAGATTTGAAGTTTTTGTATAAACTTATTATACGGTTTCTTAAAGCTTGACTTTAAATTGAATCATTAACAGGTTTAAAAACCTTTAAGATACAATAAAAATCAAACTTAAACTTTTCTCAAAAGTTTCTGATGGTCTATTTTTAATCTTGACTTGTAAATAAAGCTTTTAAGCTTTTTTAAAATATAATTTTTTTCTAATTAAAGCTTTTCCTAATCTTAACTTAAATATTAATATTATTTTATAGGACTTCAAAAGAGAAAACAGAGGTATCTGATTTGAGCTTTTAAAAAAAAATTCTTACACACTTCTTTCAAGCTTTACTTATTTAACCCACTTATGAATAAAAATTCTTAGAGAGTTTTCTGCCTTCTCCCATTTTTACAATTGTATTTTAGTTGGAAAAATGGGAAAAGGGGTAAAACCCCCCGAAAGGAATTTAGGAATTTAGCACGTAATAGGAAATCGTATTAATAATAAATTTTGTATTCCCGAAAATAACTTTGATTAAGCTTTTATAGTTTTTTTTTTTTTTTTTTTTAGAAAAACGTAGGATGCTTTGACGCGAAGAATGTGAAAAGTAGGTCTATTTTTTAAGATCTTAACCGGCTTTCAAGCTGATTTTGATTTGTAAAATGTGTTGCATGTTACTTAAAGCGTAGAAGTAAGTTATGAAAAGCATGCAATGAGTTGACCCAAAACGTTTTGTGTGGACCTCCAGCTTAAGCTTGATTTAATATTAAAACTTTTTAGACAAATATCTGAGTGAATTTTTTTCTTAACTTTTTTTAAAGTTTTTTAGATAAAAATCGAATTGAAGTTTATGCCAGGAATGGGGAAAATACTTTCTGCATACAGATTTTGTTTGGTAGTGGGTATCACAGATTCGGTACGGCTAAATATGGCCTTTTTGCATTTTTCCTTTTGGACTCCTTTTAAGATTTAATGGTTTTTAAAATCCAATCCATGACTACCGGGGAGTTTTTTTTTTTTTTGTTATTTTTTTGCGCCGAATAACTGTCGACAAATTGTTGGAAATTGAAAAAGTTTTTGTGTAGGCTTTTGTTTTTTTTATATTTCTTTTTTCATTTTGGCGTGTGAAGAAAACTGCCTACAAAAAAACCAAATATTTCTTATCGAATTTCTGAAAACACTAAAGAAAATGCAACCACCATTTGTGTATCTTTAAGTCAATGTTGTCGCTCTTACAAAAATAATCTTGCCACCAACCAAAAGGCAATTAAAGACTTCCCCAAAAGTTATTATTACGAGCATTATTTAAGACTTGGTGAAGTGCAGGCCACCAAAGAAAATTGAGCTTTAATTCATTTGTTTTTATAGATTTTTTGATTATGGAGCTTTTTGAATGGATTTTCTTTATGACTTTTTTTATTTATTTATTTTTTATTTGTTTGCTTAAGGCGTGACTTTAAATTTCGTAAGAATAATGTGCAGAAAGGTTTATTAGCCCCTAAATTTTTATGACTTTCTATATTCGATTCGCCTACAAAGATTTCAATTTCATGCCTGTTCCCTCCCTCCCCCAAAGCAAAAAAGTCAAAATGTAAATCAGGTCTTAGTTTAATTGAAATAACGTAGACTTTGACTTAATTTTTTTCAAGGCTTATTAAAAGTCTTTTCTGCTTAAATTTCTCTCTCTTTTAACTCGTATACTGGCTCTTTCTTTTATTGTAATCGTATCCTTGATGTGCTTTCTGCCTTCAAAATCTCCCAGTTGTACTTTATAATGCCTGCCGATGATGGCACGATGTTTGTTGGCTTTTAATGTGTGTTTTGTTTTTGTTGTTTTCCTTTTGTTGTTCTTGTTGGGATTTAGTAAAAATAAGGCCCAGTCTATAATAAAAAGAGAGAAACTACCAAATTGAACTACAACATCCTTTAACAATAGAAACCCTGTCTTTTTCATTCCATATAAAATAAATGAAATGTCTAAAATCCTTGGGGAAATTAGTTTTTTGCTCTAAATGTACTTTTTTTTTCTCTGTTTGTTTGTTGTTGGTTTTTGCATTCTGCATTCTGTATTTTGCTTTTTTTTTGTTTTTGTATTTTTAAAAAATTCATAAAGAAAAATTGAATTTTCGCGTTTAATTTGAGATTATGGCGGTTTTTTTGTATGTTTTTGTTTTACACTAAGGAACACAAAGAGAAACCAGATGAAAGAGGAAAGAAAACAGGAAATAATGATTGAAAATATTAAATAGTTATTAATTTTTAATAAACTAGTAGCACAGAAAAGGGCTAAAGGTTTTTAATTAAAATATTAAAAATGTATTACAACAAAAAGTATAAAAAAAAAACAATTTTTTTTTTATAAATCTGTCCTTCCCTATTATTTTCTTGGTTTTTGTTTTACGAAAAAACCTAGAAAAGACCTATTATACTCTACATGTTTATGAAAGGAAATATAAGCTCGCAAGGACAATACCAAACGGAAGTTAGAACATTAAGTTAATTGTTTAATAGAGTGAAAATAATTAACTGTAATCACAAAGATTATAGTTTTAACAATAACGGCTCTTTTCGTTCAACCGAAAAAGAAAAAAATTTTGCGAAAAAAAAATTTAAAACGATTTATTGCCGGATATTTTTCAGCAACCTTTAATTTTGAAAAAATGTGGCAGGATTTTACGCATAGCAAAACCTATTTTTTTTTTAAATGGCCGCCACCGCTAACAATACTATTAAAAACAAGTAAGAGTGCTATATTCGGCTGTGCCGAATCTTATATACCCTTCACCATTGTACGAGCACAATACAGAGCAACTAGACAAAAACTAAATAAAACTGGTATATATTTTTTTTTAAATCGTTTTTAGAACATACAAATTATCAGAGGACTAACAGTTTCTAAACTCAACCCCCTAGACGACTGAACCATAAACGAACGTTGTTTGAATATCATTAAAATGAAAAATGGTCCGAATAAGAGACAACCGGTTTTGAACTTCGCTTTTCATAGGGACCCAGAATATATATACTTTATAGGGTGTAGGATCAATATTGTAGAACTTACAAACAGAATGACAAAGTTATATATGGGTAATTCCAAAGTGTTGAACGTGACAGTCGTACTCATCAAAAATGCAATAACATTTTAAGCAAAAAATATTTTTACGTTCTATTAACCCGTAAATTATAGCACTAGGGAAGCACTGTTATCTATGCTAAAGTTAATGGAGGGCGCGATTCAAGGTCAAAGATAATGGCAAAAGAAGAAGCGGTTCGAACGTGAAAAAACAGAAGTAGTTTTTGTGGCCATGTACAAAAAGGCATAATTCAGCGAAACCTGGCCCAATTTTTTAGTAAAACAACTTTGAGAATTTTACGTAGCAATGTAACATTAAAATGTCTTGGTTTGATTCCAAAATCTTCTGTATTTTCTTTTTTTTTAAGCCAAAATCTGGGTCGATACGTGACATTTCGAACGTGAAATTTTTTCCATAATAATAAAACTGAATAATGATCAAAATAAAATAAAAATTTACCGTTAATCCGACTAACATATTTCTCTTTGAACTCTTCCTTAGATTACAGACCATGTAAGAAAATTTTTTTGGAATAATTTTTATCAAATATCACCTCTTTTAAGAAAGATAAATATTAAAGAAAACATACAATAAAAAATTCTCACAAATAAGAAATTACGTTTGCACAACTTTGCAGTCTGATTGTTCATCTAAGTGAACAAATTTATGGGTGAATTTATAAAATTAGTAAAATCTAAACATTTCTCTTTATCAATATCGTTAAATAATCAGCTTTTAATAACTTTTAAATTTTCGGTCACGGTGGACTTTTTGAAGGAAATGCCCATATACCCTTTTTGCCTTCGGTGAAGGGTATAAGAAGAGTAATTTTTGGGAATTCAATATTTCGGTTATAACTCAGGCATTTTTTAATTTTGGTCATAACTTTTTTGTATCTGAACCGATTTTTCCCAGTTTTTTATAAAATATGTTCTACTAAAAATGTCCGATATTTTGGTATATAAGTAATATCCATAGGACATATGGCAGGCCTAAAATTTTAAAAGTTTTTTAGCCCATTTTTGGAGTATTTTGCTCATAAATTACCCATTGTCTAACCGATTTGATATTTTTATATACAGACGTGTTTAGGAAGAATTTTACCATTTACTTAAGTCTGGGATCACACTATGAAAGTTTTCTTGGTGAGAGGGGAAGAGAACATGCTTTTCTTTTCTCCTCTCTCACCTATAAACTCAGACTTTCTGAAAGAAAACTTTCATAGTGTGAGCCCGGACTAAGTAATATTTATATATAAACATTTATGTATACTTGTATACATATATTTTAACAAAGTTTATTATAAAAAAGAGTAATTTTTGTGGATTCAGTATTTCGGGTATAACTCCGCCATATCTTAATCGATTTGACAGATTTATATACCGACGTGTTTAAGAAGAAATTTGGCCATTCCCCATAACCCATTGTCTAACCATTTGATAGTTTTATATACCGACGTGTTAAGGAAGAATTTTACCATTTACTTAAGTTATATTTATATATAAACATTTATGTATACTTGTATACATATATTTTAACAAAGTTAATTATAAAAAAAGAGTAATTTTTGGGGATTCAGTATTTCGGTTGTAACTCTGCCATTTTTTAACCGATTTGACAGATTTATATACCGACGTGTTTAAGAAGAAATTTACCATTTACTTGAGTTATAAAGCTTGGACTCGGGGAGTTCAATGGTTCCCGAAAGTGGGTATTTAAAAAAAAAATTTTAATTTTGGTCATAACTTTTTTGTATCTGAACCGATTTTCCCGAGTTTTCCGATCCGATAAGTCATATCCATAGGACATATGACAGCCCTAAAATTTAAGTTTTTATACAATCTTTAATTTTTTTTGTACGGGAGGTACCACGCCCACTTCTCCAATCCCGCCCACATTTTGAAGGATGCTGTGTATTGGCAACCTAAATGTGTGTACCTAATTTGGAAACTTTGGCTTTTGCCGTTCCCCAGATATACAGCAAAAAGTAATAGAAATACAACAACCACAAGGGATTTTTGGGAAAAATTAGAGGTAGTCGTGGTTTTTTGCTCATATCTCAGCCATTTGTGGACCGATCTTGCTGAATTTCAATAGCAAACAATTCCGGACCATATGTGACATAAATGTATAATAACCTGGCCCCCATCATATATGGGGTCTTCGGAAAATCAATTTCAACGGACAGGACCAGTGTTACCGTTCGCCCGACTAAAGTCGCAATTTGACCCTTTTTCAGCGGTCTGCGACTTTTTGTGAGACTTTTTTTTATCACCGACTTTTGCGACTATTTTAATTTTTCTGCTACTTTTTACCCTTTTTGTTAAGATTCTTACAAAACATTCAATATTCTTATTATTTGTATCAAAAAAAAAAAAAAAATTCGTCAAAATTGCCTCGTCAAAATTTAAAAACAATTCATAAAGTATTGTTCATTTGGCAACACTTTCATTACATTTTTGCAACCTTGTCATGTATACAACGTATTTGAGGCGAATTCAGTTCAAGGTTGTGGCAAGTTTTGACAGTTCGGACCAATTTATTTTAATTTGTCAGTGTTTTGTTAGAAATGGTTGACATTTCGAATCGTAAACACCAGCAGTGCAATGCAAAAAACCGCTGTTGTTTCTGTTGGTTTTGGATTGTTGTAGTCTTAGCACCACCTGTAGTTTTCGAATCGTAAACACTAGCAATGCAATGCAAAAACATGCAATTCAATGCTGTCATCTTTAAATTTAATAGACAAATATATAGAAGACTGGATTCCCTGTGATGAACTTATTTCTAAATATAGAAATAAAATTTCAAAAAAGTAGTATTTATGTAGGTATGTTAAGAAAAAGAAATATTGCGCCAAGATCAAACGAACGGAATTAAAGTAAAATTCAAGCGGCTTTAATTGGACAAGTTTAAATTTTGTCAAAAATATATTAACCTTAACTTTTTTGGCTTTAAACAGAAATTCTACTCCTTTGACCTTGGCAGCATACGACAAATTTATTAAACTTAAGTAAATGTTTTCACTATACATGAAAACATGGACAAACATGTACATTGTTACGAAATATGATAAAAATGAATTCTGCAATAGGCTTTTTGTTTCAATTGTTTTGTTATGCTTTTTATTAATAAAAAACGTTAAAAAAAGATATGCGACTTTTATTTTCTGAAACGACTTTTTTGTGCGACTTTATTTTTATAAAACAACCTTTTGTGCGACTTTTTAAAAATTCCTAACGGTAACCCTGGACAGGACAGACGGACATGGTTAAATCATCTTCGCTCCTCATAAGGACCCAGAATATATCTACTTTATAGGGTCTTAGATCAATATTGTAGAAATTACAAACGGAATGACAAACTTATATATACCCTTGCTACCTTCGGTGAAGGGTATAATAAGAAAGCACTATACGGAATATTTTATACCCTTTATCATGGTGATATAAACACAGAGTCTTTAGATATAAAGAAATCTATTTTGTGCCACGTCACATTTCTCCAATCACGCCCATATTAGAGAGGTTGTGTACTGATAACCCAGCTGTGTGTACCAAATTTGAAAAATTTTTCTTCTACACTGAAGGAAAAATGCTTCATATATTTAATGAAGCATTTTCATAAAAAAAATTACCTTGGCTAAATGAAAATTTTCATTGTCTAAATGGAATTTCATAGTTATAATGAAGCATGTTCGTTAAAATCGCTTCATTGGATTTCGTAATTACATTAAAAATTTTCATTGGATATATGAAAACTTAAGTTTGTCCAAGTTAAACAAACAATTTCATTGGGAACATAAAAAAAAACAAAATACAAACAAAAATTATAGTTTCCTTAAAAAAATGTTTAATTGTTAATCAAAAAATGTAAGATTTAATTATTTCATACATCTAATGTAATATGACATTAAATTTATGAAATCAAAAGTTTTTTTATAAAAGCCACATATTGCAATAATTGCCTTCATAAATTTTAATTTTCATTATGACAATAAAAATGTCATTATATGTAATAATGAAACAAAAACTTTCAGTCCACTTTCAATCAACGTTGTTATTGTTGTTATGGACAATTTAATCTCATATTTAGGCTCTTAATTGAGTAAAAAACAAGTTTTTTTTATCCGAAAACTACACTGCCTCGGTTGGCTAGCTGGTAGTGAGCTAGTCTATCACCACATAGGTTGCGCGATCGATTCCCGCCAGAGGCAGAAAATAAAATAAAATAAAATAAGAAAAAATAAAAAAATAAATTTTTTTTTGCTTTATTGAAAGTATTCATCCAATGAATAATATTCACAGATCTAATGCAATGTTTCATTAAATCCTTTTAATGAAACAGGTTTCATTGATCCAACGAAGCGCTGCATAGGTTCCTTTTTAATGCAAATTTTCATGGGATTAATGTCAAAATTCATTGGTATTGCGAAGAAAATCCTTTCAGTGTACCGCTCTTTGGATATAAACGAATTTATTTTGCGCCACGCCCATTTCTTTAATCCCGCACACATTTTGCTGGCTAATGTGTATTGATAACCAAGATGCTTGTACGTAATTTGGAAACTTTGGCTCTTAACATTCTTCGGATATATAAAAATTTGTAATGTCTTTGAGGTGCCACGCCCACTTCTCCAAACCCACCCATATTTTTAGAGAGGTTGTGTATCGATAACCCATCCATGGGTACCAAATTTGGACATTTTCTCAAATCATTCTTTTTATATAAATAAGTCTATTTTGTGCCACGCCCACTTCTCCAATTCCGCCCAAATTTTGCCGGATATTGTGTATTGATAACCAAGATGCTTGTTCCTAATTTGGGAACTGGCTCTTGCCGTTCTCCAGATGTACAGAAGAAGAAGCAACAACCACAACAAGGGATATTTGGGTAAAATTAGAGGAATGTAGTCGTGAATTATCATAACTATCTCATCCATTTGTGGACCGATGAGGCTATATTTCAATAGCAATATTAAACGATGCATATGTGGCATAGATATATCGTCGGTCTCATGTAGAAAGGCCCTAACTCGATTTTTTTCGAAATTGAGTTTTTTTTAGTGGTTCCAATACATTTCCCACAAATGCACCTCGTCACAAAAATTTAATACAATAACATCAAAAATATCAGTTTAACAAGCAATTGAAGAAGCCATTTTATATTATGATACATACATACAGTTTCTATTATGTTTTTGCCTTCGCCTGTAAAGTTGCATTTATGTGAGTTAGGGCCTTTCTACATGAGACCAACGATATATGTACTATTCAAGTCCCTGTCATATCTGGGGTCTACGGAAAACATATTAAAAAAAAAAAAACAGGCGATCATCGTTAAATCAATTTCGCTCCTCATAAGGGACCAGAATTTATGGAACATTCCACGCCAAAGCTGATGGTTAAAAACTTTTTTATTCCCCAATTTTGTGATTCTTTTAAGTACTTTTCAAAAGGCCCTTCCTGGTTAATTTTTTGGTTCCTCCTTTAAAGGAATCTTGTTAGTTTTCGTTCATAACTTTCTTAATAATGGATGGTAAAAATTGGAATTTATTTTGTGAAATATTCGTTTTTAGGTATTTTTTATAAAGAAAATATTCGAATTTCTTTTGATTAAGATTTTTGGATTTTAAATTTTAAATCGTGTGTTTGAAAATGAGTGTATCCTTTTGTTTATTTTGAAAATGTAAAATTTTAAACTTTTATCTACCCAACAATTTTTAAGCCTGGTCCGGTAGTGGGCCTTTCATAAGTTTTTTTTTGAGAAATTACAAACCGAATGACAAACTTATATAACAATTATTTAAACTTTATTTATTACACCTTGTTTAACCTTTAGCCTAGACCTAAACCACTTCGCAGGAAATTTTGCACAGAAAAAGGCAAACAAATACTCCGGTGTTAATCTTAATCTAAGTTTTGTATTAAAAACCAACAAAAAGGGCGTTCCTACAAGGCTTTAAAGTAACGGATTTTAAGTAAATGGAAAAGTTTTTAAATTTCATGAAAATAATGAATTTAAATTAAAAAGAAAACTCTCTAGAAATAAATTACATTCATTATTTAACAAAATCTTATTTCATTAACTTTTTTTCACTCCGAACACAAAGAAACCGCTAAAGAGTTTTATTTTATTTATACATTTTTTTTTTTTTTTTTTCATTTTTAACATTTTCTCCTTTTGTTTTTTTTTTTTTTTTGCCATTTGCTCATTAAAACTTTAATAAAACATTTGACAACAAAATGAAAATCTTAAAAATGTGGCGAACTGCCACCAACTTCAACCATGTTGTAACAGTTTGTGGTAAATGTAGATGCATTTTTAGAAGAAGAAAAAAAAAAAAGAAAAAATAATTAAAATAAATTTTTAACCACAAAATAGTTGCAAAAAAATTAATATTTTAAAGCAAAATAAAATCAATTAAAAGTTTGCTAAAATGAAAATTAAAAAAAAATAATTATTACAGGATTTCCTTTTATTTTCTTTATTTTGCTGAAATAAAAAAAAAAAAAAACAATTGTTTGTTTCTGTTAGGATAATTAGCCAAGACAACAACCGTTTTAAGGAGATGATATTTGGTAAAAATTCCTTTTGCGATTTTGATAAAATTTAGTCTTTGGTCGAGTTGAACTTGGGGACCAACCTAAAAACATTCTTATTTTCCTTATTAAAATTTTCTACTTAATTTAGTAAAGACAATAACCATTTTAAGAAGTTACAAAAAAAATCTTAATTTATTGTCCAAATTTTGATAAAATTTAGTTTTCAGCTTAATTGTATTCGGGGAAGGGCCTAGAAAAATTCTTCTTTGCCTATTTCTAATTAAAATATTTTAAGAAAATACAATTAGTGAAGGCAATAACCGTTTTAAGAAGATTTTTTTTGAAAAATAGTTTAAAAATAATTTTATAAAATTAAGTCTTTCAATCAACTCTGCGATTTTGGAGAGGGTCCTAGAAAAATTCTTCCCTACCTACTCCTAATTGAAATATTTTAAGAAAATAAATTTTTTTACTTTCGTTAGTAGAGACAACAACCTGTTTTAGATGACCCTTCAAAATAAATTTGTTGTTTCGTAAGTGCCGGTTCACACACGTCAAGTTTTACTCTTAAAGTCTTGACCTTTTAGGAGAAGAGGGAAAAGAGAATGCCATTTCTTTTCCCCTCTCTTCTTAAAACTTAAGACCTGACGAGTCAAACTTGATGTGTGTAAACCGGCACTAATGGCTAGTTCGCTTTTGCGTTTAAGGACTTTAGCAGAGTTTTTTTTAGTTGTAAATTTGTTTTTATGACGAGGACGGTCTTGGGAGTCCCCGAAATAGGAAATCTTAGCTATTCCCAAAGCTTAAAACTTGCCCCCTGCTATAAGTTTAGGTTTGAGAAAATCTAAAACATTTTCAAATAATTTTTATTAAAAAAAAAAAAAGCTGGATTGCTTTCCCCGGAGGCGCGTAAAGCTGGAGGTCCACGCCATCAATGAGCTTGATACTTTCTTTTTATTGACCCATGCAAGCGTAGAAAAAAAAACATCTTCATGCGCTTGATACGTAAAGGCATTCAACGCTTTTGGTGTATAACTTGATAATACAATTATACCGATGCTACTTTTTTTTGGCAACGTATTGAAGGCGTGTTGTGGACTTCCTTTCTTAAGTACACCTTTTTCTTATGGCAGCATTCTCTTCGGATAAAGGTACAACCTATACCTTGTCTTGGCTGACCAGTGTTTTATCCAGTATCAAGAGGCTGACCAGAGTCTTATCCAGTAACAAGAGAGCAAGTTATACTCGAGACTCTAGGCCAAAATCGCGGAGTAAAAAGCATTAATATTAGCATATTTAGTCTTCAGTAACCAATGGCGAAATTCAATTTTTTGCTTGGGGAACTCCCTCTTTGCAATTGCTAGCCATAAGATGTAGCTTTTACACAAGGTGTTAGACGAATTCGGCTCTTAGCCACAGGGTTAAGTATAAGAAATAGACAATCTTATACCTACATTGCTACATGAATTTGGTTTTTTTTCAGATAACGGCAGGGAGTGCTAAAAGGTTCCATAGAGAAGTACCATAAAACGTTTGCTCACTATAAAAACCTGAATAGATGCAAGGCAAATGTTGATAGCACGAATTGAAGTGAAATCTTTTCTAGACCTCTGTTCTATAAGTCTGTGCCATGTATATGGTCAATTTGGTTAGATGCGCAGATCACGTTGGATTAATGCCGCCCCACAAATATCTTGCGTACTTTTTTTAATTGAAGTAGATTTAAAGCAAAAAGGCCTTTCCTAAATTTCTTGTCTTTGCTTATATAAAACTTAAGACTTTTTTAATTTTAAAAATTTTGCTTTACAGAACTCAGAGCAAATGGCGTTTTGAGGTTCCAAAGAAGGGTACCTTAATTGTAATAAATGCTTAAACGTCTGCAAACTTTTGAGGCCAGAAATGCAACAGTTTCGGTAACTTTATGCGCTCTTAATAATTTATTTTAGGACTTTGAAGGCAAAATGTATTTATTTTCATTTTCTAAAGTAATAAACGTCTTTAAGTTTAAATTTTATTATATGGGCTTGAAGATACTTCAGAAAAGGTAATTTAAAAGGGTAATTGGGGGTTTTTTTATGACAAATAAAACTTGTTTTTCTCTTTGTAGCCAAAAACTAATCAATAAACGTCAGCTCAGAATTGGTTTGGCGCATTAATGGTTAAATTACCATGATATGCTGACGATATTTTTTCATATCATTTAACAAGTTTGTTTTTCGAAAGAATCAGCAGCTAAGGAAAAACTTTCTTTAGCCCCCTTTCACACTCGGCAAGTTACTTGCGCAAGTTACTTGCCGACAACAACAAAGTCTGTAAAGAAAAAACAAATTTAAAAAAAATTTGTACAGACTTTGTTGTTATCGGCAAGTAACTTGCGCAAGTAACTTGCCGAGTGTGAAAGGGGGCTTACACAATGGTTAGATTCTGCTTTAAAAGAACAAATTTTGAGAGCAGGAACAAATCAAGCTAGTTTTTTAATAAATAAAGTGAAGTGTAATCTTATCTTATTATACTAAATCTGTTTCGAGGTTATAGCCTTAACTTTTCGCTTAAGTGTCTTATATGTTCCCAACAAAAAAGTCCTAATAATTCCCGTTTGCCTTTTATTCTCAAATACACTTTCCTTAGCCTTTCTTAAGAAATTAATTTCATTTATATCGTTTGTGTTATCCTTTTGTTTCTTGCTCTTTATAAAAAAAAATAAATTCTTGATTTATGTGGCAAAGAGGAAAAGTTTTTCTTTTAGTTTGGCCTGATATTTTCACTCATATGGGTAAATATTAAAAAAATTCACTGGAGTGTAAAAATATTTTGTAAAAAAGAAAATGTTCCAACAACTACTGCTAAACTGAGACGAAAGCAAGTTTGCGTTTGCCAAAAGAAATTTTATTATTTAAGCAACGAAACCAACCACCCTTTTGGAAATGTTCTGCCTTTCTTCGCACATCCCAGCTCAAGTTGTTCGGAAAGCTGTAAAGCAGAATTTCTATTAAGTTTTTTTTTTTTTTCGTTATGATAGATTCAATTTTCTTTTTAATGGTGTGCAATTTTTTTTTATGGTTTTTTTTTCAAATATAACAAATGATTATTAATAATGATGCTTATTGAAGTTTTATCCTTTAGCTGAGATCCTTTTTTTCTATTTTAAAACGAAAAAAAAAACACCAAAAAAAAAAAAAAACAAGAAAATTTTTCTGTTAAAAAATTTACAATTTGTTTTACAAAATTCTTCTTTCTTGTTGCTGCATTTTAGTGTTAAATCCTTGAATTGTTTTATTTTTAAAGGCAACAGCTGTAAGAACATGCAATATGCCAGATAAACGAAACAAAAAAAGACAAGTAATTATTTTCAGATTGGCTGCTGCTGCAAATTGTCACATTTTATGTGGAAGAAGAACAGACATTACGAAAATGCCAAAAGAAAAATTGTACAAAACTTAAATTTTTAATTTTATAAATTCAAGTGAGTCACCCTGTGTCCTTAGGTAAAGCAAAAAATGCTTAAAAATGTGCTGTTCTATTTGGATACTCCGATTTCTAAAAAAAATAAACCAGAGAAAGTTGAGGGCTTAAATTTTGAAGGCCTTACGAGTCTTTAAAATAGGAGTTTCATGGATATGACACCATGGAGATCCACTAAACAGAACCAACGGCCACCGCAAAACCAACCTGAACGTTTAACAGAGTTTAAAATTCACTCCAGTTCAAACGCCGTTTTTTTTTTTTTTTTTTTTTTTTTAATTTATTTTTATTATTGAATCTTTCTTATCGAAATTTACAATATGTATTCAAATCTTAATTCTTCTTGTTGTTTATTAGTTGTTACCAGTGTAACCACTAACTGCTGTATTCAAATTTTAAAAATGTCTTCTAGTTAGGCTCAAAGTATCGGTTCTTTTTAGCCTCTGGTGACCTTCGAACTGAAGCAAACCCCAAACGCCGGTGATATCTTACAATCCGTCAAATTTGGCGGATCACATTTCGGCTAGTCGCCTTTACGCCAGTGCAGGACAGCTGTGCTATTGATTTGCATCAGCACCTGCACTATGGCCTAATGTCAGTCACATGGCGATTATATATGCATTTGCAAAGTTCCCCTCGTATGCCAGAATCATGTTTCGTACACAACTTACAATTTCAGACTATAACCGCACTCTCCCCTTTGTTTGGGAGCTAGAGCTATCTAACCTTCACTGCCAATCTGAATCAAGGCAGTTTCAGTACTGCTAGCAACAGAACCTTAGGATGACTTAAACATCGCAGCAGGTGCCCACTCCACATTGACTTTCCTACGAATAATTATTCCTCGTTCTAACCCGCGATGTTGGTGTAACCACAGCCTCCTCGTGCTTTCCGAAAGTATTCCTTTATAGAAAGACAAGACCATCTTCCGAGTCCTTGAGATTCAGGAAGCATTTCTTGGAAAGCATACTTACGTAGACCTCATCAATAGTCAGACCGGTTTGCTAGGCCGGGAGCTACTGACTCCCGAGGCACTACCAGTTAGAACTCTGGTTAAACTTCGGACTCCTTGAAATCATTAGACCCCAAAGAGGCATGTCATTTCGGGTGTATGGCGGATCCTTAATGGTCTTTTCTTTTCTATAAAAAAAAAAGACATTTTATTAAAAAAAAAAAAAATTCAATTTGGTGTCTGTTTCTTAAAAATTTTGCTCCCGAAAAGGGTGAGCCATTGCATTTTTTTAAATAAAACGTCACATTTTTTTGTAGAAAAGAAAACACCCTAAGTATGCATACACCTGTTCACCCCAGCATAGATTTTTCAATGTCCAGGGAAATAATATCGATACAACAGTAAACTGTCATGCTCCTCTAGCCCGCTTCCATTTCTCTTCTCTGTTCCAAAGAACTCCATGGAAGTACAACTTAAAAACAGAAAAGATAAATTGTCCGACGGCTTCTCTATGTGCGCGTCCACTGTTGCCAGTTATTCATTGATTGCTCAAATTTGAATCCTCTCGGATCCCAGGATTGACCTCAATCTAATTTGCCTAGGACGATTTAACACTAAAAGGTGAAATATCCTTTAGAAAATCCCTACAATACCCGGGCGAGCTAGTGCAGGACAGTGGCAGGGTTCGCCCGTCCTCCATGCGGCATTACTCCATTAAGATTATTGCCAAACTAAAGAAACACTGGCAAAATTACTTACCACCACTTAAACAGCGATTTTAAAACTTGCAAAATTTATCCAAAATCTAGGGACATTGTAAGACGATTAAGCATGTCTGAAATGCTGCTTTAGAGGTATTCAAGCAAGCCATTTTTGCATCTGTCATTACTGGTCATAGAAAAGGAATCGATTTTTACAAACTGGAGAACTAGATATCTTATGCAAAGCCTGTCCAGCTAGTCAAATCAACTTAAAAGCCGAATATCCGAGATGTCAAGACAATACCCTTCATTTGGTAGAACCAGAATAATCTCATTTAATATGAATTGCTGAAATTGAGCTAGACGATAATAGGGGAGACCTGTACCGAATATAATTGATTTGGTTAAAGCGAACATTAATAAAAAAAACGCCCGGAATAAGCGACCAAACTGAGAGACGTAATATTTAATTATGACAATACACATGTCGCCAGACCTGTTAAATCCAACTGGGAAAATTCCGAAATAACTCCTCTGATTTAAGCAAAGGCAGTTTTATTGATAACGGACAAACTTATATAGAAACAATCTTTCTTATTATTTTCAAATGTTGAAGAGAAATTGTTTTCAAGTTTGTTTGTATTGCTAAGGCTAACACCTAATTTATGGGGCGGGCCCTCCTGAAGGCGTCCTTTTTACACATGTAGATTTTTTTTATTCAAAACTCAAGCTCAAATAGACTTTTGCTTAGAAAGTACACAACTAAATCAAAATCAGTCTGTTAGTTTAGGAATTTATTACCCCCGTATTCATAAACGATTATTAAATTCAACAAACGTTTATTAAGGATAATTTTCATAGTAAATTTGTTATTTCTTTAACTAAAAATTTTCATTAACAACTTGTTTATTTTTTATTAAGAAAATTATTAAGGAAAATTAAATGTTTTTCTAAATAAAATTCTTTTTTTTCATATAATTTATTAATCATTTTATATTAAATACAAATTTTTTTCTTATTGGTCATTCTGATCTATAATAAAATAATTCATTTTGACAATTTTATTAATTTTGAAAACAAAAATTTGCTTTAAGACAACAATTTTTTTTTTGTAGTCTATTTAATGACAAACAAAATAAATATGTTTACAATATTTCAAAAATGTTCAAAAGAGTTTTTACAAAAACGCCTACTTACATAAAGACATAAACTTGCGCTACATGATGGCAGGTAGCGTTTCCTACATTTAATGAATCATCCAGAATCTTTAAACGGCCACACAGAAATTGTGTGTGTGTATTAGAGACAATTTTAGTTAGACAATTGGGCAGACAGAAAGACGGGCGTTTAAGAAAAAAAGCTATAAATTTTAATTAAAAAAAAGGAGGAGCAACACAGAATTTCAAAAAAAAAAAAAATTGTTTTAATGAATTAATAAAGAATGGGTTTTTAAATATTATTGTAAAGAAAAGAAAATAATTTTCAGGTTTAAATAAAATATAAGTTGAATTAAGTTTATGCTTATGATCTTAATAGAAATTTGAAGTAAACGAATGAAAGATAATATACTGAACTCTTAGATTACAAAATTTCATTGAGATCGATTGAGTTTTAAAGAAGTTATGGCTTTTTTAAGCTCTTAAGTATGAACATTTTACTAATTAATATTAATCATACGTCACCCAGTGCCGTAAAGTTAATTTATTTAAAAATTCTAAACTATTTATCCGATTTTAATGAAACAAACTGTATTTTATAGCTATGGAAATACTGTTCTAAATTAATATAATTTGAGGCTTTCTGTTACATTTCTAATTTTTACAGGGTGATAAAGTTGCAAAGCTTATTCAAAGACTTTTCTACTTTGAAACTCTTGCCACAAATCCAAAGTCTTGCTAGTTTTATTTTTAAAAATTTACTTTAAAAGCAATTTAAACTTTTTTTTTTTAAATATTTTCTAAATTATTTAACTAAAAAATTGAAAATCACATTTTCATTTCTTTAATAGTTTCCAATTAGAATTTCTGCAAAATTAATAAAAATTTAACGTCTTGTTTAATTTAATCACATGAATAATAATCCATTTAAAATTAAAGATTTTTTTTTATCAATCCTTACCGTCACTTTTTTTTAATCCCTCATTTAATTTGGTTTAACGCTATGATTAATTACTGTAACATTCAGTGTCACAAAATTAAAAAATAAAAACAAATCCAAAAGAAAGAAGAATATGGCCACTACCTGGGTTTTAAAAATGCCAGCAAGAAATTTTTTTTTATTGAAAGAATAAAAAAAAAAAAACATGGGAAACCACCCAGTGAAAAATTATTAAAGATTTGAGGAAAATTATCCAAAATTGTATAAAATTGCAGCCATATGCTCTAGTAGGAATTAAAGGAACTTATAAGATGTATGAATATTCACAAAATATTTAATTCGGAAACAAAATTTTTACACAATAAGACTACATTTTAAAAATTAAAGCACTTTACTTAATATAACTGCCAGTGCCAATGTTGTCCCAATTTCTAAAAAAAAATAGATCTCCCTGGAAATGTTTTCATAATTGGTCAGTATTTTCCAACATCCGTAAAGAAATAACTGTTCAGTTATTAAATTTTTTTTATAAATCTTTAAAAAAAAAAGTTGTCCCAAAACTGTGTCCCAAGTATTGATTTTACGAAGACTTTTTACAAACTTCCAAAAAAATATTAAAATACATGTAATCAATTAAAAAACATAAGTTATACAAGTTTTAACAATAGCTGTCCCAAAATGTTTTCCCAATTTTTGGAAAGTCTTGCGTTAAGTATTTTCCTTGCTAAAATTTTTTCGTCCAAATTTCTTAAGAAATACATAATTGTTAGTTAAAAAAAAATTTTTTTTTTAATATCTCAAAAAATGGCCCAATTTTGTGTCCCAATTTTTAACTGCAGTAAAAATTTGTCCAACCTGTTCAGCTATATTTTTAAACGACATTTGAATCCTCAAATTGCCGCCCGTTTTAAATATCATAAAACTATCTAAAAGTGTTGTCCCAAAATGTTATACTAATTGTTGGCGCATTTTCTGTTGGCTTGACTTTTCTAACAAAGAAAATATTTTTTCCAGCTTTCTGGTGTGAAATATCTTAATTTTAGGTTATATATTAATTATATATTCAATATCTCAAAAACCGTTGTCCCAATTCTATAAAAAAAGTAAAAATTTGTCAAACATGTTAATTTTATTTTCAAACAAAATTAAAAAACTTTAAATTGCATCCCATTAATTTAAAAAAAGCATAAAACTATCAGAAATTGTTGTCCCAAAATTTCATCCCGATTCCGAAAAAGATGTTGGAACAAAATTTTCCAAATTGCACTAAAATAATATTCGTCCCAAAACCTAGCTTTGCATTTAAGGACAACGATTTGAATCATCTTTTTACCTTTTAAAAAAAATTGCAAGTGATTTTGTCAAAAAAAGGTGTTTATACAAAATGAGTTACCCATTTAAAACATTGCTTCACATTTTGGCACAAAGATTTTAGATTTTTTTACCATATAAGAAATTTGTAACTTATTTTGAAGATAAAAAGTTGTCCCAAAAACAGTTGCTTGATAAAACAAATATTAAAGATATTTTTGCCTATTTTGGGACAATTTTCTGTTTTTATAATAAACAGTTTTTCTAATACAATATTGTTAAAAAAAATTGCTTGGACATTTTTGTCCCAAAATCTTGTTTTTACATTTTAGAACAAAGTTTTTGGCATTTATTTTTTGATATTTTCAACAAATTTTAAATGATTTTGTCGAGAAAAAGTTTTGAAGCAACGGCCCCTTCAAAAACGTTGTCTCACACTTTGGGACAAAGATTTTAGATTTTTGTAGCCTATAAGAAATTTGTGGCATATGTTGTAGATAAAAGTTGTCCCAAAAACAGTTGTTCATTAAGAAAAATACAGTGAAGATGTTATTGGAATAATAGGCATGCCTATTTTAGCACAATTTTTTCCAATCAACAATTTTTATTAAAATTAAAATTTTTATTAAAATTGGTTGAACATTTTTGTCCCAAAACCTTGCTTTTTACATTTCGGGACAACGATTTTAGATGTTTTTTTAATTTTCAACAAATTATAAGTGATTTTTATCGAGAAAAAGTTTTTGCACAAAGATCTTTTAAAAACTTTAGTTCACAACATGAGAAAGTTTTTTCCAAAACGAGTTACAATGGCCCTTTTGAAAACTTTGCTTTACATTTTGGGACAAAGATTTACGATTTTTTTTACCACATAAGAAATATGTGGCTTATTTTTTAGATAAAAAGTTGTCCCAAAAACAGTTGTCCATAAAAAAACCAAAAATACAATTTTTTTTTATTTATTTATTTAATAATCTTGAAGCCACTTAAGGCCAATTGATTACAGATTACTATTTAAAATATTGTTGCCTCCTTTGGGACATTTTTTTCAATCAAAAACTTTGGTTCACATTTAAAGAAAGTTCTTTCAGAACGAGTATCCCTTTTAAAAACTTTGGTTCCGATTTTGGGACAAAGATTTTTTCTTTTTACCATTAAAGAAAGTTGTGGCTTATTTTTTAGAAAAAGGCACCGTTGTCCCATCTAAAAATGATTTATAATTTGGGACAAAGATTTTTTAAATGTTTAAGAATATGTGGCTTATTTTGTAGTCTAAAGCTGTCCCAAACGGACCCACAATTAAATAAATAGTATTTTTGGGACATTTTCTTAAGATTTTAATCAACATTTTTTAAATATTTTTACTATTTAACAATGTAGATTTGTTGGAAAAATTATCAAACTAGTTTTTAGGAATACGAAATTTTTAATTAATAAGATTGTGTTTGTCGTGCTTAATTCCCAATTTTTATTCTTGATTTTTTTAATTGTTAAATTTTCTATAAAAAAAGAGAAAAAATAGCTTTGACTGAAATGATTTTATAAATCTTTTTTTTTAAGGAATTTAAACGCAATTTGGTCCTATTGTTTGCGACTTTTTTGTCTCATTTCCAATTAAAATTAACATATAAAATGATTTTATTCAATTTTAATGATCCGAACACAATTTCTTTTGCTATTGGCTACAATTTGATGTTGTTGTAATTGCCACAAACACAACTGCAGCAGCAAAGAATGAATGCTGCAACAAATGCCTTAATTAATTAATTGACTGCGTCAAGTGCAAATGGCAGAGAATGATGTTTCATCGCTTAGAAATTTAGACGTTTTTTTACAATCTTTTTTTTTTTTTTTTTGTCTTCTTCTCTATTTTAGACTTACAATGTCTAACGATCGCGTTAGATGTGCGCGAGTCGTAAGTTTGATAAAAAAAAAAAGTTTATTATTTTTTTTTTTTTGTTAATTGTAATTTGCAATTTTGCAATACACACAACATTTGCTGCAACAACTTAAATAAATGTTTGCATTTAAATGACATGCTTAATTAACTAGACTGCAATTAGGATGATTATAATAATCAACAACATTTTCGCTTTGTATCTCGGTTTTTGAATATGTTATTATTTTTAAAGCTTCTTTTAAAATAATCGAATTTAATTTGAAATGAAGAAATATTTATGAAACATTTTCTTTTTTTTATTTCTGTAATTAAATTATTTAATAGTTTCGTGTTGTAGCATTTTTCCATTTGTTGTATTAAACAATTTTTAAAAATTGCATATGAAAGGAATTAAAAGCAAAAAAATAAAATAATAAGTGAAAAAGGTATTCGAGTGTAAAATTGTTCAAGTATTTTAAAGATGGAAAAGCACTAGTGTGGAAATCTATGAATATTTTATTAATTGCAGCAATATTTTACGAACTCGTATATTTGAATTGTTTTGGCTCAGACGTTGAGAAAATTTAACATGAAAAAATATTGTTAAAGAAATAAAAATAAAAGTGAAGTATTTAATGGACTTAAGAGCAATTAAAAGGCTGGACTACAATATGTAGACTACTCTTTAAATTAGTCTTTAAGATATGTATATGAAGAATTTTGTAGATAAATCTATAGACCAGTCTAAAGACTATTCTATATACATATATATTCCTTTCTTTATAAAATTTACAACGTGGTAATTGCAAATTAGATCAAAGTTCACGAAGAACATAGGGCATCAACAAATTATCTCCACATTACTCGATCATTAGCTAGGATCTTTGCTTGGTTCCAAGTCACATTATGAGATTTGCATTCGTTTTTAATCATTATTATCCATGTGTTTCTGGGCCTTCCGGGATATCTATGGCCCTGTGGATTCCAGCCTAGTGCAAGCCTTGCGATTTCGTCAGGTGGCCTTCTTAGGATGTGACCTATCCAAATCCATTTGCGCCTGCAGATTTCGTTCTCGATTGGTTTGCGGTTAGCCATTAAGAGCAGTTCATTGGTTACACAGTTTGGCCAGAAACTTGTTTGAGGCATTTATTGCAGAAAGATTGCAATTTCCTGCGTGCAGCTTGCGTTGGGCTCCAGGTGCTGCAAACATACAGCACAGCAGTACCGATTTAACACTACAGTTAAAGATTCTCAGCTTTGTGGTGGTGGTTATATTGTTCGCCCTTCATATTCTATGCAGGGAATGCAGTTATATCGGCACTGGAGCCTCCGTCTTTTCATTGATGGATAGGTGGTGAATCTTATGCGTCATATCGTCGAAGCGGTGTTTAAAAAGGCATATATCGTCAGCATAGTCGATATCATGGGGGAACTCACTCATGTTCCAGCGGATGCCATACGGGGTTTCGGAGTTTGTTTGCTGAAACACGCAATCCAACAGCAGTATAAATAGTGTGGGTGACAGTATACAGCATTGTTCTACCCCTGTGTTGGGCTCGAATGGTTGGCTTTCTTCGCCTTTGTATCGAACTTTACATTTAACATCTATATAAAGCCCGCGAATAAGGTGGATTATATAAGGTGGGATTCCCTTCCTACTCAGAGCGTTCCAGAGTGCCGGTCTGGATACCGTGTCGAAGGCAAGTTCAAAATCTACAAATAGTAAATAAAGGCTGCTGTTGTACTCCATGGATTGCTCAATGATAATGCGTGTTGTGTTAATATGGTCATAACATGATCTTCCAGGTCTGAACCCAGCTTGTTCTTTTCGTAGGATAGTTTTAACAACCGGAGAAATTCGCTGTAGAGTCAGGGACGATAGCAATTTGTTGACTGCATTCAATAACGTGATGCCTCTCCAGTTACTGCATTGCCTTAGATCACCCTTCTTCGGCACTGTCACTATTACGCCTTCCTTCCAGCTGTTCGGAATAGACTCTTCTACTATTCTATAGATCAGTCACAACTATTCTATAGATCAGCCGTAAGAGCAATTTATTAATCAATCTATAGACTATATTATTGATCACTCTAAAGACAATTATATATAGATCGGTCTAAAGATAATTTATACGCTAATAGAAAATACATCATAACGCTGATGTATTTTGACATTAGTACTATGACAAGTGTCTTTATCTTTATGGCCACATGACACTTTTCATCACGGTGATGTCAACCTTAGCACTACTTCGCCAAAGTGTCATCAGGGACAAAATGAAATTATGTCATCTATGGGATGACACATCGGCATCACAGAAATGACGAACATGTCCTCAGTGCGATGACGCAATAACATCGGAGAAAAGACACATAAGCATAAATTAAATGACAATTTGTCATTTACTCAAAGTCATTGGAATTGACTTAAGTCGAAGGGAGAGAATATTATTATTAACTTACCCGTTACAGAACTCTCAATAATAAGACACCAGCACCATGCCCCATATGGTTTTCGTCATCATTCTACTTTAAAAATTTCATGTATTTAACAAAATAATTTAAAAAAATAGAATAATGGAATTTTTGCTTCTTATAATACATTGTAATCATGAAAATAACGTTAATTATATAAAAAATGTGGCATCGAAATGATGCCACTATAGTCATAAAAAAGATGACACGTAAAAAATGACAAAATTGTACGAAGACGTTAGTCATTGGATTGATGTTACTTTGTGCATCATTGATGCCATTTGTAGTAACATTGATGTCACAATTCTGGTGTTAGGCCATCATCAATATGAAGATGCATTTTTCTATTAGTATACACTAATAGAAAAGGCATCATAACGCTGATGTATTTTGACATCACTTCTATGACAAGTTTCTTTGGCCCCATGACACTTTTCATCATTGTGATGCCAGCTTTAACGCACTTGGCCTAATTGTCATCAGCTGAAATTATGTCATAAATGGTAAGACACATCAGCATTACAGAAATGACGAATCGGAGTCATCTTAATAAAAAATGTCATCAGTGCGATAACTCAGTTATATTGTAGAAATGACTCATTAGGCTCAATTAAATGACAAACTGTCATTAAATTAAATCATTGGGATTGACTAAAGTCAAAGTGACCCTGCGGGAAATTTGTGTCAATTGGTCCAACAGACTGGTCCTGGGAGTTGTGAAAATAGAACAGGTACAAAAAGAAAGAACTCATGACCAGTGAAAGAAGAACCAATCATGAAACTGGTTTATGAAGAACGAAAAGGTAGAAAAAGTAATGAATTACAGTACAGTCTTCACCGGTGGTGTGACACATTTTTTGGGAATTTCTAAAATTTTGTTCTTGAATTTAATTCTAGGACTTGTTTCATTGAAAAAATACTATATCGTATTGAAATAATGATACACTGTAGTAACTGTCACTAAACACTTCTATCGAGAATAGATGTGTGACTAGTCAAATGGTGTCAATTGACCCCCTCCAATGATAACCCTATGTAAAAGTGATATGTCTTATTCATAGAAAGTGTGTAAACAAGAAGCGGTCTCTACCACCAAAGACCTATCACGGAACATTCTACTTTAAAAATTTCATGTATTTAACTAAATAATTTAACAAATAGAATTTGGGAATGTTTGCTTCTAATTTTACATTTTAAACAGGAAAATAATGTCAGTAATGCACAAAATGTGGCATCGATTTGATGTCATAGAAAAGATGACACAAATTTTTTGATGACGTTCGCCCCATTGATGCCATTTGTAATAACATTGATGTCACAATTCTGATGCATCATTAAAGATCAGTCTTTAGACTGTTTTATAGATCTGTCTTAAAACTATTCTAATGATCTTTAGTCTTTTCTACAGATCAGTTTATCTCGACTATTTTGGCTTGAACTTGATTTTGTTTACTAAATCCCCTATTCCCCCCACATTCCCCCAATCATTTACCTTTAAAAATGCTCAAAATTAATTTTAATGTTAAATAAACATTTTGAAATTTTGTCGACAGTAAAACCAATGGAAATCCATCTTGAATTGTAATATTTATCTTGTGCGTTGTGGTTTTTTTTTTTATTAATTAAAATATAAAACACATGCTTTTAATCATGATGCTGCGAAAAAAATGCGCTACATTGAGTAGAAATGAACATTTTGCAATTGAAAAAGAGAAACACCCGCAACACATGATGACATTGACCTTTGTTGGCAATCAAAATATGAGAAAAACTTTGAAAAGAAATCTTAATTTAAGAAAAATAATTTTTTATTAATTCTTTTTTATGAATTTTAATAGATTTTTTTGTTGTTGTTTTTGCTGCCTCTGCTAAAGCAATTTTAATTTAAATTAAGAATTGAATCAATAAATTTTACAAGAAATAAAAATAGTTTAATAAAATTGTAATTGTTTTTGTAAAATAAATTTTAAGCAAAAAAAAAAAAAAAACCAGAAAACGTTAAAATGAAAATTCGATTAAGAAAACAAATACACTTTTGATGTTGTGAATGAGTGATTCGTAAGTTCAGCATGGATGTGGGGAATGAACCCCAAAGGAAGTGTGTGTCTATTACTTTGGTTATATCTGAAGAAGACTAATAAAGAGCGCTCAGTTATTTACAATAAATTTAAAAGAAATTGTGATAGGATAAAAGTTTAAACTCAGTACACTTTGGATTACTAATGCCCAATTTTCAGGATAGTATTTAACTCAATATTAATTTAATTTTTATAACAAACTTAAATCGTATTTAAAACAGATTGGTTTTTTGAGTTTTATTTGAAAAGTCTTATTTAATTAAGATAAAAGTATGGTAGCGCTACTAAATACAAAAAAAAAATATAAAAAGTGTATTTATTTACAAGGTGGTCAGAAAAAACAGCTGACTTTTAATGCTTAGCCTGTTGTTGTTGTATTGTTGTGGTATTGAGGCCACCTTGCTAAAATATTACAATGGAAACTTTAGTTGAATGTAAGTGTTCCACATCGGTGACTTAAGTTTCACTGAAGTTTTTAGTGAAGAAGAGAATTTTGTACTTAAAACGATTTTAAAAATAAATGTGTTTCAATATCAATCCTGAAAATTGGCCATAAGAGACATAAAAGTAATTATTAAAGTAAAATTTGCTTAGTTAAGGTGACTCAATTCTTTAAAAGTTGAGAAAAGTATGAAAGAATAAAATACTTTATTAAGATAATGACCAACTGATTAGGGAAGAACTTGGAGAAAAGCCGAACCCTGTTAGAACTGAATTTAACTTCCTCCACTTCACTTAAAGCCGTCAAGAATATTCATCAATAACAATTGACCAGCCTGCTTATTAACAACTCTCTAACAAACTTAGACAAATTATAAAAGAAGAAAATGAATGTGTTTATATAAAAAAATTTTACCTCACTACTTTCTTTATTACTTGGGGACAGTAAAGTGGTGGTTAAGTTAAATCAAATTAAAAGAAAAAAGTAAAAAAAAAAATAACGACATCAAAGGTTCCGAGATGAAAAAGAACAATATTGCTAACAAAAATTGGAAGGGGTACATTCCCACCTTAAGTTTTATCCGGTGGAAACAGCAAACACTAACAGCAACGAAAATTTATCTATAAACAAATTAAATTTATTTTTGTTTTCATATAAAATATTTGCACAAGAAAAATTAAATTTTTAATTAAAAATAAAATACATACAGATTACACAATAAATTAAATGGATTTGAAAAAAGTCAGGGTACGGAAATAAATTAATTTATTAAGACTAAGGGGGGAAACACTTTTTTCTATTGACAGCCAGCCGTTAGTGGCAGTGGGGGTTAATTGGCAGAGATTTCTGAGGATTTCGAAACATATCAAATCAACCTGTCCGTGATCGTGAGTTCGATCCCCCGATCAGTCAAGAAAGAAAAATTATCAATAAATTTTAATTCATTTTATGTTGTAGAATTCGTTTCTTCATAAAAATAATTTAATGAAAATAAAAGTACTTTTTTGGAAAATACACTCAAAGAGTACTTTTTTTTGTTTAAGGCATGTTTGCTTCGGAAAAGTCTTTTAAACGAAATCCTACTTCTAGATAAAGCAGCTGTGGCTGTTTTTTTAACTTGGGGAAATCCAGATTTAAAATAAAAAGCGTACACATTTAAAAAAAATATATAAATGTTAAATTTTAGAATTTGTGGTCCTAAATTTCGCATAAATTTATTATCGATGATCTTAAAAAATACAATATTTAAGCTCTTGAAAGGGTGGTAAGATAACTAACCACCCTACCTGAAAGAGTTAATAGCAGCATTTTAAGCCAAAAGGAATTTAAAAGTACCTTTTATAAAAATGTAATACTTAATATACACCAATACCCCGGATTGCGTCGTTTTCGAAGTTGCGTCTTTTAAAAATTTAAAAATTTGGAAGTTGCGTCGCTTTTGTTTCACTATGCGTCGCATGGCTTCGAAGTTGCGTCGCTAATGCTTCGATTTGCGTCGATAATATAAAAAGCTTAAACAGAAAAAGGGGATTTCCCGTTGAAGTCTAATGCAAATATGGATTTGAACGTTATCTGCTGATTCCAACTGGTTTAAAATTACATTTGCTAAAGTAAAGTTAAATTTAAATATTTTGCTGCAACGAGTCGTCAAAAAAATCAAATAAGCTTGGTGCAAAAACTTGCGATTTCGACTCGTTCTAAATCAGGGAAAAAGGATGTGGATATTGAAAGAAACCTTGAACTAGGCTCGTTATACAATAAAATCCAATTATTGTTCCAGTGACGCTGATAAAATTAAGAAATTTGTTGAAACAAGAACATCGTTACAACATAACCAGGTTACACAAATAAGAAGTCACTTAATGAACAAAAATGGAGCCACTTTTTGCTATTTGGATTGAAGATCAAAATCAGCGCTTCGAATGACCCCTGTTTAATACATTTTAGAAAAAAACACTTTCACATATGAATTTCTCATGGCCGGCGGGACCAATATAATGTGTCCGTACAAGGGAAATGTCGTATCAAAACAATTAAGGGATTCGGGGCCAGGCAACAGTCTCGGGCGAAAGCGACCTTCTGCTTATTGTTACCTTTTAAAAAAGTTTAAAAAAAGGAGATTTTTAAAAACGTACCCTTTTATGAAATCACCTTTACAACAAAATACAGTTTACAACAGTACCAATTTTAAAATAGTACCTTTTTAAAAAAAGTACCATTTTTATAAAAATACCGTTGAAAAGAAATCCTTTTTATAAATAACCCTTTTAAAAATTTACCTTTTAAAAAAGTACCATTAGAAAATTGTCCTTTTAAAAAGTGTATTTTTAAAATGTACATTCTTAAATAAAGTACCCTTAAAAAATTTTACCTTTTAACAAAAAATACAAATATAAAAAAGAACCCTTTTTAAAAAAGTACCCTTTTAAAATAGTACATTTTTTAAAAAGTACTTTTTAAAATGAAAGTCAAGCAAACACAAAAAAAAAAGAGTTGTTTTGGGAAGAAAGTGATTCCTTTAAGATTTAAAAAACTTTTTATTGCTAAAAGTACCTGCTTTAAACCCTTCTCTTAGCAAGTTTCTTTATAATTAAAACAAAATTATGAAAAAAATTAAATTTTTTTTAACACTTTTTTCCACATCTAAAGTAATAAAGGAAATTACAACATTTTTATATAATTTATTTGTACATACACATTTTTCTCCTGCCATAAAACAACTCTGTTTTAGTTCAATGACTTGCAAAAAGGTGGCAAGCAACATTTCTATTACTACAACCTAAATTTTTGCAAACAACACACCACCATGCAGCCGCAACAATCAGTATAAGCAAAAAAAAAAAAAAAAAATTGTTATAATTTCAATTTTATTGAAAAGTGTGTAACCCGTTTGTTACATTTTCGCTGCTCTTTTTAGCAGTTGGGGAAACAGGTTTGAAAGTTAAAAATTCAAGATAAAATTTTGGTTTCTATTATTTCTTTGAAAATAAAATTTCAAAACAATGTTGTCAATACAGGAAATACAAAAACTCACGCATAAAGATGTTTTCGAAATTAAATAAATCAGATTGAAAACTCTGAATGGAAAAAATTGGAGTGAAAGAAAACTCTGCAGGTTGTTGTAGTGTTTTTTTTTTTTGTTGCTGTTATGAAATAAATATTTCCCAGGCAAAAAAAAAAAAAAAAAGAAGCAAAAATATTGTTAAAGGAAAGTGAAACTTTTGCTACAGATACTTTGAAATTTTATTGCGTAACAATCTTCTTTTTTATAATGCAAGGAAAAGAGTTGAGAAAAATATGTTTAAGGGAATAAGTTTATATTTAGTTTATTGATTAAGTTAGATAATTATTTCGCTTTTTAATGGAAGTTTTTTTTAAAAAATTTTGGCTAGAATTTAAGTCGTAAAAAAATAAAATGTCGGGAAAGTTGTATTAAATTATAATTTCATCGGTTAATGACACATAAGTTATTAAAGACATAAACCAACGCTATCAGCCTAATCTACCCAGCAGGAAATGTCACTAGTGAATCTGTACTGATTCACTATTGACACAGTCATCAGTACTAGTGACTTATTATACCCCAGGCAATGTTATTTACAATAGGCATTTAGCATGTGCGTGTCATTGGAAATCGACTACTGACGTTGGCACTACTGACTAGATACTGACTAGGTAGTTCCTTTGGGAACGTATGTTGACATTGGAACCAGAGAATCGCTAGTAAAAGTAGTCTACACTTTTTGTAAGAATACGAGTCATAACAATCTTTTTTTATTATTTCTTCAACTTTTATAGGAATTGTGCTTCTCAGTTGTTATTGAAAAAATCTTTTTCGTATTAAAGCCAAATATAGTGGCAAATGTAATGTAGTGTAGACACTTCGTTGACAATGTCACCAATATAGTGGACAAAACTAGTGACTTGGAGACACTTGCACCCAGGTTTCCTTCAGGGTATATATACAAAAAAAAAAAAGTTGAATTGTGTTAGTAATTGATGTTCCCTGTAATGCGTGAACCGATTTTGTTCACGTGGAAGGTGAATTCAATACCAAGGTTTTTATGTATCAACGGTCTTCAAATGTGTTTTAGTTCATGAGTTATAGATATTTTAGTGAACACTGCATTCATTCCGAAACATGTAATTTTTTTTTTTTTGGATGGAAATTTTGCGAATTTGACTTAATCAGCCCTATTTCGGTGGTCGTTCTTGTAATCGATCAAGTCGTTTTTTGTAAGAGATTAAAGAACACTGGCTGTGTGTTACTTTAATCACTTACAAAAAACGACTTGATCGATTATGACAACGACAGCCGGAATAAGGCTGACTATTTTGAAAAATTGAAATTCAATTAATTTTTAAAGTCATTACAATTCGATTTTTGTATTTCAGGGTACGTTGGGGATTGTCTGTAGACTGTTTATGTTAAGTTTGCACGAAATCCCCATTTCGATTTTTCTATACATTCCCATACAAACATGAACTAAATGCTCTCCATTTTGAATTCCTCTGAAACGGCTTGACTGATTTTTATGAAATTTTGTTTGTGTATTTGTATTTGAAAGTATATTTTATATCGCTAGAGGGCGCAAAAAAGGGCAAGAGGGCCAAAAGCTACTCCTCCCTAAATCTTCTTAACTTATCAACCGGTTTTCTTAAAATTTGGCATGCTGGCATTGTATCATCTGAAAGGAAATACGAAATAGGGCAAAAGGGGTTAAAGCTCCCCTCCCTATATCTTAACTTATTAATCGATATTCTTGAAATTTCGCAGGCAAATAGTGTAACATCTGGAAAGAAGTATGTATAGCCTAAATTTTTTATTACTTAGGGCTTGAAATAGGGCAACAGGAGTAAAAGCTCCTCCTCCCCAATCTTCTTAACTAATCAACCGGTTTTCTTAAAATTTGGTATGCAGGTATTGTAACATCTGAATAGAAATACGGAATAGGACGTGAAGTAGGGCAAGAGGGGTAAAAGCTCCCCCTCCCTATATCTTTTTAACTTATTAATCGATTTTCTTGAAATTTCGCAAGCAAATAGTGTAACATCTGGAAAGAACTATAGCCTACATTTTTTATTATTTAGGGCTTGAAATAGGGCATCAGGGGTAAAAGCTCCTCCTCCCCAATCTTTTTACACTAATCAACCGATTTTCTTAAAATTTGTCACGCAGACACTGTCACATCTGAAAGGCAATAGGGTATAGGGTGTTAAATAGGGCAAGAGGGGTAAAAGCTCCCCCTCCCTATATCTTTATTATTAAGGGACTGAAATAGAGCAAGTGGGGTAACTTGTGAAAGACATAAGTTATATGGCAAAACAACGTTTGCGGGGTCCAGCTAGTTATGAATAAAAATTCCCTGGGAGTGTTTCCCATTTTTACAATTGAATTTAAATAGGAAAAATGGGAGAACGGAAAAACTCCCAGGAAATTTTTATTCATAACTTGGTTGTATATGTTGTAGATCTCCGTGTGTAGAAGGTACTCCATCAGTTTTGTAGCCGCCTTTTTTAAGTTATACACCTAATACTTAATAATAAATAGCGATATGTCGTCAAATTTGAGAAACAATTAAAAAAATTCCTTATGAGTTCAGGGTTAAATCCTGACTAAGGGTTCTAGGTGGAGCTTGGTGGAGCATTAAGACTTGGGTATTTTTAAATATCAAAAATATTTGTGCTCAACTAATTTTTGAGCATTTAATTAAAATATTTAATTTGGTAAAAAAAAATTTTTTTTTATTTTTAAAACAATTTTAAGAAATTGATTTTTTTATATTTTTTTCTCGTTACAAAATATTTCATTCACAAATATTTTTTATAAATAAATTAAATTAATTAAATTATATTGTAAAGTTTGTGTGTGTATTTTTCTTGTTTATTTTTTCATTGGCGTATTTCTTATTTGTTTTATGTATTTTAATTGAAAATAACCATGTCAAATGCACATTCTCTCATTTAGTTTTCAGTTGCTTGATTTCAATTCATTTTTATATCATTTGACACCTGCAAGTGATGGCAACCAAGAATAACACTGTTCTTTTGTTCTCGTTAACACACAATAAAAAATATTGAAAAAAAAAAATACTGAGAAAAAAAAATAAATTGCGAAATTTTCTTCTTCTATTTTTGTCAAGTTATTTTTGTAAAATTTAAGGATGTTTATATGTACTTTTTATTTCAATAATTTATTTATCTTATGATCGATTAGTCATCAGTTGGGGATTTTTCTTATAATTTCTTGGGTTTTTTTTTTAATATTTTTGTTTATCCTATAAAATTTTTAAAGAATGATAAATGGCCTTTGGTGCCATTTTGTTGGTTTGTCTCTTTTTGTTGTTTTCTTTTAAAAATTTTGTTTTGTAAAACATTTTTATTAAAATGATTTTGACAAACACAGAAATTTTCTTTTAGGGAATATTTTTTATTTTATATTTTATGTGCCAAAAAAAAAGAAGAAAAAAAAAACAAAAAGTAGTTGAAAATAAAACGTAGTTAGTGGAAATAAACATGATGTGCTAACAAACAAATACATTAAGCAGTTTGGGTTAACTAAATAGCACAAAACAAAGTCTCGTTTTTAAAGAAGAATTTTCATTTGGTTATAAAGTTACAGCAATCATATTATCAGCCTTATTCCGGTTGTCGTTGTCGTAATCGCTCAAGTCGTTTTTTGTAAGAGAATAAAGAAACACACAACCAGTGTTCTGTAATCTCTTACAAAAAACGACTTGAGCGATTACGACAACGACAACTGGAATAAGGCTGTATATCTATGAATATATCATCAGCTCAATTCCAAAACATGCCAAGTCGACTTAGACTCTTTATTATTTAATCTTCTACAACAACACAATTGACAGGTGGTTTGTGTCATCGTTTCAAACGATTGCGAAAATCATTGAATACATCACAAATTGTTCGGGCTCGTAAACTCTATCTTGAAAATCGAAATATGCATTTATCCCACTGGAATAAGCGACCAGACATAAACCTGATATATTCCATCATGACAACATAGAACATGTTGCAGAACTAGTTAAAAACCATTTAGAAAATAGTGGTTAAAAAGTTTTGTCTCACTAGCCCTTTAATTCAGAACATGAGCGTTTTGACAACTACTTGTTTTGATTAATGCAGAACAATCTCTCTAAAATAAGGATCACTTTAGAACAGGGTATTCACAATAAACTTTATTAGTTTTATTCCTCAGTCAATAAACAGGGGTCTAATTAAAATATATCGAGCTCTAGCCGCAAAAAAAGCTTAAGCGACATAAACACAATTTAACAGGAGAAGTTTTTTTTATTAAATTTATTTTGTATGAAAGTTGGCGCTTAAGCTAAAATTGTTTTTGGCATAAAATCGTAACTGTAACTTATGTGACCATAACATTTAAGGAGATGGTGCAAGTGTTGCCTATAAATTAATTTATTAAAAAAAAAAACGAAAATTTAAAATGATGTCGCTTAAGCTATTTTTGCTAGATATGATATCGAACAAAATTTATCGAAATGAAATTCTCTCTTCTCACATTTTCCTATGTAAATTCAATTGTTACAAGTAAGAAAGTATAGTTGGTCAAGCCCGACCATATGATACCCTACACCACAGTATTTAAAAACACATCATGCGTATGTGTCCATATAAATATGGATTTATCTATGTTTACAAACTTCATTAAAATTGGTTTGAAAGTTTGTGAGAGGCAGAAATTGCCCCCTACCGGCCCTTTTGGTCTTATTTTTGAAAAACTGTGCTTATGTGTCCATAAAGATATGGATCTATCTATGGTTTAAATTTCATTAAAATCGCTTTGAGAGGCAGAAATTTACCCTATCTCCCCTCGTGGTCCTATATTTAAAAAAATGTATACCTTTTGTGTCCATATAGATATAGTCCTATCTATGTTTAAAATTTAATTAAAATCGTTTTGATACCTTCTGAGAGGAAGAAATTGACGCCAATCTTCCCACGTGGTCCTTTTTCAATAGGCTTGGTCCTGGTGCTAATAAGAACCTTTGACCCAAATTTTATCAAATTATCTCCAAAATTGCGTCCTGTACTTTGCGCACAAGGTTACATGGACAGCCAGCCCTGCCTGCCAGCCAGCCAGCCAGCCAGCCAGACGGACATCGTTAGTTCGACACAGAAAATGATTCTGAGTCGTTCGGTATACCTTAAGGTGGGTCTAGGACCAATAATTTAAGGTGTTACACACATCAGCACAAATGTATAATACCCTCTCCACTATTGTAGTGTGGGTATAAAAATGGAAAAAGTGAAAAAACTCGCGGGGAATTGGCTTTCATAATTGGGTTGATTACATCTCTCGAGTTTTCATTTGATGCGCCAGTGTCTTTCGTATGCAGAAAAATGTAATAGTTTGCTCGATACGTCAGTTAACCCGATATCGATTGCGGTGATTAGGCTTCTGCTGTTCTTGTGGTGTAAGAAAGATGGAAAAATACTTTAAATAAATTTATATTGTAGAAATGTTTTACGAAAAAAATTAATAAAAAACGTCTACAATTTGTAAAAAAAACCCTAGCATATTTAAATTATACATTGTGCTATTTTTTTGACCTAACTAATATTTGTTACTTTAAACTAAACTTCTTTCTATAAAGTTTTTTTTTTGTTGGTGTTTGTTACGCACATAAAAATATAATTTCATTACAAACTTTTTGTACACTTTTGCTACTTAAAATATTTTCTATGTGTTCTTAAGTTTCCATCTCCCCCTTCTCCTTTTTTGTCGTTAAAAAGTGTACTAATGCACTTTAAAATAAGTTAGAGCCCTTTAATCTGCAATAAAGAATTTTGGATACCCTCCTTTAAAAGTTGCTTAAGAAAAATGATTTAGATTTTGGGAAAATCATTCTGCGTAAAAGGATAATTGAGAAATTTTCTTATAAACAGGCCTATCACAGAAATAAATTGATTTCTGTGACAGAGCGGAAAGTTTCGTAACGATATCGCTTTTTTCGGAATGAGGTTTATATGGGAACTATGGCTCGATATTCACCCCTATTCTTCCGAATTTGTTTTCTCTTTCCACTTTTAATTCACGATAGCCGCGAGTATCTTGTAATATAAAACTTATATTAATTTCGGCTGTGGTTTTTTAAATGAGGTTTAGGGCCAATTATAGACCAAACGTGATAAACTGAAATATGAATTAAAATTCCCAAATGATTTTTATTCATAATTGTGTTGTTTTAAAGTTGGCTTAATGATTTTAAGTCTAATAAAACTAATTTATATAAAGTATCTTGATAAAACCGTTTTACGCTACGATGTTAACTCTGCTTTTGTGTTTTTTTTTAATCACCCATATCGTGGGTGGCGAATTTAAAATAGGAATGCGACTGCTTGGTAATACATTAAAGAGAACGTGAACTTATTTCCTGTAATCTTTTACCAAACAGTCGCAGGCGTATTTAAAATTCACCAACCACGATAAGTGTGAATATAGTTGCTTGATCAATTTATTAAACGATCTTTGATGAAATTGCTTTAATTGCTTCTAGACATATAAAACATCTTTTTGCCAAGTTTCATGATAACATCGTTATTTGTTAGTTGTACCAAGTTTCTTCAATTGCCTTTTCTTGGTTGTGTAGAGTATAATAAAAATTTAATATGGAAATGGATAGCTCTAGAACGCTGCTCTTTACTTTTGGTGTGTTTACCCTTTTTTTTATATATATTTTTTTTTTTTTTTTTTTTGTGATAACATGAAAAAGTTTGGCACTACACAAGTATTTTATTTTTTTTCGGCAGAGTTTTTCCACAAAAGTAAGACAATGAAACAGGTGTTGTTGATGTATTTCGTTCTCGCAGCAATTTCGTAACATTTTGCTTTATTTACACGATTTTTATTTTTTCTTGAAATGTGCTGCAAGTACATGCCAACCACATAATGTGTTTTTAGCTTTAGGTCAATTGTTTGGAACTGAGGAAAAAAAGCTTTAGTTTGATAAAAAGTTTCTTTTTATTTCAACATTAAATGCACACAAAAAGTTAGTGAAAAGAATAAAATATGAATTGAAAAAATTAAATATAAAATTATGTTCTCATTTAAGTTTTTAAAGAATGAAACATATTATTGCTGCCCAGGAAAGTTTTGTGGTTGTCACAACCATTTTGATGTTGACCCCAATAATTATGTTAATAATTTTAAGACCATTCAGATTTCTTTCAAAAATGTTCATGGTTATGGCTATTTATAATATGGTTGCAGTATGTTTTCAAGAGAATTATTTAACCATTATATGGTTGCAATTATAACATCGATTTTTTTCTCTCTCTCTTCGCAACTATATAGAGCAGTGATAACCAAGCAACAAACAAAGTTGTTGTATACATATGAATTTCCGACCGTGTCTGTGTCAAAAAACACGATTATTGACTGCCTCGCGAGACTATGGAGTGGCCCGAACAAAGTTGTTGTATACATGTGAATTACCGACCGTGTCTGTGTGAAAAATACAATTATTGAATGCTCGCGAGTCTATGGAGTGGTTATGACTGATATAGAGAGTGTTATCTGTGACCATATCGAAAAGAATTTGTCCTTAAATTGTAACTACAATCTCATGCAAACAAAAACTCTTGTTCTAGTTTCGTTATAGCAGAACTTCCGACCCTGGGTTATGTTTTAAGAGAGTTTCTCCACCAGTCAATTTTATATGTTCGCCATCTTAAATCCGGCGATAGTGTCCCGCATTCCTGACGAGGCTTGTGGACAAAGGCTCGTGATTTCAAGAAACCCCATAAAAACAAGTCTAAAAATGTTAAATCGGGTTATCTTTCCGGCCATGGCAAATCATTAAAACGGGAGTTAAGGCGACCTGACGAAAATATAGCCCTCAGAAGTTCGTTTGTAGGTCGTGCAGTATGCATCGGTACTCCATCTGGTTGGAACCAGAAGTTTTTCTTTTCCAAATTCTTCCATTTGAAGTATGAGAAAATCGTGCAGCGCTCTCTATTCACAGACGTCACTTGGTCCGCGGCGTTTTTGAAGAAATAAGGCCCAAAGACTCCTTAAGCGTAATTACCATACAACATACAGTAACTTTCAGCGGGTACAATGGCTCTTCGTGTGTTATGCCCGGATTTTCTGTGCCTCAGAAGCGATAACTCTGCTTATTCACGTATCCACACAAATGGAAATGGTCCTCGTTGCTCGTAGATGAAAAGTTGACTTCCTTGTGAAAATTCAATTGAAACAATTATACGCGTTTTAGAGGAGTACCTCACAAATAACAAAGCAGGAGTGACATTTACCGCCATTTGAAAATACTAAAGCATCATCCATTAGATAATGACTTTTGCTTCACCTTGTATTTTATGCGAATACCTTAAGTTTTTCGTGTCTTCTATTAAAGACATTGTAATCTCTTGCCAAAATGTGGTTTATAAATTGCAGTTTTGCGAAAAACTGTAGATGAAATAGACCCGCATTAGCACACATGAGTTTTTCTTATATTTTTTTTGCTCAGAAATTTCTTGTACCTTGTTACACATATAAATGTAAAGTTCATATGTTACACATGTTAACATCGAAAGTCGTGTAAAGAATCTAAAAAGACTAGTAAAATGAATCGAGTAACTTTTACACAACCTTTTTCAAGTAACATTTTTAGAAACAGCAAATATTTCTTGTAAACACTTGAATGAATGATTGAGTGAGTGAATATTATTTTTCAATTTTTTTTTCCTCCCCTTAAATCCTTTATGGCACTTCATTGTATTTGCTTATATAAAAAGGATAAAACATTACGTACTATTTAACACATTTCTATCTTCATTTAGGTCAAGTGTTTTGAAGTGAAATGAGAAGAATAAAAAAATTGTATTGAGGAGATATTGAAAATTATTCGTGATATGAACAAAATTGAAAATATGTACGACGACTACTTTAACATAATGAATGTTAAAAAGAGACCTTCTAATAAACGATACATTTATTAATACCCTTTAATATTACAAGTGGAAAGGAGAAAGTGCCTCCAAGGTCTTGCAATTTGACAGCTCTTGATTATTTTGTGTAGAGCTTCGTAAAGTTGCTGGTTTATGCAAACAAGCATAAATTGATAACTTAAAAGCCAACATTGTTTTGGGTCATTCGTGACATACCGTCGGCAATACTCGAAAAAGTGTCCCAAAATTTTAAATTTTTATTAATTAAAAAATGGGCGTGGCAAATCTAAAAAGTCAAATACTCTCTATAGAAAGAATTTAAATTAGTTAGGCATATTACCGATAGTTTAGGGACACAAAAGGATTTTTATATTTATTATCTTAACATTTTAAGGAATCGGTCCATGGGTTTAGCCAATCTACCACATAAAAGCTACTCCCCAAAAACTCTTGACACATCAAGTTTTAACGGATAAAAGTCATGTCATAAAACTTTGTGCAAATAAGTTTCATACAACTAGAAATTATTGTAACAAATTTTATCAAAATCGGTTCAAGGCTTCTAGATTCCCCATAAACAGGTCTGTTTTGAAAATCAGGTGATTTCAAATCACGTGCATTTAAAATCACACGTCTGATTTTGTGGTGTTCTGAAAGTCTTACCGTTTTTGTGTTTTTCGGTGTGCCTTTGGCAATTGAAATTCAAACTGAAATACTCAAAAACGGAACACCAAATTATCGCACGTGCGATTTTAAAAGGCACATGTGATTTAAAATCACGTGGTTTGAGTAAAGTGGTTTTCATAACAGGCCCGTTAAAGAACATTTACTAAATATGTATACGTATCATAAATTCATCAAAAAATTAAATTATTCATAGACCTAAAATAAAGCCAACTTGCAGTTAATTAAATCGTTAAGAGTAACAATATTTGGCTATGCTCTGGAAATCGAAATCACGTAAAATTTTAATCGAAAATATTTTGAAAACTGTCGTGGGTTCAAAGTTTATTAAAACATGTCCTTTTATATAACGCATACTTTGAGGACCACTTACTTTTAACAGAACTACTTTGAAATCAGAAAAAATTTAATAAAATTATGATTTCCAGAACATGGCCGGCCGATTGTCTTTAAATTTTATACGAACAAATTTGATATAACTTTAAAGTTCGGCAAAAAAGGTGTAAAAAAAGCATTTTTAATATTTTTTGATTGGATTTTATTCCATTTGGAATCAATTACTTACGTTGAGCACAGCTGCTTCCATTAATTATCATCGCAATAAAATAAGGCAACTTAATAGTATTGTATTTAACATTGCGAAAAACTATAGTTTCTGACTTAAGACCTTTTGCCAAACTTCAAAGAATTCTGTTGTAATCGGGATCATATTTAAAATTCCCGAAAGCTCTTATAATTTTCGATAGCTCCAATAATATCCGATTGTTCTCATAATTCCCGAAAGCTTTTTCATTTAACATTACGAAAAACTATAATTTCCGCCTTAAGACCTTTTTGCCGAACTTCAAAGAATTATGTTGCGATGGGGATCATACCCAGTAAAAAATGTGCTCCAAAAGGAGCAGGTTTTTTGTATGAATTCATACCTCAAATCTCTTCAAACCCGCTGATGGGATGCCTGATTTTTGTATGGGGTGTTCCCGGTTTGGAAGACTATTTTCTGCTGACAATAAGCGCTTCTTTAAGCATGCAAACAAAGCGCTTCTAAAGTGCTCTTTTAAGGGCTAACTATATTAACATATTTATTTATGTTTTGGTTTAACTTGTTTATATGCTTTTTTTCAACCATTTTCGTAACATTTTCGTGTCAGCACTAACATAGCAGCTTTTTTGTATGTTTTATTCTTTATCAGTTACTGCTTTATAAGAGCTCCCTAATTGAAGCTCTTCATTGTGCGCTTTTTCTCTGTAGTGCTTCAAAAAACCCAAATTTTTTTTACTGGGTATTCAGCCATGTTCTGGAAATCGAAATCACGTGAAATTGAAAGCGAACACATTTTAAAAATTATCCTAAGTTTGAATTTAATTAAAATATGTCTTTTTATATACCTTATACTTTGAGAACCACTAACTTTTGCCAGAATTGCTTTTTAAATCAGGAAAAGATACGTTGATTAAAAAAAAAAAAAATTATTGATCGATATCAATTTCACGTGATTTTTATTTCCAGAACATGGCTGATTTAATATCCCGATAGCTCTCATAATTTCCAATTGCTCCCATAATTCCCAAAAGCTTTTAATTTTAACATTACGAAAAACTAAAGTTTCTGACGTAAGACCTTTTGCCGAGCTTCAAACAACTGTGCTATAATCGGGATCATATTCATAGTTCCCGACAGCTCCCATAATTTCCGATAGCTCTCATAATTCCCAAAAGCTTTTTTCTTTACATTAAAAAAAAAAAACTATAGTTTCTGACTATAATTCCCGAAAGCTCCAAATGTATTTAAAATGGTAGGTATGGTAATTACCTGCCTGTTTTCAGAATGCGATTTTAAAATTTGTTTTAAATGCTTTTAAACGAGTCACATTTGAGCTCGCGTTTTAAAAACAGGCAGTAAATTTATATAAATGTTTTTATATTTTACTAAAATTTACGAAGCTGAATTTTATGACTATCGGTCCATAGTTGGCCATAGCGCCCATACAAGATACGCTCTCGAAAAGGACGTCTGTCAACAAATTTGATACAAAAACTGTTTTAAATAATAAGATTACAAGAAAATGGGGTTTTTTATGGATCGGTCTTCATCTAGACAAAGCTACCATATTTGGAAAAACTCTATGATAAAAGTTGTGCACATTATTGACACAAGACCGCCATACAGATATACAGCCATGTTCTGAAAACCACAATTACTCGAAATTGAAATCGATGTAGAGTTTTAATTAAATTTTTTTTTTTAATGAAAGTAGCTTTTTCTAATTTAAGAAGTAGTTCTAAGTGGTCCTCAAAGTATGAGGTACATATAAAAAATGCAATATTTTTGTGAAATTTAAACGCAGGCTAGTTTAAAAAATTTGTTCGAATTCAATTTCACTCGAGTTCGATTTCCCGAAACTGGGCTGAAATATTCTGGATCCCTATGGGGATTTAATGTTCGTCAATCGGGGGGCAAATTATGGCAGTCGTGATCGAATACTTTTTCGATTCAAAAGCAATTTTATTTCAGTCGATACTTAGCGAATCTGGATTGTTTTTTCAGTGTTGTGAAAACTTAAATAAATGCTTTACAACACTGAAAAAAATGTTTCGATCCGTTCAGTATGGATATAAGTGTTCGATAACGACTGCTTTTCATTTCCCCCCTGTTCGTAAATGTGTTTGTTGATATCAACTTTCTGAAGATCCCAAGTATCATTGTATCTAGTTTGTTCTAAATTTATATAACGTTTATTATGGAGAGATTTGCTATTGAAATTAAGAAGGTGGTTAATATACATATAAGTAAAAAACCACAATTCCTTCTAATTTCTATTCACAAAACTTAACATTTTGATGTTTCCGTATAATTTTTTTAACTTTAGTGTTGAACTTTTACATACAATTATATTCTAATGGCTAATCATTCACTGATGGTTTAAAAGCTGGTTTAGTTGAACTAAACTTGAATTTATATGTAGTTTAAACTCAACAACTATAAATCAGTGTCCCATGTATTATTTGTTGTTAAAATAATAACATGTGGCAGCACTACGATAAATCTTATCAAATTCATATGGTGTGTATTGGTAGTTTAAACGCCCAATTTACTGCGATTAAAGATGGTTTATATGTTTAGTGATTTATAGATTTGTTGGTTTAAACACGTTTTAAACCAAAAAGAGAGTTTAACTTGCTCTGATTTTTTAGCCCTAAGCATTAAAAACCATTAAGTAATTAAGAAAATTCCACTCCAATTAAATATTATTACTAACTTTACTTATCATCTAATATCGTTATTTAAAATATTCCTTTTTTAAAATTAAACTAATTGAATTACTTCTTTTTCTTTCTCTTTTTAGGTAAGTTTTCCTGGTTGTTATCCAACGCCTTCTTCTTCTTCTTCTATTGATTGATTTCTGTTGTCATGACGTTTGCATTTATTCAGAAGTTTTTGCTTTGATTTATTATATGTAGTTTAATATTATTTCCATAGAATCTTGTAGTAAGTAAATAACAACAAAACACTTGAGTTTTCTCTTTCGTTCGTAATATATATAAACCCTCCTCCCTCCTTCATGGTCAACTAACTCACTTATACAACGTTATTAGAATTTTAAAGTATTATTATACAAATAAATTATTTATAAAATATTTCTTAGTATCTCAAAGTAAAATGTAGAAATATTCTTTTTGGCTTAAGTTTCAAGGAGATAAATTTGTGGCACACACAGGCAAATTTCAAATCATTAAAACTGTAAAGTAAAGACGACCTTTTGACCTTTACCTGCGATATTATATTGGTAACTTTGCTTGGAACTAAGGTGAACTTCAAGTTATAAAATAATAAGTATAAAATCTAAATCTTTAAACTTTAAAAGGACCCCTTTTAAGAAAGAAGAAATCTCAATATTCAAACGATAAAAGGAGAATTTTTTAGAAGGCATTAAATCAGAATATTTGAAGGACTATTTTACAAAGAAAGTAAAATCTCTTAGAAAGTAAAGGCCATATTCATATAACATATATTTTATATTGACAAAATAATCTTTATATATAAAAATGTTTTTGCGTGTATCTGCTCCTAAAACTCAAAAACCGCTGGATCGAATGACAACAAACTTGGACAATAAGTTATTTTAGTCGGGTGCCAGGTTTCTCGTAAGTTTAATCCCGATAGGTGGCGCTGTTGTCGTGAAAGAAATTTTTTTTATTTTTATAATGATTTGGCTCAAATTTACAAAATATATTTATTAAACACGGCAAACGTTGTTTTGCCATATAACTTATTTCTTTCAGATGTTACAGTGTCTGCATGCCAAATTTTAAGAAAACCATGTGATTGGTTAAGAAGATAACAAAAATTATAGGCTTTAGTTCTTTCCAGATATTACACTATTTGCCTGCCAAATTTCACGAAAATCAGTTGATTAGTTAAGAAGATATAGGAAGGGGGAGCTTTTACTCCTCTTGCCCTATTTCATGCCCTGTTCTCTTTCAGGTGTTACAGTTTCTGCACGCCAAATTTTAAGAAAACCGGTCAATTAGTTAAAAAGATGTTGGGAGGGGGAGCTTTTATCCTTCGTACCCTATTTCGCATCCTATTCCCTATTTCCATTCAGATGTTAAAGTGTCTACATGCCAAATTTTTAGAAACCCGATTGATTAGTTTAAAATATTGGGGAGGGGGAGCTTTTACCCCTCTTATCCTATTTTACGCCACATCCCCTATTTTCTTTCAGATTTTACAGTGCCTGCATGCCTAATTTTAAGAAAACAGGTTTATTAGTTAAGAAGATATAGGAAGGGTAATCTAATGCCATATTTTGCGCCTTCTAGCGATATAAAATATACTCTACGACCTATTCTCGTACCTAACAAATACATATACAAAATTTCATACAAATCAGTCAAGCCGTTTCGGAGAAGTTTAAAATGGAGGGCATTTTCTTGATATTTGCTTGGGAATATATAGGAAAATCTAAATATTCACCCCTATCGTGAATAAAAATTCCTTGTGAGTTTTTTCCCTTTTTCCTATGTTAATTCAATTGTAAAAATGGGAAAAGGGAAAAAACTCCCAAGGAATTTTTATTCACGATAGGGGTGATTATATCTGCGGAACCCCTAAGCCGATTTAGTGCAAACTTAACTTAAACCATCTACAGACTATCCCCAACGTACCCTGATTTTGCTTGAAATCGGTCGAAGCGTTTCCGCAGTTAGTGGTGACATCAAAATGTAAACTTCTTTTTATATATATAGATAGATAATAAGTTTCCTCATAAAATTTTGACCCAGTGGATAGCGCTGGGGGTAAAGTTATTAACAAAATACTCCAGTATTTATTTTTTTTATTTGTATTTAGAAAATCCCGAGCAGCGCCGGGACGAAACAGCTGTTTTTTTTTTTTATAAAAACTTTAATATTTTTTTACAAATATGGTAGTAAACTTTATGATGCGAAGGACCATTTTATAGAAAGCTAAAAATCTTTAAATAATCATATTACAAATGTCGGATTATCTCTTAAAAATAAAACTCTAGATTCGAAGAACCATTTTATGAAGAAAGTAAATTCTCTTAGGCCCGTTTTCACAGCTTACCGATAGCTAAAAGTAGACTTTAGTCGGCCTTACAAAAAGAGTTTTATAATTAAAACTTTACTTTAACCTAAAGTAGCGATAAAGTAGATTAGGGTTCATCCTACCTGATAGGTAAAAGTAAAGTTGTAATAATGGAACACTTTTTATACGGTCGATAAAATCCTAACTTTAGCTATCGGTAAGTTGTGAAAACGGGCCTTAGCGAGTAAACATCAAGATTCGAAGGATCATTTTTCTTCAAAAGCTGAATATCTTTAGATTTGAGGTACTTTTTTTAAAGAAAGATTTGATTATCTAAAAAATCAAAAAAAAAATCTAAGGAAGAATTTGGAAAAACCAAAACTTTATTAACGATTCAAAGCAGTGTTTAAAAAACTGCAGTCAAAATAAAAAATTGCTTTTTCTTCTAATGGGTGATTTTATAGCTATTATCTTTTTGGCAACACTGGTTTAAACAGCTGACGCACGTTTCGTGTTTTGTTTCACTGTCAAACATCATCAGTTTGGTCTATAATTTAACCATGAATCGTCTTACAAACGAAGAACGCTTGCAAATTATTGAATTTTATTATAAAAATGCTTGCTCTGTTAAGAAAGTTCATCGCGCGCTTCTTCCATTTTATGGTCAGTTTAATCGACCCACTGAAGCGGCTATTCGGGCTATTGTTCTTGCATGACATGTGGTTTCAACAAGACGGTGCCACATGCCACACAGCACGCTTAACAATGGACTCATTGAGAGGCGAGTTCGGTGAACATTTTATTTCACGTTCGGGACCGGTTAATTGGCCGCCTAGATCGTGCGATTTGACGCCTTTAGACTATTTTTTGTGGGGCTCATATCTATACACACATGCCCGCTTCAATTGACGCATTGGAAGACAACATTGAAGCATTTATTCATTAGATACCGGCCGAAATGTTGGAAAGAGTATTCCAAAATTGGAATAAGCGGATGGACAATTTGAGGCGCAGTTACGGTCAACATTTGCATGAAATAATCTTCATACATTAAATTATATAGACCGTAGTATCGATTCAAATAAAGATTTCATGAATTTTTCTGAATTTTATGTGTTTTTTTTTTGAACTTTCCTATAGCTCTTAAAAAATCACCCGATACCATCCGTGTAAACATGAATTATACTTACAATAGATTTTTTTTTTTTAAACACGGAGAGAATTTCATAATGTTTTGATTCTACAAAGTCGTAATACATATTATTATCTGAAAATATAATTTTATTTTTTATTTTTTTATTTAATATTTAAACATGAGTGCCTTTGCCTGCCGGCTGGCAACTTCAGCTGTGTTGCTATCCGCAATCGACACATTAAGTTTCAAAAATTTCTTTTAAATTTTATTATTCATTTTATTTAAAGAACTACAAAGAAATTTTTTTTTTTTATTTATAAAAAGTTTTTTTTTTAATTTAATGTGTCCAAAAATGTTTTGCATTTTCTTTTCTAAACAAAAATAAATTTAAATTTATTTAAAGTGTGTGAAAATGAAAAAAAAATATTTCTTTTATTAAATTATTTCTAGTGTTTACTTGTAATTAAAGCAACCATTTCAATGGCTAATAACAATTAAATAAATTATTTAAAATTACTTAATTTCAAAAAAAGAAAAAAACATTTTTTTTTTTAAAGTCTCGAGAAAATTTTGAAAAATATGAGGAGAAAAATTCTCATCAAAGTTGTAGAAAAGAAAACAATTTTAATGCACACTTTACAAATTATAAATTTTTAGCACTCAATAAAAATAAAAGTTGGCCAAACGACAGAGTTGAAATACGAAATTCGTTACGTCTGGATAGATTTTTTTTAAAATGACAATTGAAATTTTTTTTTTTATCTTCAAACCTGTTTGAATGTTTTTAACATTTATTAGCAAATTTTTGCTTTTAGCTTCTCCAAATCAAAATAAATATTCCTAAAACTTCAATTAAAAAAAAAAAAATTTAATTTTCCAAAAAAAAAAAAAAATCTGTTTTTATATTAAAAAATCCAGATAAAAAAAATTAATCGAAATGTGAGTGGCGCCTTATTCTTAAAACAAATTTATACATTTTTCATATGTACACTGAAAGAAAAATGCTTCATATATTTAATGAATCATTTTCATAAAAAAAATTTCCTTGGGTAAATGAAAATTTTCATTGTCTAAATGGAATTTCATAGTTATAATGAAATATGTTCGTTAAAATCGCTTCATTGGATTTCGTAATTACGTTAAAAATTTTCATTGGATATATGAAAACTTAAGTTTGTCCAAGTTAAACAAAAAAATTTTAATTGGGAACATAAAAAAACAATATACAAATATAACTATATTCATAAATTAATACAAAATTATAGTTTCCTTAAAAAAATGTTTAATTGTTAATTAAAAAATGTAAGATTTAATAATTTCATACATCTAATGTTACATGTATGCCATTAAATTTATGAAATCAAAATTTTTTTTATAAAAGCAACATATTTCAATAATTACCTTCATAAATTTTAATTTTCATTATGACAATGAAAAATGTCATTATAGTTGTGAACCAAAAACTTTCAATCAACGTTGTTATTATTGCTATGGACAATTTAATCTCATATTTACGCTCTTAATTGAGTAAAAAACATAGTTTTTTTTTTATCCAAAAACTACACTTCCCCGGTAAACTAGCTGGTAGTAAGCTAGCCTATCAGCACCGAGGTTGCGCGATCGAATTCCGCGATAGACAGGAAAAAATAAAATAAAATAAAAAAAAAAAAATTTTTTTTTCAATTTCCTATTTTTAAGCTTGTTAGGCCCGGAGCTTCAATGTAAATAAAACATCAATTTTATTACAGTTTTTCCCAACGTTTCGTAGAGTATTTTTCTACTTCTTCAGTGTCTATTTAAATAATTTAAATAAAAAATTTTTTTACTTTATTGAAAGTATTCATCCAATGAATAATATTCATAGATCTGATGTGATGTTTCATTAAATGTTTTTAACGAAATAGGTTTCATTGATCCAACAAAGCGCTGCATAGGTTCCTTTTAAATGCAATTTTTCATGGGATTAATGTCAAAATTCATTGGTATTGCGAAGAAAATTCTTTCAGTGTAGTTTGTATTATCTTAATGAGTTTTCTGTTTGGTAATAAAAAAATTTGTTGAACATAAAATTTATTTTGGTTAAATTTTTATTTTTCTTCTTCATTCAGACATATGGATTTTTAAAAGATTAAAGCAAGCAAGACAAACTTTTAAAATTACATAAAAAAAATTTTTTTTTTAATTGTAGTATTTTAAAGATAAAATAAAATTTTTATAATAATTTTAATTGTTGTATTTTAAAGATTAAAGTAGTGAAATTCAACAAGTGAATCACTATTCAAATTTTTAGTATCGCAAAAGAAATCATTAAGAATCACTTATAGAAAACAAAATCAATTTAAAGCAATTGAAGGCTGAAAAATATAAATTTGAAGGTTCGAAGGACCATAATTTGTTAAAATAATTTACATTTGAAGCGGTTGTACACTTCTTATACCCACGCCACAATAGTGGAGAGGGTATTATGTATTTGTGCTGATGTGTGTAATGCCTTAAAATATTGGTCCTACCCCCACCTTAAAGTATACCGATCGACTCAGAATCACTTTCTCGAACTAACGATGTCCGTCCGGCTGGCTGGCTGGCTGTCCATGTAACCTTGTGCGCAAAGTACAGGTCGCAATTTAGAAGATAATTTGATAAAATAGCAAATAGGTTCCAAGGACCAAGCCTATTGAAAATTGGCCGAATCGAAGGACGGCGAGAGAATATAGGGGGAAATTTCTTCCTCTCAAAAACCGATTTTAATGAAATTTAAAACATAGGTAGAACCATATCTATGTATATGGACACAAAAGGTATGCATTTTTTAAAAAATAGTACCACGAGGGGGGATAGGGGCAATTTTTCAGGAGTGTGCTGGAAATCGTAAACGTTAAACGCAAGAATTTTAAAAGTCGATTATTAATAAGATTTATGTAATAAAACAATTAAATGAAAAATATTATACAAGTATTTCTCTATTAAATAGAATTTTATAACAAAAATTATAAAAATTTGATGAAAAGTGTATTAAAAACAACTTCCAAATTCTTGTGTTTTACTTTTGCGATTTCCAGCAAAATTTCTTTCAAATCGCTTTGAGAGGCAAACAGGGGGCCTCTCAAAGCGATTTGAAAGAAATTTGAAACATACGCTTAACATTTGCGATCTTGACTTGAAATTGCATAATACGTGTACTGTTAATCGCAATCGCCAGAAGTTTGGTGTCTTCAAAAGTATGCTCAAGGGAACTTTAAATAACTATGGCAGGTCGCAAGCAAAACGCACCAGTTTCAGAACACCATAAAATAAATCTGGCGTTTTGCGATTTCAAATCGTGCGATTGTCAGAGCATGGCCGATAGATAGATCCATAGCTATATGGACACATAAGCTATACACTGTATAGTATAAAGTTTTTCAAAAATAGGACCCAAAGAGGAGGTAGGGGGCAATTTCTGCCTCCCACAAACTTTCAAACCGATTTTAATGAAGTTTCTAAACAGATAAATCCATATATACTTTCTTACTTGTTTTTAATACAAATGAATACTTTTTATCCGAAGAACTTGTTTTGATCGATTTTAAAATCCATTTAAGAATCATTTATAGAAAAAAAATTCAATTTAAAGCTGCGAAATATAAATTTTTTCGAAATTGGAAGGTTCGAAGGACCATAATTTGTTAAAATAATTAAAATTTGAGGCGGTTGTACACTTGTTGTTAATACAAATGAATACTTTTTATCCGAAGAACTTGTTTTGATCGATTTTAAAACCCATTTCAGAATTATAGTCAAAAAAAAACTACACATTAAAATAAAAATAACAGCAGGAGATTTTGTGACAAAAATTAAAGGGCAATCGTGGTGTTTTGCTTATACCTCAGTTATTTTTCGACTAACTGGGCTGAATTTCAATAGAAAAATTTTAGGCAATAATGAGTTCACGATATGTAACAGAAATATATAACAAACAAGTTCCCATAACTTTTGGGATCTCCGCAAAACCCATTTCAAGAGCCAGAAGGACATTAATTAATCAATTTTGCTTCTTCGTAAGGACCCAGAATATATATTCTTTATAGGATCAATATTGTTGAAATTACAAATGGTTTGACAAACTTATAGAGATATACCCTTTTCACCAGTGGTACTTAAAATTTCGAAAGGAGTCAACTGACAGGTACCAGTTGCCAGGTGAAGTGTTGCCCTTTCAGTTAAGAGGCGGGACATTTAAACAGTTATTGGCAAACTTAACAATATAAACTGTTTGGGTGTCTAGTAATAAGGATTAAACTAACTAGTCTATGGTGAAGATTACAGTCTACCTAAAAGTTACGGCTTTATTCTTTTGTCGGTTTGTTTTTATTTGCATATTCCAAATTTCTGTTATTTTATCATCCATAAATTCTTAAATGACATCAGCCAAAAAAAATAAAATGCACTTAAAATTGCATTTAAATATACAAAAACATCTGGAAAATGTAAAATGCAACTAAAAGTCAATAATAATGGATGTTTTTCCCTTTCTCCTGCAATTCAAATACTATCTTTTTTTTTCTTGTGGCATTTTTCACTGACATCAAAAAACAAACAAGAAAAACATCCAAAAACACCAAACAAAAATTTCAATGCAATGAAAACTAAAAAAGAAAATTAACGATTATAAATTGAAATTCAAAAAGATATTTTTAATAAATTTAAAAATGACTTAACTGAATATTTTGTATAGAATGAACTGATGAAAAATAACAATAAAATTTATAAATTGAACAATAATGCATTGAGAATGGAAAATAAAATAATTATTTCAAACAAAAGCGAACATTAATTGTATGTAAGAAAAAAAAATTTACTACCATGAAAGTGGAAAAATAAATGATTTATGTAAAAAAGCGATTTAAAAGCAAAAAAAAATGTCTTAGGTCATTAAAAATATAGAATTTAAATTTTAATTAAGTACAGAAAAGTTTAAAAGAAGAAGAACAAAAAAAAAAGAAACTACATGTCGTCAGCTCATTATAAGTTTGACCTAAAGACCATTAAAAAAACTGAGTAAGGTATGGGGAACACCTCCTTTCTGAATCCAAAATCTGTTTCACGAAATTTTTCCTCTATATCAACTATTTTAAAGTTACTTAAGTATGGTTTTGCTTTACACGCCACAATTTGGCTTTGCTTCACTGCCGTAAGAAGTAGTTCAAGCAAAAAAAAATTAAAAAAAAGGTTACACTCAATACTTAGCAGAAAATATGCAACACAAAAAGCTACTTTTTTAAATAAATTTATAAATTTAGAAAAGTGGCGTATGCGGCACAAACACTAAAACTAGTCTGGTTGAATAGACAAGCCGGGCACATGGCGTTTTAACATAATTCGGGTACGCTGAATCCAATGGTGCTTACCGCTTTTTTTAGGTTAGCTCTTGTTTTCGAGATATACCGTTATTTCCAAAATGGAGGAGGCGGCACAACATATATTCGCTTACCGCTTTTTTTAGGTTAGCTCTTGTTTTCGAGATATACCGTTATTTCCAAAATGGAGGAGGCGGCACAACATATATTCGCGTAACTCAAAAACGGTTTAGTTTATTGCAATTTTTTGTAAAATGGGTTTTCGAAATTTCGGGCCTTGAATTTTTTTAATTTTTCGAAAATCCGTTTTACATTCATTGCACGATTTGTTGGTCTTAGAAGACCCCTAGTGGAATTTGATGCAGAAAATATTTGTAGAACATTTTAACCGTCTAACGTGCCGTTTTAGTGTAGAAGTTAAAAAAAGAACAAAAATTACCCCTTAAAATTAGAGTTAGAGGGTTAATAAATTCTAAGAAAGGAATCGCCATACAATTCTACTGAAGACATCTGAAATAGTCTTTTAGGTTAGAAGTACATTTAGTATATTTTTTTGACTTTTTTGGACTTGTACCAAACGCCTTTTCAAGAAAATCAAAAATGTCAATGCCCGAAATTTGGAGATTTCGTTTAAGACACATTGCACGAACTTTTGGTCTTTGAAGACCCGTAGTGAAATTTATGCAACAAATATTCGTAGAACATTTTAACCCTTAAAAGTGCCGTTTTAGTATACTTTTGTGTAAGAGTTGGGAAAAAGGACAAATATGACCCCTTAAAATGAGAGTTAGAGGGTTAATAAATTCTATGAAAAGAATCGCCATAAGATTCTACTGAAGACATCTGAAATTATTTTTTTAGCTCAGAAGTACATTAAGTATATTTTTTTTGACCCATACCAAACGCCTTTTCAAAAAATTCAAAAACTTTAGGGGTCCATATTTCGGGAGCCCGAGCTAACTTTTCAAAACCCTTTGGCAGATTTGATCTTTTAGTAGACTTCTTTCATTTCGCGTTGCAAGTGTTGAGGCTGGCGGCGATGACCCGCATTTTGTTGCACAGTGTTATCTTCAAAATTGCGACCTCTGTACTTTGCGCACAAGGTTACATGGACAGCCAGCCAGACGGACGGACATCGTTAGTTCGACTCAGAAAGGGATTTTGATCTTCGATCGGTATACTTTAAGGTGGGTCTAGGACGAATAGGCGTTACAAACATCAGCACAAATGCATAATACCCTCTCCACTATTGTGGTGTGGGTATAAAAATTGATCACAGCTTCGGCCGATTTAAACACCCTTATTGAGTTTGCCGTATTTAAAATAAGCCTACGACTGCTTGGTAATAGATTAAAGAGAACGTGAACACAATAAGGGTGATTATTTCCCAGCTGTGATATAAAACGAATATTTTATGAACATTAAAAACAGGATAGTTTTTAATATCCATCCCTATCGTGAATAACAACTGGAATTTTTGTTCCCAGGAAATTTTCATTCCCCTCAAAGGGAAAAAAGCAATCGCGAATCTCATGTGAAAAAATGTTCACGCTATCAGTTCCAGTTCCAGGATGGTCAGGTTAAATAACCAAAAGGGGAGATCGATCACTCGACCTAGACATTGATGTTTCAAAAGCTCTGTCGTTGTCGGAGCTGTGGGAGCGCATGTTCCGTCCTGTTGGAACCAATAATGATCGAGACCCAATGCAACAACTTTACCCCACGTCTCCATGCGCTTTCGATTAAAACATGACATGACCATAACGCCGGCAGAGCAACGGTATTAATTTGTTCATGTTTTTGTATGTGGCGAATACGTGTTGATGTTCATGTTCTGATTGATCACAATTTTTGTTGTTGTGGCGTTTGGATGTATATAGAAAACACATTTTATGGCCAACATCATGGCGCACATGGATGCCAAGACGAATGTTTAGGCAACGATGGCAGCACATGGACGAAACATGAACATGAACAGTCTACACGAGTAGAATTCATGTGCGACATGCTGTTCTTACCAAGTTGATGGATGGTGGAGACGGGTAGTTAGGAAAAAAAAGAATCCTTTAGCATCTGCATCATTATTTGACTTTATTACCTTAATTTTTAAATAAGCCTTAATATATTAAAAAAAAAAAAGAATTATAGCATGTTGAAAATTAATTATGATTGACATTAAACTTTTTGTTTATTAAAGTTTATCTAAAATTGATGGCTGTAAATAAAATATTTTCCCCTGTCTTAATGGTTTTTAAAATTACCATGTTTTACAGAAACAAAAACCTGTCAGTTTCTATTAAATCTCACACCCATTTGCGGAAATTTATGCAAAATCATTGTTATATTTTCAGGGAAAATTTTTCACATTTTGACAACTACATAATGACTTTTTGAGGTTATGGTTGCTGATATTTGTTTTTGGGAAAAAATGCATTCATGTTTTTTTTAATTCAAATTGCTGTTTTTTGTTAATGCCAGCCACCTTTCATATAAATTTACAATGTTTTGCAATTAATCATGTTGATGGTGCAGTTTTGTGTTTTTGTGTTTATTGGAAATTTTATAAATGAAAAAAAAAAAAAAAAATTTTATATGGAAAATATTGAAAAAAAGTTGTGGTAATGGATTATAATAATTCTATGACAGAAACATTGAACATTTTAATGTTTTTTTCTCTCTCCCTTTCTCTTTTTTTTTATAAATTTTATAAATTTATATATCCTGCAAGTCAACACTTTAATTTCTAGCAAAAAACTAAAAAAAATATAATGCAGATGTAATAAGCAAAGAGTTGCCAGATAAAATTTGAAGTAAAATCTCCAAAATGTTGACGACAATATTTTGTGTATAACCAAAGTATTGTCCATTATTTCAAGCAGCGTTTAAAAACTGCAGTCAAAGTAGAAAAACTGGCATTTCTTCCACTTCTTTAATTGTCATTGGCCAATAAAAAAAACTATTGATTTTACTTCTAATTCATTAAATGTAAACATTCGCTGTCAAACCAACTCAAAAAGCGAAAAGTTAAGTTGTACACAAATTTTCGTTATTTGTTCGACAGTTTTTAGTTTCGACTGCAGTTTTTTAAACGCTGATTTCAAGTATGGCCAAGTATTCCCATTTTTCTGGCAACTTTTGATTCCGCGCCAAAAGATCTGCTCATATTTGGTAGTCAAAAGAAGGCAGGGTGTGGACTCCATCTGATCTCCTTACTATTTATACCACCTATATCGGACTGCGTATGGAATACAACTCTCATGTGTGGGCCGGAGCTTCAAACTCTATTTTGGAGGTTCTCAACCGCGTGCAGGAGAGGGCGAAGGTTCTCATTGGTGACAGTAGGGTATCCAATTCTATTGACTCCCTTGAGCACTGTTGCAATGTGGGTTGTATTTGCCTGTTTTATCGTTACTACAATGGGATGTGTTCTGACGAAATTAGGGATCTGGTTCCCGAAACCCGTACGTTTGTTCGTAATACACGTTTTTCCTCAAGAGCCCATCCTTATGTGGTCGATTGGGAGGTGAATCGTACAACACATTACAGAGAGAATTCGTTTTTTTCCCGGACAGTTCGTGTGTGGAATAACCTTCCTGCAGAAGTCTTGCCTCTCACTTACAACATTATTAAGTTCAAATCGAATGTTCGCAAACACTACTCCCTCTATCCTCCTTCCCACAACCTATTTTCCTAGTTCCAATACAATGTAATGCATTATTAGGGGTCATCCCCTGAGTGCTGGTCCTAACAGAAAAAAAATGCAGGGTGTGGACTACTAGGGCGGTCCAAACGATAAACAATTCCAGTGAAAATTAAACACCATTATGTAATTTAATAAATGCAGGGTTATCCATTTAGTGGCTTCAACAAGGCCGGTCTGGCAAGGCAGTCAGTCAGCTGTTAAATATCTGTCATCTGAAGTGAAGGGTTTACCATTTATGAATAGGAGTCGTTTAACAGCGCGGAGAACACGTAAAATAGTTAACAGAAACCAAAAAAAAAAGTGGTGGTTCAAACGTGGCCACTTACCGGCAAGTGCAAACGACCAAAACGAGCTATTAGGAGAACCGAAAATGCAGCCCTGAGCTCCATACTGTAAAAATGTCCATGTTCTCCAGTCTCAATTCGTTCAGCTGAGGTAGGAGAAAGTCGTTGAGCATGGCTCTATAGCGCTCGCCGATCAAAAGTAGTTGTTTGTAGCTGTTGAAAAAATAAGGCCCGATGACACCTCCGGCGTAAACACCACATCAAATAGTAGCTTTGAGTAGGGGCAATGGCTTTTCGTGTGCTTTACACGGACTTTCTGTGCCTCAAAAGCGATAATTCTACTTATTCACGTATCCACAGAGATGCAATTGGCCCTTGATGCTTATGATGATTTTCGAAGAAAAATTTACTTTTTCGTCCTCAAGATTCAATCGAAAAAATTACTATTCGCGTTATTGAAGAGTATAGCGCTCCATTTTTTATTGGTACGTAATTTTTTTATGTATCTATTTATGAACCTCACACATGTCAAAGAAAAACCGACTTAGTGTGAACCCCCCAAACTTTAACTGTATGCCGTCCTTCAAGAAATGAATGAGCGAGTAGTCACATTTTCTAAACACCAACGTGAAAAATGACTACTCGCTCACTGATTTCTTGTAGGGCGGTTAACTAAAAAAAAAAATTATTCCATTTTACACAGAAAAAATTATTTTTCCAATTCAAACAAAACATTTGTAGAATCAAACAATTTTTTGTCTGAAATCGGTCAAATGAACAAATTAGCATATTCAAACAATTTATTTGTATTTTTTTTATTGAAAAAAAAACACCGATTTTTGCAAACAAATAATTTAACTAAATCAAACAAAAAGTTTACTGAAATTCATATAAATTTCAAACAAATAATTTTGCTGAATCAAACAAATAAGTTTTTGCACAAGCAATGACTTGCACACAAGCAAGCGCTGTTGGAGAAGATGAAGCAGAGCAGAGCGTCCGGCTGGCTTTGAGACACATTTTTTTATTGGAATAATTTTTGAAAGAAGTCTTATTTTATACACACAATGTTTTTCGTCATCACTCACTGTTGCTGCATCCTTTCCTTGGCTAATAAAGAATAAATGTAACCAAAAACTGCGGCAGACTAACTCGATATGTTTTTCGTCATCATTCTATTTTTGTAAACAGTTTGAAAAAATTGAATACGGGATTTTGTTTTTTTTTTACCAACTTGAAACCAACCAAAAATTTATTTTGTCTCTTATAATGTTGTTGTTGTTTCTGTTGTTTAAAAAGAGTGAAACGTTTTTTTTACCTGCTATTGTTTTTGTTGTTTTTTTACTACAAACCTCGTCACGCTATTTTATCATTTTTCTTATTGTTGTACTTTTTTAAAGTGTCCAAAAATAGACTGCATGTGTTTTTTGTTGTAGTTCTTAAATTTCACATAAAGAAGTGTTGCTTACGATCAATTAAAAAAATGCAAAAAGACGACAACATTAAAGAGCGTTAAATATTTCATACAAAACAAGTAAGAAAGTATAGTCGGTCAAGCCCGACCATATTATACCCTACACCACAGTATTAAAAAACACATCATGCTTTTATGTCCATATAAATATGGATTTATCTATGTTTATAAACTTCATTAAAATCTGTTTGAAAGTTTGTGAGAGGCAGAAATCGCCCCCTACCTCCCCTTGTGGTCCTATTTTTGAAAAACTGTATAGCTTATGTGTCCATATAGATAAGGATCCATCTATGTTTTGAATTTCATTGAAATCGGTTTGATAGTTTCTGAGAGGAATAAATTTCCCCCTATCTTCCCTCGTGGTCCTACGATTTCAATAGGCTTGGTCCTTGTGCCAATAAGAACCTATGTCCCAAATTTTATCTAATTATCTCCAAAATAAAGCTCGTCAATCATTTGGTCAACTAAATCCTGTGTGGAACTCGTCATACATGTCACGTCGTACAAAGCTAAGCCTGTTTAATTCAAATGTAAAATCCACCTTGTTATATGGATGCGAGACGTGGAATGCAGCAAATCGAGACATACAAGCCATACAAGTTTTCATAAATAAATGCCAGATAACAATTGAGATGTCCAAACTAAACCTTAATTGGAATGAACTTAAACATCGAGCATCGGATCGAGAATATTGGAAGCAACTTGTTTTGGCCCTATGCTCCTTGTAGGAGTTTAAAGGAACTAATATATATATCTCCAAAATTGCAACCTCTACTTTGCGCACAATGTTACATGGACAGCCAGCCAGCCAGCCAACCGGACGGACATCGTTAGTTCGACTCAGAAAGTGATTCTGTGTCGATCGGTATACTTTAGATGGGTCTAGGACCAATATTTTAAGGCGTTACACACATCAGCACAAATGCATAATACCCTCTCCACTATTGTGGTATGGGTATAATTATGAAAACGTTTAACCATATATTTTTGAATAGCTGTCAACATTTTTGTTGGTTAAATAAAAATCAAACAAAAATATTAATTGAATCAGTAAAAAAATTTGTAGAAATCAAAAAAATTTTCAAACAAGCGTTTGTTTGAAAATAATTCGGCAATAATTTTTTCTGTGTAAGTGAAATATTTTCCTTTCTCTTCTTCGTTTTTTTTTTCCTAATTGAAAATGTTCTCTTTAATTTCTTGTTTTTAATTAAGTTTTTAATCTTTTATTACCTGTTCTGGTTTAAATTGAAATTTATGAAAGAAATCTTGTTGTATTTTAATCAACATTTTAGCATGCAGACATTTTGCTCTATTCCAATAATTTTTTAAACTGCAAACTCATATTTAAACGCTAAACTAACTTTGAGTTTCATAAGAATTTGTCAAACTGACAACAACACACGACCGACTCGTTTAAGGAGGAAACAAACCAAACATAAGAAAAACTTTTCCACTTTTCAAATAATTTTACTTTTCAAATAACAAAAATTAAAAGGAAAACTACTATCACTTAGTAATGGTAGAAAAGTTTCTGTGTATGGATGTTTGTGGGTGTGTGTGTGAGAGAGAATAAACAAAATATTCAAATCCTTTAAACAGGAAGGGACTACTTTAAGCCTTATAAATTTTAAGCCTTTCCCTCATCCGCTCTGCTGTCATTACTTTATCAAATGTAAGTAAAAACTTAATTTTCCACTCGTATGGAAACTTAATTTAATGCAAGTTTCTTCCAAAACCAAAATGACAGTTACTGGTCCGTCCTACTGGCAGCAGTTCAGCAGCACCACAAGTTTTATAACTTTCGAATGACATTAATTTTTAGAAAACAGAAAACATATGAAGTTTAAAATAAGAAAAAGTTTTCCAAGAAAAAAAAAATTATCGTTAACTTAATTTGAGTTTAAAAGAACAAGAAGGAAGACATTTTTAAATATGTTGCATATGCAAAGACTTTTTTCTTGCTGCTTGTAATAAAAAATGCACATATAAAAGTTCTTATTTGCTTTAGTTTCAATTAAAGGAATAAATGTCAAAAGTATGAAATCAATTCAAGCAGTGTTGCCAAAGAAAACTGCAAAAGTTGTGTTAAATTCTTAAGAAATGGATTTTTCCAGAATCTGCTCAATGATTCTGGTTTATTAAAAATTTGTTCAATAATTTATTTTTTTTTTTAAAAATATGACAAAATGGTAACTTTGAAAACAAGCAATTATAGAAAACTAGATCATACGAGAGTGCACTCTCATGGCGGCTTTTCAGGGATGGATAATAGAGACTTTAATGTGGTACTGCATCCCTGTCAAAAGAGGATTTTTTTTTTAAAACACAATTTTATATTGAAATGAAAATTTTATAAAAAAAAACTTTAAATCATTTTTTGTTTTAAATATTTTGAAAAAAATTAATAATGTGTGGTTTATATCGGGTGATTTTTTAGCTATTGTCTTTTTGGCAACACTGGTTTCAACAGCTGACGCACGTTTCGTGTTTTGTTTCACTGCCAAACATCTCCAGTTTGATCTATAATTTAACCATGAATCGTCTTACAAACGAACAACGCTTGCAAATTATTGAATTTTATTATCAAAATGCGTGCTCTGTTTAGAAAGTTCATCGCGCGCTTCTTGTGTTCAGCGACTAAGCTTATTTTTGGCTCAATGGGTACGTTAATAAGCAGAATTGTTGATTTTTGAGTGAAGATCAGCCAGAAGCATTGCAAGAGCTACCAATGCATCCAGAAAAAGTCACAGTTTGGTGCGGTTTATGGACTGGTGGCATCATTGGACCGTACTTCTTCAAAGATGATGCGAATCGTAACGGAACTGTGAATGGTGAGCGCTACCGTGAGATGATATCCAACTTTTTTTTTGCCCAAAATGCAAGAGCTTGACTTGCATGACTTGTGGTTTCAACAAGACGGTGCCACATGCCACACAGCACGCTTAACAATGGACTTATTGAGAGGCGAGTTCGGTGAACATTTTATTTCACGTTAGGGACCGGTCAATTGGCCGCCTAGATCGTGCGATTTAACGCCTTTAGACTTTTTTTTGTGGGGCTATGTTAAAGCTCATGTCAATACACACATGCCCGCTTCAATTGACGCATTGGAAGACAACATTGAAGCATTTATTCATGAGATACCGGCCGAAATGTTGGAAAAGGTATGCCAAAATTGGACTAAGCGGACGGACCTTTTGAGGCGCAATCACGGTCAACATTTGCATGAAATAATCTTCAAACATTAAATTATATGGACCGTACTATCGATTCAAATAAAGATTTCATGCATTTTTCTGAATTTTATGTGTTTTTTTTTGAACTTTCCTATAGCTCTTAAAAAATCACCCATTAGAACACTCGCGAAACATTAAAAACAAAATTTCGAAATTTGTTTTTGTTTTAAATGTACATAAGCTGAACGGACGAAGTTTCGTTAATTTACGAAGCCTCCTTTTGTTTATCTTCAATCGACGTATGTTGATCCCATACGTGCGCGGGTAAGATTTTAAACGAGAAAAATATGCACTGGCCGGTAAGTTTCCTTCCGTTTTATTTAAAGCAGTGGAGGGCAACACAAATATTGCGTTATTTGGGGTTTTATGTAAAGGGTAGTTAATTTTTAAGGCTGTTGATTTTGAATAAAACACACATTATTTTGGAAATTATTGTCATTTCTTTTTATTGTGATAATATTGGTATGGTTTAATTGTGTATGGAACATAATATCGACGAAATGGCCGCCGCAACCTCGGCGGCACACCTCCGATCCGATGGTCCAAATTTTCGATGACACTGAGACATAATTGAGGTTATATGCCGTCAATGTGCCGAATTATCTCATCCTTAAGCTCTTGAATTGTTGCTGGTTTATCGGCGTTCACCTTTTCTTTCAAATAACCCCAAAGAAAGAAGTCCAACGGTGTCAAACCACATGATTTGGCGGCCAATTGACATCGCCACCACGTAAGATAACACGGCCATGGAATTTGTCGCGCAAAAGAGCAATTGTTTCTTTAGCTGAGCGGCAAGTGGCACCGTCCTGCTGAAACCACATATCGTCCACATCCATATCTTCCAATTCGGCCCATAAAAAGTTCGTTATCATCTCACGATAGCGAACACCATTTACAGTAACTTCCTGACCGGCCTCATTTTGAAAAAAAAAAAAAAAAAAAAAAACTGCCCAATGATGCCGCCAGACCATAAACCACACCAAACAGTCACTCTTTGTGGGTGCATTAGTTTTGACAATCACTCTTGGATTATCCTTCGCCCAAATGCGGCAATTCCGCTTATTGACGAATCCACTGAGATGAAAATGTGTGTGAAAGTGCACTATATGCATTTTGATTTGAAAGCCGTTTTTTTAGATAACGGTACTTTTGTGTTTTTCGGTGTATGGTCCCACTCAAACCCTTGTGGAGCCCAACCAAAAAGTCCGATCGAAATAAATGGCATATCGTTGGAAACGAAATTGAATGCCTTTTTCTATCTGAAAAGAAATGGCTGAGTTATGGCACCTCAAAGTTTAAAATTTGCCTATTTTTACGTTTTTTTTTTTTCAAAATTTTTCATTTTTATTTCGTTTTTTTACTACGTTATATTAAATATCTGGAATGTTTTATTTTTTAACCAAATATTATATTTAACTACCAACATTTTAAGCGTAATTTGAAAAAAAATTGGATGAAAAATAAAATTTTATTAAGGATTTTGTGGAACGACTCTTTGGTTGGGCTCCACAAGGGTTTGAGTGGGACCATACACCGAAAAACACAAAAGGACCATTATCTAAAAAACGGTACTTAGGAAAAAAAATTACAGCGTTTTTGGTGTTCAGGAGGTCCCAATTAACTTATCTAGGCATGTAACGTTCTTGGTACTTTTCTTAATAAAAAATTTGTAAAGCAGTGTAATGAGCCTGAATAACTTTAATACCGTGTTCAGATATACCTTTTTTATTGAGTCAATGTTCGGTTTATTGACATAATTATCTTTCTGTTCACACATACACAATTTAGCTTACTCAATTAGCAATTGGCAATTAACTTAGCAAAATGTAAACAACATTTGATATCTTTAAAGAAAAAAACAAAATAAACATCTGGCTTTTGCGCAGACCTAATGGATGGACCTTTGTTTTTGTTGTTTTGTTGTTGGCAAAAATGTCAAAAAACTTTGTTTAGTGAGTTGGGTTTTACTTACTAAACACACTTGTGACAGTGCACTGCAGTGTTGCATTTTAATTTTACTCAATATTTATAACAATTTCGTATTAATTGAGCAATAACTAAACTGCTATTTCGTATGGATAATTGAGCTCAATAATGGCATTTATTGCGTAAAACTCAATTAAGGTGCATATCTGAACACGGTTTAACGCGTTGCTCGATTGTGTATCTTTCCATAGTTCAAATTAAGTTAGAATGAAATCGAGAAAAGTCAAATGAAATGCAGAATAAAACTTGACGTTAAGGTGTGGTTCACATTCAATATCGGCCCTTAAAATTGAATCACCCTTTATAAAGCAGCAAAACATTTGCGTTTAAGAAGTAAAAAGAAAACGACAAAAGGGCGAAAATACTTTGATATTTAAACTTTTTTTTGTAATTTTTGATTTAAAGACACCAGAGAGAGTGCGAGAGACATTAAAATGTTTGCTCAACTCTGACTGTATTTGACTTGGGAACTTTAAAATTTTTATTCTTCCTTTTTTTCTTTGCTCCCCCAAAAACATTAACGACATCTGTGTGTTTATTTTTAATGTTTATTTTGTTGCAAAGTGAATTGAGCTTAATTTTGTCCCAAAATGAAAAAAAAAACAACAACATCTATAAAAAAACATCGTTAAAATAATGTGGATGTTACACTTAAAACGTTTTCAAATCTAAAAAAAAAAAATCAGATATGTACTTTAAATGTTTGTAAAAAATGATAATTTGGGAATTACAAAAAAAAAAAAAAAAGAATTTAGAGTGGTACCAAATAAAAAGTACCATTTATTTACATTAGTATGTTGTTCTTTTGTTACCAATCGAAAAAGTTTTTAATGTCAATAGCATATTAAAATAAAAAAAAGTTGGCGATTTTTTCTATGTTTTAAGCTTTTAAGTGAGAAAACTTCATCTTTCTGTTTGGTAACCAGGATTTTTCGTTTGATTTTTTAAAGATTTTACAGATGTGTAGAAGAGTTTTTATAAAAGGAAAGAAAACAAATAAGAATTTGAAGATTTTAGTGCGAAAAAGGAAAGAAATCAAATAAGAATTCAAAGATAAAGTCGTGGATATTGTCTAAACCGGCGCTGCGAAATATGGCCCCAAAAATAAATGAAAATTGACCCCAAATTTGGTGCTATTTTTCATAATGCAATATGTCCCCATTTTTTTAATGAAAAATTACCCCAAAAAAATGAAAAATAACCCTCAAAATAAAATGAAATATGATCCTAAATTTGGGGTTATTCTTCATTATGAAAAATCACCTCAAAATTTATAATGAATTTTAACCCCAAAAAAGAACACAAAGAAAGTGACATTAAACATTTTCGGTGGAGTTCATATGCCCAAAACTAAAAATCCCAAATTTAGAATCCCGATTTCAAAATCCGGATAATTATACAGTTTTGGTTTTAAAAATCGTACGATTGATAGCACGGTTGGGCTTTCGGCCATGCACAAGAATTTTTTTCTCTATGGTATAACGAACACTGGCTTTGCTTACTAAAGCTCTACGTTATAGCCGGGCGCACGGATTTTTTTCTCTATCATATAACGAACACTGGCTTCGCTAACTAAAGCTTCTCTGTATAGGGTGAAAGGATTTTCTTCTCTTTCGTATAACGAACACTGGCTTCTCTCACTAAAGCTTAACTACATAGCAGGCCTTCGGCCAGGCGCAAGGATTTTCTTTTCTATGGTATAACGAACTCTTCTCGCAATAGCCGGCCTTCGGCCGGGCTCAAGTATTTTTTCCTCTATGGTATAACAAACACCGGCTTCGCTAACTAAAGCATTTCTGCATAACCGGCAAGGATTTTCTCTACTTTGGTATAAGAATTCGGGGTTTTTATGTTATCCCTAGAAACTTTTACATAGAATTTTATATAAATTTGTGTAAAAATGCTTGGGGTGATTTTTCATTTCTTTAAACTTGCATTTTTAATTAGTAGATGAAAAATAGCCCCAAAGTAAAAATTGTGATTTTATTTTGGGCCATTTTTCATTCCTTGATATTGGGGTTATTTTTCATTCCACTTAAAATGCAAAAACACCCTTACGAAAAAATGAAAAATAACCCCAAAAAAAAAACAAAAAAAATTGCGCCAAAATTGCGTGTTGTTGTGTCTCATGTAAAAAAAATTTGGGGCCGTTTTTCATTTTCTTTTTGGGGCCATATTTCCTGGGGTCATTTTGCGCACCGCCGTCTAAACCGCCTTCTGATGGTCAAGTATTTTCAATGAGAGTTCGTGCGTTATGGTTGTACGACTTTTTATTAAAGGATTTTCGTTTAAATTTATTACAAAAAAAATTCCAAAAAAATACTATGAATATTTTAGTTGGCCCCAAAACTCTTTCCATTTTTAACACTTTTCATTTCTTCGAAGTGTAATTTTCGTTTAACAAATTATTCACATGTTTTTGGGGTTTGTTTGCAACTGTCAAGTACTTTTATGTGTTTATATTTTGCACAAAAAAAAAACACTTCACTACGAATAGTAGCCAAAATAATTTGCCATAACGAAGAAGAAAAAAAACATAAAAACTCTGTTTGTCCCTTTTGAAAATCCCCCATTTTGTTTTTTATAACTTTGAAGTGGAGCAATTGTATTTGTATTGTGAAAACTCTTAAAAATTCATGGTTATTAAAACAGTTTTGTAATGAAAACAAGTAAGAAAGTATAGTCGGTCGAGCCCGACCTTGTGATACCCTACACCACAGTATTCAAAAACACATCATGCTTATGTGTCCATATTAATATGGATTTATCTAAGTTTATAAAATTCATTAAAATCGGTTTGAAAGTTTGTGAGAGGCAGAAATTGCCTCCTTCCTCTCCTTGTGGTCCTATTTCTAAAAAACTGCATAGTATGTTTCCATCTATGATTTAAATTTCATTAAAATCGGCTTGATAGGTTCTGAGAGGCAGAAGTTGCCCCTATCTCCCCTCGTGGAACTACGATTCGGCCCATTTTCAATAGGCCTGGACCTTGAGCCAATAAGAGCCTAAAAAGCCACATTTTATCAAATTATCTCCAAAATGCCTTTACTTTGCGCACAAGGTTACATGGACAGCCAGCCAGCCGGACGGACATCGTTAGCTCGACTTCAGAAAGTGATTCTAAGTCGATCAATACTTTGATATAAATATCATGATATATATACTAAGAATATTTCTTCCACAAAAAAAAATCAAACAAAAAAAAATATACTTTAAGGTCTAGGACCAATATTTTAAGGTGTAACACAGATCAGCACAAATGCATAATACCCTCTCCACTATTGTGGTGTGGGTATAAATAGCAAGGAACACAATTTCATAGAAACAAACTGTAATAAATGTTTATGTACATAGATAAATGGGGGACTCACAATATAGTCATAAAGTCATATCGCACTAGTTCCTCTAAAGGGGGTTTAAACCAAAAGTCATACATTTTCAGTTGAGACAAAAAACTGTTTTCTGTTTATATGTACAATACTCTTAAACTACAAGCGAGGATACAATTGTATTTTTTTTTTTTTTTTGCAAAATACTAGAAAAATTGATGTAAGATTTTTACAGAGCGATAATATGACGACTGTACATCGATTTCTTGCGAAAAGTGAAAATTGCACAAGAACAAATACGACGGATGTGGCCACCCTCAAAAGTTATTCCCCCCGATATATCCATGCGGAATCGATCAGAAATCGGCCAGACAGTAAGAATATTCAATGTCTGAGAGAAATCTGAACGAATTCTCTAAGAATGAAGTCAGACATTTGCACGAAATGTCTGATTCCGACAATGTCGAAGTATTTTGCTGGCTGGGTTGCTACCGTTTCACACACACCCAAAGTACTTTTTTCACTTTCTCTTTACATTTACAAAAAAAAAACAACTCCTTAAAATGCATACAAATTTCTATATAACAAAACTGTGTTTTCCTTTAACCATTTCTAATTAATATTAATGATACACTTTTTTAGTACAAAAAAAAAAAAAAAAAACAACAAAAAGCATATTGTAATTAACTTTTGTCTATATTTTAGCTTTTCGAACATCAAGTAAATAAATGATAAAAAATTATCCTTAAATAGACGAAAATAAATTTATTTTACACTTAAACTGGAAAAATATACAGCCACTACAATTACAAAAGTTACAAAGCATGAAATGGAAAGAAAACAATAGAATGAAATAGAATAGAATAGATTAAAATAGAACTTGTAGTAATCGTTTGTTTAACCTTGCCATTTGAAAGGAAGTAGAGCAAACAAAATGAATAAATAAATGTTTCAAAAACAAAAATTTTACAAGGTTTTGTGGCAAAAAAAAAAAAAAAAAAAAAAACGAAATAGAGCTGTTTAATTTGTTTATTTTATGTTCCAATAGTAATGTAGACTTCTAGCACCTTTGTTGTGAAACAGACCAAAGTCTCTGGCAGCGAGATTCAAACCCACAACCCTCACACTGATAAACTGGCTCTTTTTCCACTGTCATACCAGAGGCATTCAAAAGTTGTTAAAAATTAAGTGCCGCTGTTTGTACAAATTTTTATTATAAAATAAGGACTCCCCGGGGTTTATAAGGGATACATCCTAAGGATGTTTCACCTTTTGGTGTTACATCCTTCGGGGGTAAGATTCAGCTAATACTTGTTATTCGGAAGGTCTTCCTTCTTTAAAAGGCGTTGATTATGACTGACCAGCTATTCTTATCTGGTACCATTAAGACGCTGCTAAAAAATGTTTGAACAAAGTTGTATTATAGAGTTAGGACTCCTCGGGGTTTATAAGGGACGTTGTTGAAAAATGTTTGAACAAAGTTTTATTGTAGAGTAAGGACTCCTTGGGGTTTATAAGGATACATCCTAAGTAGGTTTCACCTTTTGGAGTAACATCCTTCGGGGGGGGCAAACGTGGAGCCAATTCTTGTTATTCGGTAGGTCTACCTTCTTTAAAAGACGATGATTATGACTGACCAGCTATTCTTATCTGGTACCATTGAGACGCTGCTACAAAATGTTTAAACAAAGTTTTATTGTAGAGTTAGGACTCCTTGGGGTTTATAAGGGATACATCCTAAGCATGTTTCACCTTTTGTTGTTACATCCTTCGGGGGTAAGATTCAGCTAATACTTGTTATTCGGAAGGTCTTCCTTCTTTAAAAGGCGTTGATTATGACTGACCAGCTATTCTTATCTGGTACCATTAAGACGCTGCTAAAAAATGTTTGAACAAAGTTTTATTATAGAGTTAGGACTCCTCGGGGTTTATAAGGGACGTTGTTGAAAAATGTTTGAACAAAGTTTTATTGTAGAGTAAGGACTCCTTGGGGTTTATAAGGATACATCCTAAGTAGGTTTCACCTTTTGGAGTAACATCCTTCGGGGGGCAAACGTGGAGCCAATTCTTGTTATTCGGTAGGTCTACCTTCTTTAAAAGACGATGATTATGACTGACCAGCTATTGTTATCTGGTACCATTGAGACGCTGCTACAAAATGTTTAAACAAAGTTTTATTGTAGAGTTAGGACTCCTTGGGGTTTATAAGGGATACATCCTAAGCATGTTTCACCTTTTGTTGTTACATCCTTCGGGGGTAGGATTCAGCTAATACTTGTTATTCGGAAGGTCTTCCTTCTTTAAAAGGCGTTGATTATGACTGACCAGCTATTCTTATCTGGTACCATTAAGACGCTGCTAAAAAATGTTTAAACAAAGTTTTATTGTAGAGTTAGGACTCCTTGGGGTTTATAAGGATACATCCTAAGTAGGTTTCACCTTTTGGAGTTACATCCTTCGTGGGAAAAAAGTGCAGCCAATACTTGTTGTTCGGTTGGTCTTCCTTCTTTATAAGACGTTGATTATGACTGACCAGCTTTTCTTATCTGGTACCATGGAGACGCTGTTGAAAAAGGTTTGAACAAAGTTTTGTTGTGGAGTTAGGACTCCTCGGGGTTTATAAGGGATACGTTCTAAGCATGTTTCACCTTTTGTTGTTACATCCTTCGGGGGGAAAAAGTGCAGCCAATACTTGTTGTTCGGTTGGTCTTCCTTCTTTAAAAGACGTTGATTATGACTGACCAGCTATTCTTATCTGGTACCATTGAGACAAAGTTTTATTGTAGAGTTAGGACACCTTGGGGTTCATAAGGGATACATACTAAGCATGTTTCACCTTTTGTTGTTACATCCTTCGGGGGAAAAAAGTGCAGCCAATACTTGTTGTTCGGTAGGTCTTCCTTCTTTTCAAGACCATGGAGACCAGAAGCGCCTGAAATATCGGCCCTGGTTTGGTTGTTTGGTAAGGCTCTTTTGGGAATCACGTGGTAAACTGCCAATTTTACGATGTCGAAAGAACGCTTTCTTTCCCACAAATACATTTGAAACAAAAGTATAGTTTTAAGAATATTTTTGTGCGGTTTCCACAATACAAATGATTGAATGTGTAGCAAAATTAATATGAAAAGCACTCACTTTTTTTCGAATATTCTGCTTTAGCTGATCAAAACTCTCTGAATTATAAACATACTAACGCTTTGTCTTTGAAATATTCCCATAAAAATAAATCGGATTATTTTTTTTTGTCAAACATTTGCTAGAAATTTAACGCAACAGGTTCAAAGTCTGCTTAAAGGTGAACGCAGTTGTATCAATAAATTAGGGTACTGCTCGCCAACAGGCCGCAAAAAATTGTCGATTATTATACTGTAACAAGCCCCAGAAACTGATTGTGACCTTTTATCCTCGTTCTCGAAGAAATATGGACCGATAACATTTCCGGCTAGACCACTGCACCCAACAGTACATCTGATGCTGGTGTGTTGTTCATAGAAATACTTAAATGGAAATAAGATCAATTTATATGGCTAATTACTACAATCTTTTTGTTAGTTTATCTTATAGTTCCATCACTTATAGCATATCTTCAGCTCACTACTGGTTTGACCTACAGATTTTGAAAACCCACATTCTGAATCCAAACACTGTTTTACAAAATTTGTTATGGTTTCTGAGTTTAATTTTTGCTCTATATCAACTATTTTAAAGTTTATTAAAATAAGTTGTTGTTTGGCGAATGCTACAAATTCCTCCTACAAAAACGAACAAAATAAATTTTACTCTTTCTTTGCTTTGAAAGCAAAATAAAATGACCAGATAAATTTTATTCTTGCTTCGCTTCGTTGCTGCAAGAAAAAATGAAGTGAAAGCAAAAGCAAAATAAAATGTCAACAACTCAATACATAGCAGAAAGTATATGTATGCAGTAAAAAATCGACGTTTTAGAAATAAATTTAGAAAAGTGGCGTATGCAGCACAAAACAACAATTTTCACTTTCAATAAAATACTATTGACTTCGAAGTTTGTTACTAAAAGTTTACAAAAATATACATTTTTCTTCAAAACATATGCCAGAAGCAGTGGACATTTTTGTTTTTCATCACTGCGACTTTTTGGCATATAACCGACTTGATCCTTAAAGAAGTTTCATTTCAAATTAAAAATTTCCTACTAGGATTTTTCTAACAACCCCCCCTTCCTCCCCTTTCATTACAGCATTTATCTTTGAATATATTACTTTGCTATTTTCCCCTCCATTATTTATTAAAGCAAATTGTCCATAAACATTTTTTATTTAAATTGTTATTGATAATGTCTGTTGGTCCAACAGCTGTAATGGTTGTAAATGAAAGTTTTAAATGATTTATTTTGCAGTTCTTCCTCCAGCTTAATGAAAGTGGGAGACGGGGAAATTAAGGAAATAGTAAAAGTTTAAAAAAATATATATAAATAACATTTCAGGTGTTAACAATGGCCATTAAAACAGCCATAAAAGCGCTAGCAAAGTAACTAAATTTGAGTTTAGAAATTTAAATCTTACAACCAGGCGTATGAGTGCTAGAAAAGGAATAAACACTTAAGAAATATTAAGTATACGCCTGCTGCGTTAAATGTTTTAAAATAAAAATATTCATTTAATTAAATGACTATTTTCCCTCCTGTTACTCAAGTGTTTTTATTTTAAGAATAACTTTCTATAAAAATTTATTAAAAAAAATTCCCAATTAGTTTAATTGAAAATTATAAATACCATTTAAAGTACTTTAATGACTATTTCCCACCCCCAACGTTTGACTCAAGTGTTTTTGTTTAAATAATAATTTTTTATAGAAACTTTCTAAAAAAGGAATTCCCACTTAGTTTAATTGAAAATTATAAATACAATACAAAGTACCCCTCACCAAATTTGACTGAAGTGTTTTTGTTTAAATTTTTTATAGAAACTTACTAAAAAAAAAACAAGGAATTCCCACTTAGTTTAATTGAAAATTATAAAAACCGTGTAAAGTACTTTAATTTAACTTAAATGTTTTTGTTTTAATAATAGGCCCCTATTACGGTTTACAACTTGAGTTGTAATTTTTTAACTTTTGTATTATGGTTTACAACTTTGCTAAATTGCGGTGAACAAAAACATAACAAAAATTACAACTGATCGCAATCAGTTGTATTTATTACAACGGTTTACAACTGAGTTGAGTTGTAAACCGTAATAGGGGCCATAATTTCTATTTTAAAATTTTAAAAAATTCCAAATTATATTTGTAAATCTTTTTTTAGTATTAACATAGTTTCTCTTTAATAATTTTAGTTTTCTTATTAATTTTGTCCTTTTTTTCATTGTTTTCTTTATCTTTTTATATTGCCTCTTCTTAATTTGTCGAACTAATTTTATGCATGTCCACATCCATTCATCTTATTGTACAATTTGGTAACTCCTTCCATCATCTCTACTCTGCATGCTTTTGATTTAAATCAATAAATTAATTAATTTTAAACATGTGAATGTATCAGTTGGCCTAATTGCAAATCCAACAAATTTTTTTAAAGAACAACCCTTATTGGGACCGGGTGCTCAATTCCCACCATTTGCTACACCAGATTTTCACCAAACTACACCAGAGAATTGGAAGGGCGCTGCTTTGCATCCAACTGGTCTCATGAAGGAGCCAACTGGTGTACAGAGCCGCAATGCGGCTGTAGCTGCATTCACCACACAAGGACAGTCACAGGTAAGAAAAGAAAGATTGAGAGAGTGAGGGGAATCTTCTTTTAACGATAAGAAATTTATAAATTAAGACATTACAAAAAATCGTGAAATATAGTTAAGTCTATAACTATGATAGTTTAAAGTCAATTTTCAAGTTTAGAGTATAGTCTAGTCTGTAGCTTATACTATAATCTAGTCTTTAGTTTAGACTGTAATCTAGTTTATAGTTGAGGCTATAGTAGGCTATTGTCTACTCTATAGTTAAGGCTATTTTCTAATCTATTGTTAAGACTAGAGTCTAGTCTATAATAAAGACAATTTTCTTATCTACAGTATAGACTATAGTCAAGTCAATAGTTCAGACTAGAGTCTATTATATAGTTAAGACTTTAGTCTAGTCTATAGTTAAGACTTTTTTCTGATTTATTGTTAAGACTAGAGTCTAGTCTATAATAAAGACAATTTTCTTATCTACAGTTAAGACTATAGTCAAGTCTATAGTTCAGACTAGAGTCTATTAAATAGTTAAGACTTTAGTCTAGTCTATAGTTAAGACTTTTTTCTGATCTATTGTTAAGACTAGAGTCTAGTCTATAATATAGACAATTTTTTTTATCTACAGTTAAGACTATAGTCAAGTCTAAAGTTCAGACTAGAGTCTATTAAATAGTTAAGACTTTAGTCTAGTCTGTAGTTAAGACTTTTTTCTGATCTATTGTTAAGACTAGAGTCTAGTCTACAATATAGACAATTTTTTTATCTACAGTTAAGACTATAGTCAAGTCTATAGTTCAGACTAGAGTCTATTATATAGTTAAGACTTTAGTCTAGTCTATAGTTAAGACTATTTTCTAATCTACAGTTAAGACTAGTCTATAGTTGAGGATATAGTTCAGTCTGTAGTCTAGTCAATAGCTAAGAATATAGTCTCGTTTCTAGTTTCTATAGTGTTGTTAACTGTAGTATAATCTATGGACTTAACTGAAGTTAAATTTACAGTTTAGAATAAAGTCTCGTCTAAAGTTTAAACGATAGTCTTAAGATGTCAGTTAATCGGCCAAATTAACCAAGTTCAGCTATAATTAACTATTACTTTAACTACCAGTTAACAATATGAGTTTTGACAGCTTGTTTTAATATTATGACTGAAAGGTTATTATAACTGAACTTGCTAAAATTGGTCGTAAGTGAAATGAATTAAGGCTCTAACGCCAAAAATTACATTGAAAGCAAAAACAAATCAAAAATATTTCATAATTTTGTTGTTTTTTTTCTACAGAAATTCATACTGTAGAATCATTCAAATTTCAAACGGTGCATATCTTGTGGCGTAGAAAATTTTAAAAAGCAATATAAATTTCTGTAGAAAGCAACAACAAAATAACAACAAATTTTTGACTTGGTTTTGCTTTCTATGTTAATTTTGGCGTTGCGTTGCTTGCGTTTCTCACAGTAAGGGCCTAAATAAATTTTTAAAATATTTTTTTTTTTGTTTTTCTTACTAATTTTGTATTAATATTTTTTTTTTTTTTTAATTATTCTACCCAGGGTGCTGTCATGATGGTTTATGGCTTGGATCACGATACATCGAATACAGATAAACTTTTCAATTTGGTCTGCTTATATGGAAATGTTGCAAGGGTAAGTTTATCTTTCAATACTTTTTTTTCTTTTGGAATTATTAAAGAAAAAAAATTTTTTTTTTTCAATAATGAAATATTTTTTATCGAAATTATAGAAATTTTTTTTAAATATTTACCTCCGAATTTAAAAAAGATTATTAAGTTTAACAAACGTTTGTTAAGGGCCAAATACACTTGTCAAATGCTTGTCCAGCGGGCGAATCCATCCTGTACGTGTGCTGGACGTTGTATTCGCCGTCATATCTAAATTTTTTGATTTTCCATCCAGCATCGTCGGTCCGACACATACAAGCATATTTTCACTAATACTTCCACAATGCTTGGTGAGTATTTTGATCGGTGTATTTGGGCCTATAAGAAATTTTTTAATGAAAAATTGGTCTTGTAAACCTTTTTTAAATGGAAAATATTTTTAAGAATAGGGAAGTTGTTCATCTTCACAAATTTTTCTGATCATTTAATAATATTTTTTGCTTATTTCATTCATGTTCCAAAACACAAAATGTTAAATTATTGTTAAATATTAATACATTAATCATATATGGACCTATGGGCTCGATTAAATAAAGAACATAATAATAAAAAAAAAAAAAAAATTGAGGAAAAATATTTATATCACCCGCAAAACATTTTTTTATTTGTATTTGGACGTGTTTTTTTAGAGAGAGAGAGACACTATTTTTTATGAAAAACTCTCCGCTGGAATTTGTTGAATTTTATAAAAAATAGCAATGGCGCAAGCTCTATATGTTTATGTTTACATTTGTACTTTAATGGCTAAAAAATCACTGAGGGTTAAAACGCTGGCTTAGTTTAACTAAACTTGAATTTGTATGTAGTTTAAACTCAGCAACTATAAATCAGTGTCCCATGTATTTAGGGTTCCCAACTTTTTTTGTTGCAATTAAAGTACATTGGTTATTAAAGGTTAAGAAAAAAAAGTACAGAGTATAAATATAAAGTAGAATTACATATTTCTTTTTATCGTTATATTTAAAAACGTTTTTTTTTTATTGCTTTTCGCAAGTTTTATCAAACAATTACACTGTGCTAGAATTTGACACTTTTTTAAACAAGCCGGGTAACTGGCGCTTTAACCTAATTCGGGTACGCTGAATCCAATACCCGTTCAAAAACGTTTCAGTTTATTGAAAATGAAAATGAAAATCCGCAATAAAATTTCCTTTAAAAGTTAAATCTTACATGCGCAGTCGTTTAGAAACATAATTTTTTTTTAGCAACAAAAATAATTTTTTAGCAAAATTTCGAAAATTTTGTTTATTAAAATCTATTAAAAATTACAGCTATGATTTTAATTTTTTCCAGACATAAAAAAAACAAACAAAACAATCTATAAATGATTAAAATCTGTTAACAACTTTTGATTTTATTCACAAAAGTCGAAAAATATCATAAAACGCAATATTTGTATGGGAGCCCCCTTAAGAAGTGGAGATAAGGGGCCAGTATGTTTCGAGAAATTGTTAAGGCGACTCCTTGACTGTTATGATACGTTTTCTTCAATATATTTCTAGCCTGTATTAAACATTTTGTATGGGAGCCCCCTTAAGGAATGGCAATTTTGAAATTTTGTTTTAAATGTTAGTTAAACGAGTCACTTTTGTGCTCGCGATCTAGAAACAGGCACTAATTTTAAAGAGTTTTGCAGTCGTTTTTTAAAAACAGGCAGTTATTGTACTCAAACATAACAAAGAAGTGAAATAGAACTGTCAGATTATTTTTCTCGAAAAATCGTCCCACCAATATAAAAAACATCAACAAATGGCCCTGACTAATATTAATTAGTTTTTCTTTAGTTTTTCTAAAAAAACTTGTACAATAAGAATTATAATTTAATGACTAATAAAACCCTGACTTATATAACCTGAATCTATTTTGAATTCTAGATAAATCTAGTCATGCGAAATAAAGTATTTTCGCGTACTTTATTATTCTCTTAAAGAATAGAGTACAATTACTCGAAATAACGTACAATACATTATTATAAAGTACGGCTGGCAAGCCTACATGTATTATATGTTGTTGGACAAATAACATGTGGCAGAACTACGATAAATCTTATCAAATTCATATGGTCTGTATGGTAGTTTAAACACCAAATTTTATGCGTATAAAGATGGTTTATATTTTTAGTGATTTATAGATTTGTTGGTTTAAACACTTTCAAATTCTTCCGTTTTGCGTAAGTGTAAGAATGATAATCTTCTTTTCATCTAATTTTAAATTATAAGCTTTGAATATAATTAAGTTTAACGCATCAAAATATTATCAGACGCTGAAGTACTACAACCTGGTAAAACTGAGACTTTGTTAAAATATGCCAGCTTTGATTTTTCGGACAAGTTTTTCCAAACTCGTAAATGGGTGAATCCACCTTAAACTTTTAAACTGAAAGCACATTTGTATTGAGCACAAACAGCTAAAACTTAATTATACTGCCAATAAATCCATAAAGAATTTGTGTTAATTTTTGTTTCAATATCTTTTTAATTTAATTGAAATTAAAAAATAAAAGAAGAAAATCCTGTTAAATTCCTTAAAATGTTCTTCTTCGCAAAGACCCTGAAAATTCTTTATCTCTAACAATAAAACTCTTTCTTTTTTAAATTTCTACTTTTGGTATTGTTGTTGTTTATATAAAATCTTTGCTATAAAGTTTCTTTACTCTTGTTTTTTTCGAATTTTTTCTTTACACGTGTCAAGGTGATTTAAACGTAATAGAATATAATTACAAATACTTTTGTGTTAATATGAAAATACCGTTATTTTTCGCAACACCCTCAATTGAATGCACTACTCTTTCTTTCCCGCATCTTCTTTACACTCTTGTGCTCTTTCAGGCTCTATTGTGTTTTGAATGTACACAGCAATACAACTACAAATTTCAAGTGTTTGTTTCATTATTTGCATACATTCAACCTGTTTTATTTTTTTTTTTATTGTTTTTCATTTACATATTGTTGTTGTTTTTTTTTTATTTTTCCCCATTAGATTTTTTGTCCATATTGTTCTTTAAATTACGGAGTAGCAAAAATATTATAATTATTATCTATGTATGTATGTATGTATGTATGTATGTATGTATGTATATGTTGTTGTTTTATTTTGATAACATTTTTCAAATGGCAAAAGCCATCCCAAAAAAAAAATTTAAAAGTCACAAAAGAGAAAACAATAAACAAAATCTCAAAGGAACAATTGTCGAAAAAAAAACAAACAAACAATAAACAGCAAAGGACAACAGGCAACAACAAAAACAAACAAAATCTTAAAAAAAAAGAAAACAATAAACAATAAAAATTTAACAAAAACAATTTAACTTAAAAACAATAGGAAAAATTATCCTCGATTTATGCAAAAAAAATGGGGGTAAAAATCATTAAAACAACAACAACCACTTAAATTTTATTTAAATTGTTTAAGAGTATAAACAAGTCCTCACTGGGTTTGAATGGGATTTTGAATACCAACAAAATCATTAAAACTATCGTTAGCTATCCATCTCTTTCCTTTTTTTTCTGGTAATATTTGTACTTAGTTTTAAAATAATTGCTTATCTGTTTATGCCAAGAGATGCATTAAGTCCTTTTTTGGTAATTTCGACTAGAAAGAAGCATTTTCTAGTCAGGGGTCTAATCACCGCATTCGATATCGTGCAAAATTGATCGAAATTATTTATTTTGGTATCATGAAACTCGATATCGAATGAAATGTATTGAATTTGAAATAATAGCATTTGATATCGAGTAACTCGACAATACATTTATCGAGTTTTCATTCGCTACGTCAGTGTTTATCGTTTGCAAAAAAATTCGATAGTTTATTCGATACGATAGTATCGAATGCGGTGATTAGACCCCTGGTGTTTTTCTACGTCTATAGCATTTTTCACTCTTGATAGCACTAAAGTACCCTTGTAAATCTTGTTAATAAAGCAAAATAGCGGTATTCAGTGTTTGGTGAGTTTAAGGTTGCCACTGTTTATTATTGCAATAATTTTTTCATGGACTGTGTGAGCGGTATTTTAAGCACAACAGCTGACATAAAGAATTATTAATCGTGAATATATGCAAATTTTGTTAAAAAATTTGTTTTAAATGCCAAGAAGCAGTGCAGACGAAAATATTGTCGAAGTAGATAGTAGAGTTGTTTATCGAGTCAAAATTATTGTTTACAAATGTGAGCTGTTCGAGTTTCAGGCATGCAAACGCAATACAAGTAGCAAACAAAAAAAGCTGCGACAGTTGTTATTTCGATTTACATGAATACCTGTGTTGCGACTTTACATCAAGGTGGATCTCTACTACATAGTGTGTTTATCTTAAGCACTTACCAAATGCCCCTGTATGAGTTCAGGATCATTTGCACACACAGGTCGGAATTGGAGTGTATTTATTATCCACCAGAAATTATAGACCCGCCCCTTGTATAGGAACCGGAGCTAGCTAACCTCCACTGCTATAGTTCATTCAAACAGCTTCTTTTAAATTACAACAGCACCTAGAGATCCATTCATAGGCCGAATTTCTCCACAAGGACGTCCATGTGGACGTCCCTGCGATTTAAGGTATAAAACACAGCCACCACGTAATTCCGGAGTACCCCCTCTTAAAGGAAGTACTTCTTAAACAAGCACATACCCTTAACAAAAACACACCATCGGAAAATGGTCAAAACTCCATATCATCGTGTTATCCTTCATCACCTCGTTTTCTCCATCTTAATTATCTCCATATAAAATTATTTACTTAAACATTTATTCAATATTGACTTCGTGCTGTGTGGCGTGTGTTAACGTGTGTTGAAACCACATGTCTAAGTCCATGTTTTCCAATTCGGGCCAAAAATAAACGGTAATCATGGCGCGATAACGATCGCCATTCACTGTAACGTGACGATCATTATTTTCGACGAAAAAATATGGACCAATGACGCCGCCGGCATGCAAACCCCACCAAACAGTTATTTTTTGTGTATGAAGTGGTGATTGATGAAGAACATCTGGATTTTCACCAAACCAAAAACGCATATTTTGCTTATTGACGAACCCTCGAACGCAGTGAGCCAAAAATGAGCTTCGTCACTGAAGATGATTTTGCGATGAAATCCATCATCTTGGCGCATCTTCTTCAGAGCCCAAAGAGCATACGTTGTTCGTTCGTGTACTTTACCATAAATTGCTGAGTTTTCTAAAAAAAAGAAAAGTAACAGTTAGGTGATCAGTGAAATATTGCGTTCACAAATTAAATTCAAAGTTGCCAAGTACCTATTGCAAAACCCTATACAATCAATCAATCGGCATACAATCACTCACTCATATTCATACATCAAACAAACTTCACAAATGTCTTTTTCATCTTCTTCTACCATCGTCTTAAAGTACTTCTATCAATTAATCTACTTCTCTTTCTCCTCCTACTGTCTACTCCTTTGACTTTCTCCTCCTACTGTCTACTCCTTTGACTTTCTCCTCCAATGCAACCCCTGTGCAAAGGCATCGTGTGTAAAAAGCATATTCTGATAAGTGTACTCTCGAAATTCTCAACCAATAGTCTACCCGACATCGAGGTACCGGCGAGCTACTGGCTCCAATGGCTCCTCAGTGAAGTACTAAGGTACAACTTCGATCTAGTTTAAAAGCAGTGTTCAAACAGAACTTTTGAGTCGACATTTTCCATATAATTTGACAAACAAATTTGTCGTAGAAAGCCGTCATGAAATAAAATCTATTTTATTTTAAGAACGTTTTTTCTAATGCTCTCACATATAGACACTTATACTCCCAACAATGCTACCATAATTTCATTAAATTTACATTTTGTAAACAGGAAATGAAAGCAAAAGAAAATAAAAAAATTAAAACAATAAAATGAGAGAGAATTTGAAGTTACTGTCGATGATTTAATTATTGGCTTAAAGACTCAGTTAGCCGGGAGTAACAGTAATAGTAACCTTACCGTTAAAAAAATAAGACCAATCTATTTCTTACAGATTGAGACGTAACATCTTACTGCTAACTGTAATCGTTCTAATTGCTTTACATACAACAAAATGAAGCAGCTGATTTGTAACGTTGCTGTTACACCCGGCTAATTGAGCCTTAAGGATTTTTACCTGAAGTTGAATGAATACTCAATTCTGTTTGAACACTTTTTGATACCAAAGAATACGTAAGATTGGCCCATCGCAGGTTGCATAGCACCTGTTTTGAAATAACATCGTAAATAAGTACATTCCTTACGCTAAGTTAATAAATAAACAAAGACATCATTTACATCTATGCAATTAACGCCGAGTTTTTTTTCTATTTTCTTTTAAAGTAGTTGCTACGAAACTTTTTTCACATTTACATTTACATTTTATTCAAGCATTTTTTCAACTTTTTCAACCCCGTTTTCTTCCCAAGACCTCTTGCTAACAAACAAAAAGTTGCATGTGAAAGTTGCGGCAAGTTGCGGCGTTAATTGCATAATGTAAATGCCGTCAAAGTAGAATTTTCCAGACCTGACTTCTCAAGATGTTTTTACCACGCCCCCTGAGATGTACAGCACATCCTTCGGGGGAAATGATGTCACAATTGAAATTCTACAAAACTTGGCAAAAGCTACTTTGCATTTGCACTTTCGCAAGAACTTTTTCATCAAACACTGAACTCTGCTAATACATTAAATTTATTACTCTGCAAAAAAAAAATTTAAGATTAAAACCCCCCAAAAAACCCCAATTCTGATGGAAAATCCCATACAAAAACCGTTCCTTATTAACTAAAATTTTCATTTAAAAACAAATTGCACCATTTCTACGATTTCGTTGGCAAAAAGGGACTAATCAATCTTTTGTTTTCTGTATTGACAATTTGTTTAAGTACCATTTAAAAAAGCTAAGCCAAATTTTTATCCACCAAAAACATTTTCCATTTCTGTTATGTTTTCTTTTTATTATTATTTTGTTTTGATTAAATTTTAAACCCTTTTGAGATCTAAAAGTTTGTGGGCGTTTTTGGGAATATCCATCACGAACTCTTTGGGGAAATTGTTGTAAGAAAATGTCAACAAAAATTATAAATTATGTGGTGGCGTAAAAAAGAAAGATGAACCAAAACAAATCAAAGTTTTTGACACAACATTTTGTAAAATCATAATAAACAAAACCCAAAGCGATTAAAAGGAAAAGTAAAGAAAAGGAGGCATTTTAAGGGAAAGGAAAAGGGGAATTGATGAAAAATAAAAACTACATGCATGATTTTTTTTTTTTTTTTTTTTTTGTGGTCCCCTTGGAGGAGGTCTGTGCCTGGTCATGATGTGTAAAGAAGAGATCACATTATTTAATCAAAATAAAAATGAGTGTTAGTAAACCTGTCCGTCCTTCTGGTGTCTTTCTTTGAATTTATCTTTAAAATAAAAATCATTTTCTTTTAGCACTCGTACTTAAGTATAAATTTTCCTTCTTATCCTTTGGTATATTTTGTTGCGCCCCTTCTGAATGATAAATGGTACTTTATGACAAGATGATGACAATAATTCTGTAGGGCAGGAATGATAAGAAATACACTATAAACCATTTTGGGGTTTCATTATTATTTTTGCAATCAAAGCTCGTCATCACCATCATCGTGTTAAGGACACAAGACATTTAGGAATTTATAAGAAGAAATAAAGAAAAGGACAATACAAATAAGTGTTGGTTGGCTTGGACTACAATTTTCTCTTGTCTCCTTCAATTGTCAAGAGAACTGATAACTTAATGTCAGTTTTTTTTATAAATAATTATTTGAAAATCAACAAATGATGGATAACTAAATAACATTTTGTGATTATATTCTTATTCATCGGATACAGTTTTAATGAAAGAAATTTATTAGCAGTGTTCAGAATTTGGTGCAAATTGTTTTGCGAAAAAGCAAACACAAACTATTGGAGCTTCTTAATGAAATCTAAAGGAAACGCTGTATATGTTGTTGTTGTAAAATTTGTCTATTACAAATTGACGCGCCGCAGGTTATTATATCATTTAAGGGTAACATTTTTTACGATATACAACCTCTAAATTTCATTGGTACTTTTAACATGGTCCCAATATTATCATTTATATTAACAAAAAATACAGACACTTTAAGAGAGTGTAAATTTTTGGACCCCACAAAACAAAATTACAATATGATGGGTTAAGAATCATATAAGAGTTGTTTCTGCCGAATATTATCTGGATATCAAGGAAAAAAAATGTTTGTTCATTTTTTTTTTTATTTGTCCAGCTTTTGCAAATCTAAATCTGGCATCCCTACCTGCACCAGAGGTGGAAAGGGTATACAAAAGATCTAAGACCCTTTAATATTCTGGGTTCTTGTGAATAGCGAAGTTGATTTAAGGATGTCCGTTGGTCCGTGTGTATGTTCAAATGGGTTTTCCTGGAAGTGATAAGTTACTACATATGGTGGTTAAGTTTTAAGGGCCGATGTTGATTTTGAATAAAACCGCAAAATATTTAGGAAATTATTGTCATTTTGTTATTATGATGATATTGGTATGGTTCAATTATGTATAGAACAAAATATCGGCCGCGGCACACCTCCATCCGATGGTCCAAATTTGCTATGACGCTAAGACATAATTGAGGTTCTATGCTGGTAATGTGCCGAATTATCGTATCCTTTAGCTTTTGAATTGTTGCTGACTTATCGACGTACACCTTTTCTTTCAAATAACACCAAAGAAAGAAGTCCAACGGTGTCAAATCACATGATCATGGCTGCCAATTGACATCGCCATCACGTGAGATAACACGGCCATTGAATTTGTCGCGCAAAAGAGCCATTGTTTCGTTAGCTGTGTGACAAGTGGCACGGTCCTTTCGTTATCACCGGCCTCATTTTGGAAAAAAATACGGCCCGATGATGCCGCCAGCCCATAAACCACACCAAACAGTCACTCTTTGTGGGTGCATTGGTTTTTCGACAATCAGTCTTGGATTTTCATTCGCCCAAATGCGGCAATTCTGCTTATTGACGAATTCACTGATGTGAAAATGTGCCTCATCACTGAAGATGATTTTCTTCGAAAATTGAGCATCCACTGTTGCCATTTCTTGCCACCATTCTGACTATTGACAACGTTTGGAATGGTCAAGAGGCTTAAGTTCTTGAGTAAATTGCACCTTGTAAGCGTGTTAATGCAAGTCTTTATGCATAATGTTCATCAACGACGAGCTGTACGAGCATGCACTGGTATTTTCACATATCCTACAGACCCGGTTTGCTCACATATTTGCACGAATTTTCCGATTGTACGCACATTTGGACGATTAAATTAACAGAAAAAACCACGAAAAGCATTTTGGTTTGAACGCCCATTTTCATAATAAGCTTGAATAACTTTAACGCGTTGCTCGATTGTGTATCTTTCCATGGTTCAAATTGAGTTAGTCTGAAATCGAGAAATGTCAAATGAAATGCAGAAACAAACTGGACGTTTAGGTGTGGTTCACATTCAACATCGGCCCTTAAAATTTAACCACCTTTAGTACGGATTTGTTTGATATAGAAATTCAGTCATTTACGTCACCAATGGCTGAGATATAAACAAAAAGCCATGCCTGCCTCTCACCAATTACCAATTAGGTAAAACCATATTGATTACCTTTATACAACATCCAAAACAAAGTGGGTGGGACTGGAAAGAGAAGGCGTGGCACACAATAAATTTATTTATATCTTAATAACGGTAAAAGAACACTTGTCAAAATTTGGTACTAACATCTGAGTTCTTAATACCCAACCTCTCTTAAAAGAATAGGCGGGATTGAAGAAGTGAGAGTGGCACCTCCCATGCAAATAAAAAAAGGATTTCGTTATTTTTGGAAAATTCTTGCAATAAAAATTGTAAATTTGGTACAAACAGCTTGAATGTGAATGCACGACTTCTGGCAAAAAGTGAGCGGGATTGGAGAAGTGGGCGTGGTACAAGATACATTTCTTTAAATCAGAATAACGGTAGGAGAAAAAATTAACCAAATTTGCTACATTTGTTAGGTCGTTTTGTTTGATAATACAGTCAAATCCCGATAATTCGTACCCCGATAAATCGTAATTCCCGATAATTCGTAATAAACTGTCGGTCCCTTGAAAAAATCTCGTTAATTCGTAAAATTTCCATACATTTTGGTCCCCTCGCTTATTCGTAATTTTTTTTCAAATAAAATCTTCTTTACCTCTTATAAATCGTAATTGTTTGCTAACTACCACTTATAATTCGTAATAAAAACAACAGAAACATACAAAGAATGATTTTTTGTTTACCACTATTTTATTTCTGCGTGGTTTTTTGCTTGTGTATGGGTTTACTTTCTTGAGATCAGTTTGTTACATGAATAATATTTATGTATAATTTTTATATATTTTATTTTTAGCAATTGTTTTTTTAGGTATTTTTATCGTTTTAGTCAATAAATTGAAAAACCCCGTTTATTCGTATTTATTTTATTTTAACCCCATTAAATCGAAACCCCGCTAAATCGAAAACCCCTTTAATTCGTAAGAAATGGCCGGTCCCTTGCGATTACGAATTATCGCGATTCTACTGTATGTGTTAGCGGGTGCATGGTCTAAGACACAGCATAATGCCAGGTAAAGGTTATTTAAGATTCGACACAGTACTTTTACTTCTTTTATATATTAACTCCCAACACTTATTTGTCATTTCTTTCGAAACATCATTTATTTTATTTTATTTTATTCTTTTTTTTTTTTTTTTAGTTAACCAATAAACGTAACAACAACACAAAAAATCTGTTTCCTTTTCCATTAAAAACCCATTAATTGTAACGAAAATATAAATTTTTTTCCTTTTTATTTCTTTTACTAATTGAAATTTGGCTTTTTGGTCTGTATTAAAAACTTTTTCATGTGAAACTCTGTTCAATGAGTTTTATGTATTTTCCAAAATTAAGATACGGGGGAAACATCCTCCATAAGCTTTTAAGGGTAATTAAGAAACGATTTTGAAGGAAGGGGGAAAAAGGAGAAATTAAGGAATGATGTGAAAGGAAGGCGGAAAACCCAACATTAAGGAAATTTGTCCTTGACATCAAAGAAATTTTAAGCTTTTCTAATGGATGTAAAAGGGAGAACTCTAATGGCAGTTTTTGGTTTTTTTTTTCTTTTATATTTATTTCCTTTTACACTCAATTAAATTTGAAGCTTTTGTTTTAGTTCAATTCAATGTTATAAAGTTCGAAAATCGTATTGTTTTATCCAAAATATAAAGACATTTACAGCTATTAATAACTTTTCTTTTGAGTTTTTCTAACAAAAGAAAAGTTTCATAAAACCAGCTGTTAGATTGAATAACAGTGTCCAAACTTACCATGTCATTTATATTGTGTTTCCTTTATTTAATGGCATCATTTAATGGACACACAGAAAAAACTTTTATGTGGTCAAAAGATAAAAAGAATATACAATATATCATAAATAATTAACCCGAATTAAAGAGTTATTACTAAAGTGAATACAAGCAAATATTTAAAAATTAAAAGAATCAAGCCAAAGGACTTTTTATTAAGCCGTTTTAAGACTAATATTCATTACTTATAATTGGAATTCAACTCGTATGTATTTATAAATCTACTATGTATAAACATAAAAAAAACATTAATGAAAAAATTGCAAAATTATTTATGAAAAAATTGCAAAATTATTTTTTTTTCTTTTTTTCCCCTAAAAATCTCTCAGTGTACACTGAAAGAATTTTCTTCGCAATACCAATGAATTTTGAAATTAATCCCATGAAAAATTGCATTAAAAAGGAACCTATGCAGCGCTTCGTGGGATCAATGAAACCTGTTTCATCAAAATGTATTTAATGAAACATTTCATTAGATCTATAAAAATTATTCATTGGATGAATACTTTCAATAAAGTAAAAAAAAAATTTTCTTTAATTTTTATTTTTTTATTTTTTTTTAATTTTTTTTTTCTTATTTTATTTTATTTTTTCTGTCTCTGGCGGGAATCGATCGCGCAACCTCAGTGCTGATAGACTAGCTTACTACCAGCTTGTCTACCGGGGCAGTGTAGTTTTTGGATAAAAAAAAACTATGTTTTTTACTCAATTAACAGTGTAAATATGAGATTAAATTGTCCATAACAATAATAACAACGTTGATTGAAAGTTTTTTGTTCATTACTATAATGACATTTTTCATTGTCATAATGAAAATTAAAATTTATGAAAGCATTATTAAAATATGTTGCTTTTATAAAAAAATTTTTGATTTCATAAATATAATGGCATATTACATTAGATGTATGAAATAATTAAATCTTAACATTTTTTGATTAATAATTAAACCTTTTTTTTAGGAAACTATAATTTTGTATAAATTTATGAATAAAGTTATGTTTGTATATTGTTTTTTTTTTATGTTCCCAATTAAAATTTTTTGTTTAACTTGGACAAACTTAAGTTTTCATATATCCAATGAAAATTTTTAATGTAATTACGAAATCCTATGAAGCGATTTTAACGAACATACTTCATTATAACTATGAAATTCCATTTAGACAATGAAAATTTTCATTTACCCAAGGAAATATATGATGCATTTTTCTTTCAATGTATGATAACTCTGAAATAACTTTTTAATTACCTTTTCTATAATTTTTTTCATATTAAATGAATTTCCTTTTATAAAATAAAAGGAATATTTCATAAAGAAAACCAAACAATTTATTTTACCGCCACATAGTTTTTGTATTATACGCATTATTTAACCATCTACCCCAACCCTGCATGTTTTTTTTATGCAACTCTATGTTTTATTGCTGTTTTTTTGTGATAGTAAAACAAAACAAAAGGAAATTTTTTGCATGCATTGTGTTTTTATCACACTTTATTTATTGTTAATGAGCGAGAGAGAGATAAATAGAGACAGAGTGAGAGATAAAAGGCTATTGTTTTGGGTTTTGTTTTACATAAAAGTACTGTTATATTAATACACGTCTGCATGTATGTATGTTCGTTTATGTGTAAATATCCCTCCAAGCAATTGGTTGAGTTTTGTTTTTCGATTGTCTACGAAATTTGAACTACTTCGTCACATTTGGTAGTTCGAAAATCATGCGTTTCCGTCACTTTAAACAGTTGTTTATATAAATGTTACAACAAGAGCACAACTGAACGAACCTTGTCCATATAATATTGTGACTTCTTCGCAACTATGTACATTAGGGTGGCCGTTGTTTTCTTTTTTTTGATTTCTTATATTCTCCCCCCCCAAATCGGTTCAGTTTTATGTAAAAAAAAATACAAACAAATTTCGTAGCGATAAGTTGTGTTTTAGGGGGGGCGTCCGCCCCTCAAGCCATTTATTCAAATGTAATTTGTTTGCATATGACTATCTCTTAAAAACAACATTTTACAAGAACATGATATATGGCAATATTTTAGCTCTTCTAGTCAACAACATTAGCCTCGAAGAAAGTTTTTTGCTAAAATTAATATTTAAGAAAATAATTAAGAAAATAACAACAAAATTCCAAACATTTTATATACGTTTTATATATATAAAAGAGGGATTTAATGTCAAGTGAACTAATTTTGAAATCGATGTCTTTCGATTTGGATGAAATTTGCACCAACGTTAGTCCTATTGAATAGTAGTTTAGACACAAATTTTCAACAAGATCGGTCAAAAAGTTTCTGAGTTTGGGGGGGTCAAAGTTTGAAATTTTGGCCATATAGGTGTTCTTTCACATCCATGTAACTTATTACCAATTGGGGTTAGCAAAATTTGTCCCAAGCAGCTTAGATAGCTATTTGATCAATCTTTAAAAAAAAAAGTTTTAAATATAAAAAAAATATGTTAAAAATTTTTTTAAAAAAACCAAAAAAATTTTTTTAAAAAGATTGATTAAATAGCTATCTAAGCTGCTTGAGACAAATTTCATATCATATGCAAACAAATTACATTTGAATAAATGGCTTGATGGCAAACTTTGAGGGGCCGACGCCCCCCCTAAAACACAACTTATCGCTACGAAATTTTTTTGTATTTTTTTTTACATAAAACTGAACCGATTTGGGGGGGGGGAGAATATAAGAAATCAAAAAAAAAAAGTTCTCCATACAACTAACGGCCACGCTAATGTACATACATACATATTTGTTGGTCAATAGTGAATATTAAGTACAAAAGCAAAATGCGTAAATCATGACCAGTACCCATGTTCTGGTAACTTTAGTTAGAACTTCTCGCATCGAAAAGATGTGAAACAAATATTCCATCGTTTCTCGAAAAGTGAGAAAAAAATGTGTCTGTAACTCATGGCGAAAACTATCAAAAGATATGACGTCGTTACGTTATAAATGTCTTCGAAGCCGAAGTGACATTGCAGACGTTGAGAACGCCAGTCACACATATCGTTGACGGAGCCCAAAATTTACAAAACACTTTCTGTAAATTGGCGATGTTATGATATATCAAAGTTCCGCCTTTCGCTCTTGTTAAGGTACGGCTGTTAAACATTCCAAGATTAAAAAACGAAATTGTCAGAAAATTTAATGTTTTATTCTGACTTTGGAGACTGAAAAAAATCGTCACTTTTTAGAAAAAAAAAATCTGCAAATCGGGACTTTGCTAATTTCGGAACAAAGAATAGTCAAAATGACGATAAATCGTCAAATCTGGCAGCCCTGATCTTACCTTATAACATAATTTTGTTTTGCCGGTTCCATGATTGGCAAAAAGTCCCAAACAGAATACAATCCCGAAAATGTGCATTTATATACTGTATGAAATGTTCGGGGCTGACTAACAATACTTTATTACTACTTTTTCGATTGAAAATGTTCACAGGGTTGTACATCTTTTACATATTGTGTTTAATTAATGTTTTGTAAATCATTTTGTTAACATTTTCACTGCAGTGCATGTGCTTTAAATTGTGTGTGTGTGTGTGCTTGTGTGTAAGTGCGTGTGTGTTTGTGTAATACTAAACGGTAAAATGGAAAAAAATCACTCCACTACTGTATTATTGTCATGAGTTTTTATGACAAAATGCTTAATTTAATGAATTAATTTATGTTTAAGACTGTACATTTAACAGAAATTAAAAAATAAAAACTGCCAACAAATCATTTTTAATATTTAATGTTATAATCATGCTTTTCATACAAAGTGCATATAATTTATTATGGCTGGTACTTTTCTCCCCTAAGAGAATTGACAAAGCAAAATCTCCTTCTTTATATCTGTTTATACTATGTACAGTGAGCGTCAAAATAAATTGTACAGCCAGCAGTCGTATTCTGTAATTTGTTTAGCTAAAGCTAAATCTCTATCGCTAAAATGCCTTAGAGAATACGAAATTTGAAAATATTAGCGATGACATTAAAAGCTAAAATTGCGGCGAATAAAATTTTTATGGCGTTGCCAAATTTAGCAATGCACGTTACAGAATTGCATTCTTAGCCGAAAATCGCTAAATTAACTTTATAGATTTTAAGCGATAGAGATTTAGCTTTAGCGAATTACAGAATACGGCGCCTGTTTTCCAATTTTTATTTTACTATACATATTTAAAAAAAAAAGCCGTAAAGTTTATTTTGATGCTTACTGTATATCATTAACATTATATCTTTATTTCTGAAATTAAAAATTTTTTTTTTCATACAATTTCTAATTCGTCTTTGTCATTTTAGCGCCTAAATTTTTCACTAAACAATGAAAATGATTTTGAAATTTAAGAATTATTGTAAACATTGTAAGACGGCTAAAACATGAGATTTACAAACGCAATTATTTGTTTTAAAATGTCAACACTTAAAATTTACAAAACAATACTTAATTTGTAATATGTAAAAAAAAACAAAACAATAAAACAATTTAATTCAAGAGAAAGAAAAATTATACAAAAAATAAAAAAACCTTGAATTAAATTAATGAAGAAAAATAGTTGTAGTATATATATATTTATACATAATAACGCATACAGTGCGAGCTCGATATTCGCAACTCGAAAAAATTAGACCTGTGATAAAATTACGGCATTCGATATCGATCGAAACTTTCATTTAAATTGTATTGTAATTTCGATCGATTTCGAATGCCGTAATTTTACCCCTGTTTCAATTAGCAAAAAGTTTCAATTATCGACTATTGTTTATTAAACTTTTGTTAAATAAAAAAAAAATATATATATACACACAATTTCCGTTAGATATCATAAAAGAGCTACAATATTTGTTATCTTCTCTTTTTCAAGACCATCTGCAACAAACACTTAACTCCGCAAATGTGTATAAATAATGCAAAATTATATTTATTTCAGTGAAAACGTACTACATATTAAGAAGTGTTCAAAAATAAATAGAACTTTATTTAGAGTTATCTATTTTTTTTGGGTTTGTGTATTAGTACACAACCTTTAATGCCGTTCATAACTGTTTATAAGAAAATAACAATTACATTTTAATGTTATGTAGTGTTTTTTTTTTAGCAACGTTTCTCACTAGTATTATTGTGGTTGCTTGGCAAATTGCGCGACCAAAACATATCCCAGCGGTAACTAGAATGAGTAAAGAGATTAAATAGAAGGCCTTGCTTAGCAGTCACAATCAGTCAGAAGCCCTTCTCGCCGCATTCCATACTTATACACAGGTTGTCATTGGGCGCAAGACCTTCCACACTTCCTTTAAAAACAACTTCGATCCCTTCCCAAAGAAGGGACTAAGGAAGTTCACTAAAAATAAAAAGTAAATAAAACTGAACACCTTTCTTTCTCCCTTCTCAAAGAAGGGAGTAGCGAATGGGTACTGAATATTTCAGAAGGTCTTTTAAAAAGAAGTTTATACCTTCAAGAAGGCATACTTCTGAAGGCAGGATATCATACGAAGCGAATCTTTTAGAAAGGAGTATATAGGCCTTCTAAAAGGCCTGCCACTTGCGGTCCTTTCAATATTTACCGTTGGAATGGTCCAAAATAGCCTGTGTGTGTATTGTGTACATGTTTTATTTGTTTAAATAAATTGATTTTTTAGCACAACTGAAACGTTAACGTGCTGAAACGAACACAACAAAGTTTGTGTTTTTTTTTTTTATTACAACATCTTTATGTTGAGTTGGATAAGTGTCAAAGTTCACAAACAGCGACGTTTTCTTTTTTTAGTACAACTGAAACGTTAACGTGCTGAAGCGACCACTACGAAGTTTGGGTTTTTTTTACGAAACTCAATGAAATGTTCTCATCTTTATGTTGAGTTGCATAAGTGTAGACCTACTTTTGTACGAAGTTTTTTTTGAGATATTTACTACACAAACACTATTAGTTAGCGTTTGTGTTTGAGACATTTCTAGCGTACAGAACAGTTTATAAAGTTTTTTTTTTTTTTTTAATAAAACACAACAAATTCAATTAAAGAACCAAGATTTGCTGGCATATATGGCCTATGCCCTTACGAACGCCATCTTCTCTGCCCAATTTTGCACAACTTTTTCGAGCTTACTTGGTCTGATTTCGTCAATAGTGCGTCGAATGTTGGCCTCTAAATGATCAATCGTTGCTGGTTAATCTGCATGAACCAGAATTTTGACGTTGGAATCATTTCTTCTTCAAATGATCTGCAATGCCATGAGGAATAAGAAATATCACAAATAATTTGCCTGTGGCATTCGCCATTCCCTATAATGTTGGCTACGGTTTTGGATTAAAATACAAATGGGCCAAATGACATCTTCGGCATTTAAAGCGCTTCAAACAGTGATTTTTTCGGGATGTATTGGAGTCGCTTGAGGATTGTGTTCTCTCCAAAGACGGCAATTCTGGGGGGTTACCGCGTATTTCGATTCGAAAGAAATAATTTACGAGTTCGAACAATTTGTACTGTGTATAACGATTTTCGTACTATTTGTTTCCAATGAACGGAAGTTGTTAATACTTTTTCGAAAACAAAAAGTCCCTTTCGTAACGGCAACTCTATAATACGAACAATAAAAATCCCTTACTTTTTTTTTTTTTTTTTTTTTTTTTCTTTTCATTATTTATTTATTGAATCTTCATATATTAAATATGAACTAACAATAATTAATCAAATCTTAACCTAATATTATTTTTTGTCCTGCCAGTGCCAGACAAAAATTTTGTTCATCGCGGGTTCTGTTCACTTTTATAGGTGTTTATCGCTCATCTAATTGGACAAGTGCCGCAGTGTCTCTTCTTCTTAAGCGAGTGTGGCCGCTATCATTTAAAATATTTCGTGCTAGTGGGTTCGGGTGCAATTCGAGCCTTTTTAAGTATTTTACTGCATATTTCGTAATCATAGTTTTAACTAATGGAACATTGAGATCCTTGTGAATATTTGAGTTTTTAACATACCAAGGGGCAGCTGTGATTATTCGAAGTAATTTATTTTGGCGCCTTTGAATTTTTTCGATATTAGAGGCCGAGGCAGTGCCCCATAACTGAATACCATAGCACCAGATTGGCTTTAAGATGGAGTTGTAAAGAAGAAGTTTGCAGTCGAGACTAAGGACAGAGTTTCTTCCAATAAGCCAATGAATTTGGATGGCTTTTAGTTTCATTTGAGTTAATTTTGCCTCTATATGGCTTTTCCACGTTAAACGGCGATCTAGATGAATACCGAGGTATTTTACATGCGAATTTTGAGGTATTATTTGATTATTGATTTTAATAGGGGGGCATGATTCCCGACGCAAGGTGAATGTTATATGTACGCATTTTTGCTCATTGACCTCTATCCTCCATTGCTTTAACCATAGTTCGAGTTGAAATATATGATCCTGTAGGTATCGAGATGCTTCTTGACGGTTTTCGTGCACGCTCAAAAAAGCTGTATCATCAGCAAATGTTGAAGTTTGTGTGTAGTTGTTTGTTGGCATATCCGAGGTATATATTAAGTATAAAAGTGGGCCCAGGATGCTTCCCTGAGGGACTCCAGCGTCAATTTGCTGAGGAGAGCTTAAATAATCACCTTCTTTAATAATAAACTTTCGACCGACTAAGTAGCTTTCTAACAGCTTGTGTATGTTTACTGGTAAGTTTAGCTTCAATTTATGTAATAAGCCTTCATGCCAGACTTTATCGAAAGCTTGAGAAACATCGATGAAGAGAGCGGAACAATATTTTTTTTCTTCAAAGGCTTTTCTTATTGCGTTTACTATACGATGGGTTTGCTCAATTGTGCTGTGTTCTCTTCTAAAGCCGAATTGGTGGTTAGGAATACATCTATTATCATTTAAAATTGGGGTTAATTTTGACGCTAAAAGCTTCTCAAACAGCTTTGATATATTAGAAAGTAAGCTTATAGGCCTATATGACTCAACTTTTGTGTGATCCTTTCCAGGTTTAGGTATCATGGTGACTAAGGAGACCTTCCACTTTTGAGGATAGTATTCAAGGCGTAAAATAGCATTAAAAATTAAAAGAATAATTTTCTTTGCTATGCTGGGTAGCTCCAAAAGCATTTTGTTGCTGATCTTGTCAAAACCAGGAGCCTTTTTGGGGTTTAAATCACAAATAGCCTTTTCGATTTCTCTTATCTCAAATCTTAGCGGAACAGCTGCTCTAGCAGCAACAGGTGGTAACTCGACCGCAATATCGTGAGATATATTTGGGGTAAATACGTTTTTGAAATGATTGACAAACAGATTTCCTTTTTCAACATCATTTCTTGCCCAACTTCCATTAAAGTTTCTTAATGGTGGTTTAGAGACAACTGGCCTTTTGAGATTTCTAGCTGCACGCCATAATGAGTAGTCTGATTGTGGGGTTGCATCAAGTTCCTTAAGATATTTTTCCAGAGAAGCCGTTTTCTTAGTCTGCAGTAACTTTCTTAGTCTTTTTGTACACTCTTTAAGTAAGTTCTTAAGTTGAGGGGATCTGTGCAATTGCCACTCTCTTCGAGCCCTCCTTTTTTCAGACAAAAGATGCTCGACATCTGTGGAATATATTTTAATAGTTTTTGTTTTTTTGGGGGCAATATTGGAATGTTGAACAGCTAGTTTCAGAAAACTGTCAAAATTGTCAATAGAGCGATCTACATAATCCGGTGTACTGAGCGGAATATTTTCTGTGCAATGGGTACTGAGATATTTTTTATATTTCAACCAATTAATTTGCGTAGCTGTCGTCGGAGGTACAATTCTATTGGGGTTCATTATAGTAACAATTGTAGGTGTGTGGTCGGAAGATAAATCTAGGGAGGCTTCAACTTGAATCGTTTCTATGGGAATGTTTTTAACCACGCCGAAATCTATGACATCCCTTACGAAACTCCAACTCCGTATTACGAGCGTCAGTTATGTAAAAAGCGTTAGGAAATTGTTCGAAAGCTATTTTGTTAGTCACTAAGTGCAAATGACAAATTTTAAGATAAATAATAGTGCAAAACAAACAAATTAAACCTAATAATATTATAATTGATTTAAAATAAATGTTTACTAACGTTATTATTGAAAATGTTTTAAAATTTGTGGTCTTGAAACTTTACAAAAATTTAAAAAATATTACATTTACAAACAAAAAGCAGTATAAAGTAATGGTTGGTTTTTTCTGTTGACTCTTCAAACCACAGGGAAATACAATAGATTTTTATTAAAAAATACAATTATAATAGTTTTCACACATCGAATAGTATTTATTATTTGTTTTGTTGTGGGATATTTTCGTCCATATTGGTATTTTAACAGCAGTGCTACCAACTTTAAATCAAATTTCGAACGAGTTACGCAGTACGGTTTAACTTTCGAATCAGAAATTGCTTTCGAAAAATTTTGCTTTTCGAATTGAAATACTCGGTAGCCCCCCTGTTTGTTTACATATCCGTTAAGCCAGAAATGAGCCTTATTAACTTGACAAAGTGCTCAATAAGTTTGTTTTTCTCTTTTTTTTTTCTTTTTTGTTCTCTTTTAAAGAACTGGGCCATCTTTTGTGTTGAAAAACGTGGTTTTTAAATAATTGATTGTTTTAAAAAACCGCGTATGTGAAATTTTATTTTATCTGCTTACATAGTCAAAACTTTGTCCGGACCGGACCGACTTTCTATTTTACAATCAATTTCGAATCGTTTCTCCGAATGCGTTTGACTTTAATCGAAGGTATAATTTCCTTTTTTGTGCCTCAAAAGAAGAAGACAAGGGTGGGTTCAAGTTCTAGATAATTTGCTTTCGCAAAAGAAAATCTCTTTGAAAGCATTTAAAAATGTAGTTTATGAACGATACAGTTGAATTGGACAATTGTGTCCTTCATTCAATTTTGAGTTTGTTTATTTCCCACTCTCTTACGACTTTAATACTTAAAATTATTAATTCAAGGTGTTTTTCGCTTTGTTTGCTACATTAATTTAATAAATAATAATGATTCATAATTGAAATTAATTGCTAGAAAAAGTCAAACTCCATTACTAGATACTTAAGAGGTCCTTGCTCTTCAGCTATTATAGTAAATAATTACAAACATTTATAGCACAAAAATAATGTTAATTAGAATAAATTGCTTGTAAATCAACTTCCTGGAGTGTGAATTTGTATTCATATTCCTAACACCCCTAAACAATAATGTCAAACATTTGTGCTAAAAAGTAATTATAAAAGTTAACTGTGGAGAAAAAAAACTGATTGCTGTATTCCTGTCTTGTCATCAAAAAGGAGGGCCTATACCCAGCAACACTTTAAAGAGACATTTTAAGTTGTCACCAGACATACATACATTTCCCTTGGGTTGATGTGAAAACAAAAAATGGCCAAACTTGGGAATAGTTTAGATAAATTACACTTAAAACACACATAAAACTGCTCTTCTGAAAATGTTAACAGTTTTCCGAGATAAACAAACCCACAAACACATGAATAAATAATTAAAAAAAAACAGGTCACACATACTATTGCAAAACATTTAATAATATCTCCTTTTAACAATGTTAAAACATAAGAAAAAAACGTTGCCAGATAAAATTTATAAAAATGAAAAATCACGAAATTTTGTAGAAAAATTATCGTACAAGTTTTTCAAAATAATGATTGTCAAATGTTCAAAGACTTTTTTTTGTATTTATATGAAGCTTTCCTAAAAAGAGTTAAAAAGAACGAATTTCCAATAAAAAAAACTTTAAAATTATTAACAAAAATTCAAATTCGAAAACTTAAAAGTTCGAAAATATTAAAAATAATAATGAACCATATTTATTTTTTCCAATAAACTATTCAAAAGAAGTATTTTCGGTTAAGAATATAATGTTCGAAATTATATTCGAAATTTCGAACATTAGCTTAGAAACTTAATTTTCTTATAGGAAATATCTTTAGGACATTTGCATTTATAATTTGCTAAAAATTGTTAACTTTAATAGCTGGAAACTCTAAGAATTATTCAAATAATATTATATTATGCTTTTAACAACAGACAAGTTATTAAAACTTATTAAAAAAAGCAAAGTTTTCTATTAAGAATATTATTTTCCAAATAATATTCGAATTTTTAACATTCGCTAAATTTTGCAAATTTGCCAAAAAAAAAAAAAAAAAAAAAAAGAAGCTAGGGTCTAATCACCGCATTCGATACTATCGTATCGAATAAACTATTGAATTTTTTTGCATACGATCGAATGAAAACTCGATAAATGTAATGTCGAGTTACTCGATTTCGAAAGCAATTATTTCAAATTCAATACATTTCATTCGATATCGAGTTTCATGATACCAAAGTAAATAATTTCGATCAATTTTGCTCGATATCGTACGCGGTGCTTAGACCCCTGAACTATTTAATAACGAAGATCCTTAAAAAATTTGCGTTGATATATTTTTAAAAGCTAAATGGTGTAAATATAAAATAAAAAATTTTAAGTTTTTATGAATTTCGAAAGGTTAAAAACTCAAGGCACTATGTACATTAGCGTGGCCGTTAGTTGTATGGAGAACTTTTTTTTTTTGATTTCTTATATTCTCCCCCCCCCCCCCCCAAATCGGTTCAGTTTTATGTAAAAAAAAAATACAAAAAAATTTCGTAGCGATAAGTTGTGTTTTAGGGGGGGCGTCGGCCCCTCAAAGTTTGCCATCAAGCCATTTATTCAAATGTTATTTGTTTGCATATGACTATCTCTTAAAAACCACATTTTACAAGAACATGGTATATGGCAATATTTTAGCTCTTCTAGTCAACAACATTAGCCTCGAAGAAAGTTTTTTGCTAAAATTAATATTTAAGAAAATAATTAAGAAAATAACAACAAAATTCCAAACATTTTATATTCTGAGTTTGGGAGGGTCAATGTTTGAAATTTTGGCCATACAGGTGTTCTTTCACATCCATGTAACTTATTACCAATTGGGGTTAGCAAAATTTGTCTCAAGCAGCTTAGATAGCTATTTAATCAATCTTTTTAAAAAAAATTTTTTGGTTTTTTTAAAAAATTTTTTAACATATTTTTTTTTTTTTTTTTGCCAAGTTGTAAATTTTTTATATTTAAAACTTTTTTTTTTTTTTTTTTTGCCAAGTTGTAAATTTAAAAAAAAAATTTTAAAAAATTCAAAAAAAAACAAAAAAATTTTTTTTTTTAAGATTGATCAAATAGCTATCTAAGCTGCTTGGGACAAATTTTGCTAACCCCAATTGGTAATAAGTTACCTGGATGTGAAAGAACACCTATATGGCCAAAATTTCAAACTTTGACCCCCCCAAACTCAGAAACTTTTTGACCGATCTTGTTGAAAATTTGTGTCTAAACTACTATTCAATAGGACTAACGTTGGTGCAAATTTCATCCAAATCGAAAGACATCGATTTCAAAATTAGTTCACTTGACATTAAATCCCTCTTTTATATATATAAAACGTATATAAAATGTTTGGAATTTTGTTGTTATTTTCTTAATTATTTTCTTAAATATTAATTTTAGCAAACAACTTTCTTCGAGGCTAATGTTGTTGACTAGAAGAGCTAAAATATTGCCATATACCATGTTCTTGTGAAATGTTGTTTTTAAGAGATAGTCATATGCAAACAAATTACATTTGAATAAATGGCTTGATGGCAAACTTTGTGGGGCCGACGCCCCCCCTAAAACACATCTTATCGCTACGAAATTTTTTTGTATTTTTTTTTACATAAAACTGAACCGATTTGGGGGGGGGGGAGAATATAAGAAATCAAAAAAAAGAAAATAACGGCCACCCTAATGTACATATATATTTATTTTAACAACAAAATATTAAGAAGCGGTGTTTGGTTTAAGAATATTTTCGAAATACTTTTCGAATTTTCGACCATTCGCAAAAGTCTTTGTTTTTATAAGGATGATCTTTCTTAGCATTCGCATTAATACATTTTTTGAAACGCGTACTTGTTTTATTTGTTTTAAACAAAATAAAAAATTGTAAAGTTTTCATTAAAAAATTTTATTTCTAAAACTCAAAACTAAAGAAATTATTAAAGCTATACTCTATTACATATGTATTTACTTTTATTTTCAGACTAAAGTTTGGAATATAAGTGTTTTCGACTAAAAATATAATTTTCGAAATCATATTCGAATTTTCGAACATTCGCTAATATGCCGAATTTTTTATAACAAATCTCAAGCAGTTGAGATATAATCAAATAATTTATTTTCTATGTAAATTTCTTATTTCGAACATTGAAACCTATAAAAAAATGGCTAAAATATATTTGTTTTTATAAAAAGCTAAACAAAAATAGTTTTAAAAATAAATTTCGATATCAAAAATTTTAAACGAAAAAAAAAACTAAGCTAAACTGTCTGAAGAGTAGTAAATAAACGTTTTTCGGTGGAAATTAAATTTTCAAACATTCGCTATTTATACTATTTGGAAAATCATATGTATGAATGTACTATATAACATATAAACTTAAAATTTTTTCTAAAAAAAATTGCGGTTCGAACGCTTAAAACTAGTCTTATAAATATAACAAAATAATAAAAATCACTTTTTCGAAATTATGTTCGAAATTTGTTTGAATTTTAATGTTATTTTATCTTAAATTTTCGCAGCTTATATCTATGTATGTAGCATATTCGAAAATCTTGATTTTTTAAAAAGATAAAAATTTTCATAAAATATGGCACCATTGTTTTCAGGAGGCTTAGGTGTGATATAAAAAGAGACAGATGGAAAAGTAAAGAGGTTCCTATGGATTGTTGTTTAGCAATTAAAATAGTGTGTCAGCCATTCACTCCTGTTTAATTTGTACTCATCTTTTTTTTAACACACTTGTACGCACTCACACACAGATGATAAATCGTCATAAACTTTTACTTACTCTTGTGATTTGTGTTGCATTTTACTTCACTCCTGAAGTGCCACACAGGCATAAAATGTAAAAAAAAAATATGAATAAAAAATGATTTAAGTTGTTTAGCTTTTAACTAAATTGCTAAGAAGATTATAGAATATACCAACATGTCTTTGAATTCTTTATACAACATTAAGTTGGAATGAAAAACACAAAAAGGTTTCATTTAATTTATTTTTTTTTTTTTTTTGTGTTACACATATATTTTTGCAATTTTTTATAATATTGATATATATTTTTTTTCATGTGTAAAGTAAATGGAAAATAAATAATTAACTCATAGAGAAAATGTCTCATTTTTCCTAATGGGTTTGCCCCTATGTGTATGCTACGTTAGTTGGACCAAAAATTTTTTTAAAGGTCCGAAAATTTAAACAGTTATTTCATTGTTGGAGTTAACCTTATTTTCGTGGACACTGGTACCTAAATTCTATAAAAATGACCAATTTAAAAATGTCTGCAATTTCAAATCTATATATACATATATGAGCCGTTTATTTTGAAAGTGACATTAGTCACTTTTTCAAAAAAAATCGAGTTAATAATAAATAATAATAATAAATAATAATAATAATAATACTGAGAAAAATATCATTATATCTCGACTTAAAAACCGAAATGACTTATGCCACTTTCAAAATAAACGGCTCATATAAAAATAAGTTGCATTGTGTTTGTTATTGATGTTCTCTGAAATAAGTGAACCGATTTTGTTTAAAGTTCACGTGGAAGGTGACGTTAATACCAAGGTTTTTATGTATCAACGGTCTTCAAATGTGTATTGGTTCTTGAGTTATAGCCATTTTAGTGAACACTGCATTCATTCCGAAACATGTATTTATATTCCCATACAAATATCAACAAAAAGCCCACCATTTTGTATGTGTATTTGTTAGGTATGAGAATAGGTCGTAGAGTATATTTTATATCGCTAGAGGGCGCAAAATATTGCAATAGGGGTAAAAGGTCCCAATCTTCTAAACTAATCAACTGGTTTTCTTAAAATTTGGCATGCAGACAATGTAACATCTGAAAGAGAATAAGGAATATAATGTGAAATAGGGTAAGAGGGCTAAAAGCTCCCCCTCCCTATATCTTCGTAACTAATCAACCGATTTTTTTGAAATTTCGCAAGCCAATAGTGTTACATTTGGAAAGAACAATAGCCTATAGTTTTTATTATTTAGGGCGTGAAATAGAGCAAGAGGGGTAAAAGCTCCCCCTCCCTCTATCTTCTTAACTAATCAACCGGTTTTCTTAAGATTTGGCATGCATACACTGTAACATCGGAAAGAGGACAGGGCATTAAATAGGGCAAGATGGGTAAAAGCTCCGCCTCCCTATATCTTCTTAACTAATCAATTAATTTTCATGAAATTGGGCAGACAAATAGTGTAACATCTGCAAAGAACTATAGCCTATAATTTTTTCTTAAAATTTGGCTAGCAGACACTGTTACATCTGAAAGAAATAAGTTATGTGGCAAAAGCCAGTTAGTATACATATAAAAATAAGTTGTCCTATGTTCGTCATTTTATAACTCGAGAACCACTCAAAAGAGTACATGCGCTGGAAAGGTCTACTTTCACTGAGGGTTTATAAAAAAAAAACATCGAAAAATTTCTACGAATATGCGTTATACGCGCACTTTTATGATGGTGTGTTTTCTCTAAATTAAATGTATGTTTTTCTTATGAGAAGTAGATTTTATCGGTATTAGGCTCTACTTGCTCGCGTCATTTGACTTATTTTGTATTGTCCAGCAACGCGGGCATGGTTACTCTAGTTTCTTATAATTTTCAAATGCCTTTCACATGCTTTTTTTTTAATCTGGCTTTTTGACTTTTTCAGCTTCAATAATTTTAGTTTTTATCTTGTAATTATTTTTGTTAAAATTTAATATTTTTTTTTATGTGTACATACAATAATTATTAAGCAGTTTAAGTTTTTTTTTCATTTATTTGCCAGCAAGTTGAATAAACTTAATTTTAAATTGCGCTTTAGTTTCAATCATTTAACAAATATGTAATATTTTTTTTTTCTTCAGCTGGCAAAGTTGCATGTGTGCCAGCACATTGGCCTAACGCTTTATTTTATTCATAATGATGATAATAATGTTGTTAATTATCATTAACGATATTAGTGAAAGTGAAAAAATCCTTAATGGTCAAAATCTTGAACGAAAAAAAAAATAAAAATAAATTCACTACTTGAGTGTTTGTTGCAATATTTTTATTTCATTGAACTTTCAATAGAGAGATGATGATTGGATGAAATGCAATAACGTTTGAAATATTTATTTTTTGGTTTTTTCATATTTAATACTTGTTTGTTGCATTCTCTGTTTGAATGTTGCACCAACTGGTTTTTCCATCTAGTAAACCTGGTTATAGTTTTGTTTTTTTTTTTTTATTATTATTTTATAATGTTGTTCATTTTTTAAAAAGTTTTTTTCTTAATTATGGCTGTTGGTAATTCTTTTATTTCTGTTGAGTTTTTATTTAATTATTTATTTTTCATCATTGTCGATAATATAAAAAAATTGCGTGCTTAATAATCTTCAGAAAAAGTTGTATAAAATTTTTGTAGATTTTTCTGCAAAAAAAGGAAAAATAATGTGGTTTGATTAAATGTTCTAAACCGAAGTTTGTAAACGAAATGTTTTCCAAGCAAAGAAAAATGCCGAAGAGATGGAAAATGATTTTTAAAACAAATGAAAGCTGATCTTTTTCGCTTTACAAGAATGTAATTTCATAAAAATACACGTCTTGCCCTCGAAATTTTGCTTGAAATTTTGTTGGGGAAAAGGTAACATATATCTAGGGAAAATTTATTCCCTAAGGGGTTAATAGACTTTTAGTACCGAAAAGTCTACTTTAAAAAAAAAAAAAACATGCCCTTGAGGTCCTTAAGAAATAGTCAAGGGTCTAATCACCGCATTCGATATCGAGTAAACTATCGTAGTTCTTTTGCACACGATAGACACTGACGTATCGAATTAAAACTCAAGAGATTTACACCCGTATTTAAAACATAAATTTAGTTACTGCATATCCACTAATTAAGGATTTCTTATTCAAAACACTTTTTAATAAACTATGATTATCGAAAGATCAAAGTCTTTTCAACTCCTAATTATCTGCGGTCAATTTGTTTTTTTCCCAATTGAATTTTGCTAAAACAGAGATGTACAAATTTTTCTTAATCGGGCGATTTCAAAGTGTTGTGAATAAAATCATGACCAAATGGTGATTAAGCTTAAATAACATTTTAGTTGCTCACTCCATGAACGGAGTATAGTCGGAGTACACAAATTTTCATTTTAAATACGGTTGTTAGTGTCTTTGGTTACTCGATTTCGAATGCTATCATATGAAGGGCTCAGAGCTGAAGCGAATCAAGAAAAAAATGAAAATACGATAATATTTTGAGTTTGAGTAAGTGGATTTCCATTAATTTCTGGAGCCATTGACATGGGTTTATTACCGTTACCTTTGGAACGAAAAACTTTTTGATTTTGTCCGTTACAGAACTCGATAGAGTTAAACTTTGCGAAGAATTTCACACCGAGTGTATTGATACAAAAATCAAATATTTTCGATAAATTTTGCTCGATTGACTCCCAAGGTACCTGATAGGATCTCTGGTCAGCCAAGATTATAAGAAATCTGTTAATTTTGCATTAGTGGTGACCTCCAGGTATTGGCTCTACCTGATTTCCCCGGAAGATTCAAACGCTAGAAGGTGAAATTACTTTAAGATGATCCTTACAAACCGTCAAGGGGGGGGGGGGGGTGGGGAAGGACTCAAAAAGATGTTATATCGTCGGCTTAATATGCAAACTCCCTTTCAGAACATTTTACAGGAGATATAAAAAACTTTTTATATTTTACATTTGCAGCTTGAGAGGAAAACCAAAAAATATAGTTGGTTTTACACAATTCAGGGCTCAAATTGAAGAAAAATTACATTCGGATCAACGAGGCGCAAATTTCTCCACAACACGGCAACAAAATCTCAATTTACCTTAAAAGTGGATTTAGAAGGTTTGCATATTAAGCCGACGATATGTTATAATGGCACACGACATGCACAGCGTCGTGACGCGTCGGTTGGCCAGACACCATGAACCCATTCAAGAAAAAAAATTCCTAGAGAGTTATTTTTTCCCTATTTGGAGAAGAAAACTCCCGGGGAGTTTTTGTTTATAATTGATGATTACTGCCGAACCTCCTCCTTCATTTTACTTCATTGCCGAGAAGGCAACTGGCCTTTGGGTGTTTAACCGAAATGGTATCCGCCACTTTCTGTTGATTGTATGATACATCTGGTATTGAACTGTATTGTATTTAAAATTTCGATAAAAAAAATCGGGTTGGACTGTACGGTGGGAGTTCTATTTAATGGAATTTTATGGGTTTACAATCGATCTTTGCTAAGATTCAAAAATCGATTGTAAACCCATAAAATGGCAGAGGAGTACAGACTGACCCAACATAAACTCCCTAAGACCCCTATCTAGGGTTGCCATACATACTGTTTTAAGCAGTACATGTACTGATTTTTTGCAATTGTACTGTTTTATGCACAACTTCTAAAACAGTACGCAAATGTACTGTTTTTTACATTTTGTACAGTTTTTTGTACTGTTTTTTGTTGCTCAGTCTATATTTAACAGTACTGGCTTACAAAAATTATGTTGTGTTAAAAAAAAGTTCTAAAATAATAAGAGTTTGTACGCTGTGGTCATTGTTTTCTCATAAATACACAGTAGAAATGTTAATTACAATGGGTGGCTCGTAGCAGTGGTATATTTTCATGTTGTTATGATTTTAAGGCTACCTCTTCCAATAGTCTTTCCCTTTCCACCCCTGAGAAAGACAAAAATAAAATCTAAATTTTTTTTTAAGTACTAAAAAAATACTTATTCCAATACAATTATCGTTAATTTTTAGAACTTTTTTAATTTTCGGGCATGTTCTGGAAATCGAAATCACGTTAAATTAAAAACAAACAAATTTGGAAAAGTCTCCGTGTTCAAAATTTATAAAAATACCTTATACCTTTGAGGACCACTTTTCTTTACCTAAACTACTGAAATAAGAAAAAGATAAGTTAATTTTTACAAAAATTTTATTGAAAATATTCATCGTTTTCAATTGCACTTGATTTTAAATATTTTCAGATTTTGTGAAATAAAAATAAACCAAACTATTTTTTTTTTTTTTGATTTTATAAATTAATGGCCAATTTCACCAATTTCAGGTTTAATTAACTTTCATTATAAAAATCAAAAAACCTTTTGTTTTAGTTATAGTTAATTATAGCTGAACTTGGTAAAATTAGCCGTAAATAATTTGAAAATTTTTTAAAATTGGAAAATTAATTTAGGAAACAAACATTTTCTCAAATTCTATATAATTTGTGCAACTATGTGTGTAGTGAAAATTGCTTTAAATACGAATATGTTTAAAGAAAATCGTGCTTACACAATCAATGAGTTAATTGTTTTTAGCTTAGTAACGCTTTTCTCCTTTCTTATATGGCTTACAGCAATGTTATGGTTTTCCTGGCCAAATGCTTCGTTTGTGGTGTTTGCTTTTTAAACATATATTTATGAAATGCCATAAAATGGAAATAATTCCGTTGACGTTACACATTTTAAGTGTATTTCTCTATATAATTGTTGTTGCATATTCAATCAAAAGTTTAAAATATTTACCCCAATTTCACCAAGTTCAGTTAAAACTAACTATTACTTTAACTTCCAGCTTACAATATGTTTTGACAGCTCGAACTAATAGTTAATTATAGCTGAACTTGGTGAAATTGGGGGTTACTAATTAAAACAAATGGTTATGTTTTCGTCAAAAAAAAATGTACTGTTTTTTTTCTTGATTGTACTGTTTTTTTGTATTCAATGTACTGTTTTTCCGAATTTAAAATCTGGCTACCCTACCCCTATCAGAATCTGCAAGTTAGTTGCGCAAGTCACTTGCCGAATACTACAAAGTATGAACTCAATTTTTGCCCCTTAGCCCGACCTTGCCGCTGACAGCCACAAAGCAAGAGATGCGCAAGAGACTTGCGCAAGTAACTTGCCATGTCTGAAAGGGGTCTAACTAATGCCCTGGCGGAATAAGACCCTTTTCAGACTTTGTTGTTGTCGGCAAGTAACAAGCCGAGAGTTGCAGCCAGTGATGTTAGATGTTTTTTTCGAATTATCGTCAAAATTTAAAAAAAAAATCGTCATAATCGTCATTAGTTCTGAAAAAAACCGTAAAAAAATCGTCATATAAAAAATCGTTTTTTTATCAACACGGATAAACTACTTATACTCTATTAAAACATAAAAAAATAATTAAGTATAAAATTATACAAAACCAAAAAATATAAAATTTTAATACTTAAGACGATTTAGTGGGGCTTTGATATTGCTCTCCGGAGATTTTCGTCAAACACTTCCTGTCATCCCCAAATCTTCTGCTGCCGATGAACTTAACGCGTGCCTGTTATCGTCGTCTTTGTGGAGGCATGTCCAGAAGTTGCAATGGACCACAAACATGAGAGTCGCGTTGCAGAACGACCCATCGGCTGCTAAATTCTCGGGACAACTGCTGGAGCTTGGCAACGGCCAAATTCCTGTTGAGGTTTCGAATGGATTGATATCGTTCCCTGAAAATGTTTGTGAATTCACATCGTCCAAGGAGGAACTCATCAGCAAAGTCTTCCCTGGCATTGCACAAAATTACAAAAATCTCGATTGGATTCGTGAACGGGCAATACTAGCAGCGAAGAATAAGGTCGTCGATAGCTAAAACTTCATTATTCAAAGTCAAATCGCAGGACAACTGCATACGTACAAATCTGTTGACTGCGTGACCGACGAACCGACCAGCTACCCGTCGGAATTTTTGAACTCGCTTGATGTACCAGGAACTCCGCCGCATAGTTTACAGCTGAAGGTGGTATCGATCATAATCATGTTGCGGAATCTCAATCCTCCAAAAATGTGCAACGGTACGCGGTTTCCGTGAAAAAGCTAATGAACAATGTGATTCAGGCGACAATAATCAAGGGCAAATTCAAAGGAGAGGAAGTCCTTATCCCACGAATTCCCATTATTCCAACTGACCTTCCATTCCAATTCAAGCAGATTTTGTTCCCCGTTCGATTGACATTTGCAATGACAATCAATAAATCGCAAAGCCAATCACTAGAAGTCTGTGAGATTTATCTCGAATTTCCCGTTTTCCGCACGGTCAGCTGTACGTTGCATGTTCGCGTGTTGGGAAACCGTCTTCGTTATTTGTTTTTGCGCCGGAAAATAAATCGAAAAACATTGTTCATCAAATCGCTCCCTACTGATTCCATTCAAATAAATCACATTGAAAATATAAATATTTGTGTTGTATTATTACTCTAAAGTTTATCTGAAGGCTTAAAATTGGGACGAGGCGAAGTTCGCCAGGTCCGCTAGTATAAATATATATTCGCCTCTACACACATATACAAACAAAGAAAAAATTTTAATTGCCAGATTGAAGTGTTATAAAATTGATGCCAGATTAAAGTTTAAAATAAATTTATTGACGGAATGAAATCGTCAAAACCTAAGTGACTCTACATTAAAAATCGTCAATCGTCATTTTGGTCAAATCATCGAAAAAAATCGTCAAAATGACGTAAAATCGTCACATCTGACATCCCTGGTTGCAGCACTTAAAACTCCCTAGTTAAGGGGCCTAAAGAGATGTTATTGATTAGTATTGTGGCTATTTTATTGAACTGTTTACGGTTTTACTCCAAATTTTTATATTTTAATCAGGCTAAAGCTCATCAAATTTAATTTTAATTTAATTATGTTTATGAAGAAAGGAATTTTACAACATGAAATGAATTTAAAAAAAAAAAATGAAAATTTTTCATTCTTGACCGGCCGGGGAATCGAACCCAAGTTCACGGACAGTTCGATTTGACATGTTTCAATTATTACCACACTATCTCTTCAGAAATCTTTGCCGTTTAACACTCCCGCCATTGACGGCGGCTGGCAGCCAATAGTCAAACATCAATCTTTAAACCAAATGTTTTTTATACTTGGTGGCTCGAAATTGTTTGTCCCAATTTACATTATACGATTTTTGTCGTTGCGAATATTGTCGTTTCTTCTTTGAAGTCGGTCTGATATTTACATTGTTCGATTTTTGTCGTAACAACTTTTTCTGTGCCACCAAACTTAAATAAATTTTTCGTTTAATAAGACAACGAATGAGCAAACAAAACGAATCGAAGAGTACACTCGCTTGTTTACCCCCTTTTAATTCCTCTCTCCCCACTCGCCTATAAGGTAAGAATCGCAACGACAAAAATCGTATAATGTAAATGGGGACTTTGTGAATTTAATTGATTTACATGTTCTTCCTAAGTCTTGCTTTTCCTTTGCTTGATTTAAAAAAGAAAGTTCAAGGCTTAAAATTCTGTCTCGAAGAAATTACCTGTCAAAAGCACTTAAGAGAACCACCGCTAAAAAATACTGTATAGTGATAAAACATTACAAAATGGACTTTCGGAATAGGGATTCTGATTCCCTGAATCTCTGATAGAAAGCTTTTTAATGGGTTGGTTTATTAGATAAAAACCTCAACAAATTCAATTTTGAGAGACCAGATGTCTTTTTTTAAACTTCATAACGGAGGAAAAATTTGTTCAGTACTTTTTATTTTTTTTCAAAATACATAATTGAAACTTTAAAAAGAAAACAACAAGCATCCAATTCATATCGTACACATACTTTTTGTTTAAAGTTTCTACCTCTTTTCCCTTTCACCTCCTTTAGCACTGTTTTAAATTGCAATATTTCTATTTAACCGCAGGCCATTTGTTAGTTTTTGTATTTTTTTATTGGCCAAAGTTTTACTTACTTAACATTCCGAATCCATTGAGTTTTAATACAATTTTGTCTAAATATTTTTCTTATTATGGTTTGAGTTTTTTTGTTTGCCTTCCTTTCATTGCAGTAGAGTTTATTAAACTTGTTTAAGTTCAAAAAGTATAAATAACAAAATTTAAATCCATATTCTTTCATTCAGCTGAGCTCTATTTTAAACTTTTTTTTTTCTATTTATTGCAAAAAGTTTTTAGAAAAAATTTAGTTTTGTAATCGAGAGTACAAGGCAACCAAGTTTTAAACATGTTTCAACATGTATGGTCATTGATTAAATTAAAAAAATAAAAAATAAAAAATGCCAGGCAATTAAATACACCATTTTTGAATAAATTTTGAAATTTAGGATATTTCGGAAATTTAAAAAATTTTCCATTCACCATTTTCGAATAAATTCAAATATTCGAAATTTCCAAAACTTCCAACAATTTCCATTCAAATTCTCTGAAATTCGTGAACCGATGTATCAACGGTCTTCAAATGTGTATTTGTTCTTGAGTTATAGCCATTTTAGTGCATTCATTCCGAAACATGTATTTATATTCCCATACAAATATCAACAAAATGCCCTCCATTTTGAACTCCTCCAAAACGGCTTGCCCGATTTTTATGAAATTTTGTATATGTATTTGTTAGGTATGGGAACAGGTCGTAGAGTATATCTTATATCGCTAGAGGGCGCAAAATATTGCAATAGGGGTAAAAGCTCCCACTCCCCAATCTTCTAAACTAATCAACCGGTTTTCTTAAAATTTGGCCTGCAGACACTGTAACATCGGAAAGAGGACAGGGCATTAAATAGGGCAACATCTGAAAGAGAATAAGGAATAGGGTGTGAAATAGGGTAAGAGGGCTAAAAGCTCCCCCTCCCTATATCTTCGTAACTAATCTACCGATTTTTTTGAATTTTCGCAGGCAAATAGTGGTACAGTTGGAAAGAACTATAGCCTATAGTTTTTATTATTTAGGGCGTGAAATAGAGCAAGAGGGGTAAAAGCTCCCCCTCCCTCTATCTTCTTAACTAATCAACCGGTTTTCTTAAGATTTGGCATGCATACACTGTAACATCGGAAAGAGGACAGGGCATTAAATAGGGCAAGAGGGGTTAAAGCTCCGCCTTCCTATATCTACTTAACTAATCAATTAATTTTCTTGAAATTGGGCAGGCAAATAGTGTAACATCTGCAAAGAGCTATAGCCTATAATTTTTTCTTAAAATTTGGCTAGCAGACACTTACATCTGAAAGAAATAAGTTATGTGGCAAAACAACGTTTGCCGGGCCAGCTAGTATTTTATCAGCCATGTCACAGAGTACAATTCCGTTCGGAAACGGAATTCATTCCGTTTTTTGGTGCTTCAAAAAATTACGAAAAAATGTTTCGGAATGAAACCATTTTTGTTTTCATGAACGGTATGGGAGTTATCTGTATCTGAAAGGCCAGAAAACTATCAAAATACACTTTCCATCAACAAACAAATATGTTTTCTTCAATTCCGAACGGAATCATTCCGAACGGAATTGTACTCTGTGACATGGCCCTATATTTCTATATTCAGAATTTTTTAATTTAATTCCAAAGATCTAAATTTGTTGAAATACTTAAAAATCTATTTTAGAGATACCCAAACTTAAAAAAGAATTAGACGGCTTGGCCAAACGACATGTTCGTCGACGGCCTTGTCGGCATTTTAATGTATCGCTGCAAGACTCTCATTTGACGTGAGTCGTACAGAAGGGCTCAGGAGAGCTGGCAGGGTGAAAATATTTGCTTGATGGCCAGGACTCTATGGCCTGGCTACGACGCGGCGATCATGCGAGTTTTACTTGTTTCGATAGGGACCAGATAATTACAGTGATATCGGTCATGTCGGGTCACTGGGCGATAGGGACTTATGCGGGGAGAATGGGTCTTGATTATAATGACTACTGTAGAAATTGTAATGATAATGAGGAGGAGGAGACGGTGTATAGTGTAGGACTTAAATCGATCTATCTATTCTGCAGGGAGTTTGGGTGATATGAGTCTGCAGTTATATCTGGGAAATAATCTGGTAGATACTGGCTGACTCTTGTCACTGGCTAGAGGTATCAAAAAGAACCAAGTAAGCCGTCCTGGTGCCTGGAACCTAACCTTAAAAAGAATTCATTTTAATTCAAAATATCTATTTGAAAATCCATATTTTTTAAAATTCTATTTAAGACGTTGTAATTAGGGGCGTCATAATCGACCTGCTGTGCAAAGAGTTGGCAAGATTATAAAAAAAATTGAAGAGACTGACACGTTTCAGATGTGGTCAGGCATGTGCGTTATCGTAGAGCGCACACCGCGGAAAATATCGCTTCTGAAAGTGTGGCAGATAATCCGAATTTGTCGATTCCACAGCGTTCTCAGCAATGGCCGTATGATAACCGACTGAACCGATTTTTTTTGCCTGCAATTGAAGATTATGAACTAGTTTTGGGATACTATCGATATAAATCAATAGTTCAGATTTCACAATCGATTTATCGATATTACTATCGACTGAATGTTTGTACTTGTGCAGGAAAACATTAAATTTTTGTTTATAAGGCTACAGTTCGTTGTTTTTATCACTTTATTGAACCTATGAGACGTATGTATATACGCACGTTATTTTAGATGGCAGTTTTTTAAAAATTTATAAGTACCTTTCTGAAGGAACCGAAGTAGGGACTATAAGATATTCCATTGCAACTTTAAAAAATGTTTTAAATTCTAAACCCAAAAAGGTAATCAATCTAGCGGACGTATCCTCTAATGGTCGTCATTGTTTTGTCCTATGCTTGCAATTGCATTTGGATTTGCATTTTTTTTACAACATCAAAAAAATATATGACATTTCAGTCCCTATTTAAACATGTAAAAATTTCGACTTAAAGGCCTTTAATAAGCAGTAAAAAGCACTGCTAATCAATCCATACCACTTGCCATGCTTGTTGTTTGTATTCATTGCTGTAATTCAGCGCGAATTAATAATAGCAAGTAAAAATTTGCGGCAAAAACTGTGTGTATACCTGCTGTTAGATGTCTTCATAGCCGTATATTAAATAATAAAAATATCGATATTTATATTTTTCCTATCGATATTTTGGATATTTTAAGACTATCGATAATGTCGATAGTCTATCGATAGTTTCCCAGCACTATTATGAACTCGACGATATGTGGTTTCAACAAGACAGTGCCACGAGCCACACAACACCACTGAATTTGGCTTTATAGCATAGCAAGTTTCCGGAAGTAGTTGGAAACCAAGACCATGCGATTTGATGCCGTTAGACTTTTAAACTTTAAACTTGAATAGTATTTAAATATGTAAAATGTGACAGGCCCGTCACATACATCAATTTCGATCGAAAGTGAGAGAAGTACCGGGTTTGGCGTCTCCAAGAGCAACTACGTAATTACAACCATTTCATTCCTAAGATTTAGTTTTAATGTGCTAAATTCCCAATTCTTACTATTGATAAACTGAAATTTATTGTTTATGGGATAAGTTTGCATAGGCCAGATCATTAGGAAACTTCAACCAAAGATTTTAGAAAAGCTAAAGATACTATTCAAATAAAACTGTTAAGCGAATGGGAATTATGAACACCCAAAAGTCTTACCCGTTATAAAATCAAAGCTTAAACAAAACACCAACAACAAACAGGAGTTGATCTTTTCTTACAATCCCGACTACAATTTGTTGATTTCTTGTCAACTATAATTGAAAAAAAACGAAAAAACAAAATTAAAAACAAATTACTTTATTTCATTGTTGCCAGCTCAGTTTTTGCACTGCCACTTGCACATTTGTTATCAAAGGTTTTCTTGGGAGCGATTGGAATGTGTGACAGACGTAAAAATTATCTAATATTTGGAGTTATTTGGATTAAAAATCTGAAATACTTTTGGAAATGGTGTAGATGCTTAATTTCTATAATAATATAAATCAATTTTAAGAGACATAAAATTACACAAATACAAAAACAAAAATTTAACCTGTTTCAAAAATATTTGTATGGGAAAATGTTTTCGTTGCAAGTCAATAAATATTAGGGGTAACAATAAATTTTGGAAGGGCTTTTTAAAAAAAGGATAAAAGTTTGCAAGAAAAAGAAACAACAATCATTTGCAGACAAAAATTGTATTTTGTAAGATCAATAATCTAGGCACTCCAATATGGGAGGGTTTTGAAGGCTTAAACTAGATTTAAACAAAAATTTTTTTAAACTGATGCCCAATAAAAAGTTTTAAAACGCATTTCAGAAATTCCAAAATAAGCTCCAATTTCGAAAATCGAATACTTTTTCGGTTCGAAAGCAATATTATTTTTAATTATTTCAAATGAATGTTTTACAACTCAGGAAATATAATTTCGATTCGTTAAGTATCGATCACGACTGCGAGAATTAGCCCGCTGGTTCGAAATTTTCGATACTTCATAATTGGGGGATTCACAAGGTAGTCATAAAGTTGTAAAGTCATACACTGAAAGAAAAATGCTTCATATATTTAATGAATCATTTTCATAAAAAAGTTTTCCTTGGGTAAATGAAAATGTTTATTGTCTTAATGGAATTTCATAGGTTTAATGAAGTATTTTCGTTAAAATCGCTTCATTAGATTTCGTAATTACGTTAAAAATTTTCATTGGATATATGAAAACTTAAGTTTGTCCAAGTAAAACAAAAAATTTTAATTGGGAACACAAAAAAACAATAAACAAACATAACTATATTCATAACTTAATACAAAATTATAGTTTCATTAAAAAAATGTTTAATTGTTATTTAAAAAATATAAAATTTAATAATTTCATACATCTAATGTTACATGTATGCCATTAAATTTATGAAATCAAAAAATTTTTTTATAAAAGCAACATATTTCAATAATTGCCTTCATAAATTTAAATTTTCATTATGACAATAAAAATGTCATTATAGTAATGAAACAAAAACTTTCAATCCACTTTCAATCAACGTTGTTATTGTTATTATGGACAATTTAATCTCATATTTACGCCCTTAATTGAGAAAAAATCATAGTTTTTTTATACAAAAACTACACTGCCCCGGTAGACTGCTGGTAGTGAGCTAGTCTATCAGCACCGAGGTTGCATGTTCGAATCCCGCCAGAGACAGAAAAAAAAAAAAAAAATAAGAAATAAAATAAAGTAAAATAAAATAAGAAAAAAGAAAAAAAAATAATTAAAAAAAATATAAAAAAAAAAATGTTTACTTTATTGAAAGTATTCATCCAATGAATAATATTCATGGATCTAATGTAATGTTTCATTAAGTCCTTTTAATGAAACAGGTTTCATTGATCCAACGAAGCGCTGCATAGGTTCCTTTATAATGCAATTTTTCATGGGATTAATGTCAAAATTCGTTAGTATTGCGAAGAAAATTCTTTCAGTGTATCCCTGCAAATAAAAGGACGAGTCCAAACACGCGTATAAAGAGTAGCCCACAAGGGACCAGGACTAGTCTAAAAGTAACCCAAACGTATGGAAAAAACATGGTATATTTAACATAACGATGTCCTGGGGCAGGACCATATAACCCACCTTTGGACTACTAAGGAGTAGTTTCAAAACTATTCCATGGTATACTCAAGAGGATTAGTTTGAAGTCGATAAAAACCGAAAGCATGTCGTTAAAAAACGACGATGTCGTCTCACTTAAAATAATTTTTAACAATGACATGGTCCATGCTTGCTTTACATCGGACCAGTCTATGGAGTAGTCCATTTTATCAAAATGGATCAGGTGGTCCAATTTTATTTGCAGGGATGTCTTAAAATAATAACAAGAAATATATCGTTAGATAAAATGCAAAAGGACGTAACTAACAAAAATATAGTTTTACAGGAGAAGCAAAAAACTTTATTAAATGAAAACTATAAACATGTCAGAAAACATGCGTTAATGGGTCATCCATGGAATTCTTTAAACAGTTTTCAAAGGAAACCATTTCATTATATTTTGTTGAAAAAAAAAATGAGTAATTACGTAGTTTTGCATTTATAAAATAAACACACTTGTAGTTACGTCCCTTTATTTTTTGTTAATAACACCGCAATTTTTGATCCCAGAAGTGTAAAATTTTGTGTAGACATGTAGTTCAATGGCATTTATAATAATCAATCAAAAACACGATTTTGAATTTTTTTGTTAGTTACGTCTTTTTGCATTTTAGCTAACGATATATAACTGCTGTGGGTAACCGCTTATAATTTGGATTACTACTGTCCAGTTATGACGACTCAATACACACACCATTCAAATTTTTATTATATTTCAAACACAACAATATTTTTTTTTAAACAATTGTATAATTTTATTGAGGACATTATGACGATATGACTTGATAGCACACCTTGTGAATCCCCCAAATGCTTTTGTTTTTTTGCTTTTTGTTTTCAAACTTCAAAATTCTAAAAATGTTGTCTTATATTTCTTAACATTTCTCTATTCCAGATTAAATTCTTGAAGACCAAAGAGGGTACCGCCATGGTACAAATGGGTGATGCCGTCGCTGTTGAACGTTGTGTCCAACAATTGAATAACATTTCGATTGGCAACAATAGCAAAATACAAATTGCGTTCTCGAAACAAAATTTTCTATCTGAAGTTATAAATCCCTTCCTATTGCCCGATCATACACCCAGTTTCAAAGAATACACTGGCTCTAAAAATAATCGTTTCCTATCGCCGGTACAGGCAAGCAAAAATCGCATACAACCACCGAGCAAGGTAAATATTTATAACAATAAATAAACGGGTATGTTCTGTTAATCGAAATGAAGTGGATTTAAAACCTAACAAATTTTGAAAACGAGCCTGTAAAGAAAGTTCATAAAAATATTCCTTTTTATATACTTCATACCCAATTTTATTTACAAGAACAGGGGGCAAATTAAGACATTCGATATCGATCGAAATTACAATACAGTTTAAATGGAAATTTCGATCGATATCGAATGTCGTAATTTGCCCCCAGCTCTTAAAAACAGGAAAAACCACAGTAATTTTGTCAATAATTGAAATCAAAATTTTGTTCGATTTCAATTCCACTTCATTTCGATTTGTAGAACATGCCGGATAATTTCTTAAATATTTTTTTTTTTTTTTTTTTTATTACAAAAAAAATATTAATTTTTTTTGTTATATTTTTAGATTTTACATTTCTTCAATACACCACCTGGCCTCACCGAAGATCAATTGATTGGCATTTTCAATATTAAAGAGGTTCCTGCCACATCTGTCCGATTATTCCCCTTGAAAACAGAGCGTTCCTCTTCGGGTCTCATTGAATTTCCCAATATTGCCCAAGCCGTTTTGGCCATTATGAAGTGCAATCATCTGCCAATTGAGGGTAAAGGTAAGCTTTTTCTTCTAATAAAATATGTATTATCTCAACTTGGATTGAAAATTCTTCTCCAAAACGTTTGAGATAAAATAAAGGGTCTTCCATTAAGCGCTTCCTATCTTTGTCAGCGAAATTTTTTTTGATTTCGTTTGAAAAGGTCTATCGATGTCATTCACCTTTATCGTGGTTAGCTAATTTAAAATACGCCTGCGACTGTTTGGCGGTAGTAGATTAAAGAGAACGTGAACAAACAGTCGCAGGCATATTTTATACTCACCAACCACAATGAAAATAAATAGTTTTTATAGTTTTCTCTACACAGGCTTTCAAGGTCATTAATTTAATGTAAATAAAAGATTATTTATTTCATTATCAATAAAATCCGACGTTTCGTTGGTATTCTTTCCAACTTCTTCAGGGATTGAGTTTTATTAAAATCTGGCAACATTGTAAAGATACAAAGTAAAAAAGTTGTCAATAATAACAATAATTATAATCTTAATTTTTGACAAATTAACTTACAATAATCTTTTTCGTCAGTTTACATCATTTATAAAATATATCACAGTATTTTGTATGGGTGGACAACACAACACAAAACTTAAAATATTAAAATAACTATATGTAAATTTAAAAATTATCACAGAAAATTTGTCCTTTTTAGATCACAGTTGTTATTATTACTAAAGTATTGCAATGGTGTAGTTTGCATTTGTATTGTCTTTGTCTTCTTTTGTGTTTATTGCACTTGTCGATTTTTGTTGTATTCTTAAGCTCTCCAACGTGTATATCTTATTTTCCCTTTTCTCTTTATCTAAAATTCTCACTTGAATATGTTTAGAATATAACCTCGTGCAAAAGTCGCTGTGTGACTCACATTCGAAATGTTAAATATCCCATGACTCTGGCGCATAATTCAGGGTCGCTGTGGTTTGTGACTTATTCTCATAGATCTGCGACTTAAGACAATCCTACAAGAAAACTTCTAACGGGGTTAAATCACACGATCTATGTGGCCAGTTTACCTTGCCATTACGTAAGATTACCATGCGCTCAAATCGGTCGTGCTTTATGTCTTATGTGAAATGGAATGTGCCATCCTATTTTAAGCACACTGAAAAAATTTTCTTCACAGATCCAATGAAATTTACATTAAAATTCAACCTATGTAACCCTTCATTGGATTAATGAAATGCTTCATAAAATCAATGAAAATTTTGCATTAGTTTAATGACAAACGTTTATTTTATCCATTTTTTCAATGAGGATTCATAAAATCAATCAAAATTTTGTCATTGATTTTATTAATCCTTCATTAATCCAATGAAGGGTTACATAGGTTGAATTTTAATGTAAATTTCATTGGATCTTTGAAGAAAATTTTTTCAGTGCACATGTGCCCAAAACATCCAATTCAGGGCAAAAAAAAAGTTGATAGTCATAGACCGTCACGACCTTTCAAACGACAAGAAATCAATTGCCTCGGATTCTCGTGCACATTCTCGCTGTTAGCAGTGATTTTTTTTTCGCCAGAGGCCAAATTACGACATTCGATATCGATCGAAAATCCTATGCAAATTGTATTGTAATTTCGATCGATATTCCTATTCAAGTTGTATTGTAATTTCGACCGATATCGAATGTCGTAATTTGGCCCCTTATCTTGCCTTTCGTCGAGGTTTAGGTGATGGTTTAACTTTTACCGAGCCGATGAACTAAAATGTATCGACCACTCGTGCAGAATGCCTTATGTGAAATGGAATGTGTGGCATGTAGCGCCGTCTTACTTAAATCCCATGTCGTTGGTGTCCAAATCATCAAATTCAGGGCAAAAAAAAAGTTGACAATTATAGACGACGCGAAATCGTTTGCCTCGGATTTTCGTGCATACTTTTACGGTTAGCAGCGATTTTTTTTTCGGCAAATCTTGCCTTTCGTCGACATTCCAACACCTGAACGTTAATTGTTAACCGAACCGATGAACTAAAATTTTTCTCGACCACACTGCCGAACAGAACACTGATTATAATAGAACAATTTTATCATTTAAAGGTCTGATTTCGTAAATCGGACTTAATAAATGGCAATCAATTCGACAGATGTAGCTTTAACAATATGGCCACTATCAACTGTCTCATATTTCAGAAGTTCCTAATGGAAGACACTTTATTTTAAAAAAAACTTCTTTTTTTTAATACATATTGATTTTTATTAACTTTTTTATCTTATTGATTTCTTTTATAAAAATTATTGATTTTATGTAAATAAAAGGTTTATCTCGAATTTTCGTTACTTTGGAGAAAAAGGAAAATAGTGGAAAGGCAGAAAATACTTTTCTATATTTAGTATGTCCACTATCCTAAAGGGCTTTTTGTGCATTAGATTCCTAATGGCCAATTTCACCAATTCTATTTAAATATCAATTCATATTTAAATATAGTTTTTTATTAATATTTGACATGCAAAACGAATTTTAAACATAAATTGTTTTTTAAATAAATTGGTGAAATCGGCCATACGAGTTTAAAATTCATAAAATCGATCTACGATTGTATTCAACTCCCATACAAAAAGCTCTTGAACATCCTTTCAGAATGTTTTTTTTTTTTTTTTTTTTGAAGAGATCTTAACAGATCGATTGTGCCAAGAACTGTCGAAAGCTGAAGAACTATACGTAGGAGGATTCTGGCACGAAACCATGATGAAAACTGCACTAAAATACAAGCAGCCCAATCGAAATCTATAGAACTATACGTAGGATTCCGACACGAAATATTCATGAAAACCAAGGATTAAAAACTGCAGGCGAATCCAAAAACTGTCGAACAAAAAACGAACATTTGTGTACAACTTTTCGCTTTTTGAGTTGGTTTAACAGCGAATCTTTACATTTAATGACAAATGAAGAAGTAAAAGCAACAGTTTTTTTTTGCCAATGACAAATGAAGAAGTAAAAAAATGGAAGTTTTTCTTCTTTAACTGCAGTTTTTTAAACGCTGATGAATACAGGCTTGGAAATTTTTTAGGGTAAATGTGTTGGAAGGCATGCGGGGTAGATGAACCTTCCCTACAACCTTTGCCCAGAAAATTTCAAGTTTAACTTAATTTTTAAGCAAAAAAATGAAAATCAAAATCCAGTCCGACCTTCCATATTGAGCAAGGGTCACTTGTGTTCTAAATTAAGGTGAACTTGACACTACGACCTAACCATATGGAGCTCTATAACCGATTGGAGCCAAGTCATATTCTCTGTATGTTTAAATCTTCACACAAATGGCAATTTAATCGTGACCATGGATTAGCTGGACAATCCATTTATAACACTCTCTCTCTCTCTCTTTCTTTATTTCTCTCTCTTTCTTTTTACCAACAACGAGCCTAGGACTTAAAAATTCCTAGGGGCTACTGGTTTCCATGATACCAGGTGGGACTCCGGTAAATTGCGATCTTTCTATCTATCTATCAAAATCAGCTTGAGATAAAAGCTCTACCCATGTCGGCGGCTTCCTAATTATCTGACCTGTCGTATTATTGGACGCAGTAATTTGAAATATATTATAAGATATATAAATTTAAGGTTCCAGGGTTTACGTTGTTTAATAAAAAAATGATCGACCTCTGTGAATTTGTTATCATGGCCGTACGAGCTGCCAAGACGAACACCGTAGTGGTCGAGCAGTTCGCACGACAACCGGTTCTTAGTTTTTTTTATGTTGTTGGAGTCATCAAAAATAACCGACCTCAGTGAATTTGTTATCAGGGCCATACGAGCTACCAACACAAAAATCGTAGTGGTCGACCACTTCGGAGTTAACGAACACCGACCAAGGATTGTCAACTCAGCAACACCTGTTTCACAACAACCAGATGAGTTGTCCAATTTAGAAACGGTTAAGAAAATCCACAAAATGGTTTTGTATGGTCGTCGGCTGAAGGTATGTGAGCTAGCTGAGATGATAGGTACTGCAAAAACTACTATGCATCCGCATATTTACCGAAATTTAGAAGACGGGAATGCTGTTCGCTAGATGAGCGATGCCGCCGCCGCGTTTGCTTATCCATCGATACAATGAACGAGTTCAATAATACGCTATTGCGATGTTCAATTTCAGTGAATTAAAGTTTAAATTGCATATCTTGCATCTTATTCGGCAGATTAAGCTACCTCGGACTATTTGCTATTCCTAACCTAAAAAAAAAAATTTATTGTTCGTGGTAAAAGACTTGTCAATAATGAAGGGGATGGAGTCTGCGGTTGATTACTATTTAAAGGATCTCGACCGTTCTTAATCTAAACAGGGTATCGAAGCTTTTAAATATTGGTGGAAGATTATGTAGAAAAATGTTTCCAAAACTTGTTGTGTGTATTTTCTTTGTTAGGTTGGGTAGTTTTGGGACCACCTTTATGTTTGTATTTCTTAACAGTGCAACGCTAAGAACCTTTTTGTCAGTTGTGGTTTTTAATCGAAGACAAGCCAAAGATATAAGGCACCAGCCAATATCTACCAAAAAAGCAAGTAAAGGATATTTTATTCCATTAAAGTAAAGCAAAGTGTTTGATATATCATCGACCTTTCCAATTCTTTGGAATACGTTGGACCTTTTGTGATCCCAGGTGGATTAGTTTTGCCCCAAATTCGACAAGTTTGTTGACGTCCCCATTTATACAGAATAGTTCTTTATGGCTCATTAATTTATTCTTCAATTCGAATAAGGACCAGTTTCCAATTGATCTAGGACCCACTCTGTACGTGCTATTAAAGACTTTATATTAATTTGGCAAAACAGACTGATAATAAATGTCCAAGTTCGGAATTCACTATTGAAAGACCCTTTAGTACGTTGTAGGGCAGAATCAATGTCATTAAAGAATGTTAGCAATTTCTAAAGGGATAATGAAGGGCCAAATCGTCGCATTCGTAATCGAATAAAATTTCATGACGTATTGAAATGCAGATTGAGGCATTCGATAGCGTTCGAATCGAAATTTGTTAAAAAATGTAATAGATTTTTTTGCTTAGTAGAATATAAACATATAGCAGCACACTAATTCATAAACAGTCACGACTCAAAATTTATCAAAATCGTTTAGGTTCAACCAAAACGCACGATGTTAATTTTAAATAAAACAAAACTTTTTCAGAGAATTATCTTAATAGGCCGTATTACGGTTCTCGATGTCGAAAACGACTTAGTAGTAGATTAAAGTAACACACAACCTGTGCTATTTAATCTAATATAAAATTCGACTTACGGTGATCGATATCGAATGCCCAGTTTTGTTTTGCCTCTCTGCTGAACATTTTTATACACTTCACCGAATGTAAAAGCGTATACTTTGTATAATAGTTTGTCGTTCCGTTTGGAATTTCTACAATATTTATCTTAGACCCTATAAAGTTTATACTCTCTGAGTCCTTAAGAGGAGCAAAGTTGACTTAACGATGTCCGTTCGTCCGTGTAGCCGTTGAAATGGGTTTTCCGAAGACCCCAGATATGATGGCAAATTGGTAGTTATATATATATATATATATATATATATATATATATATATATATATATATATATATATATGTCACACATATAGTGGAATATGTTTGCTATTGAAATTCAGCCTTATTGGTCCACAAACAGCTGAGATACGAGCAGAAAATGACGACTGCCTCTAATTTTACCCAAAAATCCCTTGTTATTCACCCTTATGTGTTTTGCGTATTTAAAATACGGCTAAGATTGGAAATAAGTCAACGTTCTCTTTAATCTATAATCCAAACAGTCGTAGGCCAAACACAATAAGGGTGATTGTGTTTTTTTCTTTAATTTTATTTTTATGTATATCTGAAGAACGGCAAGAACCAAAGTTTCCAAATTAGGTAAAAGCATTTTTTTTATCCATTCACAAAGTTGGCGAAGTTGGACAAGTGGGCGTGGCACTTCCCATACAAAAACATTAAAGATTTCTGTATGTCTGGAAAACGACAAGAGCCAAAGTTTTCAAATTAGGTACAAGCATCTTGCTTACCAATACACAGCATCCGACAAAATAAGGGCGTGGCACTTCCCATAAAAATAAATTTATGATTTCTGTATATCTGGAGAACGGCAAGAGCCAAAGTTTTGAGATTAAGTAAAAGCATATTCACCCCTATCGTGAATAAAAATTCCTTGGGAGTTTTTTCCCTTTTTTAATTTTTCCTATGCTAATTCTATTGCAAAAAATGGGAAAAGGGAAAAAACTCCCAAGGAATTTTTATTCACGATAGGGGTGATTGCTTATCAATTCACAACATCCGACAAAATGAGGGCGGGATTATACAAGTGGGCGTGGCACTTCCCATACAAAGACATTAAAGATTTCTGTATGTCTGGAGAACAGCAAGAGTCAAAGTTACTAAATTAGGTATAAGCATATCGGTTATCAATACACGGGATTGGACAAGAGGGCGTGGTACAAAGACGTTAAAGTTTTCTGTATGTCTGGAGAACGGCAAGAGCCAAAGTTTCCAAATTAGGTACAAGCATCTTGGTTATCATTTCTCAACATCCATCAAAATGTGGGCGAAGTTGGACAAGTGGGCGTGACACTTTCCATATATAGACATTAAGGAAAGAAAGAAAGGTTTTTATATAACTTTCTGTTATTTTAGCACCATGGTGTCGGGTGTATTAAAATCGGCATAGCCGAATAAAGCACTCTTCTTGAATTTTGAGTTGTGACTGTTTATGATTTACAGCCAATCCCACGATGTCACACGTTAACGTTCGCATAGGAAATAACATTCAAAACAAAAACAATTTTTAAAATTTCTTGGGATTGGATGTTAGTGTGCGATATGATTATTTGATTTTATTGAGTAAATAAATTACTTGGAAATATGTATGTAAGTGAATGCTTTTAGGTAAAAAAAAAAACCGATTTAGGTGGACAAGGGAAGCGTTTAACTTTGTATTGTCTTAACACGACTTAACAAGTGGTGACATGTCAACAACAGTGCCACCAAAACGTCAGGTAGCAGCAGCTTCATTGTCACTTTTAGCCTATTGAAAGTTTTCAGCACATCATTGGAAATTATTATTAGATGGGCATTAGGGTGTCCCAAAATTTTTTTTTGCCGGAGGCTCAAGCATAATTTGAAAGCTTATAGGTTCCAGTATTTTTTGATTTTTTTTTTTTAGAATTTTAGGAAGAGGTTAAGAGGTCGCGCAAATCAAGTCTTTGTTAAAAATCTGGTTTTTCGGCTTTTTTTCAAACTTGACTCATAACTTTGTCAATAACCACGTTCATTTAATTTTTTGACCGAATATTTCTAAAGAAAATTTCCCAAACTTTATTTCCATATACAAAAACTTAAAGTTCCGGCAATATTTTTGTCCATTACGATTTCACGTATTAAGTTCTTTTGTAATTTTTTAACAAATTCTGTAAAAAACGGTTTATTACTTTTCAAATTTATGTGAAAGGTATAAAAACTAGTGACGCGATTTTGAATACCGATAAGTTCTAAACAATTAAGGAAAACAAGAATGGAATTTTGTCCTACAGTTTCCGAGTTACACTATTTTTATAGTTTGTGATGGTGATACTTTTTTCGTTTTTTCCATTTATTTTTATAGTTACCTTTTAACTGTCATTAACTTCTGACATTTATTGATCTAAACCGTTACACGCTGTCATTTTCACTTTCTATTTTATGTGTGCTCCAAGAGCTATCAATCGGGCTCGCTGGATAATGAAAATTATATATTCTTTGAAAATATGCATTTTCCGAAACCAATTGCATTCTTATATAGACAAATCAACAGTTGATGCCTTGCTTCAATTAAGTTCATTTATTTTAAGAATAAATATCAAATATTGGTACCTCTGCCAGTGCCCTCGATACGCTCCTCTCAATGATCTGAGCCTATTAAAAGAATTGGATAGTTATAAAATTATTAATAAAGCAGTTGCAAAAGCCTCGCTTTAACTTTTCTATGTCATTAGTGGTACTTAACTCCAAAATTGGCTGCCCCAGCGTTTTTTGATGAACGTATCGACACCAAAACTTAGCACTTAATGGCAAAAAAAACTTGCAGATACTCCATGCAGCGATTATCAAGTAGCAAATGTAACTTTAACAGAAGAAAACTTTAGAAATAAAGAAATTCAACAATTCATTTCAAAAAATGAATTTTTTAAAAATAGATCCACAGAATTGGAAAGCCAACAAGTCATTTCAAGAGGCAAAGAAAAAAGTTCAACAATTACAAGTAGTAAATGATGTGGCAGAACGAGGTGTGGCTTTGGCTAATATTTTTTTTTAATTCCCTACGCTAATCCCGCGAAGCTCTACGCTTGTCTGCAGGAAAGAAACCAGAGTCTCTGGCGGGAATCGAATCCGCAACCCCGGCGCTGATAGACAAGCTCTCTACCAGCTAGTCTACCGGGGCACTCAAATACTTATATTAATGTCACAACTTCAGAAACTGATTACCAGAATTTATTGCAAGGTATATAACTACATCGCAAGAACCGCAATAAATGATTTTTCACAGAGCAAAAGAAAAGTTTTTTTTTTTTTTTTTTGTTAATTGGGTAAGATTGGTGAACTGGCAAACAGCTTATAATAACAAATACTGGGTATAAAGAAAAACGGGTATAACTCAGGAACGGTAAGAACAAATTTAAAAATTGTTTATTCATATTAATAAGAATTAATTTGTCTTTCAAACTGCATCATTAGTTTTTTTCGTTTTTATTTAAACTTAAAAAGTTGTAAAGCGTTATTACAAATTTTTTTAAAAAGTTACAAAAAATTGTAATTAAGGGTATCTAAATGAGTGAACTCATCACTAGGGATGCGATTTCCATGCAAATGCATGTTTTTTGTCGATAGTCTAAGAACGATGTCGACGAATTATCTTTCCGAATCATTAAAATTGCGATAAAATGGCATCGATTTGTTTTTGCATATTGTTGCATATTTTGGTGAACATGCATATTTTGGTTTTAAATGCATATTTTTGCATATTTTAACATTTTTGAGTGATATATTTTTTAAATTTTCATACAATAAAAAAAAGTTCTTCAAAAAATTTCCAAATTGTATAAAAAAAACCCCTTCAAAAAAAATTTTTTTTAATAAATCAATTAATACATTTTTTTTTTGAGCTCTGCTTAAAATACAAGAATTCGATAATTCTTAATCCTTCAATTTTTAACCGATGCAGCACCTTACATGGTTAAGGCTGCCAATTGTCCTAAAACAATTTATCAAAAACTGTTACATGTTACTTGCTTGGCACATGGGTTACACCGAGTGGTATCTCTTGGTATCGTCACCACCGCAGCCAGTATTAACAAGAAAGGGAACCTGGATAGATGCTTCAGAATTCTATTCAAAAAACTTTGAGCAATTTAAGAATGTTATTGAACAACTTGTTGCTACCGATGCTAATGCAATAAAAAAAAGTAAAAGAAATATTAAAGTGAAATAACATCAAAAGTCAATTAGCATTTGTATTTTCCAACTTCTGATATATTGGTGAAACAATAACTAAATTGGAAGGATTTAGTCCACTTAATAGTCAACTCAAATTGATTGATATGGCAAAAAGTAAAATTAACATGTGGAAGGAAAAAAAGCCCGACAAATTAAAGAAATCCAAAATGTGTTGCAAAAAAAAAATACAGGATTTCAAAAAATAAAACAAATTTCAACAACTTTTGATCTGGAATCACATGTGGGATCTGAATAAGAAAATTAATATTCTTCAAATGAATTTTCATTCTTCAAGTATGCCTCAACTTCGGTTGACGTTGAGAGATCATTTTCCATATACAGAAGCTTTTTAACAGACAAAGGCTTACTTTTGATAACATAAAAAGTATTTATTTATATTTTGCAAACAAACATTTAAATGATATAGTTGTTTAAATTGAGTTTTAAAAAATATTATACCTTTGAATAACAATAGAATAAAAACAAGAATAGAATTTCTTATATTGTTTTATATATAATAAAAAAACAAGCGCTTTTTTTTATTGAAAATGGTCAAGTTTTAAATGCATATTTTTTATTTTTTTAATGCATATTTTGGAGTTTGTATTGCATATTTTATGCGCATATTTTCGATTTTTTAGTGCATGAAAATCTCATCCCTACTCATCACCAAAACTTATAATTTTTTCACACGACCTCTAAACCTATTCCGAAAATTCTTAAAAAAAACCAAAAATACTTTACCCTATAAGCTTTTAAATTTTAATTGAGCACCTATGAAAATTAGAAGAAAAAAAATTTTTTGGGACACCCTAATGGGCATGTTGTGCTACACTACTGTGAATATGTAAGTACGTTAACTAATGTATATAAATGAATTGGAGGAAAAACTATGACCGTGATTCAAAAAAAGGTCGAACCTGAAAATCTTCTAAATGTTTTATTCATGGACAAAATATTATGATGATTCTTATTTATCACATTAACGCAAAATGCAATTTTTTTTTTATTTGCTTTAAAAAACATTTGAGTATGTTTACGACAGCTCTTAACACCTAAAGAAAGATAGTGTTCGTTAGATCGACTACTTGTTACCGAATGCCATGATCTTAAATTTCGATGTCAGATTTCGATTAAAGTCATTCGATCACGAATGCGCCTGAAAGGCCCCTGATAAGTAATTTTTAATCAGCCTGATTACGGTTGGCGTTGGCGTTGGCGTATACGCCTGAGTCGTTTTTTGTAGTAGATTAAATGATGATTACAAAATTTTGGTAAAGATTTTTTTTTGAAATTTTTTATAAAGTGATTTTAGAATTTTTTTTTTTTTTTTTTCTAATACATAAACATACATACAAAAATTCTTTTTCACTTTTTTATCTTTATCTAAATATTTAATCTGTTTCCCTTTTCTAGGCACTAAATTCCCATTTATCATGAAACTTTGCTTCTCCTCTTCGAAGAGCATGAATGGTGCTTGGAATAATGCCGCTAATGAGGGCATGATCGAAAAAGAAAATGAAGTTGATTTAAAACAAGATTTGTATAATTGAAATAATGTTATACAAGTTCAATTAACAACATTTTAATTTACAAAAAAAAAAAAAAAACATTAAAAAACAACAACAACAGAAGAAGAAATAATTAATTTATGAAAAAAAAAAACTTTAACTAAACAAAAAAAAATTAAGAGAAGTTAGAGGCAGCCAAACTAAAAATCCGCAGCAACATTTCGCAAATTAGACAACAAAAAAAATATAAAATGTGAAAGCGATTTTCAATTTAATTATTACATTAAATAAAAAAAAAACGCATGTTAAATTTATAAAAAGAATTTTTTTTAATGATTTTTTTTTTTTCTTCTTTTAATATATAATAAATATTTGTTATGTAAATTAAATTATTTTAATTTGTTTTTGATTATTATTTTTATATATAAAAAAATATATAAAATGTTATGTTTTTTATTTTAATTTTAGTTTTATTCTTTAATTTTTTTTACTATAATTTAGTTGTAAAATTTTTGTTACTTGAAAATTCGCATATTCTCTTTTAAAAATCTTAAACTTTTTTCTTAAAAAAAAAAAATTAAAAAAAATTATAAAAAATTTTTTTTTTTTTTTTTAATTTTTAAAATAATTAAATTAATAATTTTTTTTTATATATTTTTTTTTAATAAAACAAAAACCAACAAAAGAAAATTCAAGGAAGGAAAATTTCAAATGTATTTGACAATATAAAAAACAAAATTTAAATACAAAATTATAAAAAAAAAAAATTCTAGAAATGTAGATTTTAAAACATAAAAATTAAAAACAGCAACAACAAGAAAAATACCAACATTGTAAAGGAAAATTCCTATAAAACACAAATTCATAAATAAATTTATAATAAAAAAAAAGAAATTTAATAAAAAAAAATATTAATAATAATAAAAAAAATGATTGGGTTTTTTGCTTATATTTAACAACAACAAAAAGAAGAAAAGAATAAAACAACTTAAACAAGAAAAAGTAGTATTATAGAAAAAAACATGAATAAAAATTTAAAAAATATAAATGTTAATTTTATATAAAAATAAGTAAAATGTGCTTAAATTTAAAAAAAAAAAAACATCATAAATGCATATTTAAATACGCTCTTTTATATTAAAAAAAAAAAATTATGGAAAAATTTTACAAAATTTTTCTTTAAAAGGCGTTAAACAAAAAAAAAATCTCTTTGAAAACAAAAAATTGCACAATTTTTACAAATTTACAATTTTATCCAAAAACATTTAAATACAAAAGACATTTTTTGTGCTTAATTTTAATTAATTAAACTAATTTTACTAATAATTACACAGATTTTAGTTGATTGATTTGGTTTTTTTTTTTTAATAAAAAAAAGCTTGATTTTTTTTTTTAAGGCAATAATAATTTTAAATAATAGAAAATAAAATTAAAATAATAATTATTAAATTTAAAACAGAAAATTTAAAAATTTATTAAAGAATTTACAAAAAAAGAAATTTCCGTTTTTCTTTTGTTAAAGTTAAAAAAGAGAGAAAAGTAAAAAGAATTTTTTTTTAAGTCATCTCTAAATTTTTTTTTTTAATAAAAACAAAAGCAAAAAGTTTTGAAATATTTAAAAATTAAAAAGAAAAAACTAGACAAAAATTTAAAAAAAAATCATGCACTTATTAAAATGGCGAATAATGATCCTTCAAACCACAACCCACTATTAAGTAACTTTTTTTTTTCTTCAAATTATGGTCCTTTGAACCTCTAGATTTCGAAACAAATATACAAATTTGAAAACGAAACTAAACTTCTTAAAACATTGATTTCTAAAGGCTCAGTTAGTCTTTACTTTCTGTTCTGTTACGAATCAGCTGATTGGTTTTTGTTATTAAAAAACCTGTGAAATTGATTAGTTTTTCTGTTCTGTTGCGGTTCAGTTTGTTAAAATCAAAAAATTGTTAAGTTATTGTAAGTGACAGCAAAATAAATAATAAAAAATTCATATTTATGTTGAAATAAACTATTTTTTGATTTTAAGAATTCATAAAATTTAATTTCTTCAAATTTATTTGCATTTAAGTGATTGAAATGAAACAATGGACGGTCCAAAACTAATAAATTTGTCATAAATGGCTGATAAGTTGCTACAGAAAAAGTAACTATTTCAATTTCGAAACAGAACGGCACGGAACAGAAACAGAAAGTAAAGACTAATTCTGCCTTAAGGAATTAAAATCGATACCGAATGTCGTAATTTTGCCACAGCTTGATATCGCCAGTGCATTAGAACACAATAAATTAGACTCCTTGCATTTTTTTTTTTTTTTAACAAGTTGTCCCTGCCAGACAGGAAGCAAAACTACTCGAAATTTCGAAATCGAATGTTGTACTTTTGCCATTAAGCTGGAGCTCCACACAATGCATTCTACGCTATCTCGCTGCCTACGCAGCTGTCGAAAGAAGCAAAAGCTGTGTTGTCTCACTTAGCAAGTTACATGCACAAAAACGAAGGATACCTTGACGCATTGAATGCGAAAAATTCGGTTAACTTTCGCCTTTTGTAAGAGTCACAAGCAGCGTTCGAACAAACCAGGGGTATAATCACCGCATTCAATAGTATCGTATCGAATAAACTATCGAATTTTTTTGCATACGATAGACACTGACGTATCGAATGAAAACTCAATAAATGTAATGTCGAGTTACTCGATATCGAATGCTGGTATTTCATATTTAATACATTTCATTCGATAGCGAGTTTCATGATACCAAAATAAATAAATTCGATCAATTTTGCTCGATATCGAATGCGGTTATTAGGCCCCTGGGGTCTTTTTACTCGATATCGAATGCTATCATCTCAAATTACGATACATTTCATTCAATATCGAGAGTCATAATACCAAAATAAAAAATTTCGATCAATTTTGCTCGATATCGTATGCGGTAATTAGACCCCCAGCTGATTTTGACATGCCGCATAAAAAGCGTTGCCTGTAACTTGAAGCGTTGAACGCAAGTAAATCATGAAAAACATGCAATGAAAGTGCGTGGTGTGGACCTTCAGCTTTAGAATAAAAATTAATTAAATGTAATTAATTTATTAATTAATTGTAATTAATTTATTAATTAATTAATCTAAACTTCTTTAAACAAAAATTCAGTAATTTGTCCTTCGGCAACAGCACCAAGTTACAATATCGATTAAGATTTCAACTTAAAGGCTAATTTCAAATGTTGTAAGTGGTTTTGAATTGAAATTTCTTCCTTTTTTTTTTGAATTTCGAAAATTGGACTAAACTAAAACATTCAATATCGATCGAAATTACAATTGTAAACGGAATTTCAAAGGATATCGAATATTGTACTTATGTTATTTTAATCGGTGCCAAGTAACGCTATTTGATATCGACCGAAATTTAAATTTCGAACAATTAAGATTTCAGCTTAAAAGATAATTTTAAATTTATTCTCTCTTTTTTTTTGAAATTCGAAAATTGGACTAAATTTTAACACTCAAAGATGACTGAAATAACAATAAATTGTAATTGGTATCAAGTAACGCCGTTCATCGACAATTTGAATAAAAATTTCGAATTTTGCTGGTGTTTTTTCTTTAATTTCGAAAATGGGGTTTCATCATTCATTCGATCGATGCTATAAATGAAATTGAGGATCTTATCCTCCCATACGATATCGAGCAAAATTGATCGAAGCTTTGTATTTTCGTACACTCGATGTCGAGTGAAATGTATCGTTATTTGAGATGATTGCATTCGATATCGAGTAACCAAAGACATGAAATTTCTCGAGTTTCTATCAGTGTCTATCGTATGCAAAAAAAAATATGAAAGTTTACTCGATACGATAGTTTTTTCGATATCGAACGCGGTGATAAGACCCCTCCCTGAATTTCGAACGATATCGAATAAATTATAATTGGTGCCAAGTAACGGCATTCGTTGACATTCGAAATTACAATTCAAATAAAAATTTCGAATGTTGCTGGTGTTTTTTTTTTTTTATTTTAATTTCGAAAATGCGCTCTTTCAACGTTCATTCGATCAATGTTACAAATGAAATCGGCGATCTAATCCTCGCATACGATATCGAGCAAAATTTATCGAAACTTCTTATTTTCGTATCAAGACACTCGATATCGAGTGAAATGTATCGTTATTTGTGATGATTGCATTCGATATCGAGTAACCAAAGACATGAAATCACTCGAGTTTCTTTCAGTGTCTATCGTATGCAAAAAAAAATATGAAAGTTTACTCGATGCGATAGTTTTTTCGATATCGAATGCGGCGATAAGACCCCTGGAGCCAAATTACAGCATTCGTCATCGATTGAAATTCTCATTTGAAATGTATTGTAATTTCAATCGATATCGAATGCCGTAATTTTGGCCCTGGAACCTAATCACCGCATACGATATCGAGCAAAATTGATCGAACTTATTTGTTTTGGTATCATGAAACTCGATATCGAATAAAATGAATTGAATTTGGAATAATAGCATTCGATATCGAGTAACTCGACATTACATTTATCGAGTTTTCATTCGATACGTCAGTGTCTATCGTATGCAAAAAAATTCTAACGTTTTTTTCGATACGATAGTATCGAATGCTGTGATTAGACCCCTGAATTTCGAACGATATCGAATAAATTATAATTGGTGCCAAGTAGTCATTCATTGACGGTTGAAATTAAAATTAAAATAAAATTTCGAATGTTGCTGGTGTTTTTTTTTTTTTTTTTCTTATTTATTTATGGGTCGATTACGGATGGCAACTGAAGTTGAGTTACTAGCAGCAAAAGTAGGCAACGCCGCTCATGTTAAAATATAAAATAAAAAAAATTTGGTTTATTTTAAAATGAGCGGCTCTGCTATTCGCAAGCCACCCATTTAATTTCGAAAATGGGGCCTTAATTTCAACATTCAATCGATCGATGTTGTTATTTGCTTTCTGATTTGAAATCATTTTCCGTATGAAATCATTTAAATTTAAATAAATTCTTATGAAAGGGGTGGGAGGAGAGAGAATGTGAATCGCTTTAAGAAGCTTTTTCTTAATTTTTATAATTTCAAAACTTTTTACTTTTAACAAAATAAAAGAGGTGACTCTAAATTTAAACTTTAACCGAGTATTAAGGCAAAATTTAAAGAATTTAAACAACAACTATCGAATAAAAGCTATTTTATTATAATTTATTTTTATTAAACAAAAAAAGAAAAAAAAAGGAAACAAAACCAAAATCAACAGAGCTAAAATAAACATATTTTTGAATTTTCTTTTTTAAATAAAAACTAAAATATTATAAAAAAAAAAAAATCAATAAATTTTTTGAGAAAAACACTTTATAAAATAATACAAAAAGAAAATAATAAAAAATAGAAAAAACTAACAAAAACAAAAAAATTCTATATCAGCAATAAAAGGCAACACTTTAACCAACCATATCAAATGGCGTATTAAATAACAAAAATCTTAAGGGAAAATATCTCTAGTTTTTAAAAATTTGAAAACAAAATAAAAATGTTTTTATTAAAAATTAAAAATTAAAAACAAAAAACTAAACTTAAGGTAAATAAATTTAAAGAAAAGAAACAAACAAACAGCAAACAAACAAAAAAAAATTTACTTTAAAAAATAAGAATTTTTCGAAGATTTCTTTTTGAATTCTCAAAACAAATTTCAATTTTAAGGGAGAGTGACTTAAAAATTAAAGTGAAAAATTTAAAATTAAAAAAAGAAAGGAAACTTATCTCATTATCAACGAACTTATTCAAGTTAAAGTTTACTTTAATTATTTAAAAGAAAATTTAAATGGAAAAAAAAAATTAGTAAAAATTTAAGAAAACAAAAAATCCTTCAGCCGTGCAATTCATTTTAAAGGCTTTTAATATTTATTTATTTATTATTATTTTTTTTTTTTTATTTTTTTTTTTGGTTAATTAAACAACAAATTGATTTAATTTTGAAAAATTGTTGTATGAAATTTTATTGGAAAATAAATGAAATTTTTAAAGAAACAAGAAGAAACGAAGAGAAAAGAAAAAAGCAGCAATGATCTTTACGTCTCGCTCCTAATTAATTACATACATATTTTTTAATCATAAAGTTAAGAACAATTTAAATGAAATTAAAATAATTTAAATTTAGGCATCATGACTACAATAAATAAAGAAAACCAATAAAATTTATGAAATAATTCAACACGAAATTCTTTTTTATACAAGAAAAAAAAACACATTTAGATCTTTTAAGTTTAGTTTACTCTCTTTTTCAAGTTTACAAAAAGACAGGCAGAATTTTACTCAAAACTAATGGTGTTTTCTTTTCTACAAAAAAATGTGACATTTTATTTAAAAAAATGTAATTTGGTGTCTGTTTCTTAAAAATTTTTCTCCCGAAAAGGCTGAGTTTTTTAGAATAAAACAAGCCACCCTGTTCGGGAGCAAAATTTTTAAGAAACAGACATCAAATTGCATTTTTTGTAAATAAAATGTCACATTTTTTTTTTTTTTGTAGAAAAGAAAACACCATAAAATTTTGAAAATTTGATGAACTCAAGCCTAAGAAAATATCAAAATATCAAATTAAAAACTAAAAATTGGTTAAAACAAATTATCGGATTATTTAGATGAATTTTCGAAATATACCATTAAATAAAATCAAAATCGAGTGAAATGAAAATTTAAAAACTCTCTATTGCGATGCGAAGGAAACATGGTAGACAATCGATATTTCCGATGGATTTGGTTTTACCTTTTTTTTAATTAAATTTTTGTCTCTTTAAAAATACTGAATAACTTCCACTTTCAATGGAAATGGATTTCTGTGACAGGCCCTTAAAACCCATGTTCGAAATAAATGCCAGCCAGGCATGTCGGGAAAAAAAGTCTCAGCATAGAAATAAAAATAAGGATAAAATCGCTAGATTGACCTTTAAATAGCTAATTTACAGCCTGTTCATGAATTTCGAACGTCATCGTTCGCATAGAAAATAACATTAAAAACCAAAACAAACTTCGAACAATATTCGATTTTTGTTTTTGTTTTAAATGTTATTTTCTATGCGAACGATTACGTTCGATATCGTTAAACAGGCAGTTAACATTCACCCCTATCGCAAACAACTACTCCCATGAAAATATTCCCATATTTTTTTATTTCGTATTGTGAATGATTCCCATAACAAATTTTTTGGGAATGAATTCCCAAACTTATAAAATTTGGCATCGCCAATGTTTACTCCCGCGAATTTTTTTAATAAATAAATTCCCAACAAGTGTTAATGTGAACGAGAAGGGAACATGTAAATTTTGATTTATGTTCTAAAGTAGGACTAAATTAAATTACTTTTTCCTCTTATTGAAGGAGTGTACACAAAGAAAATGAAGATAAACACTATTCATTATTTATTTTATCATATTTTTATTAGTATTTTATTTTGTACATTTTTCTTTCACAATACAGGCACTGACAAGGAACTCACAATAGAGACTTTTGTTTACAAAGCACTGAAAAATAATTCACAATAGAAATTTTTACTCCCAAAATATTTGCGATACCGATTTGTTGGGGATGGGAATTTAGGTTTGATCCCATGTATCATATTCCCATAACATTCGCGATAGGGGTGATTACTTTTTAAAAACAAAATGAAAAGCAGCCAACTTCACTAATTAAGGCGCTGTTAAAATCCGACTTTCCATTTGCAAAGCTTTGACACTGCGCTACTTTTGGTTTTCTTTATACATTTTGTATCAAGGCTGATTCAGTGCAAGATAACGGCAGATTTCGAAAGTTCGAACCAATTAGTTTTTTTTTTAGGTTCCTCGGGCAGCCATCGAGAGGCCGCTCACTTGGTTCCGTCAGTGGTTCCTTTGTGATACCCAGCGCCAGTGCTTATCCTGTGGAGCAGCTACTCAATAGGCGTCAATGCAGAATTCAACCAGTTCATCTTCCTAATGAAAATAAGAAGTCATTTAGTTCTATCCTAAATAGATCCTCCAAGCAGGCAAACACCGGTTTTCCCTAATACACCAAATTCTAGGACATTGACTTACGGGTATGTTCTGACAATCGCAAAACGCTTAATATTGGCGATTCTGACTTAAAATTGCAAATTAGATGTTCTGTAAATCGCAACAGCAAGAAGTTTGGCGACTTTAAATTACAAAAGGGAACTAGAATATTTGTAAGAAACTATAGCAGATCGCAAGCTAAACGCGCGAGTTAAGGAACATCATAAAATAAATTTGGCGTTTTGCTATTTCAAATCGTGCGATTGTCCGAACATGGCCGATAGAAAATGTTTCCTCTGCCTCCTTGTCATGACAACTTCTGCAGTAGTCATTGAATTCTAGGCCCATTCTCCCCGCATGAGTCTCCACAGGCCGGTCAGTGCCTAGTCACAACTAGGACCACTGTCCTAAACGGGTCTTTGTTGAACCTAAATAGAAAGCTAGTTCTCCGTTCATCATAGCCAGGCCATAGTGCCATGGATAAGGGAGCAGGTGGATTCGCAAATCCATCACATCTGCGCAACACTATAACACTTGCGCTTGAAGACTTACAGTAAGCCACTGAAAAGTAAATGTGCCATCCATACGATCACCTCGTTTGGCAAGCTCATCTGCTATCTGGTTGTCCTAGAAGTCCGCATGCCCATAGCCGTTACCTTCGAATGTTTCGCAATCTTATTCGAAGACATTCGACATTCTACAGTTAACCTAGATGTCGTATAGACACCCCCTTGGGAAGCAATGGCAGCCTTGCTATCACTAAATAAGCATTTATCCCTCAATATTTTCATTATCGCTATGAGCCTTATTACGGTTCTTGATCTCGAAAACGATTAAGTTGCTTTTTTGTAATAGATTAAAGTAACGCAGGGGGTCCACTCTCTATTGCAATGCGAAAACAATTTCGATGCGAAAGCTAAATGCCAATTTGGTACTCTATCATTTTCGCAAAATGTTTTGTAAATGGAGCAATATTGGCAACAAAAATTAAAGATCGTGCAGATTGACAGTAATGAAATGCTAAAATATTTAAAATTGGAAAATTTAAATAAAAGAAATAGTGATTATTTGCGAAAAGAAAAAAAATTAATAGATGCGAAAGACAAATGCGCAAACGCATTAAAGAGTACCATTTGCAAGATTTGCTACCACTTTCTTTCGCATCGCAATAGAGAGTAGCCCCCCTGGAAGTTCGCATGCCCATAAGCGTTACCTTCGAATGTTTCGCAATCTCATTCGAAGACATCCGACTTTCTACAGTTAACCTAGATGTCGTATATAGCAACCCGCTAGGGAAGCAGTGGCAGCCTTGCTATCAGTAAATAAACATTTATCCCTCGATATTTTCATTATCGCAAAGAGTCTTATTACGGTTCTTGATCTCGAAAACGACTAAGTTTTTTTTTTTTTTTGTAATAGAGGGCCTGTTCGTAAATGCATCACTGCAGTGCATCATACAACCAAACATTGCTTTGCACTGCCAATTTAAGTTTGCTGTTGACCTGTTTTGGCGGGAGCCATTTCTCCACTCCGTATTTTAAACTTGGTTGTGCATCATCTGCCTAAGCAAAGTAGTTAAGGGCATTTACATTTTCATTTGCAGCGCAGTGATGCATTTACGAAGAGGCCCAGATTAAAGTTACACATTTGTTCTTTTATCTACTACAAAAATTTACTTTATCGCTTTTGAGAACGAGGGCCTGTTCGGAAATTCATCACTGCGCTGCATCTGATGCGCCTGTGCGATTAGTTAAGGCGAAATTAAGGCCCTAATTGTGTAAAACGCAGTCGCAACGCCAAAAATTATAATCAGCCATATTCCGGTTGTCGTTGTCGTTTCGTTTTGTAAGAGATTAAAGAACACTCGTTGTGGGTTTCTTTAATCTCTTATAAAAAACGACTTGAGCGATTACGACAACCGGAATAAGGCTGATTGAAAGCAAAAACAAAATCGAAAATATTTCATAATTTTGTTGTTGTTTTCTAAAGAAATTTGTAAATTTTAGGAGCTGCATATCTTGTGGCGTTGATACTTTTAAAACGCAATCACCCCTATCGCGAATGTTATGGGAATTTGATATATGGGATCAAACCTAAATTCCCATCCCCAACAAATCGGTATCGCAAATATTTTGGGAGTACAAATTTCTATTGTGAATTATTTGTCAGGGGTTTGTAAACAAAAGTCTCTATTGTGAGTAACTTGTTAGTGCTTGTATTGTGAAAGAAAAATATACAAAATAAAATACTAATAAAAATTTAATAAAATAAATAATGAATAGTGTTTATCTTCATTTTGTTTATGTGCACTCCTTCAATAAAAGGAAAAAGTAATTTAATTTAGTCATACTTTAGAATACAAATTAAAATTTATATGTTCCCTTCTCGTTCACATCAACACTTGTTGGGAATTTATTTAGTAAAAAAATTTGCGGAAGTAAACATTGGTGATGCCAAATTTTTTAAGTTTGGGAATTCATTCCCAAAAAATTTGTTAGGGGAATCATTCACAATACGAAATAAAAAATATGGGAATATTTTCATGGGAGTAGTTGTTTGCGATAGGGGTGAATATGTGTTTCTGTAGAAAGCAACAACAAAATTTTGAAAAATTTTTGACATTGTTTTTGCTTTCAATGTTATTTTTGGAATTGCGTTGCGTTTAACACAATTAGGGCCTAAATGTATAAAACAAATTCAAAACAATTTCCGAAAGTTTAAATACAGACAAGTTTTGTATTTAAAAAGTTTCAAATGGATGGTCAACTTGAAAAGACGTTTGATCATAAAATTAAAAATTAACTCTCCCAGAGGGTTTTTGAATTTCGATCCCAAAGAAAGCTTCTTAGAAAAAGAATGTATTGATAGCAATTGAAAGTTTTGAAAACGAAACAATTCATAATAACTTTTAAGATTGTTGCGATGTCAGTTCAAAGTGGAAAATATTCAAAATAAAAATGTTTTTTTTTTTTAAGTGTCTGTCTTGGTTTTTTTTTCTAAATTAGATCACACTTATTTAAATAGCAATTATAATCAAATGGTAGCTACGTATTTAATATAATTAAATATAATTAGTTTCTTTGTGTTTTTATTAAAAATATTTTAATTTAAAGAACGAACAAATACTATTTGTTGAAGTTTTATTTGTAATATTTCTTTTTTTTTTTACTTTAAACAAAATCAAAATAAAAAAAAATTGTTAATAAGATTATAATTTGTTCTCTTTTAAGTTCATAAGGGTACTTAATTTATAAAAATGTTTATAATTATTTTTATTATTTTATTATTATTAGACGCTTAAGTTTGAAAGATTTTAAAATTCGGGTAAAAGGAAATTGAAATTGTTTTTTACTGTCTGTTTTTCAAACTCAAATAAAAATTTACGATAAGAAATTTTTATTGAAAACAAAAACAAATTTGAGTATTTTTATTATTGTTTCAATATAAATTCCCAAGCGAAAATGTTTAGTTTATTTCGAAAAACAGTTAGTGAAAAACAACAAAAAAAACTCAAATTTGTTTTTTTTTTTTGTTTCGATAAAAATTTCTTACCGAAAATTTTTATTTTAGTTTCAAAAACAGGCAGTTAATTTTTATAAAATCAAACTTTAAAACAAACTCGAACTTATTTTTAACCCCAAAATATTTTAAACTATTTAAACTTCTTCTTCAATTTTCTTGACTTGATGTTTTTTTTTTTTTTTGAAATTTTCTCTTTTGCTTGGGCGTTAATTCAATATTAGTTTTAAATAATTATAATTAAACATTTTAATGATTTTTATTTTTTTTAATTATTTGTAATTATATTTTTTAAACAGTTTTAAAACAAAAAAAAAAAAAAAGCAAAAATTTATAAAAAAAAAAAATAAACAAAAAAAAATTAAAAACCAAGTTCTTGTTTTTGTTTTTATTATGATTTTGTTTTTGAAAAGGGGACATATTGAAAATTCCATTTGAATCCGATCGGTAACGGATGCCTTCATCAATCATTTGTCCCCTGGCGGGCTACTCTCTATTGCGATGCGAAAGAAAATTGTAGCAAATCTAGCGATTGGTACTCTTCAAACGTTTGCGCATGTGTCTTTCGCATCTTTTAATTTTTTTTTTTTTCTTTTCGTAAATCATCACTTTATTTTATTAAAATTTTCCAATTTCAAATATTTTTACACACTTTGGCATTTCATAACGGTAAATCCGCGCCATCTTTAATTTTTATTGCCACTATCGCTTGATTTTTCAGAAAATTTTGCGAACGTGATAGAGAGTACCAAGTTGGCATTTAGCTTTCGCATCAAAATTGTTTTCGCATCGCAATAGAGAGTAGACCCACCCCCTGGTTTTATGAAGCACACATTTCTCTCAAAATTCGAAAATATTCTTTCTTTATTCCATAAACATAATCAGCCCAATTATGAATAAAAATTCCCCGGGAGTTTTCTCCCATATTTCCTATGTAAATTCAATTGTAAAAATGTGAAAAGGGAAAAAACTCCCGGGGAATTTTTATTCATAATTGGGCTGAATTAAAAAGTAAATCCTTTAGGGTTCCTTATTTTTGTATTGAAGATTATTTTTGAATTGATATGCGGCCAGTTCGGAAATGCATGACAAGACTGCATTTGATGCGCATCTGTGATATCTAAGTATTCTATGCTCATGCAAATCAGTTGATGCTTGTATTCTGCGCAGTTTTTAACACAATCAGATTATAAATAAAAACTCCCCGGGAGTTTTCTCCCCTCTCCCATTTTGCCTACGTTAATTCAATTGTAAAAATGGGAAAAGGGAAAAAACTCCCGGGGATTTTGTATTCATAGCTGGGCTAAATATGTATCAACCATTTCTGTGATGCGTGTTTTTGATTTGTTTACACATCATCTGCTTTTGTTATCTATTTTCGAACAATTGGCATTTGTAGTGATGCCAGATGATGCATTTCCAAACAGGCCCATAGACAATATCGCTTCTTGGCAGTGTTCGAACATAAACTGAACATTATTTAGCGGTCGGTACACAAACACAGAAGCGACATCTATTTTTTAAAGTGTTTGTGAAATAGTACACACCCCTTAATACCGTTCATAACTATTTTCCGAAAAACAGAACCATTGTAGGTTTTAAATAATTGAGAGATTTGTATAGTGTAATTCTAGTGCCAATGCCCATCCTAAGGAGCAGTTATCCCATTGCAGAATTCAAATAATTCGTCTTCATAATGAAAAGTAGGCAGCAACCTACTTGTTTTAATATCTTAGATAGATCATCCAAAAACAGTCACACTGGGTTTTCCAGTTGTCTTTCTCTAATGTACCGAATTCCAGGACACTGGCACAGAAAATGAAATACAGATTTATCTCTTCCTCCTTGTCATAACAACTCGTACAGTAGTCATTTGGTTCTAGCCCATTCTACTTGCATAAGTCCATAATCTTCCTGAACAAGCACCCACTTTCGACAAAAAGGATTTTAAGATCCCATCGGCACTTAACAAGGGCAGAATTGATTTCATTAAAGAGCATATCATCCTTGTACGGACATATTTCAGTCGTCCCTTTTATGTCGAATCATAACAGCCGTACCTAAATAAAGGCGAAAAGAGTTTTTCTAACTGCCAAAAATTCTGATGCCCCTACAATTTGTATGAAGCGTCCGATTTTGACAGCGAGTTTAATAGTGTTCGTGACACAACGTTAACGCTCTTGTTAAGGTATTTCATATCAGCCTAAGTGCTAAGCGGAAGAAAACGTTGTGCGTTCCGCTCTTCTTTAGGTGCGCCTGTATGATATTCGACACAAATTGCTAAATCGTAAATTATCGAATGGAAATACGCGTTTGCCCAACAGGAAAATGTGAAAAGTTTGAATTTCTTTGAGTTTATTACGGGGGACTACTCTCCATTGCGATACGAATTCGATACGAAAGCTTAATCCTTTAAGAGGTCAACTTGGATACTCTATCGCTTTCGCAACATTTTTGGAAAAAATGCCAGCACTGGCAATAAAAGTTAAAGATGGCGCAGCTGATTGACAGTAATGAAATGGTAAATAAAAAAGGACAGTTACTGTCAAGGCGAATTTACTAGAAGTTGAGGTCAACTCTACAACAACCAGGGTTTTTGTGGTCCGATTGTCAAAAATACTGCTAGTAAAAAAAAGTTTGTTTACATTAAAAACTGTGGTTTATGTGCTCCAACTTTGACAATTCGACCACCGAAAAAAACCATATGTTGACTTGACTTCACCTTCTAGCGAATTCGCTTTGGTTACTGTGTTTTTGTTTGAAAATTTAAATAAAATTAACAGTGATGATTTGTGAAAGGAAAAAAATAAAGATGCGAAAGACAAATGCGCAATCGCATCAAATCACTCGATTTGTTGCCATTTTTCTTTCGCATCGCATTAGAGAATAGCGCCCCAGGGTTAGTGGAGTACTTTTCGATATCAAATCGTTTTTGAGGAAAAAAACACAAACGTAAAGGGGAAAAATCCTTTCGAAATCACATAAATCACTTGCTTTTAACATCACACTTGTGACTTTGTTTTGTTCTGAATGTCATACCGTTTTGTGTTTCTCGTTGTGCTTTTGACAATTGAAAATCACACGTGTGATTTTTAAAGGCACATGTGATTTGAAATCTAGAGATTTGAGTTAAAGTAATTTTCAGAACAGTCCTGATAAAGAGAATAATGTGTAGTTTATAGAATACGAGCTCCTTACTCGTCCGTTCAACTTACATTTAAGACAAAAACAAGTTTCGAAATTTTGTTTTTGTTTTAAATGTAAGTTGAACGGACGAGTAAGGCGCTTGTGTTCTATAAACACCACATAAATAAAATCCGAACGTTTTTCAAATTCCATTCTTTGAGTGTTTTGGATATCAAATAGTATTTAAGAAAAGAAAAAAACGTAAAGAAGGAAAATCTTTTCGAAATTTGTGGTGTAGAATTAACAAAGTTAAAAAAATTTCGAAATACGATAGTGTATTTCGTTTCGGAAGATCACTTTTTCGAAATTTGTATGTATAATCAACCCATTTATAAATAAAAATTCCTTAGGAGTTTTATTTCCCAATTTCTAATATAAATTCAATTGTAAAAATGGTGAAAATTCCCGGGGGATTTTTTTTATTCCTGTTCGAATTTCAGTATAATGATCTGTTGATCGATTTCGAACGAAAACTTCGTTTGCTTTACTTACATCTTAACCAAAAACCATATTTTATAATTTGTTTTTGTTTGGACTATAAGTGCCCCTGTAGGCTAGCTGGTGGTGATCTAGTCTATCAGCGCCGGGGTTGCGGGTTCGATTCCCGCCAGAGACTGGTTTATTTCCTGCAGACCTTCGCGGAATAAGCTTAGGCAATTAAAAAATTTGAGTGCATTTCTTTTCGATTCGAAGTAGAAAAATCTGAGGCCAATTTAAGACATTCAATAATGATTTAAATAGCCAAACAATTCGAATAAGAATTTCGAATTTCGTAAATTTTGCGGTTTAAAAATTTAAGCTGTGTTGTAAATTTAATTAAGATTGATAATATTTTAAATTCTTTTTTATTTATTCTTGTGTATAGTAGACCTGGAGGCTTATTCTGAATTGCGATGCGAAAATCAATGCGATGCGAAAATGCATAAATGCGAACAATTGCTATTCTGTATTGCGATATTCGGAAAGTTTTTTTTTAAATCGCATTTCAAATGCGAAAAGGTGACAAGTCGGTATTCTACATTGCAAAAACAAATGTCAAATTCGCAAAATTTATTCGACAACAAAATAGCATTCGCAAAGTACAAACATGTTAGTGAAAGATATTTTATTTATTTATTCATCATATATTTATTATTTAATTCAGGGAAGCAAGCAATAAGGCCACCAAACTGCGTCAATTTGAAATAATGATAGAATATATGAATAAGCACAGCCAATTGGCAAGAGGCCATTTGAAAACACCAAATGCACGTTAGTCGGCAAATACTTTGTGGCACACATTAACTGAACAACTAAATATCAATGGACCACCAGTTCAAAAATATTTTACTTTAGCTTAAATTTTAATAGGTTTGGGCCGATTTTAAAGTACACACAAAACATTTCATTTTCTGCGTCGTCGAACCACAGTGCCACAAAATTCATTTTTATTATTTGTTTTTATTACAGAATGTCCTAAATAAATTGTTTAAACAATTTTCACAGCCAAACACAAACAATTTATTTATTTTTAATTTGACGTTTATTGACACTGACGTACATTTGAGCAGCGTTGCCACGATTTGAAATAAATTGCGAATGCGATTGCGAAAGTCTAACAGAATATCAATTTTCTTTCGCATCGCATTTCATTTGCGCATCGCATTGATTTTCGCATCGCAATTCAGAATAAGCCTCCTGTTGTTTATGTTGTTTTATTATTTTGGCTTAAGGTCTTATATAAATAATAAATAGAATTTTTTTATTATAAAATTTTTTATTTTTTTTGTTTTAATTTATGTGCTGTTTTTACAACACAAGTGACTGAACGTGTATTAAAATTTATATGAAAAGCACTGAGTTTTTTGTGTGTTTTCCATATAAACAGATCATTAATTGTATACGTTAACTGAAATTCGAACAAGTTACAATATAAGTGCCCCGGTAGGCTAGCTAGTAGTGATCTAGCCTATCAGCCCCGGGGTTGCGGCTTCGATTCCCGCCAGAGACTCGGGGGTCTTTCCTGCAAACAAGCGTAGACCTTCGCGGGATTAGCTTAGGGAATTAAAAAAAAAAATCAAAATTTGAGTGCATTTCTTTTCGAATCGAAGTAGCATAATCAGGGGCCAAATTACGACATTCGATAACGATTCAAACGATAAAACAATTCGAATAAGAATTTCGAACGATAATTTTTTCGGTTTCAAAATTTAAGCTGTGTTGTAAATTTAATTAAGATTGATAATATTTTGAAATTGCTTTTTTTTATTTAAATTTTTTTTTTTTTTTTTTTTAATTTAAAATTTTTTTTTTCATTTTTTTTTTTTTATTTTAAAAACATTTTGAAACAGAAGATTATGTTGGTTTATAATTTCTATTAAACATATTTAAAGAAAAAAATTTGTTTTTTTATTAAAAGTCTAACAATTGTTAAAAAAAAATATTAAACTTCCCAAAGTCCTCGACCTTAAAACCCCTAAAAACGATATTTTAACAAAAAAAAAAAAAAAATTCCTAAAAATTCAAAACAACAAGTTAAAATGCCAAACCACAAACCAAAAATAAAAAAAACATGATAATATTCTGAATTTTTAACATATCGAAATTTATAAAAGAAAAAAAAATAAAATACAATAAAATTATTACAAAATGAAAATAATAAGAAAATAAATGTTTAGCTTTAAGTTTATAATTAAACAATTAAGAAATATTTTCAAAAATTTTAGGTTTAAAAATTTCTTTTTTTTTTCAGTTTCCTTAGCAAAATTATCTAGCAAAAGAAAAAAATTGTTCAAAAAAAAACTCAAAACAATTTTGAATAATTATTTAGTTAAATTGAATTTGGATTTGATTATTTAATTTGGTTAATTTATTATAAATTTTAAATGAAAAAGCAAAAAAGGTATTGAAATTATTAACAATTTTTCTGATTTAAAAGAAAAAATTGTTTCAGGTTGTCAGTTGACTTACAACAATTCCTATTTATTTGAAAACAATATAAAAAAAAAATTATTGCAATAGAAATATTTTTATTGTTATACCCTGCACCACTACAACTGAAACGATAAGTTTGCTTAAACGTCAATAATACCAAGAAATATTAAGCTGAAACCTCAAAATGTCCGTCTGTGGAAATTTATGCTAACTTCTTAAGTTCCACACTATGCGTTTTATGCTCTCTTATCCTACGCAGCATTAAAAAAAAGTAGAATCTGTGTAAGTTATACGTACCAAGTTACATGGACGACGCGTTGAATGCGAAAAGTATGTTAACTTTTTACTTTTGTAAAATGTGTTCAAACAACTCAGCTGATTTTGACTTGTGGTGATGCCGCAAAAAAAAACGTTGCATGTTACTGGAAGCGAAGAACGCAAGTGAGGTACAAAAAGCATGCAATGTACTGACACGAAAACGCGTACACTAATAGAAGAGGCGTCATAACGCTTATGTGTTTTGACATCAGTACTATGACAAGTGTCTTCGTTTTTGACCCCATGACACTTGTCATCATGGTGATGTCAACCTTAACATCACTTGGCCAAAGTGTCATCAGGGTAAAAATGAAATTATGTCATCAATGGTATGACACATCGGCATCACAGAAACGACGAACATGTCCTCAGTGCGATGGCGCAGTATCATCGGAGAAAGTCTGCTTTCAAACGTTTCATCTTTTGATGCTTAACTCTTATGTTTTTAGGTGAGAGAAGAAAGAAGAAAGGGGATTAGTACGGAGATGCCTGTACTCGGTCAGTACGCTTTGTGTTTTTAGTCGTTGGTATATGCACAGCGATGGCTGCATGTAGTTTTTTTCTTTTTCTCTTTGATTCGCTGTTAATAAAATTGTTGTTGTTTTGAACCGAAAAAAGTTGAAACCGATTGCTGCGTGTGATTATGTTGGCATCTATAAAAGGGAATTAAAAAGAATTTGAGCATCAAAAGATGAAACGTGTAAATTAAGACAAAGGAAACATTAGCATCAATTTAATGACAGTTTGTCATTAAGCTAAAATCATTGGAATTGACTTAAGTCAAAGTGAGAGAATATTATTATTTACTAACCCGTTACATATGTTTGTTTCACGTTTGTTGAATTACCACCTTTGTTTACAGCAGAACTCTCAATAATACGACACCAGCACCATGCCCCATATGCTTTTCGTAATCATTCTACTTTAAAAATTTGATGTATTTGACTAAATAATTGAAAAAAATTTAATATAGGGATTTTTGCTTCTTTTAATACATTGTAATCATGAAAATAATGTTAATAATATACAAAATGTGGCATCGAATTGATGTCACTATAGTCATAAAATAGATGACACGTAAAAAATGACAAAATTGTATGAAAACGTTAGTCATTGGATTGATGTTACCTTTTGCATCATTGATGCCATTTGTAGTAACATTGATGTCACAATTCTGATGTCAATATGTAGATGCATTTTTCTATCAGTGTAGTGTGGGCCTTCTTTAGGCCCATATTACGGTTTACAACTCAACTCAGTTGAGTTGTAATACAGACAACTGGTAGTGAACAGTTGTAATTTTTGTCATGTTTTTGTTCACCGCAATTTAGCAAAGTTGTAAACCGTAATACAAAAATTAAGAAATTACTACTCAACTGAGTTGAGTTGTAAACCGTAATTGGGGCCTTAGCTTTAGGATTGTTTCAAAACATTGCGGCAGCCCATCCTCATTGTATTTGGCAACGTGTTTAAAATGACAAACAACAACAGGGGAACACAAAATTTGCCAAGGTAAACTTTGCGTGTAGAAAAACCGAAATGTTCCTAAATTAAAACAAAAAAAACTTTTATAAAATCTTAACGAATAATAATTTCATGATCATAAATTTAATTTGTTACAGCTGATTACTCCATTTTTATAAAGAAAACTCCAATTTTTGGTGGAGGGTATTAAAGATTCGGCCAAGCCGAATATTGTATTTTGACTTGTTTTATTTATAATATTTTGAAGAAAATAAAACACAATTTTGTTAATATTTAAAAAAAATAGTTAAAATAAGTTTTAAATTGTTTTTTTGTAATAAAACACATTTTTTTTTATATAAAATAACTCTATTGAAATTTTCGTTTTTTGTTGATTTAGTTTTGAATTTTTTTTTTAAAAAAAGGAAATTTGTTTAGCATGCTTTTAGTAAAATATGTAGTTACTTATTTTTAATAAAAAATTTTGTTTGAGTTCAAGTTGCCAGTTTCTATTTTCTTCGTTTTTTAAAATTTTTTATTAAAATTTTTTTTTTTTTAAAGAAAGAAAATTCTCTAAACAATACCAAGTAAAATACAAAACTTTGTACACCGATTTGAATAGGTAATGCGCATTATGCAATAAAAATAAATACAACAAAAAATAAAACATTAAATATAATTCTACATACATTACATATATACTTAAATCTCTATATATATATTGAAAAAAAAAAAAAACAACAAAATTACTTAAGAAACAAGAAAAAAAACATAAGAAATATTTCATGTAATACTCTTACAACAAAAAATATACTTAAACTCAAAACAAACAACAACAACTTATACACTTAAAATAATTAAATAAATAATTAAAAAAAAAAAACAATTCATATAAACAAAACAAAAGAGTAGGTTTAATGAAAAAAAAAAAAAAAAATCAAACCAACAACTACAAAAGCAAAATATTTGTAAAGGAAGTGTCAATTTATTTTATTTTAAATAAAAAAAAAAACAACAAAATAACTTAAAAAGAAAAATAAACACACACAAACACAGCTTAATACTATAACAGCAACAACAATTGACACTTATAATTAAACACAAACTAAACACAGTTCTTAAAACTAGTAGATCCAAAAACAAGAAAATGATGAATGAAATCCTTTTTTTGTTCTCACACCCGCAAGTAAAATTAGGAAAAGTTTAAGAGAACTGCAACCAACAGCAACAACAGAAGATAAAATACAACAACATCAAAACAACAAAAACAAACACCAAAACCTTACACAACTCAACAAGGTCAAGAGGAATTTAAAAAAAAAAAGATATCGCAATCCATTTCAAAAACATCTTTTTTTTTCGAAAAAGTACCTTTGGAACATGGTACCTTTTTTAAAAGGATTTATTAAAAAATATTTATCCTTTTTTTAATTAAGTTTTATTTGTAAAAGATACTTTTGAAGGATGGTACTTTTTAAAAAGGTACATTTTCAAAAAAAGGTACCTTACTTTTTAAAAAGGTACTTTTTTTAAAAAGTTATTCTTTTAAAAATGTACTTTTTTAATAAGGTTGCTTTTTTTTAAAAGGTACTTTTTTAAAAAGGTTACTTTTTTAAAAAGGTAACTTTTTTAAAAAGGTACTTTTTCAATAAGGTGCTTTTAAGAAATGTATTTTTTGTGAAAGGCACTTTTAAAGTTAATTACTTTTTAATTTAGTACCTTTTTAATAAAGTACTTTTTAAATAAGATAATTTTTAAGAGAGATACTTTTTAAATAAGGTAATTTTTAAGAAAGGTACTTTTAAGAAAAGGTAATTTATAAGATAAGTACTTTTTTGTTATGTTACTGAAATTTTTAAGAAAAGAATTTCAACATTTGAAGATAAGTACTTTTTTGATAAAGTACTTTTTAAATAAGGTACTTTTTAAGAAACATACTTTCTATGAAAGGTACTTTTTCAATACTTTTTAATAAGGTAATTTTTAAGAAAGGTACTTTTTAAATAAGGTACTTTTAAGAAATAATGTACTTCTTATGAAAAGCACTTTTTTAATACTTTTTTAAGAAAGGTACTTTTTGAATAAGGTACTTTTAAGAAATGTACTTCTTATGAAAAGCACTTTTAAAATCAAGTACTTTTTTAATTAAGGTTTCTTTTAAATAAGGTAATTTTTAAGAAAGGTACTTTTAAAAAAAGGTAATTTTTAAAAATGTACTTTTAAGGAAAGGTACTTTTTAAGATAGCTACTTATTTTAGTAAGTTACTGAACTTTTTATGAAAGGAATTTTTACATTTAAAAAAAAGTACTTTTTGAAATCCTTTTTAAATAAGGTACACTCTATGAGAGGTACTTTTTAAAGATGGGTACTGCTTCAGAAGTTCCGTTTAAAGAATGCTACTTTTTAAGAAAGTACATTTTCAGAAAGGTTTTGTTTTTAATAAAGCCACTTTTTATAAAATAACTTTTCTAAAGAGCTCCTTTTTCTAAAAATATGCTTTTTAGGATATTAACTTTTTTGAAAAGGCACTTTTAATGCCACTGCGAGAGGAAAAAATTAGTTCAAGTAGCTTAATTATATTCTAATAAGATGTAGAATTGTAGCTTAATATGAGCATTAGAAAAAGGACGATTATAGCAGAAATAGTTTTATCAACATTGTTGTAACAAAATTTTGAATTTAATTAAAGCAACAATTAGCTCCAGAAAGAGCTAAATTTATAGCTACATATATGTACATTCAAAAAAACCAAAAAATAAAGCTTACATAAAATTCTAAGAAGGGTTTTATTTTTTTAAATAAATTTTTAAAATCTTTCCTAATCGTGGCTTATAACCCAAGTTCAAGTAGCTAAGATTAAGCTCTACGGTTAAAGCTGAATATAAGCTCTAGAAATAGCTCTTGTAGCCTTTAAGAGCCTTATAACTTTTTGTATCTAAAATTTCAAAACTATTAACAATTTAAGGAAAAAAACTAGCTCCTTTTACCGCTACATTTGTAGCTAAAAATATGTTTGAAGGAAGAAACAATTAAGAAAAGTACCAACATTCGCTTTAACATAAAAGTTTCAACTTTTAAATTTAAATTTTCCTCTTGGCTAACACATGATTACATTCACTCAACATGAGACATTAAAAATACAACAACAACAACAACAAAAAGAACATTTTGTGTAATCGTAAAAACTGGTGATAAATAATTAAAAATAATTTTTGAAAAAAATTTAAAAATTTATTTAATAAAAAAATGGTGTCTAACGAATTAAGAAAAGTTTAGTAAAATGAAGTAATTTTTATTAAATATTAATTAAACAAAATAAGAAAATAATTCATATTTTAAATGTCTATATTATAGAATATAAATAATAAACATTTAGTAATTATTTCTTAAAATTAAACATTATTATACAAATACTAACAAAAAAAAAAAAGGAAAACTTGTTTCTTCAAAACAAAGAAAAGTTTCTTCAAAACAAAGAAACATTTCTTCGAAACAAAGAAACGTTTCTTTGAAGCAAAGACGAAGAAAAAATCATAAATTAAACATTTAAACGAAAACTAGAGAAACGAATTAACTTTAAAACAAAAATTCTCCAAAAAAATAATATATTTTTTTTTTTTATTTTTCTTAATAATTGTCTGTTAGCGAATTTGTAGAATCAAACACACCTTTCTTAAACAAAAAAAGTTTTATGTCATATCAATGTATTAAAACAATTTAAAATTTAAAACAAAAAAGTATTATTAGGAGTCTCAGACGTATGTAAGTTTAAGTACGAAAAATAAAACAGAAAAGTTCTCCCTTTTATTTTAATGAAAGAAACCCAAAAAAGAAGGACATCTTTTAATAGAGACAGATACGACAAAATGCAAAAATTTTTAAACTGAAAGTGGTAGTTATTAAATAGTTTAAGTTTTATTAAAAGTGTGCAATAATTTATATTAATAGAATTTATTATTTTAAGAAATTTGTTAAATTTAGGGGACCATTTTAAAGATACAAACTTCATTTTAGCCATACAAAAGGGATTGAAATGGTTTAAAAAGACATTTTGCTTAGAAAATATAAAATTTTTGACGAAAAGATTTACTTTTTTTAAAAATGTACTTTTTGTCAAAATTGTACTTGTTTGAAAAATATAGTTTTTGTCAAAATTGTACTTTTTTGAAAAATGTACTTTTTGTCAAAATTGTACCTTGTCAAATTTGTACTTTTTTGAAAAATGTACTTTTTGTCAAAATTGTACTTTTTTTGAAAATTTACTTTTTGTCAAAATTTTACTTTTTCTGTCATTAGAGTTCCTTTTCCTAGTGAGAGAACTTTTCAAAAAATACAATTCATAATTCTAATTAAAAAAACGACTTTCATAAAAAGGGTTCGTTCTTAAAAGTTGTACCTTCGAGGAAATTTTAGCTTTTTTTATTTCCTTGCAAAAGTTGCACCTTATTAAGTTTCTTTAAAAGGAACTTTTTAAAGTTTTTACTTTTGAAAAAAGTACTTTCTTGAAAAGGTACTTTCTTGAAAAAACTACTTTTTTGAAAAGAGTACTTTCTTGAAGAAGATACTTTCACAAAAAAAATTTTTTTTTTTTCAAAAATGATTTTTTTGTATTTATTTCTTGTAAACAGTACTTTCCTGAAAAATAAATTTTTTTTTTGAAAAAGTACTTTCTTGAATAAGGAATTTTTGAAAGGTATTTTCTTGAAAAAGGTTCTTTTTTGAAAATGTAGTTTCTTGAAAAAGGTTCTTTCTTGAAAAAGTTATGTGCTTCCTTGAAGAAGGTACTTTCTTGATAAAGTTATGTGCTTCCTTGAAGAAGGTACTTTCTTGAAAAAGTTATGTGCTTCCTTGAAGCAGGTACTTTCTTGAAAAACGTATATGTATATGTACACATTGAAACATGTACTTTATAAAGGCAAATTCTTGAAAAAGAAACTTTCTTGAAGAAAGCTTTTTTTTTTTTTTTGAAAAAGACACTTTATTGAAAATGATACTTTCTTACTAAATTTTCTTTCTTGGAAAAGGTATTTACTTGAAAAAGCATTCTATTGAAAGAGGTTTATACAAATTTTCTTGAAAAGGGTACTTTATTGAAAAAAGAAAATTCTTGGAAAAGGTATTTTCTTAAAAATGCTGTTTTTTGAAAAAGTCACTTTATTAAAAAAAAAAAAATAGTTTATTGGAATAGATACATATTTTCTTGAAGCAGGTACTTTCTAGAAAAAGGTACCTTTATTTATCGAAAGAAGTTATGTACCTACTTATTGAAAAACAACTGTTCTGAAAATTAATTAAAAAGATTATTTAAAAAAAATGGAAAAAAATCGTTTTTTACAGCTCGAAAAAAATCTTTTTTTTTTTTTTGAAAATATCTTTTTTGATAGAAATCTTGTTAAAAATGGTACTTTTTGTTTCATTTAAAATAGGGGTTTTTTTAAATAGATTTTCGTCTATTTTATATAAAAAGTTGCTCAGATTCTCGTCGACTTATTTTCTATAAGGAAACTGCTAAAATTCTAAAGAAATTTTGATTCTTGACAATTATTCTATAGAACAATGTCTTTTTCAAAAACTGCATTTTTTAAAACATTAACAGCCAATCCCACGATGTCACACGTTAACGTTCGCATAGAAAATTACGTTTAAAACAAAAACAATTTCTAAAATTTGTTTTTGTTTTAAATGTTATTTTCTATGCGAACGTTAACGTGTGACATCGTGGGACTGGCTGTAAAAGAAATTTTTTTAAAAAATTACTCAAAAATTTTATTTTCTAACGTTCTTCTTTATACATGCTTAAATTTTTTAAGGTTTTCCCCCTTCTTCTCCACCCCCTTTTATTCCACCCTTTTGTATTATACACCTGTTATGTATTTACTTAGTTAACAAAAAATGTCACTTAGTTATATATTAAATAAACCATTAATGTTCATATTCATTCAGTTCTTCCAATTGTTTAATTACACCTATTTTACATAAAAAAGTACAATTTTGTTGAATTTTTTTTAATATTGATTTAGGTATATATTTTTTAGCACACACACACACACCCACTGACATACATACAAACGAACATTTTGTTTTTCTGATTTGAATTTTATTAAAATAAAAAAAATCACCAAAAACAAGCTAAAGGATTTGAAAGTTAATTAAAATTTATTTTTTGTGTAAAAATAAACACTTGAAATAAATATTTATTATTCCTTTAGAAAGTCCTATTTTATTGAAGTAAACATTTCTTTTTATTAGCAATGATAACAATTGAACACAACAAACGAGTATTGAATTAAATAACATTGAATTGAAAATTCACAATTTGAATTGAATTTAGTATAGAACACAAACAAACACTTACACAAACTGAAAAACACATGTAGGTATTACACAATTTAATGTTAACATTTCTAACACTTGCATAAGTATTTTATATAAACACTCTTACATCACATTACATTTAACCAAATAACATTAAGACATTTTTTATAAAAATTACATTAAAAAAACAATTACTACACTTACATACATACATTTAAAAATTAACTTACACTTATCACTTTTTCATACATATTTTACACTTTAATGCATTTTACTCCTTAATAGTGTAAACTTTAGAGTAAATATGTCTTACATACTTTAAGGCTTTAGCTTATTCTTACTTACATTACACACTTGTACACTTACATACATACATAGGTACATACATACATTTTAAATTATAAAATAAAAGTTAAAATAATGTGTTCTTGTTTTTTCTTTACTGCTAAATTTAATATTGGCTTATATGTAGGTAATAAAAATATAAGTAATTTTAGAAGATTTCCTCAAATAAAACCTAAACATTAACAAACAAACATACATACCTACATTTAAATACCTACAATTAAACACTTAAATTAATCAAGAAATAAGTTATAAACATAAACAAACATACATATAACATATTTCATTTTCCAAAAAATACTTAAAACACTCACTCTCCCTTTCTTACTCACTTTAAACGTAACCCTTAACACTTTAAAACACACATACTTACATACATACATAAACATTCATTACTAAATCAAAACAAAATCAATTGAAAATAATACCTACCAACAACAAGAACCAAAATAATGTAGTAGTTACACTCGATTGAGCAGAAAAAATACCGTTATTTGATTTGTTTACTTTTGGATAGTTGCCTTTATATTTTTGATTTTCTCTCTCAAACATACATACATACAATAACAATATAACTAAAAAAATACTCTTTAACATTTCATTTTATAGAAGAAAAAAAAAATCACTAACAAAACCAATAATTAAAAAATAAAAACAAACAAAACTACCGCCATCTTTTTTTTTTTTTTTAATTTATTGATTTGCAAAACAAACAAAACCAATCACTCAAATTTAAACTGTTGCAAAACAAACAAAACCATAAATACCACAAATATATACACATACATACATAAATACATGAATAACCCAAAAAAAAAAAAACAAAATAAAAGAAAGAACAGAAATTTTAAATAAATTTAAACATTATACTACCTAAATACTTAAAAAAAATACTACTACTTAAATATATACTAATAAAAACTACTTACTATGGTAAAAAGTAAATCAATACATATAAATACTAAACAAAAATATATTGAACAAAAAAATACAATACAACAACAGAAAAAAATTATTAAGAACATATTGAAAACTCAAAAAATGATGGAAAACAAAAATTTGTTTAAAATAATGAAACATCATACAAATGGAAAATATTACCAAAAAAAAATTTTATTCAATAAAACTGAAAATTTCAAATTATACACCATAAAAAGAGCAAAAAAAAAAAACAAACAAAAAACTTGTTTTATTTCCGCACTACCTTTTAACCAATCAATAAAACTAGGAAAAATACAAAGAAACAGAACGTAATTAAAGCGGCAAGCGATGCAAATGCAAGTTAATTAATACAAATAATAAAAGCTTTACAAAATCTGATGGCGCATACAGCTACTCATACTATAAATGGGACACATCACAAAAACACTTAGTTTACATAATTGAAGCACAGCCGCGAATAACGTTGTAAAAGCCACTTTTTGCAAAAACTTTTTGCAGATTACCGTTAACGTTACTATCGTACACTGTTTAAGCCTCAAATCACCCAAAATTATGCACCTTAAAGCCTTTAAAAGGGCATACAAAGAGTCAGCTAGTGGAAGAATGTTGTTAGTTACTTAAAAATTATGCAAAGTAAATAGTTTTAAACGTGGAAGCCACCAGTCATGATGCTCTGCGTAGTGGAAGAACGTTTTAAATGGCATCGTGATTGTGGATATGAAACGTTTTTCCACTAAAAAAAAAGTTATAAACTGTAAATTTGCATGTAATTTAAGTTTTAAATTTGTTGATATTTTGCATTAAACATTTTTATTATAATTATTTTTAATAATCTAAAAAAAAATAAGAAAATTAATAATCTTGCCTGTTAAAAACGTTTTTTGCTCTCCTGAAAAAAAAAATTATTTTGTAACTTGAAACGTTATTCGCGGCTGTGCTTCAATTTATGTTAATTATTTTATGAAGTTTAGAAATTTATAGAGATAATTTTTTTTTTTAAACATAAAAAGAAGTATCTGTATATGTAATTTCCTTATTTGTGTGTTCCTATTTTTTTGTCTATCCAGACCTTTTTTGAAGTCCAGTCCACTAATGAGCTTGAAAGCCGAAAATTGGCACCTAGGCCCAATCCAAACTTAGCCGGATTTTTGGTTTGTGGACGAAGAACTAAAAGGAAAAAGGGGCGTAACAAAATTAAATTGTTAACATTTTAGCTTTTATTAGAGCCCCTAATGACATAAAAAAATTAACACTAGCATATAGTTCTAACAAAGGAGCATAGCCTAAAGTAGTCGGTCTCTCTTCGGGCAGAGAATTGAGAGGAAAATGGGTGTTGCAAAATTGTGTTATTTTAAATTTCAGCTAATTTTGAAGCCTCCTAAAGAACAATGAAGCTAAGGATTGCCAAGAATAAGGTACTGACTATGGGGCTTACCTTAAATTAGTTTTTCTTCCTGCTTGGGACAGGCTAAACAGCTAGTATTATATAAAAATTATTTAATTAAACCAAGGCATAAAAGACTTCCAAGCAAAGTAACACAAGAATTTCTTATGTGTCCCACTTATAGTGTGAGTAGCTGTATGTATTTTTAAATAAATTTTAAATTTAGCTAAGCACTCAAAAATATGTTTAAAATTCTAATAAGATAAGACATGCAATCAAATGAGTTATATGTATAACCAAATTACACATGGTCTTCACGAGCCATCGCAATATTAACAGAAAATTGTCCAGTAAAGACTGCTGTTGTCGATGTTTTTGGTTCTTGTTCAACTGTCTAACATCACTGTTGTATAAACCATTTAAATAAACTTCATTTTGTTATTGTTGCTTTTTTTATAAAGTGTTGTAACAAATGTGTTTCCCACTTTAAAGAACGTAAACAATTTTGCGTCGATAACTCCGTCAACGTTTTGTTCTTGTGCACACAAAACAATGGCTCGTTAACCCAATGTGTTAAAAGTATGTACTCTGCTTTCAAATTTGACTACTTAAGCAAAGTCCCTAAAAACCTATAAGAATTTATTATTTTTGTAATAACATTTAAATAATTTTATATGAGGGGCTTAAAGCACAAGGGGTTCAAGTGAATTATGTTAAATAATGTGACAAAAGCGGTTGTTTCGCTTGTGCTCCAAGCGAAGCAGGTATTTTAATGTCAAGTGCTTGAATTGTTCACCATATCAAGCGTCCGGATGAGAATCCTACATTCACTTCTCCGAACATCACCTATAATTCCATATGTAAACTCAATTTTAGAAAAATACACTTAAGCCCCTTGTGCTTTAAGCCCCTCATATGAAATTAAGCAATTGGGAGCCAAATTTTTTTTTTCATGAAATTCAACAAAAACTTACAAAATTTCTTAAACTTGCAATCCTTGCCGCCTAGTCGTTTTTATTGTGTTCTTGTCTCTTATGTGGTTTTTTGCTAGAAGTTAAACACAACCACAATACAAATTACAGCTACTAACTACTACTACTACAACAATCAATCACATAACATTAAAAGCCAACAACTACAACAAACTTCGATGTATTCTCTCCCACCCCCCAGCAAGTAAAAAAAATTCCACCAACAATTACAACCACAACTACATAACAGTTTTACAGTACAGTTTCACTCTTTTTCTTTTTTTAACCAACTACCACAAATGAGCTAGTCCTACAAATATAATTGCATTTCTTATATTCATTACATACATAATAACCCATACCTTTATGTACTTGTTTACCTGTATAACAATCTTCAGAGCCCTCTCAATAAAATATTTACATATTACATTAAACATTTCTTCAACAACAGCAACAACAACCTCATCCTGAGCGCATTAAAATAAGACCAACAAACAAACAAAAAAAAAAAAAGGAATTCAAATTTTTTTTTACATTTTCCAGTTAATCCTTTTTTTTAATTTTGTTTTTGTACAATAAGTAGTAGAATTTGTTTATGTTATTAGAACAATTTGTAAAATATTTTTCTCTTTTGTGGTTTAACTACGTTGGAAAATTTTTTTATTGCATTTTTTGGTTTATAAAATTTCAATTTTTTCATTTTTTTAGATTTGCTGATTGTTCAATGGTCAGTTGACTTTTTAAGTAGATTGTTAGATAAAGTGAATTTTTAGGCAATTAAGGTAAGTATGTATGTTTCGCTGACTGTTAACGGTGAACAGATATTCAAGGACTGCACTGCACAATAGTTTGAAATGGGTTTAAAACTGGAAAACAAATTTAATAAAAAAAAAAAACTTTGCAGAATAATTGTTGTGATCTTTCGGTTTGTGATACATTTGGATGTATTGTATGTATTTTTTCTTTTTTTTTTATTAATCATCGAAAGACTCTGGCACTGGTTATTAGAAGTACGAGACTCTACACGGAAAGAATTATTTACTAAATATGGCTTAAACCAGGAACATTTTGCGCTTCATGATTCTCGTCCAAGCCAAAAATTTCTTATTCTAAATATTTGTGTGGCTTGGTTTAATTTAACTAAATTATAATAGAAATTATTTTGGATTTTCTTGTTTTAAGAAACGAAATTCCGGTTACAACAATTCCAGATTCTTTAGCTAGGAGATTAATTGCTATGAGTTTTTATTCTTAATAGAGAGAACATAGAATTTTTTTGTGATTTATAAAGAAAATATCCAAGACTTTTTAAACAGAAAATATCTAAAAATTTTTCTAATAAGAGAAAATATCAAAAGTTTTTCTATAAAAGAATATAGCAGAAAAAAATTCCTTTATTAATTCCGATATTTCTCTTTTTGTCTGGGTTCGCAATTCTTCCAGAAAGCCTGTTCTCTTTCCCTCTCATCAACAAACTGCGACTTTCTGAAGAAACATTTTAAGGCGAATTCAACTACAGGTGGAGTCGAAACGCCATCTGATTTTGACAGTTCGAATCAATTTGTTTAGATTTGTTAGTGTGTTGTTACATGGGGTCTTCACCTGGCAATTGTCATAATAAACGTAAAACTTCATAAAAAAAAAAAACGCTGACAAAAATATTAGTTTTTTTTTCATATAGACTTTAACGTTTATTCTGACAAAAAATTGTCAGGTGAAGACCCCATGTTAGGTATCGTTGACATTTCGAGTCGTAAGCACTAACAATGCAAAAAATCCTATGTTGTTTCTGTTGTTTTTGGATAGTTGTAGTATATCGACCCCACCTGTAGTGGAATTCGCCTCTACATTTTTATTAATTTTTTTAAAACATTTTTAAATTTTCAACCTTAAAATTGCATTTTATGCTCGCATGAATAAACTCTGGTTTATTATTATTTAATAATAAAATTATTTTATTAAAAAAACAAATAATTAATTTACCGCAAATACCTGCCTGCATTAATACAATTTTCAACAAATTCACTTTAAATTAAATATGCAAAAAAGGAAATCACTATAAATTGCTAAAACTGTTCATTTAATTACATTTTATTAATGTGATGACCGGCCAATAAAAGACAAAGGAACTTAAATGAATTATCCTGGCTAAAATAGATGGAAAATACAGAATATATTAACAACCGTATTCATTAAAAATAAAATAAATTTGAAATGTGCTTTAAGGCAAAATTTTCATACAAATTTTTCTTAAAATACATTTGAAATCCATTTTATTTTTTTATGAATACGGCAGTAAGTAAATAAAAAAGTTTAGAGAAATAAAGAAAAAACCCAAAATTCTTTTGACTCCTTTTGCACACACAAAGTTTACTTTGCAAATTCCTTGAGTTTGTTGTATGTCTCACACTATGAAAGTTTTCTTTTAGCAAGTCTAGAGTTGATTGGTGAAAGGGGACGAACACATGCTTTATTCTCTCCCCTCTCACCAATAAACTAGACTTTCTGAAAGAAAACTATCAAAATGTGAACCCTGGGGCAGTCGTGATGGTGTACTCTCTCGATTCGAAAGCAATTTTATTTCTAATTCTTTCAGTCGATACTGAACGAATCGAAATTATTTTTCCAGTGTTGTGAAACTCAAATAAATGCTTTACAACACTGAAAAAATTCCGGTTCGTTCAGTATTGACTGAAATAATTAGAAACGACTGCCAGACTGCCACGACTGCCAGAATCAGGCGCCCGACTAGAGGGAAGGGAAAAATAATGGGGCTTAGTAAAGTCTTTGATGGACTCTCAAAGTTAAAGCAATTTTCTTTGTTCATCATGTATACATAGTTTTATTTGGTTGCATGTTCAGTTTGACAAACAACAACGGAGACAACAAAAAACATAAAACTTGTCAAGGTTATTTTTGCATGTGCAGACGGTAAAAAATGTTTTAAAGAAAACTTAAAAGGCTTTGTCAAAGTACACTTTCCCTGTGAAAAAGAGAAATTTATAAATTTATCTTAAATGATAGAAAGAGAGTAACATCATTGCATACTTTCAAGAGTACAAAATAAAAGTTTAATTCAATGATTAAGCATACAAACATGTTCGTACAGCTTTCAGGTGTTGAAACCTCTTTTTCTGCCGACCTGAACTATGCCACCTAAATTCAATAATTTTAAAACTTTAATCACTTATTAATAAACTTTATTTATTATAAAGTCATCATTATTTTTGTTTTTATCTAACAACAACGTTAAATTGTATTGCATTGAAATAATTTAAGGATTTACTGTAAGCCTTGCACAATCTACCTTTTCCAGCAGATTTTCGCCGCAAAGAGCAAAAAACAGAAGAAAAAAAAATATACAAAAAATAGACTTTTACATATTTTAATAAAACATTGATGGCTGGCATTTAGAGATATAAATTGATTCCCGTGTTTCAGAGCCAATTTATTGGCTGTGTATTGTTTGATATTGATTTCTATATTATAGACACAAACATACAAACATTCATATAGATTGTTATTAACATTGCACAGTGGGTGGGTAACTCGATAAAGTGAAATTCTACAAATGAAAAATTTTCTAATAGAATCAAAATTTGTTTGTAAAATTTTCTACAAACATATTCAAACTGAAAGTTATTTAAACCCAACTAAAATCAATAATTAAAACAGATTGTGAAAAACATCGCAAAAAGTTTTTTCGGAAAAAACGTATATTTAACTATAGAAAAACATAAATGTTTTTTATTATTGAAAGAAATCATTAAAAAATTTTGTTTTCTCTACGGAAAAACGATACTAATTTTTTTAAACATAATTTTTCTTGATATAGAGAAAACATCGAAATTTTTTTTATATACATAAATTTATAAAAAACAAATTAGAGACTATCGACAAATGGTTTCAAAAAAAGAAAATATTATAATTTTCTCTATTTAGTGAAAATATAAAAAGCCTTCTTAATAAATTTTGACATTTCGCAATAGTAGGAAAAATGCTCGTAGAAAAAGATTTCGATGTTTGAGATAGCAAAAAAAAAAAAAAAACAAAAAAAAATATTAATGAATTCTTTCAATAAAAGAAACAATTCATTGTTTACTATAGTTAAATGTATTGCATTTATATCTTAATAGTTTGCGATATTTATTTATCTATGTTCTCTATTAAGAGAAAATATCAAATATTTTCTCAATAAATTGAAATATTGTCAGAAATTATGTTAAGAAAAATAGGACATCGAGAAATGTCTGTTAATTTTATATTAACAACATTGAAAAAAAATTTTTTTTTCTGAATTATGAGAAAACCCCGAAATTTTCTTCCATAAAGAGAAAACATCGAAAATTCCAAAAAAAACAACAAAAAAATTTTAAATATATATAAATAACAAAAAAAAAAAGTTTTTTTTTATGTAGAAAAAACATTAAAGTTTTTCTCTATTTATTGAAAAAAAAAAAACATCGAAAATTTTCTTATTTATAAAGAAAACATATTTATGCCTAGAGGAAAAGTTGAAATTCTTCTATATCAAGACAATGAATGAATTAGTTTTTAAATAAATAAAAAAAAAAGCGAAATTTTTTCTTTTCGGTGAAAAGAGGAAACGTTTAAATGTAGAATATATATACATATGCTTAAAAAAATATATGTATTTATGTATAGGGAAAAATTGATAAACTTCTTTATATAAATATATAAAATAAACATAGAAAAGTTTTTTAATATGAACATAGAAAAAACATAGGAAAATTTCTTTGTATAAAAACATCGAAAATTCTGTTAAAAAAAGGAAAAAATTCAAACATATGTTGTTTTATATTGTGAAAACATCGAAAATGTTTCTCTATCTTAAGAAAACATAAAACATATTCATACATATGTATAGAAAAATAATGAAAAACTAATTAATGTATAAAAATTCCATCGAAATTTATCTATTTAAAGAGAACATATGGAAAAGTTTCCAAATATATAAGGAAAACATCGAATTATTTTTCTCCATATAGAGGAAACGTTAAAATATTGAAATATGCTTAAAAAATATATTTATGTATAGGGAAAAATTGATATATAAATATATAAAAAACATAGAAAAATTTCATAGAAAAAACATCGAAAAACTTCTTTATATAAAAGTCAATGCTTTATTATATAAAGAATTTTTTGGATGTTTTTCCATATCTACATTCGTATATAGAAATAAATTTTTCGATGTTTTTTTTATTTATAAAAACGTTTTTCGATTTTTCTTTTTATTAATAAAATATTAAACAAATGCTCTATAAAGAAAACATTGAAATTTTTCTCTATCCTAAGAAAACATCGAAAATGTTCTCTACGTAAAGAAAACATCGAAAATGTTCTCTATGTAGAGAAAACATTTAAACAAATAAATATTGAAAATATCCTTTTACAGAAAAATTGTCAAGATTTTTTTCTTTTAAAAAAAAAAAACATTAAGGGGGTAATTTTGTTGTTCACTTCACCTTGCGTTGAGAAAATTTTCATATAAACTTTTTTGAAATTTTTAAAATTCAAAAAATTTTATATGAAAATTTTCTCAACGCAATGTGAAGTGAACAACAAAATTACCCCCTAAATATTTTCTTTATTTTTTTAGAGATGCGCTATGAAAAATCGTAGAAAATTGTGTCAATACCTAATACAGTTTGAACATTTTCTTTGCCCAAAGAAAATACATCGCAAAATCGAAGATTTTCCATACGATTATATAATGAAAACCTAAAAAATGTTGCTAAATTGCTATTCTAAAATAAGGATGAAAAAAAATATTATCGAAATATAAGGAAATATTTAAACTATCTCCAAATAACATCGAAATTTTATAAATACATCGACATTTGTTCTCTTTATTATGATATATGTATATAGAAATATCGAAATCTATAATTTAACTCTTTAATATAGAAAAATCTCAATGTTTTTGTAATTTATTGTAGTTAATAAATTTTTTTGTCTTCCTCTCCCGGGACCCACTGTCCCTTGAATTAATTTTCTATCAAATAGCAGTTTTTAATTTATCCATCTTAATTAAAATTCTATTTTTTTATATTCTGCGAGATATTTATTGAAAATTTTCTGATTGTATGAATTATTTTTTTTAACCCCAAAAAAAAGAAGAATTTAAGGGAAACAATAAAAAAAATCTCTTTTCAGTGCAATGGTTTTTTGTGGTGTGTTTTAAATGTTTTTTTAAAACATAGACATGATGAAAAAAAATCGATTTAAATCGGCTTAAACAATATGTAGAAAAAAATAGAAGTATGTGTTTATGCTTTTTAAATGGAATAAATTGAAAAAGGATGCAATCGTACAAGTGTAGAATATTAAAAATTTAATTTTAAGTTAAAAATCTAAAAGAATGTTAACGAAAGAGATTAAATCTTTAAAAATAGAATAAAATTTTAATTTGATTTGTCATCCTTGCTTCACACTGGCAACATAACCCTGCAACAATATTCGTAGTTTATTTCGGCTTCCCGTTGAAAATTCGTACAACCGATCAGGAAAAGATTTACATGGATACACCTGCCCTAGGGCCTACCCCAAGGTTGTTCTTAACCACTGGGTGACAAATAATGCGTTTACTAACCGTCCCCCGAGTGTTAGAGCAACCAGGGCCCTGTTTCTCAAAACTAAAAGTAAAATACATTAAAAAAAGCAACAATTTTACAATTTTTGTTTCAAATGTATTTTACTTGTAGATTTGTAATTTTAAGTTTTGAGAAACAGGGCCCTGCACACGCAGATAGCAATTTGATGGCATAATCCAGCAAGATTTTGCACTCGCCCCTGATAGGAGCTGGATCTGTTGGGTAGCAACAGCACCATGGGATAGTCCTCTCTCGCCGAACTCTCCGAAAAGTGTTAAAAAATAAGATCTTTAGTGGGGTTTTCAGGATATCCATTCATTCCAGCTTTGGGTTCTAAGCCACAATTAATACGTGAACCGCTAAAGTATCTATATCAACGGAAAAGCGAAGCTTTCTCAAAGACAATCTTTCTTAAAGACAGTGAGACTGTGAAGATCTCCTGAGATCTGTCAATTTTAAACTTTTTAAAGAAACCCAGGTATTTGCTGCACCTCACTATGCCAAGGAGGATGTAACAGCAGAATGCAAAATATCCCTAAGAAGATTCCTACATCCCCGGGGGTATCTTAATATTAATTTGTCTGTCCTTGTTTGTCTGCCTTTGCGGGTTTTAAGTTTCGTTCGCATTGGTGCAAGCTGCTAGAGCACCAACAACAACTCATTTTAATAGATCCCAACAAAAAATGTGCTTACAAATCTGCTAATCGGATGCATGATTTTTGTACGGGAAGTTCCTGATTTGTAGGACAAGCTTCTAATGGTACACGTTTTATACGGCCGATTAAATCCTATCTTTAGCTATCGGTAAGTTGTAAAAACGGGCCTTGCTGTCAAAAACACATTGTTAACTGGCAGTTATAGTAATCAGGGTTTTAAAAAACTGCAGTCAAAGTAGAAAAACTGCCATTTCTTCCACTTCTTCATGTGTCATTGAGAAAAAGGAAAATGTTGCTTTTACTTCGAATTCATTTAATGTCCATCCAACTCAAAAAGAGAAAAGTTATACACAAATTTTCGGTTTTTGTTTCGACTGCAGTTTTTTTTACCCTGATACATAGTTAATTATAACTGAATTTGGTGAATCTTGCGGGTTAAGGCAACGCTTTGGTTGCGAATAACATGTCGTGTAAGCTGGAGATGGAGCTAAAATACAGCTAACAGATTTGGTTTTTGCGAAGGCCTCTTAACTACTTACTTTTCCCACTGGGAAACTTTTCTTTTTACCAAAATACCAATACAAATCAATAACAACAGCTTCAAACACCAAGGAGCACCAGTTTTCTTACTTAGTCTGGGTTCTCATTATGAAAGTTTTCTTTCAGAAAGCGTGAGTTTATTGGTGAGAGGGGAGAGAATATCAGCATCTTCTCTTCCTCTCTCGCACATAAGTTCGGACTTTGTGAAAGAAAACTTTCATAGTGTAAACCCAGACATAAAAAAAAGGTTAACGAATGTAAAGCTTCGTACAGAAGATGGTCAGATCTTACAATATTGTAAGCAGTCGTTGCCAACAGCAATATTTGTCTGACAATGGTTCATTGTCAGATGCATTAATTTTGCACTTCTGCAAATACAAATGAGCTTACAATGTTCACACAGTTGTAAGACATTTTAGCCAATTTTAATGCAATTTAAGCAACGCTGCTTACCAATATTGTAAGATCTGACTCTGTACGAAGCTTAAGTCTGTGTTTATACGGCTCTTGTCTTATTGACATGATTGCTACTTTTTAGGCGAGAGGGACGAGGGGAAAAGAAACGAGTACACAGATGCATGTACCGTCTTTACGTTTTGCTTTTTCATTCGTTGTTTATTTTTGTTATTGTTTTCAATATCAAAAAAGCACAAGTGGTCAACATGACATGAATCATTTGAACGCCAATTCATGTTCAAAGAAGAAAAAGGAAGAATCTTGTCAATAAGACATGAGCCGTATGAACTCAGACTAAACAAAGTCATCGCCCAGACTTGCAATTTTTGAGTTTAATGGTGAAGAAAGTCAGAAGATTGGGGAGGGGTACTCAGTTTTATGTACTCTGCAATTCTGTTTTGTTTTTTAATTGCAGGTGTATTTGTATTTACATATATGTAAAATATAAAGAGAAGAAGAGGAAAGATAACAACAAAAATTAAAAAGTCTGGACCAAGGTCTATCCAATAGGTCTGCGCAAGAAGCCAGATGTTTATTTGCTTTATTCCTCAACGATGTCAAAAGATGTTTACATTTTCCTTATACATATGTACATGTAAATTTTTGTTTACGTTTTCGTTTTTTTGCTACACATACTTACATGCACACAAATCAGATTTTTCCTTTTGTTTTCCCTATGTAGTAGTAAATTTTGACAACGGCGGGGAATTTTAGTGCCAATTCACACGTTGCAAGTCTTATTGATCAGCTTGCTACCTTATAGGCGAGAGAGAGTGAGAGAGAAACGTTTCTTTTCCTCTCGTCGCTCTCGTTATAAAGTAGCAAGCTGATCAATAAGACTTGCAACGTGTGAATTGGGACTAACACAAACAAAATGCCTGTTGTTTTTTGTATTATTGTATTGTTGTAGAAGTAAGTAGACCTATTGGATAGGCCTTGGTCTGGACGATGAAAAACAAAATGAGTGAACAGTGTTGCCAGAATTTATTTTTAATGTTTTTGCTTAATTGGTGAAACAGATTATGGCAAATGTAAAAATCTATTAAATGGAAAATTAAAAAAAAAAAACTTAAATGAAATTGCTTTATTTTTTTAGGATTTTATTAATTAATTTAGTGACACCTTGGGCTCGGTAATTTTTAGCTTTTTATTGTTTTTTTTATTTTATTTTTTTAATTTTATTATTATGTACTTTTATTTTTTGTTAAGGGACCAATATTTGTTTTGTCTGGAATTTTCATTTTCAAATTACAGCTAAAGCTACTAAAACCCACCTTTAATATACAAAAAAAAAAAAAAAACTAAACTATTGGTAAGTAATTTGATAAGAAAAAAATTTATTTTTTTACAATTTTATTTGTTATTATTTAAATATTTTTATATTTTGTTTCTTGTTTATAATAATAACAAATCATCATTTTCAATTTAACTAAAAAATTATTAAAAAAAAACAAATAAAAGTGACAAATAAGTATTAATCAATAAAACAAAACCAAAAAAATATATACATATATAAATTATTTAAAAAAATATTCTTTAAACTTGCATGCATTTATTTGTTCATCTAGTAGTTTTATAAAAAAAAAAACCAAACTTATTAGAAAAATATTAATTATATATATATTTATATAAAAATAGAATAAAAATATAAGGGAAAATTTATTTAAGAAAAAGCTTCTTAGCTGAAAAAACACAATTTAATAAAAAATATAGAAAAAAAATATTTGTAAATTTAACAAAGCAATATTTAGGGAAATTTTTTTTAAAAAAAAAACTCATATATAAATTACTTAAATAAAAATAAATTTAGGAAAGTTAAGAAACTTATACAAAAATGCAAATTCAAAAAAGGCAAGATAATAATAATAAATCATAAACTTTTAATAAATTAAAATAATAATAATTATTAAAACAAAATTCATCGCACTTAGTTTCAAGGAATTTTAATTATTTGCTTAATTTTTTTTAGCAAATTTTATTTAGTATTTAATATTTTTTTTTAATAAATAATTACATATGTGTATGTATAAGATATAAAAATAATTATTATATATATAAAATAAAAATTCGTAAATATATATAAAAAAGAACAAAACGATCCTAAAGTCAATTTCAAGTTAAACTTACAACAAATGTAGTTGTTAAAATTATTAAAACAACCAAAAAGAACAAAAAAAAAAAAAAAATTTATTATATTAAACAAAAAATTATATACAAAAATAACCACAAGTAGTAAGCAGAATATATTTAGAAAAATTTTGTTAAATTTATTACACATAGATTAAAAAATAACCTTAAAAATCCTTTAAAAATAAGTTTGAGAGCAAAATTACAAACAACATGTTTAAAGTCTACTTAATATTCCTTAAAAATTTTGTTAAAACTAGTTAACTATTTTGTTTTTTTTTTTTTTTTTTATAAAAAAATAAATTTAAAATATTAAAAACAACTTTATTTCTCATTCGAAATCCTTAAAATTGTTACTTAAATACTTTTCCCCAAATTAACAAAATTTAATTTTTTTGTATTGACTATTTAAAGGCGCAAATTTTTAAATGAAACAAATAGAATTCCTTAGTCTGGGTTCACACTATGAAAGTTTTCTTTCAGAAAGTCTGAGTTTATTGGTGAGAGGGGAAGAGAACATGCTGTTCCTTTTTCCCTTCTCACCAATTAACTCAGACTTTCTGAAAGAAAACTTTCATAGTGTGATCCCAGACTTAAGAAATTTCAAAATAAACAAATACAAGTAAAACTTCTGGCATCACGGATTATTAAACTAATACAACTTAAACTTCTGGCAACACTGATTATTAAGCAATTCTCTCACTACAAAAGGTAAACAAGCAACCTAGCGGAAAAATAAGGAATTGATTACATAAGTAAATAACTAAAAACAATAATGTACATACATACATATTATTTTCGAAAGAATAATAATGCATTCATGGGAATCGAGAAGGTAATTTTGTTGACACAATAATTATGATTTGATTTCCACGTATATTCTAACGGCTCCACGAAAAGCCCCCGAATGAAAAAAACCCCAAAAAATAGGAAATAACACCCAAATGCAGTGAATGAAATAACATCGAAAAAAAAATGAAAAAAACCCCAAAACGAAAACGAAACAACCCCCAATATTTGGATGATATTTCATATGAAATAACACCCAATGATGAAAATGAAATAACCCCCCATGAAATAAACCCCATCAGCAACAAAAATGAAATTATGCCCAAAATGCATAAAATGCATAAAAGAGTCAGTTTCACCAAGGATTTCATGAAGTCAATATGGACCAACAGCAAAGTCGCAAAATTATTGAAATGAATCGTGAGGAGGCCCGCCGGCGTCTTCTTCATAATAAGGATATATTAGGTTCAAACATATTGCCGAAGTTATTTGACCCGCGCGTAGATCCTTATAGCCCTGCTCTATTTTTGCAGTTCGGGAGACAATTTGCCTTTTACGTTTGGCCTTTACACAACTACCTCCACTGTTTAAATATAATTGTTTTCCACTTAAAGAATATAGAAAATTGCTATTTCTTCGTTTTCCACCAACAATTTCGAATTCCATTTTTTTTTTAATATTAACACGAGATGATGTAAAGCGTCTGAACTTCGATGCACAACTGAAAATATGTTATGTTTTACAAGAACTCAACTCAAAAGGCAGATTTGTACTCATAAAACAGTAACTTGAATTCTCAAAAAAAAAAGGAAAAAGATCAAACTAAGCAAATGAAATAAGCCCCAAATTAAGTGAAATAACCCCCAAAAACAAACAGCTTTTAAAATGAAATAACCCCCGAATAAAATATGAAATAACACCCAAATTAAACACGCTATGAAACAAGCCCCGAATTTTAAAAATTTGTTGGGTGTTATTTCATTGGAGATTATTTTATAATTTGAAAACCCCGAATGAGGAATGAAATATGGAAAAAATTGGGGAATATTTCATTTTTCGTTTAGGCGTTATTTAATTGGGGGGCTTTTCGTGGAGCCTATTCCAACATTTCCAGACAAAGGAATGTATTGTTTCTGTTCTGTGCTAAGAATAATGAGCTCTGGAATGAAATATTTATCAATATGTATGTATATGTATAACATTCTCGTTTCCTATTGATTACATTTTCCCGCTGGGAAAGACCCCTTTTGCACATGCATAGTTATCTTTAAAACTATCCCAGCTAGTGCAAAATAACAATACAAAAAATGTTACTCCTTCTCTACTCCCTTCTCATAGAAGCGAGGGTGGAAGGTGTATCTTATCTTTTACACCAAAGAGCCGAGGCCTTCTATGAGGCATTCTTTAGCAGTTAGATAAGAATTGTAATTTAATCAAAACAATTTTTAAGCAGGCCTTTTAAAGGGCCTGAAGGTCTTCTGAGTTTTACCGCTGGCATATTTCACCTCTTTACATGCAAAGTATACTTTGACATCTTTTAGCTGTTCTATTGTTGTGTGTCAAATTGAACATGCAGCAAAATACAACTACATTTGTAGTAACGACAAACGAACAACAAAGCAAATTGGCAAGGACATGAAAGTGTACTAGATATTTTTTCCCCTTTGTTCTTAAGGTGGTTTTACACGGTATATGTATTTTAGTGACCTTGTCAAATTTCCCACTCCAAAATGCAAACCTGCCGTGTAAAAGTTAAAAAAAAAATTGCTTCTGTAACTGCTTTAGCGTGTTCTTTTTTGAACTGACAAGCCACCTGAGGTCTGCGGTTTTGGAAGACATTATTTGTTTTCGATTCGACGATAATTATGATTAAAAATACCCTGAGAGTTTTCTCCCTTCTCCCATTTTTTTGTATGTAAATTCAATTGTAAAAATGGGAAAAGAGAAAAAAAATCACGGGGAATTTGTATTCATAATTGGACTGTTTATGTACATAAGTTTTTTTCATACGGGATTTCCCGGGACAAAAATCCCAGGATCGGTAGATAAATGTTGTTGGAAGGGGATGCCTTGGATAAATATGATAACTTTGATAAAACTAAGTTTCTGAACAAGAAGAAAGACAAGATTGAGTCTCTTTAAAAAAAAAAATAGTCGCAGTTTTAAAGATTGTAATGTAAAAAAATATTGCTTATTGCTGTAATCAGGGTGTTGCGATAATCGGGGGGTTGCGAAAATCGAGCCCGCACTGTATTTATGAATATTCTTTTAAGAAACAAAATTTTAAATTAACTGAAATACATTTAAAATTTAATATAAATATAAATCAGTATATAGTTTTCTGTTGCGGACAGCGTTTAAAAAACTGCATGCAGAAAAAAATAAAAATTGATTTCAATTAAAAAATGTGTGATATTAATTAAAAAATTAATTAAATTTGCACCAGTAAACAAATTAATAGTATCAATTAAACCATAGTATTAATTAAACGTTTAATTAACTTGATTGGACGTTTAATTCACTTGATAAAATTTTTAATTAAAACTGATTTTATTTTTGATTAATGCTTTAATTGGTGAAAAATTTTGGAGAATATTTTCTGTGCAGTCAAAGTGGAAATACTGCCATTTCTTCCACTTTTTCATTTGTCAATGGCCAAAAAAAATGTGGCTTTTACTTCTGATTAATCAAATGTAAACAGTCGCTGTCAAACCATCTCAATAAGCGAAAAGTTGAACTCAAATTTTCGGTTTTTGTTCGAGAGTTTTTGGTTTCGACTGCAGTTTTTTAAACCCTGGTTGCGGACGATTTTATTTTAACAGAACGAACGTGAGAAAGCAAAAATTTAAAACGTCTATAAATTGTGAATTTTGACAGAAAATTCCAATTGCGGAAGAATCGTACAACTGACAAAGCCACAGTACAATATGTACATTAGGGATATAACTTTTTAACAATTTTTTAAAATATCAAAATTGACATAGCACAGTCCGATAGAGCATGAACAACTTTACGGGAACGTATATTTATTTTTTCGCTAAGGTCAAAAAAGTTCACACACCAACCGCGATGAAGTTTTGAAAATTTTTAATTTTCTTTTTGGTTAAGAAAAATTAATAATATGTTTATTTAAAACAAAAAATAGCTCAAGTGTGAAATTTCATTAATATTTGGAGATGGTAAGAGATTTTTCCGCAAACTAAAACGTATCTTTAACCTTGTTAACAAAAAAAAAAATTAAAAAAGAATAAAAAAACACCGTATAAAATTATGAATATTCAATATTGCATTAGTTTAGAAAAACCAGTTGGTGCGCGAACTTTTTTGAGAAAAATTACAAAAGATTATGATTTTCGTGGTTATTAGGACATGGTTGACCTCATGGTACTATGCCAAAAAATTGGTTATACCCCTAATGTACATACTGTGTAAAATAATTCTTCAGCAATAGACTTCTCTAAAGGCTAAAAGTATTGTATTAAAAGTATTTTATTTTCCATCCACCACAAGTGGTAAGAAAGGGTAAATAGAGATTGGCCTGCCGACTGTAATACCCCTAAATGGAAGCGAACTGACACCAAAGTAGTCCCTTGAAAGGTCTTTGGTGGAAGAGGCCGGTTCTAGTTTTAACACTTTCTATGAATAAGACCTATCACATTTGCATGGGGTTGTCATTGGAAAGGGCCAATTGACACCATTTGACCAGTCACACATCTATTCTCAATGGACGTGTTTAGTAACACTTACTACAATGTAGTATTATTTTAATAAAACAAGTCCTAGTATTAAATTCAAGAACCAAATTTTACAAAGTCCCAAAAAATGTGTCACACCACCGGTGAAGACTGTACTGTATTTCATTACTTTTTCTACCTTTTTGTTCTTCATAAGTGTTTTCTTTTTGTACCTGTGCTATTTTCAAAACTCCCAGGACCAGTCTGTTGGACCAATTGACCCAAATTTCTCGCAGGGACCTTTTAATATAAATAAGTACATCAAACTCTTTGAAAATGTTTGTATATGCTGGGTTCATAAGTAATTTAAAGGAATAAGCCATGTTCGTCAGTCTAAAACAGTTTCACTTTCGAACGATAGATACAACAGAAAAGAACCCTTTTGCTTTATAAGTCAGTGTAGCAGTTAAAATATATCTTACAGAATATATTAAAAAATATTGTTTTTTATTTATTAAAATTTGTTAAGGGTGGGTTTACAGTGTAAACTTTACACTATGAAGGTTTCCTTTCAGAAAGACTAAGCTGATTTGTGAAAAAAGGGAGAAGAATAGTATGTTCTTTTTCCCTCTCTCCCATTAACTGAGGTTTTCTGAAAGAAAACGTTCATACATACATTTGACCCGTCTAGGAGCATCCTGTATCCTGCATCGCGTAGGCTCCCTTAAGTGGGCTCCCATACAAAATTTGTATACAGGCTAGAGATATTTTTAAAAAAAGTCGTATAACTGTCTTGGAGTCGCCCCTGGGTGGATGAAATTTTATTAAATTCGACTTATTAAATTCTTAAATTAATAACAGCCTGTTCATCGATTTCGAACGTTAACGTTCGCATAGAAAATTACATTTAAAACAAAAACAAATTTTCGAATTTTGTTTTTGTTTTAAATATAAATTTCTATGCGAACGTTGACGTTCGAGATCTTTAAACAGGAAGTAAATAAAAAAATTTCGTCTTTTGTAAATAAAATCAAAAGTTGCAAACAGATTTTAATCATTTATAGCTTGTTTTGTTTGCAACTTTTTTTATATGTCTAGAAAAAATTAGAAGCGTTAACAAACAAAACTTTCGAAATTTTGCTAAAAAAAAAAAACATGTTTGTAAAACGACTGCGCATATTAAAAAAAAAATTTTAACTCTTCTTAAAGGTAAAATTTATTGCGGAATTTCGGTTTTGTTGTTTTTTTAAATAAACTAAGCCGTTTTAGATATACGCGAATATATGTATGTTGTTCAACCTCCTCCATATTCGAAATAACGGTATATCTCGAAAACAAGAGCCAACCTAAAAAAAACGGTTAGGACCACTAGATGTTACATGCCCGAATAAGATTAAAACGCCTAGTGCCCGGCTTGTCTCAAAGAAAGTGTCAAATTCTAGCACAGAGTATTTAATGAACTCTAGTTTCCTTAAAAAATTAAAAAAAAAAAACTAAATACTCATTAAAAAATTTGCCCTGAAAATTTAAATTTATAATTTTGTTTTATTTTTATGTTATCGTGAAAATTCTTTATAAGAAATTCTTTTTTTTTTTTTTAAAGACGTCAATTTACTTTAAAGAACATAATTAAATATTAAAAAAAAATAAATATGTACTAAAAAAGTATTAAAAAAAATCAATAAAAGTAAAATGGTATAATAAAAATTGTAATTGTAAAATGAGTCCAAATAAAGCCACCGCCTTTATAACTATATTTGTAAACTAATTTCTTATATGAAAAAAAAACCAACAGCAAGAACAAAAATATAAAAAAATTATTTCTTAAAAATATTGTATTAAACAAAAATATAGAAAAATAAAGAATATTACAACACTTAAAACAGCTTAAAAACTTAATTACTCTGTCTCTCTCTCTCTCTCACACACACAAACACCTTTAAACTTACTTGCCAACACTTAAACAAACATACTCAAACTTATCCCAACACAAAAAACAACTACTCTTATATGAAATTATAAAAACAAAAGAAGAGAAAACGATATTTTACAAATAACAAGCAAAAAAAAAACTTACAATATAAATAATCCTTCTAATCTAACGCTGACTGCAATATACCACCACGAAAAAGTAAATTTAGTAAACATTTAAAAAACATTATTAAATAAATACAAATTAAATAACTTTTTAAATAAATATATTTAAAAATAAAGCAATTTATTAAACAAAAACTAAAACTTTAACTGTAAAAACAAACGAGCAAAAACTGCAACCGAATCTATTTTAAAATAAAATTTAACAAAACAAAAAGCAAAGCAGTTTGTTAAAATTCAACAAAAAATTATTTGATTGATGCATAAATACTTATTAAAATTCTAAAAAAGTGCTGACGGCCAATTTAAACAAGTTCAGCTATAACTAACTATTACTTAAGCTTCCAGTTAGTTGACAATATGTTTTTGACAGTAATAACTGATAGCTACTTCTGGCAGTCGTGATCGAGTACTTTCTCGATTCGAAAGCAATTTAATTTCTAATTCTTTCAGTCGATACTGAACGAATTGAAATTATTTGTTCAGTATTGTGAAACTTAAATTAATGCTTTACAACACTGAAAAAATAATTCCGATTCGTTCAGTATTGACTGAAATAATTGGATATTAAATTGCTTTCGCATCGAGAAAGTACTCGATCACGACTGCCAGAATCAGGCCCCTGAACTTGGTGATGAAATTGGCTGTTTAAATAATAACAACATTTGCAATAACATTTGAAAATGGCCACAAAATATGAAATTGTTACATTTTTGCAATTTTCTCTCTATCTAAAGATATCCTTAATATTTCCTTTTTTACTTAGAGAAAATTTTCGATGTTCTTCCATTTAAAAGAAGAATTTTTCTTTTTAAATTTTTTTTCTTTCAAATATTGTTTTTTCCTTATAGAGAAACCTTGCGATTTTTTTTTTCTTTATAGAGAACATTTACTATGATTTTGCTTTCTCTATACGAAGGAAACATTCTATTATTATCTCTATGTTTTGTAAGGAAAAATTTCAGTGCCCTGTCTATGCCAAGAAAACATTCGATGTTTTTTACAGGGCACATTTTTAAAGTTTTCTTTATAGAGAAAACTTGAAATTTTTTTTCTTTATAGAGAACATTTACTATGACTTTGCTTGTTTTGCTTTCTCTATACGAAGGATATATTTTATTATTTTCTCTATATTATGTAAGGAAAAATTTCAGTGTCCTGTCTATGCCTAGAAAACATTCGATGTTTTTTCCAGGGCACATTTTTAAAAGTTTTCTTAATCAATAAAGTGCTGGTTCACACTCTTCAAGTTTAAGCCGTCAGGTCTTGAGCTTTAAGGAGAGAGGGAAAAGATAATGCCATTTATTTTCCTCTCTCTCCTAAAAACTCAAAACTTGAGGCCAAAACTTGAAGAATGTGAACCAGCACAAAGAGGAAATTTTCAATGGTTTTTCTATACAATTTTTTTTTTCGATATTTGCGTATTATAAACAAGGTTCTCTATTCTTCCTTTATAATCTCTATACAGAGATTATGTTTTCTTTACAAAAAGCCAAATTTCGATATTTTCTTTATATAGAGAAAATTTTCAATGATTTCGCTTTAGATATAAATAAAATAATCAACGTTTTTTTACTGTGCACATTTTCCAAGTTTTCTTTATGTTTTTTTCTATACAATGATCCTATACAATTGTATCGCTATAAAAAATAAAGTTTTCTCAATACAGAAACCATGTTTTCTCTACTTCAAGCTAAATTTCAAAGATTTCTTAATACAATATCGAAAATTTTCAATGAATTCACTTCATAAAGAACAGTTCTATGTTTTCAATATCTATGCATAGAATTTTTTGTGAGGTAAATAAAATTTTCGGTGATTTTTCCATTAAGGGAAATTTGGTATTTTTTTAGAGAAACTGTTTGTTATTTTTTTAGGAATATTTTCGTTAAATTGATTTGTTTTTAGTTTTTTTTTCACATAGAGAAAAACATTCGATGTTTTTAATATTTTTTTATAAAAATACAAAAAATTTTCAATGATTTCTCTTTAAAAACGTTAAAATAGTGTTGCTACTTTAATGTTAACAAAAAAACTGTTTCATAACTACAGGCTTAATTTCAATGCAATATTGTTGCCTACTTTTAGGGCTTTAAAAATATGATATAGAATTTTATATATAATTTTTTTTTTTTTTTTTTTTTTTTTTTTAAATTTTATTCAAACTGTTATAAAAATATTTAAATAAATCCCTTTCAACTATTACATTTTTTTTTTATACTTTTAGCCACAAGAATACAAAACAAATTTTCGATGTTTTTTTCTCTTTTTATAATAAAAACTTTTAAAATACCATCCCTTTTCAAAAAAAAAAACTGCTTTATGTGTCAAATTAGTGATATTTATTAATAAAAAAACAATTTAAATAAATTTATTATTATTATTGAAAAATTATTAATAATAATGTTTAAATATTAGTAAATAAACCATTTTTAAATGTTAACAAAGAAAAATTTCAATATAAAAATAAAGAAATTAAATAAAAATGAAGTTTTTTTTTTTTTTATTGGATTGAAAACATTTATTTTTTTTTCTTTTTTAATTTTAAAAAAAATTGTTAAAAGAACTGTTGCTTTAGTTTTGAAGATTTTAAGCTCAAATGAAAAGCATTCATAATTCGAATAGTTTATTCTAATTCCTTTAGTGAATTTTTATGTTTTTAAAGTTTAAACAAAGATAATTTGATAGAAAAAAAGAAGTTCCAGAATTAAGGAATTATTATTAAGGCAACAACAAGTTTCAAAATTACAAATAAAACTTTTAATATATTTTCATCAAAATGAAAATTGTTTCGTGTTGTTGTTTAAATAGAACAAGTTCTTATAATAGACATTCCAACTTGCCTCTAAATCGTTCCCAGAATAAAATATGGGATCATAAAGTCTTAGTAGAATAAGTTCTTTCAGAGAATTATTCAAAAGGTGGATTTTTTTAGAGGCATAGAATTTTTTTTTTTAAATCAAACAGAACAAATTCAATGGAATAGGCAAAATGTTGGCTGTTTTACCTCAAAATGTCATGGCATTTTATGTTTAAGAATAAGTTTTGGCATATGGCCTCCAAAACTGAGCCTTATGAACACCATCCTGTCGGTCCAATTTTGCACCACTTTTTCGAGCATACCCGGCCTTCTTTCCCAAAAGAGCTTCGAAAATTGGCTTCCAAATGATCAACCGTTGCTGGTTTATCAGTGTAAACCAGAGATTTGACGAATCCCTACAAAAAGTACTCCAAAGGTGTCAAACCACACGACCGAGATGGCCAATTCACAGGTTCATTGTTTGTGATAATTCGGTCACCAGAAGTTTTGCTCAACAAAGTAATAAATTTTACACCCTGGATAACAATTCTTCTCCAAATGATTTGCAATGACTTGAGGAATAAAATAAAATGGCAAATTATTTGCACCGGTTAGCACTGGTTTCTGATTTAAAAACAAATGGGCCGATGAGGCCTTCGTCATTTAAACCGCAACAAACAGGATTTTTTGGGGATGTTACTACCCGTCTCTACCATCCATCAACTTGGTAAGAACAGCATGTCGCACATGAATTCTACTCGTGTAGACTGTTCATGTTCATGTTTCGTCCATGTGCTGCCATCGTTGCCAAAACATTCGTCTTAGCATCCATGTGCGCCATGATGTTGGCCATACAATGTATTTTCTGTATACAACCAAACGCACAAAAATAAAAATTGCGGTCAATCAGAACATGAACATCAACACGTATTCGCCACATACAAGAACATGAACAAATTAATACCGTTGCTCTGCCGGCGTTATGGTCATGTCATGTTCTAATCGAAATCGCATGGAGACGTGGGGTTATGGAGTCTTAATAGGTTTGTGCTCTCTCCAAAAAAGACAATTCTGCTTCGTTACATACCCGAAAAGTCAGAAATGAGCCTCATCGCGGGAGATGTTTTAACGATAAAAGTCTAGTTTAACTTTCAGTTGATTCTTAAGGCTTAGTTAGCCAGGAGTAACAGTTACAGTAACCTTACCGTAAAAGAGTAAGACCAATCTATTTCTTACAGATTGAGACGTAACATCTTACTGCTAACTATAATCGTTCTAATTGCTTAACATACAACAAAATGAAGCAGCTGATTTGCAACGTTACTGTTAATCCCGGCTAACTGAGCCTTTAGCCCATTCACCGAACACACGAAGCCATTAATGGTCCGCTGGCTTGTTGAAAGAACTAGTTCTAAAGTTAAAAAAGTTTTTAATGAAATGAAACGAAAGATTCAATTCTATAATCGTTCTTAGAATGAATCATTGTAAAGCAATAATTTTATAATTCTAGAACTTAAAGTTTTAAATAAACAATAATAAAATAATCAATTTTGTATTTGTTGTAGGAATGAAATGTTTAAATTTAATATTAATAATTTCATATTTAGAACAAACATTTTTGTTTAAATGTTGTCTTTTACCCCTGACTAAACAAAATATCTTTAAAACGTTGTCTTTTACCCCTGACTAGGGATGCAACATGGTTCTAAAAAACATCGATATTTCAAAACATCGATGTTTCCACGATAAACATCGATACTAAAAAACATCGGTAAGAAACACGATACATCGATGTTTCAACGTCGATATTATAAACTACCTTGCAATATTACTTATGGACTTCTTTTTTCTTCTTTCCTACTGAAAATCTTAAGGCCCAACTATAATATGCATAAGCTTGCTTTAGCTTCTATTTATTAAAAACTAACAAAAACCTGTCAAATGCATTTAAAAACCAAATAAAAAAACATTTGATTCCGTATAGAAAGTGCAAGTGTGAAACTGAACACTTTGCTTTAGCAAACGACAGATTCATATAACTTAACAAAAAGTTTTCTTAATTACAATATGTTTTGACACACATTATTTACATGTATATTATACGGTGGCTTAAGCAAACTTAAGCATATTATAGTTTGGTCTTCACACTTGCACAGTATCCAAAATTGTTTTAACATTTCTTCAGATTAAACAAGGGGTAACCCCTTATTACATATAGATATGCAATGCATAGTATGCATGTTCATACCAGAGCTGTAAATGAATCATTCATTTTTGAATTAATTCGTGAATCATTCATGCAATGAATTAGCAAATTTTGAATTAATTCTTTTCACACAATTAAATGAATTGAATGAATTTTGAGTCAATTCAAATGAATTAGACAGAAATGAATTACAATTCGTTTTCCAATTCAAATGAATTTGTAAAATGAATTGCAATTCGTTTCCAATGCAAACGAATTTCTTAAAGTGAATTGCAATTCATTTTACAGATTCATTTGAATTGAATTGATTTTGAATTAATTCAAACTGAATTAGAAAAAAGAATTAGCAATTCATTTCCAACTCATTTGAACTGAATTGATTGAATTTTGAATTTATTTTGCATTGGAATGGAATTGTCAGGTAGCGGCAAAATAGGAATTTAATTATTAGGTATAGGCGAAAATTCTATCAAAATGGAAAAGTTTTGTTGATTTGCTAAAAGAAACTTAAATTTTTATTTTTATTAAATAGTGTAAAATATTATTAAAAGTGTGTTTAACAATCATTTTTTTGTTTAAATAATCTCATATTTGTGTATTGTGGAGAATTAATTTTTTTTAAATTCAATCGAATTTTAAAGATTTTAGCAATTTTGAATCTCAACAACTTTTTTTTGCTGTCAAAGCTATGTTCGTTTACTCGAAATTCTTACTACTTTTCCTACAATTGGAAAATTTGTTTACTTTATGTTTTAAAAACTTCAAACTGCAATAAAAAATAGTTCATTTTAGTAATTCACCCTAGATCTGCTCTTGAATTTGATTGATTGCAACTCATTTTTGATTTCATTCATTTGAATTGCAATTCGTTTTTCTAATTCATTTAATTAAATTCAAAATCAATTCAATTCAAATGAATCTGTAAAATGAATTGCAATTCACTTTAAGAAATTCGTTTGAATTGGAAACGAATTGCAATTCATGTTACAAATTCATTTGAATTGGAAAACGAATTGAAATTCATTTCTTTCTAATTCATTTGAATTGACTCAATTTTCATTCAATTCATTAATTTGTGTAAAAAGAATTAATTCAAAATTTTCTAATTCATTAATGAATTAAAATCAAAAATGAATGATTCATTTACAGCTCTGGTTCATACATATGTTCGTACTTACTTTGTTCTGCTATGCTTTGGAATACGATTTTTATATATTTAAAATAAGGGTTTAGTTGAAAAAATTAAAATTAAAAATGGTAAAAATATTATTAAAAAAATTTAAATAAATGAAAATATTAAATGGACGATGCCGATGTTTTTATTTGAAATGCCGATGTATCGCCGATATATCGTCCATTAAGACATCGATGTTTATGACCGATACATCGATGTTTAGTTTGCATCCCTACCCCTGACTAAAACCAAAACTGATTGTTTTCATAAGTTCAAGGCCACTCGTAAAACTGCTCTGAGTGGAGAAGCAGCTCGCGCTTTTTGTCATTATTTCTTAAGGGCAAACAGGTCGTTTTTGTTTGTCTCCTTTTGTTGCGTTTTGCGTTGTCACCCCGCATTGGTTAGTGTTTCGGCGTCGTATAACTGTACCGAGTTACAGTTTTTGCGGTATCTGCATTAACTATATGCAATCGTTTTTAACCTCAATTTGAGGTTTTATCTGGTAGAGAACCATTAATAACTCATGTGACTGGTGGAGAACCAATATAACTCAGACGTTTTACTGGTGGAGTACCAAGGAAATAACTCAGACGTTTTACTGTGGAGACAAGATATACTCTGGAGCTTATTCTGGAAGCTCTTCGCCAAGCAATTTGTTTTTGTAAAATCATTGTACAAAGTCAAAAACAGAAATAAAACAAAACAGAAACAAAGATAATAAAAGAAAATAAACAAAATTTTGACATCCAACAGTGATTTTAGCTAATATCAGCAGGGCTTTTAAGACCACCTGTAATAAATTCGCCTTGCATAAGTTTTAAAAACAGTGACAAAACTACTGCAATTTTTCTTAAGAGCAAATTTTTAATTTAAAAATGATTTTTAAAATTTAATTTGTTTAATAATTAAAGCTGAAAAATGTTGAAAAAATTGTTTTGAAGAACTATGTTTTTGGAATAGAATTTTTTTTTATCTATCTTTAATTAATAAAATACAAATTTGTTAAAATTTAAAAAATTTTTTTAAACAAAATTTTAATTAGTTGCTTTAATAACCTTAAAAAAATTTCAATTCACTTTTAATACTTAATAAATTCCAAAAGAATAAACTAAATTGAAATATTTTTTTTTTAATAAATAAAAAATCATTTGTTATATATCAAGGGAAAAGTTTAATAAAAAAAAAAATGAAACGTTTACATAAAAATACATTGTTATTTAATTGCTATAAAGAAAAAAAAAATTCAAAGAATAAAAAAATATTTGTTATATTAATTGAAAAAATACCACACTTTACATTAAAACACTTAAAAATAAAAATGAAAAAATCTGTTTTAGTGGCAACAATTGTAATAAACAATTGTTTAACAAATAAAAAAAAAACAGTGGAAAATTGCCGACAGAAATCAATGAAACATAAAAATGTTAAAAAAAAAAATTACAACAAAATAAAACTAAACAAAAATTCAACACATACAGTTTAATTTTAAATACAATTATTAAAATAAAAAACAACAACTAAATTTAATATTAAAAAACCTTTTGATGAATTTCATGTAAAAATCGAGATGCATTGAACCCGACCCCCTCAGATATCGATGAAATTTTGTTCATAGCTAAATTTGATCAATACAAACAAACTCTCATTTTTAGAAATTACTGTTTTGCGATTTTTTGGGCGTGACACAGTGGGAACGTTTTCGAAAAAACGCGAAAATGGTCGAAAAGAGCTCCATTTAAACTACAATAACTCAGAATCGGCTTAACCGATTTCCATGATCTAGGTATCATTAAAAAGATATTTTAACAGGCTTTATGACACGTTTAAAAAAAAAAAAAGAAATACACTGTAAAAAAATGTATAACAAAAAAAAATTTTAACTGACGAAAAAACCAAAAAGATCAAGGGTTTTTTTACAGTGTATTAATTTTTTAGAAAGGTTTATCCTTCATCTATACCATATCAAAAAATAAAAATGGGTTCTTTTTTAGTTTTTTTTATATAATTTTTTAAGTAGTGTCACTTCTAGTAATTGCCCTTATATTTTATAACAAAAAAAAAAAATATTAGGTAACGAAAAACCAAAAAAGATCAAGGATTTTTTACAGTGTATTACTTTTTTGGAAAGGTATTTCCTTCACCTATAACATATCCAAAAAGTAAAATCGGTTCTTTTTTATTTTTTTTTTAAATAATTTTTTAAGTAGTGTCACTTTTTCTATGTCACCATTACAAACAACGAATTTGAGAACATCTTTGTAGTCGGTAAATGTGCATTCTCCTTCAATACAAATTGATTTTAAGCCACTTTTTTCAAACATCAATTTCATATTCTGATGCAATGTGCATACACAGATATTTTGCTGGTTTCCAACTCCAAGTTTCATACAATTTTTTGGCCTTAACATTGTAAATTTTGTAAAACCCACTTTGGCCATGGGATGTTTTTTTTTTAAATTCGTAGTAAGATTCGCGTAGTGAAGATAACATAAGTCTTTTTTGAACTTTTTCACGTAAGTTTCCTTGTTTAACAGTAATTGAATCTTGCGATCCAGGCATCATTCGGCTAATTTCATCATCTTCATAAAATAACTTGACTATGCTTAGAGTTTCGGTTGGTAAACTACGTCTGCTCATTTTAAAAAGATTGATATCTGCAAACTTCGTTTTATTCCTTTGGATATCTTTACTTTTTTTGATACAATCGTGAGATATATCATCCCCAAAACGATCTTTAATTTCTGCGTGACTCATATTGATTGGTAAGAGAGATACAAGTTTTTGCTTTTCCAAAAGATTTGAGCTGTTCTCTATTTGATATTTGATGTTTTCCAAAATTTCTTCGTAAATGGCTTTGACGTTTTCAAGTTGCGCTGACAAATCAGATAATGGATCAGCTCCAAGTGAATCTGCTATATTTTCGAAAATTTGCAGTGATTTTCCATTTCTGTATGCATCTCGTTTCATATATTTCCTTTTAAGAGGCGACATTTGGTTTGGTAGATGAGGAATAATATGATCATTTATATTTTCAATGACTTCCGTCCTTTCGATGTTTGCATTACGGCTGGTACAAGTTGGAAGTTCATTCAATTCTTCGCTAATTTCATCGCTGGGCGTTGTTGGTAAATAATTTGAGACTTCATTCTGCTCCACGTTGGATTCATTACGACTGCGCGCTTTTCTCAGTGTATTCCGGCAAGTTTCGCAAATACGGCTACAATGAATGTTGGCGACAGGTGGAAAATATTCAATTATATTTGCAGCCTCGTTTTCATTTATTTTACGAAGCGAAGCGCAACACTTATTAGATATTTTTATGCATCTGTACTTATTGTTTGAATTCATATTCACACAAATTTTTAAAATATACGCATAAAAATTGTAATGGGATATATTGGCTTCTCGAAACTGTTTATAATTATGAATTTCGTTACGTTCATCAGGTGCAATTACACAGAAAAAATTATTGCCGAATTATTTTTAAACAAACGCTTGTTTGAAATTTTTTTTGATTTCTACAAATTTTTTTACTGATTCAATCAATATTTTTGTTTGATTTTTATTTAACCAACAAAAATGTGGACAACTCTTCAAAAATATAATAAACGCGCTATTGGTTTCAAGTTTTCATAATTTTGTATGAAATATTTAATGCTCTTTAATGTTGTCGTCCTTTTGCATTTTATTATTGATTGTAAGCAACACTTCTTTATGCAGTCTATTTTTGGACGCTTTAAAAAAGTATAGCAATAAGAAAAATGATAAAATAGCGTGACGAGGTTTGTAGTAAAAAAACAACAAAAACAATAGCAGGTAAAAAAAACGTTTCATTTTTCTTAAACAACAGAAAAAACACATTATAAGAAACAACATAAATTTTTGGTTGGTTTCAAAGTTGGTAAAAAAAAAACAAAATCCCGTATTCAATTTTTTCAAATAGTTTGTTTAAATACATCAAATACAAAAATAGAATGATGGCGGAAAACATATCGAGTCGGTCTGCCGCCGTTTTTGGTTACATTTCTTCTTCATTAGCAAAGGAAAGGATAAAGCAACAGTGAGTGATGAAGAAAAACACTGTGAGTATAAATATGACTTCGTTCAAAAATTATTCCAACAAAAAAATGTGTCTCAAAGCCAGCTCTCTGCTCTGCTTCATCTTCGCCAACAGTGCTTGCTTGTGTGCGCGTCATCATTGCTTGTGCCAAAACTTTTTTGTTTGATTCAGCAAAATTATTTTTTTGAAATTTATATGAATTTCAGTAAACTTTTTGTTTGATTCTGTAAAATTATTTGTTTGAAAAAATCGGCGTTTTTTTCAATAAACAAAATGCAAATAAATTGTTTGAATATGCGAATTTGTTTGTAGGACCGATTTCAGACAAAAAATTGTTTGATTCTACAAATTTTTTGTTTGAATTGAAAAAAATAATTTTTTCTGTGTATACAGCATTTTTTAAGGCAAGCAAGAACTTTTTGCGGTTAAAACATATTCATAATTTTCCTGGGACAACGTTTATTTATTTTACCTGTTAACCCTTCGTATGGTACATATTTTGAGCCCTTAGTTCTGGCACATGGTGTCTACCTGAGGAAGAAAAAATAGACCTGAAAAAATCTTTGGAATGAAAAGGGCAACAATTTTTTTGTTCTATATATATTTCTCTTTATTATGGGTAAAGTAATAAATGTTTATGACAAAATATTTAAAAAAAAAAAATAAAAAAGAACCCATTTTACTTTTTGGATATGTTATAGGTGAAGGAAATACCTTCCTAAAAAAGTAATACACTGTAAAAAATCCTTGATCTTTTTTGGTTTTTCGTTACCTAATATTTTTTTTTTTTTGTTATAGAATATAAGGGCAATTACTAGAAGTGACACTACCTAAAAAATTATTTAAAAAAAAAAATAAAAAAAAACCCATTTTACTTTTTGGATATGTTATAGGTGAAGGAAATACCTTCCTAAAAAAGTAATACACTGTAAAAAATCCTTGATCTTTTTTGGTTTTTCGTTACCTAATATTTTTTTTTTGTTATAAAATATAAGGGCAATTACTAGAAGTGACACTACTTAAAAAATAATTTAAAAAAAAATAAAAAAGAACCCGTTTTACTTTTTGGATATGTTATAGGTGAAGGAAATACCTTTCTAAAAAAGTAATACACTGTAAAAAATCCTTGATCTTTTTTTGTTTTTCGTTACCTAAAATTTTTTTTTTGTTATAAAATATAAGGGCAATTACTAGAAGTGACACTACTTAAAAAATAATTTAAAAAAAAATAAAAAAGAACCCGTTTTACTTTTTGGATATGTTATAGGTGAAGGAAATACCTTTCTAAAAAAGTAATACACTGTAAAAAATCCTTGATCTTTTTTGGTTTTTCGTTACCTAATATTTTTTTTTTTTGTTATAAAATATAAGGGCAATTACTAGAAGTGACACTACTTAAAAAATTATATAAAAAAAACTAAAAAAGAACCCATTTTTATTTTTTGATATGGTATAGATGAAGGATAAACCTTTCTAAAAAATTAATACACTGTAAAAAAACCCTTGATCTTTTTGGTTTTTTCGTCAGTTAAAATTTTTTTTTGTTATACATTTTTTTACAGTGTATTTCTTTTTTTTTTTTTTAAACGTGTCATAAAGCCTGTTAAAATATCTTTTTAATGATACCTAGATCATGGAAATCGGTTAAGCCGATTCTGAGTTATTGTAGTTTAAATTTAGCTCTTTTCGACCATTTTCGCGTTTTTTCGAAAACGTTCCCACTGTGTCACGCCCAAAAAATCGCAAAACAGTCATTTCTAAAAATGAGAGTTTGTTTGTATTGATCAAATTTAGCTATGAACAAAATTTCATCGATATCTGAGTTGGTCGGGTTCAAAATTTCAGTTTTATCTCGATTTTTAAATGAAATTCATCTTTTAAGAACTATTTAAAACAAATACAACAACAAACAAATAAAAGTCATTATTAAAGATAAACAAAAAAATCAATAAAAAAAACTCTTGTTATTTCTTCCACAAAAGGCGTTTAAAAGTAAGTTCTTTAAATTGAATAAATAATTTAATAATTTCAAACGCTTTCAGGTCTTTAGTCCAGTGATAACCAAGCAACAAACAAAGTTGTTGTATGTGTCTGTCTAAAAAATAAGATTATTGACTGCCTCGCGAGACTATGGAGTGGCCCGAACAAAGTTGTTGTATACATGTGAATTGCCGATCGTGTCTGTGTGAAAAATACAATTATTGACTGCTCGCGAGCCTATGGAGTGGTTATGACTGCTTTATGGTGTTTTCTTTTCTAAAAAATAATGATACATTATGGTTGTGTAATATATTTATTAGGTTACATGAACCCTTGCAAAGTGATACATTTTTCTAAATTACAATGGAACAAAATAATTGCTACGTTTTACACTCAACACGAATGTGTATTTAGCGTGTTAAATATTGAATACAAAGTTTGTACTAAAAGCGATATTCACCACGCTTGTAGCAATTTTCAACATTAAATTTTCTTACAATTCCAATAAGCGTTAACAGCACTGATTTTCAATAATTAATGTCAGCTGTTGTTAAAAATTTTGCGACAAAAAAAACATAATTATTAAATAAAAGTAAAACAAACGAAAAACAAAAAGTTTTTATATCCATCACAATATAACTAAAAATCACAATATAACGTAAATTGTCCGCAAACACAAGAAAAAAAAATACTTGCTTGCATAAAAAAGTACTTTACGCAGATGCAAAAAAGGGTATTATCTCACACTCAGTTATAACTGCGGGTAAGAAATGGAACAAATTTGCTATTTATTGTTGCAACATTTTTAGAAAGGAAAACGACAGCTTCACACATTTTTGCATATATTTTTAGAATGGAACAAAAACCCGCACGAATGGTAGCATATATGGAACATTATAAAGAAAACACCATTAGTCTAACAAGTATCACACTATAAAAGTTTTCTTTCAGAAAGTAGAAGAAAAGCTTGTTCTCTTTCCCTTTCACAAATAAGTTCAGACTTAATGAAAGAAAACTTTCATAGTGTGAATCAAGACTTAAGGCTCAACCATAATATGCTGTCAAAAATTAACAAAAAATCTCTCAAATGTATTTAAGAAAACAAGAACAAAATAAAACAAGTAAGAGTGCTATATTCCGCTGTGCCGAATCTTATATACCCTTCACCATTGTGCGAGTAGAATAGAGAGCAACTAAATAATTTTTACATATACATATACATACATATTTACAATACTTACAACTTCATTATACATAATTGAAATTTAAAAAGCGATAACTGGTAAATATTTTTTATTATGAAATAATAAAGAAGGGTGATAACGAAAATCATATTGGGCATTATGCTAGTATGTATATGTAAACAAATACGAAGGGTGGTGAGGGGATAGGAAGAAGAGACGACAACCGGATTTGAACTTCGCTTTACATAAGGACCCAGAATATATATACTTTATAGGGTGTAGGACCTTCGGTGAAGGGTATAAAAAACAATCTTAATTATAAAAAAGAGTAATTTTTGGGATTTCAGTATTTTGGTCATAACTCTGCTATTTCTTAACCGATTTGACAGATTTATATACCGACGTGTTAAAGAAGAAATTTTCCAGTTATTTTAGCTATAAAACGTGGACTCGGGAAGATCTATGGTTCCTGAAAAGGGGTATTTTTCAAAAAAAAATTAATATTTTGGTCATAACTTTTTCGTATCTGAACCGATTTTCCCGAGTTTTTCAGAAAATATTTTCTATTAAAAATTTCTGATCTTCTGATATATAAGGCGTAACCATAGGTCATATTACAGTCAAAAAATTCAGGTTTTTATAAAATTTTTAATACTTTTTGTATGAGAGGTACCACGCCTACTTCTCCAATCCCGCCCACATTTTGTAGGATGGTGTATATTTATAACCTAGATGTTTGTACCTAATTTTAAAGCTTTGGCTCTTGCCGTTCTCCAGATATACAGAAAAAAGTAATACAAATACAACAACCAGAAGGGATTTTTTGGAAAAATTAGAGGCAGTCGTGTTTTTTTGGTCATATCTCAGCCATTGTTGGACCGATCTGGCTGAATTTCAATAGCAGAAAATGGTGGACTATATGTGACATAAATGTAAAACAACGTAGCCGCTATCATGTCTGGAGTCTCCGGAAAACACATATCAAACGTAAGACGGACAGACGGACGGACGGATGGACGGACGGACGGACGGATATCGTTAAATCAACTTCTCTCCTTATAAGGACACATAATATATATACTTTATAGGGTCTAAGATCAATATTGTAGAAATTACAAACGGAATGACAAACTTATATATACCCTTTTCCACCTGTGGTGAAGGGTATAAAAAATTTGATTCCGTACGGAATGTGCGATTAGATTCGCACCTTGGTTAAGCAAATGACAGTTTCATTAAACTTAGCAAAAAGTTTCCTTAAGTTCAATATGGTTTGCCTTCTATAATTAACATGTTTTCGCTCCAACTTAAGCACATTGTGGTTGGGCCTTTAAGGTTCAATTAGACGTGACATAAAAATAATGCCATAGCCGTAGCGATTACCATAGAAACCCAAATTCAATTGGTTTGTATGGCAATGGTTATGCCGTAATACAGTGTTGACCAAAACGGCTCTTTTGTATGGTTATGTCACGTCTAATTTCTTTTCTTTCTTTTTTTACACTTTCCACCTCTCAATGAGGGTATACAAAGTTCTCCATTCCGTGTGAAACCTTTTCAGTATTCATCTAAGGCCCCATAAAGTATATGTAAATCTGTGGCATTTTTACAAAAACCATCTTACGTCGAGATAAGATAGCAAAAAAGTTTCAAGAAAAAACTCGGTGAAAAAATTATTTTTATCAAACAATAAAATAAACCAAAATTAAAGAATACAGGTATGTGATGAAAATCTATCGAACGTTTGTAAAAGGTGTGATGAATTTCGAGGTATTTTAAAATCCATTTCTGATTTAAAGTCTTAAATTTTCTTTCAGAACACACTTCAGTTAACGTATATAATATAAAAAGTAAAAGAATAAATACTGAAAATAAAAGGAATATCTATTTAAAATCCATTTTAAAAGATACTGAAAACGATATTTTCGGTTTCAAATCGTTTCGTTTTTAAAATTGATTTCCATCACATACCTGATAATTTCGTTTATAATATAATATTTTAAAAACGTAAACAAAAATGTTTCTTTTAATGAAAATTCGTATGAATTACAAAACTTTTTTCAACTTTTTAAATTTGACTTAATTTGTTTTGTCAAAATGCCACAGATATGTTATATTCTGGGTCCTTATGTAATTCTTAGGCGATTTAGCCATGTCCGTCTGTCCGTCCATCTGCTAAAAACACTCTCGCTTTCTTAAGACTAAACAGAAAGGAACAATATTGGTGTAAAATTCTTTCTAGTTCTGCTAAGCAGTTTTATATTAAAATTAAGAATAATCGGTTTAGTAGGAAGTAGTTATGATCACGTCTGCCAGATTTGACGATTTATCTTCATTCTGACGATTTTTGTGCGGATTTTTTCTATCAGAAAAGTGACGATTTTATCTAAAGTTTAACTGCCTGTTTGTAGAACGCGACCGCAAAAGTGACTCGTTCAACTTACATTTAAAACAAAAACAAAATTTCAAAATTTGTTTTTGTTTTAAATGTTAGTTACGCGAGTCACTTTTGTGCTCGCGTTCTATAAACAGGCCGTAAAATATGACAACTTTAAATCTTATTATATTTTTGTATGTAAGGCACCACAGAAAAGGAAACATTTTTAAACGAGGCAGCATAAATTTTTGCTTTTAAAACCTGTGAAGTTTAACGCTTAGGTTGAAAACAGTGGGATAAAACTTGCCACTCCTTACAATTTTGCTTCTTGCCGTTGTATAATTGTATTTTAGCCATCTTCGACAAGTACAATTTCCCAGAACTTCTGGCAGCACTCCAGATACAGTGGGCAGTCCAAGCCCAAGCCTTGTTTTCATTTCCAAGGCTAACTTGGTGCAATGCCTTCTGTGAGCACAAATCTGTTGCCAATTTTAATATATTTGGAATTAACTTACGTATGTTGAAAGCATCCTTTGACCTTTTTCTGTTTCTTTCAGTTCCAGTAAGTGTTCGTCTTTATCAGACGTATCATCGAATTATAATTCCTTCGTAGTTATGTTTCAATTAAATTCCATTTTTTTTAATTTAAAGTGCTCGGTGGTAACAATGTACAATTGTAAATAAACCAAATCAGATAAATTCGCAATAGTTCTTTTTTTAATTGAACGTGCGCCAAATGGTGCCGTGCAATAAAGCCATATTGCCTTATTTCTCAATGGAGTGAGAAAAACTCTTGCGCCCGGCCGAAGGCCGGCTATCCAGGGAAGCTTTAGTTAGCGAAGCCGGTCTTTGTTATACCATAGAGAAGAAAATCCTTGCGTACGCAGAGAAGCTTTAGTTAGCGAAGCCGGCCTTTGTTATACCATAGAGGAGAAAATCCTTGCGTACGCAGAGAAGCTTTAGTTAGCGAAGCCGGTCTTTGTTATACCATAGAGAAGAAAATCCTTGCGTTCGCAGAGAAGCTTTAGTTAGCGAAGCCGGCCTTAGTTATACCATAGAGAAGAAAATCATTGCGTACGCAGAGAAGCTTTAGTTAGCGAAGCCGGTCTTTGTTATACCATATAGGAGAAAATCCTTCCGCCCTACCGAAGGCCGGCTATGCTTTAGAGTGTGTAAACATATTGTGACGGCCCCACGATCGCCCGCCGTACGCGCTCCCCCCTCCCCCCCCTTCCACCTACTGTACCATATATTTTCAACACTTGACATGGCAACTCATTCTTTTGTCTATTTGTAACCATAACAATTTTATGGCGTTATTGCACTTGGATGGTGGGTATAAAGCCATTTGGCTTTATTGCACGGGACCGCGCCTAATACCAAAAGAAAATTCATTAGGTCAGCTATTTCACCTGCAATCGAAAATCGAATTTAGATCATAATATGCGCCTAAAAGCTACATACATCTTAATTTGCCAAAATTTTAAAAATCAAAAAAGACGATTGTTAAACTTTTTCTGAAATATTAACGATTTTTTATAATTTTATTTGGCAGCCCTGGTGATGACCCCAAAATGTGAAACAACCCATAGTGGAATAAACAGGTGGCAGCACTACGCCATATGACGATTTTTTGCTCTTGCATTGTTTGTCTAGGTTTATGTCAGTTATGTTTATGTTTACAAAAAGTCCACGTTTTGTGCTGTGATTATTGTATTGTATTAAAGTTTTTGATAATTTAAAATTAAAATAAATAAGATATTGATAAAAATTGACTAAAAATTTATTTATTTTATTACGTTCAGCGGTATTCTTTGATTTTTGTTTAAAGTATTTTATGACTTAAACGGTGATATAATTTCCATTTTTGTTGTAATGTTGTATTTGTTGCCGCAACGATGCCACCTGCTTATTCCACCATGAAACAACCTCTCTAAAGATTTGATATTTTTGTCAAAAAAATAAACATAAATTGGTGACAGAATGCACCAAATCTTATTAAATTTTACACAAATTTATTATAGTTATACGATTGGAAATCACACTACAGAATTTTGTAAAGATAGGTCGATAATTTACAATAGACCATAAAGCCCACTCTCGAAAAAAAAAAACTTAAGTACGCCTTAAACCAAAAGAAAAATGGCTATTGCAGTAAAATTCTGCCTGTCATAATTCCATTAGATAAGAAAACACTCTGCCAAATTTCGTAAAAACCGGTCCATTATTCAACATAGGCTCCATAAAAAACCCACTCTCGTGAATCGTGATATTGGAGTAAAATGTGGTATGTACCATAGTTTAATGGTATTAGAAATATATCTGCTTTATTTTGTAAAGATCAATCCATAATATACCATAGGCCCCATATAAAGGCCATGTAATTGTGTGATAATTAGTTTATAATTAAAACTGTACTGAAATTTGGTCTAATTTAGGTTTTTTTAACACTAGAAATCGCTCTCACGAATTTTTTGATAAACGATCCATAATTTACGATAAACTGATAGAAAAGGCGTCATAATGCTAATATATTTTTACATCAGTACTATGACAAGTGTCTTGGTTTTTGACCCCATGACACAGTTTATCATTGTTATTTAAGCCTTAACATCACTTGGCCAAATTGTCATCAGGTGAAATAATGTCATCAATAGGATCACATTGCCATCGCAGAAATTACGAATCAAATACAGTTAATAAAAAATGTAGTCATTGGGCTCAATTTAATGACAAACTGTCATTAAATTGAGTCATTGGGATTGATTTAAGCCAAAGAGAGAGTACATTACTATTTACTTACCCGTTACACAAGTTTGCTTCACTTTTGTTGTATTCCGCCCTTTGTTTATCGAAGAACTCACAATTATAAGCAGCACGCTCGATATGGTTTTCGTAATCATTCTACATTAAAAATTTAATATATTTAAATAACTAATATAAAATGAATAGAATATAGGAATTTTTGCTTTTTATTTTACTTTCTAAACATTGAATTAGGCAACGAATAATATTTTGAGGTCAGGGACCGTATTCTGTAACGTGCATTGCTAAATTTGGCAATGCCATAAAAATTTAATTCGCCTTAATTTCAACTTTTAATGTCATCGCTAAAATTTTGTATATATTGTATTCTCTAACTACCCGTCTCCAATATCCATCAACTTGGTACCCAATAAAAAAATTTTATAATTTTGCGAAGCACTAATGGTACATTAAAAAAAATAAGCGCACAATTATGCGCTACGCAATAAGACATACAGAAATGCAGTAAAGTAAGTGAAATAACTCTTAACAATTTTTATAAAAAATAAATAAAATTTCAAGTGCTACGGCATTCCCTTACTACGAAGCAGGTTTGTAAGGGAGAATACTAAAAAATAACTGTAAAAAACATTCAGTGTGTGAAGCTGTTCGTTACATCCAACAATTTTTTTATGCGCTGAATAATGCGCTTTATGTGTCAAAAATGTATTGCTTCAAAGTGGGAACTCGCCATATAAAATTCATGTCTTCCGTAGGCGCAATGGTAAGCGAAACCCTCACATTTCTCCCTTACAAACCTGCTTCGCTCGAAGCTCAATTTTTTATTGGGTAAGAACAGCATGTCGCACATGAATTCTACTCGTGTAGACTTTTTATGCTCATGTTTCGTCCATGTACTGCCATCGTTGCCTAAACTTTCGTTCTAAGATCCATGTACGCCATAATGTTGGCCAAACAATGTGTTTTCTATATACATACATCCAAACGCCACAACAACAAAAATTGTGATCGGTCAGAACATGAATATCAACACGTATTCGACACATACAAGAACGTGAACAAATTAATACGTTCAAATCGAAAGCGCATGAAGACGTGGGGTAAGGCATTTTAACGATCGAGATTTAGCTTTAGCTAAACGAATTACAGAATACGGCTGCAGGCTTATAAAGAATGTTTTATGGTTTATAAATCCCATATAAAGCCCACTTCTGAAATATTCGAACTCTCTGTGAAGGGTTATAAAGATTTCTCACAGCCAATAGGCAATTAAAACTGAGCTAATTAAATTAAGCAAAAAAATTTTAACCACTTAACTTTTTCAACACCCTCTTTTACTCTAAACGCTAAATTTTTTTCACATATCAAAACAATTTTCTTTACTTTGTAACACTTTGTTAATTTTTTTAAATTATAATAACGCCTTTGACATAAAATACAATGTTTTAAACGTCATAAAAATATGTCCTGCTAAAAATGTCATGTCATATCATAAACTGTTTTGCGTGCTTAACAATAATTTAAAACAATGTTATAAAGCTTTTTTTACATTCATGTTTTTTTTCGTTAATAGTTAAAGCTTTTTGTAACAAATTTATTAGCAAATTTCAAATATCAATTAACGTTGTTCTCATGTAGAAAGGCCCTAACTCACATAATTGCAACTATACAGGAGAATGTAATATCAACAAAAAAATGCATGTATTAAAATGTAAAACTGCTTGTAAAACAGTAATTTTTTTTTTAACCAAATGCATTAATTTTTGTGAAATATTGTATTTTAATTTAAAAAAATCGAGTTAGGGCCTTTCTAGATGAGACCAACGACATGTACAGTATAAAGTACTTTTATTAAGGGCTTGTTTTTCTAAAGCAAGTGAAATTTTATTTTTTTAAATTTCATTGGAAATACGACAAGTGAAAAAGGTAAATTCGTCCGTGCTTTAAATTAAACGACTTAAAATTATAAAACACAAAGGAAAGATTTGACTATAAAACATAATAATAAAAAAAAATATTTTATTGGTATGGGGTCACAAATAAATAGTAGACTAAATGGGCCCCTTTTTTCTTCCGACCTTTTCTGTGTGAAATAAGTATTTGTGAAAAAGTTTTTTGCTTTAGCTCATCCTGTATCGCGATTATAATGCCAAAATTCTAAGCCCGGGAGGACTTTTGAATGAGGACAATGTGAAATAATAGACCTATTCGGCCCATATTCAATACCAAATAAAACGGTCTAGGTTTCTTATTGTTAAATCTTTCGTGCTTTCATCAGACGGCCAATCGGACAGAAATGGCGCGATCGTCTTAGAATTTCACAAAGATCGGTGAAAGCTCCTGGTCTAGAATATAAGTTATCGTCCAGACTTGCAATTTTTCAAAATTCTGCTTTGAAATTGTATTAAAGTCCAGTGCCCATGTTCTGTAACTCTCGCTTCAAGAAACTTTTCGATTGAAATGTGTGAAATGAAACAAAAAATAAACAGCTGTTTTTCTCACTAAACTGTGTCTGTTACTTTTTTGGTGAGTACTAGCTGTCACGTCAGGAAATTATTCGCCAATTTACAGAAAAAGTGTGTCTGTTAAATTTTCGTGAGAAAAGTTCCTGCTTTGAACTGTCAAAAAAAAACTCACGAATAAAAATGGGGCGAGAAAAAATTTTAACAATAAAAATCAATTAAAAATGCAAAGAATAATAATAATAACATTTTGTTCTTGGCACATTTTTCATTGTAAAATATATGAATGTCTTCAAAGCTCGTTTGCAAACAACAAACATTAAATCGCACTTCACATTATTGGGAATAGCCAACGGTTGCATCTTCGCCGCCGTCTATGAAAAATTTATTTTAGTAAATTTTGGTCGCCGTCAACGATATGTGTTACTGACGTTCTTAGCGTCTGCAATGTCACATCGGCTTCGTATGCAATGTTATGACATGTTTCGACATGAGTTCCAGACACAGTTTTTTCTCACTTTTCGAGAAACGATGCGAATTTGATGCAAGAAATTCTCGCTAAAGTTACAGAACATGGATACAGATTATGAAATTCTAGTTTTGCAAGTTTTGGTTTTTTCATCTTGTCTTTTCTCTTCTCCATTTTATATTTTATCTGTTAATACAAATACACCTACAACCAACTTTAAGTTAAAAAGTTTGAGGAATACAAAACAGAATTGCAGAGTACACGAAACCGAGAACCCCTCCCCAATCTTCTCACCCCTTTTACCATTAACCTCAAGAATTGTTGCAAAAAAATTTCAAGTCAGTTTCGTTAATCGGTTGTTGTTCCAGCTAAGTAGATTATTGGTCTGTCTGCAGGTCCTAGAATAATGGGGTTGCCATCTGTCGTTACCTAGAAACAACGTCTTCCGTGTATAAAAAGTAAAATTTCCGCAATAAAACTCGCATTGTGTGAACGCCGCAGATAGTTCAAAGAAGAAAGTGTCATAAGTCAATAAGACTTGCACGAAAAGAAATATAATATGGCTAAAGCAAAGAAAATTTATCATGATTCTCGTCCAAGCCAAAAGTTATCCAATAAAAAATTTTATCATTTTGCGAAGCACTAATGGTGCATATAAAAAAATAAGCGCACAATTATGCGCTACGCTATAAGACATACAGAAATGCAGTAACGTAAGTGAAAGAACTCTCAACAACTTTTATAAAAAAATAAAATTTCAAGTGGCACGCATTCCCTTACTACGAAGCAGGTTTGTAAGGGAGAATACTAAAAAATAACTGTATCAACATTCATTGTGTAAAGCTGATCGTTACATCCAACAATATTTATATGCGCTGAATAATGCGCTTTATGTGGCAAAAATGTATTGCTTCAAAGTGGGAACTCGCCATATAAAATTCATGTCTTCCACAAGCGCAATGTAAGCGAAACTTTTATGTTTCTCCCTTACAAACCTGCTTCGTTGGAAGCTCCATTTTTTATTGGGTACTTATTCTAAAGAACATTTTACTTAATACGAATAAAGCAAATAAAAATCAAGAAATTATTGCTAGATTTTGGCTGTTCTTGTTTTTAGAAAGGAAATTGATAACTTTAGAAAATAAACTTCTTTCCGTGTGCATCGTTAGAATTGGGACAGAGCAGTGCTATACAGCCATGTCACAGAGTACAATTCAGTTTGGAAACGGAATTCATTTGGTATTTTGGTGGTTCAGAAAATGAGGAAAACATTTTTCGGAATGAAACCATTTTTGTTTTCATGAACGAATGAGAGTTTTCTGCATCTGAAAGACCAAAAAAAAAAACTATCCAAATACACTTTCTATCAATAAACGAATATGTTTTCTTCGGTTCCGAACGGAATTGTACTCTGTAACATGGCAGATAATATGTTTGTTTTAGTGCGTCCATCGGGGTAAAAACAATATATTGACCCGTTTCAGAGTTTTTTATAAATTATGGAATCGATTTTTAGTGCACATTTTTTGCACAGGATTTATTTGCATATATTTTGTCAAAGAAGTTTTTTTTTTATTTTATAGTATACTAGCTTAACCCGGTGCGCTGGGGGGAACCACTTCCCCCGCTGCTATTTAATTTTAATTTTGGTGCTCAGAAGATCCTACTACCAAAAGTTCAACAAAATGAGTGCAGCGGCTCTTAAGATATGCGATATTTAATATTGGCATCCAATGGGGGGTACCAATTTCCCTACCCCTATCGAAAACATAAGTAGCCTATTTTATTTTTAGGGCTCACGTTATGTTACTGTAAAAATTTCAGAAACATCGTAGTGTAGGAGTCTGTAAGCCAACAAACAATCAAACAAACAAACATACAAACATTTTTCATTCATATTCCACCTTTTTAAGGCATATTTTGATACTTGCTCATATGTTAATGCACAAAAAACTGTTATATTAATCTTAACCTCATAACGAAATTTTATACTGATTGGTTTATTACTGCCCATGGGCCCAAAGAGGAACACTCGAAACTTTTTCTCTAAATACTGTTGCCGACTGTATTTTTTTGACTTGTTTATTATGCATATGGGCATTTCCGCCAAAAGGTCCACCGTGACCAAAAATTTTAAAGTTATTAACAGCTGATTATTTTACGATATTGTTATAGAGAAACATTTAGATTTTACTAGTTTTATAAATTTACTCATAAATTTGTTCACTTAGCTGAACAATCAGACTGCAAAGTTGCGCAAACGTAATTTCTTATTTTTGAGAATGTTTTATTGTATGTTTTCTTTAATATTTATCTTTCTTAAAAGAGGTGATATTTGATACAAATTATTACAAAAAACTTTTCTTACATGGTCTGTAATCTAAGGAAGAGTTCAAAGAGAAATATGTTATTCGGATTAATGGTAAATTTTTATTTTATTTTGATCATTATTCAGTTAAACTATTACGGAAAAAATTTCACGTTCGAAATGTCACGTATCGACCCAGATTTTGGCTTAAAAAAAAGAAAATACAGAAGATTTTGGAATCAAACCAAAACATTTTAATGTTACATTGCTACGTAAAACTCTGAAAGTAGTTTGACTAAAAAATTGTGCCGGGTTTCGCTGAATTACGCCTTTTTATGCATGGCTACAAAAACAACTTCTGTTTTTTCTTTGACCTAGAATCGCGCCCTCCATAAACTTTAGCATAGATAACAGTGCTTTCTTAGTGCTTTAATTTTAGGATTAAGAAAACGTAAAAATATTTTTTGCTTAAAATGTTATTGCATTTTTGATGCGTACGCCTGTCACGTTCAACACTTTGGAATTACCCATATCCAAATATTATAAAAAAAATTTTTGAGTGCGCATTTCTGGTTTCCCTGGTTGCAATCAATTTATTTTTGGACCAATTTTGTTAATTTCTTAGGTAGGCATACCTTAAAAAGACTTTTATAAATTATTTTTTTTATTGTTGATTGTTCGTTCATAAGCCAAATCTATTTTATTGTCCCCTCATTAATTTTGATTTAAAATAATTACTGCAGTTAGTTAAATACAAAGTATTTACAATTATTCTTTTTGACATTTGCATTTAAACAAATTTTCACTTTTACTTATTTTATGGTTCTAATAAATATTAATTTAGACATCCAAAATATATAGATATGTATGTATATGTTCCTCTCACTCCCACTTGAGCATAGGGTGCCATAAGCATTGTATTGGTTCGTTTAAACAGTTGCCATATCTAAACGAAATCTTATGCATTACTACGCCTGCTAGTAAATTTTTAAATAATTTTAATAAATCTGCTACATGAAATGAAATATTTACATTTTTATTATTTACTATACAGGAGGGTTGTGGGAAAAGTTATGAATGCAGAAAATTTGCGGGACGATTACCTAGAGATGGCTTTCTTTCTATGTAAACTGTTTAATGTAGAGAAGAAAGCAGCATGAAACTTGGAACTATTGCTGGCAGATTTCGTTCGCTTTGACCACCAACTGTTTTCAATTCTAACAGAATAGTAAAGCGTGGATGTTGTAAGGATGCAAGCGCAGACGAGAAAGAAAATAGTTGAATACAATGAAGTTATTATCTTTATAACACACATAAAGCTATGATTTCGATGAAACTTTTCTTTCATTATAAGGCTTGATTATAAGGCCCTTACGTACGAAATAAAATGTCATTTAAACGACCGCCTCTAGATAAGCTGGAGCAGTCGGTTCTTGTAAGGTAATTTCGTTAGGGGATTATCCGTGTAGGCACGGTCTTTGACGTAGCCCCGCAAAACGTCTAACAATCCATATTCGTAAATGGCAAACCTTTCACCAAATAAATTACACTTCAGACAGATACAGATACTGAACGAAACGAAATTATTTTTTCAGTATTGTGAAACTTAAATTAATGCTTTACAACACTGAAAAAATAATTCCGATTCGTTTAGTATTGACTGAAATAATTAGATATTAAATTGCTTTTGAATCGAGAAAGTATTCGATCACGACTGCCAGAATCAGGCCCCAGATATTTAGCAGGTGACAGCCTTGCCAGACCGGCGGTTCTGAAACAACTAAATAGATAATCCTCTATAAAAAATCGGTCCAAAGACACGCTATCCCACACAGTCTTACGTATTTTATGAAAATGCTTCCCTGATCTAATTGTTGTTTACAAATTTTCAAAAAACAATAACAACTTATCATGACAGGGCTGCATTTTCTTAAAATACGTAAGACTTTTTGGGATGTCGAGTTATGTCGAATTCTTTGTGCGTCTGGATTAAAGTCTCTTTGAGAAAGTCGGTTATTTCCCTTTAGACAGCACGCTTTTAACGTTTTTCTCATCTTTCTATGAACGGTTTTGAATCAAGCAACAAGCGAGACTGATTGGTTTTAGTCAAGATGTGAGTACACGTATGTCTGAGGTAAAAGGAGAGCACCATGCAGTAGTTTTGCCGGATTTTGGCTTAGAATCTAAACTTTAGATACACATGATCGTCAATCAACATTAAGCCAGTTTGCCGAAAATTACAAAAGATTTTTAATTCTTGCTTCAATATTTAAAATGTCAGCCTTAAAATGGAAAAAGTGATCCATAAGTTGACTTTTCGCCGTCCGTAATATCTTAATTTAAATGGTCGTTAGGTCAGAAATGCTAATATTTTTAATTGTGGCATTTGGAAATAAATAAGCAGCAGTTAAGTAGTTTTATTCCTGGCTGATATCCTAGTGATCTGGAGGGCGACAGTAGTGATACTGGGTCACATCGAAGGGGGGTCTGTGGTGACAATAAACATCGATAGTCAGGCTTTGCTCAGAGTTTTGACAGGATATACCTTGTGATCGTGCCTGGTCGCACGGTGTAGGAATGCTCTTAGGGAGCTCATGAAGGTATTCACTGTAAGGCTTTGTTCGGTACCCGTACACTGCAAAGTGGATGGTAGTGAGGTAGCGGACGAACTCGCTAGGGAGAGTTTGAATCTGGATGTAGAGGTAAGGGACAGAGTAAAACCCCCCTTATGTCACTACTACGAGGTAATATGTTCTTTTAGGGCTTTTACGAGTAAATGGGACAGTACCATACCGGACCTATGCAGATTATGCGAGTATGCTGAGGCGCTAGAGACGATTGAGAATGTACGGTGCCACTCTCCTTGAATGCAGGTTCTCAGAAAGATATGGCTAGGAGATAGATTTCACGACGGGGTGTATCGCTGGATATAATTTAGCCGATCTACTGGGGTTCGTCAGGGAAATAGGATGGTTATTTCTGATGAGGGGACTGTAGGGATAGTTTTGTTCTATATATTGTCCACTAACTATTTCAAATCTATCTGACAAAAAAGTAGCTTAGAAATTTTTCTAGTGTGAGTAGAAATTGCTTCTCTAGCAACCCTCCTTGTTTTCCCATGCAGTTAATTACAAATTCAACAAATATCATGACACTTTTGCATTATTTACCATCTAAAAACTAATAGTTTAAGTATCCACTTGAATTTTAAATAGAATACAAATAACTGGGCAAGTCAACTTTTAGTTACCAAATCAACGCCAACCTTTAGGCGTTTAACACTAAACAATTTACCCGCAAAATGGTTTTAAATACAACAACGACTCTACTATTGTTAGCCTCATCAGCCAGTTTGATTCCCCAGGAAATTGAGACACAGCCTCAAATGGTCAACAATACTTTGGTTATTGAAGTGGTGAGCAGTATCCATAAATTATATGAATTTGAAAATTTTGTATTTTTTATATCGGAACGTTTGGCTAAGGATACAGATACTGCAACAATCTTTTTTGAGGATTTTTGGGATGCATTTCCCACAGCTCCCACGATATTGATCATTAATAATCCAAGAAATATGTCTGGATTTCTAAGTACTTCTACATTGTGTTTGATCCTGACTACAGAGGGAGAAGATCCTATAATGGAATTGGCAGCATTGAGCATGAAGGGTGCCCGATATTTAAAAACCATCTTTCTATTATTTCCTATTGCTAAAAGCGACAAGTTCTTTAATAGTTTTAAGCAGTATACTTTATTTAATAACAAAATCAGTTTGTTATACAAGTGGGTTTGGAAGAAACAATTCCTGAATACCATATTAATAACTATAAGGAATAACATTTACATCTATGATCCCTATCCTACGGCGAATATTGTGAATAAGACTAATAACTGGAGAGCAGAAGATTTTTTCGAGGATTATAGCAACAACTTTAAAGGCTATGAGATACAAACTATAATTCGTCATGATTTGCCTAGAGTTTTTCGAATCAATCGCCAGTCTTTGGGACTTAAGAAACAGGAAACTGAAATAAGTGGAGCTTCCGGCAAAATGTTTATGGCATTCGTGGAAGCCATTAATGCTACCTTCAATGATACTGTTAAGGGCGCATTTAATTTGGAGCCAGTAGATATTAATTCCATTATCCATTTGGTTGAGGAAAAAAATTTGGAAATTGGTGTTAATTCCTATACAGCCATGATAGTCTCCTTAGTGGGGTCCAGTTATCCCATAGGCATAAATGATTGGTGCCTTATGGTTCCATATCAAAACCGCTCTCCGGAGTACATGTACGTGCAGAGAAGTTTTAGCGAATCCAGCTGGTTGCTTATATTCTTCAGTGTTCTCTTTGTTGCCTTGGGCATATGGATATGCACTCCTTCCAGGGAACGTGATTTAAGCCTTTCATTGCTTCAGTCAATCTCTTCCCTTTTACTTATACCACCTCTAAAAATCCTCACTCTACCCTACGTACGTTTACGTTTTTTATTCATTTTACTCTTCACCATGGGATTTGCCATGACCAACATATACATGTCTAAGATGACCAGTTATTTGACTACGCCCACAGCCCAAAAACAAATCGATACCGTAGAAGATTTCATTGAAGCCAATTTGCCCATGATGATGATGGAATATGAATACGAAAAATTAAAAAATTTGAACTATCCGCAAAAATTTTTGGATTTAATTGTTGTGGGTACCAAAAGAGATTTGGATAACCATCGTGATCGTTTCAATAGTTCCTTTGCCTATAGTATACAATCGGATCGTTGGTTATTTCTCAATAAACAACAGCACTATCTTAAGAAGCCTCTCTTTCGGACTTCATCTGTTTGCATTGGGCCCTACTATCATGTGTTTCCCATACAACGTGACTCTCATTTGGCCAAACCTTTGCAGGATTTTATTATGGCTGCCTCACAATTCGGCTTCACTTCTCACTGGGAGTCAGAATCCTTTATGGATGCGCTATTTATGGGTTATGTTCAAATGATATTGATTGATTTAAATCCGGTTCCTTTGACACTAACATTTTTTCGTTCAATTTGGATTGTTTGGTGGCTGGGCTTGATGTTGGCTGGCTTTTCGTTTATCTTGGAAGTAAAGGGCGTAACGTTTAATAATATTAAGGAAGCTGTAAAGAAAGGAGCACTTTGCCTTAAGGTGAAGATAAGAGAGATGTAAGTGTATGATAATACGATTCAGGAAAATACATACATATGTAAATTGTATGCATGCATGTACATATTATATTAAATAAATTTAAATAAAATTTGTTATAAGAATTGCCTTTTTCTTTTAGTTTCAAACTTAAAAAAAAAAATAGCTTAGGTTGTTTTTTGACAAGTCGGGGGCCAAATTACGGCATTCGATATCGATCGAAATTCCCATTTGAATTGTATTGTAATTTCGATCGATATCGAATGCGGTAATTTGGCCCCTGGATATCGAATGCGGTAATTAAATACACTCCTAAATGAGTCTACCATGTGGTAATGTACCTTGGAATAGACAGCGCGAATATTTTATATTTAAGAAAGGTGTAATCATTCTTGGTCTGAGTTTTTAAATGAAGCGTTGAGGAACTAAATTTTCTAAGTCCCCGGATTTCAGCTTTTAGTTAACTTATATGGTGTTCAGATATACATTTTTTATTGGCTAAATATTCGGTTTATTGGCAAAATGATTTTTGTGTTCACACAAACGCAATTTAGCTAACTCAATTAGCAATTAACTCAAGCAAAATGTGAATAGTTTTCGACATCTTTAAGAAATAAACAAAATAAACATCTGGCTTCTGCGCAGACCTAATGGATGGACCTTTGCGTTGTTGACATTTCAGTTGCCAAATGTTAAAACACGTTGTTTAGTGAGTTGTGTTTTGCTCACTAAACGCACTTGTGATAGTGTTGCATTTTAGTTTTACTCAATATTATAACAATTTCCTATTAATTGAACAATAACTAAATTGAAATTGTCAATATGGCATTTATTGCGCAAAACTCAATAAGAGTGCATATCTGAACACGGTATTAGCGTTAGAAAAACTATTAAATAGTGGATGTGCTGCACCCCTCAGGAGGTGTATTAAACCATCATAAGGATTTCAGCACTTTGATGTTACATTCACTGCGGAAAACAGATATGGTCAATGTTTGGCATCCGAAGGGAATTCATAGAAAAGCCGTTGAGAGGTGTGGGATGAGGGAGTTCTTTTGAGAGAGATATAGTAGATAAGCTAGAGGAGCATGACAGTTGCTGTTGTGTCGATATTTTCTGCTCTGACATTAAAAATTTATAGTCGCAGCAGGGGTATTCATACCTAGGATCCGACAGGGTTCTTGAAGTCTTCATGAGTTCTTGAGACCAGAGTACTTTGTTATCTGGTGCTACGGGAGACAGTAGCCAACGGTGAATATGCCACCAGACTGACTGTTGGTTAAGGCCTCCGTTAGTATGCTTCTTGCGGAGAATTAATCCCGTCTTCAGGAAAATTGTTCATGCGGGAGCCTTTCTTTTCTGATGGAAAGCTGCCTTTCTTGCACAAAAAGGTACTTTCTTACCGAAAGGATGCTTTCGGAGATCGTGTAGTGACTGCGGTGTAACCGGAGGAGGAAGACTTTTACATGGAAGGCTGATTTTTCACCCTTGTGAGAAAGTATGACCTGTGGATGTTCTCCCTAGGTGTCGTTCCTATTCAACATATGCTACTGGATTTTAAGCAGTGCAGGAAGAATAGCTCCGGCTCCTAAACAAGGGGCGAGTGTATAATTTTTTTCCTATTAAACACTCAAAATTGCTACCTGTATGTGAAGTATCCTTGCATATACGGGAACATTTAATAGATGCATAAATGGTAAACCAGTAGTTGAGATCCGCCATGCCTTAGGGGGTATGGCTGGTGCCCATGTATGTATATGTGTTTCCATATTTGTCGTTACCATTATTGTGCTTTTATTTTGTAATTCTCATTAAAGTTCCCAATTCTCAGTCTTTGCAACTGAACATTAAAGAAGTAAATTTCCGAAGTTCTCTTATTGCATTAGCAGTTCCAAATTCTTATTCAAAGTTTAGAAACTGAATGATCTTCATCATCTTTATCAAGACAAATACAAAATGGAAAGATTATTTTGATTCTTCCAAAGCTAAAAACAAAATAATGCAGATCATAAAAAGGTGATGCAAACACATTATGGTGTCCTGAGTTTCCGAGGTCATTGCCTTACGTTGGCTGACTGTGTTTACCATTCTTATGTAAATGTTGTTGGTCAAAACCATTTGGATTTAAAGAACAATGTGGTGAATAGTTTTAGCAAATCTTGTAAAATGTTACTGCTTTCGATATGCATACCATACATACATACCGCACACTAGATCATACACAGGCACAACTCAAAATTGTTTATTTTTTCATAAAGCAGTTCCCAAATTAAACCTTAAGCGACCACAAAAATTTTATTTGTGTCACTATCTTCGTTTACATTTCTAAAACTCAATTTGATTAAAAAATTGCAACCATGTTTTTGAAGCCAGTTTTCTGTCCCTCCTAAACATTTTTGAATTTTGAGTTGTGCCTGTTTATGATTTCATTTTCGAAATGTTTGCAAGTGAGCCAATCGATATCCTAATTTTGCATCAGAAAAATACTATGTCTAAAAGCCAAAGTCGCAACCTTTAACATGTTCATGTTTTCAGAGATACCGAAGAACTAAATCGTTTGGCCTTTCGTCTAGTTCAAGGAATGTTATTAACATTGACCGGTTAATTGATAAGTAGCGTTATTTTTAGAAAACGTGTTAACATGTCCTGACGGAATTGCGTGTTTAAAAGGTACATACAATGTCTGCTGTTTAATGTTTTGAAAAATTTCAGCGAACTGTCTGACCTGAATTACAGGAAGACATACATACATATATGAATGTAGGTTGGCAGAATAACGTGTTTTAAAAGTCTATTTTTTAAGAATTGTCCGACCTGAGTGTCTGCATAAAGGTTTTTTTTTTCAAAGATAATTTAAACAAGTAAGAGGGCTATATTCGGCTATGCCGAATCTTATAAACCCTTCACCATGGTTTGGAAAGAACAGAAGTTTATATATATGGATATCTAAATATATGTATATATACATGTATATTATATAATATGTATTGTTTAGTTTTATTTAATTATTTGCACATGCTTGCGTGCTATTAAATATATTAAGAGTTTATGTATAGTTAGTTTAGTTTTGATCAAATTTTAGAATTTGGTCATAACTCGGCCATTTTGTAACAGATTTGACAGATTTTTATACCGACATCTTAAAGTATAAAATTACCATTTACTTTGGTAATAAAACTTGGAGTCGGGAAGATCTATGGTTCCCGAAAATAGGTATTTAAAAAAAGCTATATATTTGCCATATCATTTTTTTCCCCGATTTTCCGATATTTTGATATCTAAAACGTATGAATAGGTCATATTACAGCTCTAAAATTTTAGTTTTTTTATAATAAAAATTTTAATGTTTTTTAGTGCTTTTTTTGAGTATTTTGCCCATAACTTAACCATTTTTAACCGATTTAGCAGATTTATATACCAACGTGCTTAAGAATAATATTACCATTAAATTGGGTTATACGTATATATATATATATACTTACATATATGTATACATATTTAAACAAACTTAATTATAAAAAAAGTAATTTTTGGGATTGCAGTATTTTGGTCATAACTCTGCTATTTCTTAACCGATTTGACAGATTTATATATCGACGTGTTAAAGAAGAAATTTGCCAGTTATTTTGATTATAAAACTTGGACTCGGGAAGATCTATGGTTCCCGAAAAAAAAATTATATTTTGGTCATAACTTTTTCGTATCTGAACCGATTTTCCCGAGTGTTTCAGGTTTTTCTACAATTTTTAATAATTTTTGTACGGGAGGTACCACGCCCACTTCTCCAATCCCGCCCGCATTTTGTGGGATACTGTATCTGCATAATCTAAATGTTTGTACCAAATTTAGAAACTTTGGCTCTTGTCGTTCTCAAGATATACAGAAATAAAAAAATACAACAACAACAAGGGATTTTTGGGCAAAATCAGAGGCAGTCGTGGTTTTTTGCTCATATCTCCGTCATTTTTGGACCGATCTGGCTGAAATTCAATAGCAAACTTAAACGGAGTATATGTGATATAAACATACATCAACCTAGTCCACATCATTTCTGGGGTTTTTGGAAAACCCATTTCAACATACACACGGACAGACGGACAGACGGACAACCGGATTTGAACTTCGCTTTTCATAAGGACCCAGAATATATATACATTATAGGGTGTAGGATCAATATTGTGGAACATACAAACGGAATGACAAAGTTATATATACCCTCTTACCTTCGGTGAAGGGTATAAAAATTATATCATCTTTATACATGGTTATCGATGTAGTGGTTTTAAAACCGCTGGTCTGGCATTCGTGAACTTTTGGCAGCACTAAAAACTGGTTTGTCGCAATTTAAACTATGGACATTTCTTGCAAGACAGAAAAAGTTTGTTGGCGAGAGAGGCAAGAAGTAAAGTGTTTCACGCATACAGCGTCGCCCCCTTACCCACAAACTTTTTCTGTCCAGCAAGTAGTTGCAATTTGTACAAATATGTTTTTTATATGTAAGTGAAACCACCTTTAAAATTTTGTAGATACTACACCGTTTCCACACTTCTTTCTTGCCGCTAAAACGTCTTATTAATGTCGATGGATAATTTTTCTTAAATATATTTTGGTTAGAATACATTAAAAAATTATAACTTATAAAAATATTTTATTTTACATTTGATAAAATGTTCAATTCACCCACGAATAACATAATCATTAGCTATTCCCCAGGGCTTATTTCACTGCATAATCTAAATCATGTTTAGATTTTTATTAGTCTTATTAAGTGCTAATTGTTGTCTGCTTTTTTAAGACAAATTTGATTTAAGCAAAAACAAATTCGCAGCAAATTAACCTAATTAATTCATTTTAAATTAAATTTACGTTTGCGTAACACTTAATTACAAAATTATACATACGAATTAAAAAATAAAAATATCTACTTAACCCATTAGTGGACGAAGTTCCCTGGTTACTTTCCCCCAATTATTTTCACCAATAATTTATACAAAAGAATGTGATTAATTCGATTCAAAAACATTTTATTAAAAAAACTTATAGTTTTGGAGTTATGGACCGTCCCTTTTAAGGGTAACTGCGCAGTAGGTACACTTGGCGTATGATTAATTTTAAATCATTCTGAAGCCCGTTTTCAGATTTATTGCAAATGAGGTTTGTTTTTTCCGCAATGTCGACATCGTTTATCAGTTTTTGAATATTCAATAAGGTGATTTCTGCCATCATGTCGTGTTTCCGCCGTCACTTTGTTAGTGCGCGAACCTCTTTTCAATGGAGTACCATACGTTTTAAGGTAGGATGTAGCAAGATTTCGGCGAAAAATAAGAAGAGACGCACTTGTCGGATCATTAGGATCTAACTTCTTCATCCGCAGTTCATGCATTAACGAATGAGGCATCAAGGAGATTGCAAAGATTGGTCACCACCATTTCTTTTGTCTGATTCTTCCGTCCTATCAACACCTTCATGTCCATATTATATCGATGAAACACATTTGGTTTGAAAGTACATACAACATCCTTTCCTTTAACGAATCGTTGGCATGATCCTATTTCATTGACATCAAAATGTGTTGCAATTGTGCCAACATTCCATCGTGTGAGCAATATGCTTAAATTTTTTTGGAAATCTGTGATCTACAGATCCCATTTCATTTCATTTTTCTCTTCGCCCTTCTCATATCGCGCCTGAAGTAAATATTCCGATATATGAAAAGTGTCGCAGTAATTTCTTCACATTCCGTAAATAATAATGTTGGACCGAGATGATTAAGATTTGCTGTATGCCATCCTTGCTTTCATCGGTATCTTGCTCAGTATCGGCTCCATATAATAGTGGAATTGCGTCAATGTCAAAGTCATTGAAAATATTATCTTCTGGGCAGTCAGTTCATCCAATATTTCAAAAACTGTAAGTCAATATATGAAAAAATATTTGCTTGATCTTGGTATCACAATTGTTCCACGGACGCAGTGTCCCTTTAAGGGGACATTGCACTCAAAGTCACTATATGCGCGGGGCATAACATTTTGTCATAATTTTTTTATATCAATTGAATCATTACACTAATTTTCAAACAACAACACACAGAAAATAACAAATATTCACATAATATTTAATATATTGCAATTTTTCTTACCCGGCTCGAGATATTTGTTTTTTCATAAATGGGTTTTCCATATTTTGCATAAAATACAACACAGAAATAAGAATAGTCGAAACAAATGAAATTTAAAGTAATGACACTTTTAAGAAACCGACATTAAAATGTCCACATAAAAAGCAACGGGTGCCCAAATAAGTATATTCCGGCCACTGGCCCATATATAATCTGCTTACCAAATTTATCAAAATTTATTTATTTATTTAATTTATTCGTCTATGGAATTAATCCTTACAGACTATTTATACAACACAAATGTTAATAACTCACATAAAATAATTAATTATGAATTTAAAAAAAATATTATTTTACTTTTAGTTATATTAGTATTACAAGAAAAATCTATAAATCTAAACAGTTCATTAAATTGAATACACATTCTCCTGATAGGGTCAGCGTTTGCATAATTAGCTCTAAAAAACTGAACGGATAATGGTGAGAAGTAACGTGTTGGTCGTTGAGGAATGTTGAACGAAATATTGTTGATCAGAAAACCAGAACAAACATCACCGTTAATAATATTCAATAGAAACGAGACATTTAACATAGATCGTCGGCTTTTTAAGGTTGGCAGCTTAACAAGGGCGAGCCTGCTGGTATATGATGGAAGACTTAATGGGTTGAAATTTAAACTTCGAAGACAGAACAACAGGAATTGCTTTTGAACAGATTCTATCCTGTCGATATAAGTTTGGTACATAGGGTCCCAAATTATGGAAGCATACTCCAAAATAGGTCTCACAAGTGATGTGTATAAGGTTTTAGTTACATAAGGGTCATTGAACTCTTTAGCCCACCGTTTTATAAAACCAAGTACTCCTCTGGCTTTGTTTACCATAATTGTTATATGATTAATGAAACTTAATTTAGGATCCAATAAAACACCAAGATCTAAAAAGCTATCCACTTTTTCTAGTTGATAATTGCCCAGCATATAATTTACAGATATCGGTCGCTTTCGGACAAAACGCATATATTTGCACTTTTTTAGATTCAGCTCCATTAAATTTGAATTACACCATTTGTAAAACGAATCCAAGTCATTTTGAAGTAAAACATGGTTGGAGTATTCACTAATACTCAAGAAAATTTTCACATCATCAGCATACATTAAAATACTTGAAAACTGAATAACTTGTGGTAAATCGTTTATAAACAAGGAAAATAAAAGCGGTCCAAGGTGGCTGCCCTGTGGTACCCCGGATGATACGTTTATATTTTTTGAAGATTCATTGTTGAAAAGTACGCTTTGCTTTCTATTTGTTAAATATGAGTTAATCCACATTAAGCTAACATTAGCAAATCCCATCAAGTGTAATTTCTTTATAAGAAGTTTGTGATTGACTTTATCAAAAGCTTTGCTGAAGTCTGTATAAACTACATCTGTTTGTTTTCTTTGAAGAAACCCGCGATTGACTATTGTAGTAAGTTGTAATAAATTTGTTGAAGTTGAACATCTTTTTTGAAAACCGTGTTGGAAGGGAGAAATTAAAGTGTTGACTTGATGACATAGGTGATCCGTTATAAGTTTTTCAAAAAATTTTGGTATAATACTTAATTTGGCAATACCTCGATAATTTGTAATGTCGGACTTGTTTCCAGATTTAAATAGCGGAATAATGAAGGAATCTTTCCATTTATTTGGAAAATACCCATATTTTATTGATGTATTAAACATAAGTGTTAATGGAATAGCTAAAACGTCTGCATATTTAATTAAGATAAAACTAGGAATTTTATCAGGTCCACTTTTGTAGGAAAATTTAAGCTTTCTTAATCCATGAGCAACTGTAGAAACATCTAGCAATGGAATATTAATTGTTTGATTAGCGGTAAGTGTATATGGATAACTGTTTGAATCATCAAAAATTGCATCCGAATATGTAGTTGAGAAAAAGTTTGCAAACAAATTACTTATAACAGCATCATCACTGGATTCATTATGCTGAAATTTCATTATAGCCGGAAAGCCAGTTGTTTTCCTCTTAGAGTTAACAAATTTGTAAAATGATGTTGGATTATGTTTAAAGCTATTTTTCATTTTGATTAAATAATTTGAGTAACATGATTTATTCAGAGTAATATATTCAGCGCGACTAATACAGTATTTCCTATGATCAAGAAGAGAACCAGATTGTTTGTACTTTTTGAAATCTTTATTTTTTTTGTTTTTAACTTTAGCCAGTTGCTTGTTGTTCCAAGGAGGCCCGGATAGTACTTTGGTAATTCGTTTCGGAATACATAAGTCCATAATTGAATACATCGTGTTGTAGAAGGCATCAGTCATATGATCAATAGCAGCAGTTGTGTTTGAGGGACAAGTTAATATGTTATCCCAGTTCGTACTATTTAGAAGTTCATTTAACATTAAGTAGTTTGATTGCGTAAAACAATAACATTTATCATTATTTTTATGAGATTTATTAACAAGTCCAGATGGAACGGATATATTAATTTCAATGGTAGGATGATATCGGTCTTCAGGAGTAGAAATTGGGTTTGTTCGGTTTATGTAACACTCCTCAGTTTCGTTGGCAAATATTAAATCTAATAATTTAAAATTATTATTAAGTATACCATTAATTTGAAAAAGACTCATATCATGTAAAATATTGAAAAGCTCATCACACTTATTATTTGATTTAGACGGAACAAAATATTTATCATCAGGTAAGAATTTCCAGGCTATTGAAGGTAAATTGAAATCACCAAGAACAATAACTAAGTCATCCGGATTAGCATCGCGAAGAACAAATTTAATAGCTTCGCCATGTGTATCATATAAAGACTGAGGGGATGATGGAGGGATATAAGAACAAGTGATAAATATTTTTTTGCATTTTAGTTTGATTAATACTGCGATAAATTCGATGTTGGGTGAAGAATCAATTAATAACAACTCAGATGGTAAAATACTGGAGACCGCAATAAGAACACCGCCACCATTCGTTAAGGTACCACGGTCACGTCTAAAAATATTATATTTATTAGAAAGTATTTCAGTATCCAAAAAGGTATCGTTTAGCCAAGTTTCAGTAAAAACGATTACGTGATGATTAATGTTAAAACTTTTTATATACAAATCAGACAGTTTAGTTCTCAATCCACAGACATTCTGGTACACTAATGAAATGTTATGTTATGATAAAAATTACCAATTAATTCCGTTTTTACATCTTAAAAATTAACCTATATTTTAATCTGGGCGATAAGCTATCTCTACACCACAAAAGGACAAAAGGACCATAAGTAAAAGAGTACTCAAAATACTAGCTTTCCTCATGTTAGGCCCTAGAGAGTACACTGCATGTTAATGTAGGCTTTGATCTGTATGTATGTCAAATTAATGAAAAAAAGAAATATTACCCATTTTATCCCGGTTTACCCCTTAAAAAATACCAATTTTATACCTTTAAAAGTACCCTATATTTTAATACTGACCATATGCAATCTGCGGCGGCATGAAATAGCCCCCCACGAAATAAGTCCCCAACAAAATTATGAAATAATTCCCCAATTTTTGGGGTCTTATTTCATATGAAATAAACCCCCAATTTAAGAATGAAACGAAACCCCAACGAAATGAAATAACTCCCCAAATCAAAATGAAATAAATTCCCAAAAATTGGGAAGTTATTTCATTGGAAATAAGTCCCCATTTCCTGAAATGAAATAAATCCCCAAAAAGTATTCAAAACATCCAATCAATTCAAAATAGGGGGGGGGGGGTGCTTTTTAACCATTGGAGGTAAGGCCATGATGGCTTTATTGCTCAATTGAATGGGAGATAAAGACGTAATGGTCTTATTGCCCAATCATTGAGAGGTAAGGTCATATGTAAAATTTTGCGAAGTGAGAGATATAGTCATATTTTTTTCCCCCAAATGAGAGGCAAAGCCATGTTTTTCCAGAATATTGTTACGCATGGTGTAAACATTCTTTAAAAGGGAAAATCCTTAGTTATCATTGAAAACCATTTTTTTATTCTTGTGACGCACGCAGAAAAACTTTATTCAGCGAAGCCACCTGCCGCGTCCTACTGGAGGAAAAAACCCCTAAGCGCGGCCGCAGGAAAACTTTAGTATGCGAAGCCAGATTTCAATACTTAACTTTAGTAAAAGGAAAAATCATTAGCTCTTAATTATAAAAATAAGAAAACTATTAATCAATGTAAAATGGAAAAGTTTTTCAAAACTGTAGTGCGATTCACTATGCTTTTTAAACCACAATTGTTTCGTTTAAAAATGTTAACCACAAAATTAACCATTTTGCTATTTACTAACACTTTTAACGACATCTGCTGGTGTTTAAAGCCAGCTGTTTGCGTCAGCTGTTATTTTTAACAAAACGAATTGTGGTTTATTAACACCAACATTTTTGTTGTGGTTAAATCCGCTTAGAAAAGTGTTTATTTATAGTCCATAAATAACATGGATTTGAGGTATTTAGCCTACAATTTATCCACTTCTTGCCACACATCAAATAAAATTAAAAAATTAAAAAAAAATTAATTTAATTAAAATTAAATTTATAAAATAATAAAATAAAATAATTAAAAAAAATAATAAAAATAAGAAATGCTTTACGCACTTTGCATAATATCATTTAAAATCTATAAATTAAAAGGTTTTTGTTTTGTTTTTTTTTTATTCTTCTTTGTTATAGAGTTGCCACGATATATCAATTTGAATAGAGAGAAATATAAAACTTTTTACCGTGGTTATAAATAAGTTAATGAATCACATAGTGGTTAGTGCAAACATCAAATGTGTGGTTAAAGTAAACACTTCTTAAAGTGTTAAAAGTTAGTGAATTGCACTACTGAAATGAGAGATAAAGCCATTTCCTAATATTACTAATGTGTCCTAAGGCCATGATGGCTTTGCCTCCCATTGGAATGAAAAAAAAAAAAATAAAAGGCTTTATCTCTCTTTTGAATGGGAAACCTGGATTCATTGCATCCAGCAAAAAAAAACATTAAATGGGCAATAATACCATTATGGCTTTATTTTATTCCTTACCTCAAAATTATTTCTCAAACTAACTACCTAGTAAGTATTATATTTAATGAATGAGTGGTCTTGACCATTCATTAAAACAAGTTTTGTTTACGTATTATAACGGGACATAATCTGCATTTTTGACGATTTTGGAATAAATTTGAAAATGAAAAAAGTCCCCAAAATATTTTTAGGGACTTATTTCATTTCAGATTTTTGGGGACTTATTTCATATGAAATAACTCCCCAATATGAAAATGAAATAAGTCCCCAAAAAAATGAAGTAAATCCCCAAAAAACGTTGTTGTTGCCTCTCATATATTTTTTTGGGGAGTTATTTCATTTCCGTTTTGGGGACTTATTTCGTGGGGGGCTATTTCATGCCGCCGCAATCTGCATACCAAATTTCTCAAAAAGAGAAAAATTCCAATTTTTCCCCGATATTTCTTCTGAAAAATTACCCTGTATTTGAATCTGGGTCATGTGCTATCTCTATACCAAAAACCTAATTTTAGGCCCCCAGAAAGTACGCTGTATGTTAATGTAAGCTTTATTCTCTATATATATAAAATTTATTTAAAAAAAAAAATTACCAATTTATTCCCGTTTTAATCCATTAATAATTTTATCCCCAAAAATTACCCTATATTTTAATCCTGGCCATATACAATCTTCATACCAAATTTATCAAAAAGAGAAAAAGTACCAAAGCACCAATTCTTCCCCCGATTTACCTTTTAAAAAGTACACAATATTTAAATCTGGGCCATATGCTGTTCGTCTACTAAATTTCATCCAAATTCGTTAAGAGGTTTTCGCCTTTATAATATTAGTAGGATGAAGGTTTAAGGGCGATAAATTTAAAACCTTTTTCAGTTTTCATAAATGAACGTTAATTTGTGTTTGAGCTTTATTTAAGCAACTAAATCCATTTTATGTTACTTTTAGCATCTATCTATATATATATAAAATAGGATGTGTGTATGTATGTATGTATGTAGGTATGTGTGTATGTATGTATGTATGTATGTATGTGGTTATGTATGTATGTATGTGTGTATGTATGTAACGTATGGACTCCAAAACGGCTGGGCCGATTTTGATTAAATTTTCAGGGAATCTTCAGAATATTCAGGCGGGTGACACTGTGAAGTCTGATTTTTAAATTTCGTTCTGCGGGCGGAGGGGCGTGACAAAATCCAATTTTCATATTGCACCACCAATGACATCTATATAATTTGGACGATTTTTCTTTAAAATAATCGCCATGGTCCAACTTAGATTTAAACGAAAAGAAAATTTTGCCCCACCCACATTTACGCCCACTTTTTTCGAATTACCTAAAATCGGAAAACGGCTCCATCGATTTGACAAATTTTTCTTTCTAATGATCCTAATCCATTTTAAGTTTTCATCGAAAGAAAAAATTACCACGCCTACTTTTACGCCCACTTTTCCTATTAAGCGCATAACTTGAGAACGGCTTGACCGATTTGGACGATTTTTTCTTTTAAATGATTGTCATGGTCCAACTTAAGTTTTTACGGAAAGTAAATTTTGCCCCGCCCACTTTTTTCGATTTACCTAAAACCAATAAACGGCTCCATCGATTTGACTAATTTTTCTTTAAATGTTCGTATTAATCAATTTTACATTTTCATCGAAAGAAAAATGTACCACGCCTACTTTTATGCCCACTTTTTCTATTAAGCGCATCACTCGAGAACGGCTTGACTTATTTGGCCGATTTTTTCTATAAAATCATCGCCATGGTCCAACTTAGGCTTTTACGGTAAGAACATTTTGCCTCGCCCACTTTAACGCCCATTTTTTTTTTGATTTACCTAAAATCAGAAAACGGCTCCATCGATTTGACTAATTTTTCTTTGAAATGTTCGTATCTTTTTAACGGATTTTACAAATCGAATACAATCATTTTTCCTAATTTGGACAGGACAACGTCTGTCGGGTCCGCTAGTTTTGTATAAAAAATTGATTTTAAATGAGAAATATACATATCGCCTAATATGCGTAAATATCCAACGTAAGTGACATTATTTTATATTTTCGTTTTTTTTTTAATAAATTACTTTATTGGCAACACTCGCATAATCTCCTAAAATGTCTTGGATTTTATAGCAAGAACAATTTTATCGTAAGCGACAAATTTCATACAAAATTTATATGAAATAAAATAAAAAAAACTCTATTCTGTAAAATTTTATTTTTGGCGGTTACGTTTTTTTACGCAGTTAAGGCTCGATATGGATTTGATCACAGAAAAACAATGTTTGCATCTTTTCTCGATTTGAGTGCTTTTTAAGCAACCACTTTCAATTTTTAGTTTTTTTTTTAAGTTATTATTATATTCCTTTAAATGCACATACATATATTTTTCAAAATTTAAACATCTGTTTATTTAATAACTGTCAAAACAAAAACATTATTACATAGTTAAATGACAGTTACTATTAGATTTATTCTCCCTTAATATTGAAATGTTGACATTTTTTAAATTTACTTTTCATAAGAAGTGTCACATCCTTGTGTTACATTCAAAATATGTCACCAAATAATTCCTAAATCTTCTTTTTATTTCTCCCTCTCGCTGTGTGGCATTAAAGCTGTGCTATTTTGTCATACATTATCACCACTTTTTATTGCAGTTACCATAAATAGTCAATAAAGCATTATTACGTGTGGTGTGGTGACAAGTTGTTATATATTTTATTTAAGCGCTACAAACTAAGACCCAAAAACAAAAATCAACTAAGTCCTTAAAATAAGGGAATTAGTTCATTATGAATTAAAAAGCTAAATTTGAAAATAAGAGAAATTCTCAAAAATATAAAATAACCGCCAAAACAGAAATGAACCCCATAAATGACAACTTATTTCACAGTTATAAAAGTCCCCAATCCCGATACTAAATCATAAATTTAGAAGCTTTAGTTAGCGACGGCGATGTTTGTTACACCATAGAGGACAAAATCCTTGCTCCCGGTCGAATATCGGATATGAAGAGAAGCTTAAGTTAGCGCTTCGGAATTTTAAGTGTCGGCCATATGATTTATTTATTTTATAAAACTTGGCGACTTATTTCATATAAAACAATCTCCCATCAAAACATTTTAAAAATTATTTAAAAAATTCACTGTAAAAAAATTAGAGAATTCGTTCATTTGAAAGCAATTTCAGGACTTAGTAGCGCGGGTTATTAAAAGCTGGCAGATTTATGATGAAGTGAGGCAGTAGATTGTATACAAGTCTTAATGTTTAAAAAGGGCAATTTATCGAGTTTGACCTCAGTTATTGTTTCCTCAGGATTTTAAATTAAACAAAAGGAAAACCAACGAAACTTTTTATTAATTTTTTTTTTTAACTTAATTCCAAAAACATCTAAAAAATTATTTTTAATAACTGAGATAGATTTTAACTAGAACTGAATAAGAACTAGAACTGAAAAAGAACTGAATCAGATCTAATACTGAACAAGAACTAACTTAGAATTGAACATGAACAGACCAAGAACTGAACTAGAACTGAACTAGAACTTAAATATAACTGAACTAGAACTAAACTAGAACTGAACTTGGACTGAACTCGAACTGAACTAGAACTGAACTAGAGCTATTCTAGAACTGAACTAGAACTGAACTAGAGCTGTTCTAGAGCTGTTCTAGAGCTGTTCTAGAACTGAACTAGAACTGAACTAGAACTGAACTGAACTAGAACTCACCTAGAACTTTATTTTTATTATTTATTTATTAACTGTTCATTTATATATCGACCCCTTTTCACGAAATTATCGTATGTTACAAAAACCAAATTTTACAGGAGAGTCATTTTTATACTTTTCTCTGCTATCACTTGCAATATAAATATGAAAATATACATTCAATTGTTGGAGCAACGAAGTGGAATTCGCCTACAATATTTTGTCAGGCGACGTCTTTTTGAATGTAGAACAAGATTGCATCAAAAACTCAATTTGAAAAAAATTGGCATATACGATAATTTCGCGCAAATGGGTCGATATATTGAACTCTTATTTCTAATCCCACGAAGTGAAAAAAAAAATATATATACAAACTTATAATTCAAAATCATGGCATTTTTCATTGCGTGGCAATAAAATGTTCTTTTAAATATAAATTTCTTTTAAACGGATTAGTAATATTTAATAAATACAGTGGAAGTGTATTGAAAATATTCGGAAGTATAGTACTCAATGAATTTTTGCCGTAGTTGTTTTTATGACGTTCGACTTTATATCTTTCTTCTGAGCGATGTCTAGTGATGTGAGTATGGTCTTTACGTTTTAGGTAGAATGAGTCGTTATATTTATAATGCGTTGATCAGTGTGATGTTTTAAAAACTGCTGATGTTTATCACTTCTAATTTTGTGGCTAAATTTTTTGCTGGTGTTGTTCTCTTGTTTCGGCTATTTATAGCGGGGCTGTTCACGTGTCTGTCATTGTATCCTGTTGAGTTGTAGCTAACGCGAATGTTGTGCGTGCCTGTGATATTGACGTTGCTGTTAACGCGTATGTTGTTAACAACATGAATATTGTTGTTGACGTGTGTTGTTGTTATCAGGTAAGATGTTATCGTGTTTGTTGTTGTTAACATGTAGATTGTCATAAACGTGGCCGTTTGGGATTTAGTTCTCGATGTCGACTGTGATAGTATTATCCTGAGGATTGTTGTTTACGTTAGTGTCACTGACACGTGTGTTGTTGTTTATATGTGGGTTATTGTTAACTTGTATTTTGTTGCTGTTAGTGTTTTGGGTGTCGTTGACGTTTGTGTTGTTGTTAACGTATGTGTTATTGTTAACATGTGTTGCTTACGAGTATGTTGTTAACGAGTGTATTGTTTACGGGTGTGTTGTTGTTTACGAGTGGGTTGTTGTTTACGAGTGAATTGTTTGCGTGTGTGTTTACGAGTGAATTGTTTGCGTGTGTGTTGTTCATGAGCGTGGTGTTTACGGGTGTGCTGTTGTCTACGAGTGTGTTATTTACGGATGTGTAGTTTACGAGTGTATTGTTACGAGTGTATTGTTTACGGGTGTGTTGTTGTTTACGAGTGTGTTGTTGCTTACGAGTGAATTGTTTGCGTGTGTGTTGTTCACGAGCGTAGTGTTTACGGGTGTGTTGTTGTCTACTAGTGTGTTATTTACGGGTGTGTTGCTTACGAGTGTATTGTTAACGAGTGTATTGTTTACGGGTGTGTTGTTGTTTACGAGTGTGTTGTTGTTTACGAGTGAATTGTTTGCGTGTGTGCTATTCACGAGCGTGGTGTTAACGGGAGTCTTGTTTACGAGTGTATTATTTAGTGTGTGGTTTGCGTTTGTGTTGTTATTTACGAGAATATTGTTAACGAGTGTTTTGTTTACTAGTGTGTTTTGATCATCGGGTTGGTTATGCAGTTTGTTTTTTAGTAATATCTTAAAAATCTGAATTTGGGTTGGCTGTAATCTTGTGCCTAATGTATGATTCGACGAGCGAAAGGTATGCTTGCTTTAGGAAATCAAAGGTTGCGCAATTACTTAGGTGATTTAGGCTGTATGCTGCTTTTCGCAGTTTTTTCGAAAGTTGTTGTATCAAGAACTGAGTTATGAATGAACTTGAACTAGCAGTTTTCGCGTTATTGGGGATTAAAGAATATTTAACTAACTATTGCTTAAAACAGAATTAAATGAAGACAATTGCAATTCTAAAAAGACCGATCAATAATATTAAGACTTATAATATCTTGGGGGGAAAACTTCCCGCTTTCTTAAAAAAAAAATATATTATCTTAAGTTATTCCTGGTGATTATAGCAGCCAAAAACTCAAGATTTTCTGCTGCCTAAAAAATCTTGGCGCTCCAGAGCCCAATCTATTATCGTTGGGATCAAGAGCCTTCATGGTTTTAAGCTGCCAATTGGTAATGGGCAATTGGCGAACAGGTTTTAACGGTGGGTTAAACTAAAGAAGCGCTTAGAGGAAATAATGCGTTTAAAAATTGTTTTTCCAAAACCTAGTAATGAGCACAAAGTTTAAAAATAATTTTTTTTGCATTCTTCTAATATTAGTGCTATATTTATTTCCTTTACTGTTGTCCATCACTGTGTTAGTGATTGTGGTGAATTTCAATTTATTTAATTTATATTAAGAGGTTTTAATTATTTTATAGTTACTGTTACATGAAGTTAAGTCACGATACAAAAGAGTAAAAAGTTTATTGGAAGCTCCTGGACATTGTTTTAGTGTGAAAACTGATTTACGCGGAAAACGAACATCTCTTTTGAAAAGCGGTTAAAACTAATTCATAAAAAGTATACAAAACTTTAAATAAATCTCTTTAAAATGAAAGCAATTTCAATTTTTGCAATCATGCAGTTGCTTTTAAACTCCTGCCACTCTTGGGACGTAGAATATGTAAGCAAACAATTGGTTTTGCCCATAGCCAAAGGTACCCAAGAGACCTTATTTTGTGTTTGTTCCAATTGTTTTGATGATAATTTGGATTTACTAATGAAATTAATACAAGTCCATACGCTGCATCCTTAACTAGTGGTGTCGCAGCCCTCGGAATTGGTGCTAAAATATAGTGACATTAAACGCAATATTTTAAGCCTTATCATCGTTAAACAGTTCCAGGATCCTATATTTGAAATACACCATCACATGGTTAGGGGCAGGCACTTTTATATTAACATTATTTTAATGCTGGCACCGGTGGAAGACTTCCAGCAAGTGGTTGCCATGGTGAGGTATCTGTATGAGGAGAAATTTGTTAACACCGATGTTTATTATGTGAATGCCTCCAATAGACGCCAAGAGATATTTAGTTATGATGCTTATCCCGTGTTTGCCGTGAAAAATAAAACCCACTTGGTAGGAAATATACGGAAATTCTATTATAAAATTATCGATAAAAGTGATTTGAAAGGGTATCGCTTTGAAACTCCTTTAATGCAAGATCCGCCTAAAGTTATTAGATATGTAAATAAACAAGGCATACTTCGTGCTCAAGGGGTTTCTTTTAACATCATTAAGTTATATTTAGCCTATTTGAATGCCACATTAACAGAAACCCAGTTTGAGCAAAATTTTGCTCCTATAGTTAATATGAAATATGTATTGGAAGAGGTAAGGCAACAAAAAGTGGAATTGGCGGCCCATGCCTATGCCTTATTTCATAACGATGAACGTGTGCAAAAAAGCTATCCTTTGATGGTGGTTAACTGGTGTTTAATGGTGCCAATTTTTAAAATGGAATTCACCATGTTTTACCCTCTTACACCGTTTCGTTGGCAAGTATGGCTTATTATACTGTTGGTTTTCACTGTCACCAATATCGTAAATTTTTACTTTCTCAAAATGCATCGAATTGACAACAGAAATTTCATTTTGATCAACTTTTGTAAATTTATTAATACCGCCCCACCACAACCACGGCAAAGCCCCACTAAGCTCTGGTTTGATATGATCCTCAATGGTTTCATTTTCATACAAGGTTTTTTCTTGAATGCTTTCTATACCTCCACCTTGGGCAGTCTCTTGGCTGTGACAGTTCTGCGTAAACAAATTAATTCCTTGGAAGATTTAATTGAAGCCCATTTACCCATTATGATTATAGACTATGAGTTGACATTTTTACTCAAAGCTAATTTCAGTTTGCCCTCAAAGCTGTACAAGCTCTTAAAGCCCGTCAATTCTACAATATTTTATCAACATCAGCTGAACTTAAATACGACTTATGGCTATTTCACCACCTACGATACCTGGCACTTCCTAAATCTTCAACAGCAACACATGAGGCCGCCTTTGTTTCGATATTCCGATATATGTTTTGGTAATTATCATTTGGCCTTTCCCATGATTGCCGAATCGCCTATCTGGCGCGATGTGGAGTATTTAATGTTTCGAATACACTCGTCGGGCTTGTATTTTTATCACGAGAAGAAATCGTTTGAGTATGCTTTACGTGCTGGACTCGTAAGTTATCGCAATGCCAAGTCCACATTTCAAACAGTGGGTTTTATGCATTTGGAATTGGTATTGGGTTTTTTGATATTTGGTTTATTGCTGGCGTCAATGAGATTTCTGTACGAGTTTAAACAAAAACATAAAGGAAAAGTGAAGAAGTAAAGGAATAATAGACAGATTTTTCTCTAAAAAAATTCATTGTAAAAATAATGAATAAAAAATATAAAATAAAATAAAAAAGCAAATAATGTGTTTTATTAAACAAATCTCGATTTTTTCAAAGCCCACCCATCATTTACTCATCAAGCGCTATGGTAGCATTAGTGAATTGTGATGTGATTGTATTTATGACACTGACAACGCCCAGTGATAAAGAGAAGGAGTACGAATGCCTTACGTACACAGAAGAAATTCTGCAAAATTGTTCACTAATTAAAGCATAATTCAAAAATAAAATCTGTTTTAATTAAAAATTTTTTCAAGTGAACTAAAAATGATATAAAGTGAATTAAACGTTTAATTGATACTATTCATTTGTTTACTGGTGCAAATTTAATTAATTTTTTAGTTAATATCACAAATTTAAATTTAAATTAATTTTTATTTTTTTTCTGTGTACTCCTTCTTTTTGATGTATAAGGCCTGCTCGCTACATTCCATACTCATATTTTTTTTACACACGTTATCTTTGCGGTGTAGGCCTTCCGATCTCGCTTCTTTCGCAGTTACATAAGAATGGTAGCTGGATAAAAAAAATAATTCTTTTGTTATTGCTTTGGCAAAAAAAAATTTACTCCTTCTCGTCTCCCTTCTCATAGAAGGGACTGTGAAATGTGTATCTTATCTTTTATACGAAAGAGCCAAGGCCTTTTATGAGCCATTTTTTTGCAAATAGATAAAAATGGTAATTGAGTGAATTCGTCATTATGTTCAAGCATTTTGATAGTGTATGGGTTCCCTTATTATTAAGAACCAAGTCGAATTCATGTTTATGGTGGCGGCAATACTACAGCAAGTACAACAATAGACAAAACAGTATTATACAGTTAAACCTCGATTATCCGGCTCTCGTGGGACCGGCACCACCACGGATAATCGAAATACACGGTTAATAGAGTTTATATTAAAATATACAGAAATTTATTTTTTTTTATTTAAACATTCGATTTATGTAACTACAGATTCAAATATACAACATATTTTTTTACAAAACATACAAATTGTCATAGACAATGCAAAATCAAATATGTATGTATCATCAAAAACATTAAAATTGGGATTTTTACTGATTATGCTTTGGTTGATCAAACTATGTACATGACTGCACAAATTTTGTAAATTTTACAACGTTTATTGCTTTTTTGTTTTTGCATTTCTTCTGACGATATGTTTAAATTTTACTTACTAAATGAATAAAAACGCATATATGTATGTTCTTATGTGTGGGCACATGAACTTAAAAAGGGGAAACACCGGATTTAGATTAACATACATAATAAAAAACATATGAATGATGCACGGATAATAGATGTAAAGCACGGTTAATAGAGGTATAAATCTAAAGCACGGAAAATAGAGTTAAAGCACGGATTATAGAGGGAAAAAATAAAAAGAACCGCATGCTGGTTAATAGATGTAACCGATTAATAGAGGGCCGGTTAATCGAGGTTTAACTGTATTTTTATTGTTGCTTTGATTGGTCGACACGTCAAAAGCAAAAGCAACTTTTGACACTACTTTTTCTAATGCCTGTAATTTCTACAAATATATATCAAGCTGTGTTTAGATATCTATGGTTTTCATAATTTTAAAACGTATTTCTAACCTATGGGTTAAAGTGTAATGTAAATTACACCATCGATTTTCGAAAGTTAATTCAGGTATGGAAAATTAACGTCGAAACTAACAAAATATTTTTACCGGATAGGTAAAGATAACTGTTGGGTACGAACACGACTAGATATCTGGTTGTAGAAATTAAGAGTATTAGTTAGTGCCGGTTCACACAAGTCAAGTTTGACTCTTCAAATCTTGAGTTTTTAGAAGAGAAAGGAAAAGAGAATGCCATTTCTTGTCCCCTCTCTCCTAAAAACTCAAGACTTGACGAGTCAAACTTGACATGTGTGAACCGGCACTAAGAAAAAAAAATAGCATAATAGTGGTTTCAACGTCACCTAAAAAGTGAATTCGCCTTGTTAAGAACAAAATAAGGAAAAATTGGTTTTTTTGATCAGAGATTTTCGGTTTTCCTTACAAAACATGTAAAGCTCGATTCAACCATGCGTTCGGGGCAATATTTTTGTCCGGACCAAATATTTTTTATATTGATTTCAACGGCTTACTTTTGAGAGAGAGAGAGAGAGAGAAATTATTTTGTTAGGCAAGTTTTTCTTGAATTGGTTTAATTTTAATTTTTGTTCAGAACAAAATGAACAGTTTTGCCACTTTTTTTTAAATTCGTACATAGAAGTTGAAATGATTGTTTTTTGCTGAATAATTAAATAAAAAATAATAATATAATTGGCAATAATAAAATCACTTACCTTTTTCATTACCATTTTCTTTAACACACTTTTAGAAAATAATTCGAAATATGTGGTTGGCTAGTTTTGCTGCCATTTTGTATAATTGTTTACATCTGTTAACTATATGGTAGCTTTGATTTTCCGAATGGGTGAATCGCTCTGCAGAACACTCTCAGTAAAAAAATTATTTTCCCCACAAAAATATTTTTCGGAACGCATTTTGCTTCACATAAAACGAAATCACTTTCGATCGGAATTGATAACTGTGACAGGCCTGTATAATCGAGTATAGTTCTCTATAACAGGGTTTCCCTGTTGCTTTAATTGGTTACAGAAAATATAAAGAAAAGTTCGTCAAAATAAACGCACGTTTATAAGACTTTTAAAAGTTTTTTTTATTTATTTATGTACATATGTATGTATGCATGTATTTTGATATAAATTTAATTAAATTTTCCTGTTTTTATCTCCTTTTTCTTATTGCAATGGCCCATTTGTACTTCTATCAAAAAGACCATTGTAGCCATTACCATGCCTCCTGCATAAATATACAAAATATAGGTCAAATGCTCCAACTTCAAAGGCTTTACGTGTTCAAGATAATCCATCAGTGAACCATTCATTCCGTTGGCCTTTTGTAATTGCCAAAATATCGTTCGACTCCATTTAGCTTTAAGACCGGTCGTCTGAGAAAGCAATATAAACCTCATGAAAGAATGATAAAACGGCGAATTGAATTGCATAGGTAAAGTCAAATAGACATTAGGTATGCACAATTGGGGGACAATTTTAAAACGTGGCTTCCACAAATTCTTTTGTAGACGTTCAATTACCTTCCATTCTTCCCTGTAAACTGTGTAGGCATAGCGGGTATCCAGTTTGTTTAAGTGATAAGAGACAATATCGAAATCGGTTATAATCACATTTCGACTAAAATTATCTGGTATTAAGTCCAAGTAATTGTATATATCATAAGTGTTTTCGGGCAGCATTATTGAAATATTAGCTTTTCTCAAATCCTCTAAAGTCTCAATTTGTTTGGGGTATAAAGGGCTGCTAAAAAAAGATGATAAGGCCGCTATAAAGGTCTGACAATATATCATACCGGTTAGTAGAAGTAACATATGCATAAATATCTTTCTTCGACAGGAAATGCTATTTTTGGTAATTGTCTTATAGCGACCCATATTATTGACCGGCATAGTAAGGAGCCCTTTTAAAGTCGTAGAAAAAGCCAACCAGGGCCTAGTTTGACCATAATTATCGTGATTTATGATCATATACGAAAAATTAAATATTAAAAATGATACTATTAAAAGAAACCACATTCCTAAACTGAGAGTTCGAGGTATATAAAGCCCGGAAAATATATCCTGTTTTACGGGCACTACTACACAACTGTTGGTAGCGGAAATGGGATAACTAGTAGTGAAATTGTTTGGCCTTAAAGCAGTCACTGCATTAATTGAGATGTCTATTTTGCGAGCTTTTAGTAAATTGTGTATATGGTCCAGAACGAAAATCCAAGAACTATTAGAATTATTATATTTTAGTTCCTGAAATGTTGCATTAATATATTTGATATATTCCATATAAATGTGACCAGAAATGCCGCTTACTATTTGTACGTCAGTAAAGGGTTGCAAGGACTGTAATAAAATAAAATATATATATATCGGAGCTACATAAGTAACATGGTTTTACAAAAGTTAAAATGTTATTTTAGAGTCTTTAGCCAAGTCGATTCTATAGTTTAGTATATAGTCTAATTAAAAACTAAGTATATATTCAATTCTGTAAGCTAATATATAGTCCAGTTTACAGTCCAATATTTAAACTAGTCTATCGAGCCCTAACCGCGAAAATAACAAAAGCGCCAAAAAAAAAAAACTAATGGTGTTTTTTTTTCTACAAAAAAATGTGACTTTTTATTTAAAAAAAAATGCAATTTGGTGTCTGTTTCTTAAAAATTTTGCTCCCGAAAAGGGTGGCTTATTTTATTCTAAAAAAATCACCCTTTTCAGGAGCAAAATTTTTAAGAAACAGACACCAAATTGCATTTTTTTTAAATAAAAAGTCACATTTTTTTTGTAGAAAAGAAAACACCATAATTTTACAGGAGAGTTTTTTATTTTATTTCATATAAATTTTGTATGAAATTTGTCGCGTACGATAAAATTGTTCTTGCTATAAAATCGTAACGGTGCCTTATGTGACCTTGACATTTATGAGATGATCCAAGTGTTGCCAATAAAGTTATTTATTAAAAAAACAAAAATTGAAAATGATGTCGCTTACATTATTTTCGCGGTTATGGCTCGCTATAGTCTTTATATACATACCTACATAGTTATAAACCTAAACCCTTAAGGTATGCTCAGACCTAACAAATATTTGACGAAAAAAATCAAAAAAAAAAAAAACGTGACCAGTAAATTGATTAAACTTTAGATCTATTTTTAACAATTTCTATTGATTTACTTATTTTTATTTGTAAGAAAATAATTGTATAATGTAATTACCCCCGGGTCTCCACGTAGCCATATTTATTGCGGCAAACGAAAAATTTTATTACTCCATTAAATTTGCGACGTATGCCATGAGTGGCAATCCATTGCGCGATGAGTGCTCTTCTGATTACTAGAGCAATTATTGCTTATTTGCTGTAAAATCAGTTATCTGAAATTTCATTTGTTTGTTTGTTCTGCCGACGTTTTTGCTTGTGCTACGTGGAGACCCTGCGTTAAGAAACTTTTAGTTCAAAGCTGTTTGCTAAAGCCAAACGCTTTGGAAAAGCAAATATTTTTTTAATTAAACTAGTGATTACGTGTAGGACGTCAAATATTTAATAGGTGTAAACATAGCTTTACTTTCAAAAACACATACATACATACCTTGAGAACCAGTGGGTTTTCAGATATCACAGGCGTTTTAAAACGATAGCCTAACACATCCGAAGTACGATCTTGGAAATATTCTCGAGGCTGTTGTCCAGTTAGATGTAGAATTTTATATGGCTTGGGAAATGGTGTATACGAATAAACCTCCAGTTCTAGTTCTTGCAAAGTTTTCTTTATATGATTCTTTTGAAAGAGCAATATAACATTGAGTATATTTTTCGACCAACACCAGCGAAAAAATCGCTGAATTTTCTCCAAACGCACAAAAGTATTTACATTGGTCATTTCATGGCCAATCAGTAGAAAAACAATTTTCGTTTTCAGACTGGCACCCAAAGATCGAGCCACAAACTCCTTCAATTCAATATTGTAAATATCATTAAGTATGACCAAAGCTAAATTTTCATTGCTTAAAATAGTGCCCAAGTTGGGAATGACCTTGGTATTATTGGTATATTCCCAGGGCGAAATAGAAAAAGTCATATAGGGCTTATATAGTTGAGCGGAGGAAACATGTTCGACTAAAATGTTTCCAAAACATTTGTGTACGGTTTCATTGGTAAGATTGTTGCTACGATAAAGGGTCTTCAGCAAGAAACCATTATCTACCGGAGGCTCAAAGAATTTATCGGGGGTTCGATAGATTATTATGTTGTCAAAATCATGTATGTTATGAAGTTTCACCATAAGATTCTTTAATAAGAAAACTTGCTGCTGTATAATACATTCCTTAGAGGGTAAAGCGTTTAAACCAAGGCGAAGAAGTGCAAGCACCATTAGAGTAAATGAATTTAAATAAAGCTCCATGGGTGTTTGAAGGAAAACTGAACGAAAAATCGTGGTTTTTACGGTATTTATATGGCATTAGTATTCTAAGCTTTTTATACAAATTAATGCATAAAGTGCTTCAAGTTTCATTGATAATTTTTTCTTACAATTATTTTTTTATTTCATAATTATTAAATTATATTTAATAAATTCCATTTTATTGTGTCTAAGGGGTTAAATTATATTTCATATCTACCCACCACCTGTTGGTAATTATTTTCATTAAAAAATCAAATTTGACAATTACAATTAGGTCTATTAACTAGTTTATTTAATTCAATGTATAGTTAGTTTCAAAGCATATTCACAATAGTTTGTGTCATTTTTTGTTTAAGAAAAAGGTTTTAAGACATTCTTCTGAGTTCTTTTGATTTGACATTCATATGTACATATTTTATGGGGTTATTAAGAATGCATATTTTACAGCGTTACCCATTTAGTGGTTGCAAAACCGCCTGTCTGTCAAGGTTGTCAGCTGTTAAATGTCGTTCATCTGAAGTGTCATTTATTAAGATAAATTTTGCCATTTATGAATATGGATAGTTAAGCAACCGAAGAACGCGTAAAAATAGTTAAAACGTACTGCAAAAGTAGTTTTCAAACGTGGCCTCTTTTCGAGCATTACGGGGTGATTTGTGATCGGAAAAATCAAAGAATTTGAAGCGACTGGAAGCTTTGCAGATGGGGTGAGGCCTGTGCATTATCGCAATGAGCGCCGAAATATATAAAAAATTTCGGAAGAACCGTTATCGTCATTTTGGAACGCTATGGCCGTATGATAACCGACTTTTTTTTGGCTGCAATTGGAGATTATGAACTGCTCGATATCTGGTTTCAACAGGACGGTGTTATGAGCCACATAACACGACCAATTTTGGCTTTATTGCATGGTAGTTCTCAGAACGCGTAATTTCATATTTTGGCGACAACAATTGGCCACCAAGATTAGCGATTTGTCACCGTTAGACTTTTTGTAAAGCATACGTCAAAGATGATGTCAACGCAAATAATCCCCTTAAGCGGCTCATACACTTGCAATAAAATTGTTCCATTTCACGCATTGTACAATTATATCGCCAATGTGTATGTGATATTCGAAGGTGAAACAATATATTGGCAAAAATCAAAAGACTTTTGATTTTTATTGCACAACGAAAAGAAAGTGAAATGTGTTTGCAACATTGTACAATGCTGTTTATGTTATTCCTATAGGTTATGTTCATTTTTTTATTGAATGAATGAAACTATTGTGCGACTTATTGCATAATATAGGACAAAATGGAAATAATATGGCGGATATCATATAATAATATTGCAAGTGTATGGGCCGCTTAACGTTGGAGCATTTGAAAGCCAACATTCGTCAAGTTATCGCCGATATGCCGCCCGAAATGTGCGAAAAAGTGGTCAAAACCTACCTCAGAAGGATCGAGTTCTGCAACCAATCTGGAGGAGGTTATTTAAATAACATTGTTTTTAGCAGCGTTTAAAAAACTGAAGTCAAAGTAGAAAAACCTCCAATTCTTCCACTTCTTCATTTGTCATTGGCCAAAAAAAAACTGTTACTTTTACTTCTGCTTAATTAAATATAAACAGTCGCTGTCAAAAAAACTGAAAAATCGAAAAGTTGTAGACCAATTTTCGTTTTTTGTTCGAAAGTTGTTGGTTTCGACTGCAGTTTTTTAAACCCTGGTATTAAGTACGTAATGACAAGGGGCAAGTCTTATAATATTTACGAATCCGGGATTGAATCAGTTTTATAATTCCTGAATCAAGCGCATTTTAAGATTGATTCAATCTTAGTTTTACTTAAATCAATCGCATTTTTAGATTATTTTAAGTACGAATTCGGGATTAAATATAGATAAGTTTAGGATTTCGCACTTAAATAATTGATTTAAGAAAATTAATACTATTGAACCGCTTCGGATTAAGGATGGATTGCTTTTTCCTTTCAGTGTAGTATAGTTTACTTCTCAATCTAGGTAACTAGTCCAGTCTGAAGTGTAGGCCAGGGCATTACCTAGTCTGGTGTCTAGTTTTTGTGGGTCTAATCTATAGACTAGTGTAATCCAGTTGTAGTTTAGTCTGCAGTCAGGTATAAAACCGCCACCATCGGGAATTATGCCATAGAGGGTATGTAACACCTAAAAATATTGAATAAACAGGCCTGTCACAGAAATCAATTTCGATTGAAAGTGATTTCGATTTATGTGAAGAAAAATACGAAATCACTTTCACTTTCGATCGCTATTGATTTCTGTGACATGCCTGATAGACTCACCTTTTAGTATACCGATCGGTAAAGAATCACTTTCTGAGTCTATCTAACGAAGTCTGTCCGGCCGTCCATCTAAACTTTGTGCGCAAAGTACAGGTCGCAATTTTGAAGATAAGTTAATGAAATTTTAAATATACATACATAAGAAAACATTTTTTTTTATATTTTAACAAAGTTAAGCGGCGTTGCCTGATGTCGCTGGTGGCAACACAGCTTCACTTTTGTTGCAATCCGTAATTCACCTATTTATTGTCATAAGGACAAAGTCTATTGAAAATGGTAAGAATCGTTAAATTATTTCACATAGGGCTAGAACAAACTTCCTTCCGAAATAGAGTATTTGTGTCCATACACCATCCTATTATGTTGGCATTTAAATTAAATGTGACCCAAAAATATTTTATTGTAACCTAACCAAATTTGATTGGAATCGTTCCGTATTTAGGCATAGCTCCAAAAAAAAGCTTTTATGTCATCATTTTGGGCAGGTTTTTCTAAAATTGGCCATAGGTCCTACCCTAAAACCACTTTAAGACGAAACATCTCATTTAGATGTAGATATCTAGATATCTAGATAATATTCAGCACAAAGAACTCGTATATGAATCTTAACCTGTTATAGGGTTAAGATTTGTTTTGCCGGGTCCATGATTGACCTTGGATGCCGAATAGGGTACGCTCCCGAAAAAATTGCATTAAACATTGCCGTTAAATGGTCGGGCTCGACCCTCTATTCTTTCTTACTTGTTGTATATTGGCGGAATTAACCTTTAAATAGGTCCCGATTGGGTATGTCGGATTCTTACCGACTAAAGTGGTAGTCAAAAATTTCATCAGTTGACGGTTGGTTGACGGTTGACCGACGAAAATTAGCGGACGTCCTATCGAACAAGCGATAGTTTTTGCAAGACTGTCATTCTTGTTCGATAGTGTGTACCTCACGTTAAACCACATCCATCGTCAGCTAACTAATCTTTGGGAGTTTATTCTTCTTTTATCAGACTACAGTCCGTTTTCGTCATAGTATTTACAACATTTCCTGATGAAAATTACATCTTAGCTGGAGCTCTTGCCTTTTTTCTTGGAATAATAAGCAAATGTCCGTATGTGATCCTCATGTTTATCACGTTCAGGGCAGGCTGGTAAATTATCGTGCTCGAAGCGATATATAGCCCAATCTACAATTCTCTGCGCAACTGTTCTTCTTTTACCAGATACCAGTCCGTTTCCATTTTTATACCCACACCACAATAGTGGAGAGGGTATTATGCATTTGTGCTGATGTGTGTAACGCCTTAAAATATTGGTCCTAGACCCACCTTAAAGTATACCGATCGACTTAGCATCACTGTCTGAGTCGATCTAACGATTTCCTTTCGGCTGGCTGGCTGGCAGGCTGGGTGTCCATGTAAGCTTGTGCGCAAAGTACAGGTCGCAATTTTGAAGATAATTTGATAAAATTTGGGCCATAGGTTCTTATTGGCACAAGGACCAAGCCTATTGAAAATGGGCCGAATCGTAGGACCACGAGAGAAGAGAGGGGGAAATTTCTTCCTCTCAGAAACCATCAAACCGATTTTAATAAAATTTAAAACATAGATAGATCCATATTTGTACGGACACATAAGCTAGGCATTTTTAAGAAAATAGGACCACGAGGGGAGATAGGGGCAATTTCTGCCTCTCAAACCGATTTTAATGAAATTTAAAACATAGATAATTCCATATCTATATGGACACATAAGCTATACAGTTTTTCAAAAATAGGACCACTAGGGGAGGTAGGGGCAATTTCTGCCTCTCAAAAACTTTCAAACCAATTTTAATGAAGTTAATAAACAAAGATAAATCCATATTAATATGGACACATAAGGATGATGTCTTATTAAATTCTGTGGTGTAGGGTATCATATGGTCGGGCTTGACCGACTATACATTCTTACTTGTTATTATAGTGTTTCTTCTCCGAATCTTAAGCACATAAACGTAAGGTGGTTCACATGTTCATTTCGTTCGGGGCTGGCTGGAAATATTGGTAAATTATCGTGTACAAAGCAATGAGCGCGGTGTATAACCGAGTCTGCAATCTTGTCTATGTTCTAGGCTTTTTTTAACGGGTTTATAAGATTTGCTTTATAATACACTCAATTTACATGATGAATTTTATGACGTCCAATTTTGGATGTCATTTTTTTGTTTGGCAGCAAGCGGTGTATAGAAGAAAGAAGGGTAGAAAAATAGACATGATTTCTGTTTTCTCTTCCTCTGTCTTCTCTACACCGCTTGCTATCAAACAAAAAATGACGTCTAAAATTGGACGACATAAAATTCATCATGTAAATTGAGTGATACAAACAAATTTTGCTTGTGGAAATTATTTAGCCATTTAAAAGATCTTTTGTAAATGAATTTTAAAACCTATTTTAAGAAATATTAACTATTTAGTAATTGTGAATGAATTGCTATTAGAAACTCCCTAATTTATCTTTCCTTAATAAAAGCTACCACCACCTGGATAACTATCTTGCCGCGATGTGGTGGCTTAAATGCTGGCTGTAGTGAATGTCTTGTAACTTGAGTCGGCAAATTCTAGCCGGGACAAGTTGGAAGGTATTTGCTTTAAGGCCAGCCCGACTAAGGGTTATCCATCCTCCCATCCCCCATCCCATTACCTATGATCCTATCAATCCCCCTTTATTTCCCATTTCCCCCACTTTTAAGGTCAAGGTGGTTGATAGCAGTGCCGAGGACCTGAATGGCTGGTTAGTGGTTAAAGAAACTGGTCGCGAACAGCTTCCCTCTGGCGCCGATGGCAAGGGTTGTAACTTGGCCTAGTCCGTGCAAGCCGTCACTGCGCGAGACGGTCCTTTTCTTTACGGCTTACTCGTGGGACCAAAAAACTGGAAAAATTTACAGAAAAAACCAAGGACGCGACTCTAAGAGTCGATGCAGGGAATATCTCTGACAACTCGGCAGTTTCGGTGTCAGATCCAGACGCCGATTGGCTGAGTATCTACAGAGATATTCTTGAGCAAGAAGGTCAGTTATTGACAGAACTGACAGAGACAAGCGGGACGAACGACCCCCCAGTCGGTTCCCCTTCTCGAACAGGGGTCTCGGAAAGACTCTATGGTCTAGCTCTGGGATCTGATGATGAGCATGAAATTACAATGATTTCAGCTCATGATCAGGACCATAGGGCCGGGCCATCGGCTCCTGAGGTCACACTCGAGATAGGGAGCGGAGTAGTGGGTGGATCAAAACCCATTGTTCGGCAGGATGCGACAGAACAGGTCGCATCAGAAGGCCGAACGAGTCTTGAAAAAGCCAAGAGTGGTGTAAGGGCCTCCTTAGCCTTTCTAGAAAAGATAGCTAAGAAAGACTCCTCACTACACGATGGGCGGGATAGGCACTTGCTGAGGAAGCACCGAAAGAACGTTGCCAGATTCGAACGAATCCACGGATCTGTCGGTGATATCCTAGGCATTCCCTATCCTGCGGGATACACAGCAAGGGCTGCTGAGGGCTCAAATGTCAGTATGGACAACGAACCCTCAGTAACCCCTGCTGATGGATCCTCCAATAATGGAACGGGAAGTAAGAAAGGGGGTACAGAATCAACACCTGGTTCTCTAAACCGAGACAGTACGGTCACGGATAAGGGAACCAAGCCTGATGATGTACCACCCTCTACTAGCTGCGCGATGAGGACTGGTAAAGTCTTGATAATCTCCGACAGTCCCCCCCTAAGGGAGGTCACAAAGGGGATTACTTAGAAATACCAGCCAACATCTGCAGGGAAATCGGGTGATCACCGACAGAGCTCTGCTAAGGCCCCCAAAAAGGGGGTATTTAAGAGAGTTAGGTCTGGTGATGACCAGAAATCCCCAGCGGCCAAAAGGAAGGATCCCCGAAAGGAGATCACTAAGAGGGCTGGTTCCAGAGAGGAACAACCCTCTACGTCAAAGAAGCTAAGGGAGTCGTCAGGTAAGGACGGTATTCTAGCAGCTGTCATTGATCGTATGGATCCCGATGGAAGGATCAGTGTCGAGAAATGGCAGGTGCTAGAAAACAAACTACTCGACGAAATCTTTTGCGTCAAAGGAAGGCCGGACGAAGTATCGTTCAATGGGGCTGACTGGATAAGAGGTGTCAAAACTGTCAGTTGCGGCAATCAAAAAACCTTTGAGTTTTTAAAGGCTGCAATCGGCAGGTGTGGCAGCGCTTATCCTGAAGCCAGATTGGACGTCATACTCGCGTCTGAGTTGCCATTAAGGCCGGTAGTCACTGTATGGATTCCTCCACCTATAAAACCGGTGGAGGTCATACTGGGGTTACTGGCCAATCAGAACAATGGACTCTTTACAGGCCAGTGGAAGATGATAGCTTCACTGGGTTGTAAGGAGAACCAAGGAAGAGATTTCAGGTTCGCAGTAGACCGGGAATCTCTGAAAAAACTGAAGTCAATGGGAGGGGTTGCTGTATTCGGGTTAGGGTCTATCAGATTTAGGTTTCCTAAAAATGATAAACCCTAAGAGGCTGAGAGTGGTGCAGATAAACTTGCACCACTTTGAAGCGGCCTCAACCGAATTAGTAACCCACCTCATTGACAACAATGTGGACGTGGCTTTAATCCAAGAGCCCTGGATTAACAAAAACCGGGTAGTTGGATTAAAGATCACGGGGTATACCTTGTTCGTATCCCGCTCTGATGAGAAGGTACGGACTTGTATACTGGCGAGAACTGAACATAAATTTATGATATCTCATTCTTTCAGTAATGGAGACCTCACGGTTGTGACAGGGGAAGCCAAGGACAAAACGGTCCTGGCACTGGCATAGGCATACTTGCCATATGAAGCTGCCGATCCACCTGGTGAAAAAGTGCGAGAGTTGGTGGAGCACTCGGGCAGAAGCGGCTCGAGGTTGGTACTAGGATGTGACGCCAATGCACACCATTCCCAATGGGGTAGTGCCGACATCAACAAAAGAGGTGAGTCTATGTTTGATTTTATTGTTGCCAGCAATCTTTTTATCTGTAACAGGGAGAATACTCCAACGTTCAGAACTAGGGATAGAGAGGCAGTGATAAATATAACATTGACGAACTGTAGGGAATTAGTAGAGGACTGGAGGGTGGCTTTGGATTTTTCCTTCTCTGATCATAGTCGTCTGTCCTTTAGTCTAATGTTTGAGAGGTCGAAAAGGTGTCCATATAGGAATCCGAGAAGGACGGATTGGGATTCGTTTTCGGGACTAGTGCAACGGAACCTTAGGGTTACACGGAACTGGGGGTCGACTCCGGCCGGTGTGGAGCAACTGGTAAACACCTTCACGGGGGTATTGACCAGTAGCTATGAGCGATCCTGTCCGTTAAATTTTCCGGGCAGGCGTACACAGCCAAGATGGTGGACAGACGAGTTGAAAACTCAAAGGTCCACTGTCAGAAGGCTGTTCAATAGGGCGAAGTATACGCGCAGGGATGAGGATTAGAGTAACTTCAAGTTGAGTTACGGGAGGTATAAGGGAGATATTAGAAGGGCGAAAAGGGACTCGTGGATTAAGTTTAGCGAGTCAGTTGAATCCGTGAATGAGATGTCTAGGTTCAGAAGAATTTTATCTAAGGACCCTGTAGTCCCTGGATTTAGTCAGAGATCGGACGGCTCATGGACGGAATCTGGCTCTGAATCTCTCTGTCTGCTTATGGAGACTCACTTTCCGGGGTGTGTGGATCCTGGGTCGGGGGAACAGGCTGTATGTGGTGACCCCTTCTCTGGTTCGGGCTCAGGCGGTGAGGAAAGGGAGACGGTGGGGGATATGATTACCTTGGATAAGGTAACATGGGCGGTAAATACATTTGGGTCCTACAAATCGGCGGGGCCAGATGTTCCGGCGATGTTACAGAATATCGGGAAATCATCACTCCTGTTGTTGGTGGAACTGTTTAGGGTATGTGTGCTGAACGGGTACATTCCTAGGAGGTGGAGGGAGGTTAGGGTAGTTTTTATTCCCAAGGCGGGTAGAACCGGTCACTCTAAACCCAAGGATTTTAGACCAATCAGCTTGTCGTCTTTTCTCTTGAAGACGTTGGAAAGACTGATTGATCTACATCTGAGGACGAAGATTGACGCCGGCATCGTCAGCGGCGCTCAACACGCCTACCTTAAAGGTAGATCTGTTGAGAGTGCGTTGCATGATGTGGTTGGTTATGTGGAGCGGGGTTTGCGAACCAGGGAATACACCCTGGCGGCATTCCTTGACATAGAGGGCGCCTTTAACAATTTGAGGATAGAGGCCATAAGGCAGGCACTGATTGACCTAAGGGTTCCGTTGTTCTTGGTCGAATGGATAACTATGATGCTTAGCAGCAGAGTTATTCACTCGGACTGGGGAAACGAACGCTTAAGGAAATCGGTGACTAGAGGGACCCCACAGGGAGGAGTTCTCTCTCCCCTATTGTGGCTCTTGGCCGTCAATGTCGTTCTGAGACGTTTTGACAGAATGGGTCAGAAGGTCGTAGCCTACGCGGATGATGTGGTGATATTGGTGTCGGGCAAGTTTCTGCCGACAATTAGCGACATCATGCAAGGGGCGCTGGGCGAACTGGTGTGAGGGTGACTGCTTCGTTGGTATTCTGTTATGGTCCTTGTTATGTCCAGACTAATATTACTTTTTACTAATTTTTTTTGTGGGGTGTAGTGAAAGTGTACTTTAAATGAAAATATTGATTTTTGTTTATTTTGATATTTTTTTTTTTTTTTTTTTGAATTTATTTTTGTAGTTAGCCAGGAATTTATGATTTCTAAAATTGTATAAAAATTGAAAAATTTTCCTCATTGAGAAATAAATTTTGTGAAGATAAGGTCAAAAATTATCGAATACCTGATTTGAGGGAAAAGGAAAAGAAAACAACAGAAATAGAATTTTTCATACCAATTGAGGGAATTAAAATAAAAAAGGAAGGAATTAATTGATACGGAAGGGCATTATAAGCATAATTTTATTAAACATATTGAGTGGAGTGTATACGTTTGAATATCTCGCGTAAAAGGCCTGCAAGACTAGACACCTGAAAGGGAAGAGAAATCGGTTTTAGCTTCAAGAATCCTTGTATTGGTTACGGCTGGATAATAGTTTTGTTGCTATTAAAATCCGAAAATTTTTATTTACGTCTTCCAAGTAAGGGAAGGAGTAAAGTGCCTATACACAGATAGTGGTAACACCAACAAATTTAAATTTATTCAGATTATTTTAGAATATCAACATTTTTGTTTTGTTTTAAAAAAATTCTAAATTCTGGTTTTGAGTTTTGGAAAAATTTATTTTTCTCTTCCTAAATATTGTTCTTAAATTCTTAATTTATAGATTGTTAAAAGATCTTAATTTTCTTTTCTTGATTTTGGTTTTTTTTTTTGGAAATCATTGTAAAATTACAAATTTTTTTTAAGTTATATTCCAAAGTCACTCGGTCACCTTTATGTTTATTTAAATTAATTTCAACGCACCCTAAGATATGCTATACTAAAATTTAAATTTAATATTTATTCAAGTATAATCTTACAATACTGATTGCTTTACGTTAAAATGTGGATGGTATCATACCGGATATAACTTTGTTTATTGAGTTTAATACTATCCACACATTACCACTTTCATTCAAACATAAAAATAACTTCTTGAACGTTGGTTTGTGAAATATTAAAGGTAAATCCCAACCGTCTACTGTCATCTGGCGCCTGCTGACATCGATGGACCTGAAACGAGCGTAAGTTTTATTTTTTTATATTTCCTATGACCAGCCATGTTGGATATTCTCCCACATTAGATTAAAAATTACACAATAAAATAAAAATGTCATATGAACAACATTAAATTCCATTGATTGCAACACAAGTTGCCATTGTGGTTTAATTGGATTCTTATTAATTTATTTACTTAGTTTTTGTTTGGTTGTTCATATTACATTGGTTACAGCCACTACTTTCTAAAAATTCAATTTATTCTTGTTTTTGTATACATATTATAACTTTATTGCAAAATTACTTTTAAGTTCTTTTTGAACGGAAATTAAATAGAAAATTTATTTAATAAACATAAGGTGATAAACGCTTAATGATTAATATATGATAGAGTTTTTAGTTTATATATATCCAAACGAATTTCAATTTTTATAAGATTTATAATATACTTTTGTTTTGATTCTTGAAGATGAAATCTTAAATTATATTGTTTTATTTACGAAAAGTGAAGTTAATAGTAATGGGGTTAGGTGGATTTGTTTAATTTTTTTAATTTTTTTTTTTGTTTCGTTATTCGGGCTGACAGATAACTTTAATTTTTCGTCAGCATGGAGGGTGGGCTTCGGAACAGTATAGCAATTTACATCTCAAGCTATACTATTTTCTTCTACCGCTATTTCTTCTTCTTCTAAATTATGTAGATCATTAAGTTCATTAGCTACCTAAAGTTAAGTCTCTGATACTTTTTTATAATATATTCTCATATGGGAACACACCTCACCCCCCCACCGACGAGCACGGCCGTAATATTAGGTAGCACCGTTCCCAGAATTAAAACATTACAGTTTAGAATCGTTACAGAGATTTATGGCGCCCAACGTGGGGCCTCAGTAGACGTTATTTTTAAGTTTTGTGTGCAATTATCATCTAGATGCTGAGGACTCTGAATCTGTTGTGGGTAATGATTTACATAATGAACTCTTTAACTAAAATATTTTAAATTTTCATTTAACTCTTGTTTTCCTTATTTTTCTACTGTATACTTAATTGTTTATTGTAGTTATGATAAACAATTCCCGGTCTGATATTTAATGCATCAGAAGTTAAACAGGGCTTGGGTTCGAACTTGAGAAGTTGATCTGGTGATTATCGGATACAATCCTCGTTTGACACTTTCCCTTCTAAATATGTCTTCTATTTCTATTTATTGATTCTTTTTCTTCAAAATTTACTTTTTCCAAGTTTGTATTTTCTGTTTATTTGGACTTAAGGTAACTGAATTTGTAATCGGTTATTCTCCTATAACGGATAATCAATCCCTAACACTTACTTTCTAGAACTTATTGTTGTCTTGGATATGATTCTTTTGACAGTTGTCTAAAGGTTCCAGCAGTTATAAGTGATCCTACTCTTTTTGCTTTCTTTTCCTTCATTCTTCTTTGCGGTAACTGATGATTATTTTATATTATTTTTTTTATTTGTAAATGATTTTGTTTTAATTTGTAGTTTTGATTTTTAGTTTTAAACTTTTCGCTATATACCCCTACCTATAAACTTCACTGAGTAGTTATATATATTGACATTGTTGATACCCTTTTTGATATTTTGGTGTGATATTATTTATAAATACTTATATATATATATATATATATATAAATATATATAATTTGGCTTTTTATAATAGTTTTTTTTTAAAAACGGATACACAACAACGATTTTAGAATTTCTTTTAATTTTTTTTTTATCTTGAGATTATTGTTCTTTGATTAATTATTTATAAAAATGCCTGTAGTTCGTAGTACCGGGGATATACCATCAGAAGTAGAGCGGGATTCATTAGATCAGGAAGCTGGTGGGGATGCCCGAACACCAGTTTTTACGGTCCGAAGACCAATGACTCGTTTGCAAGCTCGTAGGGAAGCCAATGAAAGAGAGGATGAGAATATTCGACGTATAGTTGATAATTCATTACAAGGGCTTAGGAACGAAATATCAGACATGATAGCTGACAGTTTGCGGAACTTTGCTTTAGCCAATCGGGAACCAATAGGACAGGACAGATTGGCTCGGACTGAGAGAATAGATCCGGACAGTGAAGATTATGAAAACCATCGTAGTGGACAAGGAAATCGCGAAAATCGGTATTTGAACAATCGATCCGATAGGAATTCCGAAAGGGTTTTGAACATAATTCGTAATTGGAAGGTTCGTTTTACTGGCAATATTTCGGAAGTTACCGTGGACGAATTCATTTATAGAATAAATTCTTTAACAAACTCAAATCTTAACGGCGATTTCGACCTTCTTTGTGAACACGCCCATATTCTTTTTGAAGACAAAGCACTTAAATGGTATTGGCGATTCCACCGCAGTTGTGTTCACATGTATTGGGACAAATTATGTGATGCACTGAGGCGACAATATGGAGATGATAAAACAGATTTTGACATTAGGGATGACATACTACAGAGGAAACAAAGACATAATGAGACATTTGACGAATTTCATGAGGCAATCATGGTTTTGTGTGACAAACTGCATACCCCTTTATCAGAATACGAGTTGTGTGAAACTTTACAAAGAAATTTAAAACCGGAGATAAGGCATGATATACTTCATTTGGAAATAAATCGTGTTTCCCATTTACGGCGTGCAGTACGAAGGCATGAGAAGTTTGTCAGGGACATGACATCGACAAATGTAAACAAACGTGGTTACCACAAGGTGCAGGTATCTGAGCTTATTGGTAAAGACGAACAGTTTGTAGAGGACAAACATTTGGATGATGATGATACCGAAATTTGTTTGTTGGTAAAATCGCGAAAGTGTTGGAATTGCGACAAAATTGGCCACAGTTTTATAGACTGCTTAGAGCCTAGGACTATTTTTTGTTACGGTTGTGGGACGAAAAATATTTTTAAGCCAAAGTGTCCTAATTGTTGTTTGAAACGGGGAAACGTAACTCGGGATGTCCGTGCATCAAAAGACGGGCATCCGAGGATAAACTAAACGGGATTATAATAAATTCTAAATCTGATGAGACAAATTATTTTGATGAACATAAAATACCGGCTAAGACAATTTTCACTGAAATTTCAGAAACTCATCCGTTAAAACGACCTTATCATATTCGTTTAGAGGAATATAGACTTGCTAGGGCTAGGATTTTTGATGAATCCAATAGTAAACGGAAACTTAACAGATCTACGAGAAGGATACGTGAGTTTTATAAGAAAAGGAAACAATTTCGCAAACACGTTATATCATCATTGGTGAATAGGGAAAACGACAATCGTCCTTATGTTAGGTTGAACTTGTGCAATGGAAATTATTTTGCATTATTAGATAGTGGGGCGAACGTTAACGTTATTGGAGGTCAATTATGTTCCGAATTAATTGAATCGGGTGACTATAATCAAAGTATTGGTAGTGTAAGGACAGCCGATGGGCAACGTCAGCGTTGTTGTGGGACAGTTATTCTTGAAATCGGGTATAATAGTCAGAGAAAACCGATTGAATTTTTGTTAATACCTTCAATCACTCAGGATATAATATGTGGCATTGATTTTTGGGAAAAATTTGACATCAAAATTATCACATTGAACGCAATCAACGAAATTATTTCTGAGGAAAATCCGGATAAAATTCCATTAACAGTATCTCAGGGAAAACAATTACAAAGCATTATAGATTATTTTCCTAATTCCGACCGAGACGGACTGGGATGTACTACACTGTTGGAACATAACATCGATTCTGGTGAAGCAACCCCGATCAAACAGCGATATTACCCGATATCACCAGCTAGGGAAAAGTTGTTATGTGGAGAGGTAGATCGAATGTTAAAGTTAGGCGTTATCGAAGAATGCCCGTCATCTCCATGGTCATCGCCAGGTGTTTTAATTGTTAAACCTGGAAAAGTACGTTTTTGCCTGGACAGTAGAAAATTAAATTCCGTTACTAAGAAAGACGCATATCCCATTCCCAACATAGATGGACTTATTTCGAGACTTCCTCCAATTTATTACATTTCTAAGGTGGATCTAAAAGATGCATTTTGGCAAATTAAATTGGACGAAACCTCAAGAACGAAGACAGCGTTTACAATCCCTAACCGGCCCTTGTACCAATTTACAAGAATGCCGTTTGGATTGTGCAATGCACCACAGACAATGTGTAGACTAATGGACCAAGTCATTCCGTATTATTTAAAGACGAACGTTTTTGTTTACTTAGACGACTTACTGATAATTTCAAAAGACTTTGACGAACATTTAAAGCACTTAAAGGAGGTGGCGACTCAACTTCGGAAGGCTAACTTAACAATAAATGTTAAGAAGAGTAGTTTCTGTCTTCGTCAAGTACAGTATTTGGGATATATCGTTGGTGAAGGTTCATTAAAAGTTGACCCTGAGAAAGTAAGAGCAATTTCTCAATTTCCGGCTCCTAAAACAGTCCGACAACTTAGACAATTTCTTGGTATGGCCGGATGGTACCGTCGATTTATCGATGATTATGCGACTATTACATTTCCGATGACAGAATTATTGTCGAAAAGGAAAACATTTGTTTGGACAGATGTGGCACAAAGATCATTTGAAGCAATTAAAAATAAATTGACATCCGCACCCATTTTGGTACATGCGGACTTTAGTAAACCGTTTATAATCCAATGTGATGCCAGTATGTTTGGAATCGGGGCTGTACTAGTTCAACTGGACGGAAATGGTGATGAAAAGCCAATAGCATTTATGTCACAAAAATTGAACAAAGCCCAGAGGAATTATTCAATAACAGAACTGGAGTGTTTGGCGGTAATTCTGGCAATTAAAAAATTTAGGGCATATATTGAGGGTCATGAGTTTAAGGTTATAAGCGACCATGCCAGTCTCAAATGGCTCATGAGACAAAAAGACTTATCTGGTCGATTGGCCAGGTGGGCTTTGAAACTGCAAGGCTTCGACTTTACGATAGAACACCGTAAAGGTAAAGATAATGTAGTTCCGGATGCTTTGTCGCGTGCCTTTGATGAGGATGCTACATTAGCTGAATTAGAGATACAAACATTACCTTCGATTGATTTGAACTCAACAGCATTTGAATCACTTGATTATGCCAAATTGCGAAACGAATTTTTAAAATCAAATTTACCCGATTATCGGGTAATTAACAAATATATTTACAAAAGAACAAATTTTACAGCTGGAAATATCGACGAATCTGAAAATTGGAAATTATATGTTCCTTTGGAGTTACGTAAGGATGTTATTTTTGCAGCGCATGATGTACCAAATGCAGCACATGGTGGTATTGCCAAAACTGTGCATCGTGTTAGACAATACTTCTATTGGCCTAGATTAGTTATTGATATTAAAGAATATGTTGGCAATTGTTTATCCTGCAAAACCTCAAAAACACCCACAACATCACTAAGACCATCTATGGGACAAATGGTGGAAACTGTAAGACCTCTACAACGTTTATATATTGATATAATTGGTCCTTTTCCACGTACTAAGAATGGAAACATAGGAATTTTAATAATTTTGGACCATTTTACGAAATTTTCATTTTTAAAACCATTAAAGAAATTCTTAACCAAGCCAATAATCGGTTACCTCAGGGACGAAATATTTAGTTGTTATGGTGTCCCGGAGATTATAATTTCAGATAACGGAAGCCAATTCAAATCCGCGGAATTTAGAAAACTTGTTGACAAATATGGAATTAAACATCAGTTTACTGCAATCCATAGTCCCCAATCAAACGCGAGTGAGAGAGTTAACAGATCGATAAATGAAGCTCTGCGTTCATATTGTCGTAATGATCAACGCCAGTGGGATGAGTTCTTACCAAGTGTAAATTGTGCCATACGCAGTAGCTTTCATCAAACGACGGGATGTACCCCTTACAAACTTTTATTTGGGCAAACGATGATTACTCATGGGCAAGAGTACCAAATTTTACGGAACTTGAAACTGTTAGAGGAAGCAGACACCGAACTTGAAAGACAAGACAATTTTACATTGTTGCGTGACTCTATTCGGACAAAGATTAAGGAAGCTTATGATAGAAACGTAAGATCTTACAATTTACGATCACGTAACCGCGAGTTTAACATTGGACAAATAGTAATACGTCGCAATTTCGTTCAGAGCTCTTTGGTTGGTAATTTCAGTGCCAAGTTAGCACCTATGGGTGTTAAGGCTATTGTTAGGAAACGAATTGGGAACGTGAATTATGAGCTTGAAGACGTTCATGGCGGATATAAGGCAGTTTACCATATCAAAGATATATGGGCATGATTTCTGATTATATTTACTAATATATGATATCTAGGGCACCTTTTTTCAGATTAAAATTTGCACCAAGGTGTACTTTTCATCTGTTTTGTGAGGGTGACTGCTTCGTTGGTATTCTGTTATGGTCCTTGTTATGTCCAGACTAATATTACTTTTTACTAATTTTTTTTGTGGGGTGTAGTGAAAGTGTACTTTAAATGAAAATATTGATTTTTGTTTATTTTGATATTTTTTTTTTTTTTTTTTTTAATTTATTTTTGTAGTTAGCCAGGAATTTATGATTTCTAAAATTGTATAAAAATTGAAAAATTTTCCTCATTGAGAAATAAATTTTGTGAAGATAAGGTCAAAAATTATCGAATACCTGATTTGAGGGAAAAGGAAAAGAAAACAACAGAAATAGAATTTTTCATACCAATTGAGGGAATTAAAATAAAAAAGGAAGGAATTAATTGATACGGAAGGGCATTATAAGCATAATTTTATTAAACATATTGAGTGGAGTGTATACGTTTGAATATCTCGCGTAAAAGGCCTGCAAGACTAGACACCTGAAAGGGAAGAGAAATCGGTTTTAGCTTCAAGAATCCTTGTATTGGTTACGGCTGGATAATAGTTTTGTTGCTATTAAAATCCGAAAATTTTTATTTACGTCTTCCAAGTAAGGGAAGGAGTAAAGTTCCTATACACAGATAGTGGTAACACCAACAAATTTAAATTTATTCAGATTATTTTAGAATATCAACATTTTTGTTTTGTTTTAAAAAAATTCTAAATTCTGGTTTTAAGTTTTGGAAAAATTTATTTTTCTCTTCCTAAATATTGTTCTTAAATTCTTAATTTATAGATTGTTAAAAGATCTTAATTTTCTTTTCTTGATTTTGGTTTTTTTTTTTGAAATCATTGTAAAATTACAAATTTTTTTTAAGTTATATTCCAAAGTCACTCGGTCACCTTTATGTTTATTTAAATTAATTTCAACGCACCCTAAGATATGCTATACTAAAATTTAAATTTAATATTTATTCAAGTATAATCTTACAATACTGATTGCTTTACGTTAAAATGTGGATGGTATCATACCGGATATAACTTTGTTTATTGAGTTTAATACTATCCACACATTACCACTTTCATTCAAACATAAAAATAACTTCTTGAACGTTGGTTTGTGAAATATTAAAGGTAAATCCCAACCGTCTACTGTCATCTGGCGCCTGCTGACATCGATGGACCTGAAACGAGCGTAAGTTTTATTTTTTTATATTTCCTATGACCAGCCATGTTGGATATTCTCCCACATTAGATTAAAAATTACACAATAAAATAAAAATGTCATATGAACAACATTAAATTCCATTGATTGCAACACAAGTTGCCATTGTGGTTTAATTGGATTCTTATTAATTTATTTACTTAGTTTTTGTTTGGTTGTTCATATTACATTGGTTACAGCCACTACTTTCTAAAAATTCAATTTATTCTTGTTTTTGTATACATATTATAACTTTATTGCAAAATTACTTTTAAGTTCTTTTTGAACGGAAATTAAATAGAAAATTTATTTAATAAACATAAGGTGATAAACGCTTAATGATTAATATATGATAGAGTTTTTAGTTTATATATATCCAAACGAATTTCAATTTTTATAAGATTTATAATATACTTTTGTTTTGATTCTTGAAGATGAAATCTTAAATTATATTGTTTTATTTACGAAAAGTGAAGTTAATAGTAATGGGGTTAGGTGGATTTGTTTAATTTTTTTAATTTTTTTTTTTGTTTCGTTATTCGGGCTGACAGATAACTTTAATTTTTCGTCAGCATGGAGGGTGGGCTTCGGAACAGTATAGCAATTTACATCTCAAGCTATACTATTTTCTTCTACCGCTATTTCTTCTTCTTCTAAATTATGTAGATCATTAAGTTCATTAGCTACCTAAAGTTAAGTCTCTGATACTTTTTTATAATATATTCTCATATGGGAACACACCTCACCCCCCCACCGACGAGCACGGCCGTAATATTAGGTAGCACCGTTCCCAGAATTAAAACATTACAGTTTAGAATCGTTACACTGGCGGCATGGGCAAGTGACAAGGGACTGGGAGTAAATCCGGAGAAGACGGAGTTGGTTCTTTTCACTAGGAGGTACAAGGTGGAGGAGTTTAGACTGCCGGTACTGGGAGGAGTGAAGCTTGGACTATCTGATAGTGCTAAGTATCTGGGGGTTTTTCTGGACAGCAAGCTGTCATGGGGTAGGAATACTCAGGAGAGACTCAAAAGGGGTCTCAATGCTTACTATACTTGCAGATCATCGATAGGTAGGAGCTGGGGACTCCGGCCGTCAGTGGTGGGATGGCTGTACACTTCGGTGGTTAGACCCATTCTTACGTATGGATGCTGTGTTTGGCGGGAGTCATTGAGATTGGCAAGTCGTAGGAACCTTCTTTCTAAGGCTCAGAGGTGTGCTTCAATTGGCATGACAGGTGCCTTGAGAAGTACTCCTCAGGCTGCCCTGGATGTCATTCTACATCTTCTGCCCATTGAGCAGTATGTGATGGGAATGGCGGCCAGGAGCATTCTTAGACTGAAGGAGTTAGGACTTACGAGGAATGACACTCATGGTCACTCACGGATCCTGGGTGAGATTGAGGCTTGTGGCTATTGCCTGGGACCGCCGGGATCCACTGATTATGTTAGCACCAGTTTGGATTTTGGTCGGTTGCCAGAGGTAATAATGCCCTCTAGTTAGAGCTGGTCGGGCAGGGGCAGATTATTTGGTGGATTTGCTATTTTCACTGATGGCTCAAAGATGAGGGGCACGGGTGCAGGGGTCTACATTAAGGATCTGAACATAAAAAGGTCATATAGGCTTCCTGACGACTGCAGTGTTTTTCAAGCGGAGGTTCTGGGGGTCTGGAGGGCCGTGGAACTGATGAGGGACAACATTGATAGGGGCTCGGAGGTCACTATATATGTGGACAGCCAGGCGGCTCTTATGGCAGTAAGGGGCTGTTATGTGAACTCCAGGCTGGTTGATGAGTGTAGGAGGGCTCTGAGGGGAGCCTTAGGGGAGTATCTGCTAAGGTTATGCTGGGTGCCGGGTCATTGCGACATAGGCGGCAATGAGATTGCTGATGAGTTGGCAAGACAGGGCTCAGAAATGGAGGATCCTGACTGTGTGGAGGCGGTTAGGCCTCCATTGGGCTTCTATTTTGGTAGAATTAGGGAATGGATACTGAGCGTGACCAATCGGGCCTGGGGGAGCCGAACGGACTGTCGGGTATCACGGACACTGTGGCCGGTGCTTAGGAAGTCCGATTCGGTGTCGCTGTTGGGCAGGAGCAGGGTCTGCGTTAGGACCATGATAGGAATTATCTCGGGCCACTGTATGATAGGCAGGATGGCGGTGAGGATGGGATCCGACTTGTCGGATATATGCAGGTTGTGCGAGGACCCTGAGGAGTTGGAGTCAGTTGAGCACTTTCTGTGCCACTGTCCCAGGTTGCAGGGTAGCAGGTTGAGGTGGCTGGGCAGTAGATTCCTGGGCGAATTAGGGGATGTCTCGTGTTGCGGACTCGAGAATCTGATAGGATTCGTAATGGGGATGGCCTGGCTGCGCGAGGGGAGACTAGGTGCTAACCGCACGTAGGGCGGATTTGGTTTAAGTGGGATTTCTCTCGGGGTTGGTCCTTTACCTTCTTTTCTTTCCTTTCTTTTCTACCTATCTTTCGGATCTGTCTTATGCTTTTGCTGCTTATTTCACCTACTTTATACCTTCTTAGCTATCTCTAATTAAGGCGTCAGAATGGACCATATTGGTCTCTGGGTGAAGGTGTGAAGGAAACTTCACACCGGCCTTTCTACCTACCTACCTACCTAATAAAAGCTAAGAAATGACAACATCTTATTTTCGTATACATACATAAATTTGTTTAGATACAATTTTTAATTATTTAAATTTTTTGTTTTATTATGCTTTTATATAATTTATATACATACAATTTGACATAGAGCTTTAATTTTTTAATATATTTTGTTTTTTTTTACGAGCTTTCTTTTCTATAAGTGTATAAATTATATGATAAACAATTTATTTAAATTTCTTTTTTATATAAATATTTAATAAGAGTTTAAAACACATATGAGCTTTTAAGCTTATGGTGTGTTACTCGGTTTAATTTTTCAATAGATTTTTTAAAGCATTCATTAATTTTGTTACTTAATTTAACTAAATGATAAAGATAAAAATGTGTTAGACTAATTAACAAAATGGTGGAATGTTGAGTTTTAAACCCACCAAGTAATAAAAATAATAAAATCTTAAAAACGTTTAATTTTTTTTTCTCTTTTCTTTAAAACAAATTCAAATGTTTAACATCTAAGGATTTACGAAAACAGGATTGATGTTTTTACATGCTATTGTGAATTTTTTTTTTTGATTTTAATGAAAAAGGAAAATGTAGGTATTTCTCAATGTTCTTTTAAACAAATTGTAAAGAAATTAATTATAGCTTAAATAGATTATAATTTCCTTAATGAAATAACGAAATAACACTTCATTATTTATTTTTATAATTTTTAAGGTTATCCTTTATATATTCTCTATTGTGAATTAGATTCGAAGTTTGAATTTATATTTATTTTCTGTGAAAACTAAATAGTTATATTTAGATCTCAATAAGGAATTCTCAACTTAATTTAATATTTGTTTTATTAAATTTTTTAAAGTGATTCAAATCAATTATTGTGAATAGTTTGTTTAAAATCTTTTGTTTTAAACAAAAATAAAGACTGGCATATTTTTACTCAATTGTGAATACAGTTGGTTTTAATACTAATTTTTTTTTTATCAAAACTACAAGATGTATTTTCGTAGCTCTTGTTTAAAGAGTTTATTCAGGCTGCATTGCGTACTTTCGTAGCTCTTGTTTAAAGAGTTTATTCAGGCTTCCTTGCACAAAAATCTTCTTAAGTTTTTGTGAATAAAATACAATTTTAAGTGAAAATTTTCACATATAGAGTTTTGAATGTTTTTAAAATAAGCAAACGCACAGTTATTGTGAATGCTTTTCTTAAATCCATAAACTAAAAAATAGTTGTAAATGAAGCAACGATTGCTTTTAAGTTTAAACAGAAAAGTCAATCCAAATGGTAGACTAAAATATTATTTTTATACTTTCTTGAAATACTACGAAATATTTTCTAAAGAGCAAAAATTATTTTAAAAATTTTTTTATTATTAAAAGTACTAAGTTTAATGCGGGGGAATTGAATTAAAATATATAGTTTTTGCTAAAAAAAAAAAAAAAGATTCAGACTCTATAACGAAATCATTTATATTTAAAGATCTTTGCCCTCCTAAGCAAACATTTCTTTACAACTTTTTAACAGAAAACAAGCAACCTGCTTCTATTTAAATCTCTCTAAAGAATCCATTTACTTTATATTTCGTTTTAGGGTTGACCAAATAGCATTTCCGAGCCAGGTGGTATAGAATTAGGATCCACAGTAGATGAAAAATAATTGGCAGGGGTATTAAATGCTTCTGTATAATTATGAGTTTGTAGGGAAGCAGGAGCAGACTGCTGATGCTGTTGATGGGCCTGAGCCTGTTGTTGTTGTTGCTGGTGTTGTTGGTATTGCATTTGTAATTGCTGCAAATTACGCTGATGTTGTTCCACACTCACCAATGAAGCGTTCATGGTGGAATTATTTTGTTGCAATGTCAAATTATAAGGATTTTGCGTATATTCCTGATAAATATCATTTTCTGTATGGTGTTGTTGTTGTTGTTGTTGTTGCGTCTGCAAATAAACAGGAGTAAAACTTTGTACAATGGCAGTTAATGGCTGCTTGTGTAAAGAGGGAGACTCATTGCCCGCCAACAAATGCGAAATTGGCACATTAGCGTTGTTATTGTTAGCAGACAGTGGTGATGATAATGATGAAGAGGTGGTACGAGCGGCCTCTGTTGGTCTATAATCTGCGGCACTTTCTTCAATGGTAGAAACATCATCGCCACTTAAAATAGAGCTATTAAAGTGGCTGGTATTATTAGCCTCTTTGCTGGTATTCAAAGAATCATTGGGGTTTTTCTTTATATTCTGCAGCAAAAGCTGGTGTTGTTGATAGTTTTGATAATATTGATTGTATTGCTGCTGCAGTAATTCGCGCATGCTCACATTTTGCTGACCAGTTTCAGTTGATTCTTCACCGGCAACATTTTCTGGCTGATGTTGTTGCTGTTGGTCATAATCTTCCGCCTGTGGTGTTGTTTGTGGCGGCGGTGGTGGTGAGGAATCAAAAAGTTCTATGGAATATGAAGTACATCCTGTTGTCGTATCCGTCATTGTGGAACTCAATGGCATTGTATTAACGAACGTAGGAACACTAGTGGCTGCTTGATTTGTCATCTGTTCATTGGTCATAGTGCTTATAGATTCAGAAGAATTCAGCTGGTGTATGGGAGAAGTTGTATTTGTAGTTGAAGTAGATTCGGGCTCTATAGTTTGCGAACATAATATATCACTAGTTGAAGGTGCATCATCTAAGAAAGGCGCTAATTGCGTAGGTGTCTGTTGCTGTTGCTGTTGCTGCTGAGGTACAATCACAGGCATAGGAGCCAGAGTGGCAGGTGGTAGCTTGTTTATTAAAACAAAAACAAAAAATTGTTTTTATAAAAAAAACAAATAGTTTTCAATAACTTCTTACTTGTCCTAATATAAATGCGGGCTTTTGTAAAATATCCGCTACGGGTGGTTGCAAAATAATGCTGTGACGTGGTGATTCCACAGGTGACATTAGAAATGGCGATTGTACTCCCTGCATTGTAGTGTTAGCTTGAATAAGTTGCTGCTGCATTTGCGGCTGGGGTGTTGTTTGCTGAAGCGCTACCAAAGCTGCCGATGGAATTCTATTTATGTCAGCATTTGTTGTAGTTTGAGACTGATTCATAACATGAGCTCGATTTCCTTAAATTTTTGGACAAAATTTATTATTCTTTAATGATTTTTTTTCTATTCTCGATAATGTCACAAGGGCTTACGCTAGGATGAAGATGAGTTATGTGTAGCATTAATGTATATTATTGTTCAATAATGATGTGGTAGGAATATTAAAAAGGAAAATTTGATCAGTTTTTTTTTTATTTTTCAAGAGAAGAGAAATCTTTGTTACAATTGAACGATAATTAAAAAAGAACGGAAAATTAAAAAGATCTAATGTTTACTATATAAAAGCCTAAATTATTATTTTTGTTATGGAAAATTGTAGCCAAAAGAAAAAAATCTTTGATCACTAATATTTAAGTCATAAGTAGTTAATTTAAAAATTTTAAGTATCAATCACTACAAATCCATTAGATTTTTGTTTAAATATGTATATGTACATTAGGGTGTCGTTAACTGTATGGATCAAATTTTTTTTCTATTTTTCCATGCTCTAACCCCCCAATTCGGTGGGTATTGATGAAAAACGACGCGGAAATATTTTTAGGACAAAGTTTGAGAAAAATCGTAAAGTCCGACTTGTATGACTTATATTTAGGAAAATATTAATTTTACATAAAAATCGTTTTCTAAGAAGTTGTTGTTAGTAAATTTTCCAACAACTTTTGCCTTAACAAGTTTTCTCTAAAACTCATATTGAACAAAACTTAATTAAAGTAAACAGCAGCATTGATGCGAATTTTTTCTTTAGAACTTTTTTTCTTACACACGTCAATTCAGCTTTAATATTTGTGTTTGTGTGCGTTTGCTTAAAAAAAATAGTCAAACGCATATCATTTGTTTCTTACGTACCACGGTTGATAAAGTTGGTGCAATTGTACTTTTTTGATACAATTCAAAGCAAAAAAGTACGGTGGTACCCCCGTGACTCATTTGGTACTATTTCCAAATTTTTCAAACCTATTGTTATTTGATATAAAATGGAAACTCGTATTTACTGTCCAATAAATATAAACGGATTTCAGTGTTTGGTGCAAATGGTTTTGCCAAAGTGCAAATACAAAATTTCGTAGCGTTTTTATGAAATCTTAAGGAAACTCTGTGTACTTTGTTGTTGGATTTAACAGAACAGCTATGATATTTTGCATTTGCTCTTTGCAAGACCATTTGCACCAAACACCAAACTTCGCTATTGTGAATAGATTTTTGCACTTGATCATTGGACGATTGCATATGCCACATTCTAAATCAAGTATCAGCGGCAGCATATAAGCCTTCATGCCAAAATATTATAAAAACAAAGGAACGAAATAGACCGTATGTACCAATTGTTTCCAGTGTAACCGAAACAAGTCTTTTTCTTTTATAAAAAAAAATTATTTATTACTATTGGGTTCGAAAAAGTACGATTTTAGAAGTTATTGGTTTTCTCATTTATCATCCCTGTAACATACCTGCACGCTTTCTTTATTCTTTAAGGGGGCTCTCATATAAAATTGTCAACACAGACTAGAAATAAATTGAAGAAAAAGCCCCAGAACTGCCAAGAAATCGCCCCTAGGGGGATTAAATATATGACGGACCTTCATTAGTTTTTTGTTCTTAACATTTTCTTAAATCATACTTGCCTTATATCTCCGCCCTTTCGGTTTAATATAATTCTTAAATTTGGCCACTGCAGCGCCAAGATTGCCCTTAGTTGGGTCAAATGTATGACCAACCTCACATAATTTGTTTTATCCCCATTGCCAAAAAAAAATTTGGTTTCTAAAACGACTACGCATATTAGAAAAACCTATAACATTTGTTAAAAATATTATTTATTATTATTAAATATTATTGTGGAATTTCGTTTTTTTTTTAGTTTATTTTATAAACTAAACCGTTTTTGAGTTACGCTGTGCAACCTCCTCCGTTTTCGAAATTTTGAAAACAAGAGCTAACCTAAAAAACGGTTAGCACCACTGAATTCAGCGTACCCGAATTAGGGTAAAACGCCAGGTGCCAATAATAAAAATGTTTTTCAACAAAACTAATTCATAGAAAATGCATTTCTTTAATGAATTAAAAATTAGATTTTTTAGTGGCTTATTCGATATTTTCAGTTTATTTTGTTTAATAAGAGATAAAGAAAAACTTGTTAACAAATTTTCAGATTTCATGTACCATTATAATTTTTCTCAAACTTTGGTGGGCTTGAGGGACGGCTTAGTCTTCGCCGATCGTCCTAAAAAAATGTTTGAGTTGTTTTTTTATCAATACCCACCAAATTGGCGAGTGAGACCTAAATAAATAAAACTTTTGATTTTAACGGTCACATATCTGCAAAAATTTCGAAATTGGGTTTTTTTTATGGATTATTATTCTCTATATCATAACGCATACGTGTGTAAAATTTTGAACATGTAATATCACAAATGACAAAGTTTTTGTACCTGGAGGACCGTTATGCACAAAAAAAAGAGAAAAAAAATTATCAAAAATCACGATAAAGTTTAATTTTGTTGCATAGTGTAATTAAAACAAACATTAAGTACTTTTTTTTACTTAAACCAGTAAAAGAAACTATAACTGTTATTATTTACTGTTTCATATTCATGCTAAAAAGAACTGCTGATACGTTATTTGGTTTCAGATTTTTACAATTTCAAATTAACTACGTAACATAACATAAGCTGTGTTTAGAAAAAAAAAATTTCTCAACCGATATATATTTCTGGTTTCATTTTAATCAAAATGTGTAATTTTCGTTTCAATATTGTAAATAGTTTAAATTTTATAACGTTTTTTCCTCTCCTGTAAACTTTTGAAAACTACAGATAGGTTATTTCGTCTTTTTGGGGACGATATATGAACTATATTCATCATATCGAGCCCGAACCGTGAAAATAACGTAAGCGACATGATTTTCAATTTTTATCTCCTAAAATGTCATGGTCACAAAAGGTACCGTTACGATTTTATAGCAAAAACAATTTTATTGTAAGCGACAAATTTCATACAAAATTTATATGAAATAAAATAAAAAAGCTCTCTCCTGTAAAATTTGATTTTTGGCGCTTACGTTATTTTTGCGGTAAGGGGTCGATATATATTGAAGAAAAAGTCCCATAATTGCCTAGGAGTCGCTCTTAGGGGGATAAAGTGTATAATTGTTTTTGTCCTAAACATTTTCTCAAAACATACTTGCCCATTATCTCCACCCCTTAAGGGGCTCCCATACAAATACTGCGGTTTAATGCAGCGCCTAGGATGCCCTTAGAAGGGTCAAATATATGACCAACCCTATTTTATTTTTTATCCCTATCATTTGTTTCTAGCACACCTACCCGCTTGTGCCATTTCTTAAGGGGATCCCATACAAAATTTTTAATACAGGCTAGAAATATATTTAAGAAAAAGTCCCATAACTTCCTAGGAGTCGTCCCTAGGAGGATAAAATGTATGACGGGCCTCCATTAGTTTTTCGTTCTTAATATTTCTCAAAACATACGTGCCCTTTATCCCCCAACCCTTAGGAGCGCTCCCATACATATATAGCGTTATATAAAATTCTTAAGGGCGATTCTATTCGGACGGGTGCAATATTTAGACGCTTTAAACGTCTTTTACTAATAGAAAGAAACACATTTGCAATTAAGTTATTTCTACAAGGGGTAACATTTTTATACCCTTCACCACAGGTGGAAAAGGGTATATATAAGTTTGTCAATCCGTTTGTAATTTCTACAATATTGATCTTAGACCCTATAAAGTATATATATTCTGGGTCCGTCTGTCCGTCTTACGCTTGATATGTGTTTTCCGGGAAAACCAGACATGCTAGCGGCTAGGTTGTTTTACATTTATGTCACATATAGTCCACCATTTCGTGCTATTGAAATTCAGCAAGATCGGTCCACAAATGGCTGAGATATGATCAAAAAACCACGACTGCCTCTAATTTTTTCCAAAAATCCCTTGTTGTTGTTGTATTTTTATTGCTTTTTTCTGTATATCTGGAGAACGGTAAGAGCCAAAGTTTCCAAATTAGGTACACACATTTAGGTGGCGGGATTGGAGAAGTGGGCGTCTTACCTCCCGTACAAAAAAAAATTAAAAATTGTATAAAAACCTAAATTTTAGGGCTGTCATATGTCCTATGGATATGACTTATATACCAAAATATCGGAAATTTTTAGTAGAACATATTTTATAAAGAACTCGGGAAAATCGGTTCAGATACAAAAAAGTTATGACCAAAATTAATTTTTTTTTTTAAATACCCATTTTCGGTAACCATGGATCTTCCCGAGTCCAAGTTTTATAACACAAATAAATGGTAAATTTCTTGCTAAACACGTCGGTATATAAATCTGTCAAATCGGTTATGGCTGAGTTATAATCAAAATACTGAAATCCCAAAAGTTACTCTTTTCTGTTTTTTTTTATAATTAAGTTTGCTTAAATATATGTACACATATGTAGGTATATATATATATATATATATATATATATATGCCTAAAAGCCAATTTAATGGAAATATTATTTTTAAGCACGTTGGTATATAAATCTGCCAAATCGGTTAAAAATGGTTAAGTTATGTGCAAAATACTCCAAAAAAGGACTAAAAACATTAACATTTTTATAAAAGCTAAAATTTTAGAGCTGTATTATGACCTATTCATACGTTTTAGATATCAAAATACCAAAGTAAATGGTAATTTTATACTTTAAGATGTCGGTATGACCAAATACTGAAATTCGATCAAAACTTAACGTGCTATATATTAATTAAACTTTTAATATATTTAATAGCACGCAATCATGTGCAAATAATTAAATAAAACTAAACTATATATATTTTATAAATATACATATATATATATACATAAATTTAAATATATATATAAACTTCTGTTCTTTCCAAACCATGGTGAAGGGTATATAAGATTCGGCATAGCCGAATATAGCACTCTTACTTGTTTTATATACTATTGTTATCTATTTACAAGAATTTATATGAAACGATCAAATAGCCACGAGAGAGCTTTAAAGTGCATGACGGGTGCAACCAAATTGGCCAACTTTCATAAGATCATACCACAAAAACACAAAACTCTGTTAATTTTTAAACTTTTATTGTATTATTCTTTTTTATTGTGAAATATGAGATATCAGACGATGATTATCAAATCAAACATCGTAGAGAAATACAATCCAATAATAAGAAATTTGCTCTTTAAGCCATGACGGGTGCAACATGCAATGAATTTTCTGTTCGCCCCAAACAGAAAAAAATTATATTATTATAAAATATAGATATTTTACTTAAAATTGGCATCAAAAAAGTATCAAATAGTGTGATTTGAAAATTGATGTTAAAAGTTGTCTGAATAGAATCGCCCTTAAATTTAATTACATTTTTCATTTTTTGTAAATTAAATCAAATGTTGTAGACAGGTTTTAATTATTTATGGCTTGTTTTGTTTGGAACTTTGTTATCGATACCTGTAGAAAACATTAGAAGCATAGCTGCATTTTCCAATTTTTTAGAATTTTTAAAAATTAAAATTTCGAAATTTTGCTAAAAAATTATTTTTTTTTTTGCCAAAAAAAATTATGTTTCTAAAACTACTGCAAATTAGTGTGTCCCAAATAGTTCATGCGCTTACATAAATGTCACAACTTCTGAAACTGATTTTCCGAATTTATTGCAGGGCATAGAGCTACATCGTATAAACCCCTATAAATGATCTTTAAGCAAATCAAACGAAAAAATTTGATTTTTAATTGTTTGTTATAATATCGTAAACTGGCTCAAAGCTGAAAACCGGTATAACACAGGAACGGTAAGAGCGAATTCAAAAATATTTGTTTTTAAATTATTAAGAATAAATTGATTTTTCAAACTGCATTGTTGGTTTGTTTCATGTTCATAAAGATTTTAAAAGTTATAAAGCGTTATTTACAAAATTTATGGAAAAATTGCGAAAAATTTTAATGTGGGTGTATAAATAAACGATTTGGCGTAAAAGCAACAAATTTTTTATTATAAATGAGCAAATGCAATGCAAAAACTTATAGTCTTTGTATACCAAAATAAAGCTTGGACATTTTTCTTTGAAAATATTTCCTTAAAAGTGAAGAAAATCGTGGTTTTTCACAATGTTATGAAGAAAACTTAAAAAAGACTGGCAGACCCGATTTTTACCAAACATTTTTGAGCGACCTCAAAACATCTTTCGAAAAATCTGAATAAAATCTTAAAAATACTTTACCCAATAAGCTTTTAAATTATGCTTGAGCCCCAAAAAAGTTCAAGCTTACCTAAAGGTATGTTGCGGCCTTTTTTTAGTATATTCAATAAATTAAACCGTTTTTGAGTTCCGCGAATTATGTTGCACAACCCCCATTTTCGAAATAACAGTGTATCTTGAAAAAAAGAGCTAACCTAAAAAAAACGGCTGGCACCACTGGATTCAGTATACCCGAATTAGGTTAAAATGCCAGGTGCCCAGCTTGTCACAAAAAATAGTGTCAAATTCTAGCACAGTGTATTATAATTCTATTGCAATGCATTATAACTCTTTAATAATATATTATAATACATTATAAAGTCTCCTAATGTCTTTATGGTATTATTTCACAATTTAAATGCGTTACAACTTACACCCTTGCAAAAAAGCAAAAGTGGAAAAACATAACAAAAACCACTTAGACAATAATTTATGTACAACTAATTGTCTATGTGGTTGTTGTTAAGTTTTTGCACTTTTGCATTTTCGCAAGGGTGAAACTTGTGACGTGAATTACTTTATTATAAAACAATATTGATATGTTCATTGATTTAAAGAAAAATTGCAAAAATATAACATTAAAACAAAGAAAAATGATTGTAAATAAAAAAAAAACAAAATCAAAATACAATAATTAAAAACTTCCTCTTTTGCCTTGAATTTTTGCTCTCGAATTTTTTTTTTTGATTTGGCCTTACATATTAGCCTTTAGATCGGTTATTTCATGATTTTGACGATTAATAGTTATTTGTAACCAAAGTATAATGTTTGTAACATACTTAAATTTTCTTGTTCTCGTTATTTCTTGTTTAAATCTTTGTTGCTTTAAAACCAAGTTCAAGGCCCTCTTAAAGTAATCTAACCGTTCAATTTTCCATTTATTTTTCAAACAGGTATTATAAAAATTGTAATAAAAAATATACATATATCCTTCACTTACCCTCATCCCTGAAAAGTTCATCTTTAAGATTTGGTAAGAAGTCTCCTATACGCTTCCAAGTCAACTCCCACAGCGCCATATGCAATGATCCATCATTATTGTGAAACACACGCACTGAATGCATTACCAATAGCATATTTTTTAAAATTTCTTGCATTTGTTCGGACAACATATCTGAACCGACTTTCATAAATTTGTCTATATAATCCAAGACTTGTATCCATAATTCATTAAAGGCATTGCCCAGCTCGATAAGGGGAGTTAAATGATGTAAAAATACTTTTGACATAATAGTGGCGGTACGTATACGCGATTCTTCTAGAAGTATAGGATCTAAAAGAGTTACTGCTGGACTATCAGGCAAGAGTTCATTGAGTAGCGGGAATAGAACTTGTTGAAAGCAGGATGCCCATTCTGTACCCGATAAAGTTTGTAGATCGTGTACGAGTAAAGCTCTTTGCTGTAAACATGATATGGCATAAGTTCTAACTTCTCGCCTTCTATCCATGGCCAAACGGGCAATGCCCTGTAGTAGAGGACACCAACCTTGAGCCCATAAAGCCGAACACTGGGGCACGGCACAACCTTCTTCAGCCCACCAACGGAATATTTGAGCTGTGCGTGTGTACAAGGTGTACATAAGATCCAGCAATTGAATTGATAAAGTTTCATAACGTTGAGCCAAATCCGATTGATCACCTGCCTCTCCAGCTTCACCCGCGTTTTCTAAATGACCATGACTTTCATGACTTGAATGTTTAGAGCGATCATTAGATCTGTCATTACGTTTGTTGGCTGATCGTTTCTTTTGATTTTGGGTTCCAGCTGCCAACGCGGCATCAAATTTTCGTCGTTGTCTAATGCCACCATCGCGGCAGGCTTCCACAAAAGTGCGTATACATCTAACACAACTCTCAAAGTTGTAAGGAGTTATATGTGCTACGTTGCGAACAATGAAAGCCAAAGAGTCCCAACATTTGAATAAAGCAAATGGCGTGTGATCCAAAAGTTTGCAATTGTATATTAGGTTGGATAAAGGAGGGGCGCCAGCTAATGATTCTGGGGGTGATTGCGGGCGAGATGCAGACGCTGTTAAATCCGTGTCTTTATTAACTAAAATCCAATTTTCAGCCGTAGGGCTGGAGGGAAAGGGGCTGCTGGAATTTGAACTTTGTTGTCCTTGTTGCTGTATCTTTTGAGGCTTTGTTTGTTTGCCAGCCAATTCAGAGTCGGATATGTAACCTCGATCTGGTAGACCCGAATCATCTTCACTGCTTAAAGCTCCGTCAGATTTAGCAGCAACGCCATTAGGCTGTGGCAAAGAAGCATCTTCATATTCGGGCGGCTCTGCACCAGCCCCAACACATTCCAAAATAGTAAATACTATTTGCCAATCCTGTTCGGAATGTATATTTTGAGCAGAGGTCTTAAGCAACTCATACATGCCGATAGAGATTTGCTTGGAAATGCGCAAAATAACGCTGGGCTTGAGCATAAGCAACATTTTTAACGATTTTAATACCACCGGACACAATTCTTCGTTACGCATTAGATATATGGCCAGCTTAAGCATGGCTACTATGCAACGATTTAATAAATAATCATAGCCGCAGGACGAACTGCCCATTAACAAAAGATACATTTGATCCCTGACAGCCGGCCACAGAGGAATCATACGATCTCGATTGTATATTACAATTTTCACCAAAAACTCCATCCAAAATACCACAATATCTTCAGCATAAGGCATGCCTATTGATTTGTGGCCATTGGGAGCCTTTAAAGAGCCCAATACCTGTTTCAATAACTCCTGCAAAGATTCCAGTTGTACAAATTTCGATTCTTGGATCATTTGATCCAACTGACATTCTTTTATACATTTCTTGCCAATTTTGATAAATTCCTGCTCTTCATAAGAAGGTTCTCTTTGACCCTCTGAAGAAAGATACGAATATAAACTGGAGAATAATCCGGATTCCTGTTTTTGGCTCGGTTTCTCCAGTATCAACTGAGCCTTGCCAGAAGGTTCACAAAAATCTTCCACTTCAATTAACGACTTGGGTAACAATTTCAAACGAAATAATTGCAGATATATATCTAAAATATGCCGCCAACCATCTCTTAGAGAATCGCCGTAGTCATGAACCAAGGCAAACACTGTACGCATAGCAGCCTGAGCTTTGGGATTAAGACCAAAATTTACAGCTTGTACAATTTCATTTAGCGCTGGGTTTTGAGCCTCCTGTTGGGCACTACTTAAAATTGTGGTAAATTTGCAAAGAGTCAAAATCAAGGCATCAAAATCTTCGTTCAAACTATAAAAAGCTGAAATCCCAGCACATTTAGTGAAGCCTGAAAAAAACATGTCAATATTTTATTAAAATAAAGTTTATTTCGATTCTTCTTTTCCGAAATGTACCTGCCAAAGTCCTTTGATAACCATTCTCGCTACTCTTATCAAACATAAAACTTAATGAAGATAGTGAGGGTCCCCAAATGACATTAAATATTTCCATATCATAAGTGGAATCGTTAACAAAATTAAAAGCACCATCCGAAGTGGCTCCACGTCTCAATAACACTTTCCACAAATAGTTTTCACGTACCAAACCCGTTTGTTCGGCTGGCATGATAATTTCTTCGTTTCTATTTAAGATCATTAGTTAGTATTTATTAGAAAACTTTTTATACTTAAAACTTACTTAATAGCATTAAATATTGTGGCCAATAGCTCTTGGTCAAAATCGCTGCCCCCATTAAGACCTCTTAAGTTTTTAAGAAAATCCTCTTGGGTCATGGGTACATTTAGACGTTTAGCATTAGAATTATGTTGATCCATATTTAACATAATAATAGCATAAGCCACACTAAAAGCAGAATCGGTATTGGCGAAGGGTTCACCATTTTGTTTCTAAAAAGAAAAATTATTAGGAAGTATGTATGAGTTATAACGAAATTACCATTTATTACAACGCAATATGTATGTACATACATATGTATTTTCAAACTATAATTTTATAAAATAAAAACATAACAAGATTTAAAAATTCCTCCAAATTATCAACTTACATGCCAATGATCTGCAAAATGTTCCAAAACCAAAAATATCAATGGTGCCTCGCCGGGCAAACGAAACGTTTCCAGATATAATCGTAAAGCCTGATCGACTCGCAAACCAACAAAATCAAACGATTCCACAAAATTCATAAGAATCTTCGAATCAACATTTTTCTTTTTCGATATATATTCACCAATCATTTTCTTATCTAAACCAGGATTTTCACGCAAAAATAAAGCAACTTCCATGGGATCCAAGCGAGGATTTAAGATGTCATTCTCTTGTAGAAATTGAATCCCTTTATCGGGACGTTGGTTAAAGAGTTCTGTTCCTTGACTGAGTATTCGTTTCTTATGTTTAACATCTTTTAAATAATCCCGAGTTATAGCCTTCTCAGCGGCTGTATCAGCCGATAGTAACCTCAAACGAGAGGAAGTATTTATAAATTTAGAAATATTTTCTACTTTAGTGTCTTCCATATTATTGGGATTATCGATAACCACGCCCTCTAGGCCGGAATTGTGACGTGAATGTCTAAGACCTAAGTTCGGCGTATTATTAGCACAATTGCTAGCTTCTGCTGTATTAGCTGCTGAATTAGAATTTTTTGCTGCTGCACAATTGGCCTCTATACTGTCTACCACAGATATCAGGGTATCCATTGCTATAATATGTGTATTATAGATGGCATTTGTGGCCGATAAAGTGTATTTTGAAAGAAGGTTTGTTATACTTTCAAACAAATCACTGCAATATAAATCGCAATCATAATTGATATACAATTCTGTAACAAAGCCTGGTATGCGCCAAAGTTGTAAAAGATTATCTAAGGCCAATTCACGCATTTCATAAGGAGTTTTCGGATTATCGCTAGCAATAATTTCCGATAGCTTTTTCAAATAAAATTCTAATTGGAATTTAAGATGACCTCTCAATGATTCAAACAGCAAAAAACCAACTTGCAAATCAGCCGCAAATATGGTTAGACGCTCGGAATTCATAAGCTGAAAATAATAAACAATTTGTTTACAAGAAAAACAAAGAAGCAAATAAAAATTATAATAAAAGTTTAATAGTTTTGCTTACCGCAAATAAATTACGACATAAATCATCTCTGACTAATTGCAGCAAAGTATCATATTTGCCTATATTATCTGCACCCACTTCAAAAGCCACCGTCAACAAACTCAAACCCATATGCATCATAGTATCGTTGTTTTGCTTATCAAAGGGATTGCACAATAAAATCAAGAAACGAAATAGTTCTTGTATACAAGGCAATCCATAGGGCACTAAAGGCGCTATACCCTCTGAACCATCAACAGAGTTTTGTTGGGTAAAACGAACTCCAACCGAATTTATGTATTCACTGCTGCCACCCAGGGATATTGGTGATTGGGGGCGATTGTCTGGCTCACCTTCAGTATTGTTGGTGGCTGGCGAAGCTGGGTCTACGGATATCAATGGTGTTGCTTCTGCAGCATTAATATTAACTGGTGTTGTATTAACAGTCCCCATATCAACTCTTTCTACTTGCATCAAAGCTGAGGTGGGAGTTTGTGTTATTTTCCCTTGCAAATCTACTATATTACCAGCAGGTGTGGCTGGTGTAGTAGCCAGAGGAGGAGCTTTTAAATGATTCAGGGGCCCAGGAGTTTGCAATGTATTAAAATCCTCTCCTGGTTGCGATTGGGTAGATATTTTACGTTGCTGCTCTTCGACTCCGGCTTTTGTCAAATCACCCTTTAAACTTTGACTGCGTTTTAAACTGCTACTTTCATTTTTTGATGTTTTACTTGGGTTCTTACGTTGTTTTTTATCATTTTCCATAGAAGCAGCCATCATTTGAAATTTTTTCAATAAGCCCGATTCACTGCGATCGTCGGCAAATTGTGGCAAACGCATAAATAACAAGAGAACCATATCTTTTAAAGCCTGTTCGGCAGACCTTCTTAACAACTCATTGAGTCGTGGTTCAAAACAGATTTTAAAAGTACTTAACATTACTTCACAAACAGATTCATTGGTTAGCACAGAACCTTCTGGACTACGCATTAGAGTGTGAAGAACTTCGATCACACGAAATAATGTAACACCATCCGATGATTGATCGGTACCCATGAAACGGGCATGGGTTACAGCATCGGCTATGTTTTCAATAATAACGGCTAGATTTGGCGATGTTAGGTCTGTAAGAAATACAAATTTTTTTCTTTTAGTCAAATTTGTAGCCAAATCTTAGTAAGTAATGGCTAACCAAGTTTTTATGAAAAAATAAAGCGCAATTACAATATTTGTTTAATCCGCAAAATTAATAACAAATGATTGTTATATTACTATAAGTTCTGTGGCAAAAAGGAAAACTATTTTAAGTCGGTTTAAGTTTAATTAAATTAAATTTTATTGTAATCTCAAAAATTAAAGGTAAAGGTAGGGTCAAATGGTAAATTGTTTTGTAAAATTTTCCAGGAAACTTTAGGAAAATTACTTTATTCGTACCACCTTTAAAAAATCTCTATCATTTGACAGATTTTACGTTTTAAATTACGATCTACAACATTTAAAATTTCATTTGAAATTTGAAAAAATTTAAAAAACTATAAGCTACTTTTCATAATCACAAAAACTAATTCCACAGCTCTTTATACCCATACAACAATAGTGGAGAGAGAATTATGCTTTTGTGCTGATGTTTGAAACATCTTAAAATAAGTATAAGTATACCGATCAACTCAGCATCACTTTCTGTGACGATCTAACAATATCCGTCCGGCTTGCTGGCTCTCTTTCCATGTAAACCTTGTGCGCAAAGTACAGGTCACACAAGGACCAAACCTATAAAAATGGGTCGAATCGGTCTATAATTTCACGTTGAACTCATACAATTCTTTCTGGATAAGGGTCTTTATGTTCATATCTTTTTATTATGTTGATATTTAGAATAAATTTGAAAAATATTTTTACTAATAAATAAATAGATGGGCGAAGAAAAGTAATTGCACGTTGTTAAACACCAGCAGAATGTTTTGCACACTCAGGTTCGCTTCCACGTATGTTAGCATTGTTCAAATCTGAAGTAATTCTAGTCTTTGTCGAATTTAATAGAGCTTAATTCAAACGTTGCTTAAGCCATTTTCTTTTATTAAATTAAGAAATTGTATGTGACATCATAACCAAAGTGGTGGGGCATGTATCATATTTTTTTGTCAAACATTTTTAAAAACTAAAAAAAATTTTGCTAAATATAAATGGCTAAGCAAATGTACTTAAAAATGGTTATATTAAGCCACTATTTTACTAAATTACCGACCCATCTTTATAGAACCTGTGAGGATTGACATTGGGTAAGTATAAAAATAAAATTTTATCTGAAATTCAACTTTCCGAACAATACAATTTTCTTACCAATTAAACCATACGATAAAAATTTGTTTATAGCTGATAAGGCCAAACTTGTGACTGCGCCAGTGGTTTCCTCAGTGCGTATGACCTCAAGAAAGGGGGCCAAAAATACATTGGGATCTATTAGACGCAGATCTTCAATACGATTAAGCACCTGCTTAAGATCCATAAACAATTTTATTAAAGCATCCTTTTCTTCGTCCTAAGAATGAAGAACAAAATGTTTCATTTATAACAATGTAATTTACATATTTGTAAATAACTAAACAAATCCATATGTAAACTTATGCATTGATAAAGCAATAAATACTCATACAAACACACACACGCTAATCGAATACGAACTTACCACGTATGCGGTGGCATTCCAACGGGATCCTCTACGCATAGCGGTCATCAAAGTGGACATTTCGCCCCGTACCACAAATATGCCATTGCCAGGCAAAGACATTTTGTAGCTTGTTCTGTTGTGCTTTTATTACAAATTAAAAGAAAACTTTGATTAATTTCCTTTACTTTTTCACAAAAAACTCAGAAAAAATTTTTAAAGGGTGTTGTTGGATGCACTTAATATTTTGTAGCAATCGTTTTTTAATATATTTATTAAACACTTGTTGCCTTGGAAGATTTCTGTTAATTTACATTTTATTTTTAAGGAAATTAATAAATTTTCATGAAAAAATTATAACACGCAACCACAAATTAACGAAAAAAAATTCAATTTTCAACTTGTTTTCTCGTACTTCTAGTATTTTTTTGCTGTTTTCCTGAATAAATGATGACGTTTCGAAGATTAAAGCAAACTGTCAAAATAGTAACAATTTTATAAAGTTGCCATATCTTAATGGCTTATTAAAGTGATTTTAGAAAAATCATAAAAAAATATGGCACATTCATTTTTGAAAAACAAAAAAAGGTGAGAAAGACCGAGAAAATAAAGAGGAACAACAACAAAAAATTATGTGTCAAAGGAAAAAATTTTTCTTCTACGTGTTTTCTTAAAAATAGAAAGAAATTTTCTGAAAAAATAATAAAAAATCCACAATTTTTTTTAAAAAACTTAATTATTTTTATTAAGTATAATAATATATCACTATAGAATAGGAAAATTACTTAAAAATAAGTAAAATTTTTAAATAATTTTGCTTCAATATGGGCAATACAGACTCAAAGTTAAACTTTCGCAAAGCCATCGTCCAGCTGACGCAAAAAAATCAAAAAATCGATGCTGATGACCCATTTTGGGATCAATTTTGGTGTGGTCATCAGACCACATTAGAAGATGTATTTGCTTTGGTAACAGCTGGTGAGATACGTAATATACGCAATGATAACCCTGCCAACTTGGCCACTTTATGCTACAAGGCTGTGGAAAAACTTGCGGAGGCGGTGGATAGTAGTTGTCGTACTCAAGCCGAACAGCAATGTGTATTGAATTGTGTCCGTTTGCTAATACGCATATTGCCCTATATATTTGAAGATGAAAAGTGGAAAAATTTTTTCTGGAGCAGTTTGCCAGCAAGTCAGGATAGAACCTCACAGAAAAATGTAGTAGGTGGAGGTGAAGTAGATGATGCTGAGAGAGAACAGTTGGCTGCACAAAATTCCACTGTACCGTTGGCTCAGTCTTTGTTAAATGCCACATGCGATTTATTATTCTGTCCAGACTTTACGGTGACCGCAACAAGGCGGCCAGGTCCTGATAAAGCTGAGGAATTAGCAAATATTGATAGTTGTGAATATATATGGGAGGCTGGTGTCGGTTTTGCTCATTCTCCACCCAAAAATGCTAATATGGAGCGAAGGCGTACAGAATTACTGAAATTACTTCTTACCTGTTTTTCTGAGCCCATGTATCGTACTCCCCAACCAACAGAGGAACCTAATAGGTGGATAGCCTATTTTACTTCGGCTGATAATCGCCACGCTTTGCCGTTATTTACTTCATTTTTAAATTCAGTATGTTCTTATGATCCCGTCGGTTTCGGTGTACCTTATAATCATCTACTCTTCACTGACACCACAGAACCTTTAGTAGAAGCCTGTTTACAAATTCTTATTGTTACTTTAGACCATGACATGATAATGCAACAACAACAATTACAGCAACATCAGCTCGAACTACAAAGACATGGAAAAGGCAGCAGTAGCTCTGTTATTAACTCAACACCCTATGACGATGTTTGTGGTGATAACCTTTTTATTAACTACTTGTCACGCGTCCATCGTGATGAGGATTTTCATTTTATTTTAAAAGGCATAACACGTTTGCTAAATAATCCTCTAGTGCAAAATTATTTACCCAATTCCACCAAACGTTTGCATTGTCATCAAGAATTACTGATTTTGTTTTGGAAAATTTGTGATTACAATAAGAAATTTTTGTATTTTGTGTTAAAAAGTTCAGATGTTTTGGATATTTTGATACCCATTCTCTATCATTTGAATTACTCGAGAGCAGATCAGTCGAAAGTTGGTCTCATGCATATTGGTGTTTTTATTTTACTTTTATTATCGGGTAAGACAAATTTTATAATTTTAGATTTTATGTTGGCACAGTTTTTAATTTAATTAAACAATTACTTTTTAAGGTGAGCGTAATTTTGGTGTACGCCTTAATAAACCCTACACAGCAACTGTACCGATGGATATACCCGTTTTTACTGGCACCCATGCTGATCTTTTGATAACTGTATTCCATAAAATCATAGCCACGGGCCATCAACGTTTGCAACCGCTCTTTGATTGTTTATTGACTATTTTGGTTAACGTTTCGCCCTACTTGAAGACGTTGTCAATGGTGGCCAGTGTTAAATTATTGCATTTACTAGAGGCCTTTAGTACACCCTGGTTTTTATTGTCGGCTCCCAGTAATCATCATTTGGTTTTTTTCTTATTGGAAATATTCAACAATATTATACAATACCAATTCGATGGCAATTCCAATTTGGTTTACACCATCATACGCAAACGACATGTATTTCATGCCATGGCAAATTTGCCTTCAGATATGGGAGGCATAGCTAAGTGTTTAAGTGGCCGTAAAGTAGGTAAATTCAATTTGCCTCCCGTTAGGCAGAAAAAGCTTACAAGAGCTGTACAAAATTTCAACAACTCTGTGCCGCACGCTGTCGAAGATGACGATGATGATGAAGATGATCTGGAAGAAGAGGTAGAAGTTAAGAAAATCTCCCTTAAGAGTGAAGGAAATGAAGAAAATAATATTACTTTAGTGGAGGAATCGGAAACGGAGTCTCATACCCAACAGGGTGAACAACAAATGGAAGGGGCTTTTCCAGCTATGCCAGCCGAACCAGGTACACTGAAAGCCTCTCTACCCGATACCCCTGGCATTAATCAAATGACCGAGCGTGAACAAGCCCATCCAGGTTCAGCCGATCAAACACCCACCATAGATGGCACTTCGGATATTGTGCGTTTCGATAAGATAAACGAGACATCTCCTTCGGAATCTCGTACCGCTAGTCCTAATGGTCATTTAGATCCTAATGATGAAAAATCCTCTTTTAGCCGCCTCACAGTGGCTCACCGTGGCAGCATTCGTATGGTCCATCAGCCCTCAGCAGAAGTATGGACTCCCACACCTGAATGGATTGTATCATGGCGTTCAAAACTTCCCTTACAAACTATTATGCGTTTGCTACAGGTCTTAGTACCACAAGTCGAAAAAATCTGCATAGATAAGGGACTAACAGATGAATCGGAAATATTGAAATTTTTACAACATGGTACTTTGGTCGGCCTATTGCCAGTACCACACCCTATACTCATACGTAAATATCAGGCTAATGCTGGTACAACAGCCTGGTTCCGCACCTATATATGGGGAGTGATTTATTTAAGAAATGTAGAACCGGCCATTTGGTATGATACTGACGTAAAACTGTTTGAAATCCAAAGAGTATAAAAAAATAAAAAAATTTATACATGTTAGGTAAGAGATATGAACACTTTATGGCATTAAGAATTTTTCTTAACGAGAAATCATATTTTTTGTTTTTGGAAATTATCGTAAAATGAACTTTCACAGAAATATTTATTCAAAGACTTACTTACACTCAAACACACTTTATAAATATAAGCTTACACCAAAATGAATCTTATGAAGTTAGAATATTTTGATTTTTAAGAAATGTTGATAAAAAGGAATAATCGATTGAATTGCCCTTTTGTTATCGAAATTTTAACACAAAAATTCTTGAATCTTTTTTAAAAGAGGGTTAGTATATACATATTTCGTTTTAACGAAAACTTAAGAAATTCCCGATAACTTTATTTTATTATGTACTAAGAACTAGTAAACTAAATTTTGAAAATACAATGAAGACTAAAGCAAACTTTTTTTTTTCTTTCACAAAAAATTTATTTAAAGATAACTAAGCTTTTATTATTATTTAATTTACATTATCGGATAGATCTCTTTTTAAAACTAAGTAAAAAGAGATCTATTAAAAAAAACTTAAATTTTGTCAAAAAGTTTACCATGTTTTATTAGTAACATTAAATTTCAATTAATTTTATATTTATTACAATTTTAATTAGCAAATTTTAAATTTATAATTAAAATAATTTTTAAATTAACATATATTTTTAAAAGTATGTATAATTAAAGAGTGCTTTACATACGATTAGTTTAACTTTAAAAGTTTTCAAACAATATTGATAACAATTTTCACGATATTCTGAAATATTAATGAAATTCCCTAGATTTAAAGAAACCACAAAAATCGTCTAAAATCCCTATGACTAAAACATTAGCAAAGTAATGCATTGCATATTAATTATCATTCCAAACAATTGTTACACTTAAAAGAAATTTTTTTTGCAGTGCAATTGTCCACTATTTTATCATTTCTAACTATACCTTTGTCGCTATTTTAGTCATAAGAACTGCTCAAACCTTATCAATGACGTTTTTAACCTTAAAAACACGTAAAACCCCTTTTTTCATATCTAATCTAATGCTTACATACATACATAGCTTTATATACGATGTATTAAAAATCAACGTTATCTAATATTTTTCAATGTGTGTTCTAATATCAACAATTTACATAGACTTTTTTGTATCTCCGCTTGTATATAGTTTGTAGGATTTTTATTTTAAACAAAATAGCTTAAAAACTGCTAAATTTTGCTAACTAAAAAAATATAAACATATTTATTTTCTGCTCTCTTATATATTTTTATGTAATTATAATAATAATTTTTAGCTTTTTCGTGTGTATTATAGTTTAAGTGCAATTTATTAAAGTTAAATTAAAAACAACTTCTTATATCCGCCATTTAAAAATATGTATGTATTTATTATGAAAAATTCAATAAACAAAAATTTAATCTTAAAATATATATATTCCAAACTAAGCAAAAAATATATCATAATAATAAAAAAAAAATTATAAATATTTAAAAGCAAATACATAATATATAAATTTAAAATAAATTATAATCAAGCGGTATTTTGTCATCTTAATTATTAGTACAAATTACGTCTGGGTTATAACTGTGGTAGCACTAATGAAGTGGCTACTCTATTTTGTAGAAAAAAGATGTGGCTGCTTCCTGTGACCAGCGTTGCCATTGTTACCCGTAAGTATTAATTTAATTTTTTTTGAGGCTATTGCAACTTCTAATACCCTATTTTAAATGTTCCCTATATTTATTCGAAATTATATATTATTTTCAGATATATGACGAAAAACTATTGTTTTCAAAATCAGTTTCCATTACACACCTTTTTTATATACATTTTTTTTATATTCTTCACATACATAGCTTACATGCTTTTATAGTGTGCATTATTGCAGGATCTAACATTAGGTTACACGGTTTTTTATACACTTGATGTGGTATTACTCTATCTTATTCACCACAATAGTTAAATTTAGTTTTGGAGAGGCAGAAATTGCCCCCTACTTCCCCTAGTGGCTCAACTTAAATAGGCATAGCTAATATGGCCATATAAATAGGTAAATATCAATGTTTAAAATTTAATTTAAATCGGTTTTATAGTTTTGGAGAGCCAGAAGTTGCTCCCTACCTCCCCTCGTGATCCTAATTGTTTTCGTTTTTAAACCATGTATTGGTTATCAAGCCTGTTCTGCAAATCACTTTTACTCAAATCACGTGATTTCAAATCACATGTGCCTACTAAAATCACACGTGTGATATTTTAGTGTCCCGTTTTTGTGTGATATTCAATTGCCGAAAACACACCGAGAAACACAAAAAACGGTATGACTTTAAGAGCACCACAAAATCACACGTTTGATTTCAAAAACACGTGATTTGAAATCGCGTGATTAAGTGATTTTCAGAACAGGCCTGTGTTATTAAATTACTTATATCGGAAAACTTTTTTTATAAACCTATGATAATAGAATAGAATTCCAATAGATAATCACCCCTATTATGTAAGGCGTCTTCGACGTCGACATTAATTTTTAATTGTTGTCACATCAAGGCGACGACTACATCACTTCGACGTTAATTTGGTATTTTATAAGAATGTTGTGTCGACGTCGACTAGTTATCGAAAATTTGACAAAAAAAAAATCCCATCTCCAATTGTTTTTTTTTATTTTATTTTTGTTCTGCACTCACTTTTTAACGCTTTGTCTGAGTTCATACGGCTCATGTCTTATTGACAAGATTATTCCTTTTTCTTCTTTGAACATGAATTGGCGTTCAAATGATTCATGTCATGTTGACGACATGTGCTTTTTTGGTATTGAAAACAATAACAAAATTAAACAACGAATGAAAAAGCAAAACGTAAAGACAGTACATGCATCTGTGTACTCGTTTCTTTTCCCCTCGTCCCTCTCGCCTATAAAGTAGCAATCATGTCAATAAGACAAGAGCCGTATGAACACAGACTATTTATGCTATATTCCGACATATTTTTTTAACTGATTTAGCTTTTTAAAATAAAGTGTAGAGTTTGTTTCCAATTTTGAATTTTTTTCGCGAATGTTTAAGATAAAAGATATTTTTACTGTAAGTTTTCTGATTCTTTATAGCTTTAACGTTTATTGATATATATAAGACTTTTCTTTCATGCCGCTGTTAGCAAATTTTTGCGAATTTTCGTTAATTTAGCAATTTTCACCGAATTTTTGCCATTCCTTTCAGTTTAAGGGACTTTTAATAAATTTTATGACTTGTTTGATATATTAAAAATTTTCACGAATTTTCGCTGTTTTTGCATATTTTTTTGTAACTTCCCGACATTTTGTTTTTAGCCAATTTAGCGATTTCAAACCAATTTGAGGGTTTGTTCCAAAGTTTGCAATTTTTGGTAATTTTAGCCATGCTCGCGATAGAAGCGAAGGTTTTCTGATTCTTTACAGCTTTAACGATTTTTAATAAATATTAGAATTTGCTATCATGTAGCTGTTAGCAATTTTTTACGAATTTCCGCTAATTTTGCAATTTTAACCAAATTTTTGCCATTTATATATTAAAAATGTTCGTGAATTTTCGCTATTTTTGCAAATGTTTGCGAATTTTCGCAATTTTGGTTCTTTGAGGCGTTCGTCTTTAATTAAAAATTTTAGCAAACTTTTCCGATCTTTCGCAATTTTCGCGTTAAATTTACTAATAAAATTTGTGCCCATAACTTCTTTTAAATTTGCATTTTTTATTTCAAACGTATTCAATAAATATGTTTACATTTCATTTAAAATTTCTTTAACTTTCATTTGAGTCGTCGCAAAATTTCCTATCGACTAAAACGGAGACAATACTACTCGACGTCGACTTGAAAGCGCTTTAGAAAATATCAATTGACTGTCAATAGTAATCGATTATTGTCAAAAATTACTCAGAAAATACCATTACTGTTCAGGTGCCGCCGACTTGTGTCGATGTCGACTTTCATAATAGGGATGAAAGTTTTATTCTTGTATAACTAATGTTGTTATAAACATTTTCTTATTTTCATTTTAGGGTTAATCAATTAAAAACATAACGGTTTTACATACAATTGCAACTTGTTGGAAATAATTCTTTGTTTACACGTTACGCTTGGGATCTGGCATCTCTATTATATTCTTCCAAAAGCAAAACAGCTGAACAAAACTTTGAATGAGAAAACAAAGAAAATTTGCAAATAATTACAAAACAAATAAAAATTTTTAAATAAAATTGTAAAATGGCATTTTTGCTTAGAAATTCTTTAAAGTTATCTTTTGGAAAAGAATTCCTTAAGATTTATTGCCGACCACAACAACAACGTCTGAAAACAAGTAGCGTAATATTAAATCCTCACAAGCAGAATCCAGAAACAATACAAAGCAATGATTCCACAAATGTTTCTAAAAAGCACACGGAATCACCAAAAATAACCCTTATTCAAAATCAAAATATAAGTGTAACCGCGTTGGAGGATGCAAAACATATGGCCAAACGCAGATCCATGCATTTGGTAAAGGTTCAGGATATGGATGCCAAGACCCAAAGACCCGTTTATAAGTAAGTATGAAGGTTTCAGTTGTAGGAATGTAGTGTTAATTTTCTATTTTAAAGACTTTTAACAGCTGTCGAATTTCTGCAATTTGAATTGGATGATATGAAGAAAAATGAAAAATCTTCCAATGCAGCAGCCAAGAAATCAGAAAAATCCCTAAACATCGGTTCACGTATAGCTGAACACGATTTATCCTCACGTTTGAAAAACATCTCAAAATGGTTGAATAAACAACATGAAGTTCGCATTTTAATACAGGCCACCTCTGAAACGGATTTGGGCAATTGTGAAAAAATCTTTAAAATCATCGAGGAATCGATTAAAACACCACAAGTTATAGGAAAAATTGTACAGAAACGTACCAAAGGGACGATTTTAAAGTTTAACATATTGCCCGCCGACCCAATCATTAACGAAAAATCTACCAGCGCAAATCAATGACTTGCAATAGGCCATTTTGCTTCCTACACATTTTTAAAAACTTCTGCTTTGCGCTCTTATTCAAAATTCTCCAATCAAAATCTCCCTGATGAACGTCTGGAAGTCTAAAAAGAAGAAAAATAAAATATTGGCAATTTTCCTTGATTTCAAAAGAGCATTTGAGACAATAGATAGGGATATCCTTTTGCAAAAACTATCTAAATATGGAATTCAGGATGTAGAACTACAATGGTTTCGATCTTATTTAACGAATCGAAGACAATATACAAAAGTTAATAATGTAATATCAAATTCAATAGAAAATGATTTTGGGGTGCCTCAGGGATCAATCTTAGGAGCTCTTCTTTTTATTATATATATAAATGATATGGAAAATACATTAGAGAAATGCGAGATTGTACTATATGCAGACGACACATTGATTTTTACCGAAGCAGCAAATGAAGAATTATTATATGAAAACTTAAACCAGGATATGGATAATATAAACAGGTGGTTGAAAATGAATAAATTAAAATTAAACGAAGATAAAACCAAGTTAATGGAAATTAATATGAACTCTAATAAAATATTCAAAATAAATAATGTAATTATAGAAAAAGTAAAAAGTATAAAATACCTGGGTTTCTTAATTGACAAAGATTTAAACTTTAAAGAACATATCGAATATGTATGTAGAAAAATTGGCAAAAAAATAGGCTTTTTTAAACGTGTGAGAAATAAGGTAACAATAATAACCGCAATAAACATATATAACACAATGATAAAACCACACTTTGAATATGGATCAACTATATTGTTCACATGCTGTTTAGACCAACAAATAACCAGGCTACAAAAACTACAAAATAAGGCTATGCGCACAATCTTAAAATGCAACCGTTATACTCCAATTAGAAATATGTTGGACACATTAAAATGGCTAAATATACAACAAAGGCTGCAGTTGAATACAATATTTTTTATCCAGAAAATGAAAATGGGAAATGCACCTGATTACCTGATCGAACAAATAAGGTATGTTGGGGAGGTTCAGCCATATAATCTCAGGAACGCCTTGGATTTTAGACCACAGAGAGCAGATACAAGTGCAATGCAAAAATCACTATTTAGCAAAGGATTGAACATATACAACATGATGCCGAATGATGTGAAGAATGAATCCAATATAAATCTTTTTAGAAAAAAAACTGTGGATTTTATAAAAAATTTGTAATTGTTAATCAGACTTGTAATGTTTTTTCTTGTAATCTAATTAAAATGTCATTTAAAAGTATTATAAATACTACTAATAAACTAAACTAAACTTATCATCATCAGCTTCCTCATCGTCTTCTTTTTCGAGTACTTATAAGGGACCATTGGCTTTAACTATTTTAAGCATTTCCTTTTTGACTTTGAAATATATATTTTGGTGGAATTATTTGGAAGAAGGAAATTCAAAAGCAAAACAACCTACAGAGATGATTAAGGATTAAAATGGCCAATTTTTTTTAAAAGGCATTTGAAGTATAATGTTAGTAATTTTTCATATTTTTATTGTTATTTTGTAGAAATTTGTTTATGATGTTCATGGAAGGCTGGTTATCAGGTTATATGGTTGTTTAGATATACCATTAACAAGAACAAAATACCTACATTAATTTAACTTGTTTTTAATGGTATTTTGTTGCTGTTAATATAACTACATAACCATATTACCCGATAACCAGCCTTCCGTGAACAACCCAATTGTTAATTGTAATATAATTTTGAGTTTAGTGTTTTTTTATTATTTTATTTTTTGCAAATAAAAAGGTAAACGTCAAATAGTCAAATTTAAAAGAAGAATTGTGAAATCTATTTAGTCAAGGCTCCCAATGATGTTGTATAAGTTGAATTGGACAAATACCAAGAAGAATTAAGCGAAGAATTTCTAAACAAAAATTTATATTTCTTTATTTATGTACTTTATTTGTGTAAGTAAATCTCAAATTATTGTTTTTATTATTTATTCTATTTAATTGATTGAAACGACAAATTTTAAAAGGTTTTTAGTGAAGGTTTAAATACTGAGCCATGTTAATAGCTATGTTATTTACAGATTTGCCGTTAAGATAAGCAAACTAAGCATTGCTTGTGATGTGAGTTTAAATGAAATTCCAAAAATTAGTATCAATCAGTGGTTTAAGAGTTTTGATAAGAAGAAACAATAGACTGATCGGTCCAAATGATTTTTCTCTTCGAGTGGCTAGTTTGATTTGAAAACAACTTTTGGATATATATTAGTAGCCGATGGGCTTTAAATATTATCCAGTGGATTGTAATCTTTAGAAACATGAAAGCTTATTTATTAAATCAATGGACTCATATAATTTCATTCATAAGTTCTACTCACTCGACTCGTAATTCCCCCGTGACCTGCTAGTTGACCTGCTAATTTTACTCTTCTAAATAATCTTCTCACTGTAGATTTTCGATATCTTGCCAACCTAAATAAGAGATGCAACCGTTTTTATACCCTCCACCACAATTAGTTGTGAAGAGGGTATATTTAGTTTGTCATTCCGTGTGAAACTTTTTTATTATTCATCTCAGACCCTATAAAGTATATATATTCTGGGTTCTTGATTAATTTTAAGTCGATTTAGCCATGTCCGTCTGTCTGTCCGTCTGTTGAAAACACGCTCACTTTCGAAAAACTCAAAAGAAATAAACAAACTTAGTGTCAAATTGCTTGTAGTTATCCTAAGCAGTTTGGGATTGAAATCCAGCAAAATCGGTTCGGTAGGATCAGAGCTGCGAATCAAAATGTGGAACCACCACCTAAAAAAACTTGATAATTTTGTTACAAAAACTAACATAAATGGTGGAAAAATGCACAGAATGATATAAGATTTCGCAACAGTTCGTTTTATTTAACTGGAAATCACGCTGTAAAATTTCTTGAAGATCCGTCCATGATTTACTCTAGGCCCCATATAAGCCCTACTCCCGGAAAACAGTATAGTAAGCCTAAAACCCTAACTAACAATGCTATCATAACAAATTTTGGCACGTCACAGTTAAATAGGACTAGAAATGAAACTATTAAGTTTCGTGAAGATCGGTCCATAATTTACCATAGGCCCCATATAAAACCTACTTCCGGAAAACAGTTAAGTACGCCTAAATCCGTAAAAAATAATGCTATCATAACAAAATTTGGTACATCAAAATTTTTTGGAACTAAAAATAAGACTGTGAAATTTCGTGAAGATCGGTCCATAATTTACCATAGGCTCCATATAAACCTTACTCCCGGAAAACAGCTTAGTATGCCTAAAAACGTAAAAAAGAATGCTATCATAACAAAATTTGGTACATCACAGTTTTATTGAACGAGAAATAAGACTTTAAAATTTTGTAAAGAACGGTCCATCATTTACCATAGGCCTCATATAAACCTTACTCCCGGAAAACAGCTTAGTAAACCTAAATCCGTAAAAAATAATGCTATCATAACAATTTGGAACATATAAGTTTTACAGGACAAGATATAAGACTGTGAAATTTCGTGAAGATCAGTTCATAATTTACCCTAGGCCCCATATAAACCTTACTCCCTGAAATTTACTGCAAACGCTTAAACTAATTGCATCGCTGTATTGAAATTTATGTTTTTTAATACCAGAAATCGTTCTGCAGAATTTGGGATGATTGGTTCATAGCTTACCATGGCTTTTATATAATTTGTTCTCTTGAAAATCATTTAAGTTCAGCTTAAACTGAAATTCTACTCAAACTTTTTAAAATTGATTCTGATTGTCGATCAATAATTTTATATAGGTCTAAGCCGCAACAAATTTTAATGCAGATGTCTGTTTTTACAAAGATTATAATAATAAATAGACATCATACAGATATTACTCCTAAAACATTCGAAGTGTCGGTGGAGGGTATCAAAGATTCGGCACAGTCGAATATAGCACTCTAACTTGTTAAATATCAAAATTAGACTTTCGCGCACAATTTTATTAGAACAAACTGATGAAAAGATCTGTCAAATCGGATAACTTAACTGGCCATTGTGAATTTTAAGGTTAGATATTCAAAAACTCTCTGCACCTATTAAGTTTGGTCTCTTAGTTCAATATAATAAAATTCTGTTCTCTTTTTATAAAAAAATCGCGAAACAAATAACATAAATAAAAAACAAATCTGAAAAAGGATTGTAAATACATATCGTTTTTATACCAATTGTAATATCTAACTTAAATTACTTCTAAAATAAATCTGTTAATCCAATAAACAACTTAAACTAAAGAAAAAAAGCAAGTGTTGACCAACACTACAAACTGTAATCTCTTTTCTTTTTAAAATAACGTTCATTTGTTTGTGCTCCCCAGCATCCTTGAGTTTGTTTCTGTATTAAAAACCTTCCTATACTTCTCATGGGCGCTGCGCATTGCTCTTCACACTGTTCTAGTGAGAGAAATTTATTTTGATTAGTATCGCAAATATCCGCTGCATACAGCATACACTCATCGGTACAGTAGTTGTAAAACCAGAAATTTCCAACAGTTTTTGGATATATACAACCGTCTAAAATATTTAAAGGTTGATAACAATACTCGGGCAGTGCTTGAAAGGTACGTAGGGGACTTGAAGCATAATTTGTTTGTTTTTGATGCCTTACTACGGGTTCACTTATCTGATAAGCTGGTCGTGGGTTAAATGCTTCTTTAGATTTAAAATTTGGATAATTTCTTGCATAGTCATTTGTCTGATCTTCTTCTATGGATTCTTGTTTTAAATCTTCGGCTTGAAAATTATATTGTGGTTGTAAATCTTCTTCATTTGAATTATAGTCCGGATCCAAATCTAGAGTTTCTAGCTGAGACCCAATTTGTTTGCTGTTAGCTTTATTTGAGTAATCGGGGGATTTATTAAATGGTACGTAGGGTTTGTGTGGTCTACGAAAACCTGTATTGTATGGTGAGGAATTAGAGTTTAGATCTAAACTTTCATCTGTTAAGTCTTGATTGCTTGTAATCGGATTTGTTATATGACCCAAGCAATTTTCTCCTTGGCATTTTTTATATTCTTTTAATTTAAAGAAATAAACATCCTGAATTTTAAACAAATAACATTATTAATAAAAATCTAAATATATGAAGTTTTTTTCGACCTTTTTATTAATATAAATAAAAAATAAATCGCCAAGCTCGAGGTCCTTTTTTGTAAAAAAATATTATATATTTTATTTTTCCAATATATCGCTATTCTTTATTTGAACGATAGTGAGCTTACAAGAATTTTTGTGTGTGCTTAAATTATTATTTGACTATCCCTGATGATGTTAAATAAAAAATGAATTTTTTTTTACAAAAAAAGGACCTCAAGCTTGACGATTTATCTGTTATTTAAAAAAAATCTGTAAGCCTCACCTGACACTCTCTTTCATTGTAGGGATTAGCATATTCCCTTGAACGCTCCATCACACCTTCACCACAGGTTACATTACACTGAGACCAAGCTGACCATTTATTTAAACGACATTCAGTTTTGCTTTTAGCTGCTTTCACTGGCATTTGTGACATTTCTTGTTTAAAAACTTCACCCTCATCTTCCACATCGGGCCACTGGTTGGTGTTATAGTTGATATAATCAGAACTTATTAGTGTTTTTGAACATTTTTGACCCTGACATGCTTGTTCTTGTCTCCTTTCCACCAATACATCACAATTGTATATTTTAGCTATATCAGCTTGTTTATAGACACGTGTACGATATTGACGACCTTCCCCACAATCAGCCGTGCATTCACTCCAGGCGGACCAGGGATGAGTATAACATTCTCTCAGTAGATCTTCTCTATTATTAGCTGGAAAATTTTAAGAATGAAGAAAGTTTTTTTATTAAATTTTTTCACATACATATGGGCATTTCCCCAGAATGATCTACCATGATGAAAAAATAAAATGTTGATTACCATCGTCTTTTATTGTTTATTATTATAAAAAAAGTCTTTGTTCTTATAAAAGAATGGTTTCATACATATCTCAGCTGTTTTACTTGAGGAAATTGTGCTGGAAACTGAAAAATTTTATATTTTTCTGTATTTTCTACTTCTAAAGACATTTTTATGTATATACTTTTTAACATGCAGAAAATATGTTATGTTTACACTCTTTCTTCATAATCTCTCCATTACAATCAATTGTAAAAGGAGTATTTAGTTTTTTTGTTAAGGAAATTTGAAGACATTTATGGGAAAATGCGTGGTGATAATAATAAAAAAACATATGGAAAAATCGTACGTTCGCGACCGGTACATAATCCAATTAAATAAAAACCAAGAGAGATATTTTTTTTTGTAAATACTGGATAGAGACCTACATTAATACACTTTTAAAATAAATTAATCACTTTTGAAAATTCCGTTTCATTACGCAGATTTTTACATTTAACTACTGTCAGCCAAAGTTGAATTCTATTTTGCGTACGTTCGTGACCACACGTTTATAACTCTTATAATGAAAACTTAAACTCGATGAAATCCATCTTTTGCACTAAACATAGAACTACTCAAATGCTATCGAATCGAAAAAAAATGCTAGGAAAAGTTTTGTTTTCTATATTATTTGTACATCAAAAGCGTACTAACGTACGTTCTTGACCCCAGGAAATGCCCATATAAATTAATTATATTGGAGAACCCTATAAAGTGTGTTCAGGGTCGTGAACCTGCCCGCTTGTCTTTAAAATGCACTGTAATGTTTACAACAAAGGTGGAAGGAACTAACTGAGTAAAATGCTTTTTTCGTTATCAACAGATTTGTTTAGTTCTAAAAAATAGATCCAAAATTTCCGGTAATTTGAGTTTTGACAATTTAGTGCTTACATTAAAATGTACTTGTGTCCTCCCGGAATAAGAAATTTTGGTACTAAAGGTTGACAGAAACTGAGTTTAAAAAACTGCAGCCGAAACCAAAAACTGTCGAACAAACAAATTAAAAGTAAAAAACCTTTTTAGAAAACAAGCTTTTATTTGAATGCGCTAAAAAGAAGAGAAAAAAAATTTTTTACTTTAAAACTTTTACTATCAAAATATAACGTCATTACACAATTAATATAATATAAAAGCTTGTCGCGGGATTTAAATATTTATATTTACATAGTTTGAAAATTTAAATAGTTAAAATCAAGTTATTAATTAACTTGCTTTTCTGCACAAATAAATCTCGCAACAAGCTTTTATATTATATAAATTGTGTAATGACGTTTTAATTTGATAGTAAAAGTTTGAAAGCAAAAAATAATTTTTTTTTCTATTTAGCGCATTCAAATAAAAGCTTGTTTTCTAAAAAGGTTTTTTAATTTTAATTTATTTTTACTTTTTTGCGCATTTAAATAATAGCTACTTTTAAAAAAAGAATTTTTACTTTTATTTTTTTTTTAAACTCGCATTCGTATTCTCAGCAAGCATTAAAAGCTTAGTCAGCCATATTGTATCTAGAGTGACCACTTTATTTTTCGAGTTATTTTTAGCAAACCCTTTCATTTGATACCCATATTGTAAAAGTGCATTAAAAATAACTAGTCCGCCATCTTGGTTGTACCGCCATATTTGATTTAGAGTGACCACTTTATTTTTCGAGATATTCCTAGCAAGCCGTTTCATTTAATACCCATTTTGTAGAAGTGCATTAAGAATAACTAGTCCGCCATATTGTGTGTGCCCACCATATTTGATTTAGAGTGCCCACTTTATTTTTCAAGTTGTTCTTAGCAAGCCCTTTGATTTGATACCCATAATGTAGAAGTGCATTAAAAATAACTAGTCCGCCATGTTGTGTGTAGCCCCATATTGAATTTAGAGTGGCCACTTTATTATTCGAGTTGTTTTTAGCAAGCCCTTTGATTTGCTACCCATATTGTTGAAGTGCTTTAAAAATAACTAGTCCGCCATGTTGTGTGTGCCTGCCATATTGGATTTAGAGTTACCACCTTATGTTTCGAGTTGTTCTTAGCATGCCCTTTCATTTGATACCCATATTGTAGAAGTGCATTAAAAATGACTAGTCCTTTGATTTGCTACCCATATTGTTGAAGTGCTTTAAAAATAAGTAGTCCGCCATGTTGTGTGTGCCCGCCATATTGGATTTAGAGTTACCACCTTATTTTTCGAGTTGTTCTTAGAAGCCCTTTCATTTGATACCCATATTGTAGAAGTGCATTAAAAATAACTAGTCCGCCATGTTTTGTGTAGCCGCCATATTGGATTTAGAGTGACCACTTTATTTTTCGAGTTGTTCTTAGCATGCCCTTTCACATGATACCAATATTGTAGAAGTGCATTAAAATTTAGAATGACGTCACACAGTTTACCATGCATTGTCATCCAAACCGAACGTGTCTACAAAATTTTAGTCCAATCGGTTGAAGATAACTGCTTCAAAATTGATTTGCTAGATTCCACCCGTACAAACATACAAACATACAAACATACATACATACATTGTGAGTTGAATAAAAGCTTTTAAAATCGAAAATTTTTGTGACCCACTTTTCGCTTTTTAAGTTGGTTTGACTTCGACTGTTTACATTGCCAATGACAAATGAAGAAGTCGATGAAACGGTCAACTTTGACTGCAGTTTTTTAAACGCTGGACAGAAATACGACAAGCTGGCATTGGGTGAACCTCTGAAATAAGAGTTTTGATATTGCAAGGCTTATATATTTAACTTTGCTGGTCTAAATCTTAAATTTTTCAAAGGCTGGACCTACACTGACAAAAATCAAAACAGTATTTTTGACAAATACGACTACAAAAGACTAGTTCTTATGAGACAACATTAATAATAGTATCTAAATTACCTAGTCCCTAAATAATTGTCCTGCAAAAAAAAAAAATTGTAATTTTAATTGCACATTAATTAGGGGAAATTGGTTTTAAAAAATGTTTAAGCCGATTTTGACAGTTTCGCTTATCACATAATGCTAATTAATCTTCTATATTTTGTAGAATATAGTTCATACAAGCCTAGCTAGCAACGACTTAACTTACAATCTTCATCTTCACATTTCCTCTCATAAAGACGTTGCCTTCTTATGGTTAAAGTAGCCAAGGGTTTCATGGGTGCATGAGTTTCATCGAAAAATGGAGAACGTGGATCAGGTGGATATTCCGTACTCATGCGTCTTATAACATCGGCTGGGAACTGTGGTTGATCAGGCGACTAAAAAAACAGACTTCAGTTTTATTCCCAGCTGTCAAAAACTTCAAGAATTTTCCTTACCGTATATGTAGGTCCGGCATCTGTGCCAATATCCCAGGGATATAAATTGATAACTTTTTCCTCTAACCATGTGCAATTTTCGAAACAAAGTTCTAAACCTGGAACACCAACTATCCAATCGGGGGAAGGGACAATTTTCGTAGCAACAGACAATTGATGATGAGCAGGATCGACACGTACCGAGGCTACAGAAGGAATATTTAAGTAGGGAAATGCTGGACCGCGGGCCTTAATAATAGTCCGTATTTTACCTTCCTTTAAAAGAAAAAAAATTAATTAAAAAGTTAAGGAATCGTGTTTAGAGAGTTTAAAATTTTTATATTCTACCCTAAAATATTGACTAAATTCCCTTTCCAAACCCTGTGAAGAACCATGTTCGGCAAATTCTTTCATTTCGCTTGAAGCTAAAACACCTTTATCCCAAAAACGATAATCCGAGGTATGTGCTGCACCCACAATGTCGCTAAAACGGGTTAACCAGCCACGAGTAGGATAATCTTTAGGATGCAGGTTACGAGACCAAAGACCTTCAAAAGTAAGCTACAAATGAATTTGTTTTTTTTTTTTAAGATTATTCACAAAATATATTGAAATTTTGATTATTTACCTCATAACGAGCCTCATCGCAAGCACAACAAGGTTTTTCTTCCAAATCCTTTCTTTGACTTTCTACATCATCTACCACTTCCTCACAGACCTTTTTAGTTAAACCGCCATCATCCATAAACCATACATCCCGATGTTGCAGTACAGTTGCCCGTATTAAAACACAACCATTTCCCGGTTGCGAGGGTGCTGTCCAAATCATATCCAATCTAGTTTTAGGATTAGTATTTGTACTTTCTATCATATTAGCACATTGTTGACTGTATCGCGTTTCCACTGGATCCACCACTTCCAAACGTCCCAAATCTTCGTTAAAACCTTTTTCGCCATTCTCATTTTCCAACACTAGTTTTGCACTTACAAAACGATGTCCATTAAACGCGTGTAAAGAAACTAAAAGAAATTTCCAATTTTTAAACTACACAAGTACATTCATAACAATAAAAAAAAAAACAAATGAATCATTATACTGCGGAAAACAAACTTAAGCTTCCAGAGGCATAAACAAATCGTCCGGCCCCAAACAACAAGTTTTTTATATTTCTTAGAAAGCTGTTATCAGTGATGCGCCGTAATTAACCTTTTGGGAAATATTTCTAATATTTCATCTCCAACGTCCAAATCAAAATAAAAACTTTATTATTGCTTGTTGCTAATACAACTACAGAGTATAGAGTACACCATTTCCAAGTGATAAAGTCAGTTTAAAAAGCTAATGAGTAAAGGAAAGCATGTACATATCGCTCCTTTATTGCAACATAGTCATATCTCAAATCTCGAATTGAAAATATTTTTTCCGTGTTGTAAAATCTCAATGCTTTACAACACTTAACAAATAATTTTAAATTGTTAAGTATCGACTAAAAGAATAAGAAATAAAGTTGCTTTCGAATCGAAAAATTGTTCGATCACGACTGTCAGAATTTTCTCCAGATATGAATGTAAAATTGTTTCCAGAGGTGATGCTCTTTTCTGTCTTAACGGGTATGTAAACAAGCAGAATTGTCTTTTTTGGAAAGAGCAAAATCCTCATAAGACTCTTGAGACTACATTACATTTCGAAAAAAAATCATTGTTTGGTGCGGTTTACATGCCGAAGGCGTCATCGTCCCCTTTGTCTTTAAATCCGAAAACGGTTCAAACATTAGCGTGAATGGTAAACGCTACAGGCAAATGATTCGTTATATTTTTATTCCTCATTTTATGCAAATCTTTTAAAGAAGAAAAAGTTCCAACAAGATGGCGCATCAGGCCATACAGCGCGTGAAACTATCACTTTGTGGAGCTAAACGTTTGGTGACCGAATTATTTCAAGAAATGGATCTGTGAATTTGTCACCATGTTCGTTTAATTTGACACCTTTGGACTACTTTTTGTGGGGGTACGTCAAATCTCTGGCTTATGCTGATAAACCAGCAACGATTGATAATTTGGAAGCCAATAATCGACGCATTATTGTCGAAATAAGATATGCTTGAAAAAGTGGTGCAAAATTGGACCGACATGATGGTGTTCATGAAGCGCAGTCGCGGAGGCCATATGCTAGAAACTATTTTCAAATATTAATTAAGCGGGTCCATAACAAAACGCAACAATGTCTCTTTTTAAATTTAATGTTTTTTGTACTGAATTATAATATTTAACCTACTAAAATCCTTATAGTTTTTGTTTAATCGAATTAATTTAATTTGAATTAGATCACAACGCAACGATTTCATCATGCTGGCTTAAATCCTTGTTTTTTTTTGTTCATTAAAAAAAATTGTAAAAGTGGAATTGTTCCGTTTTGTTATGGTGCTTCTCAATTGTCATGACATTTGTGATCTAAAAAACCATTCAATTGAAATTGTTGCCTTTTTATTTAAAAAAAAAGTTCTATGCCTCTAAAAAACACTCTTTTAAACAGGTTTTAAACCAATACGATTTATAAATGGAAAGTACTCTTTTCTTCAAAACATTTTCCACAAAAAAAAAAAAAAAACAAGTAAGAAAGTATAGTCGGTCAAGCCCGACCATATGATACCCTACACCACAGTATTTAAACATACATCATGCTTATGTGTCCATGTAAATATGGGTTTATCTATGTTTATAAACTTCATGAAAATCGGTTTGAAAGCTTGTGAGAGGCAGAAATTGCACCCTGCCTCCCCTTGTGGTCCTATTTTTTTAAAACTGTATAGCTAATGTGTCCCTATAGATATGGATCTATCTATGTTTTAAATTTCATTAAAATCGGTTTGATAGTTTCTGAGAGGAAGAAATTTCCCCCTATCTTCCCTCGTGGTCCTAGCCAGCTAGCCAGCCAGCCTGCCAGCCAGCCAGCCGGACGGACATTGTTAGTTCGACTCAGAAAGTGATTCTGAGTAGATCGGTATACTTTAAGGTGGGTCTAGGACCACTATTTTAAGGCGTTACACACATCAGCACAAATGCATAATACCCTCTCCACTATTGTGGTGTGGGTATAAAAATAAATTAATAAACCTAAAACTTCCTGGAAATTGTGTTAGTTGTAAAGATTATAAATAAAAAAAAACATTCTTCTTTCAATTCACATTAAAATATCAAGTTTAAGTTCAATGCCACCATAAAATACTTTATATTAAATATGAAATGCCCATCTAGACTTAGAGGCGCGTCTCGTGCTTAGCTCAAAATATCAACTCTTTCACTTATTCAGGTTAGAACCCAAATAATTCTTACCGTTATAACTCTGACCCAATATAAAGGTTTGAACATTTCCCGTTATAGATATAACGAAATTTTCATCGACCGGAGATTTTGGCGTAAAAGTATTTGAAGGATAACGACTACAGCGACGTGTTAAAACATTTTTCGGTATTGCGACTAATAAAATAAATAACATTTCCGTCCACTTCATTTTTAAAGAACTTAATAGCAGCTTGGTTTATTAAAGACTAAATACGGTTTACAGAATTTCCAGACGAGATAAGAATTTTTAAACGACGTAATGTTCTCAGCTTGTTTTAAGATTAAATATTGCTTTATTTTAATGATGAAATTAAAAAGAGAATTCGCAAAATATTTCCTTATCGCTTTAAAGTATGTTCTCTTTTTTATACTTTGCTTAAAATTTCAAGGTTAGCTTGGGGGAGAGAAAGTATAATTTTTCTAAATACTGATTTAAGGAAAGCGCTACATTGGTTTAAAGTTATACGGGTTAAATTAATAAATCTTTTTTAAGGTTTTTAGCAACGCAAATTATTGATTTTATATAAACAAAACAATATTAAAAGAAATAATAGACTAGACTTTTGGCATGATTCTAAATTAGACCATTGACCAGGAGTATAAGCTAGACTAGAATTATAGACAGGAATATAAACTGGACTATAGACTAGACTTTATTTTGGACCATAGATCGGACTATTGATCGTATTATAAATCATACATACTTATTAAGGCCCAAATACATTGATCAAAATACTCATCAAGCATTGTGGTAGTATTAGTTAAAATGTGTTTGTATGTGTCACACCGACGCACAGTAGCGCCCGTAGAACAAACGAGGTTGCAAAAATCAAAATTTTCATGAGCGCCGACGAAGTTTTGAATAAACTCATGTTATAGGAAACTTTTCAACGATTTCAAATCTGCCACTCTTAATAATATCACATTTTTAGTTTAGAAGATATAGCCGTTCAAAGTTGACCGACTTTCGGTTTTCAAAAAAACACACAATTTTTAGTAAATTTGTTGCGATTTCAGGTGTAATATCACGAAAAATAGGTAACGAATCGCCTTATTTTTTGTTTGTATTGATTGATGCATTTATTAAATGTGTAATGATAAAAAAAAAATGAACTGTTTGCTTTGTGTTTCTCCTGGTAAATCACTATTTAAAAACTATCCGTTTTTTCACTATTTTTCAACTTTGACGGAAAATAACAAAAATCTATATTTTTCTATATTTGCCATATTTGCAAAATCTGTTCTTTGATTATTTCTTTACATAATTCAAAAATTTTATCTGCCCGTACGTGCCCGTTTGGCTTCTAGAGGTAAAAAAGGTTAAAAAGACATGGTTGCAGAAATTGTATGACAGTAGTTTGATCTAAAATCTAAAAAAACTACTCATTGAAATTAGCAGGTACGTACCTCACTTAAACAATACTTTGGCGTACAAATGGTCAAGAACAATATTGACTACAGGTAGGCACAAATCTTATTTGGACACGTGCATAATATCAAAATTGCATTATTCAGCCTAATTCCATTTGTATGCAGGGAACAGGTAAATTTTTCGGCATGGTAGCATAAGCCTATATATTGCAAATGGTCAAGAACAATATTGACTACAGGTAGGCACAAATCTTATTTGGACACGTGCATAATATAAAAATGCATTATTCAGCCTAAATCCATATGTATGTAGGGAACAGGTACATTTTTCGGCATGGTAGCATAAGCCTATATATTGCAAAATAAGCATAATGCCTGGATTAGTCTACGACTGAAAGTTGGCGCAACAATTACTGAAACCATTAAACAATTTAAGTACTGAAAACATGGCGTTGAACAATTTTAAATTATTTGAACTGTTTAGAAAGTCAACCACACCAAATTTTTTCACGGAAGCTGCTTTAGAAGAACTTGATAGCTTATACGGAAATATTGAGAGAAGCGAAATTATAAAAAATAATTTTTATCTGATATATGCAAATATTAAGGCAAAATGGGTGAAATCTAATCGAACCATTCAGAACTTCAACTCCAAATACGAGGACTGGCTTAATGAAGATACCATCCTGGATATATTGGCAGTAGATAAACCCACCACATCAACCAGAGGAGCAAAAGGAAGGCCAAAAAAAAGTATTGAGGAGTGTTCAATTTTCACAAGAAAGAGGAAACTTGCCGATGCCACCAATGACTTGACCACGAAGCAATTATCGGAAGCGCTGTCTATTAAATTTACAAAGGATAGTGAAAGAGTTAGGTCGCACATAACCAAATCTGTTGCTGATGCAAGCCCACTGCGACTAAAAAGGATTAAGGAAAGCATTCCCACGCCCACAAACGCACACATTAAAAAGTATGGTTCCGAAGAAGCCTTGGCCTTGTTTATGGACTTAGAACTTTCCAAAGAGAAATATGAGAAACTACGGGCATCTTTAACGCGACACGGCGCTGACGTTTTACCCGGATACAAGCATATTACGCAAGCCAAAATAAATTCACGACCACTGCATACGGAATTTACGGAAGTCTCTGCGAAAGCCAATCTGCAGGATCTCATGGGCCATACAGCAAAACGGTTGTTGGAGAGTCTTCCTGAAAATGAGGTGAAAATTCTTCCTGAGAAGTTGACATTGATCAGCAAATGGGGCTGCGATGGATCATCCGGACAAAGCGTTTATAAGCAAAGGATATCTTCCGATGACGCTACAATATCGGACGGAAATATGTTTATGGCATCTGTTGTTCCTTTGCGGCTTAAATCGGATGTTTCCCTTCACTGGAAAAATCCACGTCCGTCATCAGTGCATTATTGCCGACCAATAATGTTTCAGTTTGCAAGGGAATCGGCAGAACTCATAAGGACCACGGTGAAGGACATTGAAGAACAAATAAGCAAGATTAAGCCTACAAAGCTGCAAATTGGAGAAGGAAAATATATTGAATGCAATTACGAGTTCCATCTGACCATGGTTGACGGAAAAGTCGTAAACGAACTGACAGGAACAACCTCAACAATGTCATGCCCGATTTGCAAAAAGAGTCAGAAGAACTTTGGTAATTTAAACGATTCTACAAATGAGGAGAATTACGAATATGGAATGTCACCATTGCACGCAAGGATAAGGTGTATGGAATTCTTGCTAAAACTGGCGTATACCCTACCACAAGAGGAGGAAAACTTCGATGAAAATACATCAATAAAGGATAAGGAAAAGATCAGAAAGAAGCAAATACAGGATGCTTTTTTTAAACAAGTTGGACTAAAAGTAGACTGTCCCAAGCACGGATACGGTAACTCAAACGATGGAAACACTTCTAGGAGATTTTTTGAAAATGATGAGGCAGTAACTAGAATCACTGGAATTGACAATCAAATCGTGAAAAGATTGGGAACGATCTTGGATGTTTTAAACTGCAAAGAAAATGTCAATTCTACAAAATATGGAGAATATGCGTCGAAAACTGCATCTCTTTTAGCAGAAATGTATCCACAGAAGAAGTTGACCCCGACCGTCCATAAAATATTGGCGCATGGCAAAGATATAATTGAGTACCAGTCTTTGCCAATTGGAGAGCTTTCTGAAGAAGCACAGGAGTCTCTTAACAAATTTTATAAAAAATATAGATTGCAGAACACATTCAAAGCATCAAGGGTAAGGCAAAATGAGGACCTCTTCAACATGTTGGCAGCATCTTCCGATCCACTTATATCTTCCCTGCGGCATGTGAAGTCACGAATAGAGTTAGAAAATAATTATAGTTTAGAAATGGTTAGTCTTTTAGATATACCTTCTCTTACGAACTGTGATGAATATTTTACAGAAAATTGAAAAAATAAATTTAAAAAAAAATAATTTTTTTTTTAATTTGTTGGGTAATAATTTAAAACATAAAAACCTAAAGAAAAAAAATAAAAACAATCTAAAAATGTAAAAATAATTTTTTTTAGTTACCATAAAATTGATTTTTCTACTAATTTTAACTTTGATAACCCATAATTAGGCCCCTACAGAGCGTAGCACCCTTTCCAAACGCTCATTTCATAGGCTGAACAGTTATCTATCATATGCTGTTTAAACTGTTCAATTATCTTATTCGGTTCAAAAGATATGATTTTTGCAACGAAAAAACTCAAATGGCGCCACTGTGCGACGATGCTGGATGAAAAATCAAAAAATTTAGATATGACGGCGAATATTACGTTCAACACACGATGAATTCGCCCGCTGGACAAGCATTTGACACGTGTATTTGGCTCTTTACCCTTATCGTGAAAAAATTTCGCCTGAAAGTTGTTCCCTGTTTGCAAAATTTCTATCGTTTGTTAGCATTGATTTGTAGCGGCGAAATGTTGAACTGTAAAATCATTAGTATTCTTAAATTTTCAAAATATTAATTAAATCTTAGGAGAAATGCAGAAAAAAAACGGAGATTTGATTGCAAAGAAATTCTCATAGTCTCTCCACACGCCTTTTTGTAAACCACCACTAGCAAAAAACCGCAAAGTTTAATGGTTAAGGAAAAGGATGTACTTTTCTTTGGAACCGATAGAGCTTTTGTAAGTGTTTCCAAAATACAATTAATTGCATAAGCTTATTTTTGCTTAAGTGTATGGGCTACTTGTAATATAATTGTAAAATTTTTGTATTGTACAATTAAATCGCCAATGTGTGTCTGGCAGTCGTGATCAAATACTTTTTCGATTCGAAAGTAATTTTATTTTTAATTCTTTCACTCGATACTAAACGAATCGAATTATTACACTGAAAAAATAATTTTTAAGTTACTACTCTCGGCCAATGTTTTATTATTTTAATATGACTTTTGAGAGATTTTGCTATATAAAGGTTTTATAATTTTTGAATTGTAGCAAATTGCAAGAAAAAATATTATAATCTCAAACAAAATTTTTTTTGCCTACTCTTTCGCGGTACGCCTAAAAACCTTCCACTGACCCCAAACTGGAATAAAATATATAAACCATTCAAAACATTTTATAATCTCAAAAATAAATAATGTTGCATTTTTAATTTTATAATCTCAAAAAGAAATATTGTTGCCTATTCTTTCGCGGAACACATACAAATCTTCCACTGACCCCAAACTATACTAAGTATAAACAGAACTGGAATAAACTAACTAATCCATTCATTAACTGTTAATTATTTTCTGGAAACGCTCTTGAACATTCTAAAGACTAAACTATTAAGTAAACTTTTAAGTACACCAATACCTCGCTTTGCGTTTTTTCGAAGTTGCGTCGCTGCTGAATTAGTACTAATTTTCACTGTGCGTCGTTAAATTTTCAAAGTTGCTTTCAAGGCGAATTCATGTAAACGGTGGTGTCGATACTACAACAAGTAACAACACCAAAAACACAACAATGTATTTTGTTGCTGCTTTCGTTGGCCGATATGTCAAAAACACAAGTAACTTTTGACATTCCTCTCTCTAATTTAAAAAAAAAAATAGCACAGCTGTGCTTTCAACGCCACCTGAAAAATTAATTCGCCTTGGTTGCGTTGTTTTGGGTTTGAGTCTTGAATTTTTTTTTTTTTAATTTTTTTTTTTTTCTAAAAGTTGGCAAAGACCAGAATGTACTAATAAAGGGACCTCACAAGCGCAGCTGTTTGCAGTGATTTTCTTCGTGTGTGACGTTTGTCGTAATCTTTTTTTTGTTTATTTACTTTTTTTATAAGGCATTTGACACTTGCCGTCTCAATTCTAGCAACAAAATGCCTGTTGTTTTTTTTATTGTTTCATTGTTGTAGTACTGAGGTCACTTTGTTAATTCATTTTGACAAAGACTTTTTGAAGTTTATTTGACGTTGAAAAAAAAGTTGATTTTAGTTGAACATTGAACAAATTTTTGTGAAAGAAAGCCGACTTACGACAACAGCCACTATGGACTCATCAGACAGTGATTTATTTTTATTTTGTTTTTTATAAATTAATTGAATATTTTATTTTGTTTTAATTGAATTTGTTTTTTTTTTCTTTTTTGTTTTTGTTTGTACATATGTAATAAAATTTTATATTATTTTTGTTTACTTTGTTCAATTTTCTTTATAAAAAGTAGTTTTTTCCTAATCCTGGCACCTATCTTCGATCTTTACATGGTTTTCTATAGAAAATCATAATTCACTTTGCGTCGTTTCAATTTGCGTCGCGTTTTTTTGGAACGTAACTACGACAAAAAGTGAGGTATTGGTGTTTATAGATTAATAGCTTTTTAGGTAAGAATATTGATTTGACTGTTGACTATGCTACAAACTAAAGTTTTGACTACATAGGTAATTTCCTAGACTCTTGATTGCAACACTGAAACGAAAAGAGTTAATGACTAATCCATTAACTAGGTCCCCAACAGATCTATTGAATAGGTTAAAGTCTTTAAACTAAACTCTAAGGCCTCTCTCTTAGGCCCGTTTTCACAAGTTACCGATAGCTGAAAGTAAGATTTTATCGGCCGTATAAAAGGCGTTCCATTAATACAACTTTACTTTAATCTTATGTAAACGATAAGTTAAAAGAAGGTTCATTCTAAAGGCTGGATTACACTATCTCACAAGTCTTACGTATTCCGTAATACTTTGTGAGATAGAAATCTAATGAGTTTTGTTGCGACTGTCAAAAAATCTAATTTAACATGACAGCTTGTGTTCACACCATCACACAAAGTATAAACACTCACACATGAAATAAAATACAACTCTGATCTAATGAAAAGTATTATTGTTTAGAAATTTTTCAAAAAACGATGAAGTCGTATGGGATGTCAAACTTTTTTCATAATACTTGTCATTTTCGTGACACATTGCATTCACATTATCACACTTTGTCATATTACTTGAGTTTTTGACATGTATTAATACAAAGTATAATAGTGTATTCTAGCCTTAACTGGAATAATGGAACACTTTTTATACGGCCGATCAAATCTTAATTTAAGCTATCGGTATGTTGTGAAAACGGGGGTTAAACTTAAACGAATTTATTTTTTGTTTAATACAATAATTTTTTAAAAAAATTTCTTATGTATGTATATTTTTATATATAAAAAAAAAATCTAATTCCAACGTGGTCGCAATGCTGGCCGCTGAGTCACTTCAAATCCCTTACTTTTATACCGCCCTCTTTGATTGGCCATAATATCCTGATTATTTTGCCCAGCACTTCGCGCACAAGCTTCCAAACATTTTTCCATACTAAGAAATTTATTTTTATTCTCATCACAACTGTCAGCAGTAAATAGCTTGCATTCACCATCGTCAGCATCATAGAACCAGTAGTTTTTCAGATTTAAACGTTTATTGCAACGTTGAGTCGAAGCTACTGGTTTTCGTAAACAATAGTTATCACTTCGTGGGTCCTCTTCTTCAATGGTTTTAAAGCCATAAGTGTCTTCTAAGTTATTGAATGTATTGCGGGAGTTGCTAAAGCCGGAACGCATTTTAGAATTGTCTTCGTCCACAAAGTTGCTTATATTGCTATTTAGATCGTATTGTTTAATGGGTTTTAGGGAAGATTTTCTGTTATTTTTTAGACGCTTATTATCTTTAAAAGGGGTTTCCAAGTTTCCAAAAAGGTTTGTAGTTTCAATTTCTTGCTGTTCATAAGGTCGCCGAGATTTTCCACTTACTAATTTTTCATTCCCGTAAATGTTTTTGGCATCAAAAAACTCCTGTTCTTCGTTTGGATTGGAACTAAAAGGATGTGGGTTTTGGGATCTGAAATCAGTGTTACCATAATTATAATTAATGGGGTTGACTTCTTCGCCATAGTTAGACTGTTCTTCTTCTATTTCAGTTGCTTTCCAATTAGGGCGTGCTGGATTAAATGATTTTCTATCAAAATTTTTTGATTGAAAAGGATTTTGTTCAGCTTCCCTGTCATCAAAATGTTGATTGAACATTTCACTTTTATTAGAGTCATAGGCAGATGTAAAAATATTGCCACCACAATTTTCACCAGTGCATGGCCGTGTTTGCTGTAGGTCTACGGCTACACCAGCCTTAAGAAAGTAGTTTCTTTATTTGTTTTATAATTAGATAATTTGTTTTTCCTACCTGACACTTTTCCTTGGCATAGGGATTTACATAATCTCTTGATCTTGTTTGATGCCCTTTACCACATTTTTTGGTGCACTCTGACCAAGTTGACCAGGTAGTAAGTTCACATTCAGCTGCTGGCAAGTCGGGTTGTTGTACTCCACATAAGGTGCCAATGCAATTTTGATTTTGTCTTAAAACAACTTTGCAATTAAAATTTTCTGCCACTTTAATATCCTTATAGGAACGAGTACGATAATGTGTGCCTGCACCACATTTGGCGCTACACTCGGTCCAACTAGACCAAGGATGTGTGGAACACTCCAATGGACCAGTATCCTCTGAAATGAGTAACATTTTGTTTTATAGTGAACATTTTTTGAAATTTATTTAAACCTACCAAAATCACAATCTCTTTCATAAATTCGCTTTCTATTCAGATGTAAAGTGGCCAATGGTTTCATAGGTGCCCCCATTTTATCAAAGAAAGGTGAACGATAATCACTGGGAAATGTAGAACTTATACGTCTTATGACATCTGGCGGATGTTGGGCCTGATCGGGCGACTTGCATAAAAAGAGAATAAATAATTTTTAGCACTTAATTGCATTTATGTTAAAAAACGTGTAATAAATCTTACCATATACGAAGGGGCAGCATCAGTCCCTATATCCCAGGGATATAAATTCAATACTTTCTTTTCTATCCATGTACAATTCGATAAACATAATTCTAGACCCGATACTCCCAAAATCCAATCCGGTGAGGGATCAATTTTCGATACTAATGATATGACATGATGATTGGGTCCCACCCTTACGGTAGCCAATGTTTTTCCAATGACATTGGGTCGATAAACAATACCAGGAGCTTTGATAATAGTGCGTATATTGCCCGTCTAAAAAAATGTATAAAACATAAAAATTAAAAAATGGTAGAAACGACTTTAGACTATAATATAAATGGGATTAACCTGTAATAGCGACTATATATAGCAGGAGTTAATATTTTTCAAATCGATAGATATAGACGAAACCGAAGACCAGTCTATAGACACATTCAAGGACCTGTATATAAACTATAAAGACTATAAACAAGATCATAAACTGGTTATAGACGAGACCGTAAATCTCGCGCAAGCGAGAACGTATAGTGAATTACAAAACCAGTGCTTGAACGAGGTTGTATGTCAGCTCACAGACTACACTGTAGTCCATTATATGACCGAAAACCTAGAGCCGTTTATAGACGAGATAAAGGCTTGTCTTTAGACAAGAAGGTAGACTAGAAGAAACTATAAAGCAGTCAATAGACAAGATGCGGACTTCTCTTTTTACAAAAATGATGTTTAGACGAAACTAAGGATCAGTCTATAGTTAAAACTGTTGATTACTATATATTGTCCGGAATAACTTTACCTCTGCCCAAATTGAAGACGAAATGTAGACTTGTCTTGAAACTAGATAGTAGATCAGACGAAACTGTAGACAAGCTAAACTTAACTATAGACGCGATTGTAGACTATTCTATAAACGAGACTGTTTAGTCCATTAACTTAAATTAAGTTTATAGTTACCCCTGACTGTTCCTTAATTTCATTCTCTAAAGTTTTCGTTGCACCATGTTCGCCCAACTCCTGAAGTCCCTGGCTGGCACGGCCACCATATTCCCAAAAACGATAATCCAAACTATGAGAGGCTCCTATAACCTCACCCAATTTAGTGCGCCAAGGCTCTGATGGAAAATCTTTAGCATGGGTATTGCGCATCCATTTACGTTCCAATATAATCTAAAATTCGACAAAATGAACATAATTTACGAAAATACAATTCTACTCTTGCATCATTTACCTCATATTTTGCTTCATCACAAGCACAACAGGGATTAACTGGCGGTGTTTGACTATTGATCTCATCAATTTCTTCCGGGCACAAACGTTTTGTTAGAAATCCATCATCAATAAACCAAACATTACGATGCTGTAAAATGGCCGCTTTGAACAAAATACAACCACTTTGTGAATCCGATGGTGCCATCCAAGCAACATCGATGCGATTTTTAGCATTCGTATTACTGCTCTCTATCATATTCTCACACAAAGAGCTAAATTTTGTTTCGGCATTATCAATGATTTCGAAACGTCCTAGCACTTGATCACTTCCAGCACTGCCGGAAGTTAGTATGGAATCGGGAGATTCTGTTTCTACCAATAACGTAAAACTGATGAACTTTAAGCCATTGGCACTTGAAAGAGAAACTGGTGGAATGGAAATCATTTTCAAAAACCCATCATATATTTTGATCTCTACTTACTATTGTACTGCTGGCCCGGTATATAAGTGTTGGGATTGCCATCAATTTGTATTTGATAGTTTTCATCCACCGCAGATCGATCCCCGCTTGCTCCTTGAGGCTTGCGATAGCAACCTGCACAGGAAACGTCTAACCAAGTTAATATTAACAGTACTGTAATAACACTTTGCTTTAAAAAATAACCTTTCATTATACGGCGGAAGTGAATTTTTTTACGATCATAACCACTTCGCACTCAAACAACAACTAAATTGAAATGTCTATTAAGATCATCGATTTGAATGAAATTCTATGCACTAGAAAGATTGTAATTTAATTTCTTCCACATAGTTTTAAAGCTTTCATGTCTATTTAGTAGGTCATTCAATCCATTAATTAGCGAGTTCATGTCTCCCCTAAAAACAAAAAAATGTTTTGACAATTGCTTCTACTCATATCAATTAATTGAGAGTGTGGAATTTACGAAATAGCGAGTCGAAAGAGTTTTGTTCTAAGACACTGTGTGGGAAAGACGCAATTTGTTTAGATTGGGATTGATAATGTGGCAGCCAATCAGTCAACCGGCATCTTTTACTATGAGTATGTAATCTTGTCTTCATAGCGTCATAGTTTTATTGTTGTGTCGTACAAGTAATTTATACATTCATTCATTAAAGTGGTGAAAAGTGGGCACGCGTTTCAATAAATGCTGCGTCATGAAAAATTTTATCACTCTAAATTGATTGTAACAGTGTGTGTTAAACACTATTAAGCAGCGCATATCCATTCTGCTCAAAATATGTATTATCGCTTCAAATTTTAATTGAGCTGAGGTCAATAACCGCTAGTCATAGATAAATAGAAAGAAAGCATTCAAGATAATAGATTATGGAAAAGACTACGTACTTTTCAGACTATACAATGTGAACATTGTTACAACAGATGCTACAAAGTACAATCCGTAAATTTTATGTGGGAATTGTAATGCATTAGTTATTAACTAGGGTTTCAAGTCTAGAAATGTAGGAGAGATGATATTAGTCGATACTTTACTTAAGACATGGGCCTAAAACAAAATTAAGTCAGAATTATTTTTGAACGTATGTATTTAACTTTCATCTGACATCAGATGGAACCCAAATACAACAAGGCCATGTAACAAATGCTTTTAAAGGGGTATGTAAATCAGCAAGCCTAGAAGAGGGCAGACAGAGAAAAAAAAACCCAAACTACTTATCGAACTTTGAAATCGAAAATTTAAAAAAAAAAATGACATAGAGCATAAAAGATAGTTAAAAAAAGATTTTAACAGGCTACTACAATCATAAAAGCCAGCGAGACGAGACCTACCAAAGACAATCCGGAGAAGTAAACAAAAATCCTTTACACAACTTTGCAGAGAAGTTGAATTAAATCCATGGAACAATGTATACGGAATTGTAAGGTGAAAGCGCTTTTTTCAGAAGACCAACCATACGGAAAAAAACCCCTACCTTTACCGAAACTGTCATAGAGGGAGTGTCAGAGAACAAACTAATAAAAAATAAGTAGGGTCGAAGATTGGTAAAAAAAGCTCCTGGCCTAGATGGAATCAACGCGAGTGTTTTCAACAACTCTTTCCGTTCCGTTACTACCAAAACCTAATAAAATATTTGGAGAACCAATCTGTTTATTAAAAACACTAAGAAAAGGTTTATCAAGTGTAAGCCTTAATAGACTACTTCTACCAAAATAAGTAAGAAGTCTTTCAGAGAGCGTGCTCAACAGTTGATGGAATTGCAGCCGAAAGGAATATGGCGGAAGTAACCATAAATGGGAAGGCAGTGAATAAAAAAAATGCAATGCAATGAACTCTTTAAAATGAAACCAGATTGAAAAGCAGTATAACATAACTTCAGTAGTTTTTCAGGGATTAGTGTTCAGACTAATACTCCGGAAGTCTTAGACAAAAACAAAGGATATTATTATCTAGATTAACGATGTTTTCCTAGAAGCAGTATGTACAATCGGCGGAAATATTCCACTAAATCTTGAAGCTAAACGAGACAGATAAGGTGAGAGAAGTCCCCAAAACCCAAGTGGGCGTATAGGATAATTCTAGCAATAGTAAATTGGATTAAACGTAAAGGTGGAAAGGTGAACTATTCTCTCACCCAGTTTTTGTCATGGATCACGGGGGATATATTCACCCTAATCGTGGTTAGTCCCAATTTACACTGTGGGCATTTCTTGCCGGACAGAAAAAGTTTGTTGGCGAGAGAGGCAAGAAGTAAAGTATGTCACGCATACAGCGTCGCCCCCTTACCAACAAACTTTTTCTGTCCGGCAAGAAATGCCCACAGTGTAAATTGGGGCGAAGGCGTGTTGAAATAAAAATGTGTACATATGTATATGCTGTCGTGATTAAAAAACTTAACGACAATTTTTGCAACAAATACACCAACTACGATAAACTTTTTTGTAATAAACTTGTAAACAGTGTTGTTTTTGTTGTCATTTTTAGTAATCACCATACCATTTTTCAAAAACAACTAACTGTCGTCATAAAAACTCTAACCACGATAAAGGTGAATAGTTTTCCTTTTTTAATTTGGACGCGATTTCCTACCAAATCTTCAGACACTATTTGGATATGGCTGAAGACAAATGGAAGAAACTGGATGGCTGCAGGGCCCACATACAACACATAACTTCAGTCGCAGAGAGATGTCGAGACTGGAATACGTTCGTACTGGTAACTGGACGATCGGTAAGCACGCTACGAGACCCGGTCTGTCTTTTAATAAGTACTGCCGCAGCTGCAGGGAACCTGGAACTGAGGAGACAGTATTTCATCTCCTATGTGATTGCCCAACGTTTAATTCAACACGACATAGATTATTTGGAAATCACAAGGATATCGCGGGTGAAACTTTATGTGTGGTGTCAAAACGGAGTCACTGTCGAATCTACTTGCAGCACGCCTAGTTCTGGGCGTACTATCACGTCAACCAACCAACCCATCAAACTGTCCAACGTTCAAGGAGCCACCTTGTTTTTGCATTATTTAGATCTGTTAAAAAACAGACGTTCAGTGAAGCCTTATGTCGGCTGTGTTATTACACGAGAACACATACTGGATTTAGTGGAAGCATTATGTTAATAATGACATTTATAAGTGAAATAAATTTGCAGTCAAGTAGAGAAAACGAGACGCAAAGGATTCAGTACCACCGGCTGTGCTGTTGACGGTAGGAAGGCGGTTTGATGAGTAGGCGACGCACAACAAACTATCGAAGCTTAATGAATGCAACCATTCATATCTTTCGAAGAGGTCGCACCCTGTATACAAAATGGATTATATAAGTAAGTCTAAAGTCAAATCTAAAGACAAGTTTATACACCATACTATTATCAAGTTGATAAACTAAACTATGCATCGAAAATCTTTAGACTTCAATATTAGCAAATCCATTGACCAGGATTTAGGCAAGCCTAGTGTATGTACATATACAAAAGTGATTACTTAAGAATAAGTTTCCTTAAAAGAAATTAAATTTTTATGATAGTAAAATATTTATTATTTGATAATTTAACTAAAAATACTACAGAATACATACTAATAAATAGTTTAATTCTAAAACTTATTAATCTCAATATATTTCTTTTACCATTTATCATTATCGTCGTTGCTATTCAAAAGACATGGCAACATTGAGCATTTTTCAATTCTAACACGATCTTTGCATTTATAACTCATATCGGTATTAAGCAAAGCGCGTGTCTTTTGGCGATATGAATTGTCACCGCAGCTAGCGGTACAAGGTGTCCACACCGACCATTCCGAATAGCGGCATTCACTCTTTTCGTTCGTATGAGCTTTGGAATGATGTTTGACCCCATTGCGGCGACGTTCGCCATAACTATTGCCGGAAGTGTAACCTCCTACAGAATAGATATCATCACAACGTTGATAACACTTTTCCAAGCGTACCAAATGCTTGGGGCAAGGCTTGCCGCCATATTTGGGTGATCTTATGACTTTTCGGGTTTTAATTTGCACGCCCTCACCACAGCTGGCATTACAGGCATGACTTGACCAGTCAGAGACCAAACAATCTATAGGATCCACTTGTAAATTTTCACTTTGTAGTTCCAATTTCTGCCTGGGCTGGCGACAGGTTTCTTCGCAGGCTTCCTTGGAAGGAAACTTATTGCGATTCTTATCGCACTTGTCAGCCCAGAAGATGGCACATTGATCACTCATGTGATCGTAAAACCAATAATTTGCCACATCGCTATCACGGCACGAACTTACTTTGAGATCTTCATAGCAAAAGGGAGGCACAATGGCATCACAACTTGGTAAGGTGCAATTAACCACCTCTCTTCTTTTAATATGACGACAAGGATCTAAATTGGCATCATGGTCCGGTTTACGCACACCATAAATCTGATCATTATTCCAAACCACACGTAAGCGTTCACTGGTGCCAATGCCACCACAAGGACCCAAGCAGGGAGAAAAATCAGACCAATGGGATACACCGCATTCTGGTGGTATATAATCATCGAGTTTTTGACTAAAACTCTCCAAGTCCCTATAACGTATGTCATCATCTATGTTGCCAAACAGGGATTTGGTACCATCCAGTTGAGCCTCGTTATCCTCCTTGTTGTTGCTATTATAGCCATTAATATCGCCTCCACAATCCACACCTTTACAGGTACGTTGCTCCTGTAATTTTACACGGCTGACTTGCTGTGTAAAGCAACCAGAAATGAAACAGAAAATAAAATTCTAAATTCCGAACATTTGGCAAAAAAAAACTTACCTGACACTTTTTCTTCGCTCGTGGATTCAAATAACGCCTAGTTCGCATTTCCGTCCCGGTGCCACAAGACACCGAACAAGATGACCACTCACTCCAATCGGAAATAGCGCATTCTGGTGTTTCCTGTGTATGACCAATATGAAGATTTTCCGTTTCTATGGCTGCAACAGATTCCTCACCGAATGAATTACACTGATTTCCTGTACAATCCTGTTCTTCGCGTAAACTTGTGCGACACTTAAAACGTCTTGCAAGGCCAGGATTTTTAAATTCGCGTGTACGATATTGTTTGCCCGGACCGCATTGTGCGCTGCATTCGTCCCAACTGGACCAAGCAAAAGTAGCACATTCGGGCGGTTCGTTTTCGTCTGAAAAAAATTAAAATAAAAAAGCTTAAAATTTTGAGCATCAATCTTAATTCGACTGACTCAAAAGGATACATGGCCTCATAGTTGATTTATAGATATTCATAGGATTGACTCACTTTCAGTGTTATTACAGGTCTTCTCATATAAACGCCTGCGGTTTATATACAATGTAGCCAGGGGTTTCATCGGTGCCCCAGAGGGATCATAAAATGGTGAACGTGGATCATTAGGCAAATTGGGTTTAATACGTCTGATAACATCGGGTGGTAACTGAGGCTGGTCAGCGGACTAAAATAATACAAATAAATAGAGTTTCATGAAAATGTACAACTTTATGTGCTTACCGTGTAGGAGGGTCCACTGTCAGTGCCAGCATCCCAGGGATATAAATTATGCACTTTAGATTCTACCCAAGTGCAATCGGATGAACACAATTCCAAACCAGAAACCCCAACAATCCAATCGGGCGAAGGATCAATCATAGAGACCAAAGAAATAAGATGATGTTTTGAATCGACACGGAAAACTGCAAAAGTTTTGCCTGTTATATTGGGATAAGTAATGCCACGAGCCTTAATAATAGTGCGAATTTGATCACTCTACAAAAAAAATTCTCTTAGATAAAATTTAATTAATTAAAATTTTTTCAATCAACAAACCTGATCTTTTAGCTCACTTTCCAACGTTCTGGTCGAACCATGTTCAGCTACTTCCCTTAAACCCTCACTGGCCAACTGTCCATATTGCCAAAAACGATAGTCTACGGTATGGGAGGCCCCTATAATATCACTGAAACGTGTTTGCCAACTATTGGCGGGAAAGTCTTTGGGATGTGTATGCCTAGACCATTTTCCCTCAAAAGTTAATTCATATTTTGCCTCCTCGCAAGCACAGCAAGGATTCTCAACACTAGGCTGGCTATCGATATCATCAATTTCTTCCTCACACAATTTCTTGGTAAGAAAACTATCATCCATAAACCAAACATCTCGATGTTGAACTACGGTTGCCCTTAATAGCACACAACCCATGTTAGCCGCAGTTGGAGCAACCCAAACTACATCAACCCGTGTTTTAACATTTGTGTTCGTATTTTCAACTAAGTTTGCACAACGAGGACTATAGCGTGTCTCTGCCAAATCTATAATTTCAAAAGAACCCACCGATTCTATACCGCCAACCGATTCCGATTCCAAGCCCAACATAAAACTTATAAAAGTTTGATCATTGTTAGCTACAATAGAAACTGTAAAAAGTAAAAAATAATAAAATAAATTTTAAAATATAGAAAATTTTCAATAAATCACCATTATATTTTTGTCCTGGTACATAGTTTTGTGGATTTCCTGCTACTAAAACCATATAACTTTCATCGACCGGCGATTTCGCAGCCGTTGTTCCTGTTGGCACGCGACTACAAGCCAACGCTATGTTTAAAGTAGCTGAGATAGAAATAGCTAAAGATAACCAATTCATTGTGCTGCAAATTTAAAACAAAACAAATTAAATAATTTCACAAAATGTAATAAGAGATTTATTATGTAATTGATATTAATTATTACCAAGGGAATTACTTTTTTTATGAAAGAAATGCCGGCTTGTGTAGAGATCTACTTATCAGTTTCATTAGAATCGAAAGAGCAATAAACATTTGCTAAAATAAAAATGACGCAGTTGTAAAAAAAAAATTAATTTTTTTTAATTAATTACAAACTTATCGTTTTTTTTTTTTAATACTGTTTAAATTTTAATTTCCATATGGCAACTCTCTTCGAGCAGATTCTGTGGATAACGGTAAAATCTTTGTTTACAAGCGTTTACATTTGCCAGTACTGGCAAGACAGTAGAAATTAGAGTTGTCAACCGATTAAGAATAATTTGATTAATCGAGCAAACAAAACCAAACTCTTGTTCGAATAATTTCGAATTTTCGAATGACGAATAAATCGATTAATTAATGTCGATTAATTTTATTAAAAAATAAATTAAATAAAAGCTTAGAATTTGATTTCTTCTCATACGTTTTTAGTGATTTTATACAAAATGTAGGAAAGTTAAAAAATATTGTAGCCATAGCCCTGACTGTAATTAAACTTCAATGTTTATTAAGCCAAAATCCTGTTGAGTACCTATAGTATTTCAAAAATGTATTTTATGTTCTTATTGAACAAATCTTTGACAAAAAAATGGTATCAACTGTTTTCTTTTTAAATCAAACGTTAAAAAATTTCAAGAAAGGGGGTTTTTCAATTTTGGGTGAAAAACTTAGAAATAAACAAAAAGCTAAAAAATAAAGAATTGATTTACACATGTATGTATGTATATAAATCATATCATGAAAGTAGAAGGGGTTGTTATTGTATTATCCCTTTTTTGAAATATATATTTTTTTACAATTTGCGTAAGTGTCACAATATTACATTGAAAATGATGTAGTGGAAGATAAATCAACGACATCAAAAAATTTCGAACTTGGTCCAATTAAAAAATACATAAAGAGAGACAGCGGTTGCTTTATGGAAGAAACTGTTTGCAAAAGTTTAGCTGATGATGGCAGGTTTGCCAACGCCTAACTAATATCGGATTATTATGGAATAAATTGTCTTACAATGCCTTTAAGTAATACAACCATAAGGAGTTAAAATGAAAAGTTTTACGTTTTTTAAAAAAAAAATTGAATTTATAGCAGATTTAAGTAAAAATAAAGAAGAAAATGGAAGATTTTCTATAGTTGTAGATGATTGGACGAATGTAACTTATTAAAAATACTTTTTTTTTTGTAAAAATAATTGTTTTTATTCGTTATTCTCATCGATTAATCAAATAATTTTATAGATTTAATCGTTTGATCGAACGAACAAACACAATTATTTGAATTATTCGAACAAAGTTGAAATGCGAATAATTGACAACTCTAGTAGAAATACATGCAAAATGTTTCACTAATACATCCACACTGTTTCAAATGGTTTGGGTACTGACAATGCAAATTTCTAAAGCTTCGTACAGACGGTGGTCAGATCGAACAATATTGTTAGCAAAATGTGCTAAAAATGTCTTACAACCGTGTGAACTAGCAGTTATTGTTTGCCAACGTCAGAAAAAGCATTGTCAGTCCATTTTAAGTCAACAATATTGTTAGATATCTTCCAATCTATCAACACTCTTCGTTTCCATTGGTAGATCACTGTCAGACGTTGTAAGCTTTTTTTCTATCAGATGTGCAAAAATGGCATCATTGTCGATACCTATAGGAACTTTTTTATATAAGTTCATAAATTTCTTATTTATACGAAGCTTTTTTTTTGAAAAATTTTTAATAATTTATGGCTATCAAAAAGTAATTTCAATTTTTGGGAATACAAAATTTTAATTTCAAAAGATTTTGCTATTCGTGCTTAATTCCCATTTTTTATTCTTGACAAAAACACTTGAAATTTATTGTTGATGGGATAAGCTATTCCTATGCATTTCACTGGTTGCTTAGGCCAGATCATCAGGCAACTTCATCCATAAAGATTTTAGATTTATAGACACTAAAAATAAAATAATTAGCTATTTAAAAATGTATTTTCTGATCTTTTAATCTTTATATATAAACGAGTTGCGTGAGTGACTGAATGACTCATTCATCATCGCCTAGCCCAAACCGCTGACGCTAGAAACTTGAAATTTGGACGAGCGATTGGTCACTCCCCAAATCGATCCACTAAGACTGGATTTTTCGAAATTCGAATGTTTAGGGGAAAAAGGTAAAAACGGAAAAATTCGGTAACCTTATATCTCCAAAACTAAAAGAGATGCAAAATAAATGTAATACTTATCATTGTTCTTTAGAAAAATAAGCGGACAGGTGTCTGGTACTTTTTGAAATTCGGCCCTATGAGAGAGTAAACGGGTAAAACCTGAATTTTGGTACATTATTGACACCCATAAACATAGAAACAAAGTTTATACCACATTCGAAACTTATCAAAAAAATACGAATACGATTTTAGTTATTTTTTCGAAATTCAAACGTTTAATTCGTAACTATTTTTGGTACTTTTTTTACAAAACATATTTCTCCATTCATTGACATATTCGTACTAAATTATGGGCCCCCACTACAATACTGCAATTTTTGATATTTTAATGGGAGAAAAAAATAGTACCAAAATGGGAAATACGGGAAATTTAATATCTTTCTTCAGCTTTTTGGTTCTACAACTGATATTTTTTAAATTATGGTTAATATTAAATCTTTAAACATAAGATTCAACATGCAATGTCATGAGTGAATACAAATCTATAAGGGAACTTTTTGGTACATTTTTGTTCTTCAACTGGTACTTTTAGAATTTCCGTTAGTATTGCACCTAGAAACATAAAATTCAATATGCAATGTCCTGGGTGGATGAGAATATATAAGAGTGAACTTTTTGGTTCTTTTTTTTCTACCACTGGTACTTTTTGAATTTCCGTTGGTATTAGACCTAGAAAGATAAAATAAACATGCAATGTCCTGTGTGAATGAGAATCTGTAAGAGGGCTTTTTGGTACTTTTGTGTTCTTTAACTGGTACTTTTTGAATTTCCGTTATTATTCCACCTAGAAACATAAAATTCAACATGTAATGTCCTGAGTAGATAAGAATCTGAGGGAACTTTTTTGTTCTTTAACTGGTGCTTTTTGAATTTCTATTAGTATTGGACCTAGAAACAAACAATTTTGGATGCAATGTCCTGAGTGGATAAGAATCTATAAGAGGGAAGTTTTTGGTACTTTTTTGTTCATTAACTGTCATTGTGGTTCTAACATTAAATTAATTTTGGTGCTACTTACTGCCTGACGCTAACGAAGTAGCGGGTCAAATGCTATATTATATATAAAAAACTTGTGTCACGATGTTTCTGTTTAAACTCTTCCGAAACGGCTCAACAGGTTTTTATGAAAATTCTTATGTAAGTTCATTGGTAAGTATGAGAATAGGTCGTAAAGTATATTTCATATCGCTAGGTCATAAGGGTGTCCATATCCAGAAAATGTTGTGCATTTTGTTCTCTGAAAATGCACAACCGATTTTTATGAAACTTTAAATGTATATTTGGTAATTATGAGAATATGTCGTATATTTCATACCAAAAACTTTTTTTATACTGCTAGGTCATTAGGGTGTCCCTATCCAGAAATTTTTTTTAAATTGTTTTTTGCCAAAAACTTTTTCGCATTTTTTTTTATTTGCCATCAAAAAATACATGTAACCCAAATTTTCACCATCCTACTCTCAACCTCCCAGTTTTAATCGCGATTTTAGTATGAGCAATATCCAAAAACTTCATACAGAATGAAACGGCTCTATTTATTTTTGGTGAGTATGATAAAAGGTCGGAAGTATATTTCATACTGCAAAAACTTTAAAAAATGATAAATTGATAAATCGCCTTAAACTTTTTATAATTATTTTTTCTTCCATTATTCTTGTAAATCTACCAGTTGTTTTGAAAATTGACAACGTTGCATATTATGCAAACTGTTGAATATGCCTTTTACAGTTTACCATATACATAATCTTTTGTAGATATGTCTTTGTTTTTGCTAATAAAATCGCAAATTTTTGTTGAAAGATTCCAGAATTTTTTGTAGACATTTGTGTTGGTGCAATACAAGTCAATTATTTTGTTTGTTAGGGGCTTTTGCATTTTAGATTACAATAGCAGCCCAATTATGAATAAAAATTCCCCGAGAGTTTTCTCCCTTCTTCCATTTTTTCTATGTTAATTCAATTGTAAAAATGCGAAATCGTCAGCTCAGGATTGGTTGGAGCATTTGTTTGGTTAAGCTACCATGATATGCGCCAAACCAATTCTGAGCTGACGAAATGTGAAAACTCCCGGAGAATTTTTTTTCATAATTGGTCTGTATATGTATCTAAGTTTGTCATTCCGCTTGTAATTTCTACAATATTGATCTTAGACCCTATAAAGTATATACATATATTCTGAGTTCTTATGAGGAAGGAGCGCAGTTGATTTAACGATGTCCGTCTGTCCACTTTTCTGTTGAAATGGGGTTTCTGAAGATCCCAAATATGATATGGACTTGCTAGTTATATACATATTTCTATCACATATAGTCCGGAATTGTTTGCTATTGAAATTCAGTCGGAACGGTCCACAAATTGTTGATATAAAAGCAAAAACCCACGACTGCCTCTAATTTTACCCAAAATCCCTTGTTATTGTTGTTTTTTTTTTATTTTTTTTTATATCTGAAGAACGGCAAGAGCCAAAGTTTCATCTTGGTTATCAAAACACAATATCAAAAAAATTGAGGGCGGAATTGGAAAAGTGAACGTGGCACTGCCCATACAAAGACATTAAAGATTTCTGCATATCTGGAGAGAGCCAAAGTTTCCAAATTTGGAACAAGCATCTTGGTTATCAATATACAACATCCGGTCAAGTTTGGACAAGTGGGCGTGGCATGAAGTGGATTTACTTATATCTAAAGAACTGTTTTTAAGTAACCTTCTGTCATTATCGCACCATGGCATAGCCGAATATAGCACTCTTACTTGTTTTTTTAACAACCAAAATATTCACTAAAAATAATTTGTATGGGAGAACAATGTTTGCCGGGTCAGCTTTTTTTCAAATTTGCTATTTATAGAAACTTTTTATATACATTTTAAAAAAAAAATATTGTGATTATACGCGACCTAAGGAAAACAAGGTTCTACCTGGGCCCTATTCCACAAAACAACTTATCAACTTTTCACTTTGCACTTATCAAATTGCATTTTTTGGCAAAGTGATAAGTGATTCTGTTCCACAACATTCTTTGTAAATCCACTTTGCACTAAGCTAGTTTTTGCAAAGACTTTGCTCTCTTTGCAAAGTCTTTGCGCTCTCTTGCAAAATCTTTGCGCTCTTTTGCAAAGTGAATGTGCAAAGTGTTCCACAAAGGATTTAATCATCTTTGCATTTCTGTCTTATCACTTTTCACTTTGCATTGCTTAATATAAATTATTAAAATGAGTTAAAAAGTAAAAATGGAAGAAATACTTGCAGTGTTACATGTTATTTAAGAAAAAAAGATATTTTATTTTATAGTAAGTTTTTTTTTTATAAAATTATTGTAAATAGCATATGAGAATTTCTTTTTAAAACTTATTTTAATTATATAAACGAATTTCATTTTCGAATGTGTTTAATGAATCAAATTTAAATTTATAAAGCTTCCTTGTAATAGTATTATTCCTTCATTTGTTCACATACTTTTTGCTTATGAAAACCTTTGCTTAGCATTGAAGCTATAGATATATACATATGTATATAAATTATAAATTGAAATCATTGAATACATTCGAAATATAAAAATGGTTTATATAATAGAAATAACTTATAGAAAGAAATAACACATAAAATGTAAAAAGTATATATATACATAACATTCTGCTGGTGTCTTATAATTGTAAAAATGTTTACAAAAAGTTAACTTCATTGCTAAATAAAGGGTAGCTTAAAAAAATATGTAACATGAAGGTACACGATATTCTAGTAGTGTATAGAATTATTCCTAATATTATGTATATATTTATAGTTTCAATTTGTACCAAAGGATGGCTTAAGCATAAAGTATGTGAATTGTTAAAGGAATAGGACTATTGCAAGAAAGCTTGAACATTTCATTTTAAAGGTTAATAAATTATAAAAACAGGCTGGGAGGAAGTTTTGAAAAAGCCCCAAAGAAGCAAGGCAACTGGCGTTTGTCCAAAAAACATGAACATATGAGTCTACTATAACATCGACAACTCTATGGATGGTTCTGTAAACTGCTGATTTTGCAACACCATGCAGTAGTTGATTTTCAGCTTACAAACTGCGCTTTACCTTTTGCTGTAATTCTTCTTTAATTTTATTTAAAAAGAAATCAATTTCAAATCAATTAAAATTTTGTAGTCCCGAAAAATTAATTCGGGCTATAATTTCTCGCGTCTTAACATTTTAAAAGCTTCACTAGCTATAACAATATGAATTTGCAAAGAGATCGTTTACCTTGCAAATTTTTGACAAACTTATTAAAATTTGCTTTGCAAAAATAGAATTTACAGTTTTTGTGGAACGAAACACCATAATTATTTGCAAAGTCTTTGCAAATTACACTTTGCAATAATAACTTTGCACTTTGCACAAGAGATCTTACGTGGAACAGAAATTGAAAAGAGAATATAAAAATTGCAAAGACTTTGCAAATTTCACTTATCAATTTCAACTTATCACTTATCAAATTAAATAGTTCTGTGGAACATAAAGTTTTGCAAATTGACGAAAAATTTGAAAAGTGCAAAGTGAAAAGTTGATAAGTTGGTTTGTGGAATAGGGCCCTGCTCCTAAACTACATGTCAGATAGAACCTTGTCCTTAGGTCGCCGCGATATATTAAAACAAATGTGGAAAAGTCACTTGTTAAATCCGAAATTTTTTTCGATAATATATGGTTACGCTTTTCGCAATCGGCAACACTTTAACATTTAACCCACATGTCCATATTTTATTTGCTATCACTGTACACATACTTGAGAATTATCATTTAGATTAAGAGATTTTTAAAATCATTTGAACACTTTTTTTTTTATTATATATTTCTACTAAAAAAATTTTTTAATTGTATCTGTTTACTTTAGTCTTCTCTGTTTTTTTTTTTTTATTATTTATTTAATCGATAATTTCGCCAAATTTCTAATAAATAATTTGCTTTAAAATAATAAAAATACTCACTTTTAAGGTTTCTTGTCAAGTTAAAAACTAAATCAGATGAATCAAAAGCGTTAAAAATATTTTTTTTTGTAAACCGTTGCTGTTTTTTAACGAATTATTTTAAATTCGTTTCAATTGAATCAATTAATAGAAAAAAACACACACAAAATAAATTTCTTCTGTAGTATTTAGCGCTATTTATTCACTTTATTAATTATTTTCCTGATAAATAAAAGAGCTTAATGCTGCTATTCCCGATAATATATCTCGAATGCTCAACGTTTAATGGTCAACTAAATGTAAAAAATTCAAGTGCGATGCATTTGAATTGTTTACAATACTGATGGGGTTGAGGAAATTAAGTGAAAAAAATAAATTAAAACACTTGCAAAGGGGCATTCGGAAAGTATAAATGTGGGAGAAGCACTATTGACACTTACACTATTAGTTTCAATTGAAAGGGCGAAATTGAGCAGTTTTATAATCGTATTCCAACCACGCTGAGCATATGAGTGCACATTTTCTATTTTGTTTATGTAAATCAAAAGAGGCAGAAACTCTTTGATGACAGTTTTTGATTTAGTATGTTGTGCAGTCCCATTTTCTTGTTCCGGCTTTTAGTTCAGTGTGTTATTGTATGTTTTTCTTTATTTATTTATTGCAAATTTTCTGTTTTTATTTTTATTTTCTAAACAAAAAGTGATTTAGTAGACTTTGTGCGAAGCCAACGGTGAAAGTGTTTTAAAACAAACATTTTAAACACTTTCATCATTAATAACTAAAATAGGATTTTCTATCACATACGTTGCTTTTTAAAACAAATCTTAAATTATTATAATTAAGAAAATCTTAATAAACCAAATTTATTTCAAAAACAAGTTAGAGTTCTATATTCGGCTGTGCCGAATCTTTATTACCCTCCACCGACAGTTCGAATGTTAAAGGAGTAATATCTGTATGATTTTATTATTATCTTAAACTATGACGATTTGTTATTAATTATGGTTTTAGGTGTACTAAGCTGTTTTCCGGGAGTAGGGTTTCTATGGGGCCTAGGGTAAATTATGTACCGATCTTCACGAAATTTCACAGTGTCATTGTTATGATTGCACTATTTTTTACTGTTTTAGGCGTACTAAACTGTTTTCCTGTAGTAGGGTTAATATGGGGCCTAAGGTAAATTATGGACCGATCGTCACGAAATTGTACAGTGTCATTTCTAGTCCTAAAAACTGTGACGTACCAAATTTTGTTACGCTAGCGTTATTTTTTACGGTTTAAGGCGTACTAAACTGTTTTCCGGGAGTAGTGTTTATATGGGGCTTAGGTTAAATTATGGACGGATCTTCACGAAATTTAACAGCGTGATTTCCAGTCAAATAAAACAAATTGTTGCAAAATCTTATATCATTCCGTGCCTTGTTCCAGCATTTATGTTATTTTTTGTAACAAAATTATCAAGTTTTTTAGGTGGTGGTTCCACATTTTGATTCATAGCTCTGGTCCTACTGGTGGATTTCAATCCCAAACTGCTTAGGATAACTACAAGCAATTTGGCACCAAGTTTGTTCATTTCTTTTGAGTTGTTCGAAAGTGAGCGTGTTTTCAACAGATGGACAGACGGACAGACAGACTGACATGGCTAAATCGACTTATGGCTAAAAAATCACTGATGGTTTAAACGCTGGTTTAGTTGAACTAAACTTAAATTTATATATAGTTTAAACTCAACAACTGTAAATCAGTGTCCCATGTATTATATGTGGTTAAAAAAATAACATGTGGCAGCACTACGATAATTCTTATCAAATTCATTTGGTCTGTATTGGTAGTTTAAACGCCCAATTTTATGCGTTCAAAGATGGTTTATATGTTTAGTGATTTATAGATTTGTTGGTTTAAACACATTTTAAACCAAAAAGAGAGTTTAACTTGCTCTGATTTTTTAGCCCTTAGAATTATCAAGGGCCCAAAATATATATACTTTATGGGGTCTGAGATGAATAATAAAAAAGTTTCACACGGAATGAGAAACTTAATATACCCTCCTCACAACTAATTGTGGTGGAGGGTATACAAAAATAAAAACCAAGAGAATTTCTGTAAAAATATGTAGGTACATACATATCGTCATTACTTTACTGTATTAAAACTATCAAAATTACCAAAAGAGACAAGATATAAAAAACGGTTAAACAAAGTAATAGTTTTTATTTTAATAACAAGTAATAATCTGCAAAAAGACAAGTTAAAAAGCAATAACCATTACCTGAATTTTTGACTTCCTTTTTCAATAAATACAATTACATCTAGTAGTTAAGATCGATGATTTTTTTACGTTAACTACCTGTTACCTGGAGTAGGGTTTATATGGGGCCTAGGGTAAATTATGTACCAATCTCCACGAAATCTCACAGCGTCATTTCTAGTCCTTTAAAACTGTGACGTACCAATTTCTATTATGATAGCATTATTAATTATGGTTTTAGGCGTACTAAACTGTTTTCCTGTAGAAGGGTTTCTATGGGGCCTAGTGTAAATTATGTACCGATCTTCACGAAATTTCACAGTGTTATTTTTAGTCCTTTAAAACTGTTACGTCCCAAATTTTGTTATGATAGCATTATTTTGTACGGATTTATGCGTACTAAACTGTTTTCCGGAAGTAGGGTTTATAAGGGTCCTAGGGTAAATTATGGACCGATCTTCACGAAATTTCACAGTCTTTTTCCTAGTTCTATAAAACTTTGATGTACCACATTTTGTTATGATAGCATTATTTTTGTATGGTTTTAGGCGTACTTAACTGTTTCCCGGAATTAGTTTTTATATGGGGCCTAGGGTAATTACGGACTGATCTTCACGAAATTACATACTTTTACGTCTTGTCCTATATAACTTTGATGTACCACATTTTGTTATGATAGCATTATTTTTTACGGTTTTAGGCGTACTAAACTGTTTTCCGGAAGTAGGGTTTATATGGGGCCTAGGGTAAATTATGGACCGATCTTCACAAAATTACATAGTTTTATTTCTTGTCTTATAAAAACTTTGATGTACCAAATTTTGTTACGATAGCAAATTTTTTTACGGTTTCATGCGTACTTAACTGTTTTCCGGAAGTAGGGTTTATAAGGGGCCTAGGGTAAATTATTTACCGATCTTTACGATATTTTTCAGCGTGATTTCCAGTTGAATAAGACGAATTCTTGCAAAATCTTATGTCATTCTGTGCATTATTCCACCATTTATGTTAGTTTTTGTAACAAAATTATCAATTTTTTTTAGGTGGTGGTTCCACATTTTGATTCATAGCTCTGATCCTACTGAACGGATTTTGCTGAATTTCAGGCCCAAACTGCTTAGGATAACTACAAGCAATTTGACACCCAGTTTGTTTAGTTCTTTTGAGTTTTTCGAAAGGGAGCGTGTTTTCAACAGACGGACAGACAGACGGACATGGCTAAATTGACTTTAAATTAGTCAAGGACCCAGAATATATATACTTAGTTATGAAGAGGGTATATTAAGTTTGTCATTCCGTGTGAAACTTTTTTATTATTCATCTCCATGTCTCCATGTTCATCAGCCATGTCCGTCTGTCTGTCCGTCTGTCCGTCTGTTGAAAACACGCTCACTTTCGAACACCTCAAAACAAATGAACAAACTTGGTGCCAAATTGCTTGTAGTTATCCTAAGCAGTTTGGGATTGAAATCCAGCAAAATCGGTTCAGTAGCACCAGAGCTATGAATCAAAATATGGAACCACCACCTAAAAAAATTGATAATTTTGTTACAAAAAGTAACATAAATGCTGGAACAAGGCACCGAATGGGACCAGATCTTGCAAAAATTTGTTTTATTGGACTGGAAATCACGCTGTTAAATTTCGTGAAGATCCATCCATAATTTACCCTAAGCCCCATATAAACAGTACTCCCGGAAAACAGTTTAGTACGCCTTAAACCGTAAAAAATAACGCTACCGTAACAAAATTTGGTACATCGCAGTTTTTTAGGAATAGAAATAACACTGTGCAATTTCGTGAAGATCGGTCCATAATTTACCCTAGGCCCCATATAAACCCTACTACCGGAAAACAGTTAAGTCGCCTAAAACCGTAATTAATAACAAACGTCACAGTTTAATATAATAATAACATCATACAGATATTACTTCTTAAACATTCGAACTGTCGGTGGAGGGTATCAAAGATTCGGCACAGCTGAATATAGCACTCTAACTTGTTTTATTTGAAAGCCATCATGGCCTTAGCTCACATTAGCAATATTTTAATATGGCTTTATCTCTCATTTCAGTTCCGGAGACACTAAAGTTATTGACACTAAAGGTATTGAAATCTGGCTTCGCATCTAAAGGCCCAACCACAAAGTGCTTAAGTTGGCTTAAGCGAATGAGCGAATACATGTAAATTATATGAGGCAAACCATATTGAACTTAAGGAAACTTTTTGCTAAGTTTAATGAAACTGTCATTTGCTTAAGCAAGGTGCGAATCTAATCGCACATTCCGTACGGAATACATGTTTTTTTATTTTGTTTTTGTTTTCTTAAATGCATTTGAGAGACTTTTTGCTCATTTTTGACAGTAGGTTAAGCAAGGCTTTGCATATTATGGTTAAGCCTTAAATTTTTTCTGCTTAGGGGTTTTTCCTCCAGTAGGACGCGGCAGATGGCTTCGCTGAATAAAGTTTTCCTGCATGCGTCACAAGAATAAAAAATGTTTTTCAATGATAACTAAGGATTTTCCCTTTTACAGAATATTTACACCATGCATAACAATGTTCTGAAAAAATATGGCTTTATCTCTCATTTGCAAAATTTTAAATATGATCTTACCTAATTTGAGCTTTAAGCTCAAACTAGACGTGACATAACCATAATGCCACAGCCGTAACGGCGAAATGAGAAACCAAACTTGAACTGGTTTTTATGGTATGCTTATGCCGTTTTGGTAATACAGTGGCTATGGTAATACAGTTTTGTTATGGTTATGTCACGTCTAATTGTACCTTTTGACAGAGCCAATTTGTTTTGGCTTTGCAATGTTTTGTTTAGAAATGGTTGATATTTTTAACCTTTAACACTAACTATGCAATGCAAAAAACTTCTGTTGCTTCTTTTGGTTTTTGGAATTTAAATTCGCCTTGAACTATTAAAAATTGTTATAATAATAAATAGCCAGGAACTTTTGCTACAAATTTCATCAGATTTATGTCAAAAATTTTATTTCTACAAAATATATTTTTTATAGACTTTAATAAAATTTTTTCTCCCTTAAATTAGAAATTTTAAAGAAAATTTTCTAAATAGTAGTTTTTTTTTTAATAAATCTAACTAAAATTATAGCGAAAGCCAAATTAGATTGAAATTAATAAAGATTTTAAAAGAAAATGGACAACACCCCAATTCCATTGTCATTTCAAAATGAAGATCCTTTAGGTAAGAAAGTTGATGAAAAAAAATAATACATCCGATTAAAGTTTTGCTTAAATAGTTGCAGATAATTTAAAATCAAAGGAAATTGTAAAGAATCCAGATCATTCTCCTACTAGATCGAGTGTAAAAGATTTTAAATCAAGTAAGTTCAATATTTAAGATTTTAAAATTAACTAGAAATTTTTTTATGATTTTTAGCTGCCATTACCAAATCAGATAGCAAAACACCACGAAAATTTGCTTATAATAAGTACACAGCTAAAGGAGCAAGTAAAAGTCAAATAAATCTTACAAGACAAGAAATTCAAAAGGCTCCCACTGTTGCCGAATCTAGAAAAAGTGTAATTACAATTTTAATTTTTATACCTTATCTTGTCTTATTTTCTTTTCAACATTTCTTATAGAATCCTCCGGTGGCTGCCAAATCTCCTAGCTCCTTAACTTTGCCGGGGAAATCAAAAATACCAGCTATGAAAAAATCTGTAAATGCTAATTGGTTAAACATAAGATTATTATAATTCTAAAAATTATTTTGTTTTCTAGCCCTTAAACGCAAACTCAAAAATTATGGCATCACAAAAATTGCAAGGCCTTCAAGAAATGTCTCGAAAAACTGTGGAACAACCCAATATTAAACAGCTGGAATTAAAACAAAGGCAAAATACTCGTTTCAATTCAAAGACGAGCATTAGTAAATCGGAATCGTTGCAACAAGCCAAGTCTAGTTTTCTGAAGTCTTCTTCTGTTCCATATCAAACGAAAAGGATCCCCAAATGTCAATCTGCTCGCGGAAGTTCAGAATCTCCACATCTTGGTGCAAGTAACAGAAGTGGTAAGAAATTTTAATTGAACATTTATTATCAGGGGTGTGCTGGAAGTCGGTAACTTAAAATGCAAGAATTTTAAAAGTCGTCTTTTAATAAGATTTCTATAATTAAAGAATTGTATGAAAAATATTATACAAATATTTCTCTATTAAACAGAGTTTTGTAACAAAAAATTAGATAAAAAGTGAATTCTTGCATTTTACGTTTCATCCCTTACCGGAATTATACTAAAATCTTCTATTTTTTAAGAAAGAACGACAATAAAATGAAACAGATGCAGAAGAGATAATAACGAAAAGAACTAAAAATATATAATTTATATGGATAGAATTAAAATTATTGTAAAATATAATATTTTCAGGCATCTCTTACAAAGGTGGCATTTATATGCTGATTTTTCATGTTTTTTAATATGTATAGAAAGAAGATTAGACAATTAGACATGAAAACAGTTAGGTTTGAAAAGAAATCATGAAAATGCAATAGGTTTTTTGTAACATGTTCAAAAGAGAATGATTAAAAGAGACATTTCTGAAAAGACATCATATAAATACTACCCAAGTCGTAACATTTTTATCTTTATGTTTTTAAAATATACATTTTTAATTTATCCAAATATGTAATGAAATAATTTTTTTATCATTTCGATTTTATTTTAGCTTCCAGTATATCTACCCGTAGCATACCCTGTCCCAAAATGAAGGAAGAATTTAAAACGAATTTACAAAAAATGATTTCAAATTCAGGAGATTATAACAAATTTGAAAACACTGAAATAGGAACCCCTGATATATTAGATGACCAGAATAACCCTGAAGAGATGCCAGCTGTTGCTGAAGATGTCACTGATTTAAAAAACAGTATTAGATTTCATATAACGGAATTTTTTTCTTCCGTTAAGGACGAGATAAGAGATACTAATGAAACCGATGAAGTTGATGTCAAAAAGATCGAGGAAAAACTGGAACAATATCAGGTAATCTTATAATATTTTCAAATAAAGAAAATTGTGTGTTACTTTAACACTTTATTCAGATCTTAAAGTCCAATGGCATCTTCTCCCTAATAGATGATTGGTGTGCTACCAAAGAAAAAAACACTGATTTAAAAGTGAATAAATTTAAAAATGATTTGGAGGTAGTTTCTGTTCAATAATCAGATAGAATATCAAAATAACTGAAAACAAAAACTTTTTATCTAGGAAAGTTATAAATCTTTAATAAATTCGGAGAAAAAATATGATGATTTAAACCAGTATCATGAACAAGAACTCGCTAAACTGGAAAGGGAGTTAAAGGAGAAAAAAGAGTTTGAAGTGGCAAGGAAAGAGGATGATATTAAAGAGGTAAACTATACTTGTAAATAAAAAAAGGAGAAACGGAACAATTATGATTTTAGTTGAACTGTTAATTTTTAATTTTTGATATTCTTTAATTAGGCTTAAGTTCATCAAATTTAATTTTCATTCAATTATTTTCACTGAGGGAAGGAATTTTACAACTTGGAATTTTTATTAAAATTTATTGATAATTTTTCTTGGCTGAGCTGGGATTCGAACCCGGGTTGATCTTTACATGTTTCAAGAATCACCACATTCTATCCTCAGAAGATCTTTGAGTTCTACCCACTGCTCCACTGCTCCACTGCGGTGCCCGTTAGCCAACAGTCAAACATCATTATTTAACCAGTAGCACTGGTGGTTCGAAATTTGCTGTTTTTATCACTTACATTTTAAAGTACATGTTGCCTCCTTTCCTTTGTTTTTGCGTATTCTTTCTGTCAAGACTTTGTCTGAATACATTTTTATTATGGTTTTTGTCCACTTTCGTCGACATTTTATTTGTACAAATTAAAGTACAAATGTAAACATTAGAGCTTGTGCCATAGCTGTTTTAAGAACAATTTTGATTTTAGTTGAACTGTTAATTTTTAATTTTTGATATTCTTTAATTAGGCTTGAGTTCATCAAATTTACTTTTCATTAAATTATTTTCACCGAGGGAAGGAATTTTATTAAAATTCCAAGTTGTAAAATTCCTTCCCACAGTGAAAATAATTTAATGAAAATTAAATTTGATGAGCTCAAGCCTAATCGAAGAAACGGATATTTATTAGAACAGCAGGGGGTTACCGGTATTTCGATTCGTAAGAAATAATTTACGAATACGAAAAATATGCTATGTGTATTAAGATTTTCGTACTATTATTTTGAAATGAACAGAAGTTCAAATAATAACTTTTTGTCAAATTTCTCATTTGTTTTTAAATGCAATCTCTGCCATCATTTCGAACGAGGACGAAAATCGTAATACACACTACAAATTGTTCGTACTCCGTAATTATTTCTTTCGAGTCGCAATACGCGGTAGCCCCCCCCCCCCCAGCAGTAGTAAAAATAATATAAAAAGAAAAGCATTGGAAATAGATTTTGAGTGAAATTAAAATTGAAGAAATTTGAAGATGGGATTTTGGTACAATCGAAACTTTATTGTTACACTGGTACAATTCATCCTTTTTTGGTACAATTTAAAAAAAAAGACTTATCAAGAGTTTTATCATTTCTTTGAAGTTGATTAACTTACTTTTCTCTTCAATAATACAATTTATAATAACATACATATCTCCAGCCGTAACCCGAACTACTAAAAATTTTATTATTGTTAATTTACTTTCATGATGTTATGTTTATATATTAAGAACATACATACATACATACATACATTAGTATGTGTACTAGGGTGGCACCGAAATTTCAACTTTCGATTTTCGCAAATGCCCAGGCAGAATATTGTGCCGATTGGTCTGAAATATAACTGCTAAAAATTTCAGCAATATCGGACCACTTTAAGTGCTGCCCCAAAGAGGTCAAAGGTCAAATTTAAGTGAATTCTATATTTTCATTAGTAATTTTCTTGGTTTTTCTTGGATTGGCACGAAAATTTTTCATTAATTTTATGAAGGGTGGTTAGAATATTTTGTGAATATTTTTTGGAAAAATTAACCCTTCTGAGCTTATAAGGGGCAAAATTATACGATTTCTTAAATGCATACAAAACTTTATATTCAGCAAGTTTTTTTTTTTTTTTAAATATAAGTTCTTTAAACAAATTTAAGAATGAATATTAGCCCATTTTATATTGGGTTAAAATAAATGCTAATTTTATTATTTTTAATAATGGGTAAATTACATAATTTAGTACAATGCTCTGCAAATATTGATAAAAATTATTTAAAACTAGCAAAAAGTCACAGGATGGTTTTTTGACAGGATCGTCATATTCAAAATTCAATGAAATTTTAGATGGTAACGGAGATAACATTTTAAGATTTGCAAAAGAAAAACTATTAGAAGACTTTCCACGCAATGACTATACAGATTTTTTAGAACTGATAATAATATAATAATAATATTCTTAGGAGGAAGTCTGCCAAAAGGCATTTAATTTACGAACCTGGAGCTACGCATTTAGCCAGATGTTGCCTTTTATTATTTTTCGAAAACAATTTCCTGCGTTAACCGAAATTGAATTTTAAGATTTAATCGAAGCTGTGGGATTTGTTGTTAAGTGCTATTCGCAATTCTGGTTTAATGCTGATAAAGCAGGTCAAGTTCCTTTAAACGACATTGAATTCTTGAGAAATTTGGAAAATTAAAAAAAATTAACCAAAATATAGCAGATAAAGCAATAACAAAATTTCTTAACCATCTTTACTATTTGAATGAAGAATGCGTAGGTTTTTCGTTTTTCGATGATAGAATAGATTTTTAAACTAAAGCCAAGTTTGTTACGAAGATGGAAGTTAATGTCTCAGAAGATAATCTGGATGAAGATGAAGAAATTCCGAAAAAACTTATTAATTCTGGAGGAATTGTTTTCAAATAATACTAGCAAACTTTTAAAATTTCTACAGATTTTTTTTAAAATAGAGCCAAGTTTATGGAATGATTTACCCGAATATCGAAGGGCAAAATATATAATTGGGAATTTAAAAATAAAAAACGACTGCACCGAAAGAGGAATTAAGCTTTGCAAGATTACCATGAAAAAATCACCAAATATGGGGATCAGAGGAAACATCTATTCAAAGTAATACAAATTTTGTTGTATTTTTAACTAAAGTTTAAGATTATTTAAAACAAACTGTTTGTAACACATATAAAACCGTGGTTTATTTGATCCACAGGACATAGGAGGATTAATTTTTTCAAAAGTGTTTCTGAATATTCTTATCACACGAAGGAATAAATTTTACAAATTTCACGCTGAGCTAGGAAGAAACAGCCAAAATTCTATATAATGAAAATATGGAATTTACTGAAATTTGACCTCTTTGGGGCAGCACTCTAAGTTCTCCGATTTCGCTCAAACTTTTTATATTTATTGTCTAGACCGATTAGCACAATATTCCACCTGGGCTTCTAAAAGATTCAGCAACAAAATTTCTTTCATACACTTCAGTGCCACCCTAATGTGTACTCGTATCCCTGTAGAAAGACGGAGATCAAGTGTCTCCAATTCGCCACTTTTGTCGATTGTTTTTGTGACACTATCAACCAAGCATCTACATTTTTGTCAGCAGTTGATAAAAAAAAACAGAAATAGATACATTTTTTATACCCACACCACAATGGAGTATCGATTTAACTATGTCACTCCATCCAGCAGGTTGTCTGACCATGTAACCTAGTGCGCCAAGTACAGGTCGCAATCTTTAAGGTAAATCGGTGAAATTTTTTACATTGGTTTCAATTTATAAGGACAAAGCCTACAGAAAATAGTAAGAATCGGTCCATAATTTCACATGGCCCCCATACAAACTTCTTTCCGGAAAAGTGTTTGTGCACATAAACTACTATTTTATTGCAATCTTAATCGTCTTACCAAATTTTATTGGAATCGGTCCATACTTGACTTGACTTTTAATCCCACAACTTCCTTATAAATGTTGGTATTGATATAAAAAATGGCGACGATAACTTTTGTTATAGCTGCTATGTCATATTAAAGTGTTGTGCTGATAGGTCCAAAATTTACCAAAGATCCCATATGAGCCCCCTTCCTAAAATCACTTAAAGGCAAACAAATCTCATATTGATGAAGATATCTAAAAAATATTTGGCACAATGAACTTTCACATGAATCTTAACCCCCTAACATGATTTCGTTCTGGCGGTTTCATGATTGCCCATGGGTCCCAAATAGGGTACACTATCAATATGTTGTCTTTATATGCCGTGGTGTAGGGTATTTAATGCTCGGGCTTGACGGACTTTACTTCCTTACTTGTTTGGTTTTTGTTATTATTGAATAAAAAAATGTTATGAATTCTTACTATGTATGCTCTTTTATTTTATAGCGAAATTTTGGTACAATTTATGTCAATTTGGTACAATTTTGCCATTTAGACGGTACAATTTAAGAATTTCCAGATCCTAACAGTGTTATATACTTCATAAAAAAATTAAACTTGGCAAAATGCGATTAAAGTTTTAAAAATAAACCTTTATATACTGATTAAGTAAAATATATTTTGCTTCAACTTCGGTTCAGTTTGAGATAAAATACTGATTTTTTGTTTTAAGAAGGAATGAAGGACCACTTTTGCTTAAGTAATTTCAAAATTTTAATTTTGGGATATGACTGCGTTACAATAAAGGAGCGATATGTACTTATCTCTGTCAGAAAAAATTACAGTTCATTGAACTTAAAATTCGCACCGATTTTTATGAAAAAATTAAGGTCGGGTAAACAGGAGAAAGACAGGTAAAGAAAGAAAGATAGGAATAAAGGCAATAAAAGGAAAGGAAGCAGAGGAATGTAATAAGAAAAGGAATATGAAGGAAGGAAGGAAAAAATCAATGGAATGGATTTAAAAAAAGGAAGAAAAACAAAAATAAATGGAAAGCAGGAAAGAAAGAGAAATATAGACCAAAAGGATGGAAAGGATAATGCGAATTGGATAGACATAAGGCTAATAAAAGATATGAATGAACAGGAATGAAAAAAGACAAATAATGATGATGCAAATAGAATAAAAATAAAAGATATAAAGAAGGAAAGAAATGTAAAACAAAGGGAAGGAAATAAATAAAATTATAGACAAAAAGAAATCAAGGGGAAGAACGCAAATAAAAACGTGAATGGAAAGCATATATGAATTAAACGGGCAAATAAAAATAAGGAAGGAAATGAAAACAAAAATGAAAGGAGGGAAAAAAGGAAATAAAAGACAAGAAGTGAATAATGAAAAGAAAAATACTGACGGAAATAACATAAATGAAAATAGGGGGAAAATGTTAAGGGATGAATAATAGAAAAATAAGAATAGGGTCGGGTAGAATTAAATAAAGCAGTTAAATGTTAATTATAAATAAAATATACGAATTTATCAAAGCTAATTTTTTATCTCTTGTTCAATAGTTACGAAAGGAGAGTAAAATTCTTGAAAAACAGATAAACATGTTTAGGTCGAATATACAAAATTTAGAAAAGGAAAAGAAAATTCTGCAGTCTGAAAAAGACCATTTAGAGGAAGATCATAAGAACTTTAGAGAAAGGTAAACTTAAAATATTTACTACGCAATTGAAAAGTGTTAAATAGTTTTCATTTAAAGTATTGCTGCCACAAATAAAAAACTTCAGGATGCCGAACAACAAGTGAAGCAAGATAAAAAAGAACTAAAATCAAAAAATGATATAATAAAAAGTCTGGAAACTGAGTTAATAAATAAGAAGCAACTGGAAACAGATTTAGCCGAAATGACAAAGAAATTCCAAGACCTAGAAGCTAAAGTTAATTCAAAAGCTCATAATGAATGTGTGGAACATTTAAAGAAAATATCAGAACTTACTAATAAAGTTAAATGTCTGGAAGCTGATAATGAAGTTTTACATAATCAAAATGAAAAATTGGAGGAGGTTAGTAAAAAGCTTATAATTTCTTTAACAAATAGTTGACAATATTTTTTTGTTTAAGGAAATAAAGGATCTTAAAAATCTGCGCGAAAAACTTCAGGAAACTGAAAAGAAATTGCAGTAGGTATTTTTTAGAAAAAAAAAATCAATAAAATTTAATCTAATTTTTCTGTTTAAGAAACCTTAAAGCAGAATATGATGCTAAAGAAAAAGCTGTGGAAATGCTGCCAGACTGTTCAAAGGAAGTTCAATTAGAGGTATTTACAATTAAATTTTTGCATCATATTTAAATGCTTATAATTTCGAACAAAAATTTTCTACTAGCTTGCCAAACTTCGTCAATCCGACGCGGAAAAACGACGTGAAATAGAAAAACTTAAAACAGAACTCTCTAAAGCACAATTCAACATTTGCCAGATGGAACAGCAAGTTCAACGTGATCAGCAGTTATTAGAAGTACGCAGTGGTCTTATAAACTCTTTGCAGACAAATGAAAAAACTCACCGTATTCATATGGAAGAGTTATTTGCTCAAGTGGGCGAAAAGAATAATACAATAAATGAGGTGACATTTTTTCTTTATTATGAGTTTCGCAAGAATTTTAGTTAAGTTTGGGTTTATTTTAAAATATATCTTCAGCTTAATTCTGAATTGCAAACGAAATCAGAAGAGTTTCGAAATCTATTTACCACATTGAGTGCTAAACAAATGGAAGTGGCAAACCAAGAACACATTATTAAACTTTTGGAAGAGAGTAACGAACGTGGCCAAATGCTGCGAGTCAAACAAGAGGAGAAAATTGGGCGCATGGAAGAAGAGTTAGCTCATTTAAAGCAGACCATGTAAGTGAGGCAAACAAAAAAACACTGCTAAAAAGAGTCAGTGCTCTTAAATGCAGATATTGGACAAACAGACTAGTCTGAAAACTATACTATTCAGGTGTGATGAAAATCTATCAATTTCAAAAAGATAGTTTTTAAAGGTGTGATGAATCTCGGGCGGACTTAAATCTATTTCTGAATTATAGGGCCATTTTCCAGAAATCGAAATGAAGTGGATTTAAAATCGAGTAAATTTTAAAAACAAACATGTACTGAAAATTCATAATATATTTAATTTTATCCAAATAATTTCTTGAGTACCAATAAGCTTTACAAGAACAACTATTAAAACCAGGAAAAACTACAGTCATTTTATAAACAATTGAACTTAAAATATCGTTCGATTTCAATTTCATTTAATTTTGATTTCTAGAACATGCCCGATAGTCAGTTAAATAAACTATATAAATGAAAATTTCAAAGAATATAGACAGGAAATTAACAGAAAATGTATTATACACCAATTGTTAACAATATTATCGTTTTTAAGTCGTTTAGTTTTCTAAATCGATTTCCATCACATACCTGATAGACTATAATATTCTATACATTAGACCTAACTATTTTAAAGATTGGACTAGACTTTGTCTTATACTTACTATAGACTAGATTAAAATTATACTATAGATAAGATGCTTTTCTTTTTTTCCCAATAGGTGGCTGAAAATCTTTCTTTATTTTGTATCCGATTATGCCCAGTTTTTACCGACTAAGTCGGCATTAATAAGATGATTTTCAAGACATGTTTTTAAGACATGTTTTTTTATTTGTGACGAATTCAGTAGTGAAGAAAGAGAGGTAGAAAAAAGACATTGACGGCATTTAAATGATATCTTTTCAGACATGTCTGTTTTATTCATTCTCTTTAGAACATGCTACCAAAAACCTTTTTGCATTTTCACGATGTCTTTCCAAAAATGTATGTTTTCATGTCTTATTGTCTAATGTACATAGAGATACAACAAACATGAAAACTAATTTGGTGTCTATTTCTTATCTAACCCGATCGGCAACAAAAAAAAAAAAAAAAACCAAAGATGTTTGTTAGACATGTCTAAAAATACATCGTATAAATGCCGCCACTATTTCTGATCTATGTGGTTTTTTTTCTAATTTTCTTTTACTATCTTTTAAAAAATTTTGCTATTATGTTTTATTTTCATAAATTTTCTTTAAACAACAATGATAAAAGGTCATCATAAAAGGATAAAAAGTCATCATGTAAATGTCAAAAGATTTTGGTAGCACCTTTAAAAGAAAATTAAAAAAAGACATGTTTTAAAAATCATCTTATAAATGCCTTCTAAAACTCTTCCTGTCAGGTTTCTGCACTCTATGAAATTGTCTGATACGATAATACCAAGCAGGGCTGGGTAACTATATTCAGTTCTTACTTCTATATTCCTTCTTTCTTCATTTCTCAGTTCATTACAAACTCTTTTTCTTAGTTCACGGAGCTTGATACTACCTCCCAGTTTTCCTTCCCGAATAAAACGCTCACTATGTTTTTTCTATGAGTATTTCGATATTCAAACGTTTGTTCGCGAATCTTGTACAGTGACATTCTTTATTTTCTGCCATATTTGTAATAAGTTTGTCCTACGTTAAATGTGCATTTTATTTAGATTAGACCATAGACTAGACTTTAGATTAGAGTATAGACTTAACATTAGGTTAAATTATATACTAGACTGCAGACTATGCTACTCCAATAAGCACTCAAAAATACAATTTCAAGTGCTTAAAATTTAACTGGAAATAAACGTGAGTTCAAACGTTTTTTTAAAAGCCATTCAAGTTTCAAAGTATTTCCCTTATATTCGCTTGATTTCCAATTTCCATTTTACTGGAGAATGCTTAAAATAAAGAGAAACAAAAGTATATCTCAACCCTTGAAATTTGAAATTCGAACTTGAACACCAATTGTTTTGCACTTGATTTCCAGCAAAATTGTTTATTGGGACGCTATAGACTAGAGCAAGGCGAATTCATGCAGGTGACATTTTTGAGTCATCTGTTTATTGTTTTTTTTTTTGTGTGTATACTGAATGTCAAGCTTTGTTTATATTTTGAGAAAAAAATTAGTTAAAATTTTAAATTCAATAAAGCTTCATTCACAATAGGCAACAACAATTTCACTGGTATTCATAATAGAGCAGCAATTTCTTTCGCAACACATATTTCCAATTAAGAAAACGTATGCAAATTTTTCCCACATCAATAAAAAATATTTATTTTTATTTTTTACAACCTTTTATTAAAATTTTCATTCAAATTTTAAACGTCATTTATATTTTCATACAAATTGTTGCTGAAGTAAAAGTAGACTCAACTTTTTTAAAAACTTAAGTTACATTTTTGTTTGGAAAATGAAAGGACAATATATGAAATACTTTGGGAAGAAATAAGATAGAAGAAAAAATGAAATTGTTGCTCTGATTGTGGACAAAGCTTTAGAAAGAGTCAAAATACTTGATAACAAAAACTTATTTATATTTTGTAAAACAAAAAAAGTAAACATTTGATATAAACACAAGAATTTAAAAAGGCGTAAGGAATAAGTGGAGCCACAATAAATTTGCAATACAGGAAAAAGATTTACCTTTTAAAGAAATTGTGTATATTTTATTAGCAAAAAAAATCCTTTTATTATATTTTTAACAAAGAATTTCGACATTCATTCTAACTTTTTACACAAACAAAATACATAGTATTTTTTAAAAAATCAATTCGCCTTGGACTTGATTGTAAAATAAAATAATAAAATTTTCTAAACTTTACTTTTATAGCAAAATTTATGAGCGGCATTGTCAAAGTGCTTTTCTAATACCATACTAGCAAAATCTTTTTTTTTTTTAAATGAACACAACGGAAAACTTTGTTTTAATTGGGCGAAATTTCAAATTTACAGTAAATCTAACAGTACAAGTATGATTTATAAACAAAAAAAGCTTTTTTGAAAGTTTTATGTTTCAAAGTTTTCCGTTAGTTCAATTTTCACAAGCATGAAGCTTTCAATAAAGTGTTAATTTCAACAAAAAAAAAGGAAACTAAAATGATTTTTTCTAACTTTCAGAGCCATTTATCAAGCAAACCTTTTGTCTGGAAACAGCAACAAACATTTGCTCTTCCCTCCCATATTACCGCGTAGTAATGTCGACTATAATGAAAATTTGTATTATTATGTAAGCCAGCGCAAGCGAAAACGTCAAGTTGATATAAATGTTAAAAAATATGAAGCTTAATTAATGGAATATTTTAAATTATTGTATTTTCTGGAATTTATTTGAAAGAAATTAAACAAAATTTGTTAAAAATTTATTGTTGATAAATTTTTATCTGAAAAGCGATAGATAGAACTTATTTAGATATCACGGCTTACTTTTTTTGCCACCAACTGTTTGTTTTTAAATTTATGTTGTCGTCTTAATGAAAAAAGGGCTTAATTAATCTACAAGCATTTGTAAACTAACATTACTATAGATTTCTCTAAATAATTTAGACAAATTAGAACAGGGACAAATTAGTAGACTATAAATCAGAGAATATCAATTAATATGCAAATATTGAAAACATAACCTACATAAAGCAATTTTAATGTATTAAGTATAGTGATTTTATAGCAACATCCCAGCGGGAAAAAGAAGGAGTACGGAGGCCTTCCAGAAGGCCTATGTACCCCTTCTTTTGGATAAACAAGGCCTTCTCGCTCCATTCCATACTCATATCTTTTTTACACGCGTTGTCATTGCGGAGAAGGCCTTCCGCTTTCCTTTCTTCCCCAGAGCTTCTTAAAGGCCTTCAAATAAATGGCTCTTAGAAGGCTTTCCAGAGAATGACTTTCAAAAGGCCTTAGCAAAATGGTTATCTTGAAGGGTTTTTAAGAAAGGTATGTTAAAAGGCCTTTCAATTAATGGCTCTTAAAAGGCCTTTCAGACCATCCTTCTACTAATGCATTTGATTAAAGGTCATATTGAAGGGCTATCAGTCTAAACATTAAGGAATATTTCCTTACAAATTAGAAGACTGAAAAGGTTTTATGTACATATTAGATCTCCAATATAGAAAATGAAACAACACTTAACTTTTTATTTTATTAAACTTATTGTAGTTTAGTAACACATGTGATATTTTTTTATTGAAATAATCAAATTTGCTAAATATTGTAAAATAATAAAAATAAAACTTTTAAGCACAAGTACCTACATATCTTCCTTAATGAACAAAACTCAACTAAAATGATTTACATTATTGTTTTTATTTTGTATTTTACCTACTTTGTTACTTTATTTTTATAACGGGATACGAATTCTTTCGCTTTGGCGAAAAAAACAAAACAAAAAATTTTACTTTTTCTTTTTTCAACTTCAACAAAAATGATTTACAACATATGTTACTTTGTTTTCGTAAAGGGATCTGAATTATTATGCTTTTGCTTGTGCAAAAAAACAAAACAAAAAATGTTACTCCTTCTTTTATACCAAAGAGCCGAAGCCTTCAATGAGGCATTCTTTAGCAGTTACGTAAGAATAGTAATTAAATCAAAAAAATTTTTAAGCAGGCCTTTAAAAAGGCCTGAAGTAAGAAGGTCTTTTGAGTTTTACCGCTGGGATGCAACTAACTTGACTTTAGATGATGATGAAATAAGTTTCTTATATGGTTGGTATCAGCCAAAAAGTTATAAACTAGTAAGGTCAGTGGTACGATCCAGATTCTAGTTTATAGTCGAATTGACAGCTTGTAGTCTACATTCTTATTTATATTTAGTGGACTTTAGTTTAAGTCAGTGATAACCAAGCCCCGAACGCACGCACACAAAGATATTATGTACTTGTGTGCGGTCGCAGAGACTGATGATAATCTGATGTTTTGAAACGAACAAAGCTGTTGTATACATGTGAATTGCCGATCGTGTCTGTGTGAAAAATACGATTATTGACTAACTCGCGAGCCTATGGAGTGGATATCACTGGTTTAAGTCCATAGTCCTTCGAAAAGTATACTCTAGACTAGCTTGTTTTTATTGACCATTTTAGATGTCATGAATTTGGAGCTATTTAAAAATGGATTTCTGAATTATAGTCTAAACTTTAGACTCTAAAGGGTCGATTATATATTGCAACTGAACTTTATTTGCCATTGGATAACCCAAAATCTAATAGCCTTTTTACACTGATCAACATCAAACATCTATCATCAATTTGCGAAGATGTTAACATCTTTCCATAAGAAATACATAAGGCAAAAAACCAACATCTTTTGATTATTTTAGTGTCATCACTAGAAAAGTGGCAATAAGTTCTATTTTTATTGTGGCATCACTGACAAAAAGAAGTTGGTTTTGAAAGCAGCGTTACCATTTATCAAGATTTCTCTTTTATTTTAATGTTTTTTTTTTATATTTTTAAACAAATTGAACTTCAAATACATTTTTGTGTATTCTTTTTAAATTTTGGCGCTTTTGTAGAATAAAACATTTTTATTTAAAAAAAACTTTATTTTTTTCAAAAATGGTGACATTTTTGTTTAATGGTAGATTTTAGATGTGAGCAATGTAAACCAGTGTTTCACATTTTCTACATTTTTGATAGCAGATGTTAGATATTGATCAGTGTAAAAAGCCTATAAGTAAAGGCAACTTATTTTTGTGTAATTTCTGGTTTGCCACCCGGAACAAAAATATCTTGATCTACTTTCTTTGAATCGAATATTTAGCATAATAATTTCAAAAAATAATACAGTGAGCTCGTGATAAGTTAAACCTCGGGTGTTGACGTTCATCAGATTGTTGGCGTTTATCAATGTGCAAATTTAAGATAAAAATTTAATAGATACAGTAGCTTAAAGCGTTTTTATTGTTATTTTATTGGATAATTCCTTTCTCTCTGCTTAACAAGCCAAAGGAACAAACATTTTTCCATTTTCGGCGGCTGTGATGCTGTTAAAGTTTTCCTTTTTCCTGCAGCCGTATTCTGTTATTCGCTTAGCTAAAGTAAAATCTCGATCGCTAAAAAGGTTTAGGCTCAGAACAGACGGTAAAACGCAACTGCAACGAAACCTTTTAGAAATTATTGTTTTGAAACCAGTTTCAATCGTTTTCAACACACCCTGCAACCTTAATTGTACCATAATATAATTAAATTATCACAATCATTTTGATTTTCTTTGAGAACAGTTGAAACGCAAACACGAGTTTCCTGCACGCCGGTTTCAATGCAACTGATTTCCAATGCATTTCAAACCGGTCTCAAAATGGTCGCGTCGTGTGTGGTCCCTCAAAGGAGAAGTAGAAGTTGCAGTTTCGTTGCAGTTGCGTTTCTCCGTTTGTTCTGGGCCTTAGAGAGCATAAAATTTGATGACATTAAGAGCTAAAATTGCGGCAAATTACATTTTTATGGCATTGCCAAATTAAGCAATGCACGTTACTTTATAGATTTTTGGCGATAGAGATTTAACTTTAGCGAATTACAGAATGCAGCCACTCCACCAAAATTGTATTTTTTTCCGTTTTATCTTGCTAATCGTTAATTTTGTGACACCATATTGTTTTGCTAAATCTGTCATATATGTCTGACCTTTTTGTAATAACTCTAAAATATTTGTTTTTTCTTGCAATTTAAGCACTTTCGGGTTTTTTCAGCTCATTTTATACGCACGACTTTTACGAAAATAAGTGTTTATGTTATCCCGAGTGCACTGTGTATCTACTTTTACATTGCTTTATAGTACAAAAGATGACAAATGAAACAAACTATGTTTATATAACCCTAAAATTGTGGATATGAGGTAATCAGCCTTATAACGGTTGTCGTAGGCGTTGACGACTAAAACACAGGTTGTGTGTTACTTTAATCTATTACAAAAAAACGACACAGTCGTTTACGTCAAAGACAACCTCAATAAGGCTGAATTACGAGAGATATCAAAAAATGGATTAAGGATTTAAAAAGAGAGCGCATTATTATAAAGCATACCAGTAACCACCCGACGTTATATCAGTTGCCATTTTGACGACAAAAACGTACTTATTTTTTTAGCTTTTGGAGTCTTTTTACTTACACAACACCCAAAACTTTACGGTTGCCTTAATATATTTGATTTGAACTGAACTAAAGTTCTCAAGTCATGATTAGCATTATCGAATTATTTCAGGCGAAATATTAGTCTAGTCCATAAAAAATTGGGCCCGATAGAAAAAAAAACTAAAACCGGATTTGAATTTTTAGTCCATATGTTTTTGTTTAAAACAATTTTCTATAATGAATTTTAAGATATAATTAACAAAATTGCCTTAACTGATGTTAGGTAGAAAGACTGATGCGAAGTCAATTTCACACCCTCACCCAGAGACCTATATGGTCCATTTTGACGCCCACTGGTGACTTAAATCGAACTTGTAAAAATTTAATAAAAAAATTTGGATTTTGGTTATCGCAGGAATTTTTGTTTCGCAACGATTAAAAGTTCGGATTAATCACGATTACAATTTGCAAACCCTGATACCGCGCGACAGCGTGGTGTAGTGCGGTGTCACATTGATACTTCTGTTAATGTGTGCAAGTGTTATTTAAGATAGTAATTTAGTAAGACTTTAAATAGCATTTTTATACATACATTTATATGTATGTAAGTATGTTTGTGCTATATATATATAAATAAACAATTCTATTTTGTCGTTATGTTTTGTTCAGTTATGTGTGACAGGTTCCTAGACAGACTTCAATGGAATTAAGTTATTCTCTGTCTAGGTAACGGTTGATAAATTTAATTTAGATATGTAATTCGAAATATTTGATAATAAAAAAAAATAACGAAAGTTGCATTAGAAGTGAAATTTTTAGTTTGGCATTCCATTAACTGAAATCTTAAACTAAAAAATTCTGTTTAATCGTAGACATTTGCGGCTTTGTGGTAAAAACACAATTGAGACGAATGACGAGTTTATTGTAACGAATATTTGGCGTCAGAAAAAAGGAAAACGTTGGTGTATATGTATAAAAATACAAACAAACAAAGCGTCGGGCGAAATACGCCGTATATATGGAGCTCTCCAATAGGTTAATTTATATTTCTTACGCCGACGAATGGCGTCGAGATTAGGAGAGCATAAGATTTACAAATAAATTGTGCGTTCGTAAATGCATCACTGCGCTGCATCAGTGATTTCAAATGGTTATATATTAATCAGTGAAGTAAATGTGGACCAAAAAATTGTGAAATACTTCACAAAATTAATAGTCGCACAACAAAAAAAATTAAAATTATTCTTTTATCGCCATTAAAAAAAGTTTGCTTTTCTGATGCAGCGCAGTGATGCATTTACGAACGCACCCAAAACTAAAAATTATGTGTATTCTTACTTAATAAACCGAGAAATAGTAACTTATACCTTTAGCCCGTTGTAATGAAACACAGAAGAGTCTCTGGCGGGAATCGAACAAGCTAACCCGCGCACTAAGAGACCTGGTCACTAGACTACTGGGGCACCCTTTATTTCATATTAATTCAGCAGTTACTTAAAACAATTTTAATAAATTTAAATGTTATTTAATAAAATTTATAAATAAAAAATCAGTAAATAAAAATGTTTATTTCACACATATTCTCGGGATGATTTTCTTGGCCATGAATAAAATACTTGATACGAAATTACATTCATTGTAAACACTCTCATTGTGTTCGACATTTTTATAATTAATTAATTTTTGTTTTTTGCAATTTTTTATTTATAAATGAATATACTTCATACATATCAAGCCCTAACCGCGAAAAAAACGTAAGCAACATCATTTTTAATTTTCGTTTTTTTCATCTCCTCAAATGTCATGGTCACATAACATAGGGTCTTCACCTGACAATTTTTTGTCATAATAAACGTCAAACTTCATATAAAAAAAAAAACGCTGACAAAAATGTTAAGGTTTTTTTTATATGGACTTTGACGTTTGGTAAGACAAAAACTTGTCAGGTGTAGACCCCATGTAAGGTACCGTAACGATTTTATAGCAAGAACAACTTTATCGTAATCGGCAAATTTTATACAAAATTTATATGAAATAATTAAAAAAAAAATTCTCTCCTGTTAAATGTAATTTTTTGCGCTGACGTTATTTTGCGGTTAAGGCTAAGGTTAGTCAAAAGTTAAACCTGTAGCGAAATTTTCAGTCTTGTTTATGTTTGAATAAAAACGAACACGAACTTAGACAATAGTTTTACAGTCTTGTATAAAGTGTTTAGTCAAGGGTATAGTGTAGATAATATTCCAGTCTACTGTTTATCCTTTAAAATGATCTGCAACCAAATTTAATCTATATTCCAGTTGTTCGGTAAAGTCTACTCTATACAACAGTTTATGGTCTGGTCCATTGCCTAATTTATAGTCTAGTCTATTGATAAGCCTATAGTCCAATCTACATATGTATAATGCCTAGTTCTGAGCCCAATTTATAGTCTAGTTTGCACTGATATCTAGCCTATAGTCCAGCCTATGTTCTAGTCTTAAATCTTGTCTAAATATAAGTTAATATATACAGTAGCAAGTTTAATGATTCTATAGGGTGTTTTTAGCTGCATGAGAACTTTCGTCGGGATTAAAGAAGTGGGCGAGGCACAAAGTAGGTTTATTTATAACTAAAGAACGGTATTTATGCTACTTTCGTTTCTTATCGCACCATGGTGAAGGGTATATAAGATTTGGCATAGCCGAATAAAGCACTCTTAATTGTTTATACATAATTTCTTATTTTATGTACCAGAAGTAAATGCCCACGTTAGTGTACTCGTATTTTATAAAAGCTAGTAATCTGACATAACTTTTATGTATGTAAATAGATTATTAAATAAAAATTTAAATTAAAATAAACAAAAAAAAATATTCATTAAGCTCAACATCAAATCTTATCAATCGCTCAGTTGATCATCTCTTGTCGTGACAAACGGTTAAGTTAAACTTTTTTCCAACGTGAAAAATGATAAACGTTTTTAACGTATTGAATTTAATAATGTGAAAAGGATGTGTTAAAAGCATATAATAAAAAAAAATTAAAAAGTGGATTTTAATAAATAAATTTATAGAAAAGAAACTTTATAAATTTTTAGAATTAATCCTTTTAACTAATTTTTGATTTTCATAATAAATAAATTTTATAAACCATTTTCTAAAAGAGTTTTAAAATTTTAAAGTGCAAAAAATCAAGCAAAATAAAATATTTTAGCAAATAAGGATATTATCCTACAAAAATATAAATTTATTCCTAATTGGATTAAACCAGTGAGTATTTTTTAAAAAAATTTACAATATTTGAAAAACTTTTGAAAATGAAATCAAAATAAGGTGAAAAATTAGTTGTGTGATTGCCAGGGTATAAATGAAAAGCCTTTTCACAAGCTATCGAAATAATCTACTCTGGCATGTAGAAAGGCGAAGCTTCCAAAGCCCGCCTCTTATTAGTATTAAATATATATGTATATAAAAATTTTCGAAACAAATTTGAGGTTAAAAACGAAAAGTGAATGTTAAACCCCGAAACTCTCTAACTCGGTACAGTTATGCGAGGCTAAACCATTAACAAAACGTAAAATGCGCGAAGGCAGACAAACAAGAACGGCCTGATTGCCTTTAAAAGTAATGATAACGACGCGTACTGCTTCCGTACTTAGAGCAGTTTAATAAAAGTGAAAAAATCTTTAAAAAGGCTACAGGCTAATAAAGGGATAAAAAATTATCAGAAAAACAAAAACTAAAGAAAAAAAAATTAAATATAAGCCACCCAGTTTAAACTTTGATCAAGCTACAGTATTCAAAATCTGCATTGCTGGTATTTAATTTGGTCAATTGTAAAAGAAGTCGATGAAACAATGTGTAAATTTTCGAAAATTCAGTAGAATGAATGAGAATTTCAAAAGAGGAACTATTTTTGTTGCCGCCCTACTTAATCTTAGATATTAAACATATAAAATAATCAGAATTTTTAATGCAGAAAGGACCACTTTTAAAGAACTCAATCTCGTAGTCACCCTGTTTTAAGGGTGGCGTATCTACAGAGTGACAAATGTATCTACCTTAATTAGACACCTTTTACACTCGGCAAGGTACTTGCCGACAACAACAAAGTCTGTACAAAATTTTGCTTTCCTTACCCCGACCTTACCGCTGACGTCTACAAACCAAGAGTTGCGCAAGTCCTGGCTTTGTGTTCAGTAAATTGTTGGAAAAATTAAAGATATATATGTAGAAGGCAATAAGCACTGCGACCCAGAGGTTCTTTTGTGCAGCCTGTATATTACACCATTTAAGGTTCAGGCTACGTATAAAGTCAATTTCCCTGCCTGATAAAAGATTTTAATCTCAGATGGGCTCCAGAGAACGGCTTTGTGCAATTGCAAAAAAATCGCATTAAATGAACAGCAATAAATACACTCACTTGCGGTCATACAATCAAACTTGCGCAACCGCAAATATTCGCTGCTGTTTTGCAGTCATTCAAATAATGCACATCGTGCTTTGTTATTTATACAATCGTTAGCTTCGTTTTTTAATAAAGATGTTTGTGTGTTCGGTGCGACAATGATTGTTTTGGTAAAGAAAAAAAAAAAAAATACAAACAAAAAAGCCAGAAATCAAGCAATTCCCTGCAAATAATAGGACCAGTCCAAACACGCGTGTAAAGAGTAGTCCACAAGGGACCAGGACTAATCCAAAAGAAACCCAAACGTATGGAAAAAACCTGGTCTATTTAACATTACGATGTCCTAGGAGAGGGCCATATAACCCACCTTTGGACCTCTAAGGAGTAGTTTTAAAACTACTCCATGGTATACTCAAGGGGATTAGTTTTCAAGTCGTTTAAAAACGAAAGCATGTCGTTAAAAAACGAAGACATGTCGTCTCACTACATACACTTTTTAACAATGACGTGGTTCATTCTTGCATTACATCGGACCAGTCCATGGAGTAGTCCATTTTATCAAAATGGATCAGGTGGTCCAATTTTATTTGCAGGGTTATTACTCATGAAGACATTCAGCAGTTACTATGTAGTACAAGAAAAAAAAATTGAAATGAAACTAAACGCACAAAATTTTAATTTTAACAAAACGTCTCATCGAGTGGTTTATTGTTGTTAATGTTAACAAAGCGTCTCATCGAGTGGACAATGACAACTTGAATGCAAAAGTATAAGAATGTGTTCCTCTTGAATTTACACAGTTGCTTTATATTGCGTGCGCAACAAAAATACAAACAAAGCACTTTCAATAAAAAACGAATACATGCAAAAATCAAATGTGTACGAAACGATGTAAAAATTACCAACGTTGAACTTTGTTTTGCAAGCAAAGAGTGAATGTAAATTTGAGCGTATGAATACATCAAGAAAAATAGTGATTTTGCAGTTCTCTGATGGGCTCATCAGTTGCTTACCGAAATATTTTCACCTGGCAGTTTTTCGGAAGATTCGTCGTCAATATTACAAAATCTGCATATTCAAGTATTAACATTAGCCATTGTAAACAGGTGGTATCTGACATCGCAATGCTTAGACGTTCAGAAATGGACTTAGTGTTTTGCTAATAATGGTTGACATTTCGAGCTAACGACACTAACAATGCAATGAAAAAATCCCTATGTTGTTTCTGTTGTTTTTGGATTGTTGTAGTTCCGACACCACCTGTAGTTGAATTCGCCTTGGTTCGGGCCATGACCGTATCTTCTGCCTGTTGTAGCTGGCAGGGATGCCGAAAAAAAGGCTCAAGGAAAACAAATTGGACATAACATGGGTAAATAATGCCAACACTCCCTAATGAATTACCTGGTAATTATTCTACCATGGTAAAGACGTTGTTTCCTTGTCTTGGGCTTAAATCTCAGCTCAGCAAGTCGTTTTTTCTTTATGTTAATGTCTCTACATTATAACAAAAAGGCTGCTCTGCAGCAACATAATTTTTTTTATATTGGGGACTTCCCTTGTAAAACAAAAGAGTTATTGTAGTTGAAAAGCAAGTCGTGTAAAACGAAATTTCTTATAACAATACATGTTATTTGGTAAGAGAAATTAACTTTCATTAAAGATTTCAGTGTTTTCGTCTTTTCAAAGAAAGTGTTTTTACAAATAAAAGATAAGATAAACTTTATATTGAATCTAATAAAATATTATGAACAGCAGATACTAAAGTTAACCATTCTCAAACAAAAGCTACTTTGTATTCTTTAAATATATGGCATTTTTATCTTTTAATAAAACTTAAATAATTTTTATCTTTGCTATTTTTTTTTAAAATAAAAACAGCATCATAATAAATTTTTGACAAAAAATTCTTAAATTTCGTGTTTATTTTATGATCACGAGTACAAGGTTGAAAAACCTTTTCAGAAATTAAAAATGATAAAAGAATTAAAATAAAAATGCCATTTCATTTTGTTGATAAGAAATGAATTTACACAAAATTTCGAAAACTTCTTAGTTAGATTAGGTAGAAATGACATTCAATCAGACACAGTTACTAACAATGAAATTCCACAGTCATAGTGTCCGGCTCCCAGACGCTATTAAAAGTTCTAAGTCCCTTTAAGTCATTGGCAGTAGAGACATGGTATGGCCGTCATTCATGGCAGGCCATTATTTCCTGGCAATCCTACAAGCAATTTTTGCGGCTCATCTATCGATATTGATAGTCAATCGCCAAAGTTCAAATTTGCAGGGAAAAAGAGCTCCCAAAAGACTTATTAGTGCAGTGGAAACCGTAAGGAAATGTCAAGTCTAGTAAGCTCATCCGCCTTATTGTTATCGAGTATATCCTTGTGCCCTGAAAGTGCTACATTAATCCGGAAGTCACCGCGATAAATCCCTTCAGTATATTCCGAGGACCATTCCGTCTTGTGCTTTGTAGAAATTCACGCCTTTCCTTTTAACTAGAACACCATTTCTCCACGCATTCCGACTTAGCATCAGCATTCTATAATGACGTTTATGTTCAAGATTGTTGTATTCATAATCCTTCGGTGTACCCGATTTTTCTACTCCACTGTTTGGTACTTCTTATGCGGATTGCCGAGTTCCTCTTTTCTTACCAGATCCAAGTGTAGTAGGTAAAAGATAATATCTGTTATGGTGGTGCGAAGATCCCACCGCCATTGTCGACACTCTTTCAAAGTGAGTCCCCCTATCTAAATTGGCCACAATACAATACACAATACGTGTGGCAGAGAAGGGTTGGACGAACTATATTCGTGTATATCCAGTGGACTTTCCACATTTTACCAATGACCATTTTGCAGAAGTACAACTCGACTAATGCTTTCCTGGCACGCTCCATAACATTAAAAACACGCACACTTTTAAACGTCTCGCTACCAATTTTTATGTCAAACTGTTTCTAGCCATCCTAAGCAGTTTTAAATCGAAATCCAACACAATCGGCGGAATGCACCGATTTTCATCCAAATTTACAGAAAATCATTTTATAAGACTAGAACTAATAATAAATTGCATTAAGATCGGTCCATAATTTATTAGAGGCTCCATATAAACCCCACTCTGGAAAAACACTTAAAAACTATCGGACGTGTTCTGACAATCGCAAAACGTTTGACATTTGCGATTCTGACTTGCAATCGCATAATTGGCGTTCTGCAAATTGCAATCGCAAGAAGTTTTGCGACTTAAAATTGCAAAAGAAGGCTAAAGGGAACTAGAATATTTATAAGAAACTATGGCAGATCGCAAGTAAAACGGAAGAGTTTCAGAACACCATGAAATAAATCTGGCGTTTTGCGATTGTCAGATCATGGCTGGATATTTGTATACATTTAAGCAACAATTTTTTGTTTTGTTTTTTGTATGTCCCCCAGGTATTAATTTTTGCATTTTCTTTTTCAGTTTTATTGGCTGAAATTATTTGAATACTCATATTTAATGTTTAACAACACATTATGCATTTTATCAATAAAAAACGTTTTCTATATGTATATTTTTTACAATGACTGCTGTTTGATTGTTTTAAATTTATGAACAGAAAAGAATCTTTCTTATCAATAAAATTAAGCAAAAAAAGGAAAAAAAATTCTAGACATACTAAACTGGCCATTACAGGGAATCTTCTCGAGCGCGAATGTCAATAACACAGCAGCACAACAACAAATGTATTATAACGGAGATGGAAAACGGAATGAGTAATACTAAAATGGTTTTAAACAAAAAGGTATTTTTACTAAACATAAAATAACCCTAAATAAGGTGTCACATATATAAAGCAAGAAATTTTGCGGATTATAAAATTTTAAAACTCTATCTTATATTTGATAGTAGTAAAATTGTATATTAAAAACTTAAACTTAAACAAATTTTGCAATTCTGTTAAAATTTTATGATTTAAAAAAGTACTAAAGGCTAGATTGCACTTTTATACTTTGTATTTATACATGTCAAAAATTCAAGTAATATGGCAAAGTGTGATAGTGTGAATGTGTCACGAAAATGACATGTTTTATGATAAAAGTTTGACATCCCATACGACTTCATCGTTTTTTGAAAAATTTCTAAACAATAATACTTTTCATTAGATCAGGGTTGCATTTTATTTCATGTGTGAGTGTTTATACTTTGTGTGATGGTGTGGACACAAACTGTCATGTAAAGTTAGATTCAGTCGCAACAAAACCCTAAGATTTCTATCTCACAAAGTATTATGGAATACGTATGACTTGTGAGATAGTGTAAACTAGCTTTAAAAAACATACTGCCCATCTCTGTTTACCGTATGCTTCCACTACATAATTTATTTACAGTTGTAATCCATTGTTTTGCTTTCTGTTGGGAGATTTTTTTTTAATTATTATAAAAAAAAAAATATTAATTATCATGTTCAATTAAAAATTTGTATTCTGTGATTTAAAGCCAGGGTTTAAAAAACTGCAGTTGTAATCAAAAACTATCGAGCAAAAAACGAAAATGTGTGTACAACGTTTCGATTTTTGAGTTGGTTTGACAGCGACTGTTTACATTTAATGAATCAGAAGAAAAATCAACAGTTTTTTTTTTGGACAATGACGAATGAAGAAGTGAAAGAAATGGCATTTTTCTGCTTGGGCTGCACAAATTTCGAAATTTTGTTTTTGTTTTAAATGTAAGTTGAACCGACGAGTAAGGCGCTCGCGTTCTATCGGGTGATTTTTTAAGAGCATAAAACACATCAAATTCAGAAAAATTCATGAATTCTTTATTTGACTCGATAGTACGGTCCATATAATTTAATGTTTGAAGATTATTTCATGCAAATGTTGACCGTGACTGCGCCTCAAATGGTCCATCCGCTTAGTCCAATTTTGGCATACTCTTTCCAACATTTCGGCCGGTATCTCATGAATAAATGCTTCAATGTTGTCTTCCAATGCGTCAATTGAAGAGGGCATGTGTGTATAGATATTAGCTTTAACATAGCCCCACATGAAATTGTCTAAAGGCGTTAAATCGCACGATCTAGGCGGCCAATTGACCGGTCCCGAACGTGAAATAAAATGTTCACCTAACTCGCCTCTCAATAAGTCCATTGTTAATTGATGTGTGGCATGTGGCACCGCCTTGTTGAAACCACATGTCATGCAAGTCAAGCTCTTGCATTTTGGGCAAAAAAATATGGATATCATCTCACGGTAGCACTCACCATTCACAGTTACGTTACGATTCGCATCATCTTTGAAGAAGTACGGTCCAATGATGCCACCAGCCCATAAACCGCACCAAACTGTGTTGTTCGTTTGTAAGACGATTCATGGTTAAATTATAGACCAAACTGAAGACACAAAGAATGCTGACGAAGGCCGTAGCGGGCCAGAAAATGCATTACATTCTGCTGGTGTCTAATAATTGTAAATTTTTCTGTACATAAAATATACCTCATTGCTTTCCAAAGGAAAGCTAAGGTAAAATGTAACAAGAAAATACAATATAATAGTCTGGTAGTGTATAAAGTCATTTCTGAAAAATTGAAGGAATAGAACTATTACAAAAAAGCTTTATAAAATACATAACTGAAATTTAGCTCATAGAATAAATTCGAAAAAATGAAAAATGTTGAATATAATATAAAAGTAACCTTCGGAAGGAAATAATTCCCAGTTTCGAAATTTATTTTCCAAATTTTTCTAATATGTACCAATATTTTAAAAATTTTTCGAAAACTTTGTCAAATTACAAAAAAAATAAAATTCTAGGGTTTAGGACAATTATAAATTTTTGGTAAATTGCCTTCAAATTTCAGAACTTCTTAATAAGAAAGCGCTTTACACTGGATTTCTGGCCATTAATCTACGAACTTAAGAAAAATCTAAGCTGTCATATGTGTTCACACAATCTATTAGTTTTAGAAGGTGGTACTACTTTAGCGACGGATTATATTTTGCTTTATTTTTTTAGTGTGAAGGAACATATTTTAAATTATTATTAAAAATTTTGTGTCTATTATAGATGAATAAGATGATCACTCGCAATTTAATCTCTCAAAATCAAACATTGTTTTTACAAAATTAAACCTATTGGCAACTCAGTTCAAGTTTGTCCGGATCATGCCGAATTCATACTGGTGACCGCATGAGAGAAAAAGTTATGCCAGCTGTAATTTTTTGTATTCGAAATAACACCCTCATTACAAAAAAAAAAAAAAAAAAAAATACAGCCAGCATAGCTCTCTCGGCGTTTACTTGTATGAACTTGCGTACCTTGCAAATGATTACAACATTGTCCGAAAAAAATATTAAATTAACCAGTTCCAGTTGAAAATTGTTCGTAAACAATATTTTTTTTTCTTTTGGGTTCACACTATGAACGTTTTCTTTCAGAAAGTCTGAGTTTATTCAAAATCGGGAAGAGAAGAAAAGCAATTTTGCTTCCCTACTTACCAATAAGCGCAAACTTTTTGAAAGAAAACTTTCATAGTTAAACCCAGGGGACAAATTACCGAAAAAATTTATTCGAAACGATTTTATGCGATTTTAACGTATTTTTAAAGCGTGACTTTTAGGAGTGGGATTAATGTCGGAACTATAGCCAATTATGGCTATATTTATGAACTTTTAAAAACGTCGATTACGTTCTTATGGATTCGGGCTACAGCTCCAGAATACCTGCCAAGAATCCAAACACCTTGTTGTAGAGAAGACGCCGATTGCGTTTCTCGGTTTATGGAGTGTATAAGGTGGCTTCGGGGTTTCAACCAAGTATCCAAAAAACTTGAAAAAGGCACAGATATTTAAACGATAGAAAAGCACTTCTAACCAGCGTTTAAAAATCTGAAAAACTGCCGTTTTATAGACTTCTTCATTTGTCATCGGCAAAAAAAACTGTTGCTTTTACTTCTGATTCATTAAATGTAAACAGTCGATGTCAAACCAACTCAAAAAGCGAAAAGTTGTACACAAATCGATTTTTGTTTTTGGTTTCGATTGCAGTTTTTTAAACCATGCTTCTAACTATATAAAAACACTTTTCTCTTTGGTTATTTTCCAAAACATTATAAAATAACAATTTTTTTTATTTAATAAAAAATAAATTAAAAACCGAGTACAAAAAAAGCAGCCGTTCAATAGGCTTTCAAACAACGATTCGACTGAAGAAATTTTAAGTAACATCAAATAAAACAAGTAAGAAAGTATAGTCGGTCAAGCCCGACCATATGATACCCTACACCACAGAATTTAAAAACACAACATGCTTATGTGTCCATGTAAATATGGATTTATCTATGTTTATAAACTTCATGAAAATCGGTTTGAAAGTTAGTGAGAGGCAGAAATTGCCCCCTGCCTCCCCTTGTGGAGCTATTTTTTAATAACTGTATAGCTAATGTGTCCCTATATATATGGATCTATCTATGGTTTAAATTTCATTAAAATCGGCTTGAGAGGCAGAAATTGCCCCTATCTGCCCTCGTGGTCCGATTTTCTTAAAAATTTATACATTTTGTCTAATATAGCTATGGTTCTATCTATGTTTTAGATTTCATTAAAATCGGTTTTATAGTTTCTGAGAGGAAGACATTTCCCCCTATCTTCCCTCGTGGTCCTACGATACGGCCCATTTTCAATAGGCTTGGTCCTTGTACCAATAAGAACCTATGACCCAAATTTTATCAAATTATCTCCAAAATTGCGACCTGTACTTTGCGCACAAGGTTACATGGACAGCCAGCCAGCCTGCCAGCCGGCCGGACGGACATCGTTAGTTCGACTCAGAAAGTGATTCTGAGTAGTTCGGTATACTTAAAGGTGGGTCTAGGACCACTATTTTAAGGCGTTACACACATCAGCACAAATGCATAATACCCTCTCCACTATTGTGGTGTGGGTATAATAACAAACAAAAATACATTCAAGTTAAAAAAAATTTAAAGTATAATACATTATGATAGTGGCGCCTCACGTTGTCAATTTGTCTTAGGACATATCATCATTCAGAATAGAAACCAGGGTTGGGAAATTCGCTACCTTCGGTTCAGATGTGAATACTTTTTTAGAATAACTTAAATGTTTTTCAATCATAAACTGATAAGATGAACTAGAAACAACTTGACATCAAAATGGTTAACTTCAGCTCAGTCCTTTGGAATTTTGACCAATACTTCTTGATGTTAAACAGGGAATGGCAAAGTTAAAGTATGGAGTGTAAAAAAAAGCTAAAAAATCCAATAATAATTGCTCGAATTTGGCCGTAGCATCAATAAAAAGCTGGATTCTTATATTCTAAATACATTTTTTTAAGCGGTTTTCAAAGATTCACCACAACCACATAATGTATTCTTTCGAAATTTTTTTACAAAATTTTCTAATTTTATTACAAAATCTTTAATTTTTTTTTATTGCAGCTTTTTCCTAATCCACTAGAACTTTGTCCTAAGATCGAGCCCAACATGGAGCCACAATATGATAAGTTATCACAACAACAAATAAATATTTTACATATCGAAAAGGAATCTCTACCAAAACAAAGTATTACTTACAGCAAAGATAAGGGTTTGGTAAGTTATCTTCTCTCTAAAATCTTTGCAAAAGCTAAATATCCATTTTATTTATATTCAAAAAGCTTTCAATATCCAGTAGCAGTAGTGACAGCTGCTCTGATGGAAGTCGTGAAAAGTGGGGCAAAGAAATCGAATTTCTATTTTCCTGTATTGCCTTGTCAGTCGGTCTGGGCAATGTCTGGCGTTTTCCTTTTATAGCTTTGGCCAATGGCGGAGGAGCTTTTGTTATACCCTACATAATAGTATTATTATTAATCGGTCGCCCTGTTTATTATATGGAGGTAATAATTGGACAATTTTCTAGCCGGGGGTGTATAAAGGCATTTGATATGATGCCTTTAATGAAGGGTAAGTTTTGGTGAAGGTAAAAGAGGGTCTAAACTAACGATTTTTTTCTTCTCTTTTATTTTTCAGGCATAGCTTATGGCCAAGTCTATTCTACTGCGTTGGCCACCACCTATTATGCTAGCATTATGGCTTTAACTTTAAAATATTTATTATCCTCTTTATCGGAGGTTTTACCTTGGACTTATTGCCTTCCCGAATGGAACAGTAGTTGTTTAGCCACATCGGAATCTTTGGATCCTAGAAATGTTACTAATGTAAAACGTATTTCCTCGGCTGAGTTATTTTTTACAAAAACTGTTTTACGTGAAAGTGATAATATAGAGCAGGGTATTGGTTCCCCTAATTGGGATTTGGTAGTGTGTTTACTGGTGGCTTGGTTGATAATAGCGATAATTTTGATTAAGGGTATACGCAGTTCGGGTAAAGCATCATATTTCTTGGCTATTTTCCCCTATTTAGTGATGTTTATTTTGTTGGGAAGAGCTGTGACTTTGCCAGGCTCTTGGGATGGTATTGTGTACTTTTTGAAACCACAATGGAGTGAATTGCTAAATCCAAAAGTAAGTAAATTTATGTATGTATGTATGTTATGCTGTGAAGTCAGTTTGAATACTGGTTTAACATTCTTGAAACTTTCCTAATCTGGGTTGAGGGTATCAAAGATTCGGCACGGCCGAATGTAGCACTTTTACTTGTGAAATCTAAATTTTTCAATAGGTTTTATACGCTATTTAAAGTCTACATATTTATTATCTTCTTACCTTAGGTTTGGTATAATGCCATAACTCAAATGTTTTTCTCTCTGGCCATTTGTTTTGGTACACTGGTCATGTATGCATCCTTTAATAATTTCCGAAAAAATGTTTACAGGTAAGTAAAATTGGAACATACAAAAATATGAACAATTTTATTACGTACTTTATTATAAGCCAACCGACATAATAATAAACTTATGTTAAAATATTTATTATCTTTATTATTACATTTGGTCATATTGGTGTTGCTGTAAACGCTACTCCTTCACAACTCTCACCCCACCCACCCACACACACACCCAGAGATGTTATCATTATAACTAGTGTTGATTCGGTGACCTCTATTCTTGCGGGTTGTATTATTTTTGGCATTTTGGGTAATTTGGCTTATGAAACGAATACTAAAGATATCGCCAATGTGGTAAAAGGTGGAGCCGGTTTAGCTTTTATTTCCTATCCCGAGGCTATAGCTAAATTTAAATTCTTGCCTCAGGTATTTGCTGTGCTGTTCTTTTTAATGTTACTGGTTTTGGGTATGGGCAGTAATATTGGCATGGCCTCATGTGTCATCACCGTTGTTAAAGATCGTTTTAATCATTTGCCCCATTGGTTTTTGTCCTTGGCAATGGCCGTGGTCGGTTTTTTGTGTGGCATTGTCTATATGACTCCTGGAGGACAATTTGTTTTGAATTTGGTGGATTTCTTTGGATGCTCTTTTATAGCGTTATTTTTGGCCATAGCAGAGTTGGTGGCCGTTGGTTGGATGTATGGTGAGTATTTTTTTAAAATGGTGGCATCACTAAGTTGTAAAGTTGTAAATATTTGTTAAGAAAAACTTTTTTAATTAAAAAGATTTTGCGAATTTAATTTTTTCGGGTTCATAATTCTTTAAAGCTTTTCAATGCAAATTGAATTTGGAAATTGACTGTATGGTACGTCGCACCGGCTTGTTTAAACCACTTAAGCTGGAGGTCCACAACACGCGTTTTCGCCTCTACACATTGTATGAGTTTGCTGATTTGTTCGAACGCTGCTTGTGAAAGTAAAAGTAGAAAGTAAACCATATTTTCGCATTCAACGCCTCAATGCATCCCACGCTTTTGTGCATGTAAATTGTTACATATAACTACACAGATTCTACTTTTTTGACAGCTGCGTAGACAGCGAAAATGCTTGTAACGCGTGGTGTGGACCACCAGCTCAACCGTTCACAGAAAAATTAAAAATATACAAATTAAACTGTTAAGCGAATAAGAATTCTAAACATTCAAAATTCTACTTGTAAAGCCTATAGTACACGGAATGTAAAATGCCACATGCGCATGTGTTTCTGACGTAATTTTGACGTCACTACAAAGCCACAATAGCAAGTTTGTGTTGTGTGATGACGACAAAATTATGGCAGAATCACATGCGCATGTGGCTTTTTACATTCCGTATACTATAGGCTCACTGTTGCCAGTTTATAGATTTTCCCGCTAAATCAAGCGTTTTTGAACTGTCAATCGCGGGAAAAAATACGTTTTAGCGGTAAGCGGGAAATCTAGAGATTTTTAAACATCTCTCAGGGACTCATTTTCGCTACCAAAACCTTTTTCAAATTTTAAATTTATAATTTTTCTTATTTTTTTACGTACTTTTGTAAGTTTAGTGAACTGAAGATTGTGTGTTACATTTTTTTAGATTTTAGTTAGTATTTTGTTAGGGCTGTATGTGACAATTCGCAACTTTAAGCTTGCTTAAAATTTTGAAACAAAAAGTAAGGTATTGATCTAAATTGTCTCGATATATCCCAAGCAATATAATTCACTAAATTGTATCTAATTGCTTAAAACGGCAAATAGTTGTGATAAGGGTATACTAAGTTTGTCATTCCCGGTGAAACTGTTTAATATTCATCTAAGACCCCATAAAGTACATATATTCTGGGTCCTTGAGTAATTCTTAGTCCATTTAGCCATGTCCGTTTGTTGAAAAAAGAATAAATATTGGTATCCATTTGTTTCTAGTTCTCCTAAGCAGTTTGGGATTAAAAACCATCAAAATCTAAACGTGAAACAACCACCCTAAAAAAATTATCATTTTATTATAAAAACTAGCATAAATAGTGGCGGAATGCCTATATTTATATAAGATTTTGCACAAATATGACTAAAAATCATACTGTTAATTTTCGTGAAGATCGGTCTGTAATTAACGATAGGCCTCATATAAAGCCCATTATCGTAAAACACTCTAGTACGCCTTAAACGGTTACAAATATTGCTATTTTAATAATTTTTGGTCTGTCACAAATTTGTATGACAATAAATTACACTGTCAACTTTCGTGCATATCGGTCCATAACTGACCATTAGCCTCATATAAAGCCCACTTTTGGAAAAAGCTTAAGTACGCGTAAAATCTTTACGCTCTCAATCTGTGTTCTATTCTAATAACATTTGGTCAGTCATAGTTTTATAAGACTATAAATAACCTGGGGTCTAATCACCGCATACGATATCGAGCAAAATTCATCGAAATTATTTATTTTGGTATCTTGAAACTCGATATCGAATGAAATGTATTGAATTTGAAATAATAGCATTCGACATCGAGTAACTCGACATTACATTTATCGAGTTTTCATTCGATACGCCAGTGTCTATCGTATGCAAAAAAATTCAATAGTTTATATACGATAGTATCGAATGCGGTGATTAGACCCCTGTTAAAATTTTGTGAAGATCTACCCATAATTATTCATATGTCCCATATAAAAACCACTCCGGCAATTTTCTAACTGTATGTGCAGGGTATCAAAGATTCGGCACAGCCGAATATTTCACTATAACCTTTTTTTTGGGAATAAAATAGATAGGAAAGTTGGAAACGTAATTTGAGAGTCATATACATACCTTTGAAAAAGCAACACATATCTAGATTTATATAAAACTTAAAAATGTTTAGGTTTTGGCGGTATTTTTAAGAAAATATAAAGAAAAAAAATATTTAATTTAGCGGTTTCTAGCGGTGTTGAAGTCCGATTTGGCGGGAAGTGTTCAAATCAAGTTGGCAACAGTGTATAGGCTTAACAATATCAATTTTAAGCAAAACAAAAAATTATTACACACCGTCTACAAAAGACATGAAATGTTTAATATTAGATTTTGCAATGGCGTATCAGCTTGACAGCAGTAATTTGTTGCTGCTTTTTTTATTACATGATTTTCATTCGGCAAACCTTAACATAAACATGACTTTTAACATATTAATGGAGTCCTAACATTAACTCAACTCATGTGTGCTGTAGACTCGGTGTAAACATTATTTTATCTTTTCGCTCTACACACCGTTTACACCATATCGAGCCCTTATAGCAAAAATGATGTTACCAACAAAAATAAAATTTTACAGGAGAAGGTTTTTTTAAAATAGTTTTGCTTCAAGTCTAGGGTTTCGTTTGAACTTGCTTTTGCTCTTATTTTGTAACGGTACTTCCCAGAGATATGAGATTTTTAGAGATGATGCAAATCATCAAAAATTATCGATTTTCATCAAAAAACAAAAATCTAAAATGTTGTTGGTTACATCATTTAATCTATTAGGGCTCGATATCATCAAAAATATTTTATCTTTTCGCCCTACACAGGTGTCAAACGTCTTTGCCAGGATATCGAATTCATGTTGGGTGTTAAGACCAGCTGGTATTGGCGCATTTGTTGGTCCCTCATAACTCCGGGTTTAATGTTTTTGGTGCTGATTTATACTCTGATAACTTTACAACCGTTGGAATACAAAAATGTAGCCTATCCCCAGCTAGCGTATAACTTAGCCTGGCTAATGTGGGCCATAGGTGTAGGTCAATTGCCTATTTGGGCTCTTTATACGATTTACCAGCAGCCAGGGAAAACATTTAAGGAGGTATGTGTATAAATGGAAATACATTTTAGAGTCAATCAAAACAATAAATTATAAAATCACATTTGTTTGTCTTGTTAGAAATTCTCAAATTCAATAAAACCCAGTAGGAACTGGGGTCCATTGGAACCGAAATTATTAGAAGAATACCTAACACATCGTAAAGCTCTGTATTTAGACTCTGAAACTAAATCAAGTTTATGGAGCAGGATTTCAGATAATATTTTTAATTAGCGGCAAAATTAAAGGAAAAATTAGTATAATTTTAGTTCAGTATTTCATAGTTTTTTTTCTAACAGTGTAAAAGAAAAAAGTCTTTAGACAAGAAAAAAGTTTCAAGTAAAATATTTTCTAAGAAAATATTTGAAATAATTTAAAAAAAAATGTATCAAGAACAATTAAATAAAAAAGTGTTTTGAAATTTCTAAGTTAAATTTTTATTATCGGGCATATTCTAGAAATTGAAATGAAGTGGATTAGAAATCGAGCAAATTTTAAAAACGACACTGTACTGAAAGTTCATACAAATATTCCATTTTATCAATTTCATTTTGTGGGTACCAATTAGCTTTACAAGAAAAACTCTTAAATCCAGGAAAAACTACGGTGATTTTTTAAATAATTGAACCAAAAATCTCGTTCGATTTCTAGAACATGTCCGTATGATTTTATTTTTTGTATTTACACTCTCCACTACCTGTTCTTTAAAAGTTTTAGGCGTTTTGCATGCAAAACTTAAAGTCATGACTGTTTTCTTAAGCGAAAATGTCTTGACAAAAATCCAGTCTTACAACTTAAAATGTGACTTTGCTTTAAATAAAAACACCATTTTCACTTTAATTATTTTTACAATAATTTTTATTTAAATTAATTGATTTGCTTTTTAATTTAGTTTATCACTAATTTTTAAGCTTAAATTTTTATTTTGTTACTTTTTAAATTTTCTAATTATTTTTTTTTAATATAAAGTAAAAATTTCTTTATTTGGTTTTGATTTTTTTTTTAAATTTTAGATTCGTATCTACTTTTAAATGATATTTTCTTTTTAATTATTTCTATTTTATTTTCAAAATTATTTGAATAATTCGGCTAATTTATAATGTATTCAAAATATTAATTTACTTTGACTTAATTGATTTGTTAATGCTTCAATTTGAAGTAGAAAAAAGATTGTATTTGACTTTTGTGACTTAAATTTGTGGTTTTAAATTCATTAAAAGAGTTTCGAAAAAATCTTCTTCAAAGTTTTTTGAGTAAAATAGAAAACTGAGCGTTAAAAAAACTGCAGTCAAAGTAAAAAAAAACTGCAATTTTTCCACTTCTTTTACTTCTGATTCATTAACTGTAAACAGTCGCTGTCAAACCAACTCAAAAAGCGTAAAATTGTACAGAAATTTGCCTGTTTATTATCAAAAAGTAATTTCCTTGGGAATGCACAATTTTAATTTTAAAAGATTTTGTTATTCGTGCTTAATTCCCAGTTTTTATTCTTGATAAAAAACACTTAAAGACTGTCTTATACGTTTAACAGTTTTATTTGGTTTAAAATCTTCAGTTTTTCTAAAATCTTTATGGATGAAGTTTCCTGATGATCTGGCCTAAGCAACCAGTGAAATGCGCATAGGAATAGCTTATCCCATCAACAATAAATTTCAAGTGTTTTTATCAAGAATAAAAACTGGGAATTAAGCATAACAAAATCTTTTAAAATTGTACATAAATTTTCGTTTTTTGCTCGAAAGTTTTTGGTTTCGACGGCTGTAGGAAATATCGCCCAAAGAAAAATGGCCCAAAAAAAAATGAAAAATCACCCAAAAAAATTCCATGTAAAATTGGGCCTTAATTCATATGAAAAGTGACCCAAAATTTTTGGGCTTTTTTTCGTTATTATTGGGTGATTTTTCGTTTTTTAATATTATATGAAAAATAGCCCATTTTTTCGGGCCATCTTTATTTAATATAATTGTAATTTATTTAAAAATAAGTTTGTTGTTTTTTCTCTGGGTGTTTATATTAAATATATAACGAAAACACTTTTGGGCGCAAGGATTTTCTCCTCAAGGATATAATATATACCGGCTGCGCTAACTAAAGCTTCTCTGCAAAGCCGGCCTTCGGCCGGGCGCATGGATTTTCTCCTCTATGGTATAACAAACACCGGCTTCGCTAACTAAAGCTTCTCTGTATAGACGGCCTTCGGCCGGGCGCAAGGATTTTCTCCTCTATGGTATAACAAACACCGGCTTCGCTAACTAAAGCTTCTCTGTATAGCCGGCCTTCGGCCGGGCGCAAGGATTTCCCCTCTATGGTATAACAAACACCGGCTTCGCTAACTAAAGCTTCTCTGCGTATATGGCCTTCGTTCGAAAACAAGGCAGATTTTAGAAGCTTTACTTAGCGAAACCGGTACTTGTTCTACCATAGAGGAGAAAATCCTTGCGCCCGGCCGAAGGCCGGCTATACAGAGAAGCTTTAGTTAGCGAAGCCGGTGTTTGCTATACCATAGAGGAGAAAATCCTTGCGCCCGGCCGAAGGCCGGCAATGCAGAGAAGCTTAGCGAAGTTTGCGCAGCCGGTATTACTGTCCTTACTGCCGAGCAGCTGTTGAAGATAGAATGCAATTTTTTACATAAAACTTACACTTGTATGGAACTAAATTTATATGAATAACTAGCTGACCCGGTCCGCGTTGCTGGCCCTAAGCAAATATTGTTGTATTACCAAACGATTTAAATTGAGCTTTAAACGAAATTTACGGCCTTTAAAATGTTCCTTCTGTAAAAACCTAAGTTGGACCATGGCGATGATTTTAAAGAAAAAATCGTCCAAATCGGCCCAGCCGTTCTCAAGTTATGCGCTTAATAGAAAAAGTGGGCGTAAAAGTAGGCGTGATACATTTTTCTTTCGATGAAAACGTAAAATGGATTAATACGAACATTTAAAAGAAAAATTAGTCAAATCGATGAAGCCCTTTTTTTTAGGTAAATCGAAAAAAGTGAGCGTGGCAAAATTTTCTTTCCGTAAAAACCTAAGTTTGAATCGGTCAAGCCGTTCTCAACTTATGCGCTTAATAGAAAAAGTGGGCGTAAAAGTAGGCGTGGTAAATTTTTCTTTCGCCGTTTTCTGATTTTAGGTAATTCAAAAAAAGTGGGCGTGAAAGTGGGCGGGGCAAAATGTTATTTTCGTTTAAATCTAAGTGCGACCATGGCGATCATTTTAAAGAAAAAATCGTCCAAATCGGTCAAGCCGTTCTCCAGTTATGCGCTTAATAGAAAAAGTGGGCGAAAAAGTAGGCGTGGTAAATTTTTTTTCGATGAAAACTTAAAGTTGATTAATACGAACATTTGAAAGAAAAATTAGTCAACTCGATGGAGCCGTTTTCTGATTTTAGGTAAATCGAAAAAAGTGGGCGTAAAAGTGGGCGGGGCAAAATTTTCTTTCCGTGTAGATCTAAGTTAGACCATGGCGATCATTTTAAAGAAAAAATCGTTCAAATCGGTCAAGCCGTTCTCAAGTTATGGTTTTTGCCACGCCCCTCCGCCCCCAGACCGAAAATCAAAAATCAGACTTCCCTATGTCACCCGCCTGAATATTCTGAAGATTCCCTGAAAATTTCATCAAAATCGGCCCAGCCGTTTTGGAGTCCATACGTTACATACATACATACACACATCCAATTTTATATATATAGATAACCACTTTTTTGCAAATTGGGTAATTTTTAATTTTTTTTCGGAAAAATTCGTTTTTGCTTTTTGGGTAATTTTTCATTTTTTTTTTTTGCCCTTTTTCGTTTTTGTTGGGCAAAATTTCATATATAACTTTTTGGGTCATTTTTCATGTTCTTTTGGGCGATTCTTCATTTGGGCGATTTTTCATTTTTTTTTTGGCCATTTTTCTTTGGGCGATATTTCCTACAGCCGGTTTCGACTGCAGTTTTTTAATAACATTATAACGATCGTACTTTAAAATAAAACTATATAAAATCCCTTAAAATGTTTACAGAAAAAGCTTTAAAATAAAAATCTCTTTAATTTTCAAGCTATAAGTAAAAGCTTTAAATATTCATAACGTTAAATAGCCATGATATGCGCTAAACCGACAATGAGCTGACTATAAGCAATTTCATTTTCAATTGTTTAATATAAACATAGATTTTTATTCACCCCCTATTTGTATTTTCTCAGTCGTTATTGACAAAAATCGATTACTATTGAGAGTCACTTGGTATTTTCTATGTAGCTTTTAAGTAAACATCTATTTAAATTGGCTCTGTTTTAGTAGGCAGAAATTTTGCGACGACTCAATTGAGAGTAGAATTTGGATCGTTTAACATTTTTGGTCACCTGAGGCCAAGAACTTATTTTTGTTTCTTAGTGCCTAAAAATAAGTTTTGACTATTCGCGACTTTGTTTTTGTCCCTAATTTTGCAGTTATAACATTTTTTTTTTGTGTCGCACATTTTCGTGCGACAAATTGAATTTTTAATTTTAAGTATATTGTTTTTCTACAGATCTCCATTTGAATTTACATATGTACATACATATATATTTTTTATATATTTTTTTGCTCATAAATGAATTGATTTTTAAAAGATTTAATAAAAAGTCAAATTTAAATATCCAACTTTTTTATTATTCAAAAAAATAGCATTAAAAATACATACAGCGGCCATAGGAAATATACAAAAATGTTCACCACAGGGCAGAGAATCCAAATTCCATGTAAAATTCCATATTAAAATGTACGAAAATGTGCGACGTGGCCTCAGGGTAACATTTAGGTGTCGCATGAAAAAATGCGACGTGGCCTCAGGGTAACATCTGGGTGTCGCACGAAAATGTGCAACGTGGCCTCAGGGTAACATCTGGGAGTCGCATGAAAACATGCGACGTGGCAGCCAACGTGTTTAGTTAGAAAGTAAATTTACTTATTTAGTACGTCAAAGTGATGTTACCATCGACTTGATTTGAAAACAACTTAATGGCCCTATTGCGGTTCTCCACTCAACTCAGTTTGGTCGTGTTGGAGTCAACCCAACTTATGCACAACCAAACTCATTTAAGGTATTGTGATACCCAACTGTTGTTAGTTGAGTTTGCTATAAAGTTGACAACTTAAAATATTGATATGCCAACTTTAAATATAACGTTTGACAAGTGAACATTTTATCAAATTAAATAATTTTTTAAACTAAAAGTATTTTTAATTGTTGTGTTGAATAAAAAGTATTTATAATTGATATTAGTGTCGATTTTTTGTATGATGATGAAAAGGAAAACTCTTGTATAGATGCGCTACGTACAAGAAGACAAATTCGTGACGATTCCAACCCTCTTGAGCTTTCCAGTGCCAAGTAAGAACTTATAATAAGTAACGAAACTTTATTGTGTCTGACGAGTTCTTCATCTGGTTGGGGTAGCTGTTGGCCAATCGGCTGGTTGTATTATTGGTTCAACTGACTCAGTAAAATTGTCACTTGATGGTGGAATATTTTCAACAACAAATACTTGGCCGGACTTGCAATACAAGAGCTGCAACATACTATCCTCAAGGCTATTTAATGGAACTTCTTGTGATAGCCCTCCCTCTGTCGCTTGTGTGTTTCTTTTATTTTTGGAAAGTTTTTTCTTCATACTTGCCTTGTAGTGTATCCAAAGTTTGGATTCCAAACCTGTGGCAAGAATATTATAATTAGATTTAGAAGATTATAAGTATTTAAAAGAAGTTCTTGTAGTGGTCCCTAACTATTTAACTCCACCATAAACTCTTCCCATAACTCCTTACATGAATTTTTCATCATACCAAAATTTGGTGTTTTCCGCGAACAATTTCTAAGTTTCTCTAAATAAGCTGGACGAGCCGCTCAAATTAAAAAAAATAATCTTAACTGCCAATAACACAACTACTATGCAGCAGTTGTGTGTATTTAACATTTTTGTCAACCAAACTTTTACAAAGTTGAAAACGGCAATACCACGAAACAAACAGATACACAACTGAATAGCCAACTGCCAGTTGAGTTGAGAATGGCAATGTGAATTTATCAAAGACAACCAAACTGTTACAAAAGTGGAGAGCCGCAATAGGGGCATAAAATTTACGTGTACATCGACAACGACTTTAGCTGTAAATAAAATAAATCAATAATTTAACATTTCTAATTATTTTTCTTTCCATATAATTTGTAATATTCATGTATTCAACTAGCTGAATAGATGAAATATTATTTTTTTATGAAAAAAGTACAGGAATTCACTGATGGGTCAGACACAATATGGTAACGGTTTTGGTATCTACTCTGAACAGTTGCACTGGACAGATATCTGGCACATTCTTACTAATAGTAAAGCGGCCAAAAAAAGATATCTGCAGAATGTGCTTATCACAACGAGGATTGCTCAAGAGTGTTCGATGAGGAGCTACAAAAAAAATCAGTTATTACCCCTAAATGGGTTTCTGGACGTGGTAGTTCACTAACTCAAGCTCCAAATATTTTCGAATTTTATTTTTTGACTTCAGCTCGGAGCCCTCCATATAATAATGGGTTATATTTCGAATATTCCATTAGGTTAATACTTTAATGAAGCTTAACTAAATATTTAAAATTTTAAAATTCATACATCTAAAGTAATGTTTTGTTAAAATTTTTAAATGTTTTCGTTATTCAGCTAGCTGAATATAATTTTAAATATTATTTTTACTTTTCTATACAAATTTTATTACAAATTTGCAATATACATATGTTTAGCTAATACTCTTAATTTCCACTTTACTCAAATATTTTTAATAGATTTCCATAGTTTTTTTTTTTTTAATTTTATTTTATAATTTTCTAGATTTGTTTTAACTAATTTGATATCTTTAATAGATTTTAATAGTTTTATTTTATAATTTTCTAGATTTTTAAAATTAATTTAATATTTTTAATAGATTTTTATAGTTTTATTTTATAATTTTCTAGATTTTTAAAATTAATTTAATATTTTTAATAGATTTCTATAGTTTTATTTTATAATTTTTTAGATTTTTTAAGCTAATTTAAGAGTTAGAAAAAGATTAAGCGTTTTTTATAGTTAGAATTTTAAGTTAGTTTTTTTTTTGTAGATTTAAAATAAGTGCAGTTATCTTTTCTAATTATTTTATTTTAATTATATATATTTAATATTATTTTTTTAATAGCGCCATTTTGTTTTTATAGAGTATTTAAGAGTGTTGAGTTTTGTTGTTGTTTATTTTTTTTTTTTTAGTATCACAGCTTTATTTTTTAAAATAATTAAAAGTGCAAAACTGTTCCTGAATATCATGCTATAATTTACAAAAGAATAGTTATTAAATACAGTGGTACTTTTATTAAAACAAATATTTATGGAATATCCCATACATGAAAGAAATCCGTTCATAATTTTCCTGTTTTGGAGTTTTTTTGCTTTAATGATTGTAAATAATAAAACATTTTTTTAATTATAAAATAAAAATAACAACAATTTATTTACAAAAAAAAAAAATTAAAAGGATATTTATCAAAGAACTAATTTATTTTTTACTTTGACTTTGCAAGACCAATTTCTTATTAAGTCCGCGTTTACACTTGCAATTTTTGTTGCAGCAAGTCTTTAGTTTGTTGATAAGAGTGGTAAATCACTATGAAAGTTTTCTTTTAGAAAGTTTGACTTTATTGGTGAAAAGGGAGGGAAGAATAGCTTTGGCTTTAGACTTTCCAGTACTTTTTTTAATTACCTAAGCTAATCCCCGCGAAGCTCTACGCTTGTCTGCAGGAAAGAAATGAGAGTCTCCAAAGGTAACCCCTATGCTGATAGACTAGCTCACTACCAGCTAGCCTACCGGGGCACTCAATAGCAAAGACTTCAGGCTTACTGTAGCGTTTTCCAGGCGAAGAAACTAGCAATTAAGAAAGCTGTAGATAGGCTCAGACTACCTGCGGTGTCGACGACTGCTGTGGTTATTTACACTGATAGCCTTGCCACCATTATGGCTTTGGTTTCCCTCTCCTTGAGAGCAATTAAAGCCAATGACTGCCGCTCATCTCTTAAAGAGATGGCTAAGCAGTTTGATATCAGGATCATATGGGTCCCAGGGCAACAGGCCGTTGATGAGCCTCTGTTTTCCTGCAAACTTAAACTTTGGCGATCCGCTTATGACAGAGAAACCGCGAGTATTGGTTGTAGGAAATTATGGCACAGCATGGATGACGGGCCAACCATATCTCTACTATCGATGACCAAGAGGGATTTATCACTTTTGGTTTCTGTTGTCATAAGGCACTGTCTTATAGGTAGCCATGCAAAGCGTCTGGAAGCCGGGCACTATGATTTCCGCAGCAATTGCGTTGGCGAAAATAAAGAGGAGGAGGACGTAAAACGCCTGCTCTTTCACTGTCCTGCACTGGTGAGAATTAAATTTATAATAAACAGTTTTGAAATGTAATTTTTTTTTTTTGGAAATTTTGAGATTGAAAGCTGAGTTGTATGTATTTTTAAACATAAAATCAATTGCTCAAAGTCAAAGCTTTTATATGGTGCTAAAAATAGACTAGGAAATATTGAACAATTTTCCAAATTTTTCTAATTTTATTGAAATTATACCACTGTATTTTTTTGGGGAATTTAATTTAAAAAAAAATTGATTTTGATTATGCCGGCCCTACACCAGCGTTACCGTTGTGATAATAAAGTATCAATTTGACCCTTTTTCGACGGTGTTGATACCTTTTATGACCCTTTTTTTAAATTATACTTTTTTATCATTATCACCTATTTTGTGACACTTTTTGACCCTTTTTTCGAAATAGCTCTCACATTTTGTTTGTTGTCAACACTGCGGAACAGAAGTGCTAAACAAATGTTTTCGAAATAAGCATTGCTTGATGTGTTCTTTTTAAAACAAAAATTTGACGTTTTATTAAAAAAATGCAATTTGGTGTTTTGCTCTTTTAAACAGTAACATATTTTATTCAAAAAAATTCGCCCTTAATAATGGCAAAAGGTATTGAAATTTTCGCCCCCTATTGAATCGACAGTGTTGAGAGTGCCCTAACAGGAATGAAAACAAGAAATAAAAATTGCTCAATTAGCGGAAATTCCCAAATATTTGGTAAAAGCGGTATGATAGCAAAGTCTTATATTTATTAAAAATCGTAAAAGCTTTAAAAAATCTGACACTTACAGGAAAAAATCGCTTTAATCGATAAAATGGTTACAATTCGCGAACGATGGCAAAATTTAAAACAAACACTAAAATTTATTTGACATCGCTAAATCAGAACATTACATAAAAAGTATGAAAAAATTAGCTATAATGATAAAGAATAAACTTTTTGTCAGGTGTTTAAAACAGGACAGAGCATTCCATAAAAAAAAATAAGTTTTTTGAGCTCTTCCTACCCGAAATATTATTTTTTTGTTTGGTTATAAAAAAAACTTGGGGTTATTATGTTCTGGAAAATACCCTTTTTGTGACCCTTTTCGAAAATTTCCAACGGTAACCCTGCCCTACACTACACAAGTTAAGTGCTCAAGTCTGGTACTGTACAGTGCGTTGGTGTTGTGTATGGCGGTGTTTTTGCTAATTACTCAGTGATCTGAGTAAAAATCAAAACGATTTTGATATTTGTTCAAGTTTGTAAAACTGTAAACTGAACTTGTGTAGTGTATGTTAAAAACGTTCAGTTTGTGCCGGTTCACACACGTCAAGTTTGACTCGTCCAAGTCGAATTCAACTACAGGTGGTGTTGGAACTACAACAATCCAAAAACAACAGAAACAACATAGGGTTTTTTGCATTGCATTGTTAGTGGCATTAGCTCGAAATGTCAACCATTCTTAACAAACTAACAAATCAAAACAAATGAGCTTGAACTGTGAAAATCAGATGCCGTTTCGACACCACCTGTAGTTAATTCGCCTTGGACTCGTCAAGTCATGAGTTTCTAGGAGAGAGGGGAAAAGAAATGGCATTCTATTTTCCTTTCTCTCCTAAAAGCAAAATTCTTGACGAAATAAACTTGACGTGTGCGAACCGGCACTTTTGCCGGTGTTTTTAGAGAGTTGACAACAAAAAACAAGCATTAAAAAGTGCACTGAACTTGTGTAGTGTACGGCCAGCATTAGGTTTGTATTATGAAGAGGTTTTGACCAATTTTTTTAAACTATTTAATTTCTGGTTAAGTTTTTATATTTTGTATCACATTTGTATTTATGTTATGCTATTTCTTGAAATTGTTATTCTTTATTTTAATTATAAATTGACTTATTTTCTAATATTGTTAAAATATAATAAATAAAAAAAATCACATGCATGTTATTTTTAATTTTCATAAGTTTGAAATGTATTTTAAGGCAAAATTTTCATTCAAATGTGTCTTAAAATGCATTTCAAATCCTTTTTAATTTTTTATGAATACAATAATTATTTATATTTTATTAAATTTTATTTTTTTATAACTAATTTTAGCACTTATTGATTGATACTTTTTATAATAATTTATTATTTATAGATGTCATTTAATTTATAGCTTTTTCTATTTTAATTAAATTTTTTAATATTTATTTTATATTAATTTATTGTAAATTTCACAATTATGAAACATAGAAAATAAAGACTGATTACAAATCATTCAAGCGTCGACTAAACAAGTTTTCAATTTGCGGCAGAATAACGCTTGCAAATGCAGCTTGGAAATGTGGAAATAGATTTAATGGAGCACCTGCCATATGGCCTAATCTCATGGTGGATTTTTAACCACTGCTTGATTCATTTATGCATTTATAAAGTGCCCCTGTGTGTACACGGATACTTCACACACATGTTGCAATTTTGAGTGTTTAATACGACAAAAATTAAACACTCGCCTTATGCTTAGGAGCAGGAGCTATCTAACCTCTAAATAGGCCGAATTTTACTTCAAGGGTGAAAAAACAGCGTTTCCGCGGTTTTGGAAAACACAGCCACCACGTGATCCCAAAAAGTACATATCTCATCGTCAAAAAAATCTGCCTTTCATAGTATCCTTTTGTGAGCTCATGCCTTGAAAAAGGGACTCCTCTATCGGACGAAGACAAATCAATGAAAAGCAACCTTCTATCGGAAATTAAAAAATTGAAGAGGAGGTCCTACATTTCTTATAAAAGCTGTCCAAATTTGAGGTATCATCGGTCAATGGAAATCGCTACAGGGAGATGATTCGAATCTTTTTGTGGCGGTAATTGATTGTTAAGACGTAGAAAATATGTGGTTTCAACTTACCAAACATCAAGAAAAACAATGGGTCTTTTGAAAGAAAAGTTGGAAAATCGCATTATTTCTTGTCGAGCAGGGCGGCATTGGTCACCGAGAGCTCCTTTAGACTATTTTTTGTGGGTTTTTTTTTTTGAAAGCGAAAGTGTCCAAACAACATTATCGAACAGATATCAACCATTGACAACAGTTTATTGAAAAACATGATTGAGAATTTTGGTAAAAGATTGGGAGCCTGCCGAGCCAGTAGAGGTCACCGACATATTATTTAATTTTAACCAGATCCTATTTGTGATAAATTGAAATAAAAATATGTTTAATATCCTTACTTAAAGCAACAAAAAAAATGTTAATAGTTTTATGAAAACACCTGACAACTCCACGTAACAAAACATAAGGGAAATATAAGAGTAAAGCTAAATTAGACGTGACATAAACATAATGCCGCAGCCGTAACGGCGAATTTAGAAACCAAAATTGAATTGAATACAGTGGCTATGGTAATACAGTTTTGGTATGGCTATGTCACGTCTAATTGGACCTTAAGTGCTGATTCACACGCACAGGCTTAGCTCAAGGAATTCCTACGACAACAAGCAATTTATCAAAGCGAAAATAATATTGCTATCGAACATTTGGAAAACGTTTCTCTGATAAACAACACAAGAACAACTTTTGCTAGTGAAACGAACCAGTCGTTCAGCTTGTGGCAGCAAATCTTTCGATTTCAAAGGTTTGCTTTGATATTAATAGATAATCATTATAGTGTCATTGTCAGTATTCACTAAAAATAGTTCTAATTATTCATTTTTAATATCGATTAACATTCCTTTTTATAGATTGGCAATATTTTGAAAGCTAAGCTTTTGCAACTTCTCCTAACTTTTGTGTTCTCACTTTTTCCCCAAATAAAAAAAAGAGTACTTTACATGGTGAAATAAACAGCACTACGCCAGATGACGATTTTTTGCTCTTGCATTGTTTGTCTAGGTTTATGTCAAAGTTTTGTTTATCTTTACAAAAAGTCCACGTTTTGTGCTGTGATTATTGTATTTTGTTAAAGTTTTTGATAATTTTTGAAATTAAAATTAATAAGATATTGACCATAATTAAATAAAAACTGGCTAAACATTTATTTATTTCATCACGTTCAGCGGCACGCTTTGATTTTTGCTTAAAGTATTTTTTGACGTAAACGGTGATATAATTTCCATTTTTGTTGTACTGTTGTATTTGTTGCCGTAACGATGCCACCTGTTTATTCATCCATGGTAATTTACGACTTTTTTAAAAGCGTTACATTTGGTTTTGCTTCTTTTTGGCCTTAAAAGATTTTTATTTGTTAAAAGAACCATTGATAAAGATTAAGTGGGAAGTGAGCAGAAATAACGTTTTTTAACTAACCCAATAAATAATTGAGCTTCAAATGAAGCAGGTAAGGTAAGTCTGGGTTCACACTATGAAAGTTTTCCTTCAGAAAGTCTGAGTTAATTGGTAAGAGGGGAAAAAGGAACAGCATGTTCTCTTCCCCCCACCCATAAACTCAGACTTTCTGAAAGAAAACTTTCATAGTGTGATTCCAGACTAAGGAAGAAATGTAAGAGTTTCGCTTACGATCTTGCTAACGGAAGTCATGAATTTTATATGGTAAGTTCTCTTTTGAAGCAATACATTTTTGACACAAAAAGCGCTTTATTCAACGCATATAAAAACTGGTGAGTTTAGCTGTCAGTTTTACACAATGAATGTTTTGCTAGTTATTTTTTTTAGAATTCACCTTACAAACCTGCTTCGTAGTAAGGGAATTCTGTGGCACTTGAAATTTAATTTTTGTTTTTACAAAACTTGTTAAGATTCGTTCAGTTACTTTACTGCATCTCTGCATGTCTTATTTCGTAGCGCATTATTCTCCGCTTATTTTTAAATGTACCATTAGTGCTTCGCAAAATTATAAAATTTGTTATTGGGAACTTTTTCAAAACGAAGCTCGCCAAATCTTCTTTGTTATTGCGTTTGTTTAAAATCATACACAAAAAAATTTTCACTTATCCAACACTAATGCTTGATGTAAATTTGACCAATGTATTTGGCCCTTTAAACTTAAATTCATGTAGAATATTACGAATACGAAAACAACAACAAAAGGAAAAAAGAATAATTACGAGAACGGTCAATCCTGTAACCCTTTACATTCTTGTTACTGCACGCATAATTTATTCATGCACAAACCTGATGCGTGTGAATCAGCACTATTTTTTTTTTTAATAATCGCTTATAGTTAACCACACATTTGCTGCGTTCGTTTACCCCAAAATTTGTAAATATTTGCGCTGGATTTTACTAGAATGTGTTCGCGAACACATAAATTTTCATATTACTCACCTACTGGATTTTACTGGAAAAGTAAACAAACGCACATATTGTCATAGCCGCTTGCAGTTACCATTGTAATCAGACTGTTTCGTTTTAAAATGTATTTTAAAAAAGAAAGAGAAGCCATTTTTACGCAGAAGAAAATTAATTGACATACTTTGTTTTTTTAAGAAAAGTTTTTTTAATATTAAGTTTGTTTTAAATAAAAGTGTTAGGGCATTTTAAATAATTCCATCACTGTTCTAAAAAAGTTAAAGCTTTTGCAAACCTCCTCTAAATTAATACGCACAGTGTCGTAAAATTTTTATTTATAAGATATATTAAATTTCTATACCGTTTAAATGACATGTAAACCGACTTATTGCTCTTTCTTTATTTAATGCCACTATTAAAGAATACTGTATTAAGATTGCTTTAATTTTCTTAATTTTTTATTTTATATTTTATTAAAAAGGCATTAAAGTCTATTTAAGTTTTTTTAAAAGCTTTTGCATAAAAATTTTACTGAATTATGTTTTTAACTTAATAATTTTTGATATTACTATTGTTTAGTTTGTTACGGGTTTTTGTGGTCCAATAGGATATTTTCGATTCATAAGTACAGTACACTACATAATTGGAAGTTTTCTATAAAATTTAATTTAATCACTATCTTTTAGTTTAAATTAAAAAAAATATTTTTTACAAATGATATGATTACTTTTTGTTTTTGTTTCAGATTATCCTTGTAAATTCTTGTTTAAAAACGAAATATTAAGACAGATTTAGACTTAAATAATTAAGTTGAATTTATAAATTTTTAATTGTACTTACCGAAGAAAAAAAAAATTGTAATACAAACAGACATTAAAAAAAAAAAATTTAAAAAAATTATATGAAAAAATTAAATTAATTATTTTAAAATTTAAAATATTGAAGTAATAATGGAACGCGCCATAATGAATTTTACAATTAAAAAGAAAAAACTAAATTTTATTACAATTTTTCATTTATACCGCAGCTTCTTTTAAAAAAAATTTAGTTTATTCTTCTTATAAATCTGATTTATACAATTTTATAAAATTTATGGAGCGCCCCATACATATTATTTCAATTAAAAAAAAAAAACGAAAGAAATATTAGTCTGAGTTCATACGGCTCATGTCTTATTGACAAGATTCTTCCTATTTCTTCTTTGAACATGAATTGGCGTTCAAATGATTCATGTCATGTTGACGACATGTGCTTTTTTGATATTGAAAACAATAACAAAATTAAACAACGAATGAAAAAGCAAAACGTTAAGACAGTTCATGCATCTGTGTACTCGTTTCTTTTCCCCTCGTCCCTCTCGCCTATAAAGTAGCAATCATGTCAATAAGACAATAAGACGTATGAACACAGACTTAGCAAAATTTCATTTCCATTAATATCAAATACCCCAGTATGCAAAATCATACGAATTAATATCAGAAGTGAAATTTTTACCTCCATGATTGTGCTGTATTATAGATAAATAGCCACACGATGGGACAGCAAACAACTGTACGTCGATTTAATATCTTGAATACTCTGGCCTTCCTTTTAAGGGAAAATGGCAACATTTTTATTGCCGCTTTACAAGATCCCCCGGTGTTTTGGTCTTAAATCCTCCGGGAAAATCAGAAGAAGTCAATACCAGGAATTCCGCAGAGTTCAAAATTGGCAGATCTTTTTTTTATATTTCGGCTAAAAAAAGACCATATCGGGTATGGCGGCAGTCAGTAGCCCCAAGAACCTCGGTTTCAATCTGACTGTTGGTTAAGGACCCTTTGGTGATCACCTGTTGGTTGTGGTTTGAATATCTTAAAAAGTCGACTTCACAGACTGATTTTCAGACATGTGGGTTAGTTTGGCCGTTGACGGATCTCTCTAGGTGCTATTGCTATTCAAAGGACGCAGCTTGCTTCAAAACCGCAGCGTAAAATGAAAAGCTCCAGCTCATAAGCAAGGAAGCGAGTGTATAATTTTGCCGATATGCTACTTGTATCTGTTGCACACAGGGACAGTTTGTTTGTCACCCAGTGCTACGAACACCGTTAGGTAGGCCACTATAGCAGCTACTCACGTTAAACTCTCATACCATTGTCCCTCGAAAAAAATTGTACCAGACAGAAGAACGATGCACGGTTTGCTTATTGCGTACGGTTTTGGGCGTATTACATTTTTTTTCATTTAATGATTAATTGCGATACTGTATGGACATAGAAATAGTTTCACTTTTTTCGTCTAAAGTTCAAAAAGTTTATTAACTCAAACATTGCATACTGGGTTATTAAAGGCAAAAAAAGCTCAACTATTAAAATATTTTTCCTTTAAAACTTGCAAAATTGTTTATTGAAAATTAAAATAAAAAAGAAAATAAAACTAAAACAGAGTACGAAAAAAAACTAAAAGCAACTTTAAGTAAAATAGCAATTGCAAAAAAGGAATCAGAAAATAAAAATAAAAACTCAAAATGCTTGAATTGGTCTATAAAGTCCTGTGTAGCCACATAGTCTAGCTCTAAGGGCAGGTATTAAAACGGCAGCTGATGTTATGTCCTTTAACAATTCGGCACATTCACAAACCAACAAATACATTTTATCACCTTTTTGTGAAGTACTTTTATGTAGAGCAATGCGCCTCAAACCGGCAGCACGAGGCAAGTATCTAAAAATGAGAATAAAAAACCACACAAAAGAAAAAATCTTATCATAAAAAATCATAATAGATTTTTTTTTTTATTATTGTCTAAGAGCATGAGTGACATAGACAGGGATAATTTTTTGGAAACATTTAGACAATAAATTTTTGTTAGTAACAGTAAAACTTTGTTAGTAACAGTAAAACTTGAAAAAAATATTTAAAATTCATGTTTTGTTGGCGATTTGAAAAACACAAAAAGTTGCAAAATTTTGTTAAGTTCGTTCATAGAGAAATGACTGTATTTACCTGTATAACATTCTAGCCCCCGTCCAGTACAACCAATTCTTTTCAAATCTCTCACCATCATCACCTTCGAAGACCTAAAGAAGCAGGGGAAAAAATAAACATTGTTACAAAAAAGAAATTAAAATTTAGCGGTATAAAATTAAGGAAATTTTTAAATATTTTGAAAAAATTTCTCGAATTTACTTCTTTGAGTAAAATTTAAATTTATAAAGCTTTTTGTAATAGGCCCGTTTTCACATCTTACCGATAGCTTAAAGTAAACTTTAACCGGCCTTATTAAAAGTGTTCCATTATTAAAACTTTTCTTTAACCTAAAGTAAGCGATAAAGTAAATTAAAGCTCATCCTACCTGGTAGGTAAAAGTAAAGTTGTAATAATTGAACACTTTAAATACGGCCGATAAAATACTACCTTTAGCTATCGGAAAGTTGTGAAAACAGGGGCCTAATCACCGCATTCGATACTATTGTATCGAATAAACTATCGATGTTTTTTGCATACGATAGCCACTGACGTATCGAATGAAAGCTCGATAAATGTAATGTCGAGTTATTTGATATCGAATGCTTTTATTTCAAATTCAATACATTTCATTCGATATCGAGTTTTATGATGCCAAAATAAATAATTTCGATCAAGTTTGCTCGATATCGTATGCGGTGATTAGACCCCAGGCCCTAGTCTCTCAATATTTTATATTCGAAATAATGTAATAATAATGAATTTTTATTACTTTTAAAAAATTTCAAAGGCTCTTATCAACTACTTTTCTAAAAAAATAAATCATGAGCTTTTTTTCGTTAGCATATTTTAAAACTTTTGTTTTAATCTTCTCTTAAAGTTTAATAAATAAATCATTTCTTTAAAGTATTATTAAACGATTTTAAAGAACATTTAAATATTTCTATTAAAAGCTGTTATGGATAATTTTTTTAACCAATGAGCATTCAAAGAAATTTATAACTTTAGAACTTTAGTGTTAAAGCTTAATATTTCTAACTTAAAAACTTTTATTAATGTATTAACTAAAAGCTTTTTTAAAGCCAATTTTAAATCATTGGTAAAAATCTTTTCTAGATAAAAATTATTAAAATTTTTTTATTTTAAATAATTCTTATTAAAAGTTGTTTTCAAAATTTTCTTTTTAAAGCGGTTAAAAAAATTATTTGATTACACATTTAAAAAAAGCTTTTTCCAAAGTGAATATGGAAATTTTAAAAGCTTTTAATTATTTTAGGGTCATTATTACAACTTGAAGTTAGCTAAAGTTAAGATTAAATTGACAGATAATAATGTGTTATCTGTCAAAAAGCGTCTGTTAACTGTCGGATAACAGCTAACGCCCAGTTATAATAATGTCCCTTAGTGTGCTTCTTGAGCTATATTGAAATTAAAAAAAGCTTTTTCTTTAAGAAAGTTTCAATATTGAACAAGTTTGAAAATTATATTTTCGTAAGTCTAAGCTAATTATCTTTTTCTTAACTTTCTTAAGTCTATTAAGAACTTTCACGTTAAAGTTTAAGGTCTATTGTTATATATTAACAGCCGTATTCATAATGAAAATTTGGCATAAAGTTAACAAAAAGTTTATTCATAATACACCAACCAAACTCTGGCTAACGATTTGCTAAACTCTTGTTAACGAGCTGCCAATCGTTTGCCAACTTGTGAAAAACATCCGTTTAATGTCAAACAATTTTGTTGTTTTTTTTTAATTAACTGTCTTTTACTTAATTTATTTTAATTTTAAAAACTTTTTAAAATTTTTATATGTGAAGGGAAAAACAAAAAAAGGAAAAACTTACAAATTCAGCGATGATTAATGCAAAACGTGTTGCATTTTCGAGTAATAAAATAGGGCATCATAAAAATTCAGAGTTGATTTATTAAAAGTTGGCAGATGGAGAAAAGTTCGTTATGAATTAACTCTGTGCCAACAAGCTACTAAGCTTAATCGGCTTTCTAGTTAGTAGCTCGTTGTACGTAGTGTACAAACTGTGGCTAACTTTTTGTTTTGAATACGGCTGTAAGTGTTTTCTTAAGATTTTACTTTACGCTATCTTAAAGCATTAATTTAAGCTTTCTCCTAAAGTTTACACTAAATTTTCCTATTATAATTTGCCTTAAACTTTTCGCAAATTCTTTTAGTAAAATAGTTGGAAAATGCGCTTTAGATTTTTGTAAAGATTTTCTAAATTAATTTTTAAAAGCTTTTATGGAGATTTTAAATATCTTTACTTCAGACCCGTTTTATATTATTTTCCAAAAGAAGAGCTTTGTTTCTAAAGCTTTTAAAAAGGTTCTTTTAAAATCTTTCTTTAACTTAAAACAACTTTTTTTTATTGAATTAAAAAGTTTTATATTATTTTCCAAAAGAAGAGCTTTTAAGAGGAGCTGTTTCTTAAGCTTTTAAAAAAGGTTCTTTTAAAATCTTTCTTTAACTTAAAACAACTTTTTTTTTATTGAATTAAAAAGTTATTTCTAACGATATTTCTAAAGCCAAAATAAAAATTGTTTTCTTTTTAAATTGGCATTAACAATATTTTAAAAGTTTCAAATCCTTTTTTAAAAGCTTCTTCAAGCCACTATTAAAAGGTCTTTAAGGGTTTTTAATATTATCAATAGTAAAAATTTTTTGTCGAGAGCTTTCGTTAAAGCTTTTCAAAAACTATGTTAAAGCTTACTTTGGCTTATATATTTCAAACTTAATTGTGCACCTTAATTAAAAACAAAATCACCTTAAACACCGATATTATATAGCCGGTTGCTGGTGTTTGTGTCTTTTTAAAGCCACCCGATTCATTAGGAGCCATTTGTAAAGGTGGACGACATATAGCGGCCACTTCACTATACAAATCTAAAGTATGAGCGGCAGTGTATCTAAAATTAAAAATAATTTTTTGAAAAAATCGTTAACTTTAACAAAATATTCTTATAAACTCACTTTAAATTTTTGGGCTCAAATTTCGATAAAGATGAAACTCTAATGCCTGTATAAAAATTCGAAGGGTCCGTTTGTGTTGTATTTATAAGGTAATAAGCGATAAATGGAAACTCGGCTATCCGAAAATTAGTATGAAAAGAACATAGAAGATAAGAAATTAGTCTCTATTAAAAAATTTTTTTTTAAATGATAACAACACCACTTACAACACTTTTCCATATTAGCTAACAGCATGCCTCCTACGGCGGTATTAGCCTGTTGAACTTCATTCAAAAGCTCTGAGGCCACAGCCCGTTGTTTTAGTAAAGGATGTGCCAGTGGCGATTCTAAAACCGGATCAATCGGTTCTAGAGGACTCATCAAATGCACTAATATACACATTTTGGGATCGGAGACTTCCAAAACGCTTAAAGGACTGGCAGGTTTAGTACTAGGGCCTTCCACGGGGGAGGGTGGTAACTAAAAGTAAATTACATCAACTTAAAAGTCTCCCTTCTTTATTATTATTAAAAACTTACCGGTATACCAGCAGGCAAAAAACGGTCAACGCTATGTACCGGTATTATAAAACAATCCCGATCCAAAGCGGCCAGCGATATGGGCTCCGATCTAGAGCAACTCACTGTCAGGCCATTATTAGTGCCACCAGCTGACGCACCTGCACCACCACTACCGGTAGCAAAACTAGCTGAAATTTGTATACAGAAAAAAATAAGTATAAAGTGAAAAGCGGTAAAGCTTAATATAAAAGCTATTAGATTTTTAACAAACAAACTAAAAGCTTCAACTACTTTGGCTCCTTTCGGTTGTAAAAGAGAAGTCTGATTTTCAAAATCGGTAGTAAAAAGTTATTAAAACTTGTTAGTTGTTTTAAAAGGGTTAAATTTAAAGCATATTCTAAATATTAAAGATATGTTAATTAAAGCTTTAGACTGGTTACAAAAAGGTTTTTAAGCTGGGGCCTGATTCTGGCAGTCGTGATCGAGTACTTTCTCGATTCGAAAGCAATTTATTATCTAATTATTTCAGTCAATACTGAACGAATCGGAATTATTTTTTCGGTGTTGTAAAGCATTAATTTGAGTTTCAGAATACTGAAAAAATAATTTCGATTCGTTCAGTATCGACTGAAATAAAACTGCTTTTGATTCAAAAAAGTACTCGATTACGACTGCCAGAATTAGGTCCCTGTTTTAAGTAGATAGTCACATTTTGTAATCTAGTTAATTTAAAAGGATTTTTTCGTTTTAAAAAAGCTTTTATGTTCTCGTGTAAAAAGCTTATGTTAAGTGTTAAGATTAAAGCTCAATGCTTTTTAATATTTCTAATGAAATTCCTATTTATATACATATATACAAATTTGAATTAAAGTGCTCATAAGTCATGTTAAAATATGTTAAAGCTAGTTATAATACCAAAATTTTTTGAGAATATATAAGCTTATTTTTATAGATTTTTTTTTTTGAAAATTTGCAAAATGCTTTTACTTAGTTTTCTATAACTTTTGATAAAAAATTCTCAAGATTTTTTCAGAGCTCCTTTAAAAGTTTTATGTATATGAAAAGTATTTTTCTAAAATTTTCTAATTCATTCTTAAGCTTTAATCAACATTTTTTTAAAGTTTTTATAATCAGATTTCTTTTAAGTTTTCCTATAGCTTTTATGAACAGCTTTTGCTTAAGCTTTTATGAAAAAAGTTGGCTATATCTTTAATAAAAAGCTCTTACTGAAGCTTTTAAAAAATATCTTTCTTAAGCTTTTATAAAAAGCTACTACTTAAGCTTATATAAAATGCATTAACTAAAGCTTTTTCTTCAGCTCCTATTAAAAGCTTCTTCTAAAAATTTTACGAAAAGCTTGTTCTAGAGATTTTAGAAAAAGCTTGTTCCAAAGCTTTTAGGAATAGCTTTATCTACAGCTTTTGATCAATATTTTTTTAAAGCTTTTTCTAAAGCATTTGTAAACCACTGTGTCGCATATATTTTTCAAACAGCTTGTTCCAGATCTTTTAGAAAAAGGTTTTGATCAATATCTTTTACTAAAAGTTGTGTGAGACTCTTTAAAAAGCTATCCAATTTTTTTTTATACATATTTCATGTTAATATTTTATAAAAGAGAAAAGCTTTTAAAAAAATTTCCTTTTTTCAATATTTTCATAGAATTTATTTTCTTTTTTGTAAATTTGTTTTCTTTTTGAAAGCTGTTTAAAAATTGTTTTTTCTGCAAGCTTTGTTAAAGCTCTAAGTTTGTTTTTTCATTTGCAGATATCTTTTTACATTTTAAAGGCTTTTCTTTTAGCCAATTTGTAGACTTTTTTGAAAATTTAATAAGCTTTTTCCTGCTTTTAAAGGTATATTAATAAAGGCTTTAAGCTTTTGTTTCCATAATAAGCTAAGTTTTAATGTTTTTTTTATTGGCGTATTAAGTTCTTAATTATATGGTTGCTTGTAAGGACTATAACAAAATTGTGCTTTAAGTACTAGTTTAAGACGTGGCAAACTTTAGTGTTAAAAGCTGTTTTTTAATATTTCAAATGCAACGGAAAAACTTTGTTATATTTTTTAAAGTTATAAGCTTCTTTTGTATACAATCACGATTATTCAAATGATTGCTACCAATGTACAAATGTTGCAAACAGGGCTAAAGGGGGGACCTTTTCGAATTCGGTTATTTGGATGCCAAAAACGTAACGAAATCTTTGTGTTAAGAAAATTTAAACAAATTTGAGTTAATTTTGTGTTGGTTAAGTTTTGTTTTTTTTTTATTTAATTATTGTGGAATCGTTTAAGTGATTGTTAAAGACAAAGACACAAAAATCAAATCAAAAATGGGGCTGAACAAATTCAAACCTTGCCTAGCAGCAGTGGACGTTGTGGGCAAGCCCGTTCCCCCCTTGGTGTCTGTTTGTTTTTTTAAACTACTACTGTTAGGCGTGTACAACTGTTGGCTGTTGTAGACATTGCTGTTGAGGTTCATGTTGCTACTGCTGTAGATGTTGTTCATGATGTGGGCGGAGGTGTTGGTAAAAGTGTTAAAGTTGTTGTTATTGACGCCATTATTCCATCTCAAAAGCGATACTGAGGGCTTGCGATCAACTAAAGGCTGTGGTACATCCATTTCATGCTGTATGAAGGGCACTGGAAGCGTGGTGGCGGCGGTGGTGGAAAATGGTGAAGAAGCACCTGTAAAGCCACTGCAACGTTCTGCAATGAGTTTTTGTTCTGTTGATTTTGTTTACGATTTCGTTTTTCAATTTTTTTTTTCATTTCGTTTGTTTACACGCACATACATACATTTGGAGGGTTTAGAGGGGGGTGGGCGTATTAAAAAGGGTTGGGGAAGAAATAGTTGAAATATAGTTTTTTTTTAGTTCAAAGTGATACATTTAAAGTGGTTTGTTGGTGTGTGAGTTTGGGGTTTTGTGTGTGTCAGCTGAGTGTCGAGTCTAAAATGCAATTAGTTTAAGATTATCAAAGCAATTTTTTCAAACGATTGTTTTAATTTTGTTAGTGTTAGTCTCAATTAATTAACATAACTGGGAGGTGAGAGTATTAGGAGCCTTTCTACATACTATTCTATGCCATTTTTAATAAACATTTATTCAAATTTTAGCAAAATTAGCATTATTTTTTCTTAAAGACATTCTTTAAAATGAACTTACATGGAGCCATTTAGTTAAACGTTTAAATTGTTTCTTTAGTTAAATTTAGTAAAAATGTTATTTACTATTTTACAATACAGGATTTTTTATTTTTTTCTGTTTGTTTCTTGAAAGTTGCTTTACTTTTTATTTGTTATTCTCTAAAAATTTTAGTGTTGTTGTTACAAAAAAAAAAAATAAATAATTGTTAGTTTTACGTTCACGCCATTGAAGCCTGCCGATGTTTGATTTTAAAATTTGTTATAAACTTTTAATTTTTTTATTGCGTTTTATTACACGTGTTTAGTAACAGTTTAATTTAATTTTGATAATTACAGTTTAACGTTAATTGCTTTATTTACATGAAGTTTTGTTTTGGAATCTTGGAATGATGGTGTGTTACCTGCGGGAAAAAATGTTTTTGTGGGTTTAGTTTTGGCCTTTTAGGCTAAGCAGAGGGGAGAAAAAATGTTTACTCTAACTACCACTAAATCAATTCATTGAGCTTTTACTTTAGTAAAAAAGTCCTCTTTTGTCATAAAATCAACAATTATTGATAACACTGTGCAACAAAATTCGGGTCAACGCCGCCAGCCTCAACACTTGCAACGCGAAATGAAAGTAGACTACTAGTAGAGCAAATATACTAAAACGGCACTTTAGAGGGTTAAAATGTTCTATGAAATTTTTCTGCATCAAATTGCACTAGGGGTCTTCAAAGACCAAAAAATCATGCAATGTATGTAAAACAGATTTTCGAAATTCCGGGCCTTGAAATTTTTGAATTTTTCGAAAACCCGTTTTACATACATACATTGCATGAAAGTGCCGTTTGAGTATATTTATTTTATTTGGTTTAATATCTTTAGTTTTTCTAAAATCTTTATGGATAAAGTTTCCTGATGATCTGGCCTAAGCAACCAGTGAAATGCATAGGAATAGCTTATCCCATCAACAAGAAATTTCAAGTGTTTTTGTCAAGAATAAAAACTGGGAATTAAGCACGAATAACAAAATCTTTTGAAATTAAAATTTTGTATTCCCAAAAATTACCCCTTAAAATGAGTGTTAGAGGGTTAATTTATTCTATGAAAATAATCGCCATACAATTCTACTGAAGACATTTTAAATAGCCTTTTAGCTCAGAAGTACATTTAGTATATTTTTTTGACTTGTACCAAACGCCTTTTTAAGAAATTAAATAAAATTCAATGCCTGAAATTTCGAAAATCCGTTTTAAGTACATCACACGAACTTTTAGTCTTCGGAGACCCCTAGTAAAATTTGATGCAGAAAATATTCGTAGAACATTTTAACCCTTAAAAGACCCGTTTTAGTATACTTTTGTGTAAGGGTTTGGAAAAAGGACAAAAATTACCCCTTAAAATGAGAGTTAGAGGGTTAGCAAATTCTAAGAAAAGAATAGCCATACGATTGTACTGAAGACATCTGAAATAATTTTTTAGCTTAGAAGTGCATTTAGTATATTTTTTTGAATTATACTAAACGCCTTTTTAAGAAATTCAAAAACTTTAGGGCCCATATTTCGGGAACCCGAGCTAACTTTTCAAAACCCTTTGGCAGATTTGCTCTACTAGTAGTTGTGTTGAGGCTGGTTTTTTTTGTTGCACAATGTAACTAAGCATAAATTTGTATGTACAAAATTAAGCAATAAGTTGTGCTTTATTTTAAAATACTGACGTGTCTCTATTATATGGGATCAATTCGGATAGTATAACGATTTTCTGTAGATCACAAGTTCTTGCCATCGTCGTAAAACCTTGATGAATAGACGCTTCTTAAGTGGGGTAAACACTATCGATAATCAGTGATCACAAATTATTTTGTGATTGACTATTAAATGATTAGATTTTTGACTAGGCAATTTAGAACCTTAACACTTTTCTCAGCACAAATTTTAAATTTAAATTTACATTTAAAATTTTAATCGTTTATTAAAAGCTTTTTTAAGGAAAAATTATTACAAACAAATTTTAACACACTTTTAAATACAGTTTGCATGCCTCTGTATGTTGTTTAATCGCCTTACGCTCCAAATGTGTTGCAACAATTATAAATGGCAACATTTTAGCTTTTTTCCAACGTGTAATTAACCCATCGTAGAGTAATTAAAATCAGTTTTGTTTTTCATTTTAGTTTTATAAAAAAAAAAAAAAAATTCCAACACTTTTCTTACACCTTGGAGAAATTACAAAAAAAAAACTAGCCGGGCATTTCTGCTCCCCTCTGGACCCAGGCAGGCAGCTTTAGTTTAATGGGCTTTGTTATTAAATGCATTTTTCGTTTTTAAATTGTTGTTCTTCGCTTTTAGTTTTTCTTTTGATTTTGAGAGCGTGTTAATGGCCAAGTATTCTTTTGTTAATAATTTTTGTTTAATGCAGTGTATATTTTCTTTTTGTGTTCTTTTCTCCTTTTTTTTGTGCGTTTAAAGAAAAATTGTTAATACATACAAAAAACAAAAAGAACATAAAAAGTTTGTCAGTGAGAGCGTGTGTGTGTTTGTTTAATGTACTTGTATGAGTTATGGGGTGAGCGCCTACCTTCGCTCACATCATAGCCGGGACGACTGGGTGAAAAGAATAGATGAGTCCTATAGTGTATATCCTCCGTTTGTGATGAGAGACCCAAATCGCGTGAACGTTTTGTACGATTCGCTTTTGTTTGTAATTTGGTACCGCCACCACCGGTTTTACCGCTGGCTCCCTCGCGAAAATTCTTACGAAACATTAAATTCATGATTGTATTACAAATAAATTAACAAATAGAAAGTGTTTATTTTTCAAAATGTTTATTAAGTTTGTTTGTATTTTTCCCTTTTTTTTTGTTTACTGTTTATTGTCTAATGTTTATAGTATTTTTGGTTTTTACTGTTTAATTGATAATGTTGATTAAGTAGAGTATAATTTATGGGGGAGAAATGGTGATTTATTGTAACTGGTTGTGATTTGTTTAATATATTTTCAATTATTACGTGTTTCTTTTTGTTGTTGTTTATTTAATATTTTATTTGTTTCAAGGCCTTGGGCTTTTAGAAAAAAAAAAATGCAAAAGTTATTTGTTAAAAAAAACTTCATTGCATGTGAAAGTTCCTTTTTTTATGAATTTATATTTTTTTTTTTTTGTTTAATATGCCAAAAGCATTATTGTGTTTTAAAGAATGTTTATTTATTTTTTTGTAATAATTATTCTTACAAGCAACAGTTCTTTTATGTATAAAAAAAAAACATTTAGTCCTGTTGGCAATTTTTCATTTTAAAATTGAAAATATGGCAACATAATAAATTTTCAAAAACAATTGGCAGCCTTTTCCGTGAAAAATGCACAAGGAGCCCTTTTGCACACGCAGACTTCACTTTTATGACGTTTTTTTTTTTTTAAGTGTTGCATAAGTGTTACATGCGGCTTGGCAACATTTTTAAATGCTCCCCTAATTTTTTGAAGTGTTTCATATTTAACGTTCACAAAAGAACACAAATTTCGGCATTAAACAATAAAGTGCAATCAGAGCAAGGTAAATTCAATTACAGGTGGTGGCAAGACTACAACAATCCAAAGCCAACAGAAACAACAAATGTTTTTTGTATTGCATTGTTAGTGTTTACGGCTCGAAACTTGCCACCACCTTGTACTGAATTCGCCTTGATCTAGGGTAGATACAGACTTGCTGGACTTTATTAAACAGTCAAACAATAGCGAAGAAGGGCACGGATACCAACCTGACCTATCTGCATAAGATGCTTTTCCCAAACCACACAGTTTTGTGAATTAAATGCAACACTTTAGTTTTGTAGAATCTGTTTTATCTAATTTCCTACTGGGTTTTTTTATTTTTCTCATTTTACAACAGTTTAGCACATTTTTGTAAGATTTTAATAGTAAGTTATTTGTTTTCTGTACAAATATTTTTAATAGTGTGGTTAAGGATGCGAAAATAGTAAATATCCGCATTGCGCGCCTATTAAAACAGCCAGTAACGGTTACAAGTTTAAATGTATATTTTGAGTATGTTTAAATATTTCTTTTTAAATATGCAAGTACATTTGTGAGTGAGAAGTTTGTTTTCTTGCCAAATTATTTGAAAATTTATTCCGCTCTCTTACAAAAAAAAAAACTTACACGTAAAAATAACAGTCACACATTTCCACAATTATCGCAAAATAAACGTAAGCTTTTAGCTAAACCGTGGGATTAATCGAAAAAATTAGCTATAAAATAATTTTCAAATTACAAAGAAATTTGACAAAGATTCTTCACTACAAATTGATCAAATCTTGATCAACATACGTACATACTAGTAGCTGGAAGTACTAAAAACAAAGTAGTTTGGTCAAAAAAGGATCACATGTGAAACGTGTTTTTGAGAAAACCTTTTTAAAAAACGGATTTATAAGGAACATTTTATTGACTGTGTTTTAACGTCTCAGCAAAAGTAAAAACTTGCTATGAAGAGTTTTGATATGTAACAGTGGTCATGAATCATGACCAAACCATTCATCATGAGTCTTGATGAATGTTTGGAAACTTTTCAAAACAAGTTTTTGAAACGAACCGAGTATTAGGTGTAAGTTAATTTTTTACCGTAAATTAAGGACGAGGACTAAATTCCCTTGTTAACCTATTGTGGACACCTTATGACATGATACTTAACATAACAATAAAGTTAATTTATTTGTCCCAAACGCGTGACTTACTTTTATTATTATTATTTTCTTTTATTTTAAACTAAAGCCAACAATCAAAATACTATAAATTTATTACGACAAATCATGACTACTATTGAAAGAATTTTGCCATTGTTTATTTATATTAAATATTTATGTATATAAAAAAAAAATATTGTAACACGAAATTGTACAAGTATTTTTATGAAGTTTTAATGTAAACATTAAAATAAAAAACAGACAATAATGTCGTGTTTTAGATTAATATTTATTTATTGTCTAAAATTGATTTATGTATGTCATATTATGTATACATATACATTAGACTGGTCGCATCTTGTATGGGATTTTTTTTTTAATTTAATTGTTTGCGCTGCTTAAAATCTGAGGTTTGGTGTAAGAAATAATGATCTAATTTTTCAGGTCAATCCGACGGTGCCTAACCATGCCAAGTGGGGCAAAAAGTTCCCCATATTATAAAAAAAAAACATCTTTTCAATCAGATCCTTATAGTTATACTAGTTGAAAAGCCGAAAATCAAAAATATAGCTTCGTTACGATCTTCCGCAGAGAAAGTACTTCAAGTGTGCCAAATTTTAGCTTCCTATGTCATCAGATGGCTTCAGAAAGTTGCGGAAAGAATAGGACATACATGCTAACATCCTGACATACTAAGAAATTATATATTGTATAGATTAAAGTATTTGCTATTTTATATTTTAGTATGCTACGAACGAAAGATTTTTAACCTAATTCGGGTACGCTGAATCCAGTAGTGCTAGCCTTTTTTTTAGGTTAGCTTTGGTTTTCGAGATATACCGAAAGGAGGTTGCACAACATATGTTAGCGTAACTCAAAAACGCTTAAGCTTATTGAAAAACTTAAAAAAAACCGAAATTCCGCAATAAAATTTACTTTAAGAAATGTAAAACTTTTTTCTTAAGGCTCAGTTAGGCGAACGTTGCTGTAACCGTTATGTACCGCACCGTACTGTAAGCACGTTGGTGCACTTATAGAACGTTTAAAAACGTGTCATATGTTTTCCCATACATAAACAAAAAGCAATAGTATACATACATAAAACAAAACACACAGTGATGGGAATCAAAAATGTTCAAATGGTGACCGTTGTGCAGAAAAGGCACCACGCGATTTAAATGGTATTAAAACAGTATTTTGTGTATGTAAAAAATGTTAATAATTTAATATTTATATTATAGATTTACAATAAATAAATTTGTATTTAAGCATATATAAATTTTTAGCATACATATATTGTAAATGTGCATACACCAAACTAGGTTTTGATACCATTTAAAGTCTTTTATATGTTTCACATTTCCATTGTATGTGTATGTATGTATATGCATTTGCTTACTTTATACATCTAAACATATGTATATTTGTATATTTGGAAATATGTTGTATTGTAAGTTGTTTTGTCGCAATTCCATAGATTAACTGAAAAAAGTACAAAAAAAAGAGCAAAATTACCCGCATTTAATGTAACATACAAGCCGCCCATCACTGTCTTTCAAATGTCACGTAACAACGGCATGAAATTCTATTTTAAACAGATTGGTACGTTGCAACTACGGTACATTGCATTTCGGTAAGCTTTTGTATTTGTTTTCATATAACAAAAAGCGAACAGCTGATGGATACAGTACAGATACGGTACAGCAACGTTCGCCTAACTGAGCCTTTATATGTGCAGTCTTTTTGGAAACATAATTTTTTTTTTTTGGAAAAAAAATATTGGAATAATTAGAAAATGCAGCTATGCTTCTAATTTTGTTTTGATTTAATTACTATTCTTACGTAACTGCTAAAGAATGCCTTATAGAAGGCCTCGGCTCTTTGGTATAAAAGAAGCGAGAAAAGAAGGAGTAACATTTTTTGTTTTGTTTTTTTGCACAAGCAAAAGCAAAAGAGTCCAGATCCCTTGACAAAAACAAAGTAACATATGTTGTAATTTTTTATGAATTTTTAAAAACAAAAATTCCGACATTTTAAAAAAAAATTATTTTTTTTTTTCCAGAAAAAAATTATGTTTCTAAAACGACTGCGCATATAAGAAAAAAGTTTTACATTTCTTAAAGTAAATTTTATTGCGGAATTTAGTTTTTTTTTTTAAGTTTTTCAATAAGCTAAAGCGTTTTTGAGTTACCCGAACATTGTATGTTGTGCAACCTCCTTAATTTTCGAAATAACGGTATATCTCGAAAACCAAAGCTAACCTAAAAAAACGGCTAGCACTACTGGATTCAGCGTACCCGAATTGGGTTAAAAATCTTTCGTTCGTAGCATACTAAAATATAAAATAGCAAATACTTAAATCTATACAATATATAATTTCTTAGTATGTCAGGATGTTAGAATGTATGTCCTATTCTTTCCGCAACTTTCTGAAGCCATCTGATGACATAGGAAGCTTAAATTTGGCACACTTGAAGTACTTTCTCTGCGGAAGATCGTAACGAAGCCATATTTTTTTATAACATGGGGAGCTTTGGGCCCCACTTGGCACGGCTAGGCACCGTCGGATTGACGTGAAAAATTAGATCATGATTTCTTACACCAAACCTCATAGCGCAAACAATTAAATTAAAAAAAAAAAAAATTGCGACCAGTGTAATATACATATATATGTAATGCATACGGTGGCCATATTTCAGAAGCCAATATACCAAAATTAAAACAAATTTGATATTTTGCAAAAAGTGGCTAAGAAAGAAAAATACATTTTTAAATATCTCTTTTATACTTGGAGCACATCATTTTAATATCCAAAACAATTATTATAAATTTTGGGCATGATTTTAGTTATTTTTGTGAGCTCTTCATAAGCTACTTGGGACAGGATAAAACCGTTTTGTAGATAAAGTCATGTTAAAACAATAAACATACTACATATAAACTTGAAGTTACAAAAGTATCAAGGAAATATTCATGGAACAATAAATAAGGTCACCCCAATAGTCTGCTGACTTTTGTTTCGAATCCAGGGTTGTCCGATTTTTTTGAGCACTATTGCCAAACGAAATAATATAAATGGTAAAAATAGCCAAAAAATAAAGTCGGCAGTCGCCAAATGGAAAATCCCACCGACAAACACGTTTTAAAATCGCCATATCTGACAACCAGTTCGCACCTTACATTATGTAACAATTATCGTAAGAACACAATTGCACCGTATGAACGCATTGGCGTAAGACGTAGATACGTTGTCAAATAAAAACGTGTAATAATTAATACAAAGGAACACAATAGATGGCGCAAACTTAAAAGATTATCTACAGCGTTCGTCGACATACGGTTATGGCCGTATTGTCATGGAAAAATAAATTAAAAATATTAAACAAAAAAAAAACGAATTTTTCTAATATTATTTTCAAACCAGAACACAATACGTCTACGATGGAATTGTAGGTTAATAGAGCGTGTTTTTAGAAACTTACGACGTTACGTCCTACGTTATTACGACGTACGACCTAGTTGTGTTCTTAGAATTTGTTTACAATTTTGTTTGTTTACAAATAAGAGTATTTATTTATTTATACATACATCCTTTTGACAATCTATCAGGTTGTAGAGTTAAAGCTACCTTATTTATTGAACCATATAAAGATTTGTTGAAAATCAAAGAGAATAAAAGCGTTCCTAAAACAAGATATTTGTAAATTAATACTCAGCAATCATTTTACAAAAGCTGAATATCTCTCTACTTTTTTACTGCAAGTTTTAAACCTGGAGTACTCCTTAGAAAAAACTAGTCATAAAATCAGATATTGTTTGTAAGGTATATTTGGGAAACATGAGCAATAACCCAGCGGGAAAACTCAGAAGACCTTCTTACTTCAGGCCTTTTTGAAGGCCTGCTTAAAAAATGTTTTGATTTAATTACTATTCTTACGTAACTGCTAAAGAATGCCGGCAGGTTACCATTACTGTTAAAGCTAAGGCACGAGCTCTATGTGTACATTTGTCCTTCAAGTTGTGCTGAAAAAGGTCAACAGAAAAGAGAAAGACAAAGTGAAAAAACAAAAAAATGTACTTGGACTTCAAGAAAAATTCTTGACGAAAGTACGAAAAAACGGAAGTAAAGGAAAAAACATGTAAAATAAATTAAAATAGATAATCATTCAGGAAAGCAAATTTCGATCTACCAAATGTTAAAATACAATTTGGTTTAAGGATTGATGTTTGACTAGTGACGTCAGCAGTCGTCGATGGCTGCGAGTGTAAGACGGAAAATCCATCTGAGGAGATCGAGTGGTTGCGATCGAAACATGTCATGGTAACCTGCCGGCCAGGGTTCGAGCCCGAGCCACGTCAAGAATGAAAGATTATCAATAACAATTTTAATTGATTTTCATGTTGTAAAATTCCTTTCTTCATAAAAATAATTTAATAAAAATTAAATTTCATGAACTTAAGCCTAATTAAAAATATAAAAAATTTGGATTGAAAACCATAAATAGTTCAACAAAATAACCACAATACTAATTATTGTTAAAGCTAAGGCACGAGCTCTATGTGTACATTTGTCCTTCAAGTTGTGCTGAAAAAGGTCAACAGAAAAGAGAAAGACAAAGTGAAAAAACAAAAAAAATGTACTTGGACTTCAAGAAAAATTCTTGACGAAAGTACGAAAAAACGGAAATAAAGGAAAAAACATGTAAAATAAATTAAAATAGATAATCATTCAGGAAAGCAAATTTCGATCTACCAAATGTTAAAATACAATTTGGTTTAAGGATTGATGTTTGACTAGTGACGTCAGCAGTCGTCGATGGCTGCGAGTGTAAGACGGCAAATCCATCTGAGGAGATCGAGTGGTTGCGATCGAAACATGTCATGGTAACCTGCCGGCCAGGGTTCGAGCCCGAGCCACGTCAAGAATGAAAGATTATCAATAACAATTTTAATTGATTTTCATGTTGTAAAATTCCTTTCTTCATAAAAATAATTTAATAAAAATTAAATTTCATGAACTTAAGCCTAATTAAAAATATTAAAAATTTGGATTGAAAAACAATAATGTAAATCATTTTAGTTGAGTTTTCTTCATTAAGGAAGATAGGTACTTGTGCTTAAAAGCTTTGTTTTTATTATATACATATTTTACAATATTTAGCCAATTTCATTATTTCAATAAAAAAAATAGGTATCACATGTGTTATTAAACTCCAATAAGTTTAATAAAATATATAAACATACGTTTGTAAAATAGGTATACATATTAAAAATGTTAAGTGTTCATTTTCTATATTGGAGATCTGATATGTACATAAAACCTATTCAGTCTTCTAATTTCATTTGTAAGGAAATATTCCTTAATGATTTAGACTGATAGCCCTTTAATATGACCTGTAATGCATTTGTAGAAGGATGGTCAGAAAGGCCTTTTAAGAGCCATTAATTGAAAGGCCTTTTACCATACCTTTCTTAAAAGCGCTTCAAGATTACCGTTTTGATAAGGCCTTTTGACAGTCATTCTCTGGAAAGCCTTCTAAGAGCCATTTATTTGATGGCCTTTAAGAAGCTCTGGGGAAGAAAGGAAAGGGGAAGGCCTTATCCGCAATGAAAACGCGTGTAAAAAAGATATGAGTATGGAATGGAGCGAGAAGGCCTTGTTTATCCAAAAGAAGGGGTACAGATGCCTCCTGGAAGGCCTCCGTACTCCTTCTTTTTCCCGCTGGGAATGGACTCGCATGAACAAAATTTTGTTATGAGGTTAAGATTCATGTAAAAGTACTTTGTTCCAAATTTTTTTTTTTTTTGATATCATCATCTATATGAGATCTTAGGATGGGGGGTTTATATTGTACCTGTGGCTTATTTTGGACCTACCAGGACAACAGTTTGTCATGATATAGTAGCTATAGTAAAAGCTATTAACGCCAAATTTTATGTTAATACCAAAATTTATAAAAGTTATGGCATAAAAAGCTATTTTCGGAAGTAGTAGTTATATGGGACCTTTGGCCAAATATGGACCGATTCCAATTAAATTTGGTAAGCTGATTTAGATTGCAATGAAATAAGTTTTGACTAAATTTAATTTAAATACCAATTTAATAAGATGGTTTATGGGCACAAAGACCCTATCGGTCACTCCAATAGTTTGGACGCTTCTACGTTTCGGACAATTTAAAATGTTTACCTCTACAATCTCTACAAACAACAATTTAATGCCATTGTTTGACCGTTTATACTTTGCATGTTATGTTAAACTGTCATAACTTAAGTCACGGTTCTTTCCTTCGCAAGCGTGTCTGTATAATTTTGTACCAAGTGCCTTATTTATAAATAATAAACGTTAACATAAAACACTAACTTTAAATAAAACGTGTGATAATTTACAAAGCCTTGGTGAGTGAAAAACTATTAGGCAGGTTGTCAACAAATTTTATGCTATTTAATCAACGATTTGCGACATTAAAGACACAAAGGAGAAGATAAAACAATTTATTACGAATACCTATAATAGACCCGTTAACATTTGAAACAGTGCTGCCAATTTAGCCATTTAGTGGCTAGATTTAGCCATTTTTCACCCTGTTTAGCCATTAAAAAATGAGTTTCGCCATTAGCCATTTTTTAACTTGGGAAGCCATAAAATTGTTTTGCCGTTTTTCTTTTAAAAGAATAATTTTTATTTTATTATTAAAATTTATAAAAGTAATATAAACATTTTGAACAATTAAAACGCCCTTAATTTAAATCACAACTTTTACAAATGTTGAAAATCACTATAAACTATGACGCTGGAACATCTTTCAAAATAAAGGAACAGTATTCCACTATTAAATTTATAAAATGGATCAACACAAACATCGCTGTTTACTTCTGGTTGCAAGTATTTCAATAAAGGGATGCAGGCGGTAACAAAATTGTTTTAGAAATTTCAGAATTGACTATAAAGTTGCTCTCACTTCCATGGTCTAATGCTGAAGTAGAGAGGGTGTTTAGCCAAGTAAACATCGTTAAAAGAAGTTTGAGAAATAGGTTACATTAAGCAACCGTTAATTCGATTTCATCCATTATATATATATATATATATATATATATATATATTTGTTCCTTTTACTCCTGCAAGGTTATTTCAAATAAACTCGATCTGATGCATGGTGTTTGACTTCATTCCAACACAGGTTTAAATGGGATATATCGGTTTCAATTTGCCGTTTCCAGGTGTGTGATGGCCTTCCGATACGTCGACTGCCTTGCGGGTTCCAATCTATAGCTTGTGTAGCAATATCGTTGGGTTGTTTACGCAATGTATGTCCAATCCAATTCCATTTACGTTTACGGATTTCAATTTGGTTAGGCTGTTGACTAGTTTCTGACCAGAGACGGTAATTTGTGATTGTTCTGGGCCAGAATATTTGTAGAATCTTTTTCAAGCATTTATTTACGAAAACTTGGATGGAGTGTATGTCACGTGGTGCTGCATTCCACGTCTCGCATCCATACAAGAGTGTGGACTTTACATTCGAGTTGAGATTTTATCCATTAGGTAAATATTTTTACCATAACAATACAATATTTATACCACCACCACAATAGTGGAGAGGGTACCATGCGTTTGTACTGATGTCTGTAACACCTTAAAATATTGGTCCTTGGCCCACCTTTACGTATACCGATTAACTCAGAATCACTTTCTGAGTCGAAATAACGATATTTGTCCGTTTGGCTAGCTGTCCATGTAAACCTTGTGCGCAAAGTACAGGTCGCAATTTAGAGATTATTTGATAAAACTTGGTACAAAGGTTCTAATGTGGTGTAGGGTAACATAAAGTCGGGTTTAACCTCAAAAGGTTGGGTAAATGTTGTCGTGAATTTGATTTACCTTCAATTTATTTAAAACTTATGATTATTTGAAACTAATGAGTGATTCCTATGAGATGTACAATAACGACATCGAATTTTTCGATGATTTAATTTTTTGATATTAATTTATTTTAATATTAATTTACGTTTATTCTTATTTAACAAATTGATCTTAACTCACAATTTCATCGTAAACAGCTTAAAATGAATTATTTCTGTTTTGTTATTGAATTTAAATGTGTTTTTATTTAAAAAAACTTTTAGCCAGTTTTTAGCCATTTTTTGCCGTAAATTTAGCCATTTTTGGTCACCAAGTTTTGGCAACACTGATTTGAACTGAAATAATCTATTACAACATTTTCAAAATATAAAACTTTTATAGGAAATAAAAAAGTTATGCAAAAAGCATGGTTTGTGCAATAAATAAACCATCATATCCCGATTTTATTAAAAATTTTGAAAGCAAGGCCAAATTCTTTTAAGTAAGGTGACGGGAAAGAAGGATTTTTTAGCGAGCTCAGGCTGGTTAAATAAATTTAAGTTACGGCATGATATTCGTTATCGAAATATACAAATATAATGGCCATTTTCTCATTAGGCAATTATCTTTTTTGCCCAACGAAAAACTGCACATTAAAGAAATTTGGTTTTCTCAATGTCTCATTTGCTTCGATTTTATCGCAAAGCTAACCGGCACTCATCTGCCAATTATTTATTTTCCTTTTATTTGCCGTACAGATAAATTCAATCAGCTGACTCACAACTTTTACATGTATTATGAGTGGCGTTGCCAGCTGAAAACAATGTTTTTTGTCGGTATATTGAGAAACCCAAAATCGTTAACGGACAGTTTATCGGTCCAATAAATTTATGTTGACATTAAGTAACAGTCAGTTTGTCGATACATTGAGAAAATGGCCATAAGTGTACAAAAGAGTAAATTCATGTCTTAATTCACTTTAATATTTTCAAACATTTTCTCTACTATAAAGTCCGGACAACTCGAAAATCCGACCAAACCTCAATTTATATGTGTCCGGATTGTCGCAGTTGAACTGTACTTAAATGTGGGTCTAGGAGCAATATGTGTTGTGGGTATAATGACAATCAACCCACTGTATTACACTTATTCCTTGTAATTATTTCAAATAAATTTAAAAGTTCCAATCGAAATTGCTCAACTTACTCAATACTATTAAGTTATCAACAAGTTGTTCTCAAAATTAATGTAATTTTTCAACTGTCATTTTATTTGCATACGAATTTTATAAAGTAGTTTCTACATTTTTGTGCCAAATTTTTTTTTTACTATAAACTGTGTTGGTCATTGTGATGGTTTAAACACTGCATAATTGCTAAATAATTGCGAAAGTGTTTAAATTTATGAGCAAAACATTAGTTTAAATAATTTACTACTGAAATGTTGCAATAAACAAAAATATTTTTAGGTTTTGATACAAAAAACACTTATGCAGCAATTGCTGAATCTCCGTCCACATTAAGAAACCTTTGCTGCGAAACATTTCAGTTTATTGGTGAAAGGGAAAAGACGAATGGAAAAGTGTATTTTGTTTTGTGAACGAGCTGTTCTCGTGAATTGGGGCAAGTGTTCGTAGATGCATTAGTCCGCTGCAAATGAAAATCTTAATGCCCTAAAATAGTTTACTAAAGCAGATGACGCACAAACAAGTTTCAAATACGAAGTAGAGAAATCATCAGCATACTTGAATTGGCAGTGCAAAGGAGTGTTTGGTTGTACGATGCACAGCAGTGATGCATTTAAGAACAGGGGTCTAATTACCGCATACGATATCGAGCAAAATTGATCGAAATTTTTTATTTTGGTATTATGACTCTCGATATCGAATGAAATGTATCGTAATTTGAGATTATACCATTCGATATCGAGTAACCAAAGCCATTACAACTCTCTAGTTTTCATTCGTTACGTGAGTGTCTATCGAATGCAGAAAAATACGATAGTTTACTCGATACGATAGCTTACTCGATATCGAATGCGGTAATTAGGCCCCAGGATTTTGGTTATTGATAGAGCTAAATTGTCATTATTTGGACACGAATGCTGGTTGAAAAGAGTTTGTTAAAAATACAAATAAAATTTTTCTTATGTAACGTTTGTTAAATTAGTCTACTTAACACTTTGAAAGTTTTTTTTTTCAAAATTTCTGATTTTATTGGTAAGAGAGGAAATATTTATCTTATCCTGTTCTTGCTTCGAATTAAAAAATTTACAATTGATATCGAAGAACTCAATATCGATAGAATTTAGAAAAAATCAGTTGATACGAATTTAAGGCTGGCAGCAAAATAACCCTAACCCTTTAATGCCTAAAGGCCATGTCAGATAAAACTTTTGCTTCGCGTTGCGTTATAGATTCGCTTTGACATCTAAGATGAAATATACATACTTATACGAAACATGTCAAATAAAGTTCTTTTGCGCGCTTTGACAATCTGCTAGTATAATTTTTTTTTAATTCACAATGCGTAAGTGTTGTCAAAGTTTTTTACTGTGTCATACACCTTTTGCTTTAAGCTTTTCTGTCCAAGGAAGAAACGTCAAGCAAAGCGAAGAAGTTGTATCTGACACGGCCTTAAGAGTGCCTCAAGGCGTGATTTATAAAATTTCTACTGACGTCTTATATATAATTAATTTATATTAATTTCCATTTTTTGTTCAAAACGCAAACTTCATTTATGCTGCTCAAATAATAAAATTGTTTTTTTTTTTTTTTTTTTTGATTATCAGAAACAAAACTAAATATTTTTAATTTGTTTTATTACAAGGCGAATTTATTACAGGTGGTCTTAAAAGCCCTGCTGATATTAGCTAACATCACTGTGTGATGTCAAAATTTTGTTTATTCTCTTTGTTTCTGTTTTGTTTTATTTCTGTTGTTGGCATTGTACAATGATTTTACAAAAACAAATTGCTTGTGGTTTTTGTACGATTTGTACTTTTTGTAGTACCGAAATTACCTGGGATGAATTCGCCTTGGTTTTTTACTTTTTATTTTCAATGCAAACTAACAAATAGAATTCCAAAAAATAAATGTGTTTTTTATTACTAGATTCCCAAGGATGACTGCAGGTACTCCTTGATGTTTTCGCACCTGGAACGTAAACGACTTATTATACGGGGTTAAAAACAATTTTTTGGAATTCAGAGGCCCAAAAATAGCCTACAAAAATTATCTTCAATATACATATATTCCCATTAATTCTGAAACTTGGCATTTGAGGGCTTAACTATGTTGCCCAAAGCAATGTGTGAAAAATCGGCCAACGTAAATGATAAATGACCCAAAAAAGAAAGTTTTATCCAAAAATGGTGAAAAAAGCCCAAAAATATTTAATCATTCTTACGAAGTAGCTCCGAATTCGAAAATCCCGAATCGCTAGCTAAAGTTAGCCTGCACAGCCTTCATTCGACCAGGCGTCGCTAACAAAAGCTTCTCTGCATAGCCGGCCATGGGCCAGTCGCGAAGTATTTATCCTCTATAGTATAACAAACACCGGCATCGCTAATAAAACCTTCTACATCGGGCCTTGAGCAGGGAAGCTTTTGGCCAGGCGCAATGTATTTCTCTCCTATGGTATAACAAACACCGGTATCGCTAATTAAAGCTTCTAAATCTGACCTTGAGCACGGCCGAATGCACGGCGGTCTTAAGTATGTATCGTCACCTAAAATGCAAAAGGCCGTAACTACTCAAAAATTCAAATTTGACGCATCTACACAGAAAATCTTACATGTATACGTCCAAAAATAACGACTTAATTTCCGAAAAACAAAAGGCCGTAACTGCAACGTTAACAATTTCATAAACCAAAAAGCCGTAACTACAGTTTTCCAAAAAAAAAAACAAGAAACAAATCAAAACAAAGTTGCCTTTGATTCTCTTTCAATGTGTCTTATTGCGTTATTATTTTTCTTAACCACTTTAATTTAATTTTATTTTCTCGAATTTAATTTATAAATTAAATAAATTTTTTTAATAGTTATGAGGAATTTTATGTTTTGTTTTAAAATACTTACAATAAATAGATACAAAAAGACATCACTTGCCTAAAAACTTTTTTAGTTACGTCCTTAAAGCACTATTTTCTTATCTTAACCATTTGTTTTATTTTATGCACAATTTTATTCTTGTAGTTACGGCTTTTTGGTTTCAGAAAAATAGAGTATAAAAGGCCGTAACTAACATATCTTAAAAAGTACTTTTTTCCATTAATTTCTTTTTTAGAAACAAATCCGTCTTTGTTTTCTAAGCTTGAATCTAAAATTTGGATATTAAGTTTTAAGTAGTCTTTAATTTATAACGTTTATTCCTTCTCCTGTAAAAACCATAAAGTGTAGTTACGGCCTTTGGCATTTTAGGTGACGGTACGTATTTATGTTTAAAACTATTTTGTACTTTGTACAATATTAAAATGATAATCACAATCCTCTTAAAACAAAGATCTGAATTTGTCAAAACTAAAAACACAGTTTTGTGAAAAGGTTAACTGCTCTTGGCAGGGAAGCAGCTCTCGTGTCTTTCCCATTATTTTTTTTTAGGATAGTCAGGTCATTTTTGTTTGTCTGCCTTTCGTGCGTTGAACATTTTATTTTGGATTAGCTTACGGTTTAGCGTCGTATTACTGTACCGAGATTACAATCGTTTGTAATCCTCCTTATCAACCATATACATACATATATTTGCAAGTGGAGTACCATTAAAACTTAGATTGATTACTAGTGGAGACCACAATACTCAGGAATGGATTCTAAAGGTTTTCCTGTTTTAGCGTTGAGGTCGCTAGATAACTTTGAATGAGGCTCCTAAAACGTCGTCGTGCAAAAGGAATACTAAGCACTCTGGCAGTTTGAGAGTAAAAAAACTCAGTCATAAATCTAGTTTTTTTTTATTTTGGCATAAAAATTATTTATAAAGTAATAAAACTGACTCTTTCATTTTCCAAACAAAATTTTGTATCGAAGCGACATTTTTATGTTGGCTTGAAAACTGTACTGCTGTTTTTTAAAACAAATAGACACGGACAAGTCTGTCCTAATAACGTGTATAACTAAAGTTTAAAAATGTCCTTCCTTATCTTTATTATGGTTTATTAGCAACTTTTTTATGTCTGACAGTTTTTTTTTTGTATATTTTTGGCTGTATTTAGTTTGTACTTTTTTCAGGCACATGTTTAGCTGCCAAATTTATGTCAACTACATTTAAAACTACTTTCAGATGATTGTCTTTGAAAATCAACTTCAAAAATATAATAAAAATGGGCATAATTTAGATTTGTGTAAACTGTCAGACATAATGTCACGGTGAGAAAACAAAAAAAACGGTAATCTTTTTTATTAAGAGAAAGATTTTAATACAAAATTTCATTTAATGCGGAATTTACAATGCGGTAATTTTCTAAAAAGAAATAAGTTTGCAGAACAGCCTGCTTTTCTTGCTTGCTTTTTCATATTTTTACCAAACTAAAACGAACTTTTTAAGTTTATTTTGGCAACACTGATATAAAAATAAAATATAAAACGTCATTATCTTTGTATAAAACAAAAGTATACTTTGTTTAAAAAAACAATAAAAAACCAAAAATAATACGACAACTATAAAATAAATAACAATAAAAAATATAAATTTAAAAATACACAATGTACAGTTTTATTTTTATTTTAGCAATTTCAATAAACTTACGGCCCATTTCATCAAGTTCAGTTATAGTCTGGGTTCACAATATGAAAGTTTTCTTTAAGAAAGTCTGAGTTTATTGGTGAGTGGGGAAACAAAATAGGCCACTTTTCTCTCAACTCTCTCCAACGAACTTTCATAGTGTGAACCAGGACATAATTAACTATCAGTTTATCCCGCCAAAACCTGGAAGTTAAAGTAATATTTACTTTTAACTGAACTTTTTGAAATTGTCAGTTAAACAAGTAAGAAAGTATTTTTGACCGAAGCCCGGCCGATATGATATCCTACACTACACTATTTACAGGCAAATTATCGAAAGTATACCCTATTTGCGACCCATGAGCAGATGTGAACCGACCAGAACAAAATACTAATGTTAAGAGCAGTGCTGTGGAGTCGTAGTTGAGGTTTTGTACCGGAATCGGAGTCGGAGTTGAAGCACCCACAAAAACTTGCGTCTCCACCTCCAAAATTTTTCAGACTAAAAATAAAAAAAATTTCTAATATTTTCCAAAATAAAAATTCTTTGAAATTGGCGATGCAATATTTAAAATATCGATTTGAAAGTTAAACAAAATAATTTTCTAGCTAGATATAACCTTTTAAAAGGTACTGCATTAAAAAAAAGAGTTTAAAGTCAAAAAAGAACCAGTCTTATATACATTTAGCATCAATGTTAGAGTAGGAGTCGGAGTTGGAGTCGTAGGTGGACTTAAGGTTAGGATTTGTTTTAAAGTGATTTTAGGAAGGAGGTTTATACGGGACCTTCGGTTAATTTTGGCCAAGGCGAATTTATTACAGGTGGTCTTAAAAGTCCTGCTGATATTAGCTAAAATCACTGTTGGATGTCAAAATTTCGTTTATTCTCTTTTATTATCTTTGTTTATGTTTTGTGTTATTTCTGTTTTTGACATTGTACAATGATTTTACAAAAACAAATTGCTTGTGGTTTTTGTACGAGTTGTAGTTGTTGTAGTACCGAGATTACGTGGGATGAATTCGCCTTAATTCTGGCCCTAAACTTTGTCACAACTTAGTAGCTACTAGTGCTGGGAAGCTATCGATAGTACTATCGATATTATCGATAGTCTTAAAATATCGATAGGAAAAATATCAATATCGATATTATTATTGTTTAAAATACAGCTATAAAGACATCTACAGCAGCTATACACACACAGTTTTTTGCCGCAAATTTGTACTTGCTATTACTAATTCGCGCTGAATTACAGCAATGAATACAAACAACAATAATGGCAAGTGGTATTGATTGCTTAGCTGTGCTTTCTACTGCTAATTAAAGGCCTTTAAGTCGAAATTTGTACATGTTTATATAGGAACTGAAATGTCAAAAATGTTTGTAATGTTGTAAAAAACAAATGCAAATCCAATTGCAATTGCGAGCATAGGACAAAACAATGAACCACCATTAGAGAATAAGTCCGCTAGATTGATTACTGTTTTGGGTTGAGAATCAAAACCAATTTAGAAAATTATTTAAAGTTGGAAAAGAATATCTTATAGTCCCTGCTACTTCGGTTCCTTCAGAAAGGTACTTATCAATTTTTAAAAAACTCTCATCTAAAATAACATGCGTATAATACATATGTACGTATCATACTTTCAATAAAGTGATAAAAACAACGAACTGTAGCCTGATAAAAAAAACTAGTCAAAGTTTTCCTGCACAAGTACAAACATTGAGTCGATAGTAATATTGATATATCGATAGTGAAATCTGAACTATCGATAAATATCGATAGTATCCCAGCACTTGTAGCTACATATCTCAAAACATTATTCCGAAAAGAAGTTCATATATTTGTCAAAAGTAGTAAGCAAGGCAAATGTAAACGAAAACAGCTGTTTCGCCAAAAAAGAAATGTAAACATATCCCCAAAATAACCCCCCTTTAAAGCAACGCCTGTGTTCTATTTTTATTATAATGATGTGTAAATGATGTCTAAAGAGCGTTGAACAAACAACAACAAATAAGTTGTTGTTGTTTTTTCGGTAACTTTTGGCTGTAAAAGTAAAAACTAAAACAAAAAAACAAACAAATGAAAATGTGAGAGAATGAAGAAATTAATTATTTTCTTTTTTTTTCATATAGAATTTTGCCTAGACAACGTTGAAGCCCTTGACCTTGATGTTGCAGAATTTTAAAGCAAACAAAAAATATGTTCAAATTTAAAAAAAAGTTTTAAAAATGTTTTAATATGTTATTTAAAAAAACAATGTTTTGAATTAGTTGTCAAAATTTTGGAATTTTTATTTTTGTTTATTAATTAATTTTTTGGGTAATGAAGAGTATATTTTTAAAATCGGGAATTTTGTTTGGCTTTAGTAGAAAAGTGTAGATTTTTTTTGGAAATTTTTAAAATTGTTTTTTTTTTTTTTTTAAATACATACAAACATTTGAGTTAATTAAAATTTTTTAAATATTTTTATCAACTTGTTGAAATTTTTACTTAATTTTTTTTTTAACTTTTCATTTCGAATTTATAAACTTTGTTTAATTCAAAATATTTTAATTCTTTGTAAAAAAAAAACACTTTTTAATGAACAACTTTTTTATTAGAAAAGAGGAAAATTTGTAATTGTATTGCTAAAAAATTTTTAATTTACAAAATAGGTATACAATTGGCTTGCTTTTTTAATTATTTGAGAATTCTTTATTTTTGTGTTATTTTATTATATTGTTTTTAAAGATCTTGTGTGTGTTTTTAACGTTTCGACCACAAAATTCAAACTGATTTAATTTAAATTTTTTAAAGAGAGGGAGATCTAATATTTGTCAACGTAAAAACAAAAAATTAACAAAAATAAATCGCACAAATAGAGATATCAAAAAAAAAAAACTGTGGGCTGGAATAGTAAAAATTCTTAAAAAAAAAATTTTGAAAACAATAAATTTGCATACTGTTTTTCAATTTTACTGAGAAACACAAAAAAAAAATCATTTGAATAAATAATTATAAAATTAATCGAGTTTTTATGGAAAATTTGTTGAAAAAAAAACAAATTATTATATTTTTTACCTATTCTTTACATGGGGTAAACAATTAAATTTTAAGAGAATTTCAATATATCGCCTATATTAAATATTTAATTGCATTATATATGCTCTTTACAGGCTGTTAACTTCAGTTTAACATTAAAAATTTGGGTAAAAACTTTAATTAAAGCTCTTTAAAAATGTAAAAACTTTTAAAAACTGCCTCTCTTATACAACATTTCGTCAGCTCAGAATTGGTTTGACGCATTTTATGGTTAAATTACCATGATATGCGCCAAACCAATTCTGAGCTGACGATTTGTAGAGTTTACTTAAGCTTCGTACAGACGATGGTCAGATCTTACAATGTTGACATTTTTGGCACCATTGTCAGATGCATTAATTTTACATATCTGCCAAACAATGTTCAGACAGTTGCAAGACATTTTTAGTCAATTTTAATGACAACATAGTAAGATCTGACCATCGTCTGTACGAAGCTTTATTTACAAGGATGTCGTTTCGAAAATATTAGAAAAAAATTAAATTTTTACAATATTAACCTACTTTTTAAATTATGTAAACAATACAATTTTTAAAGAATTTAACCATTTTATATTTTTTTTAAGATTACAAAACTTACATTACTTACTTACTTATTTTTATCACATTTTATATTCCATACACATGATTTACTTCATGTAAACAATTACATTTTAAATGATAATCGAAAATTGAATAATGCTTACAAAGTTTAACCTTCGAATAATAAGATAATTACTTTCTGACATATTGTTTACCTTGTGCAAAAAGGATATTTTTTAATTAAATTACATCGTTTCTCGAAAAGTGAGAAAAAAGTGTGTCTGTAACTCATGTTGAAAACTATCAAAAGATATTACGTCATTACGTTATAGATGTCATAACATTGCACTCAAAGCCGATGCGACATTGCAGACGTTCAGAACGCCAGTCACACATATTGTTGACGGCGACCAAAATTTACTAAAATTTAAAATTTTTCAACGACGGCCTCGAAAATACAACCGTCGGCTATATCAAACGAGCTTTAAGAACATTCGTATATTTTATAAAAATGTTAAAAGCAAAATAATTAAAGAATTAATAAATGTGCCAAGAACAAAGTATTATTATTATTATTCCTTGTATTTTGTATTTTGCATTTTTAATTGTTTTTCGTGCTAAAATTTTTTTTCGTCCCATTTTAATTCGTGAGTTTATTTGACAGTTCAAAGCGGGAACTTTTCTCACAAAAATATTACAGGCACACTTTTTCTGTATATTGGCGAGTAGTTTCCTTACGTGACAGCCAGTACTCGCCAAAAAAGTTACAGATACAGTTTAGTGAGAAAACAGCTGTTTGTTTCAATATATGGAATTTTTGTTTCATTTCACACACTTCAATCGAAAAGTTTCTCGACGCGAGAGTTACAGAACATGGGTACAGTATGGCCTCATCATATTAAATTGTTACGATGGAAGTGCACCCTCGTGTTGGTAAGTTAAGGGTTGAAACAGAACTGAGTCTTCAACTTCAGGCATAAATCCTAAAGCCCATAATTAAAATGTCGGCAGTAACTTCAAATTCTCTCTTATTTTATTGTTTTTCCTTCTTTGTTTACAAAATGTATGAAATTTAATGAAAGTATGGTAGCATTGTAGATTTTATTTCACGACGTTTTTTTACGAAAACTTTATGTCAAATTGTAGGGTAAATATGGTCTCGACGCAGTTCTGTTTAAACACTTATTCTTAATTATTAAATTAAAAAAAGGTTTTGTTTAATTCAAAACTTTCCGAAATAATAACTGTACATTGTTGACATAACCATTCTCTACATGGTTTAATTCAGATAAAGCTAAAATTTTTGAAGTTTACATCCTTTTGATTCTAAATTACAGTATTTTACACTCTTAGAATATTGTTGACATAAGGTAAACAACCGGGTTTTTATGCTATATTTGAAAAAGACATGGTACTTAAAAGATTAACATATTAAGTTTTATGAATCTTAATACAAAAACAAAACGAATATTCTGTAAAATTTTTAAAAGTTTTACACTGTGTAAATAATACATTTTTACGTGATTTTCATTTTGTTAGCATGTAAATAATCATTGCGAAAATATTTAAAGCATTTAATTTGACATTATTTACATTTTTTTATAATGTTGACCTAATTGAAACAATTGTTACGCCAAAAGCATTTTTATTTCATTAAATAATCTACCTATAAATATTATTGAAATATTCAATAAAAATACATTTTCACAATATTTTTATATGTACTTCAAATATTTTTGACGTTATGTAATTATTGTGTAAAAATAGATTTGTTTAATCATATTAATACTTTACATACATATATTAATTAATAAAATATTTAAATCAATAAATATTAAATTTTTTACATACATACTTTTAATAATGTTGACATTATGTAAACAATTGTTTAGCCAAAAGCATTTTATTTAATTATATAATTTATCTATAAATAATATTTAAATATTGAATAAACATACATTTTCATATAATTTTAATACTTCAAATATTATTGACGTTATGTAAAAATTGCGTAAAAAAGGGATTTTTTATTATTCCAATACGTTACATACATAAAATCATTACTTAAATATTCAAAACATTAAGTTTTTAGATTATTTACATACTTTAAATAATGTTGACATTATGTAAACAATTGTTATAACTGCTTAATCAAAAGCATTTTTAATTAGTTAAGTAATTTACCTTTAAATATTGTTAAAATATTCAAAGGAAATAAACATTCACATTATTTTAAAACATACAATTTGACGTTAGGTAAGCATATGTAAACAACGCGTAAAAAAAGATAATTTTTTGTAATATCAACACTTTACCAATAATTATTGCTTAAATAATAAGAATCAATATTTTTACATTATTTTCGTAATATTGACATAATGTAAATATTAAAGACATAGTTTAGACTATAAACTGTTGCTTATTGGGTCGTTTACGGATGAAGACTGAACTGAAGTTGAGTTGCTTGCAGCAACGCCGATCATGTTCCAATAAAAACAACAGCTTAACTTCAGTTGTGTTGCTATTCGTAACCAACCCATAAGTTTCTATATTTTTCCAAAACGCAATTAAATTTAAAAAAATTAAAATTAATTCATTAAGCTTTATTAACTCTTTCTTCGCCTTGTTTTCCTAACACACCCATTGTGCAAAAATTATTTTTAAACACAAAATTTGATTTAGTGCGAATAATCTCATTGAATACCTTAACGTTTGCAGTTCATCTCTTTTTTTTATTTTTTTTTTTAGAAAAAATTATGAATGAATAAGATTTATTTGTTATAAATTTGAACGAAATATTTCAACCACCCACCAAAGTCCCCACACTTGACCCTAATTAAGAGACAAAGACAAAAATATTGCCAGATAGTTTGAAAACTTACACACACAGTTTTTTGTTTCTACCCGAAAACGTTAATAAAACTTTGCAAATTTTATGTTAATTGAGAAAATACATAAAAAAAATTCTCTATTGTAGACTAAAATTATTGACTCAAACAAATTGATTAAAAATACATGCAAATATTGCAAAGAAATAAAAGGGGAAGTTTGTTAGAAATCTTGTTATTTAGAGTTGTTTTGATAAAAAAAAAGAAACAGAAAAGCAAAAAGACTTTTTGTAACAAAACACTTTAATCATAAAGAAAGGGTTAAGGGATGTTTTAAATTCTCTGCACAGACGATTTTAATTGGGCTTGAGGTGCCCGGTAAACATTTTTTGTAGAGAAAAAATCAAAGAGAAGTTTATATTTTTTTAGATAACTGACTTTATCATCTTAAATATACTTTTTAACAAATTTTTGCTTAAGAAAGTTCTTTGTTTAATTAAAAATATACAAAATTCTTTTTACATAAATCCCCGTCAAAAAAGTTCTTTTTGTCCCAAAAAGACACTTTTTAACAACAAATGACCTTTAAATACTCTTCGCCATAACTTGTGGTGAATGAGGGTAAATTAAGTTTGGCATTCCATGTGAAACTTGTTAAATATTCATCTTTGAGGCCCAAATACACTTGTCAAATGCTTGTCCAGCCGGCGAATTCATCGTGTACCTGTGCTTGTCGTAATATTCGCCTCGCCGTCTTATCTAAATTATTTGATTTTCCATCTAGCGTCGTCGGTGTGACACATACAAACATATTTTCACTAATACTATCACAATGCTTGATGAGTATTTTGATCAATGTATTTGGGCCTTAAGACCCCATGAAGTATATTTATATTCTGGGTCATTGAGTAGTTCTGTCCGTCTGTCTGCCTGTTCGTCTTTTAAAAACACAGCCACTTTCGAAAGACCCAACTGAAAAGAACAATGTTGGTCTCAAATTTTTTTCCAGTTCTCCTAAGCAGCTATGAATTGAAATACAGCTAAATTGTAGGAAGAGAGTTATAGAACTAAATGTGGAACAACCTCCCTAAAAAACTTGTATTATTGTAAAAAAAATTACCTTAAATTGGTGGCGAAATTTACCGATTCTCACAAATTCGTTTTATACGACTGGACATTATACTTAAAAATTTTTGAAGATCAGTCCATAACTTACCATGGGCTCCATATAAAGCTCACTCTCGAAAAAGTCGCCTAAAACCATAACGAATAACGCTATTAAAATTCGTTAAGATCGGTCCATAATTTACCATAGGCCCCATATAAGGCCTACTCTAAAAAAATACTTAAATACGCCTAAAACCATAACGAAAAATGCTATTGGCAAATTCATGAAGTTCGGTCCATAATTAACCATAGGCCCTATATAAAGCCCATTCTGGAAAATCCTTTAAATACGACTAAAACCGTGCAACTATAGATATTGTGGTAAAAATTGGATTAAAAAGCATCATATGGCAAGAAATAACACGCTGTAACTTTCCATAATTAATTATATGTCTAAGATCAAGAGGCCTTCAGAAAAGCAATTTAAGAAGCATTAAATTCCAAAAAATGGGTTTTACTATATTGAAATTTGGTATAATTTTTTAGATACTAGAAATCAAGAATGATAGAAATAAAGATTACGCCTTGCGCATGTTTTACCGTTTGATGACGTAGTAGTTCCCTTGTTAAGATTACCAAGTCGCTTTTATATGTGAAAATCGCAATTTCTTACAAAAAATTTATGTATTACGTGATAGTTGGCAACCCTGCAATTAATTTACATTAATTGTCAAAAAACTAAGAATTTTGTTTAATATTTTATATTAAAAATATTATAACAATAAATAAAATTTTAAAAAGTGGTCAAACGTGTGTTAAAAGTAGCATAATTAAGAAAAATAAAATCTAAATAAAAATAGAAGAGAGCAGAAAGGAGAACAAACATAAAGTGTGCAGTGGTCAAATGCCAACAAATTAGCCGCAAAAAACAAATCGGGAAACTGTGCGAAAAACTAACGTGTTGCGTCCTTTTAATTAAATATCTATATTTTTAACTATAGCTGATATATATTTATGTAAGTTAAAAATAAAATTATGAAGAAAAAAGGAACTTCTTATAAAAAATTTTAAGTTTTCAAATAATTTAAATAGAAAAATAATAAATTGTTTCACTTTCATGTTTACACATAAACATAGCAGTTTGAAAGTTACAAATTATTAGGCAATGAGAACGAAGGTTGTGTGACGTCACAGTTCCTACATGCGCAGTAAAAACTTTTTATATCTACCTGATGTCGTAATCTTTATTTCTATCATTCTTGCTAGAAATCACTTTACCGAATTCTGTTATGAAATATCCAAAATTTTTATTTTGTTTTTTCTTAACCTACTTACAACTACAATTAATGTTGGAAGAATTCCAACCAACTGTAGTGGGGAATGTAAGAAAAGATAAACTCACTGTTTATTGTTGATGTTTTTGTTTAAACTTTGATATTGTTACAAGTAGAACTGTTGCATATAATTCTTAAATGCTTAACAGTTTTATTTGGTTTAATATCTTTAGTTTTTCTAAAATCTTTGGATGAAGTTTCCTAACGATCTGGCCTAAGCTACCAGTGAAATGCGCATAGGAATAGCTTATCCCATCAACAATAAATTTCAGTGTTTATCAAGAATAAAAATTGGGAATTAAGCACGAATAAAAAAAATCTTTTAAATTAAAATTTTATATTCCCAAAAATTACTTTGATAACTATTGCCTTAACTCCCAGTCAACAATATGTTTTTGACAGTTATAACTGAGAGTTAACCAAAACTGAACTTTGTGCAATTGGAGGTTAAGCACTTAATAAAAGTCACATTTACACAACAACGTCACTTTCACACACAAAACACATTTTCCTTTTTTTCAGTTTTTACAAAAGAATCACCTTGTCATCAAAAATTCACTTTTTTACACAACCAAAAAAAATTTTTTCCTAATAAAGTCTTTGTATCACAGTAAAATTTATTTTCTACCTTTAAAAGAAGTTTTACAAAGGTTTCCTTTTAAATAAAAAAGTTTTTTTTTTTGACAAAAAGTAGTTTTTCACAAACGTTGCCTTTTATATAAATTTTTTTACAAAAAATGTTCGTTATTCGCAAAAAATCAGTTTCAGTTCTTAGTTTCTTCAAAAAAAGGACAAATTTTTAAAAATTTCAGATTGTCAGTATAAATTTTATTTAAATGTTTAGTGGGTTGAACGTTTTATTTATTTCGAATACAATAACCCAGACAACAACAAAACATGACATAGATTAAGATGTATGAAAATATTTCTGCAAAAACAAAATTTAATTGTTTTCTTCTAAAGGATACAAAAAACGTTGGGCAATAAAAACAAAGCACATATTTGATTTAAATCAAACGGAAGGAAACAAAATATATTTATAAATACTGCCCTACAGTACTGAAACTATGATTTTCTAGCTGTTAAGTGTTCGAAGTGTTCGAAATGCATCTTTACAATTTTATCTTTAAAGCAAAAAATCGATTATGTTTTAATAATGTTATTTCCTAAGTTATCGATTTATTCAAAAATAAATAATCGAATAAGTAAAAAAGTGATATAAAATGCAATCACTTATTTAAAAGAAATGAGAATCTTGTATATAAATCAGCAAAGACAACTTTTAAGCAGGGCTGTGGAGTCGTCAACCGCTGAACGTTTTTAAGTCCGACTTAGGGTAGCCAGATTTTAAATTCGGAAAAACAGTGCATTGAATACATAAAAACAGTACAATCAAGAAAAAAACAGTACTTTTTTTTGACGACAACATTACCATTTGTTTTAATAAGTAACCCCCAATTTCACCAAGTTCAGCTATAATTAACTATCAGTTCAAGCTGTCAAAACATATTGTAAGCTGAAAGTTAAAGTAATAGTTAGTTTTAACTTAACTTGGTGAAATTGGGGCAAATATTTTAAACTTTTGATTCATATGCAACAACAATTATATAAAGAAAGAAATACACTTAAAATGTGTAACGTCAAAGGAATTATTTCCAGTTTATGGCATTTCATAAATATACATACATATGAAATTACTCCATTTGCGTTTAAAAAGCAAACACCACAAACGAAGCATTTGGCCAGGAAAACCATAACATTGCTGTAAGCCATATAAGAAAGGAGAAAAGCCTTACTTAGATCAAAACAATCAACTCATTGATTTTGTAAGTACGATTTTCTTTAAACATATTCGTATTTAAAGCAATTTTCACTACACACATAGTTGCACAAATCATAACCAATTTTAAATAATTTTTAAATTATTTACGGCTAATTTTACCAAGTTCAGCTATAATTAACTATTACTAAAACAATAGGTTTTTTGACTTTTATAATGAAAGTTAATTAAACCTGAACTTGGTGAAATTGGCCATTAATCTATAAAATCCAAAAAAAAATAGTTTGGTTTATTTTTATTTCACAAAATCTGAAAATATTTAAAATCAAGTGCAATTGAAAATGATGAATATTTTTCTTATTTCAGTAGTTTAGGTAAAGAAAAGTGGTCCTCAAAGGTATTAGGTATTTTTATAAATTTTGAACACGGATAATGTTCCAAATTTGTTTGTTTTCAATTTTACGTGATTTCGATTTCCAGAACATGCCCGAAAATTAAAAAAGTTCTAAAAATTAACGATAACTGTGTTGGAATAAGTATTTTTTTAGTACTTAAAAAAAATTTTGATTTTATTTTTGTCTTTCTCAGGTGTGGAAAGGGAAAGACTATTGGAAGAGGTAGCCCTAAAATCATAACAACACGAAAATATACCACTGCTACGAGCCACCCATTATAATTTAGATTTCTACTGTGTATTTATGAGAAAACAATGATCACAGCGTAAAAACTCTTATTATTTTAGAACTTTTTTTTTAACACAACATAATTTTTTGTAAGCCAGTTCTGTTAAATATAGACTGAGCAAAAAAAAACAGTACAAAAAACAGTACAAATTGTAAAAAACAGTACATTTGCGTACTGTTTTAGGAGTTGTGCATAAAACAGTACAATTGCAAAAAATCAGTACATGTACTGCTTAAAACAGTACGTATGGCAACCCTAGTCCGACTCCTTATCTAACCTTGATGATTGGTGTATATGAGACTAGTCCTTTTTTGATTTTAAACTCTTTGAAACAGTTAAATACACCAAAAAATTATTTTGTAAAAATTTCAAACCGATGTTTTTAATTTCGAAAATTAGAAAATATTTTTTTTTGTCAAAAAATTTTTAAGTCGGAGTTGCGAGCAGGGCTGTCAGACTTGGGGATTTATCCCCAAAGTTGGGGATTTTATGCGAGCAAAAAGGACAAAGAAAGTCATTTGGGGATTGGGGATTTTTTTGGGGATTTAAAAAAAAAATTCGGGGATTTTTTGGGGATTTTACACTCTTTTAATATATTTTCCCTTTTATTATTTATGCTTATTTTTCTTTGTCTCGTATTAAAAATATGAAAAAAAAAGTAGCAAAACTTTTATCTTACTCTTATCAACAACTTATACGGTGTAAAAGGTCCTTATTAAGATTATCATTTTAGTTAAAAGGTAGTGTTAAAGGTACTTTATAAATTTATGTTATTTTTTCTTCAGGGTACAAACAAAATAAAATAATTTTTTTTACAAAAAATTTTTATTTGGGGATTTTTGGGGATTTCTAATTTAAAATTTTTCTTACTATTTTTTACTTTAAAAAAAAAAATTTTAAATTTGGTCAGAAAAAAAACAAACAGAAAAATATTTGCTTATTAAGGTTTTTTTCTTAATTTTGGGATTTTTGGGGATATTTTTTTAATTTTTTGGGGACAAGGAAAAAAGTACCTGGCAGCCCTGGTTGCGAGTTTTTGTTGGTACTTCGGCGCCGACTCCGGTACAAAAACCTGAGCTTCGACTCTTCAACTCCGACTCCACAGCCCTGCTCTTAAGGGGTGAAAAATCTTACTTTTTTTGTACTTTTTTTACAAATAATTGTTCTCCATTCATTGTCATATACATACATATTAAATTATGGGCTCCCACTACAATATTGACATTTTTGATTCTTCAATGGGGAGAAAAAAAGTATCAAAATGGGGAAATACTGGAAATTAAATTTCTCTCTTTTACTTGTCCCTGCTGCATGTGGCAATTTTTTATAATACTGAACATAGAAACATAGAACTGTAGCTGCCGGATCCTGAGTGCATGAGAACCTATAAGATAAAAAATGTTGGTACTTTTTTGTTCTTCAACTGGTACTTTTTGAATTTTTGCTAAGTTGGACCTAGAAACATAAAATTGAAAAAAACATGGTCCTGACTGAATAATAATCTGTAAGGGGGAACATTTTGGTACTTTTTAAATTTTCGTTAGTATTGGACCTAGAAACATACAATTAAACAAGCTAATATCCTGAGTGGATAATTATCTATAAAATGGATCTTTTGGTCTAACAACTGGTACTATTTTAAATTTTCTTTAATATTGGAACCAGAAACATAAAATTAATCATGCAATGTCCTGAGTGAATGAGAATTTGAAGGAGGGATATTTTTGGTGCTTTTTCGTCCTACTGAACATAGAAACATAAAATTCAACAAGTAGAGTCCAGAGTGATTGAGAAACTATAAAAGGATATATTTTGGTACTTTTTTGTTTTTTAAAAGGTAGTCTCTGATTTTTTTTTATATTATTAAATTTACAAAATTGAATTAAAAATTCACGGACTTGAGTGCAAGATAACATATGAATCGGAGGTTGGTCTCTCGCCAAATCGATCCACTAAGACGAAAAAAACAAATCGAACCCTAATAGCGAAAATTATGTAACCAACAACATTTTAGATTTTTGTTTTTTGATGAAAATCGATCATTTTTGATCATTTGAACATCTCAAAAAATCTCATATCTCTCGAAAACCTAGACTTGAAGCAAAGATATTTAAAAAAACCTTCTACTGTAAAATTTTATTTTTGTTGGTTACGTTTGTTTGGTTATGCTTGAAACATGTAAATTCATTCATATTTGCATAAAAAATTATGGTTGGACTTCGACCACTGGGAAAACACTAGTAATTATACTTACAAAATTTATTTGAAAACTTGTTTTAAATTTAAAATATAATTAACTTACGCGATATTTAATATTTGCATCCCATGGGAGGTATTACTCCCCCTACGCCTACCCACTTTATTTTTATTTTCAAAAGTGTAGTACACCATTACAGTGACTTCTACAAAGTTTGAATATTCTCACTATAACAGTTCTTAAGATATGCGATATTAAACATTGGCGTCCTATGGGGTACCACTTCCCCCGCTGCTATTTTATTTCAGTTTTGGTGCTCAGAAGATCCTACTACCAAAAGTTCAACAAAAAGCTTGCAGCGGCTCTTAAAATATGCGATATTTAATATTGGCATCCACGAAAAAATATGGAACCGCTTCTTAGTTCACTCACACCTTTTTGAACACAACGATACATTAATTCAGAACAATAGCCTTCTGTGAAAATTTGGTGACGATCGGTTCAGTAGTTAATTAGATATAACGTTTTTTACTTTTTCCATAAAGGGGCGGGACCACACCTACTTTTTTAATTACACGTATTTGTGTTCATGCCAACAACATATATACCAAATATTATCGTCGTAGGTCAAAAAATGTCATAGATAACATGATTTTAAATTTTGGGTTATATGGGCGTGGCATCGTTTTATAGCCTAATGTCTCTTCCAGGGTCACAGTTACATGCTGTGAAAATTTCAAGTTCATCGGTCAAGTGGTTTGGCCTCCTATAAGCCACAAATATACATAAATACAAATATACATACATTCACTCTTATATATGTGACGCGAAAAATAGAAAGGGACCTAAGGGTTTTGCCATTTTAAAGATTTAAATACGTGTATCTTAGGTGTACCATCACTGAGCGTGTGGTATTGGTCTCATTTGAAAGCGACACATCTCAACATTGTTGGTCAAGCTTGAAAACGCGCGTAGGTCGTCCCTACCTCTTGTTTTGTGTAGTTGGTTTTTACTGTTCCCTTTACCTTACTGGTCCCTTTATATATGCGCTGTCACATATGGGCAAGGCCACGAAAAATGAAACCACATAGATTTTTTTTTTTTTTTGTCACAAAGCCTTAATTTTTTTTGAAATGTCAAATATATATAGAATTTGGCAGCATTTAATGCCAGTTCAAAATTTGGGTCTGTTTAGACATTTTACATTCTTTTCATAACGGGCACGTGCAATGCGTAGTTTAAAAATATAGCAAAGTCGGCGAAAAAGATAAAGTTTGTTGTTATTTTTTTTTAATTTAGGCAGATAATTACTTTATATGGATAGAATATAAATAAAAATATTGATTAGCAAGCAAATTTGTGTACAAAGCTTGGCTTTTGGACCAATTAGGGCTTAAAGTAATCAGCCGCAAATAAATGGTGACGTTACTGACAAATTTTTATAAAATGTTTTTTTTATCCGTTAACTAATTAGAAAAGAGGTTGGATGAGCTGAATTTTTTTGAGTATTTTTGAAGTACTTTTATAATTAATTCTTAAATGAAGCATTATTTGCATATAGCAGGGTATTTTTGCAAAAAAAAGATTGCGTGACGTTACTGACGGTTTAAGAAAAAAAAATTTTTTTCTACTTTTTTGCTTAATATTTTGGTATTTAATTGCTAGACTCCGATTTCTGGTGCTCAAAGAGACAAGCGTTATGTTGAAAAGCTAAAAGAAAGCAACAAATACGACGAGTACAAAAAGAAAAAGGCCGAAGCAATGAAAAATTGAGGGCTAACAGAAAAGAAAAAGAAAAACTAATGCCAATAAGTGAATTGGGAAAGGCGATTTCTATGCGCCGTGCTGCAAAAAACATTCGTGACATTTCGTCTTCGCACCAAATCCGTACCATTGGGGACGAAATAGTAGCTTATACTACTTCTCAGCAAGGATACAATTAAAATTTCTTTCCGATAATAATGTGTTTTTATTTTACAGTGTACTGGCTTTAGTTCAAAATACCGACACAAAGTTTGTATCACTATTTCACAAATATTTCGCAAAAAAAAAAAGAAAAACAGAAGTCAATTCGACATTTTTCGTTACTCTATCATACAAAAATCAGCTCTAAAGACAAGCCCGATTTACAAAATTTTTTTTTATTATATTAGTGCGAAAAGAGGTTTTGTCTTAATATCTCCCCAGGCTTGCAATTTAAAACTCCTCTCCTATGATTTTTGGCCGTTAAGGTTCCCGCTATTAACCCAAGAAATTCGTACGTGTGATGTTACTGACATTTTGCGTCACGTTACTGACACTGCTTTTATGTCATTTACGTGATTAAACCATAAAATATTAAGCCCACCTTTTGGATAAAAATCATCTTTCATCCTTCCTTTTTAACATACTGGGCAATAATAGACATGAACTCTTTTCAATTCGCTAATTTGTACACAAACGTTCAGTAACCTCCAAACACACTTCCAAAATCCGGTGACGTTACTGACGGCTTAAAATGGTCATAACTTCACAACAAAACGAGATACGGCAAAATTATCTGCGTATGAAACGATGGTTGTGACGAGAACTTTCATATGCCGGTCTCAAGTTGGGGAAGATAATTGTATTTTATAAAGATATTGACCAAAATAGGTATACGAGGGTAACGTTACTGACGGTGGCCTTGCCCATATATAGATTATTTATAACTTTTCAAATAAAACAAATAAGTTTTCAAATAAGTTTTGTAAGTATTAAATTAAATAATCTACCCAATTATGAATACAAATTCCTCGGGATTTTTCCCCTTTTCCCATTTTTACAAATGAATTTAAAAAGGAAAAATGGGAGAAGGGAATAAACTCCCAGGGACTTTTATTCACAGTTGGGCTGAATATAATTCACATGCATTTTCGAATCTTTACAGTTATTGTCATAATATTCGAATATCGCAATAATGTTCGAAAACCGAATACATTTAGTATTACATCCGATAATTCGAAAAAATCTAACTGATTATTTCAATAATTGCCAAATAAACATCCGAATAATATCTCTTGATATTTACACAAAAAATTAATCAAAAAATTCAAATAATATGTACTATATTGAAGTAGTTATCCGAAATGTTCATCGAATTTTTTTTATTTTCCTTATTTTTTCGAATGTATTCAATAATTATTTTAACTTTTTTAAAGGTTTTTTGTTAAAAAATTATTAGAATAATTTAGGCAAAAAAGTGTTAACTACTGCCTAGACTGTCCCTTGATTTCGAATAAAAATTTCTTTTGCTTTACTTACATTTATGTTTTAAATGTTAGTTAAACAAACGAATTCTATGTCCGCCATCGAAAAACAGGCAGTTAATTTAAAATTCAAATCATTTCAATGTTTAAATATAATTTTCTATAACATGGACTAAATTTTTTGTATTTATTATTTTTTTTTTTTTTTCAATATTTCTTTTCAACTCACCCTTTTTATAATGATGATGATTATTATTTCCATTTGGTAGCGATGGTTTGCCATGAGCTGGCGGCTGCAATGATGACATTGGTATGGCCAGACAATTGCCACCCATTTCTGAATCCTGTGCATCGAATAGAGGACATGGTGCATATGCAACTTTTGTTCCACGACCCGGCGAAGGACTCACACGGGCATAACGGCCTGCTGATGAATTAAAACCAGCGCGATCACTCATTCGTAAAACTACAGACACACACTTAAGTGCACTTACACACACACACGGACAGACTTCAACGAGGTTGGTAAAGCGGTTTATACATGGATTGATTATTTTACATGCATTATATTGCTCCGCCTTTCTTACTCTCTCATTCGCTCTTTAAGCTTGGGCGCCATTTAAAATAATTATTGTCAGACTTTTTTTTAACGATATTTACGGTTAATTTAATTATTTATTATAGGATTTGGAAAAAAAGAAGATATATTTTTTTTTAATTTATATTTGTACGTAATAATGCGACAGTCATTATTATATTTCAGTAATCTTTTTATTTTATTTTATTTTATTTATAATGTTGAAATATTCGTTACACTTGGCAGCATGCTGAAATCGAGATGTGCTAGAAAAAAAGTAAATTATAAAAATAAAGTTTTTTCCATGTTTTAACACATTCACACTATTATCGGTATTTTGCGTTTTTGCTTATGTTTGTTTGACTTGTTATAGAAAACCAGTCGATATCTGTCCACGTGTCTAGCTAGTTCGCTTGATTTTCATTTCAAGCTTGTACACAAAATACAGGCGAGCTACTCTCTATTGCGATGCGAGAGAATATTGTAGCAAATCTAGCGATTGGTACTCTTCAACACGTTTGCGTATGTGTCTTTCGCATCTTTTAATTTTTTTTTTCGTAAATCATCACTTTATTTTATTTAAATTTTCCAATTTGAAATATTTTTACACACTTTGGCATTTCATTACTGTAAATCCACGCCAACTTTAATTTTTATTGCCACTATTGCTTCATTTTCAGAAAATTTTGCGAAAGTGATATAGAGTACCAAGTTGACATTTAGCTTTCGCATCGAAATTGTTTTCGCAACGCAATAGAGAGTAGACCCCCAGGACTCAATTTTGAAAACATCACATAAGAGATTTTTGGTCCAAGACAAAAAATAACTCAAGCTCGACCGTATGATACCCTGCACCACAGAATTTAGAGACAAGCTTTCGAGAGTGTTCCCTATTTAGTACCCATGGGAAATCTTGGACCCGCCAGAACAATATTATGTAATGAGATTAAGTTTCATGTACGAGTTCTTTGTGCCGAATATAACAAATTGACCATATGCTGCAACGTCGTCAACAAATTAGATTTTGGAGTTAGCGAAGCAGGGTTGTTGGCTCTGTAATTTTTTATCTTTATATATAAAATTCTCGTGTTACGTTGCTTGTAATTGACCTTTTTTTTAAATTTTTTGTTTGTGTGTGTATTTGTTAGGTATGCGAAGAGGTCGTTAGGGTAAAGGGGTAAACACTGCCCCCCCTCCCCCCTAAAATCTTCTTAACTAATCACCAACCGGGTTTCTTAAAATTTGGCATGCAGTTACTGTAACATCTGAAAGGAAATAGGGAATAGGGCGTGAAATAGGCTAAGAGTGTTTAAAGCTCCCCCTCGCTATATCTTCTTAACTAATAAGTCCATTTTCTTGAAGTTTGGCAGAAAAACAGAGGGGTAAAATCATAATTTCTTAACTTATCAACCGGTTTTCTTAAAATTTGGCATGCAGATACTGTAACATATAAAAGGAAATATAAAATAGGACAATATGGGTGAAAGCTCCCTCTCCCTATAGCTTCTTAACTAATGACCCGCTTTTCTTGAAATTCGGCAGGCAAATAGTGTAACATCTGGAAGGAACTATAGCTTATAATTAATATTATTTTGGGCATCAAATAGGGAAAGAAGGGTAAAAGCTCCATCTCCTTACATCTTCTTACTTAATCAACCGGTTTTCTTAAATTTGGTATGCAGACAATGTTACATCTGAAAGAAAATAGGGCGTAAAATAGGGCAAGAGGGGTAAAAGCGCCCTCCCTGCCTATATCTTGTAAGCTAATTAACAGGTTTTCTTAAAATTTGGCATGAAGACACTGTAACATCTAAAAGAAAAAAAATCTATGGCCAAACAACGTTTACCGGGTCAGCTGGTATGTATATTATAAGTATTGTGGTGGAAAAAACAGAAATAAGGATAAATAGATAATCATTCAAAGCAAATTTCGATCTGCCAAAGGCTTAATTCCATTTGGTTTAAAGATTGATGTTTGACTATTGACTGCCAGCCATCGTCAATTTCTGTGAGTGTTAAACGGCAAACCCATCTGAAGAGATTGAGTGGTTACAATCGAAACATGAACTTTAGCTTGATTAAATATGGCCATTTATTAATTTTCTTTTTCATTATTACTACAATCAAATGAGAAATAAATTGAATTGAATTGAAATGTAAATTTAAACAATCACCGTTTATTTTTCTTACATAGTGTAGGGCAGGGGTGACCAACTGACGGACCGCAGTCCGGATCCGGACCGTAAACCTATTTTATGAGGAGCTTGTCTTAACAATACAAAATATTTTACATTATGCAACAACGAACTCATGAGAAATATTTTCGTCTTGACATCAGCCTTTGGTGATTATCCGTTAACTAACAAGTAATAGGGAAACCTATGCAAAAAAAGATAATTTGGGAGCGATAACACAAACAATTTCATTAGTAATATTCATGTCATCATAGGTTTGTCTATATACATACAGATGTACATAAGTACTCAGTACAAAGAAAACGTAACTTCCATTGCTTTCTTATCAGATATTTTTAAACACAACAATGATCTGAACCTTAAACTTCAAGGGAGCTCCTTACAGAAGCAAAAAGCTTTTTGCGAAAACTCGATCTTTTCAACATTGATCTGGATAATGAATACAAGACGTTCATTGATGACCTTAAATCGGAATTTGAAAACAGATTCGCAGATTTTAAGAAAATTGGGAATGTCGTCATTATCCTCAGTAAAATTTACTCTCTGAATCCTGGGGATGAATGGAGTAATGAAGCTGCAAATATTTTCGGGAGTTATAAAGCTTCTCTCCAGGTGGAAATGATCGATTTCCAAGAAAATACAGTCTTAAAAACCAAAAACAGGGAGTTTCTTTTCAAGAGTTTTGGACAAAATTAATTTGTGCTAATAAATACCCAGAATTAAAAAAATTAGCCTTGAAACTTCTCACTTTGTTTGGGTCACTATATGTTTGTAAAGCAGCATTTTTTAAGATAAACTTCATTACAAATGAATTCAGGAAGCGATTTAATGAGAATAGCCTTCACAAGCTTTACTTCAAACTATAGACGGATAGTCCAAGACGAAAGTTTTAATTTTCTCATTAATATTGTAAAACCCCTTACTACTTACTTCTTTTTATTCAAAGCATTTGTTTATTATTTAATAAAATAATGCACCGAAACCATTCGTTTTATTTGTCCATTGATACGGTATCTAAGCTTATTACATATTTAAATATTTCAGTTTATTACCTTCCGGACCGCGACGGTCGTTATTTAAAAAAAAACGGACCCCAAATGAATGTAGTTGGTGACCGCTGGTGTAGGGTTTCATGCGGTCGGGTTGTACTTTTTAACTTGGTTCAAATTAGTAAGTCCTTTTTTATTTCTTTTTTATTAATTTAATATTATTTATTACATTATAATGTCATTGATTTTCTTTTTTCTCATCTTTTTCCTTTTTTTTTTTTTTGGCTATTTGAAATGAAGTGAAAAGAAAAAAGTTGTCTTGAAATATTTGGGACACACAAAAATGATTCGATTGTATGATAAAAAATGTAAGAAAATTTGTAAGGAAAAACTTTTCAACAAAAGAAATTGGTTAAAAAACAGACAGCCTTAAAGAAAAAATTTGATTAGCAAATTATTCAAATAAAATGTCATGCCTTTGCACCGGGGGGTGAATATTTAATATAATACTTAAATAAAATTCACGCATCCTATAGAGCACTAATTGGAATGATGGAATTAGATTAGCTGTCAAATTAAAATGTAATTTAAATTCTTTGTGATTTAAAAATCTTCTAAAAGTACATTTTAAATATTTAATTTTATTAAAAAGAAGTAAGAAAGTATTAAAGAAAGCCCGACCATATGATACCCTACACAACAGTATTTTAAAAAAAATTTTCGTGAATGTACCCCATTTGGATACATGAGGGTATGCTATTTTTTTTACTTTAAGTGATTTTAAGATGGGGGACCTATGGCTAATTTTGGACCTACCAGCACAACATTTTGTCATGGCATAGAAGCAATCAATAATCAATACCAGGGCTGTCAGATATGGCGATTTCTCGATTTTGAAACGTGTTTGGCGATTAGATTTCCCATTTGGCGACTGGCAACTTTTATGGCGATTTCTAATATAACTGGCGATTAGCTTGGCTATTTATTTATCATTTATATTATTTCGGCGATTTTGTTTAACAGCTTGTCATTTTTTTGTTATCATTACTAATATAAAACAAAACTTGCAACTTTTTTCACATGATTTTTGTTTTGTTATCATATTAAGTGAATTTTATACTCAGTCACTATTTATTCTAATAGTATGTATGCAGGTCAATAAAATCGGTGAGGCTGAAGTGTACGATCTTAAAGACTTGTGTACTTAATTTAAGTTTTTTAACTGAATACATATGATTATTATATAATTATACTCCCGTCCCAAACCGCATTAATATCAGTGACAGGAACAATTCTGAAAATCAAATGTTATACGGCTTTGAGTTAAAAAATACTACACGGGAAGATGTTCTTGAATCTATTTTGAGTATTAAATCCGAATCTGCTGGTCATGATGGAGTTCACCCAAAGTTCGTAAAACTAATTTTACCATACATTCTGCCTCAAATAACTCATTTGTTTAACACAATTTTAACAACATCCACATTCCCTTCTATGTGGAAACATGCTAAAATTATTCCTTTACCAAAACCTAATCATGAATTTCGGCCAATTGCAATCTTACCATACTTGTCAAAAGTCTTTGAACGCTTAATTCATTCACAGATAAGTAAATACCTACAGGATAACTCCTTGCTTACTGATAAACAATCTGGTTTAATACCAAAGCATAGTTGTGTTTCTACTTTATTAGAGGTCTCTGAGGAATTAAGAATTAATGTTGATGATAATATAATATCTTTTCTAGTTTTACTAGATCACTCAAAGGCGTTTGACACCGTGGAACACTCCATTCTTTGCCTTAAACTTAAACATATGTGCAAATTTTCGCCAACTGCGGTCAAATTAATATCATCATACTTACATGATAGATACCAGGCAGTCTACTGTGGTAATAACAAATCAAACAGTTGCTTAGTGTCGAGAGGTGTACCACGGGGTTCTATACTTGGTCCACTTTTATATTCCATATACTCAAATGATTTACCGTCTCAACTTAAGCACTGTGGAATACAAATGTATGCGGATGATGTACAACTGTATATCAGTTGTCATCCATCCGATACCACAGAATGCATCAGTAAGCTTAACCAAGATCTAGACACGATTAACACATGGGCTTCCAGGAATGGTCTTTGCCTAAACGCAAAAAAACTAAAGGTCCCATTAGCCGACCGTAAATGTAGAAATGTAAATGTAATGTAAACAGCTGATCGTTTCTGTTATATGGAAAGCAATGCAAATGCTTAACTGACTGTAATGTCACTTAACCGTAACGTGCCAACCTGTAGAAAATAGAATTTCATTACGAGGTTACGTGACAGTTGTAGATAGTGATGGGCTGCTTATATTTTAAATGCAATGCGGGTAAAATCACTCTTTTTGTTTGGTACTTTTTCAGTTATAATATCTGTGGACTTTTGACAAAATAAGTAACAATCCATACATATTTTCATTTATAGAAATACATGCTTAGATGTATAAAATAAACAAATGTATACATATCCACAAACAAACAAAGTCTGGTTTTTAAAGGTATTAAAACCTTGTTTAGGTGTATGCACATTTTGAAATTAATGTAAGAACATGCGTACGAATATGATACAATACATATTTGTTTTTTGTAAATCTGTAATATTAATATCAAATATTAAATTATTTATTTATTTATACATGCAAGAAATACAGTTTTAATACTATTTAAATCACTTGGTACTTTTTCTGCAAAGCGGTCACTATTTCAACATTTTTAATTCTCATCACTGTGTGTGTTGTTTTATGTATACTAATGCTTTTTTGTTTTTGGTTGTGAAAAACAGCTGACGCGTTCTTACATGTTCTATAAGTGCACAAACGAGCTTACAGTACGTTACGGTACTTTACATTGCATTTAATTACATTTACGGTCGGCTAAAGCGGCCTTAAGGCTATGGTTATTGGTAAGAGCAAACTAATCCCCACATCCTTGCCACCAATTCAGATTAACAACTCAAGTATAGAAATAGTGGAGTCAGCTAAAAATCTTGGTTTTATATTTAATTCTAAACTTGACTGGTCAAATCACATAAATGTAATTTGCGGTAGAACGTTTTCTATGTTGCGCAATCTGTGGATGACTCAATATTACACTCCCTTTGAAATCCGTATGTTATTGGCAAAGACATACTTAATACCAACACTAATTTATGGGTGTGAACTATTCGCAAGCTGTGATTCGGCAAGTAAGAAAAAACTCAATGTAACTTTCAATAATATCGCCAGATACGTTTGTGGTCTAACACGATTCTCAAGAATTTCCCGTTTTGCAAAGCAGTTATATAACATATCTTTTGATAACCTGTTGAAATGCCGCTGCCTAATATTCTTACATAAAACTATTTACACAAAACAACCAGGCTATTTGTATAATCGAATTATCTTCTCCAGATCAGAAAGAGGAAAAAAGATTAACAGTAATCGATATCGTAGTCAGATATCAGAGAGGCATTTTTTTATAAACTCCATCCAGCTTTGGAACCAATTACCCAACAATATTCAAACAACCAGCAATGCTCAGCACTTTAAACGCGAAGTATTTAGGCATTTTAGTTAATTTCTTTAAATGGAAAAATTAAGTATTTTTTATTAATTTATTAAGTATTTTCATTAAATCACTGAAAATTGTTTAATAAAATAAACAATGTACCAAATAAATAAATAAAATAAAATAAAATATGAGGGGCTTAAAGCCCAAGAGGTTCAAGTGACTTATTTTAAATAATGAGACAGAAGCGGTTGTTTCGCTTGTGCTCCAAGCGAAGCAGGTATTTTAATGTTAAGTGCTTGAATTGTTCACTATATCTAGCTTCCGGATGAGAATCCTACATTCACCTCTTGTGCTCTGAACAACTTCTCCGAACTAAACCTATAATTCCATATGCAAACTAAATTTTAGAAAAAGGCACTTAAACCCCTTGTGCTCCAAGCCCCTCATATATGATCTCCGTTTTATGTTATTAATAAAAAAAAAAAAAATTACAGAAACAAAACAAAATTTACTTCGGCGACTTTTTTGTATTTTTTTCAGTTTTAGGCGATTTTTGACTGAAATATTATACTAGCGTTTTTTGTCTGCAAAATTTAATTAAAAAAAAAAAAACAAAAACTAAACAAAATTTACGTTTGGCGACTTTTGGCGATTTCTGACATCCGGTTTGGCGATGGAGCTCAAAAAAATCTGACAACCCTGATCAATACCAACATTTACAAAGAAGTTATGACATTAAAAGCTACTTTTGAGAGTAGTGGAAGCTTTGGTCAAACTAGACATATTCCAATAAAATTTGGTAAGATGATTTTGCAATCAAATATGTTTGGACACAATTTAATCTAAATATCAACACAATAAGATGGTTTATGGGCACCTAGAAAATATGCTTACATGAGGGCTAAGTAAAATTATGGGTGGATTCTAACAGTTTTCAAAAGGCTTGGCCCTTGTTTTTTTTAAATTTTCTCCAAAATTGCGGATTGTACTTTGCACACAAGTTTAACATGGACAAACAGCCAGTCTTCGAGTTGGACGGACGGACATCGTCCATCGATAGGTACACATAAATGTTGGTCTAAGACCAACAATTGAAGGTATTTTAAACTTCAAAGCATAGGAAAGTATAACACTGTGCAACAAAAAATACCAGCATCAACACTTGCAGCGCGAAATGAAAGAGACTACTAGTAGAGCAAGTCCGCCAAAGGGTTTTGAAAAGTTAGCTCGGGTTCCCGAAATATGGGCCACTAACATTTTTGAATTTTTTGAAAAGGCGTTTGGTATAAGTCACAAAAAATATACTAAATGTACCTCTGAGCTAAAAGATAATTTCAGAAGTAGAATTTAATGGCGATTCCTCTCTTAGAATATATTAACCCTCTAACAATTATTGTAAGAGGTATTTTTTTTATTTAATCACAAAAATATACTAAAACGGCACTTTAGAGGGTTAAAATGTTCTACGAATATTTTCTGCATCAAATTTCACTAGGGGTCTTCTAAGACCAAAAAATCGTGCAAGTATGTATGTAAAACGGGTTTTCGAAGAATTCAAAAAATTAAAAAATTTCAAGGCACGAAATTTCGAAAATCGGGTTTAAGTACATCACACGAAAATTTGGTCTTTGAAGACCCCTTAAAGTGCCGTTTTAGTATACTTTTGTGCAAGAGTTGGGATAAAGGACAAAAATTACCCTTTGAAAATGAGAGTTAGAGGGTTGATAAATTCAAAGAAAAGAATCGCCATACAATTCCACCGAAGGCATCTGAAATTATTTTTTAGCTCAAAAGTAAATTTAGTATATTTTTTTTGACTTATACCAAACGCCTTTTCAAAAAATTCAAAAACTTCAGGGGACCATATTTCGGGAACCCGAGCTAACTTTTCAAACCCCCGTGGCAGATTTGCTCTACTTTTATTTCGCGTTGTAAGTGTTGAGGCTGGCTGCGATGACCAGAATTTTATTTCCCGACATTAAAATAAAAAAATAAAAAGGCAACAACAGGGACTTTTATTACAAAAATTAGAAGGAATCGTGGTTTTCCCCCATATCTCAGCAAGTTTTAGACCGATCCTGCTGAATTTCAATAGAAAAAATATAGGAGAAGATTTGACAGAAATATATAACAACCTAATCCCTATCATATTTGGGGTCTTCGGAAACCCCATTTCAACAGACAGCAGGACATCGGTCAATAAACTTCGCTACTCATAAGCACCCATAATAAACATATTTTTTTAATAAATATATTTTATAGAGTCTAAGATCAATACGGTAGAAATTACACTTGTGGTGAAGGGTATAATAAACTTCCTCTATTGAACAAAACAAACAGCGCAGAATGGGAGATTTTGGAAAAAAATGGAAATAATTCAGGGTTTTCTAAACGGTTAGTCCGATTTCAATAAAATTTTAGGTGGAAATTATTGAAAACAATTTACAATAAAAGAGTTACAACCCACAGTCGATCTCGTCGGCTTTGGTACCTCTCTTCCACAGTTTTAAGGTCCTGGTAAAATTACCCGCTTTGCTTTTCGCTATAAGATCCAAGATTCTCTGGGAATTGATCCAGATAACTACTGGGAAGGTGCACTTCGATGGAAATATTTTGATATTCTTCTTTTCATTTTGTTGAATAAGCATTGGGAAGTAAACCATATGTAAGAGGACATAATTAAGGCTTCATTTAGAGCTGTCTATAAAGATTCGCCATTCATTTGGCTGGCGTGAATAAGGCCTTGCACATTTTAACAAAAAAACTATAAAAATTTTTTAAATGAAAAAAAGTTATCGAGTCAAGCGAGCAAATACGATAGAACTCTTTACTACTTGACGCCAACAAAAAGAGGCCAATACCTTTGCAGATTATTTAGGTAGCTGAAAATCCTTTATCAAATCATTTAAATCTTCTTGGGTAAAACGGTTTTGGCTCTGTAGACGGTATTCCCCATTCAGTCCTTTAAGGTTTGGCTCATTACCTTTTTCCTTAATTGATAGTTCAAGAACTTAATAAAATGTTAGAGCAGGTACTTTCTCTAAATGATAAGATAAGGGTCTTCTAGCCGATTCTGAGTGTGGATAAATCAAACTTACACAGCAGAAGTAACTGTCTTCGTAGTGATTCTTTTCCTTGCACAGGCATTCTGAACCGCATGCGGCTTCTTTAAAGCATTTAAACCAGTGTTCGTAAATAAACAGAACATTATTTAGCGTTCGGCCCATACACCCAAGAACGATATCTTTTTTTAGCGATTGTATAGACGAACACAACCCTTAATACCGCTCGTAACTATTTTTTTATTTTTTTTTTTTAATTTGTGTTGATAATACGTATATGTGTAAAGGCAATGTTATAAAATAAAACTTGGACTTCAAGTATTAGACACAAATAATTTTTGGCTTGAAACATAAACATTGAACCGAATTTCTATTGCACTTTACTCGAATTATTTATTTACTTTCACATTCGTCTATATTCGCCGCACCTCTAATTTATATTAGTACTGGGTTTTTAGTCCCAAATTGTTTAACACGAAAATAATTATTTTCTGTTACGTTTTTTTTTTTTTTAATTTAACGACTTAAATGCCAAGACCCAAAAATTTACCTTATGGGGTTTCTTAAAAAAGTAGAAAAATAATATTAACATAAGTATTAATTAAAAAGTATATTAAGCAAAACTTTGCATTGCTTTAATTAAATTTTATTTACCAAAAAATCTAATTCAAAACCACAGGAATTTTTCTCTCTTCTAAAAATTCTTTCAAACCATTATTTCTACCTTTTGCAAATTCTAAACTTAAAATTAGTTTAATGAAAAATAGAAATGAATAAGATTTATAAAAAAAGAATATCTTTACTAAAAATGTACAAAAATATATTCAGCTTGACATTTCAGATGTCACTTAAACATTGTCGTAACCACCCTTTGGTACTTTAACTATTTTTTATTCAATGTTTTTTTTTCATTTATAGTATTTGGGTTTAATTTTACTACAACAGAGCAAAAAGCGTAAAAAAGCATCTTTATTTTATAAAATAAATGAAGAGATGTCTGTGAATGTATAAGAAAAAGAGAAAGTATATAGTAAATAAATACATTTCTACATAATCCCTACAAAGGGCATTTCATTAGGCGCTCTTTTAATTTGAATCAAACGAAGTATGTGTAAGATATTATCGAAAGGTTTTATTAATTTGAAAGGCCGGGGCCATTGTGTATGTAAAAAGCCGATGTCCAAATATCCGCAGCGATATCCATGACTCTGGCGCTATGTTTGATCGATGGCAAAGTTTTCTTTTTAGCATTCTGTGGCTTGCAGCTCTTTCGCATAGATATGCATCTTAAGAACACCCCACAAGAAAAAGTTCAACAGGGTCAAATCGCACAATCTAAGTGGCCAGTTCACAATACCTCTACGTAAGTTGACCATACCCTTAAATCGCTTGTGCAGAATGTTCAATATGGCATAAGCTGTGAGCTTGGTGATGCCGACTTGTTGAAGCGAACTTGTCGCTTGTCCCAATATTATCCAATTCAGGTTAAAAGAACTTGGTAATTATTCACTTATAGCACTCGCTTATGACGGAGATATAGACCAATGATTCATACTAAACATATACTTTTCGGGATGCATTGGACGTTCTTTGGTTTGGTTCATCTCAAATAGTTTGGCTCATTCAAATTCGACAATTCTGTTTGTTTACGTTACCATTCATTCAGAAATGGACCTTAACGCTAAAAATGATTTTTCGAGTCAGTTTAAAATTTTATTATTTCCACGTGTTGTTAAACGCTTTAGACTTCCATGGTGAGTTAACAAAACTGACTGAATTAATACCACCCAAATTAGACAGATGTAGCTTCAACAATATGGCCGCTATGAACTGTCAAAATATGAAAGAATGTCCCTTTTGCAAGACCCTTTAAAAAAGATGTAAGTGCAATGCATACTATGACTAAAATTACAAACAATGTTACAGACAGGTAAAGCAGATTAGTGTTAGGATGAACCGAAAATAAAAAAAACAACAAATACATATTTTATTCGAATAAAAATTTTAGATAATCTCTATTAAATTTTTTACAAATCACTTTAAATGTTTAACAACTCAAAATGAAACAAAATATCCACCTAATTTGAATTCGAATAATTATGCGTTTAAAGAAACGAATCATTTTTTTAAGAGAATTTCGAATATGTTTGTGTATAGTAATTAAAGTTTTTAAATTTTCGAAATTAAGTAAAAATGATTACTAGTTCTAAAAGTTAAGAAGGTTGCATAAATGTATAAATATTCGAATAAACTACAGCACAATTTTTCGATTACTATCTTGAACACATTTTAGAGTGTCCCGGTAGGCTAGCTTGTTGTGGGTTCGATTTCCACCAGAGACTCTGGTTTATTTCCTGCAGACAAGCGTAGAGCTTCGCGGGGATAAGCATAGTGAATTGAAAAAAAAAACATACACATAGATAAAAGATGTGAACGAGGAATTCAATTTTTAATATATTTGTGTATGTTGTTGAACATTTTTAAATTTTCAAAATTAAAAAATTTTTTACTGTCTAAAATCAATTAAAATTTGGTCAAATATTTTTACGAATAAATTGACGAATTTTGTTATTTAAAAAATGCTAATCGAATTAATTATTTAAATACAAAATGCTGAAAATAAGCAATGCATTTAAATTATTTATTTTCTCGATTAAGTAATCCAAAAATGTAATCGAATAATTTTAATCGAATAAAAATCTACAATAAAAGCTTTTAAAAACAGTTAATCGAATAATTTATTAAAAATAAATGAAAAATTTACCAAAATCGTTTGAACTGTGTTAAAACCCTAAAAAAGAGAAATAATCGAGTTTTTATTCGAATAATAAATCGATTAATTAATCGAATAAATATTCAAAATAATTTTTAAAGTTAATCAGAATTCTGTTTTTAAATCTCATTTAATCTAATTATCTTAACAAATTTGTAGCCGGCTAAGGCCAAGTTTTTGAGATCTCAGTTAAACTAGGTTTAGTTAATCTGAAAACAAATTTTGTGCCGCCACTACCAAGTTTGTATACAACATTTTGACCGTACAACTAAGTTTTTCTTCAAATTTTGTTGTTGTTAATGAAATATTAAATAAAAATCACATTTCGCTGGAAAAATTCCAGTTTCAGACTACGTTAAACTAAGTTTAAACTTAATCCACATCTCAAAAACCCGGCCTAGGTAACCGAATAGTTTTATTTCATTGAAAAGATTGATTATCTCATAATTTATTTAAATAAGCGATTTATTGTAAGATTGCCTTAAAAAAGAAAAAATAGTCGATAAATTCAAAAAAAATCGATTAATTTAAAAAAAAATCGATTAATTTAAAAAAAACCGATTCATTTTAAAAAAATGTTTAATTAAAGAAAGTAATCAAAGGTTTCTGCCTCAATTTTTTTGAAAAGTAACCGGTTTATTTCATTCGATTAAAAAAAAAAACAAAAGTACACAAAAAAGTAAAACATTTATTCGAAACATTTACTGCCGCGTAAGCAAAATTGACTTGTTTTTGGAATATTCTCTAGGTGTAAGAAGTTTATTAATTAACAACTTATTCGAATAACTATTTGAGTAATATAATTGAGATAAATAAACGATTCATTTTATTCGACTGAAAATCACATTTTTAGAAATGTTTTGAAATGTCATAATTTTTGATTTATAAAATTTACTATTTTGCAAGTTTCTAAAAAAGTTTGATTAATTAAAATCTAGTATGTAATTCATTTGTATAAAGGCTCGTATAAAGGCTCTTCTGAAAATTCGTTTTTTTAAACTCCAATTTCAGTTAGCCCTTAAATGTTATTCTCATACGATGAACATATGTATGTATATATCTGTATCTATCACTTTCATTGTATCCACGTGTAGAATATACATACATACAGACGTACTCAAATGTATGTATGCTGTTAAAAAATGCATTTTAGTTAATACTATTTTTGAGCCTACAAAGGCCTATTTTCAACACGACATGATACACATTCAACGTTGATTTATATTTTTTTTCGTCCCCTATCTTTTTATTCGTACCTTTATGTAGGTTTTACGATTTTTTTTTTATTATATCTAGAGTTTTTTTTTCCTCTAGATTTATTTAATTCTGCATGGATGTAACCTTCTTAAGAGTATAAAAAAACAGCAACTAAAGTTAAGAATATTTTACATCACATACTTACATGTGTATTTAAAAGTATATGAATAGTGGTGAATGTGTTAGTGTTTACGTTATTGTTTTTTTTTTTTTTTTTCTTTAAGTGTTTACAACAAGAACAAGAGAAAACTTTAAAATACAAAACAAACGAATTAAAAAAACACACACACACACGGAGAAATAACAACAAGAAAACACAGACAACATTAACATAAACACACACTTATACAAATGCGGAAAAGCATTTGCTGATGTTTATGAGAAAGAGAGTATTCAGACGACTTTTTTTAACTGTACTTACCTAAACAAAGAGATCAGTGACGTATACTTGATATTGAATAGGGAAAGCAATAAATATTAATTATACGCTATATTTAACAGCGAAGAGAGAAATTCCTTTAAGTTTTAAGTTACATTCGAACAGTGCTGCCAGTCTGTGTATAATTACACATATTGTGTGTAGTTTCTACTTGCATGTGTAGCTCATGTGTAACTCGTTTTATATGTAAAAGTAGTGCAATTTTGCTTTGAGTTTCTATTTTTTCATTAATTTTTGAGACTCAAGTTGGTAGTCAAATTGTTGAAATTACAAACGGAATGACAATCTTTTAGCTGTTGTGAATGGTATAGTAAATAAATATTTGCGCAATTTTTAAGTGGGCAATACAGGATACCTAAAGTAAATAAACTTGTTTGCCTTAAACACAACTAATAACAAATAAGAAGCAATAATTCCCAAATTCTATTTGCTAAAATTATTTAATTAAATACATCAAATTTGCAATGCATAATTATTACGAAAACGATATCGGGCATGCTGCTGTCTTCAATTATTAAAAGTTCTTTTTTATTAAAAGGGCGGAATACAACAAAAGTGAAACAAACATGTAGAACGGGTAAGTCACTAAAATTATTCTCTCCATCTCTGCTTCTCAGGGCTAAGTGTTTAAATCTAAAATCCAACTTTTTTTATTTTTATGATTAAGGATAAAGGAATTTAGGATTAAAGAATACGTAAGACTGTGTGATAGCTTAAACTAGCCTTTAACAAGCATTTAAATATCTTAAAATACCCATGTTTCTGAATTGGTACATAATCGAATCTGGAGGGAGAAAATTCGGCTTCTTTTTTACTTTTCATAATTTCATTAACAATTTTCAGAATTGTTTGGTTATATTTTCTCATTTCTTTTGCCATTATATTTTGGCCATTTTCAAAACAATTACTGTCCAAAATACTTAACATACCTTACTTCTTATGTAGGGTACTTTATGAAAACTAAAAAAAAAACAGAAATATTGTGTATGATTAAAACAAGACAAAAGAAGTTTTATTTATTTTTGTACACACGTTTGTTACGGAAATGTAAAGAATCACAAGGACATAAGCGTCAATATGATATGCGGTACAACCCGGTCTATACTTCAAAACTCAAAAATATAATCTATTCTTACACATCCACACACACACACACACTCGTTTTAGCACACATTAATAGAGTAACGCTAACACGCAGGCATGATAGACAAAAACACATACACTATAAATTTATATGTACTATATTGACAATAATTATGGAGATAATATTTTCTTCTTTTTTTTTTTTGTTTTAATACTATAATTGTTGAGTTTTATTGATATTTACAATTTTAGAAGGTTAGTATTAATATTTTTTTAATAATTTTTAAGATAAATTTTTTTTGCTAAAACTATTTTCTATATTCAAAAGAAATATCTTTATTTTAAATACTTTTCACATTTTCTTTTTTTATTTTTAATTATTATTTACATTTTCTATACTAGTGGTTTTCACTTGTATTATTTTATATTATTTCAATTTGCTGCTTCTATTATACGTTTTCCCACTAGCAATTTTCTAAAACGAAAATATTTTAAGCCGTTCTACGTTCTCGACAACTTTTGCCTGCAATATCCTGCCTACAACTGAATTTTGCAGGCGGCTTTTTTACAATTTCAAAGTGCAAAAGCATTAAGGAGGCTGTTGTGGTACCTTTTTTAAATGCACACGCTGTGTTTTTCTTTTGCTTGTGATTTTATTTTGCTTTCTCCTGTGTTTTGTTTGGGTTTTGCTTTTGATTTTTATACTCTTTTAAAAAAATAGCACGTGCTAATAAGCTTTATCCGTTAAAGCTTATTGAAAAGATGAAAGCTTATAAAGTTTTGTTTCAGTTGAAAAGTTTAATAAAGAAAAATGTTGTTGTCTTGACTAATCAAATACAAAAAGAATACATAGTTTTAAATACAAAAAAAAGCTGACTAGTTCCAAAAGCTTTAAGGATGTTAAGCTTAAATAAATTTTTGGAAAATCTTTATCCATATTAAAATAAAACAGTACCGTTATTGAAAGCATGATGCAGTCTTAATGTAAAGCTGGAAACCAAAACGCTGCTAATGACCAGTTTTTCACTTCGAACTTTAAAACGTATTAGGCTAATTTTTATTTAAATAAAAGTTGTATTTAAATACAATATCAGTTTTTAAAAGCTACTTGATTAATGGCCTGTTCGTCGATAGCGAATGAAGACTTCGTTCGCTTAACTTATAGGCAAAACAAAAACCATGTTTTATAATTTGTTTTTGTTTTAAATGTAATTTAAGCGAACGAAGACTTCATTCGCTATCAACGAACAGGCCTTAAGGGTTTTAAAAAAATATGGTAGCACTACTAAAAAAAATATATTTTCAGGTTGGCATCAACGAAGCAGTTGATTGTTTTTTGCTATGCCTGTTGTAATACCCTGCAAATAATATTAGACAACTTGATCCATTTTGATCAAATTGACTACTCCCTGGACTGATCCAATGTAATGCAAGCATGGACCATATCATTGTTAAAAAGAGTTTGTATTGAAAGGACATGTCTTCGTTTTTTAACAAAATGTTTTCGTTTTTAAACTCTGGAGTATTCCATGGAGTAGTTTTAAGACCTCTCCTTTGTAATGCAAAGTTGGGTTATATGGTCCTGCCCTAGAACATCGTAATGTTAAATAGACCATGTTTTTCCATACATTGGGGTTACCTTTGGACTAGTCCTAGTCCCTTATGGGCTACATTTTACATTCGTGTATGGACTAGTCGCATTATTTGCAGGGTACCCTCAACCACTAGTGGTGAATGAGGGTATACTAAGTTTGTCGTTTCACATAAAACTTTTTTATTATTCATCTCAGACCTCATAAAGAATATAAATTCTGAGTCCTTGAGCAATTCTAAGTTGATTTAGACATGTCCATCTGTCTGTCCGTCTGTTAAAAACACGCTCACTTTCAAGCAACTCAAAAGACAGAACACTATTGGTGTCAATGCTTCTAGTTATCCTTAGAAGTTTGGGATTGAAATCAAGCTAAATCGGTTCAATAAGATATAAGTTTTTAATCCAAATGTAGAACCACTACCCTAAAAAATTGATAATTGGTTGTATAATGCACGGATTGATATTAGATTTTGCACAAATTCGTTCTTTATCACTAGTAATCTTTGTATTAAATTTTGTGAAGATCGGTATATAATTTAGCATATGCCCTTAATAAAGTCTATTCTCGGAAAACAGCTTAGTACGCCTAAAACCGTAACGAATAATGCTATTGTAATAAAATAATAATGTTGTCTAAGGGAATGTTTGAAGAAGTAAGACAGTACAGTTAAGGTTAAATTTTTGACTAAAATCTCAAGCGGTGGTGAACACCTTTCTAACGACGTATTGGAAATGAAAATCGGACAAAAAATGGTTAACTTATTTAAATTTTTATGAAAATCGAATTGAAAAGGATCAAAAAAACTGACATAAACGTTTCTTTGTCTCGAGTATGTGGTTAGATTTTCAAAATGTTTTAATGCAGAATCAAAGGATTCTTAAATATCCATTATATTTTGTCATACATTGGACAATAAAAAATTTATCGAATTTTTATTCATGAAAAATACCATTTTTGGACCCCTCTTTACGCGGTTTAGCTCACGGGAGATTATAACTAAAGCCAAAATAATTTAGGAACCTTCTTAAAGCATGTCAACGATATTTTTGAAGGGGGTACATCAACAATTTTTTTCGGTCTAATAATCTAATATACACAGAAAAAAATATCAATGTTAAATTAACACGGCAAAATTATGGAAACGTTCTGCAAAAGTATGGAAAATTATCATTGTTCCATTTAACTTGAAATGAAAAATGTAAAAATAACATTGTTCAATACTGAATTCAGGGCTACCAGATTTCACGATTTATCGTCATTTTGACGGTTTTTTGTTCATAAATTAGCAAAGTGCCGATTTGCTGATTTTTTTAAAAAAGTGAAGATTTTTTAACATTTCCTGACAATTGCGTTTTTTAAATCTTGGCTTGTTTAACAGCCCTACCTTAGCATGAGCGGAAGGCGGAACGTTTTCTTTCGCTTAGCTTTAACGCTGATATGTAGTAGTGATAGCTATCTTGTTTAGTAAAACCCACAAAACAAATCTAAATAAGAATAGAGATAAATACGCTAGATTGACTGCTACACTATCGAAAATAAAAATAAAGCGGATAAGCGCAGGGGGGGAAATACCTCCCATAGGATGCATATATTAAATATCGCTCAACTGAAGAACTATTAAAGGGAGAGTCTTCAAACGTGGTTAAAGCTACTATTATGGTAAACTATAAATTTTAATAAATGGGCGGGGTAGACAAAGGAGGAGCAGTATCCCTCATAGATAGAAATATACATAAGAGCCGCTGCACGCATTTTGTTGAACTTTTCGTAGTAGGATCTTCTGAGCCCCAAAATTTAAATAAATTAGCAGCGGAGGAAGTGGTACCCCCCATAGGACGCCAATGTTTAATATCGCATATCTTAAGAACTGTTATAGTGAGAATGTTCAAACTTTGCAGAAGTCACTCTTATAGTATACTACACTTTTGAAAATAAAAATTAAGCGGGTAGGCGCAGGGGGGAAATACCTCCCATAGGATGCATATATAAAATATCTATCAACTGAAGAAGTGGTTAAATCAGTGTAGCGAAGCGCACCGGGTTAAGCTAGTAAAATATATTAATCCAACAAACATATTACAAACACTGCATATTATATTGAATAAAACTAACCCTGACTAATAACAGTTGTCTCTTTTCAATGTTACAACTATTTAAGTATCGCTTAAAGTTAGTTATTATCAAACAAACAAAAAATAATCGTCTTTTAAGTGTTTATCAAAAAATCGGCATTTTTGGAGTAAAAATCATCGGCACTTTGATAATTTAGGGGCAAAAAATCGGCAAAAATGGCTGGCCATGGAATACCATTTTGCTCTCACTTTACAAGAATGTTAAATTAACATGAATTATAGTTAATTAACATGAATTAAGAAAATAATGTCGTTCGCAAGTTATTGTAAAATCATGTTAAATTAACATGAAGTAACTATGGAGCAAAATCATTACCGAAAAATGTAAAATCAACCTTGTTTTCGAGGATTTAACATTGATTTTTTTCTGTGTGTATATGCGTATGTGCTGGGGGTCTACTCTCTATTGCGATGCGAAAACAATTTCGATGCGAAAGCTAAATGCGAACTTGGTACTCTCTATCACTTTCGCAAAATTTTGTGAAAATTAAGCAATAGTGGCAATAAAAATTAAAGATGGCGCGGATTTAGAGTAATGAAATGCCAAAGTGTGTAAAAATATTTGATATTGGACAATTTAAATAAAATAAAGTGATGATTTACGAAAAGAAAAAAAATTAAAAGATGCGAAAGACAAATGCGCAAACGTATTAAAGAGTACCAATCGCTAGATTTGCTACAATTTTCTTTCGCATCGCAATAGAGAGTAGCCCCCCTGATGTGTGTAGAAATATTGGTTCTAGTCCAATCTTAAAGCAAACCTATCGACTCAGAACCACTTTCTGAATCGATCTAACGATATCCGTCCGGATAATTTTCTGTCTACATATGTAAAAATTTGGTACAAACGTTTAAGTTGTCATAAGGACGAAGCCTGTATAAGTGGTGAGAATCGGTCTATTATGGAATAGAGTATTTCTGCACATAAACCATCTATTATGTTCGTATTTACAATTAATGCGGCTTACTTACTACACACTAAATTACTTTCACCAAATTTTGTTGAAACCGCACCCATACATCACTCCCGATTATCAATCCCAATTATCAATCCCGAAAATAACTTTTAATACCATAACTTCCTTATAAGTGTTTATGTTGATATAAAATTCAGTGACCGCCCCTTAAATCATTTTAAGACATAAAAAACCTCACACAAATAACTCTTTTGTGTCTTTCCTTAAAACATAATTTTGTTATATACTTTACTTTTTTTTATTGCTTATTATATGTAAATATTATTAAATGGTTATTAAAAGGTTTTGTTGTAAAATAAGGGGCTTATTTTATATATCACTTCGCCTTGCATTGACAAATTTTTTGACTCTGCCAGTACATAAAGCGCACCAAACAGTAATTTTCTGTAGATGTAATGCTGTTTCGACAAAAGCTTGTTTTAATTTAAAATTTCAACAAATTGCACGCATTGCTCTGGTGTAAGTCGATTCATACAAATTTCAAAGCAAACTAAACAAAAATCAACTACCAGCTGTTAAATGGGTGCTCAAATAAAGCAAAGTTGTGACACTCTAAAAAAACTCCCTTTATTATTACATGTTAAAAAATTATGTAGAATAAACAAAATCTTATCATGTTAAAGCAAAATGTATTGAGTAGGAGAAAATACAGATACAAAATTTGACAAGCGGTCGCTAAATGTTTATTTTCTAAACACTTTAAACCAGTGTTCGAAAATAAACACTAAATATCGTTTTTTAATGTTCGGTTCGGTAGATTTGTGGAAAACACAAACGCTAATAGTGTTTTTGTAGAAAATCATTAAAAAAAATAACGTTTCCCTGTTAGTCATCTTTCGAACACAAAAATATTACTGTTTTTATCAAACTCAACAAAAGATGTGAACATTTAATTCCGTTCGGTTTTTTTTTTAAATCCACAAACTTCAATGTGTTCGGTTCGGCTCGTTAATGTTCGTCCCTTTTGGCTGGTAAAAAAAAACATTTTTACAAAAACAAAATACACACACGAAAAAAACATTGTAGAACATTAAAATATAATGTTTGTCTACAGTATCACTACAATTGTTCTGTTTTTTAACGAAGAACCGAACATTATATAATGTTCGGTTCTTTCTTGAAAATAGTTACGAACGGTATTAAGGGTTGTGTATGTCTACACAATCACTAAAAAAAAAATAGATATCGTTCCTGGGTGTGTGAGCCGAACGTTAAATAATGTACTGTTTATTTTCGAACACTGCTTTAAACATTTATGTATTCTAATAACACCAAGTGTGTATTTTTAAAGGCCAGTACGGAAAACGAATTTAGTAACCCACAATCAGTTACTGTAATAGTGTTATGATTGAACCATTCGTGTAAACATGAAAAATACTTACAACAGACCAAGGCCCATCTATCAGGTCTGCTTAACTGTACAAATTGTTTGTGCAGTGTTGCCAATTTAGCCATTTAGTGGCCAGATTTAGCCATTTTTCACCCTGTTTAGCCATTAAAAAATGAGTTTGGCCATTAGCCATTTTTTTAGCCATTTTTCAACTTGTTTAGCCATACAATTTTTTTTGCCGCTTTTCTTTTAAAAGAATAATTTTTATTTTACTATAACAATTTGTAAAAGTAAAATAAACATTTTGAACAATTAAAACGCCTTTAATTTAAATCACAACGTTTACAAATGTTGAAAATCGCTATAAACTTTGACGCTGAAACATCTTTCAAAATAAAGGAACAGTATTCCACTATAAAAATTTATAAAATGGACCAACACAAGCATCGCTGTTTCTTTCTGGTTGCAAGTATTTCAATAAAGGGATGCAGGCGGTAACAAAATTGTTTTAGAAAGTTCAGAATTGACTATAAAGTTGCTCTCACTTCCATGGTCTAATGCTGAAGTAGAGAGGGTGTTTAGCCAAGTAAACATCGTTAAAAGTAATTTGAGAAATAGGTTACATTAAGCAACCGTTAATTCGATTTTATCAATTAGGTAAATATTTTTACCATAACAATACAATATTTATACCACCACCACAATAGTGGAGAGGGTACTATGCGTTTGTGCTGATGTCTGTAACACCTTAAAATATTAGTCCTTAGCCCACCTTTACGTATACCGATTAACTCAGAATCACTTTCTGAGTCGAATTAACGATGTTGTCCGGCTGGCTGGCTGTCCATGTAAACCTTATGCGCAAAGTACAGGTCGCAATTTAGAGATTATTTGATAAAATTTGGTACAAAGGTTATATTGTAGTGAAGGGTATCATAAAGTAGGGTTTAACCGACTATACTTTCTTACTTGTTTTTTATTGTAGATCAGGACTCAAAAGGTTGGGTAAATGTTGTCGTGATTATGATTTACCTTCAAATTATTTAAAACTTATGAGCAATAACTACATCGAATTTTTCGATGATTTAATTTTTTAGTATTAATTTATTTTAATATTAATTACGTTTATTCTTATTTAACAAATTGATCTTAACTCACAAATTATCGTAAACAACTTTTAAATGAATTATGTATATCTGTTTTGTTATTAAATTTTAATGTGTTTTTATTTAAAAAAGCTTTTAGCCATTTTTTAGCCCATTTTTAGCAATTTTTTAGCCATTTTTTTCCGTAAATTTAGCCATTTTTGGTCACCAAGTTTTGGCAACACTGTGTTTGTGTAAAATTTTTTTTAAGCGGTCAAAAACTTACTATCACACATACAAAGCAAAAGGAAAAAACGTGTATGCCCAACAAACACGGAGGTTTGATTTCAATTTGAAAATGATTTGAAATCAAACGTTTTCTCAAACGACAAACGTTTGACAATGATTTGAAAATCATAGCGTTCTCAACAAAAAGGGGAAATTATTTTCAAATTGAAAAATGCCTTTATTTTCAACTTGCTTTCAAACGTAATTCTCAAATGTTTTTCAAATGTGGATTATAATACAATGTGGAATATAAATAAAAATATTTTATTTTTTTTAATTTAAATTTATTATTTATTTAAATAAACTGTGAGATAAACATTCGGCACCATAGCTAAAAGATGAAATAATGTTCTTTCCGTCCTCTAATTCTTGGAAAGACAAACTACTTGGCTCCCTTTTATTTTGAGGATTGTAGCACCACGATCGTTCCACAAACTTTCTCCACTTTCCCGTTTTATTTTCCTTTTTTTCGTATTTTTAATCATTGTAATTACTCACAAATAATTTTTATTTTTCACAAAAATTTATTAAAATTTATTTTTAATAGTAAAACACATGTAACCACAAAGTAAAAAATGTAACTTTAATCGCCATTTTTAATGATCACATTTATTTTTCGATTTCGATTTGACAAACAATTGACATCAAATTGATAAAATATTTGATATCAAATGTTTATTTTCAAATCATTATCAATTTGAATTTAAATGTAAAATCAAACAATTGAAAAACGTTTGAGAATTGTGTTTGATGTCAAATGATAAAGTCATTTCATATCAAAGGTTTGACTTCGTGTTTGTTGGGTGTGTGGCATACCATAAACGTATGTGTGGGGAAAAACAATAAACCCAGTTGGCCAGACTGCCGTTGACGACATCGTCGTCAATGATGTATGCACGACTTGTCCCCTGTTGTTTAGGTTCTCTAGAAGACAATTTACAGGAAATCGTCGTGCACGGCAGTTTGAGCGACGTTGTCTTGTAAGTTGTCTTCTATTTAGCTTTTTATGGGACAGTATGAGCGACATTGTCTTATAAGTTGTCTTGTATAAAAGCTACTGACGACAAAGTTTTCTTAAATGCTATGCAATCACTTGCTTCGTTTTCTTAAAATTCTCACATTCTTTTTTTTAATTATTGATATAAATACCTACACAAAAATTTACAAATTAGTTCTAAACAGTAAAACCATAAATGATGATGAAATTATTCGCGGGCTGTAGTACTTCACTGTCAACTTTAGGATTGCTTATAGGAGTCGAATATAAAACATATAACAGAAATAAAAATTCCATCTATACTAAAAAACTGTCTGCATTAGATAACCATTTAATAATTTTTGTCGTGGACGTCGAAATAGACGACATTGTCATGCAGGTAATCGTCAATGATAAAGTAGGCGACATTGTCTTTCTTTGTGTCGTGCACGATTTTCGCGACACTTGTTCGAAAATGTCGTTGATGATTTGTTACCGCTGTCCCTCACATGTCGTGCAGAAATTAACATTGTCGTGCATCCGTCTTCGAGGATGTCTTAAAGACGTGGCCAACTGGGAACGTAAACAAACATATACATGCACATGTAAGCAAAATGTAAACAACTTTTGACAGCTCAAAAGAATATAAACAATATAAGGCTTCTTGCGCAGACCTTTTCAATGGGCCTTGCAAGTTGCAACAGACTTTTGTTCTCTTTTTTTAAACACGAAGAGAATTACATATTTTAATTCTATAAGAATTTAATACTTTGTGTTACCATGTAAAGATGCCTTAAAGAATACTTACCTTCTCTCGCATGTGAAACTTGCAAACCACTCAAAATAAAAACAAGAATTTTTTTGTTTGTTTTTTTTTTATAGTCATTTAAAGTTTTTCTATTTATTATTTTCAGATTTTTTTTATATTATAATATAATTTTTTTAATGTATTATTATTTTTCAGTTAAATTGAATAGAGAGAGACATGTTTGTGGTTGTTTTTTTTTTATGAAATTAATTGTTTTTGTTGTTATAAATTTATTTTGTTTGTTGTTTTTTTAACGGATTATACAAATGAACATGAAAAAATTTTATTCCGCTTATTTTCTGGATTTGTTTTGTATCTTTTTTTTTAATTTTTGTTTTTGTAGAGAGCTGCTTTAATTGTTTTATTACACATCAATATATTATTAAATAATTATATATTTTTTTTTTATTTATTTGTGTTATTTTTAGTTTTAATAAAGTGTTTTTTTGGTTTTTTAAATTTTTATTGAGTTGTTTTTTTTTTAACTTTTTATTCAAATTGATTTTTCTAATGAATTTTTTTTTTTTTTAGTTTTTTTAAATTAAAATATTTTTTGGTTTCAAATAAAACTATCAGCCTGTTTATCGATTTCGAACGTTAACGTTCGCATAGAAAATGTTATTTAAAACAAAATTCGAAAATTTGTTTTTGTTTTAAATGAAATTTTCTATGCAAACGTTGACGTTCGAAATCGTTAAACAGGCAGTATTTCAAAATGGTTTTTCTAATGAGAATTTTTTTTTTTTTGGTTTTTTCTTAAATGAAAATATTTTTGTTTTAGAATTGAATTAGTTTTTTTAGAAAATTTATAAAAGCCAATTTTTTTTCTTAGGAAATTAAAAGTTTTGTTTATTTTTTTGAATTTTTTTTATATTTTTTTTTTGTTTTAATAAAAAAAACCTAATTTTCTTGGTTAAATTTTTAAATTTATATTTAAATTATTATAATAAAATTAATTATATATTTATAATTTAAAATTAATAGATTTTTTTTTTTTTGTTTGGTTTCACACACATTTATAGAGTTTGAAAAATAAAAATATATATTTATATGTATATGTTTTTTATAATAAATACTAATTTTTTTTTATTAAATAAATTATATTTATGTGTTTTTTTTTCTGTAAAGCTTTAATTTGTTTTCTTTTTAATATATAATTTTTCTTAACTTTATATATTCTTTGTTTTTAAAATGTAAGTAATAAGGAAGAAGGAGACGAAAACATGTGGCTGCCTCATATAATTTTTGGTATATTTTTTTAACACAAACATTTTTATTTATCATTCTTTATATAAATACAACATTTTTTTAATGAATCTTTGTTAGAAATTTAAATTTGTCTTGTTATTTATATTTGTTGTTAAAAAAACCCAGATTTTTTTTAGTTTATAGTTAAACTTTTATTATTAAACTAAAGTAATCTATTAGATTTCCTTTCTACTAAACTTTTTTTTTAAAACATTCATATGCTTAACATTTTTTATCCTTTTTAATTTTTGTTTAACGGTTATTTGTAACTTTCATTTTTTAAAGGCGTAAAATTGCTTTACTTTTTTTTTTTTGGTAATAGTTTTTTTTAATAATCTTATTGCATAAAACATACATATTCAATATTTTAAATATTTAATTAAATTCCTACTACATTCAATAAGTGTTCAAAACTTGTTAAGTCATTTTTAACTTGTTTATTTGTTCAATAAATGTTCTTAACTTTCTTCTTTTTGTGTTTTTAATTTTTCCTTATAGTACATACTTAAGTGGATTTATTTAAATTTGAAACATTCATAATCTTTAACATTTACTTTTTACTGATTTTTTTTTTTTATAATATTGGTTTCTTACTACTTTCATAAAATGTATGTGGTTTTGTTCAGTATGTTTGTTTGTTTATTTTGCTTTAGCAATTTCTTTAGATCACCTTTAGTCAGCACTTTTTAGCTTTTTGTTTTTTTTTTTTAATGAGAGAGGGCATTCTTCACTTTTTCCTTAATGTTCTTATTTATTTTTATATTTAGGTATTAGGACACTTTTATCTGTATTTTAATAATAATAATTTAAAACTAATTTTACAACATCAACTTTATTTTGTATTTTTATATATATTTTTTAAGTGTTTTAAGTGCTTTATATAAAGATTTTAAATATATTTTATTATATTTAATAAATTTATATAATTGTATTTCTTTGAAATAAACTAAAAACAAACTTAAATTTTGATTAAAGAATTATTAAATATTATGTATAGTATATTTATAATTTCCTTCAGTTGCATATGTTGGTTCATTTTGTTAACTTCCGTTGTTTGTTTATTACATCATGGACACGTTCTCTTGCCAGTAAATCTTTAAGCCTTTGTTGTTATTAGATTTGTTTACCATTTTATACAAATCGAAGAGAGTGATCAAGAGTTATTTCCTTGTGTTTAGCCTGTTGTTTGTTCGTTTTCAACGTTAGCAACTGTTTGTTATATAAAACGCTTATTTCTTACATTCGCTGTTGGTTTGTCACTTAACTACAAGTGTTACTTGTTTTTTTTTTAATGTTCTTTTTTGAAATTTATAGGTTATGTATACATTTTATATGGGTTTCTTCTTAATTTTTTATAATTAATTACGAATAAATCTTATTAAAATTTATTGTTTTAAAGGTACATTTATAATTTGTAAGCTTAAATCATAATAAATATTTTATTATATTAATGTTTAATATATAGATTTCTTATTTGGTTTGTCATTTTGTTTGGTTTTCTCTACGTGCACTTTGTTTTAACATTTATTTACTTAAATTTGTTTTGCTAAATTTACCTGTTTTAGGTGGTTTAAAGTTATGTTTATTAACTTAACTTAAAAATGTAACTTATATAAAACTCTAGCCTTAGAACTGGAATTTTTTTTTTTTTCTTGGCCATTAAAACAAGATCTATAAAAAAAGAAGAAAAACAAATATTTAGTTTTTTTGTGTTTAATGAAAATACATTTAAAAAAATTGATTTTACCAATTAGAAAATTTTATTAATACAAACCTATTGTAAAGCAGTCAGCTATTTAGACATAACAAAAAAAAAACAACGACAAGTCTGATGGTTGAAAAGCTATTTTATAAAGTTATTAAGAAAATTTATCAAATTTTTTTAAATATGTATTGTTCAAATATTCTAACTGAATAAGAATATAAAACTGCTTTAATACCTTTCATAAGATCTTTCCAGAAGGTTAGAAAATATGTAACAAAATCACTTAAAATCCTAAAAAAGAAATTTTAAAGTTTTAATTAATGTAACAAAAAAATTTTAATTAGTTGTACTTTATTTAAATTTTATTTGTTCTCTATTTTACCTTAATTTTCATTAAGTCTAAAAAAAGAATTTTGAGGTTAGAAATTTTTGAAATCATTTAATTTTGTTGAAATTTTCTAGTATTAAATTAATATAATAGAGTCTCTTAAATGTTACTTTAATTTTCCTTAAAAATGCCTTAATTTTTTAAAGTTATCAAAAAAATTCGATAATCAATTTGAGCGATTTTTTATTTAAATTACCAAAATTTCTTGGCATGCTGATGTTTTTGCTGTAAGTAGACGACCCAGATTATTTTGTTTAAGTATTTATTTTCGTTAAGTTGTTAGAGCGAAAATGTTATACATACATGCCATGGGATATCCGTTGATCGCGTTGCCATCTAAAACCAATTATTTTTTTAGTAAATTTTTGTAAAAACCTTCTATAAGTAAAAAGAAATTGTTTCCAAAACAAAATTTCCTTATTGTGAATTTCGTTTTGAAAGAAAAACTATTTGAATTTTTTCAAAAATTAAGAAATTTATTTGAGAGTTATTCTAAATTTCGTTTTAAAAGACAATATTTTCGTATATCAACAATGAATTTTTTCAAAGTTTATTTCGCTTTTTCTTTTCAATCTATAAAATTTCTTTCTTTAATTAATAAAAAATTTATAAAATTATTTCCAGCCGATGTTTATTGCTTAAATTAGTAGACCCTGAACAGTTAATAGAAAAAAGAGACTCTCTGTCAAGATGTTATTTGCAAAGAGTAGAGAATATTATGTTGTTATACTTTACTTTATGCCATTAAGAATTCAGTTGATTGCGTTGCCAACTAAAGGGAATATTATTATAATTTTATTATTAATTTTATATTCAAGATTTCTTATAAATTGCTGAAAAAAAAAAAAAAAAAACATTAAAAAACTCTTATACGAATTAAGATCATTTAAAAATTATTATAAAATTTATTTCTAACCTCTAAAAATGTTTAAAAAAATTATTTGGAAATAACAAAATTTTTTTTTCTTGCAATACCTGTTTCTAAATTTCTTTACATAGATATGTATGTATATCTGGGGCCAAATTACGGCATTTGCAATCGATCTAAATTCGTTCGATATCGAATGCCATAATTTGATTTATCTTTTATTCCTTTAAAATATTCAAACTAACCTCACATTCCAATTGATTTAGCTTTTCTACTCAAGTTAACCTCACTTTATCTGTTGTTTTTATTTTTAATATTGAAACTTGTTTGACTAAAATCGAATGAATGCACACGGTTTGAAATTTAAAAAGCATATTTTTAAGCTTAAAACTGATGTAGACAGCGTAAAGAGCATATGTTTGCCTTAAAAGTATTAAAAGCCTTATTTAAGCGCTTAAGCTTAAGAAGATTACCTTTAGACTTTAAACATAAAGAACTTACTTTTAAGCTTGAAAAAGAACCACATACATGTTTAATAAAGAATACTGTTGGGCTTAAAAAAAGTACTGTACTGAATTGCATACTTTCAGGAGACATTTTTTATCTTTTTGTAAATTATTTTAGTCTAGTTAAGTTTTAAACATATACAACAGGACTGTTCTGAAAATAAATCACGTGTTTTAAAAATCACACGTGTGATTTTGTGGTGTTGTGAAAATCACACCGTTTTGGTGTTTTACGGTGTGCTCTCACCAATTGAAAAATTCACCGAAACCCACAAAAACGGAACACCACAATATAACACGTGCGATTTTAAAAGGTACATGTGATTTGAATTGAAGTTTTTTTTTCAGAACAAGCCTGATAAAAACTTCCTAAGTCTGTATGCCACGTCCACTTTGCGCGTTAATCAAGCAATTATACTTTACAACACTGGAAATCAAATGCAATGCGATTTTAAGCTTTTCAAAAGCATTGTTAGTTTAAATAATGTGCTAGTTGTGTATGTACTATTTTTAAGCCTGCACGGTTGCATTTGGAAATGCGGTTAGAAAGGCAGCCTATTAGGCATGTTCTGAAAATCATTTTTTGTGCAATGGATTTGAAATCACAAGGTGTTATGGACAAAAAAACTTTTTTGTGATTTTAAACCGGTCAGCTAAGTAGGTGCCAATTTAAAATTACTTGTTTCTTTTTTTCCACAATTATAAACCAAGTTTAAACTTTTGTGGTTTCTAAAAAACCCTTAAATCACAATTGAGATTTTCAGAACATGCCTGTATGTCAGTCTTATTTACTTAGTGTTGAAAGCCCTGAATTAGGTTTATAAAACCTATAAAAATTTAATTGTAAAATTGCAAGACACCCATTTTTACCTTTGTATAAAGTTTAGCCTTTAGGCTTTTTGTAATATGAATTTAAATTCCTAAAAAAGCAGGTTATTTTTTTGTAATACGTTAAATTTTCATACGATTTCATTTTAAAACTTTTAAAAACATGTTTCAGTAAATTTTATTATTTACCAACTACATGCTTAAATTTAAGAACACTTTTAAAACAGCTACTATTTGGAACTTTTGTAAGCCTAAAATTATGCTTTTATTTTTTGGTTTTAAAAACAATCTGGGGCGAATTCACGTCATTCGATATCGATCAAATTTAAACGAAAGTTTCCTCGGCATCCAATAAAATAAAGTTTTTTTAAGAAAATATTTAAAATTCATATTAATTTTTGTTTTAAGAATTTCTTTAAAAAAAAACCTAGTCTTAAGTTCAAAGATTTTCTAGGGAGTCAAAAAATTAATTAATAAACTAGGTTTCGTTTAAATGTGCCTTTATAAAAAAAAAAAAGAATTCAAATTTGTTTCTATATTTTTTTAGAGATAAAGTTAAAAAAAAACAACCTAAGAATACTGAATAGTTTGTTGGTTTTTAAGAGAAAAAAATTCACACGTTTTTTTTAGATTTTTTTAAAGATTTTTTTGTTTTATTTAAAGTTTTGTTTATCATTTTGTTTTTGTATTTTTTATTATTATTATTTTTTAAATAAAAGTATGTTAATTTTAATACTCGTTAAAAGCATTTAAATGACAATAAATCGAAATTAAATGTTAATTATTGTTTTTAATTGGAATCAAACAATAATTATATTTATATTTAAAAAAGGAAAAAAAGTCTTGTGTTTAAAGAGAAAATTTTAAAACAAAAGTCTTATAAATTTTCTGTTGTTTTATAAATATTTATTGTTTAAAGCTTAGAAACGAGTAAAAAAAGAGAAAATTTAATTAAATTTTCTTTAATAAAATTTAATTATACATTTATATAAATGTGGTTGTTGTTTTTGTTTAAATTTTTCTTTTAACATCTTTTTGTTTATTTTTTTTTTTTAAATATATATTTTTTCTGTAATATTTTTTCTGTTGGTTTTTGCAAATAGAGTCATGTTAAGAAAGTGTAAGAGTGTTAAAGTTTTTTTTTTAATTTTTATTATATATTTTTTTTTAAATTAAATTTAAGTATCTGATTCAAAAAAGTGTTTTTTTTTTATAATTTTTTAACTAACTTACTATCAACGAGGACTGCAAGTGTTTTTTTAAGAAATCTTTTTAATAATTAAAAAAAGTAAACATTTAATTTAAATAAACTTTTATTTTCTTTTTAAAAATTTATTTAATTTTTTTGTTTTTTTTTTTTAATTACTAAAAATTCTTAAGAGGCTGACTGCTTTGCTTTGTTTTAATAAAATTTTAAAAAAATCATTCTTAAAATTATTGTAAATTTGAAAAGAAAGAAAAAACTATCAATTTAAAAAAATACATATTTGCAAATTTTGTAAAAATTAGTTTTTAGCTAATTTAAATGTTAAAATGAGAGAGAAAAAACAGTGTTTTCATGTGTTGGCTTGTTCTGCACTTGTGTTGGTCTCCATTTTCTATTGGATTTCATTTTTTTTAGCTGTTTTCTTTTTTAAATCTTTTGCAACTGTTTTTCTTTAACTTTTATGCTTAAATAATAAAGATTTGTTTGTTTGATTATTTTTGTTGTTGTTGTTTTTTTTTTTTATAATATAATTTCTCTGGGTTTTTTGTTTTTAATTTAAAGATTTATTAATTTTCTTTCATTTTTATTATTTGTATTTATATTTAAATGTTGCGGTTTGTATTTTTTTTATATATAATTTGTTTTAAATTTAAGTTTTGTTTGAAGTTGTTTTTGTTGTTGTTGAGGGGGAGGTGTTATTTTTTTAAAAATTTACTTTTTGTTTTACTCATTTTTTTTAAATTTATTTATATATATAATATTTATATTTTGTTTAAATTTTTAAGATTTCAATAGTGGTTGTTGTTGTTGGATTTTTCATTTAAATATAATTGCTGTTGTTGTTTATCCATAGCAGCAGCAACGCGCGATGTAAATGCGCCCAGCTACAGTCTTCGTCAACATCTTAAAAACATAGAAAAGCTTAAAAAGAAGTAATTTAGCTGCTCACTTTGATGTCATCATAGTCACGAATTCTGTAAAAAAAAAAAAAAAAAAAAAAATCAGATATTGTTTAGCAAATTAAAAATTAAATATGTATATGAATTTCCTATACAGGCATGTTCTGAAATCACGTTGATTTCAAATCACGAATGATTTTGAAATCACCCGAGAAATATTTTGGTGTTCTGAAAATCACGAGATTTTTCATTTTTAGTCGTGATTTTCATTGTTCTAAAGTCTCTTGGTTTAGAATCTAAACCAAGAGAAAACAACTGTGCGCTTCCTTTTAAAATGTTGCTATTCATTTAGGATGTATGGCTGCCATTTTCACATATTTTTTAGCTTCGTATATTAAAATTTTACCAATCAAACTTCATAATGATCGTTTACTTTTAGTTTTTTTTTTTAACAAAATAATTTAATTTTTATTTTTAATGTTTAATTTAATTGAAGAAATTAGTCATATGCTAAACAATTTTAAAACTAAAACAGCGTTTGCAAAAAAAACAGCGGCTTCCTAAATTTGTAAATTTAAAGGTTCTTCCGTGTAAAATAATTAATTTAAATGCAAAAACAAATCAAGAACAGATCATTTAATGTGTACGTGATAATTTTATTATAGATTTCAAAAAAGAAATGCTTAAACACTTCAAGTGATTTGAAATCGTCATGCTGTAAGCTAACCGGTTTTAAATCACGAGATTTCAAAAATTTTTGTGGGCAGAACACCTTTTTAGTGATTTCAAATCACTATACGAAAAAGTGATTTTCAGAACAGGCCTGATAAAATTAAACAAAATTAAAGCCTTAAAAATATGCATATTTAAATTTAAACCTTTAAAGCCCAAAAAATATCTTTAAAAAGTTAAATATTAATGTGCTGTTTTTACAACACAAGTGACTGAACGTGTAGTAAAATTTGTATGGAAAACACTAAAAAAACTGAGTGCTTTTCGTATAAATTTCACTACACGTGCAGTCACTTGTGTTGTGAAAACAGCACATAAAATTTTTTTCAAAGTTTTGTTTAAAGTTAAGCCTTAAGGCGTGCTGCAGTTTTTATATAAAAGTTTATTTTTAAATGCTTGAGCAGTGTTGCCAGAAAAATTTTGGCTTATGTTCCTAAATTTACTGCCAAGTCCATAATGTCGACGAGAACATTTCTTTCGCGTATTTATATTGAAAACAATAATAAAAAAATTAAATTTGTTTTTGCTTTCAATATAAATACACGAAAGAAATGTTCTTGTTGACATCGTGGGCCAGGCAGTTAATATTGTAGCCCCAAAAAATCCCCATTAAATTAAACAAATTTTTGTCTTAGAAGTTAAAAAAAAAACCTTTTTCTTTAGCGCGCCACTGTTCAAATTTATGCTGCGGACGTGTAAAATGAAAAGAAAAAAAAATAACCGATGTATTGCCTTTCTTAGAACAAGAAAGAAAAGCATTATTTGTTCCTCATTCTTCGGGTATGTTAAAAATGTGTGTTTTTTTCTAAACAATTTCAAATGAACGAAAAAAAAATCACATAAAAAAACTTTTCTCTTTAAATTATTTTTAGATATTAAATGCAAACACCTGCTAAAATTGGGGGCACAATTTTCAGATTGTATTAACTAAAATATTCACTACACATTTTCATGCTAAGGAAGGAAAATAATAATGGTTTGATCATTGAAAAATGGTGGCGCGGAGGCAGGAATAGTGTAGTGGCCAAATGTGTATGATTAATTAATTTAAAACTATTACTAATAGGAATTTAACATAGTTATTTTTATTGTGATTAATTTGAAAAATTGCCCTATATAAATACAATATAAATTGGATGCATTCCCACATTCACAATTATTGCGTTGAAAAGCGAAAAGAAAGAGGGAAAGGAAGAAAACAACATATTTAGAAACTAAATAAAAGAAAATATTTGCCGGACTTAAAGATAAAAGAAAATTTCGAACGCTAACGTTCGGATATCAATTTATAAAAAAATAATATAAAAACAGTGTTTTACATAAAAATTGTATATCGTTAGCTAAAATGCAAAATGGCGTAATTAACAAAAATATAAGTTTACAGGAGAAGCAAAAAAACTTCGTTAAATGAAAACTATAACTTTTTAGAAAAACATGCATTGATAAGTCGTCCATAGAATTCTTCAAAGAAAACCATTGCGTTATATGTATTTTGTTAGAAACAATAAAAAAAGCGTTTTATGCGCATTAAATATGCAGTAAAAACTTAAAAATATGCCCCAAAAAATTTAAAATTGCAAATTTTAAAACCAAATATTCAACAATTTATTAACAGACAGTTCCATTTAATAAAAACAATCCTAAAATTATAATCGGTAAAGCCCAAACACCATGGTATTTACAGACAAATTTTTGAGATTTTTGGGGCGAATTCAACGTAAATACCAACATAGGCCCCTATTACGGTTTACAACTCAATAAATACAACTGGTTGTGATGAGTTGTAATTTTTGTTATGTTTTTGTTCACCGCAATTTAGCAAAGTTGTAAACCATAATACAAAAATTAAGAAATTACCGCAATAGGGGCCATAATAAGATGGTTAATGGACACAGAGTCTAATTTGGAAAGAAAATTTTATGGGGAATATGTGAAATTATAGACCGATTCTCACCATTTACATAGACTTCTTCATTAGTACAATTAAAATGTATTGACCAAATTTGCTCAAATTATCTACAATATTGCAATTCCCTGAAGGAAACCTGGGGGCAAGTGTCTCCAAGTCACCAGATTTGTCGACTATATTGTTGACATTGTCAACGAAGTGTCTACACTACATTATTACATTTGCCACTATATTTGGCTTTAATACGAAAAAGATTTTATCAATAACAACTGAGAAGTACAATTCCTATAAAAGTTTAACAAATAACAGTATTGGGCAAAATATTTCATTTATGTGAATCTTTCATTCTCTTTCAGAAAGGTTAAGTGAATTAGTTCATTCTTTTCGTTCACCTTTCTAAATCACAAACAGCTTTCAGAATGAAGTGTCAAGTTCGTTTGAGGAATGATTAAATTGATATTTTTAAAACAAAAAAGTATTTTTATAGTTAATGGAAATTAGATTTAAAGTTAAGTTAAAGAGTTGTTCAGATTGCTCTTATTGTCATTCGCTAAAAAAAACCTAAAAAAAACTTAATTTCAATAAAAGTTCAATAGAAGGGAAGAAGCATAACAAACAAGATAGACATAAAACAGAATATGAAAGAATATAAGATGAAACCGAAAGATAAAATAAATGGAAAGAAAAACGGAAATATTTCATTCTTTCACTTAAGTGAATCATTCAGTTGAAGTAATTCATTCAAGAACGACACAAGCCTAACAAATAATAAAAACAGATTGTTATGATTTCGTATTCTTACAAAAAGTGTAGACTACTTTTACTAAAATGTACTAGCGATTCTCTGGTTCCAATGTCTACATATGTATGTTCCCAAAGGAACTAACTAGTCAGTAGTACCAACGTCAGTAGTAGATTTCCAGTGACACGCACATGTTAAATGTCTATTGTAAATAACATTTCCTGGCGTATAATAAGTCACTAGTACTGTTGACTGTGTCAATAGTGAATCAGTACAGATTCTCTAGTGACATTTTCTGCAGGGTTTGTACTTTGCGCACAAGGTTAACATAGACAGATAACAGCCAGAAGGACGGATGGACATCGTTATATCACTTTATAAAAAGGTTTTGGAGAAATTGAAGCAACACGTTGGGTTACAGATAGATATTTAAAACAGAATTTCGCAAAAAAAAACAATTTTATTTATTCTTTTGTAGGCACCAAAAAAAATCTAAAATGTATCAAAATATGCCTTAAAAAGGCAAAATATGCACTATAAACTTAAAAAAAAAATGTTGCAAAAAAGCTCTTTTAACTAAATTATGCAAAAAATGCTGCAAACGGTAAAATATGCAAAAATATTCACTATCAAATCGATGCCAAAATTCATAAAAAGCTCAAAAACGGATAAATATATAAAGGGTATTCACGTCACCAGTTGCACCCTTGCAAAAAAGCAAAAGTGCAAAAATAAAACAACAACCACACAGACAATTAGTTGGCGTAAATAATTGTCTCTGTGGTTGTTGTTATATTTTTGCACTTTTCCTGACGTGAATACCCCCATAGTTTCTGCCTTCATTGGTCGCACCAGGAAAAACATGCAATTGCATATTTATGGTTTCCCAGGTAATTACGTTGTTTTGCATTTATGAAATAAACACAATTGTAGTTACGTCCCTTTGTTTTTTGACAATAAAAGCACAATTTTTATCGCAGAAGTGTGAAATTTTGCCAACACATGTAATTTAATGGCAGTTATAATAATCAATCAAAAACTGGATTTTTAATTTTTTGTTAGTTACGCCTTTTTGCATTTTAGCTAACGATATGCCATCGTTACAGCGCATAAAATGACAAATTGGGATAGAGTAATATATAATACCTTCCCTTTTCAAACTTACCTAACCTAAAGTTCGAAATTGTGAAAAATGCAATAAAAGTTTAAAATCCTCACTCTAGGCATAACTAAAGTTTAGTCTCTGTTATTAAGAGCCTACACTATAAATTGAACTCGCGACTAGACTGCATATTATTAGTGGTGAATTGGCTAAAAGCCAAGAAAATAAGTTACCAAGTTTTAGTAATAAGTAACTTATAATTTCAAAAGTTACGTTGTATCAGTATAAGAATGTTGTAAATAATTGCCCAGCGGTAACTAGAATGAGTAAAGAAGCCTAATAGAAGGCCTTATTTAGCAGTCACAAGCAGTCAGAAGCCCTTCTCGCCGCATTCCAAACTTATTTATTTTTTACACAGGTTGTCATTGGGCGCAAGGCCTTCCACACTTCCTTTAAAAACAACTTCGATCCCTTCCTAAAGAAGGGAGTAAGGAAGGTCACTAAAAATAAAAAGTAAATAAAACTGAACACCTTCCTTTCTCCCTTCTCAAAGGAGGGAGCAGCGAACGTGTACTGAATATTTCAGAAGGTCTTTTAAAAATAAGTTAATACCTTCTAGAAGGCATACTTCTGAAGGCAGGATATCATGCGAAGCGAATCAATTAGAAAGGAGTATAGAGGCCTGCCACTTGCGGTCCTTTCAATATTTACCGCTGGGTGTAGTATTACCGTTCCTGTTAGAATGTTGACTAAAGCCCTACTTAGATGACAGTAGCAGTTACGTTGCAAATAAGCTGCTTCTTTTTTTTTGTTGTATGTAAAGCAATTACAACGATTATAGTAGCAGTAGGATACAACTTTACCGTAACGTGTAACCCCTTTATTCATAAAAACTAACTCGGGGTGAAATGGAGTCCTTTAAATAAAATTTATAACAGTTATAGTGTCATAATTAGTACAAATTTGCTATAATTTCAAATCAAGATATATGTATAGGAATATTAAGGAACCTATTAGAAATTTAAGATTAACAATAAATTATGTACAAGACTTGTAGAGACATCTCAAATTTCATTATAAAGGGGATTAAACCAACACGTGTCTTTAAAAGGCCACAACATACATACATATGTATGTACATACTTTTTATAAACCAATCTAGCTATTTTTATACACATTTTCGTCATATGGAAACAAATAACTATGTGCCATTTTTAATAATTTAAAATAAACAAAAATCCATATGTCTGCTACATTTAATAAATATTTCAAAAAACAACTTAACTCACTATTAAGCAGTAAAATAACAATTTAATTTTTGTGTTTAAAAAAAACATACAAATAGTCAATTATTAAATAGTTTAAATTTAATTTCAATTTCAATTTTTTTTTTTTTTTTTTTTTTTTTTTTTTTTTTTTGACTAAATATAAGACAACGAGTAATAGAAACAGCAACTATTATCATCATTATTTAAATAATTTTTTTTTACTGGTAAAAACATTAGACAACAAAAGAGCATGTTTAAATAAAAATGATTATTTGGCTAAAAGCCAAAAAAAAAAATTAAAAGAAAAAAACAATAATTAAATATATTTGTATTTAAGATAGAAAACAAAAACAAATAAAAGAGAGACAGAAGAAGGTGTGAGAGATTTGCGAGAAGGAAGAGTTTTGATAAAAGTAATGAAAAATGATTTTGCAAAAAAAAAATTAAATAAGTGTTAACAGAAGAGATAGAAAAAGTGTCAGGAAATTAAAAGAAAAATCGAAAAATACCGGCCACATCAGAATTCTTGGGGTAAAAAATGTAAAGGAGCATGGCCGGCAAAAGCCCCTAATTAGGACATCTATTTTGTAATTCCTTAAAAATTAAAAAACTAAATATCATTTTTTATCAGAGTTCGCAAAATTAGTTCAATAATTATACTTGTTCTTTTTATACTAATTTTCAATTTTAAAAGAAAAGGTTGGTCCAACCGTAATGCACGATGTTAATTGTGAGTCACACACAAATGAGCAGCGCGTTAAGATTGTTGATGCCTTCGTGATTTTTTTGGTCAGCATAATCGACGAAATGTGTCCATAATCTGGAGAATTGTGCGCAAATTTCCGCAAACCGGGTCTGAAGGAAATAAAATCCACAAAGAGTTACTATTTGGTGCGGTTTATGGGCCGCCAGCCGCCGTCGGCCAAGCAGTAACCGTGAATGATGTTCGCTATCGCGAGATGAGAACGAACTTCTTATGGCCAGAAATTAAGGATATTTGCCTAGATATGTGGTTCCAACAGGAGGGTGCTACTTGCCACACTATCAACGAAACAATGGCTCTTTTGCGCGAGAAATTCAATGGACATTTATATCACGTCCTTGCGATGTAAATTGGCAGCGACGATCATGTGATTTTACACCGTTGGACTTCTTTCTTTGGGGATATTTCAATTCAATTCAATTTCAATTTATTGCAGGTAATATAAAAGCCTCATTTAAAAGAAAAAGTGTACGTCAATAAGCCAAGAACTAAAGGATGAAACAATTCAGCCATTAACGACATTTAACCTCAATTATATCTCAGAGTCATTGAAAATATGTATCATCGGATAGAGGTATGCGACCGAAGCCGTGGAGAGCATTTGGCCGATATTTTGTTTCACACATAATTGTCTTAGATCCTACTTTAATAATAATAAAAAATGTCAAGATAATTATCTGAAAACTTTTTTTTTATTGTCTACAATTAACAACGTGCGTTTTGGTTGGACCACCCTTTATTTTAGAGGTGGCATAATTTAAACCTTATTGCGATTGCCGTTTGGGAGATATTCTTTTTTAATTGAGATATTTGATTTTCTCCCAATATCACCAAGTTCAATTATATTATAATTGTTAACTGAAAGTTTAAGTAATATGTAGTTAGTTTTAACTGAACTTGGTGAAACCGGGGGTAAATCTAAAGGCTCAGTTAGCCGGGAGTAACAACAGCTTATTCATATTGTTGTATGTAAAGCAATTAGAACGATTACAGTTAGCAGTAAGATGTTACGTCTCAATCTGTAAGAAATAGATTGGTCTTACTTTTTTACGGTAAGTTTACTGTTACTAAATATTACTCTCGGCTAACTGAACCTGAATACCACAAATACATAAAATTTTAGAACAAAGTTTGTACAATTTCTTACTGCCTTTCCCATCCATGTTCCTAAAAGCGGCTTTCTTTAATGTTTAAATCCCAATTCAGTTTATTTTCTTTTCACTATGGAATAATAAATAAAATTTGAAAAATGTAATTTTTTTTCTTGTTGTGTTAATTTTTTTTATGTGCGAAATAATTAGATCACTTGTTTAGAAATTCGTTAGTATTTTTTCTTCGATGTTTTCTCTGGTGTGCTTTTCTTTTGTTATTTTGCTACAAAATAATTAAAGTAAATATTTATTTAAATTTTTTGGTACATATTTTATTTACTTTTTTTTCTCTCGAATTTTTGTTATTTTTCCTTTACCACAAATTTAAAAAAAATAAAAAATAAATGCTTGTGTATTTCAATCTTATTCAGAGACGGCGTTTAAGTGTGAGTGAGCATTCATTTACGTGTATGTGTTTTAACTATTGTCAAAAGGTGTGAAATCAGCTAAACATTTTTAGATAAAATGTACAGAAGAAATGAAAACACCTTAATGAAACGTAACACCCTCGCGACACCCCCTCGGGGAAAAGATATAAAAAGTCAACAGTATAATTGTATTTTACTTTTTGCGTTCATTCTACATATATTCCCGCCCCCTCCCTCCAAGTTATATTGAACATGTGACGGTAAAATTGCTTTTATTTTAATTAATTTTTCAGAACAAGACGTAAGAGAGTTTAACTTAAAAGTTAAATAACATAATTAATAGCAGATACGTTTTAGAAATGTTTAAAAAAAAGTGCAAGAAAACACACCTTTTTTTAAAATAACATTTTATGACTTAATAAAAGGAGAGAGCTGCCGCCTAGCAACTTGATAGTCATTCTTTTGAATTTATTTTCAGAAAGAAAATAACGATAAAAAAACACACACACAAACAAAAATTTGTATGAATATTGAGCACAGTTTAGGAAAAGTTTTTCCAAATCACAAACATGTAAGCGAAATTTTAAAAAACCTCTCTCAAAAAATGACAGAGCAGTGAAAAACAAATAGTTAAAATAATAATTAGAGTCCGACCAAATGCACTTTATCAGACAGAATCTGAACTTCGTCAGATTTTTAAAGCCAAATAGAAGCAATTTTTACTTTTGTGATTTATTTATTTAATATAAAAACCAAAATTAACAAGTTAACAAGTCCGTGTTCTGAAAAACACATATCGCTTAAACAGGTGTGATTTTACAGCCATACGGAAGACGAAACGTTTTTTCCGCTTAGCTCTTACGCTGAAATGCTAAACCTAAACAAAAGCATCAATATTGATTCTTTAATTTTTAATAAAGCCCACATAATTGTAATAAAAAATGGAGATAAAACCGCTATATTCACCTAAAAGCAGCTAAATTACCATTATTTATTGACAATAGCGGCCAAAATCGGATTTTGCAATTGCAACGCGTTGCCGCTTCGCTATTTCGGTATGCTATTTACAAATTGTATGGGCATTAGAATTTTCGACAGCTAGAAAACGCCATCCGCTCTTATTAAGGTATGGCTGTTAAACTGTTACCCCCGTATTCATAAAAAATATTTCAGTTTTATTTTAAACAGATTTTCATAAAAAATTCGTCTTATAAACCTGGGGTGCTACTCTCTATTGCGATGCGAAAGCAATTTCGATGCGAAAGCTTAATGCCAACTTGGTAGTCTCTATCACTTTCGCAAAATTTTTTGAAAATGAAACAATACATACTGGCAATAACAAGTAAGAGTGCTATATTCGGCTATGCTGAATCTTATATACCCTTCACCATGATGAGATAAGAACAAAAAGTTATATACATAAATAACGTTCTTTAGATAGGTATAAATAAATATTAAATGAGCCACACCATCTTTTCATTTCGTCATGCCGAAGAATATAAAAAACATAAAAATTTATATATGTACCTAAACCCGTTTCCTCTTTTGCCAAAGTTGATGTTTGAAATTCGTTTTATAATCTTAAAATCGTTTTTTATAACATAAAAAAATGAAAAAAATTCTTTTTGGGATTCGAACTGGCAATATATGTATATCATCAGCCTCAGGAGAGAACTTAACAACTCGGCTACGAATGCTTTTACTGAAGAAGCGTTAAATTAAAATACATTGAGTCTATGAGTTTGTTTCTTTATTTATTTTTATTTGAGCGGCATATCATATACATGCATTAATGTGTATGAGTATGCATAAAATTAAACACATTACAAATAAAATCCACCACTTGTAGTGAAGGGTATACAAAAACAACAAAGAAAACCACATTACCAACACTGTATTACAATAGCCACTGTATGACCGTAGAAACCAAAATTGAATTTGTTTGTATGGTATGTTTATGTCGTTTTGGTAATACAGTGTTGGTTTGGTAATGGAAAGTCTAATGGGACCTTTAAAGGAAAAAATTTGAGCCAGTCGTGGTTTTTTACTCATATCTCAGCCATTTGTGAACCAATCTTGCTGAATTTCAATAGCAAACAATTCCGGACTATATGTGACATAAATGTATAATAACCTGGCCCCCATCATATATGGGGTCTTCGGAAAATCCATTTCAATGGACAGACGGACATCGTTAAATCAACTTCGCTCCTCATAAGGACCCAGAATATATATACTTTATAGGGTCTAACATCAATATTATAGAAATTACAAACAGAATGACAAACTTATATATACCCTTTTCACCACCTGTGGTGAAGGGTATAAAAATGAAAGATGGCGCAGATTGATAGTAATGAAATGCTATAATATGTAAAAATATTTGAAATTGGAAAATTTAAATAAAATAAAAAGTGATGATTTGCGAAAAGAAAAAATAAATAGATGCGAAAGACAAATGCGCATACGCATTAAAGAGTACCAATCGCTAGATTTGCTACCATTTTCTTTCGCATTGCAATAGAGAGTAGCCCCCTGTTATAAGCATGGAATATTGTTTATGAATAAGGCCTTTAGTGTATACCGAAACAAACTGGAGAATAATAACGTCATTCTATCAATATCGAATGCCGTCATCTGGCCGCAGCCGCAAGTCTATTTTTATTTCAACTGCACTTTAAAGAGCAAATAAAATTATGCAGAATTTAAATTTAACGTTTCCTTTTTATTTATAAAATTTTTTTATTGTGAATATTATTTCTAGATTTTAATTAAAAAGAATTATGGACCGAAATTGGAAAACTATGGCTGATCAAAATTTATTACAATAGCATTATTCGTTACGGTTTTACGCGTTTGTACTAAATTGTTTTCCGAGAGTGGGCTTTATATGAGACCTATGGTAAGTTATGGACCGAACTTCACGAAAGTTGACAGTGTGTTTCTAGTCTTATAAAACTACACTCATAAAATTATTACAGTAACTGATTGTAGGTTATTAAATTCGTTTTCGGTACTGTTAAAATTGAATAAAAATATAGTTATTTTACGAATAAATTTATTTTTCAACATTTATGTTTGTTATTAAAAAAACAAACTACCAAAAAATAATGTTTTCCGTATTTTTTTTTGTTAATTTGTTTGATTTTTATCGGTTAAAATATATTTTTTAAAAGTAAAAACTATTCAATTTTAACGAATATGATGTTCAATAAATAAAAAACTTAGAAATTACTGAAAAAATCATTTGTTTTAAATGAAATGTAAATGATCCGTTTTTTAAATGAATTTTAATTTGTTTCAAATGAATTTTCGTTTGAATTTAACTACATAATATTTTGAGTGTATGACTGACCAACATTTATTTCAATAGCATTATTTGTTAAGCCTAGAGTACACGGAATGTGAAAATCCCCATGCCCATGTGATTGTGACGTAATTTTGACGCCATCACACAATGTTAATTGTGGTCGTTAGTAAAACTTAAAACAAAATTTTCCAATTCTTACCTTCGTAATTGACTTGACCATCACCATCGATATCAGCTTCCCGAATCATTTCATCGACTTCTTCGTCTGTTAACTTTTCACCCAAATTTGTCATGACGTGACGTAATTCAGCCGCTGAAATGAAGCCGTTACCGTCTTTATCGAATACTCTGAAGGCTTCTCGGATTTCTTCTTCACTATCGGTATCCTTCATTTTACGGGCCATCATTGTCAAGAATTCAGGAAAGTCGATTGTGCCATTGCCTAATTAAAACGATACAACAACAACAGTTTCAAATTAATATTAAATTCATATTTTTAAAGAAAAGAAAAAATAGAATCTGGGAGTTTATTTCTCATAGTGAGTAACATTTATAATTTAAATTTTCATATTATTATACTAACGAAAATTCTGATAGTGCATAGAAAATATTCCTAGAAAATATTGAAGGAATAAGACTATAAAAGTATAAAAGCTTTAAAAAATTTTAATTTGGCTTAGAGTACACATTCGAATAATATGAAAATTTAAAAAAAAAATCTTATAAATATGTACAAATAAAACAAAAAAGGCCTGAGGTAAATTAAATGTAATATTTTATTTTAGTATATAAAATATAATAAAATCATTGGATACTTTTGAAAAAAAAGTATTATTTACTTTTTTCCTTTGAAATAAATTTAATGAACCATTAAAAGAACATTTCATTTTTATTTATTTTATATACTTGTAGCAAAAGTATAAATTTCAATTGAATGCCAATTGAAAAAAAAAATAAAGACAATTTTACAATATTTTCTTTTTGCCTCACGAAATTTTCCATAAATATCTAAAAATGTGTTATTTAATATTTATAAACTAGAGAAAAGGGTGTGTTTTGTTTTTCTTATATTTTTTATGGCTGGCTTAAACTCTTAGCAACAGAAAACATACGAAAAAGAATATTTTATTAAAAGCTTAAGCAAAATAAAAGAAAATTGCTTAAACCAACCCCTCTTAAAACCACATTCTTTTCTACCCAACCAATCCTTAAAAATGTTGCTACATAAAACTATTTAAAAGGATATTTTAGAAAATAGCTTTTGGAAAGGAGAATTAAACAAAAAAAAAGTTTGTTTTGTTGTTGAAAATAAACAATAAAATTTATTTTCTAAAAAAAACCCCAAAAGGAAGAACAACCTTTCTTCAAAAAAAAAAAGGAAAACGTTTTATTTTATTATCCTTATTAGATTAATAAAGTTTTTGTAATATACTAGATGAAATCGAATAGCAAAATAAAAGTTTCTAGAAATAAGAATAAAACATTACGAGCAAACTTTAATATTCAACATAAATATATAAAGATTTTTTTCATAGATGTTGAAATTTAAAATTTTTAAGTACATACATACATATTTGGATTCTTTTTAAATACATATTCTCACTTGATCATAAAGAAGAAATTTTTATTTTTCACTTTTTGAAAAAAATCTACTCGTAATATTTATATCTGCTCGCTGTAAAAATATCGTGCTTTGCTTTTTGCCTTCAATGTTAAATTAAAAAAAATTATTTTGATTTTACTTTTACTTTTATGATCAAGTGCGATATGTATGTTATTTCAAAATGATCGAAAGCTTTCTGTACAAAATTTCGAAAGAAGGCAAATAATCCTGCAGAAACGTCCGTTTCTAAAAAATGTTTACATATCTAAGACATTCGATAAGATATGAGATAAGATAAGATATCCTTGTGATACCCAAAGCTAAAAACCGGTTTTAGAACACATTTATTCCAAAGGCGTTCCTGCAGATTTCAAACATTTTCATTAGTTTTATTTAAGTAATCCAAATAAAGCAACTCTGCTTTAAATGTTTACAAAGTTGTGCCAGTTGCAGGGTCCCTGAGAGCTATTAAAAACGAAGGATAACGATAGGATAGTTAGAGCAAACTAAATATGTAGTTTACGAGCTACCAAGGAAACGTGACACACATACAAAAAAAAAAAGTTCTATGCAGTTTCCAAACTGCAACCGAAAAGGCACCTCAAGTTGTACACATCTATGTCGTCATCTTAAAGACCTAATAACCTTTTTGCAAAAATTTCATAACGCATATGTGTGCAAAATTTTGAACATGTAATATTGCAAATGACAAAGTTTTTGTACCTAGAGGACCGTTACGCACAAAAAAAGAGAAAAATAAATCATCAAAAATCACGATAAAAGTTTAATTTTGTTGCATAGTGTAATTTAAACAAACATTAAGTACTTGTTTTTGCTTAAACCAGTAATAGAAACTACTACTGTAATTATTTAATGTACATATGTATATAATATTCATGTATAATGCTAGAAACACAACTGGGACGAACGACGAATTATTCGCAACGAATATTCGTCACTAGAAATAAAACACATTGGTGTAATTGAAAGTACACACAATCATTGCGTAGACCGAAATTCGTCGTGCGTAACGAACTCTGCGATAGGTTTATTTCTATTTCTTACGCAGACGAACGACGAATAAATTAGGAAAGGGACAGCGCAGCATGATAGCAAAGTTCAAGATTTATTTAAAATCGTGAAATATTATGAATTACAGGGACAATTCGCTTCTATTGCGAACTTGGCTAAAATTCGCGAAAAAATTGCGAAATTTTAAACAAACACTTAAATTTATTAGAAATCGCTAAATGAGTGAAAAAAAACGAAAGAAAATGTCGGAAAATAACAAAAAAAAAAAAAAATATGCAAAAATTGCTAAAATTCGCAAAAAAATTTTATATTTCAAAAAAGCCATAAAATTGATAAAAAGTTCCTAAAACTATAAGGAATGGCAAAAATTCGGTAAAAATTGCAAAATTAGCGGAAATTCGCAAAAATTTGCTAACAGCGGCATGATACCAAAGTCTTCTATTTATTATAAATCGTAAAAGCTGTAAAGAATCACAAAGACAAATTGCTTCTTTTTCGAATTTGGCTAAAATTCGCGAAAAGTTGCACACTTTTAAATAAACACTAAAATTTATTTGAAATCGCAAAATGGGTGAAAAAAACAAAATGTCGGAAAATGGCAAAAAAAAAATTTGCAAAAATGCCGAAAAATCGCGAAAAGTTTTAATATTTCAAACCAGCCATAAAATTGATTAAAAGTCCCTAAAACTATAAGGAATGGCTTAAATTCGGTAAAAATTGCTAAATTAGCGGAAATTTTTATTTATTCATACTAATTAGTACTGCTGATAGGTTATTTGGTTTCAGATTTTTACAATTCCAAAAAACCTAAGTGTCATAACATAAGCTGTGATTAGAAAAACAAAATTGTCTTAACCGATATATATTACTGGTTTCATTTTAATCAAAATGTGTAATTTTCGTTTCAATATCGTTAATAGTTCCAAGTTTATAACGTTTTTTCGATCTCCTGTAAACTTTTGAAAACTGCAGATAGGTTATTTCGTCTTTTAGGTGACGATGTGTATGTGTTAGGGGTAACTGTGAGATCGGTAGGCACACTAGCAGACTCGGTCTACCTTTTATTGAATTCTGTTGCAGTTGCAAAGAATTTGGAACTTTTAAGATGTGTGTGAAGTTAAATTTTAAAATTTATAGCCCTAGACATTCTGTTATGTTTACAGAACAATGTTAACCACTTAACAGACCTAATGTTAATGCTGAAATAATGGATAAGTCCAGATTTCTGGAAAAGGAGTCAACGCAGGCGAAAAAAAAATGATTAGGATTTGTGGACAATACTCTTCTCCATCGTTTTCCACCCCCAGAATTTTTAACAGAGCGAGTTGGACCGACTTATGGCCAATTTACTCTTTTGAATTCTCTAGGGGATGAATCCAGATTTCTGGAAAAGGAGTCAACGTGGGCGAAAAAAAAATATTAGGATTTGTGGACAATACTATTCTCCATCGTTTTCCATGCCCAGATTTTTTAACAGAGCGAGTTGGACCGACTTATGGCCAATTTACTCTTTTGAATTCTCTAGGAGATGAATCCAGATTTCTGGAAAAGGAGTCAACGTGGGCGAAAAAAAATTATTAGGATTTATGGACAATACTATTCTCCATCGTTTTCCAACCCCAAATTTTTTAACAGAGTGAGTTGGACCGACTTATGGCCAATTTACTCTTTTTAATTCTCTAGGGGATGAATCCAGATTTCTGGAAAAGGAGTCAACGTGGGCGAAAAAAAATTATTAGGATTTGTGGAAAGTACTATTCTCCATAGTTTTCCATCCCCAGAATATTTAACAGAGCGAGTTGGACCGACTTATGGCCAATTTACTCTTTTGAATTCTCTAGGGGATGAATCCAGATTTCTGGAAAAGGAGTCAACGTGGGCGAAAAAAAAATTATTAGGATTTGTGGACAATACTATTCTCCATCGTTTTCCATCCCCAGATTTTTTAACAGAGTGAGTTGGACCGACTTATGTCCAATTTACTCTTGTGAATTCTCTAGGGGATGAATCCAGATTTCTGGAAAAGGAGTCAACGTAGGCGAAAAAAAAATGATTAGGATTTGTGGACAATAAAAGTCTCCATCGTTTTCCATCCCGAGATTTTTTAACAGAGCGAGTTGGACCGACTTATGGCCAATTTACTCTTTTGAATTCTCTAGGAGATGAATCCAGATTTCTGGAAAAGGAGTCAACGTGGGGCGAAAAAAAATTATTAGGATTTGTGGACAATACTAATCTCCATCGTTTTCCAACCCCAGATTTTTTAACAGAATGAGTTGGACCGACTTATGGCCAATTTACTCTTTTGAATTCTCTAGGGGATGAATCCAGATTTCTGGAAAAGGAGTCAACGTGCGCGAAAAAAAAATTATTAGGATTTGTGGACAATACTTCATCGTTTTCCATTCCCAGATGTTTTAACAGAGTGAGTTGGACCGACTTATGGCCTATTTACTCTTTTGAATTCTCTAGGGGATGAATCCAGATTTCTGGAAAAGGAGTCAACGTATGCGAAAAAAAATTATTAGGATTTGTGGACAATAATAGTCTCCACCGTTTTCCATCCCCAGATTTTTTAACAGAGCGAGTTGGACCGACTTATGGCCAATTTACTCTTTTGAATTCTCTAGGGGAAAAAGGTAAAGGTGTTTCGTTTTCTCTGTCAATGTCCAGGAATTAGAAAAAGATACTTGGAGAATTGGACGGATCTAAACAAACTAATTGGATAATTCTTAAAAGAATAAGAGATTAATTTTTCGCATACTTTCAGGTCATTGATTTGCCATTGATTATGAGCAGTTTCCTTAACAATAAAAACAATGAAAAACAATTTTAATAATATTTAAAATCGTATAGAATTACAATTTTAGTTTTACAAGCAAATTACAAAAAAAAAAAAAAAAAAATAGGTATCCTCAGAAAATTTAACTAGAATTTTTTTATCGCATTTATCGAATCATTTTTTCAACATTCATATTTCAAAATTGTATTCATAAATTTGAAGAAAAACTATAAATAGTTAAGCGTAAGTGTTCTTCACTCACTTTAAAAAAATGCAAGAAAAGCAATAATAAAAAAAAAACTTTTTTTTAATGAAAAGTGTCATCATATCATTTATGTGCATCCCATGGCAGCACACACACACACACAAAATATTCTTTCTTTGCAATTTAGCAAACAATACTCATCAGATACACACAAACCAACCACACACTCAAAAATATGAAAAAGTTTATTTTTGGAAAGGTTAAAATCCTCTGATGTCTGCTGTAGTCACAAGAAACAAAAAATATAAAATATCTGGCGAGAAATATGCATAGAAAATTTCATAAAAAATTTCGCCATAGAAGTTTTAAATTATAATAATAATAAAAGAGGAAACGACAAATCTTGACAAAGAATAAAAAAACACAATACGATACCTAAATTAGCATTTTGTATGTATCACATTCTAGTAATAATTTTTACGATAAAGAAAGGGGGTACACTATATCTGATACAGTCTCCCCAGGGGCTTTAAAGGATCTTCCCTTTCCTTTATGTTAAACATTTTTAAAAGAAAATTTAGTTTATCCTGTTGTTGTAATAACTTAAGAGGATAGCGGAGAGAAAAGTCATTACAATATCACCAGGGGCTTAAATAACTCCCCCCCCCCCCCTCCTACCATTATTTATTATAATTTTACTTAAGAAGGTGGTTGGTGGTTGTTTTTTAACTGAGTTTGTGGTGTGATTTTTTTTATTATTTTGTAATTTTTGACAACTTTTTACATTTTATATCTTTCGCATTTTTCCCAGTTTATAGATTTTCAAGAAAAGTCTTTACAACAATATCCCCAGTGGCTTAAAGTTGCCCCACCCCCTGCTACTACATTCAACGGAAATTTTTCCCCTTTTCCCATTTTTCCTATTAAAATTCTATTGTAATAATGATAAAAGGGAACATTGCCCCAGATATTTTATCAATAATTGTGTTATATATTTTGTATTTATAACTTTTACAATTCCTATTCCCAAACTCTGTATATTCTAACCCCCGTATTCATAATAAATAAAACAGGTTTATAAAAGATTTATGAATGGAATTTTGTTTGAAACTTTGTTTAATAAACCTTTAATAAACCTGTTTCATTTTTTATGAATACGGGGGTAAATGTTTATAATAAAAAAAGTCTTAAAAAGAAAATCATTCAGTTTTAAAAATTGATTGCATGTTTAACAATTGCGAACGAAAACGTTCGTCATAATTCAAAAACTCAGAAAATGATTCTGAGTCAATTGGTATACTTAAAGGTAGGGCATGACCCATTTTTTACACACATCAGCACAAATGCATAATACACTCTCCACTATTGTGGACCCGCCTAAACAAAATTATGTTATGAATTATGAATATTATTTAGATATCTTCATTTATATAAGATTTGATTGCCTTTTAGTGATTTTAGAATGGGGTTTTATATGGACCAATTTCTATAAAATTTGGAAATATGATTTTGATTGCAATAAAATAAGTTACGACAAAATTCAAACTAAATACCCGTCGACCAGCATGTAGTTTTTCTTCAACTGGAGTCTTGAATCGTGAAAAATCAACTTTATTTTTGGTTTCCTCTCGAGCTGCAAATATGAAAAGGTTTTTGTCCCTACTGTAAAATGTACTGAAGGGAGTTAGCAGGTTTGCATATTAAGCCGACGAAATGTTTATAATATATCTGTGCTGTCGGTTCCTTAAATAAAGAAAAAAATCAACTTCAGCATCTTTCCATTCTTTCACCCGTTTCCTTTTTGTTTTTACGTTCTTATTTTAATAATTTTTTGTATTGAATTCATTTTTACTGCCTGTTTAACGATTTCGAGCGTCAACGTTCGCAATTGATGAACAGGCTGTTTTTTAATTTAATTTTTTTTTTTTAATTGGAGTTTAAAGAATCATAGTTGATTACACAGCAGAACAAAATTGCACTTTTTGTGCGTTGATTGGAAGTTTCATGCAATTTTTTGCGAATCTGAAGTCGCTGATTTCAAATTTAATCTCCGTTTTCTCTATCAGCTCGCATCTTTAAGTTACAGGTTCTAAACGAATTTTCGACTTTTTTTCCAAAAATTAAAAGTTAAAAAAATTAGAACTTCATTACTCTTAATGAAGCGATTTTCAGAATTCTTCTTTTTTTAAAGATGTAATTGTTAGCTTTGAAAAACAATCAAATCAAATTATTAAATCACAAAAAAAAAAATAGATTTACGTAAACAAAAAATTCAAAAAATTACATTTAAAATCATGAAAAATCCAAAACATAAACAAGTCAAAGTCTTATTACTTTCACGTAAAGTCACATAATCTATGAACAAAATGAGACATACATACTACATAGGTGATTAAATGAAACACATTAAAAAAGTTATTTTTGTATGGAAATCGCGATTTTTATCAATTTAATTGTCTCAGTTAATTGTGAATAAAATCAAAAGTTGTGCACCGATTACAATGAAATAAAGCTCTTTTCATTCGAAATACGTTAATACCAAAACTGTGATATTTGTCGAAAGCTTTTATGAATTTTTAAATAAAAAAAAAAAAATTTTTTTTTATTGTTCTTTTTTTTATTTTTATTTTTTATAAAAATAAATAAAAAAACGTTTGTATAGAGTGGCAACCACACTCAATTTTACGTTGTTTAAATTGCAATTATTTGTGCATAGTTTTTCTTTGTGTTTTTTGTAATAAAAAGTTGAATTTTTCTATCCTTCCATTTTTACAATAAAAAAAAAAATCTTAACTGATTACCCTTCATATTTTTAGGGGGAAACAAATATATTTTCCCCTTTCGAATTAGGTATCGCTTAATTTACTCTTAATGAAAATTTCTAATTAAAACTTTCTCAAGAAAATATTAAATTTTTATTAACCACTTTTATTATTTCATTAAAGGCAATCATATTTTTTTCAATTTGTTTGTTTTTGTGTTATTTTCCCATTTATTATTAAAATCTGCAAACAAAATGTTTTCAAGTCATTATAAAAATAATAATTAAAAATATATATTTCTAGTTTTGCAGTTAATAATGAAATTAAATGTATAGAAAAAAAAATATTCCGTTGAAAATAAAAAACAAAATTAAGAGATGAATTTTTGCAAATGTTATTTATTAGACGTTGTTTGTTTTCTTCAGACAATTGTTATAAAATTTAATTTTGTTATATTTTAATACAACAATTTAAATTGTTTCTTTTGAAAATCTGTGTGTTACTGTCTGTGACTATAAGTAAAAATTCAGTCAAGAGAAAAAGCGAAAAATTGTTTTTAATAGTTGTGAATATGTATTACCATGTTTGAAACTATAGAAACTATAAATTATTTTTTATGAGAATATACATAAGTACATACAAAAAAACAGCCAAACATTGTATTCTAGACAACAATGTATGTGTTACTATTACCCCCGTTGGCCCGCCACCCAGTTTACTTTTAAACGTTTTGTGCAGGGATACTAAAAAATAAGATATTATAATTAGTAGGTGTGATTTCGAGATAAAATTTACTTACGCGCATACAGTTCTAGTTTAAATTTTCTCTAAGAAAGTTTTGAAGCAATTTCGAAAAAGTTTTTTTAGATTTATTACCGGATACTTTTTTGTAAACTTCAGGAATTCATTGAAATTTCGATTTCTAAAACAATATTAGAGCCCTTATGACACTACATTTGTTTTTTCATTGAATTGATAGAAAGAAACAGTACATTTTTTTTTAACGATAAACCAACACTCAGGGGCTGCCCCCTATATATGCAGTGCATTGTGTTGATCGGGAAAATAAGGGTTGGGAAGGAGGAAAGAGGGAATAGTGTTTGTGGACATTTGACTTGAATCTTAATAAATTATAAGTACCGGGGAAGACCTCTGCGGGAAATTTATTCCACATACGGATAGTTCGACTGAAAAACGAATTTTCTCTATAATGCGTTGTGCGAAACACAGGACAATCGACTACAAACGGATGTGAGCGAGTATTACGAAGAAATACTCAGGCGGGTGGAATAAGTTCACTTATCTCAGTGGAACACCTCCCATGGTAATATCGATAGAAAAGTGTCACACAACCCACATTCCGACGATGCTCCAATGAGTCAATAGAGTTAGATACCCTACTGTCATTGATGAGCTTCACCGCCCTCCTTTGTACACGGTCGAGAAGGTTTAAAATAGACTTTGAAGCCCCAGCCCATATATGGGAGTTGTATTCCATCTTCGGTCGGATATAGGTGGTATAGATAGTAAGGAGATCGGATGAAGTGAAGTAAGTCTTGCACCGTTTTAAAAAACCTAAACACTTGAATGCCTCTTTCGACACTTTAAAAACGTGTTTATTCCAGAAGACATCGCACTGTATTCTCATACCCAGAACATCAAGAGTATCCGATTCCTCAATATCAATGCAACCCATTAGAAAGAGCAAACTACACCCCCTTCGTGAATAACAAGTGGAATTTTTGTTCCCATGAAATTTTCATTCCCCTCGAAGGGAAAAAAGCAATCGGGAATCTCATGTGAAAAACGGGGAATCTCATGTGAAAAACGTTATCAGTTCCAGTGAATGTAAAAAAAGAAGATTAAAAAAAAATTAAAAATCAATGAAATTTTTGTTCAAAAATATACAAGTATATAGTTTAAAGAAACGTTTAAATAATAAAGCAAAATATTTAGTATTGGAGGGATAGTTTGATTACAACGTATATATATAGTTTAAAGAAACGTTTAAATAATAAAGCAAAATATTTAGTATTGGAGGGATAGTTTGATTACAACGTAAGTTTTTTGCACTTTTTAAATTTTATGTAGTAAAATATTTTCCAAAATTCTGCCACCAAGTCTATCGAAAGCTTTACAAATCCGCAGGCAATCGACCAACTGTTTATCACAAAGGGACCAATAAAGGATCACAAAGGGACCAATAAAGGACCCAAGTGAGCTGTCTGTTGATAGCTGCCCATGGAACCTAACCTAACTGTTTTGCATTTTGTTGCGCATATGGGTTTGTTTGTCATTAACTTTATTAACACTAAATATTTGATTTATAGTAGGAACTACTTACATACATGTTCTGTTCCCTAGCAAAAAAAAAATGAGCAAATCTAAGGGAAATGTGAACAAATTACGAGGGAAAAACTTTTTCACGATAAGGAGAATTTTATTCCCGTGAACATATTTTCACGTTATTATTCTTCTTTGAATTACATTTTTTCATGGGAGTTCTTCATGATCGCAAATATGTGAAAAGGGGAAAAATTACGAGGGAAAAATTATTCACGATAGGGGTGGTAAACTAACTGCCTGTTTGCAGAACGCGAACGCAAAAGTGAGTAAGTTTTTTAAGAACCAAACAAAAATCGGTTAACCGCTGAACTTTCCCATATACCGCTGATTCAGCAACACTTTTAATGTTTCAAGCTTGACAAACGAAACATTTAAAACTTCTAAATCCATGTTTAAGATTGAAAATATATGAACGCGTAGCATAAGAAAAGTCTAAAGGGCAAAATACATTCACACAAATATCTGTTGTTGGTGTCAAGCCGCTTGTATATTTTATTTTACCCTTTAGTTCTAAAAACCAACATTCATCTATGAGCAGAAACAAGCCAGCGACCGATAAAAATGGAAATCCGGAAAGGAAAATGGTGCTGGATGGAAACAAGTTGTGTAAACCACAAACCACCTGGGCCCTGTTTCTCAAAACTACAACTTACAAATATACAAGTAAAATACGTTAAGAAAAGCAACAATTTTAAATTTTAAATTTTTTGTTTTTTTTGTTTTTCAAATATATGTATTTTACTTGTAGTTTTGAAAAACAGGGCCCAGATGATAACGCTAAACCAGCTATAGACTGAAATCCACAAGGTAGTCGGCGTATTGAAAGACCAGCACACATTTGGAAACGACAATGCGTTAAATGGAATAATATTTAACATTGAGCCGAAAATCGAGAACATTGAAGGGAACTTGTTAATGCCCTGTGCTCCTAATAATTAAACATATGTATGTCTAAGTGTTTTTTGTCAAACGTTAGACGATAAAAATTAAAAAAAAAAAAAAAAAAATCAATGTAAATAAAAACAATCAAAAACTATCGTTAGTATTAAAATCTATCGATGGAGATACGATAGTCAAAAACCATCGATAGTGCTATCGATTGTTTCAGACCACTACAATAAATCAATCCTTTTAAATATTGCCCAGTAGCCATGTTAATTAGAAGTAGCAAAAAAGCAATTACTAAACAACAAAAACTTTATTAAGTTAATAAAGTTTATTCTGTATTAATGCACAAGGAAGTAATTTAGTTTAATCTAAAAAAATGTTTCAATTAATCTCTACATAGAATTAAATAAAAATAAGCAAAAAAAAAAAAACTACAGCCAACCTGACAACATACACCTAAAGAAAACGCCATAAAAGATTAATAGAGAAAAACGCTATTGTTTAACCGACAGACTTGAACAAAAATTTGACATTTTTTCTCACTATATATAATTAATATTAAATTAATATAGAGATAAATGGATATACATACATACATATGTACATAGAAAAAAATTGTGAAAGTATAACTTTAAATTTATTTATTGTATAGGTAGATTAAATTAGCTAAATAATCCACTAACACAATTTTAGAAATCATAAATGTACCCACAGTCAGCATTTTTTATACATATTTTTTTTAATCAAATTCGAGTCTTTTTTTACTGGTATGCCCGATTAAACTAATCAATTATGCTCTTGCTTTTGAGTCAAAAAAAAAAGTGTTTTGTCGGGAGAATATTGTACTCTAGCCGCGACTCTTCCGAAATAGTCTTTTACGACTCGTGTTTCTGATTAATTACGACTCATTTTCCAGAAAGTTCACATATTCTGCAAGTTATGATTTCTTTTTTAAACAGGTCACTAACTTGGCTTTTGTGGGAATAATTTTCGAGTCTGGTTTTAAGCGCACAACTAATTAATCAGTTTTTGATTTAAGAATCTAAGGTGGTCTTAAGACTCAGTTTGGTGATTTTAGATCTGTTTTAACTTTTTCCATTGTTTTTGGATTAACTTTTTCTTTTTTTTTAATATTTAAGTCTATTACGCCATAAGAAATCTATTGTTACTTCTGACCTTTTTTTAATAAAGAAAAATCTAAAAAGAAAACTTACCATCAGCATCGACTTCATTGATCATATCCTGCAATTCAGCTTCTGTGGGATTTTGACCGAGCGATCTCATGACTGTGCCCAATTCTTTTGTTGTGATGGTACCATCACCATCTTTATCGAATAGCGAGAATGCTTCTTTGAATTCAGCAATTTGTTCTTCTGTTAGTTGATCGGCCTAAACATTTTTTAAACAAAGAAAAACAGTTTAATTAAATTCCAACTAAATAAAAATATCAAAAAGAAAACCAAAAAGAACTCTAGAAAAAAAGAAACCGCTCACCATTTTTACAAGTTTGCAATAAAAACTTTTTCAGCTAGAAATGATTGATGTACGACTCTGCTTGTATTTTTAAACATAAACCGTTATTCGCTTTAAAATTGTTATCTTGAGATTAAACAATTTTATTGTGTCAATTCAATAAATTTGTTTTTGAATTGAATTTTTTGATACAAAATAAAAATTTGAATTGTAAATCGATTGCTGTTGAGATAAAATACACATACAAAAATTTTTTTTAAATTCAAGGTAAATAAAAATTCACAACATCAATTTAGGAATAAAATTTGCAATGAAATTTAGTCAGTTTTTGTAAAGACAAACAAAACAGAATAATAAAAGAAATATTTATTTGAAAAATTCCAAATTTTAAACTATTATTGTTAAAAATTCACCAAAAATTTATGTCGATAAATTTTTTCTTAAATAATTTTAAAAAGTGGAGCCGAAAACAAGGTTTTGTTTGTGTACGAAAAATTCGAAATTAAGTTCGAATTTTCGAACATTACCAAATATGTTAAAAATTGATATACAATTTTCCCATCAAGCCCGACCATATGATACCCTACACCACAGTATTTAAAAACACATCATGCTTAAGCCTAGATTACACTGTACCACAAGTCTTACGTATTCTATAATACTTTGTTAGATAGAATTCTAATGAGTTTTGTTGCGACTGTCAAAAAATCTAATGTAACATGACAGTTTGTGTTCACACCATCACACAAAGTATAAACACTCACACATGAAATACAATGCAACCCTGATCCAATGAAAAGTGTGCCCGTGCAGAAAACTGAATTGCCAAATTGTTTTTTTTTTTTTTTTTTTGTTTTCTTGCGAAGACAATAGAATGAAACAATTTGTTTTTAAATTTTGTTTTTTCTTTTTACCCACTTACAACTACAATTCGAGTCGGAAAGAACCCAACCACTTGTAGGGGGATGTAAGAAAAGATAAACTCACTGTTTGATGTTGGTGTTTTGTTTAAGCTTTGATATTGTTACAAGTAAGACTTTAAGGGCCATTATTACAACTTGAAGTTAGCTAAAGTTAAGATTAAATTGACAGATAATAATGTGTTATCTGTCAAAAAGCGTCTGTTAACTGTCGGATAACAGCTAACGCCAAGTTATAATAATGGCCCTTAGTGTTTAAAATTCTTATTCGCTTCAGGGTTTTATTTGTATAATATTTTTAGCTTTTCTAAAATCTTTGGAAAAGGTTTCCTGATGATCTGGCCTAAGCAACCAGTGAAATGCGCATAGAAGCTAGCTTTCCCTCAACAATAAATTTCAGTGTATTTATCAAATATGAAAAATTGGGAATTTAGCACGTCATACAAAAATCTTAATAATAAATTTTGTATTCCCGTAAATAACTTTGATAATATACTTGCATGTGCCCGTGCAAAGACCAAGCCTATTGAAAATGGGCCGAATCGTAGGACCACGAGGGAAGATAGGGGGAAATTTCTTCCTCTCAGAAACTATCAGACCGATTTTAATGAAATTCAAAATATAGATAGAACCATATCTATATGGACACAAAATGTATACATTTTTAAAAAAATCGGACCACGAGGGGAGATAGGGTCAATTTCTGCCTCTCAAACCGATTTTAATGAAATTTAAAACATAGATAGATCCATATCTATAGGGACACATTAGCTATACAGTTTAAAAAAAAAGGATCACAAGGGAAGGCAGGGGGCAATTTCTGCCTCTGAAAACCGATTTTCTTGAAGTTTATAAACATAGATAAATCCATATTTACATGGACACATAAGCATGATGTGTTTTTAAATACTGTGGTGTAGGGTATCATATGGTCGGGCTTGACCGACTATACTTTCTTACTTGTTATGAACTAAATTCGTTTTTCTACAGCAGTCGAAATAGCTGATCGAACGAATTTAAATTTGGCAAAATTATGAAGAACATTAAATAAAAAACACTATTGTGAATTGTAATGTAGCTGACTGTACTGTTGTTTATTCACAGAAGTACAGCTGGCACTTTCTATAAAAATATGTTCTCAAATTTAAATAATAAAAAAAAAAATTAAATAACTACTATTGGAAGTGACCTGAAGAAGAAAACGGTTAAGAGATGCCTTCTTACGTATGGGACAAGAAAACTACTTTGTAAGAAAATCCCATTCATATCTAAATTGGCAACAGTTTTGGGCTCAGTGAAGTAATAGTATGTACCAACATAGCCTTGGAAAATAAGCAATTAAGCTCCTGCGAGATTTTATAGACTGAATATTAAAGCAAATTTCTTTTCCCAAAAAAGAATTTCATTCCACAAGAAAAACAAGCGTTTTAAATATCTGGTTTGATCTTAATAAGTGAACAAAAATAATTAAGAAGAAAGTGATATTTGGCCGACCAAAAACAAAAAAATTCAAATTTTCAACAATTTTTTTAAATTTATTTGCACCGTCAAAAGCAAATTTTTTTACAGTACTTTACTGTCAACTCAAAATACCAATTTTACAATCGATTGACTATGATTGATAGCCAGCAAAAATTTTTTGTCGAATGAAACTCATATAATTAATAGGGGCCCCTTTAATAAATTTATGGTAAAAATTTTAAAATTTTTGAAAATTCAATAACTTTTGAAAAATTTCTGAAATTTGAATTGCTTAAAATTTAAATTTCTGCAAGAGTATGATTTTTTTCAATGTTCGAAATACTTGAAATAAAGTTAGATTTTTTCAAATTTTAAAAATAAAAATTTTTTTAATTCAATTTAAGATTTAATTTCACCAAAAATGTTACCTACCTATTGATTTTAAAATTTTTTATCTTAAACTAGCTGGCCCGGCAAACGTTGGTTTGCCATACAATTTGTTTCTTTCAGATGTTACAGTGCCTACATGCCAAATTTTAAGAAAATCGGTTGATTAGTTAAGAATATATAGGGAAGGGAGCTTTTTTTACCCATCCTGCTTCACGCCCTCAATAATAAAAACTAAGGATATAGTACTTTCCAGCTGTAACACTATTTGGCTGCGAATTTTCAAGAAGATAAAGGGAGGGGGAGCTTTTACCCTTCTTGCCCTATTTGACATCCTATTCCCTATTTCCTTTCAGATGTTACAGTGTCTGCATGCCAACTTTTAAAAAACCCGGTTGATTAATTTAAAAGATTGGGGAGGGGGAGCTTTTACCTCTATTGCCCTATTTCACGCCCTAAATAATAAAACTTTGAGGCTATAGTTCTTTGCAGATGTTACACTAGTTTAGTGCAAAATTTCAAGAAAATCGGTCGATTTGTTAAGCAGATCAAAATGGAGGGCGTTTTTTTGATATTTGTACGGGAATATAGAAGAAAATCTAAATGCCATATCTTCGGAACTACTGGGCAGATTTCATGCAAACTTTACATAAACCACCTATAGACTATCCCCAACGTATCCCAACATTTTTGTTGAAATCGGTCTACCCGTTTTCTCAGTTAGTGGTGACATCAAAGTGTACACTTCTTTTTATATATATAGATTTCTATATTTTTTATAAAATTACTTTTTATTTTATTACCCAGATACAAGATACAAAAAATTAGAAAAAATGTTTTATATTTCAAACCAACTTCTCTAGAGACAATCACATTCACAAACTCATACAATAATCAAAACAAATAGAATATCAAACGACAAAGAAAAAAAAACTGACGTCAGCAAATACCTAAAAAATGCTAACGATATTTGCATACCTAGTGCAAAATACAAAAGCCTTAGGAGAATGAATCAATGAATGAATGAATAAAATAAAATTATTCACAGCTTTTTTATTATTGAGTTTATATGGAAAAATACGCGTTTTGAAGTAAAAACAAAAATATATAATAGGTACAAAAGATAAAAGGATGCGTATATTATTAACATTTATTTGAATAAATTGGTAATGATAGACGATCTCTGACAGTATGTAGGTACTTTGTATTTATTTAAACGAATAACGAAATTTTAATGTTTTGAAAACAAAAAAAAACGTATTATTCATTATTCAATGTTAAAAATATACAAATCTAAATATGATTTATAACGATGAGGCTATCAAAATGTTAAAGCCAAATTTTTGGAATAAAGTTATAACGGTTTAAACTTAAATTAAAAAAATTAATTATTTAAGAGTTGGTTTTTTACAATGTTTTGATTCCAAATATTTCTTAAGCGTTAAGCGTTTTTTAAAAATTCGAACTTAATTTCGAAATTTTCGAACATAACCGAAAATGTTAGTATTTTCAGTTAACTTCATTAAACAAATTAAGAAAAGTATGTTAAAGAGGTTTTTTATTAATTTGTTTGCAGTTCTAAATTTAAAATTGTATGTAGGTACATATGGGCATTTCCGACAAAAGGTCCACCGTTACCAAAAATTTAAAAGTAATTAAAAGCTGATTATTTTACGATATTGCTATGGAGAAATATTTAGATTTTACTAATTTTATAAATTTACCCATAAATTTGTTCACTTAGACGTACAATCCGACTGCAAAGTTGTGCAAACGTAATTTCTTATTTGCGAGAATGTTTTATTGTATTAATATTTATCTTCTTTTAAAGAGGTTTGTAATCTAAGTAAGATTTCAAAGAGAAATATGTTATTCGGATTAACGGTAAATTTTTATTTTATTTTAATCATTATTCAGTTAAATTATTATGGAAAAAATTTCACGTTCGAAATGTCACGTATCGACCAAGATTTTGGATTAAAAAAAAGAAAATTCAGAAGATTTTGGAATCATACCAAGACATTTTAATGTTACATTGCTACGTAAAATTCTGAAAGTAGTTTGACTAAAAAATTGTGCCAGGTTTCGCTGAAATACGCCTTTTTATACATGGCCACAAAAACTTCTTCTGTTTTTTTCACGTTCGAACCGCTACTTCTTTTGCCATTATCTTTGACCTAGAATCGCGCCCTGCATAAACTTTAGCGCAGATAACAATGCTTTCTTAGTGCTATAATTTAAGGGTTAATAGAACGTAAAAATATTTTGTGTTTAAAATGTTATTGCATTTTTGATGCGTACGATGCGTACGTCACGTTCAACACTTTGGAATTACCCATATGTATAAAAATTAAATTTTCTGAGAATTTTCACTATTTATTTCGAAATAAGAAATACTACATATGTTCATAACAATTTTTGTTTATAATTTTAACATAAAATATTTTCACAAATAGAAACTAAGAATTATTTCCTTTATATTCAAAATTTTTTTATTTTTCGAATTTATAAAGTCATTTCTGAAAATTGAAGGAATAGGACTATTACAAAAAAGTTTTATAAAATACATAACTGAAATTTAACTGATGGAAAAAATGTTGAATAAAATATTTTCCTAAAAATTCCAGGGGGGTTACCGCGTATTTCGATTCGAAAGAAATCATTTACGGATTCGAACAATTTGTACTGTGCATTACGATTTTCGTAATCGTTGGAAGCGATGACAGAGGTTGTATTTTTAAAAAAATGGGAAATTTGATGAACAATTTTTGTTCGTAATAGAGAGTGGCTTTTAAGAAAGTGGTTTTTTTTCAATAAAGTATGAAAAACGTCCGTTTATTCGAAACAAATATTACGAAAATCGTAATACACAGTACAAATTGTTCGAACCCGTAAATGATTTCTTTCGAATCGAAATACGCGGTAACCCCCCTGGCCAATGTCCATCACGAGCACGCTTTCAAAGTTTTTAATCACTTTTTGTCAAAATGGCGGGTCTTTTTCGGTTATCGCATCACGGATTTTGAGTTTAAGGCTGCAACCGATTCGATTGTCTCCATATAGACTATGCTATAAAACAAGTTTTAATAAATTTTTAAGTTATACCTAGATAATTCTCAAACTTAACCTGAAATTCCTATACCTAATTTTTTAAAAGATTTTCTTTTGAATTAAAAAAAATTTTGTATTCCCAAAAATTATTTTGATAATAAACTGGCAGTGCACGGCCTTACAAAACTTAAATGGCAACATGCTTTTGCAAGATGTTTTTATTTTGTTTTTATTAACCTACTTACAACTACAATTAATGTTGGAAGAATTTCAATCAATTGTAGTGGGAAATGTAAGGGGAGATAATCTCACTGTTTATTGTTGATGTTTTTGTTTAAACTTTAATATTGTTACAAGTAGAACTGTTGCTTATAATTCTTATACGTTTAACAGTTTTATTTGGTTTAATATCTTTAGTTTTTCTGAAATCTTTATGGATGAAGTTTCCTGCCCATCTGGCCTAAGCAACCAGTGAAATGCGCATAGGAATAGCTTATCCCATCAACAATAAATTTCAGTGTTTTTATCAAGAATAAAAATTGGGGATTAAGCACGAATAACAAAATCTTGAATTCAAAAAATTTTATATAAAAAATTTATCAACGAATGGTGAAGGAATTAATAAAATTAAAAATCTGTGTGATTGTTTTTACTCAAATGTTCTGTTTTTACAACACAAGTGATTGAACGTGTAGTAAAATTTATATGAAAAACACTCAAAAACTAATTGCTTTTTATATAAATTTTACTTTTATATAAAAAACACTCAAAAAACTGAGTGCTTTTCATATAAATTTTACTACACGTTCAATCACTTGAGTTGTGAAAACAGCACATAAATGGTTGTATGTATTAGAGCTTAATTTTGTTGACCACTGTAAAGAAATATTTGCGTATTTTTTCATAGTATTTTATTAAAATACAAAAATATTGTGATTCATTTTAATTATAATGAGCCGAGTCAAGTTTAGACATAAACACCAACCACCACAAAAATACTAAAAAAAAAAAATCATTTGTTTTATTTAAAAATAAAACGCGATAAAATAAAATTAACAAAAAAAAAATAAATTGAAATGAAAAAAAAAAAATTTTTAAATGTTGATTCATTTACTTAAAATATGAAATGCAAACAAAAACTTAAAATGAAAATAAAAAGATACCTTAATAGGGTAGGTAGGTACCTAGTACCTATTTGAAAATAATAATTGCAAACCGTGTAGGTACTTTTTCATATTCTTTAAACACAGTGAAGTACAATTAAAACGTTAACTGATTAGGTAGGTACCAGAGATCAGCAATGAATCGTTTTTTCGCTACTCATACTGACTCATGCAATTGTAAGTATAAGTGCGTAGAAATCATTTAAACTAAACTACTCTGATTCACTCATACTCACAAGAGAAATATTTATGAGTGCGACGTCGACATTATACGCATACTCATAAATGACCTCAGCTTGATTTATAATTTCAAGAAAATACTTACAATACTCACAATGATTCAAATCATTATCTCATCCATTTACCGTTTTAACACAACAGAGAAAACACACAACTTAATAATCAGTGCTGCCAGATAAATTTGCCGAAAAATCGTCTACTTCATACATGTTACTTTAGTAAACTGTAATTGCCAAATCGTCACTTTGCTATTTCGGGGACAAATCTGGCAGCCTCGCATTTTGCTTCGCCTATACACATTGACTTGAGTAGATTCTAAATCAAACACTACATATGTTGGTAAGTATGAGTACGATGAATAAAATGAAACTTTTGAGTGAATATGAGTTTGAATCACATTGGAATAAGTATGAGTGCGTATAAGTACAAGAATTTATGAGTCATGATTTAGCTCTACTCACTTTTTCACTACTCATTGCTGATCTCTGGTAGGTACCTATATCGAACCCTGTTCTCTAAAAACAAGCTAATGTGGAATTCCTGTTGACTCAAAAAAGTGATTTATAATCTAAAGTTTATTCTTTTACGATTTAACTGCCTATTTCACGATGTCACTCGAACGTTTACGTTCGCACAAATAACATATAAAACAAAAACAAAATTAAAAAATTTGTTTTTGGTTTACATGTTATTTGTGCGAACGTAAACGTTCGAGTGACATCGTGAAATAGGCATTTAATAATTTTGGCCCTATTACGGTTTTCAGTTGAGTTGTAAAATTTTTGTAGGTACCTATTATGGTTTACAACTTTGCTAACATAACAAAAATTACAACTAATCACAACCAGCTGTCTTAATTACAACTCAACTGAGTTGAGTTGTACTGTAAACCGTAATAGGGGCCTTTAATTTCAATTAATTCGAATTATGTTTTATTCATTAACGGCCAAATAACTACCTATTATGTAGGTACTACCTACCTATAACTGTCAAAAAACATATTGCTTAATGACAGTTAAAGTAATGCATAGCTCATTTTAACTGAACTGGATGAAATTGGCCGTAAATTTACTTAATCACATTTTTATTTTACCAATTTTTCAATAATAAATTTAATTAAGACAATAAAATAGAAAAAAAACACACAAATTTTGTAGGAGGGGGTTTACACGGTGTCTATTCAGACATGGCTAACAAACACGTTTGTTTTGTTTGTAGGCGATCGGGGTAGAGAAGAAAGAGGACTTGCCAAACAGACATGAATGCGTTTTCATGTTTGTTTATATGAATTTCCATGTTTTTAATTTGTATGTATATGTGTATTAGACTGTTATACATGAAAACAGACATGTTTGGAAAGACATCTTAAAAAGACAATAGATTTTTGGAAGCATGTTCAAAAGAGAATGTCAAAAGCAGACATGTCTGAAAAGACTCCGTGTAAACTCTCTCTAGGTATGTTACAGTAATCCACGGATAATTACCACGCCAAAAATGCTATGCGGGGTAAGCATTTAAAAGAATTTGAGGTAATTAAACGAATTTAATAATATACCACATTGAGGTAATTAATCTTCTTTTTAAAAGGTAGATAGGAACTAAACGCCTGCACAAATGGATTTGTACTTAAAAAGTACATATGATCAAGCAAAGCATGAACACCCTGCCGTCAAATGAGTAGCTAACTACAAAAAAAGCCAACTTTAAGTTAGCTTGTATAGACTAACTTAAAGCCAACAACTAAGCAATGGAAAATTTACATTAACCAAAGTGTATACAAACACTGTATATTTTAAGTAGAGAGAGCCAAGTCGATTAACAAGCAAACGTCATTATAGTCATTATAGTCAGAAAACATAGTTTTTTAATACAAAAACTACAATGCCCCGGTAGACTAGCTGGTAGCGAGCTAGTCTAGTAGCACCGAGGTTGCGGGATCGAATCCCACCAGAGACAAAAAAAAATAAAAAATAAAAAAAAATAAAATAAAATAAGAAAAAATAATAAAAAGAAATAATTAAAAAAAAATAAAAAAATTTTTACTTTATTGACTTTGTGTAACTACAGTCAAATCCCGATAATTCGTACCCCGATAAATCGTAATTCCCGATAATTCGTAATAAACTGTCAGTCCCTTGAAAAAATCTCGTTAATTCGTAAAATTTCCATACATTTCGGTCCCCTCGCTAATTCGTAATTTTTTTTCAATTAAAATCTTCTTTACCTCTTATAAATCGTAATTGTTGGCTATTTACCACTTATAATTCGTAGTAAAAACATGGAAAGAATGATTTTTTGCCGCTATTTTTTTCGCTGGTTTTTGCTTTTGCTTGTGTGTGTGTTTATTTTCTTAAGATTAGTTTGTTACATGAATAATTTTTATATATTTTATTTTTAACAATTTTTTTTTTATGTTTTTTTATCGTTTTAGTAAATAAATTGAAAACCCCCGTTAATTCGTATTTATTTTATTTAAGCCCCGTTAAATCGTAACCCCGCTAAATCGAAAACCCCTATAATTCGTAAGAAATGGCCGGTCCCTTGCGATTACGAATTACCGGGATTCTACTGTATATATTTTTATAAAGTTTTTGCTGGGTAGCTACAAAAAGTTAACTTTTAAGTGCAGAGTCGGACAATTGACTACTTCCTAGGACATCGCAATGTTAAAATAGTTAGTTAATTTCATATAAAAGCAATGCAAGTGTCAACCACCACTACTTGAGAAATAGTTAGCTTTCAGTTAATTTAAAGTTAACTGAATGTCCGACAGGGCACTTACTCGAACTATAATAAAAAACATGGTACATGTTTTTGAGAACAACAAAATTAGCGAGTAACTATTGGTTGTTACTCGACTTTGTGCTTGCTAACAGGGTTGTCAGATTTTTTTGAGCTCCATCGCCAAACCGGATGTCATAAATCGCCAAAAATCGCCAAACTTCGATTTTGTTCAGTTTTTGTAAAATTTTCTTTTCTTTTAATTAAATTTTGCATACAAAAAACGCTAGTATAATTTTTCAGTCAAAAATCGCCAAAAACTGAGAAAAAATACAAAAAAGTCGCCGAAGTAAATTTTGTTTTGTTTCTGTTATTTTTTTTAATAACATAAAATGGAGATCATGTATCGCTCATTTGCTGCAAGACCGGCATAACTCAAAAAATGAAATTTTGGAGTTAGAGATGCAGAATTGTTCGCTTTGTTTTTCTTTGTATTGTGTATTAAATTCATTTTTATATCTTTTATACTTTCCCAGTTTGAAGAGAATGTGTCTTCTTTTTTCTAAGTAGTTAGAGCAAATCAAAAACTTAAAATGCGTTTATCTCGAAATGGATTTTTTTGAGTTATGCCGGTCTTGCAGCAAATGAGCGATATGTATTCAGTTAAAAACTTAAATTAAGTAAACAAGTCTATAAGATCGTACACCTACATACTATTATAATTAAATAGTGACTGAATATAAAATTTACTTAATATGTTTTTTTATATTAGTAATGAAAACAAAAATGACAAGTTGTTAAAGAAAATTGCCGAAATAATATAACTGGTAAAAATAGCCAAGTTAATCGCCAGTTATTTCAGAAATCGCCATAAAAGTCGCCAGTCGCCAAATGGAAAATCCCATCGCCAAACACTTTTCAAAATCGCCACGTTTGGCGAGAAATCGCCATATCTGACAGCCCTGCTTGCTAACCACTTGTTCGTTTTTCTCTCTGACTTGACCATTCATAAAACGAACGGTTGAGTATCATGCGACAGCCAAACTTCACTAGGTACTAGAGGTCTGCTTTGAATAATTCACTTGTTTGCCTTTATTCAAAGTGCACAACATTTACTCAAATATTTAACATTCAAAAATATAAGAAAAGAGTAAACCATATACAAAAATAAGAGAGAATGAATTGAATAAAATACTTGTTTACTGTAAATGAATTTGAGAGTCATTCATAAATAACAAAACAGTAGAATGACCCGTTAGAGAGAGCAAGTTTACAAAAATATTCGAATAATTTTTGAATTATTGAATGTCCATACATTTATTTGAATACATTGACATAATATGTGTGTAAGCTTGTGGCTTCTTTTATTTGTAAGAGTTAAGCTTACACATACATACGTAATGTGTAGGTACAGAAATTTTACATTCAAATTATATTTGAATATTTCATTCATTTGACTTGAGTTGAATGAATTGAATGAGTTTTTATTCGTTTTGTCTTTGGTTATTCTTTCATTTGTTTCTTTATTATTAAGTGCTCGACACATTGTAGTTAAAAAACAAATGAGTGTGTTGAAATTGGTTTTTATTTATTCTTGCAGACCTCTACTAGGTACCATCAGTACCACGTGAAGTTTTGCAAACATTAAAAACAAAAAATATTGTTTTTTTTAACTGTTAAGTTTAATAAAAAAAAAATGGAAATAAATGAGGTATGTTTATACCTACATAAATTTATTTATTTAGATCATTTAGATTTTTATTTATTTATAAATATTTAAGAGTGAAATTTATTTGCAATAATATTTACTTGTATATGAAAAAATATTTAGGCAAAATTAAACAAAAAAAATTTCTAATTATCTAGTCTAAAGAAATTAATTTTTGTCTAATTTTTTGGTAATTACACAAATTTCAGCTTTATTACAAGTACCACATGAAGTGACCATAATTTTGTAGGTACTTCCTTTTTCGTTGTACCCATTTTTATATGTTCCTTTTTTTCGGAACATATTTCAACTTCGGCTGCTGCATGTTAGTATTTATAAAAACAACAATCACTTCTCTTCACTTTTTGCGCGTAAAGCAAGAGAACAAATAAATATTATATTCGACAGCGAGTTTCACATGTGAAGAAAAAAGTTACTCGTTGCAGACCTCTAATAGGTACCATACATTAACCTTGAATGTACCTACATAGAAAAAAAATAAAATCACTCCTACCTATTGAACATAGGAATATGTACATGTACCTAGGTACCTATCTGCTAAATCTAAAAGAATTTTATCTGCAATGGTTTTTGAGATGTCCTGTCATATGATATGAAGCTTTTGATCAAGGAAACCGTAAATATGTATGCAATTGCATGTTTTTTCTTGTACGACCAATTAAGGCAGAAACGATACCTACCTAGGTACATACCTATATGTACCTATTTATCCGTTTTAAAGCTCTTTATGCATTTTGGCATCGATTCGTAACTGGATAGCCTTAAAAAAGCATTTTTTAAAGATTATAGTTAGGTACTAGGGTTGCTAGACGGGCCTGATTTGGCCTGATTTTCAAGTTTTTTAATTTGTGTCAGTGAAAAAGATTTGTCAAGTTTTTTTATAAGATAATTATTTCAATCTCAAATTTTTTATCTATGTGAAAATACTGAAATAAAGTATGTTTATACCTAGGTACAAGGCGAATTTACACCAGGTGAACTTATCTTGCTATGTAAGCAACAGCTGATTACTAACCTTGTGTCAAAATGGTATACCGTCCTGTTGGTTCTGGGGAATCTTAACTAAATTCTATAATTTTCGATTAAAATTGTGAAATTTAAAACTTTTTTAAGTTATAACATTTCAAAAAAACACAACTTAATATAAAAACAAAATCAAATATTTTTTTGAATTTTTGACACAACGTTAAAATATTTTACAGTGTTGTAAAACGTTTTCAAAATAAGACCACCTTGTATGAATTCGCCTTGCCTAGGTAGGTAGATGTAAAATTTTGTGGTGACAAAGTTTCCAAAAGAGTTAATTCATACCTAGGTACCTAGGTATTGTGTCCGGATTGCCGAAGTTGCACTGTTTTATTCTACAAATTGAACACCTGCATAGAAAAGTGTAATTTTCCTTATGAAAAAGACTAGGTTGGTATTATAGCCAGATTTACATAGTTACCTATGTGCTAGGATAGGTAGGTAGGCTTGCCAGATTCAATTTGCCAAAAAGCTTGACATTGACAAACAAAATTTGATTTTGAAAACAAAAGCTTGACACTTATAGGTACCTACTAGGGCTTCCAATCGGGATTTGTTTTTCTGAATCCCGGGATTCGGGATTGAAAAAGATATTTCGGGATTTCGATTTCGGGATCCCGGGATTTTCGGGATATTTTGAATCCCGGGATTCACGGGATTTTTAAAAAATTTTCGGGATATTTCGGGCTTGTTAAATTTTTTTTATACCAAATATAAAAACAATTTTACACTGTATAAAAAACAACTTAATTTTCGAGTTAAAATACACATTTCATGAACATATAGGTATTATTTATTTTTAAAAATATAATAAAAACAAACTTAAATTACTAATTGATCAAAATTCATAAAGCCAATGTAAAGCGGCACATACACTTGCAATAAAATTGTACAATTTTCCGTATTATATCGCCAATGTGTATGTGTTATTCGAAGGTGGCACAATATATTGGCAACAATCAAAAGACATCTTGATTTTTATTGCACAACAATAAAAGTGTTGGCAACATTGTACAATACTGTTTATGTTATTTCTATAGGTTAGTTCACCTTTTTTTTGAATGAAAGAAACCATTGTGCGACTTATTGCAAAAAGCCTGGTACTCTGTTCAACATTTCACGTGAAATGCTGTCATAACGCATATGAAAAGAACTTGTGCGGAATATCTATGAAATAATGTTTTTGTAACTAACACAGAGTTGTAAACCATAATACAAAAACTGCAAAATTTCAAATGAACTACAGTTGAGTTGTATTAAAGACCAACATTTTAAGCAAAACTAAGCTGTTCCGTCAAAATTATGTTTACAAACTTGGTTTTGGCGGCACAAATATGTTTTCAGATAAACTAAACCTAGTTTAACTGGCATCTCAAAAACCCAGCCTAATGTATTTTGAAATTATCCAAATATTTTAAATTTGTCAAATATATTTTGAAATTGTCCAAATATATTAAAAATTTTCAAATACAATTTAAAATTGTCCATATGTATTTCAAATCTATCCGAATGAATTTTAAACTTTTTTTGTCAACAAATACACGTATCTTCCCAGGCAGAAATTAGGACTCTTCTAAATATTATCTACCGCCACAACCCTGTAAATACAAAATTGTGACTCTACCAAAAATATGGTACCATCACAACACTGTAGATACAAACTTACAACCTTAGTTTTTTAATACCGTTTTTAAATAAGATTCAAAACTGGTACAACACCCTAAATACAAATATACGACTTTAGTTTTTTAAAAATATACACCAAAAAGAAGAGTCGGAAGACGCACATTTGTCGTTATCATTTTAATATTGCGACAACATTGTAATTTTGGTAAACAGTACGTTGTATTGATGTTGATAGTACCTCCTGTAACGTCGGCACAGCGTCGTGGTGATTGTCTTTTTCTGCCTGGGGTTATACAAGTTATTAAAAAAAATGTAAAAATAATAAAGAATATAAAAAAAATCGGGATCCCGAAAATCTCGGGATTCGAAATAAGAAATCCCGAGATTCGGGATTCGCCTAATCCCGCGATTTCCGGGATCGGGATTTCCCGATTGGAAGCCCTAGTACCTATTACCAAAGTATATCTTTACCAAGTACATGCAAGTCTACAACAAATCAACAATAAAAAAAACAACATTCATTTTGTTTGTGTAAAAACATTTGATACTGTCAAACAGCCAAACATAAAGAAAACAAAAACAAACAAAAAAATCATGGCGCACTAAAATGTAAGCAAATTTTGACAATATTGAAAATAAAACAACTGAACAGCTGATCTCTTGCATGACTTGTAATAAATATACTTTGCCTACTACCTAGGTATTGTATTTTTTTTATTTTTAAAAATTTTTTCATAAAAATTATTAGAATAAAAACAAAAATATCATAAAAAGTAAAAATAACAGAAACAACAAAAAATACCTAGGTAGGTAGGTATAACCAAAAATGATAGAAATAAAGATTACGCCTTGCACATGTTTTACCGTTTGATGACGTAGTAGTTCCCTTGTTAAGATTACCAAGTGTCTTTTTTATGTGAAAATTGTAATTTCTTACCAAAAATTTATGTTTAACGTGATAGTTGGCAACCCTGCAATTAATTTACTCAGAGAGTTCAAAAAAAAAATATTATATTAATTGTCAAAAAACTAATAATTTTGCCAAGGCGAATTTACTTCAGTACTGAAATTCCGTAACTTTTTATAGACAAAAAATTGTCGTTAAGTAGTCAAAATTCGTTAGCTAACGAAAGTTGTCGTTAAGAGCTATTCTGTAATGAAATTTTAACAATTTTTATCGGCAAAAAATGTCGGTAGCTAACGACACAAAAAAAGTTCTTGTTTAATAATAACGACAATAAATGTACTGTTAACAGATTAAAAATATAGAGTAAAGTAGCCAATTTTTAACACGAAAAAGGTAAGAAAGTATAGTCGATCAAGTCCGACTCTACATTGCAGTATTTGGGCGATCATGTTTCCGCCAAAAAGAGTATGTTGTGAGGTTATTATTCACATAATACATTTTTGTGCCAAATATTATCTTAGTATCTACCATTATTAGTGTATTCCTATGGGAGCTGTGGTCAAATATGGACCGATTCTAAAAAAATTTGTTCTGGTGATTAATGTAGGTTGCGACAAAATATTTTTGGATCTTATTCAACTCAAATGTCTATAAAACAAGATGGCTATTAATAGGCACAAAACCCTATTCCGGAAAGAAGTTTTCATGTGGGCTATAAAAATTAAATAACTGCTTCTCACCATTATAAAAATGCTTCGACCTTGTGACAATAAACGCATATGTGCCAAATTTTATAAAATTATTTTTAAAACTGCGACCTGTAATTTGCACACAAGGTTATCTTGGACAGACAACCAGCCATCCTGATAGAAGGACGGGCTTCGTTAAATGGATTCTGACATTGATTCTGAGTCAATCGGTATACTAAAAGGCAGGCCCAGAACCTTTATTTAAATGTGTTACACACATTCGTACAAACACATAATATACTTTTCACATACAGTAGTGCTGGTATGGAAAGTAAGAGCAGAATGTTGTGCTAGAGTGGCTCAGTCATCTGGAAATTTTTCCCGTTGTATAAGAGAATTTAAAACCAACATATTTGTTTAGAAATATAATCAATATTTACACGTTTTCATTCATGTTTTGTTAAAATAAATGCAATAAAGCAAATTTATTTTGTATTTTTTTATTAATTTTAAAAAATTTTTACTTTGACGTTCTTATATTTTTACCGATATTTGTCGTCAATATTTCTAAACAAAAATTTTTGTTTATTTAAAATACAGAATAACAAATTCGTTAAAGTAACCGAGATTTCTCGTTAATTAACGATATCGGTAGTTAAATTCAAAAAGTTACAGAATTGAGGTACAGGTGGTGTCGAAAAGACAGCCGGTTTTTTTTTTTTTATTCAGGCCAGATGTGTCAAAAGTTTGTTTACATGTGCTTTTTAAAATTGAGTTTTTAAATTTACATTTTGCTTTACAACTTATAAATGAAAAAATTAAACAATAAAGAAATGATAAATTAAACTATGTATAAAAATTAAGTTAAAATCTTTTTTATATCATTAAAACTAATTTTTACCATTATAACTATAGCTTAAAGCTATTTCTATGATTATGTGCAGTTTAATATTTAAATGTATAAAATTAACACAGAAAAGAAACGGCTTAGATTATTTTAAATACAACATTAAATTCAACCGAATTTGGGAATTAATGCTCACAAAAATTGCACAAGTTTATGTTAGAAAAACTATTATTTTCTTAATTCCAAAAATAATTTTATTTTTTTTTCATTTTTTTTTTCTCAATTATTTTCAAGGCGAATTTATTTCAGGTGGCGTTGAAAAGACAGCCGGTTATTTTTTTTGTCATGCCAGAAATGTCAAAAGTTTTGTTTATATGTGCTTTTTAAAATTGTGTCTTTAAATTAAAATTTTGCTTTACAACTTATAAATGAAAAAATTAAACAATAAAGCAATGATTAATGAAACTATGTATTAAAATTAAGTGAAAATCTTTTTTATATCACAAAAACTAATTTTTACCATTTGCAATATATGTACATAGTATATTATAGGTATTTTTATAATTATGTGCAGTTTTAGTATGTATTTAAATGCATAAACTGAACACAGAAAAGAGACGGCTTAGATTATTCTTAATACAACATTCAATTTAACCGAATTTGGGAATTAATGCTCACAAAAATTGCACAAGTTTATGTTATAAAAACAGTTTTTTTCTTAATTTTAAAAATTATTAATTTGTATTTTAATTTTTTTACACAAATATTTTTATTAATTTTAGTCTAGAGATGCCAGATAATTTGTTTTCCAATCCCAAATTTAAAATAAAAATTTCCTATTACAGGGTGTTTTTTTTACAGGTTTGTTTTTCGAATAGAGATAAAACTGGCATTTTGTGGTCAAATCTGGCAACTCTAATGCCATTTATGTTCAGTTTGGTTTGCCATTTCATCATGAATAGGTTGACAAAAGAACAACGCTTGCAAATCGTGCAAATTTATTTCGAAAATAACGGTTCAGTTCGCGAAGTTTACCGCAAGCTCCGTCCATTTTATGGTCGACATAATCGTCCATCAGAGCAATTAATTCGGTTAACCATCGTTTTCGCACTACGTTTACTCTATGTGATAATACGCATCCGCAGAGACGTCGAACAGTGCGCACCGAAGAAACAATTGCCGGTGTAGAGCAAAGTGTTGAAGAGGACCCGAATGAATCGATTCGCCACCGTGCACAGCAATTGGAGCTTTGTCCATCAACTTTATGGAAGATTTTGCGCAAAGATCTTGGCTTGCGACCTCACAAGATCCAGCTTGTGCAAGAAATAAAGCCGCGAGACCATGCAATGCGTCGTGATTTTGGTGTATGGGCCGAAAATGAGATTGATCTCGATGCTGATTTTCATCGCAAAATTTTGTTCAGTGATGAGGCTCATTTTTGGTTGAATGGCTACGTCAACAAGCAAAATTGCCGCATTTGGAGTGAAGAGAATCCACATGAGACCCTTGAGACGCCATTACATCCACAAAATCTGACTGTTTGGTGTGCTCTATGGGCTGGTGGAGTCATTGGGCCATACTTCTTCCGAAATAATGCTGGAGAGGCAGTTACCGTTAATGGAGACCGGTATATAGCCATGATAACCGACTATTTTGTTCCCGAATTGGATGGCATGAATGTGGATGAGTTGTGGTTCCAACAAGACGGCGCTACATGCCACACAGCGCACGCCACAATCGATTTATTGAAGGAAACATTCGATGAGCGCATAATTTCGCGGAATGGACCTGTCAATTGGCCACCAAGATAGTGTGATTTGACACCATTGTATTATTTTCTTTGGGGATATGTGAAGTCGCTCGTCTACGCCAACAAACCAGAAACGTTAGGGGAATTGGAAGCCAACATTCGTGGCGTTATTGTCGACATACGGCCCCATATGCTCGAAAAAGTGGTTGAAAATTGGACCTGTAGAATTGGCTTTATTCGAGCCAGCCGCGGCGGCCACATGCCTGAAATCATATTTAAACATTAATGGCATAAAATTATCCTTCCAATAAAGCCAAATTGATGGTCATTAAAACGATTTTCTTGTGTTTTATTTCAATTCGAAGTTCTATACCACTGAAAAAAACACCCGATATATCCCCCCAAAAATAAAAAGCACACAAATGCATTATTTTTAAGAAATTATTTAATTTTAAAATTACATATTAGTGGGGATTAATTTTATCTTATAAATTTGTATTTTAAATTTATATAAGTATAGATAAGTACACTAAAACAATTAACAATTTGGTAATTATCTTTCAAATTCTGACCAAAAATCTATGTTATTAAGAAAGAGGGAAAGTTTATCATTTAGTTTCAGGAGTCTGCCTGAAAATTCCCGTTTAACCATTTAATATCGTTAACGAACATTTGAAGTTGTGCCATTTCAAATATAGAGAATTCAGGTTATAACAACGACTCCACAAACGCATCAATTTAACGCGTAAAATATCCATTGGCTTAGCCGTTATATTGGTGGACATACGTTTGAAAGTATTTTTACTTCTTAGAATATTAACAGGTAAACCTGAACAAAAGGAGAAAACTTTTTTTTATAAGAAAAATTCTGCTGCTACACATTTTAAATAAAAAACTAATATTGCGTGCAGTAAATCCGATTTTTAGCCGCCGGCTGTTGGAGTTGCTCTATACAGTTAAACCTCGATTAACCGGGCCTCTATTAATCGGTTACATCTATTAACCGGCATGCGGTTCTTTTTATTTTTTCCCTCTATTATCCGTGCTTCACCTCTATTATCCGTGCTTTAGACTTACACCTTTATTAACCGTGCTTTACATGTATTATCCGTGCAGTATTCATATGTTTTTTGTTATATTAATCTAATTCCGGTGTTTCCCCTTTTTAAGGTTATGTGCCCACATATAAGAACATATTTGCGTTTGTATTCATTTAGCAAGTGAAATTTTAACATTTCGTCACAAGAAATGCAAAAACAAAAAAGCATAAAACGTTGTAAAATGTACAAATTTTGTGCATTCATGTAGTTTGATCAACCAAAGCATAATCAGTAAATATTTGATTTTGCATTGTCTATGGGAATTTGTATGTTTTTTAGAAAAATATGTGGTATATTTGAATCTGCAGTTCCATAAATTTAATGTTGAAATAAAAATAAATAAAAAAAAAAAATTTCTGTTTATGTTAATATAACCTCTATTAACCGTGTATTTCGATTATCCGTGCTGGTGGCGGTCCCACGAGAGCCGGATAATAGAGGTTTAACTGTAATTTGTTTAATATATGTACATAAATGGTATTAATATGAGTTTTGTACATCAAAACACTTACAGATCTTATATATGTTGGCCTGTAAAAGAAACAGAACGATCAATAATTTTCCCAAAAAGAAAAATATGTACATAGTTTATGTTTACATTCTCAGTTTAAACCCGAAATTAATTTTTGTTATCTAATTTGAGATAGGAACCCCAAATCTGGTAGCCCTACTTTAGTCAACTGTTTTATACAAGGCGAATTCATATATATATTAATTCGCCTTGTTTTTGACATTACATGACCGAAAAATAAAAACAAAATACATGTTGTTTTTTGTGTTGTTGACTTGTTGTAGTCTCGCCGCCACCTGAAGTAAATTCGCCTTGATTATTTTTGTTAATTTTAGTTTAGGGATGCCCGATAAATTTTTTCTTCAATCCCAAATTTAAAATAAAAATTACTTAAAATATCCCCTCTAAAAATAAAAAGCCACTAAATAATTCTTTAAAAAAAAAAATTATTTAGTTTAGCATAGATAAGCACACTAAAACAATAATGTCATTTAACCAATTTTACAATTTGGTAATTATCTTACGTTATTAAAAGAAGTGGATGGAAGTTGTGATCAGTTAATCTAAGATATAATTAATAGATTTTAAATTTCTTGTTCCTATGACTAGTGGTAAAAATATAAACCTTAAAGCATCATGAGAACATTGGCAAACATGCTTCTAGCATTAATGGAGTCTGCCTGGAAATCCATGTTACACCATTTTATATCGTTTAAGAGCTTGAAATGTTCACAACTTCAGAAAATTCCAAATGTGGAGAATTAGGGCTATAATAACGACCCACAAAGTCATCCATTTAACGCGTAAAATATTAATTGGCTTAGCCATTCAAGATCTTTAAATCGAAAAAGCAAAACAATAAAATTGTTCAGTTGTTTGTAATACTCTTTTAAACTAATTTGTATAATTTTTATTATAAAATTCAGTTTAACAAAGAAATAATTGTTTAATATTTGTCGTAAAATTCTTTTATCACGGAAATCTTATTAAAAAATTACATATACAATTTTTGGGTTTTTTGTTTTCGATTTTCAGAACACCCCTGAATACGTTTAAAAGTATTTTTACTTCATAGGGCACTGCAACACGTTCAATAAATATCGTGATATTTCTAGTATCACGATATTTATTAAACGTGTAGCATGCAATATCGATGGATCGCGATCCATATCGCAGAATGGCCTAAAATATGAAATCCAGAAATCCAGATCGCGGATCGTGGATCGCGTGATAAATATTGAACGTGTAGCATTTTCATGATATTAAATAATATTAATAAAAATTAATACGTCAGTAAAAAGTGTCAAAATAAAAGAAATAAAATACGCAGTGGAAAAAATTAAACAAATAAAAAGTAAAATAATTGACATGATACGCCAGTAAAAAGTGTCAAAATAAAAGAAATAAAATACGCAGTGGAAAAAATTAAACAAATGAAAAGTAAAAAAAAAACACTTTTTGCTCCAAATGTTTCTTTCCACTTTTTCTTTTGGGTTTATCGCGACGACCCGCACAGCACAAAAATAACATAAATACTAGAGTTGTCAATTATTCGCCTTTCAACTTTGTTCGAATAATTGAAATAATTGTTTTTGTTTGTTCGATCAAACGATTAAATCTAAAAAATTATTCGATTAATCGATGGGAATAACGAATAAAAAATGTATTTTAACAAACAAATTACTATGGAAAATCTTCCATTCCATCCGCTATGACTTCTTTTTTTGATGCATAAAATTTTTCATCTTAACTCCACATCGTTGTATTACTTTAAGGCATCGTAAAACCCTTAATTCCTTAATAATTCGATATTAATCTGGATTTTCGAAAGGCGTTGGAAGACCTAACATCTTCAGCTATACTTCTGTCTTCAATTTCTTCTATCGACAGCCGCTGTCTTAATGTATTTTTCCATTAGCCCAAGTTCGGTATTTCTTGAGGTCGTTGCATTATCTTCCACTACATCGTTTTCAATGGTAGTATTGTGGCACTTACAAATTGTAAAGATATACATATATTATTTAAAAAAACTGTATTATAATACAATAACAACAATTTTTACTTTCAATATATGATTTATATAAATCAATTCTTTATTTTTAAGCTTTTTGTTTATTTCTAAATTTTCCACCCGAAATTGAAAAATTCCCTTCCTTCAAAATTTTTTAACGTTTGACTTAAAAACAAAACAGCTGATACAATTGAGAAGATGAGATACAAAACTCCATCGTTGCAAAATTAAAAATACGAGATGGCAAATGATACTTAAAGTTCTTTTGGCGCTTTATTAGACGAAATATTCTGATTGCATGTCCATGCTAAAAACATGGAAGAGGACATGCATTGATACAATTAGTATATCATTTCATTTCGTATTTTAAATTTTGTAACGAACGAGTTTTGCAACTCACCTACTCAATTGTTTGATAAGATTTGTTAAATAAAAACATAAAATACATTTTTGATATACAATGATTACTCAACACGGGTTTTGCTTACTAAAAATTGAGATTAATTACAACCAGGGCTATGGCAACAATATTTTTTAACTATCTTACATTTTGTATAAAATCACTTAAAACTTATGAGAATAAATCAAATTCTAAGCTTTTATTTAATTTATTTTTTAATAAAAAAAAGTTGTTCGATTAATCGACATTAAATAATCGATTTATTCGTTATTCGAAAATCGTCGTTTTGAAGTTATTCGAACAAGAGTTTGGTTTTGTTTGATCGATTAATCGAATTATTCTTAATCGGTTGACAACTCTAATAAATACTGACGCGATAAATATTGAACATGTAGCATACGCTCGTGATCCATCAATATTTTAAAATGGATCGCGATCCAAATATCACGATATATATTGAACGTGTAGCAGTGCCCATAGAGTTTTAACAGGTCAATCTAAACAAATGGGGCAAACGTTTTTTAGATGAGAAAAATATGCTGCTGAATAATTTTAAATAAAAAACTGATATTTACTGATCAGCAAATCAGATTTTTCAGCCGTCCGATATTGTATTTGCGCTACAATTTGTTTCATATATATTGTATTAAAATGAGTTTTGTACATAAAAAGTCTTACAGATTTTATATATGTATGACGGCTTGTAACAGAAACAAATCTATCAATAATTTCCCTAAAAAGAAAAATGTTTTTTTTTTTTACATTCTCAATATAAGCCCGAAATTAATTGTTTTAAACTAATTTGAGATAAGAACCCCAAATCTGGTAGCCCTGCTTTAGTCAACTGTTTTATACAAAGCGAATTCATATATATATTAATTCGCCTTGTTTTTGACATTACATGACCGAAAAATAAAAACAAAATACATGTTGTTTTTTGTGTTGTTGACTTGTTGTAGTCTCGCCGCCACCTGAAGTAAATTCGCCTTGAATTTTGCTTAATATTTTATATTAAAAATATTATTACAATGAATAAAATTTTAAAAAGTATTCAAACGTGTGTTAAAAGTAGCAAAATTAAGAAAAATATTTTTCAAAAAAATTTATATTTTGTTCATAACTTTTTCGTATCTGAACCGATTTTCTCTAGTTTTTCAGAAAATATTTTCTACTAAAAATTTCCGATCTTTTGATATATAAGGCCTAACCATAGGTCATATTACAGTCAAAAAATTCAGGTTATTACAAAATTTTTGAAATAACCTGAAATAACTTCTCCAACCCCGCCCACATTTTGTGTGTTGGTGTGTATTTATAACTTAAATGTTTGCACCTAATTTGGAAACTTTGGCACTTGCCATTCTCCAGATAGGTACCTATACAGAAAAAAGCAATAAAAATACAACAACAAGGGATTTTTGGAAAAAATTAGAGGCAGTCGTGGTTTTTTGGTCATATCTCAGTCATTTGTGGACCGATCTTGGTGAATTTCAATAGCACGAAATGGTGGACTATATGTGACATAAATGTAAAACAACCTAGCCGCTATCATGTCTGGAATCTCCGGAAAACACATATCAAACGTAAGACGGACGGACATCGTTAAATCAAGTTCTCTCCTCATAAGGACCCAGAATATATATACTTTATAGGGTCTTAGATCAATATTGTAGAAATTAAAAACGGGATGACAAACTTATATAGGTACCTATACCCTTTTCCACCTGAGGTAAAGGGTATAATAATAAATTGTTCCACTGTCATATTTACGCATAAACATAACAGTTTGAAAGTTACAAATTATTAGCCAATGAGAACTAAGGTTGTGTGACGTCACAGTTCCTAAATGCGCAGTAAAAACTTTTTATAGGTATCTGCCTGATGTCGTAATCTTTATTTCTATCATTCTTGGGTATAACAATAAAAATTCACTTAAATGAACATAGTACCTATTGCAAATCAGCTGTTCAATGTTGCAAATTAAATAGTAGGTAGGTATGTGCATATGTACCTATGAAATATCAGTGCACTAAAAAAAAACTATATTTTTTAATTGCACAGAAAGAAAAATATGCATCATAGGTATTACTCCTTAGTTGTATGAATTAATAATATAAATACCTATGGACTTAAGATTTTTTTTTTAGAAATAGGTAGGTACATAGGTATGTATGTAGGTATCATATATGAAACATGTCTTAATTTAAATTTACCTAACCACCCTGAGCTCGCTGTCTTCTGTTTGCTTTTTCATAAATTTTCCATTTCTTAAACAAAATTTGTGTTGCTAGACCAAGGCGAATTCATAAAGGTGACATTTTCCAGTCATCTGTTTATTGTTTATTTTTTTGTGTGTATACTGAATGTCAAGCTTTGTTTACATTTTGTGAAAAAATTAATTCAAATTTAAAATTCAAATAGTTGAAAAAAAACTTATTTAATTTATATAAAACAAAAAAAGTGAAAAAATATAAACACAAGAAATTAAAGATGCGTAAGGAATAAGTGGAGCCACAATTAATTTGCAATTGAGGAGTTTCTTAAGCAATTGTGTATATTTTATTAACAAAAAAATTTCCAATTTTATATTTTCAACAAATATTTTTGACATTCCATCTAACTTTTTACAAAAACAAAATACATAGTATTTTTCAATAAAAAGGGATAGCTAGCATAACTCTATCTCATGATGCGGTCACCTTTATAAATTCGCCTTGTGCTAGACACTAGAAGAAGAAAAGTCTGGTAGCACTGGCCAACACAAAAACGGTAATAAAATAAATAGGTAAATAAAATCCAAGAAAAACAACAAACAAATAATGAAAAAACCTATTGTTATCAACAAGGCCCATCTATCAGGTCTGCTTACTTGTACAAAAACAAAAAACATTTTCTTTTAAGCTGTCAAAAACTTACTATCACATATACAAAGCAAAAGGAAAAAGGCTGTATGTAAACAACTTTTGAAAGCTCAAAAGAACGAAAACAATGATCATCAGGCTTCTTGCGCAGACCTTTTCAATGGGCCTTGGTTATCAACAAGCAAAATATCAATTTTGTTGTTTATGGCTTTTATTTTTAACCATTTTCTCTTTTGCACATACCAAACAACCTACATACACACATCACTGTGTATTTTTAATTGTTGTTTCCTTATCTGTTAAATACTTGGTACACATTTTTTATAAAAAAAAGCGATTTTTTTTTTTGCTTTAATTACCAGACAAAAAAAATGCGAAAGTCAAAGATAAAATTTATAAAATAAAAAAAAAAAACTACTACAACATGATATGTATGAAAAATAAGCACCGAAAGCCGAAAAGCTGAAAACAAACACCAGTTAGGGAAAGACAAGAAGAAAAACAAGAGAAAATAAAATTTATAAAATATAAACTTAAGAATAACCGCAATGCGGCATAATGAAACGGTACGAAACGGTAGAGAAAAGAAGAATAATAAAAACATATGGGAGAATGATTGTTTCTTTCGACTAAATTTTATACTAATTTTGTTGTTATCAATGACACCGTATGAAACACACACAAACACGCATAAAAACAGCAAAAACAACACTCTTATAAACACACACACAAACAAACACGCTAATTTGCCGAGTTTTGCCAGCTTTTTTTTTTGCAAAGTGGTTGTTTTTTTTGTTTTGAACAGAAATAAAATGAGAGCAAGAGCGAGCTTTACAATTTCTCCTCTTGTTCTCATTAATTTTGTTGGCTTCTTCTTCGTCTTTCCTTTTTATATTTTACTTCATTATGAAATGTAAGCCAAACGGTTTAATTCTGTTAAAACTGAAGTAAAACAGCAGAAGTAATAAAAATATAAGAGCGAATCGGGTTTTTGAGGGGAAATTTAAAACAATGTAAATCAAATAACATTAAAAGATCTGCAAAAAAAAAAACAAATAGCATTTACTAATTTTTTTTATTTAACTTATTATTTTTATTTAAAAATTAAACAATAAATTATAATTATCTTAGGAAGTTTTTTTTGTTTAAATTCCTAATAAAATTCTTGTAGGTTTATAGGTGTCATGTTTTTATGTAGCAAAAAATTAAAAATTAACCTCAATTTATTTTACTTCCCACATTTAGCAAAGAAGCCAAAGAAACTAAAGAGAAAATTTGTGTAATAATTAAGGAAAATGGCGTTGGATGACAATTACCACGAAAGACACAGACAGGGAAACCGAGAAACCTTTGGAAGGACCCAATGGAAGAAGACATGGAGATCCTTTTTATCACAAACTGGAGAGTGGAGCATTCACAAGACCGAAGGGCTTGAAAACCATTTATTAGACAGACAAAGACCAACAACAGGTTGTAAATAAGATCTTATGTACATATGTACATACATACCTACCTACATCAAAATTTATAAACAAGTACATCCTACCTACCTACTTAGATATAAAATTGGAAGGGAATTTTTAAAAGATTTTCATTAAATTGTAACAATGTAAAGTTTGTAACAATTTTGGTCCGAATGATAAATTAACTGTCTGTTCAACTATTTCGACGTTCGCATAGAAAATTTATGTATGTACCTACTATGTCCTATATGAAAAACACTGTTTTAAAAATATATGTATGTATGCCTTACTGAGCTACCTAAATAAGAGCGGAAGCGTTTTTTGTATGTCAAAACTTCTCATTTGCATACAATTTATACGAAACAAACCATTAGAATGCGAATTAGAAACCACCCGGCTGATAAATCTTATTTGACAGATCGCTATGTCGGTGTGTTGTATTGAAATTGTTTTTAAATAAAATTTTCATGTTTAAAAAAACGCTTGCCGCTTTTGTTTAGGTTGTTCAGTTAAGAAAATTCTATACGAACGTAAGCAAACTTAATTATAAAAAAAACAAACTTAATTATAAAAAGAGTAACTTTTGGGATTTCAGTATTTTGATTAAAACTCAGCCATTTTTTAACCGATTTGACAGATTTATATACCGACGTGTTGAGCAGAAATTTACCATTTATTTGTGTTATAAAACTTGGACTCGGGAAGATCCATGGTTACCGAAAATTGGTATTTAAAAAAAATAATTTTGGTCATAACTTTTTTGTATCTGAACCGATTTTCCCGAGTTCTTTATAAAATATGTTCTACTAAAAATTTCCGATATTTTGGTATATAAGTCATATCCATAGGACATATGACAGCCCTAAAATTAAGGTTTTTATACAATTTTTACTTTTTTTTGTACGGGAGGTACCACGCCCACTTCTCCCATCCCGCCCACATTTTGTAGGGTGGTGTGTATTGACAACCAAAATGTGTGTACCCAATTTGGAAACTTTGGCTCTTACCGTTCTCCAGATATATAGAAAAAAGCAATAAAAATACAACAACAACAAGGGATTTTTGGAAAAAATTAGAGGCAGTCGTGGTTTTTTGATCATATCTCAGCCATTTGTGGACCGATCTTGCTGAATTTCAATAGCAAGAAATGGTGGACTATATGTGACATAAATGTAAAACAACCTAGCCGCTATCATGTCTGGATTATCCGGAAAACACATATCAAACGTAAGACGGACAGACGGACATCGTTAAATCAACTTCTCTTCTCATATGGACCCAGAATATATATACTTTATGGGGTCTAAAATCAATATTGTGGAAATTACAAACGTTATGACAAACTTATATATACCCTTTTACACCTGTGGTGAAGGGTATAAAAATTCAATACATACATCATACATTTTATAAGGAAAATAAAAAAAATCCAACAAAATAAGAAACATTGTGAAAATTGAACATGTCTTTGGAAGTTTCTTTAAAAAAGAACTACAAAAAAGACATGTCTTTTAAATCATCGTGAAAATCAGGTGTAAGTCTCGTAAATGAACTGTCAAAAATTGTATGAGAATTCATTTACACAAACTGCTTAAATTTGCCCAACAATTTTGACTCGTAAACTTGCGCTGTTCAATTGTGCATTTATACAGACAAATTTTTTTAATGCTTACCGCCGTTTTCAATGAAAACTTCAAGTGTAAATAAATCACAAACAATAAATTCTTGTAATAATATAAGCATATTAGTCTTTTGGCTTTCTTTATGCATGTTTAAAAACAAATTTCATTTATAATTTACAAATTTCAAGTTTTTTATTATATTTTTAATTATTTTTTTTTAATATATTTTTTATTGACGTTTCTGATTGAAATGACATTAATTGTTTAAAAATACACAAAAATTAAAAAGGATCTTCATGAAACGAGTCTCGCAAGTTTACCCATTTGCACAAATGGTAATTTTAAGCAATATCATGAAGCCCTTAATGTTTTTATTAACTTGATTTTAAGGGGAAAACATTAACTGCCTGTTCAGCAATTTCGAACGTTAAAGTTCGCATAGAAAACTTTTATGAAAAAGGCTGTTTTAAAAATATTTTCTATTAAAAACTTTATTGTGTATTAAAATTTGTATTGCTGGATCAATTATAAAATTACTTCGTGCTTTTGCTATTTTTGGCTATGCCAAATATAATATAGGTAGGTAGGTAGCCTTAAAAATAGTGCAGCGCATTATATAATTGATTTTACCGCTTATATACCTACTACTCCTTTATCTTTTAAATTCTTTATTTACGATGCACAGATTAGTATTTGGCCCAAAAAGCTGGCCAATATTATTAAAAGGACACGGATTGATATAAGATTTTGCACATATTCGTTTAAAATAACAAAAAATCATTCTCCTAAATTTCGTGAAGATCGGTCCATAATTTAACATACGACCCATATTAAGCCTGCTCTCGGAAATCAGTTTAGTAAATTTGGCATGCCATTATTTTATTTGTCTATAAATGAGGCTATCATCGCAGAAGTGGTGTAACCCCAGACTACTTATTATGAGATAATGAGGAGTTAACACTACTCTTGCACTATAGTACCTGGTTGTAACGGCCCGTGCAAAAACTAAGTTTCTTACGCCATCTGTTTTGGATACAAAAAGTTGGCTTACTCGACTATTGCACTGTAAAGAACAGTGCAAAGAACATATAAAGAACACCAGAACCGTAACCAAATTAAATTGTGGGTGACACTATTTCTGCGCTTATAGCCCTCAAATCAATTTCGTAAATATCGGTTCACTATTTATAATAGGCCTAAAACCGTACTAAATATAAATACATATTTAGGTGAAATTTGTTCTATGTAGATAGAAAGATTAATATGTAGATCTTTTGCGGAGCCTATGTATCTCTCTATGTTAGGGTCAGGCAACGTATTAACCCTAATACCCTGCCTGGTGAAATACCATACATTTCAGTAGGGCTCATCATCCCCATTGCTGGACAACAGCAGAGCAGATGTTCTGATCTGCATACCTTGGTACTTACAAATATCTTGGACTGTCTTAACCCAGAAGCGAACGTCCCAGAGTGAAAGAATTCAAGTTCAGAACATGTTCGTATCGACCCCTTAATGTGGCCGACAGTGACACCGAAGAAAGTATCAAGGTCGTCAAATGGATGGATGTTTGCTGTTATGAATCGTGATTCGGTCAAGTTAATGTGTAGTTTATAGAAGACGAGCGCCTTACTCTTCAGTTCAACTTACATTGAACAGAAGGGTAAGTTTTATACATATGACAAGACATAAAATATTAAACTTTTCTAATAACCGATAATTTAACAACCAATTATGATAAGGCGTCAGGTTTAATTGATTGAGGAATTCCACACAATATTTGCAGACAAAATTGTGTGATTAATACCACAATAAAAATAAGCAAAAGAGAATAAAGATTGGTTCATAATTTATAAATACCATGTTGAGCCCACTCCTGAAATATTCAAACTGTCGGTGGGGGGTGTCAAGATACGGTACAGCCGAATATTGTATTCTAACTTGTTAAATATAATTTTTGTAATTAATGCTTGTAAAAATTATTTTAGTTAGATTTTATACCTACATATGTATGTACCATTCTGTTTTCAACAAACTCAACCATATTCCTTAAAAACAAAATCTTTTGTGAATTTCCGCTAATTTAACAACTTTTAACGAATTTTTGCTATTCGTTATAGTTTAAGGGACGGACAATTTTAGGGCTTGCTGCTGTTTTTTTTAATTTGTCTGTTCAAATGTTTCCAGATGTTTACTTGAGTTGACATCGAGTTACCATTGGGCTGATCCAACAGTTTTAGTGCGTTTTACAAAAGCTAACCGTATCACGCTTCACTTTAGAGACTATATTTTTTCCGTTGAATTTCTTATTTTTACCTTTTATCACGTTTTTTTTTTTTTGTCCAACTTGCTATGGTCACTTTTTGGAGCAACGCATTTTTCAAAGATTACAGCAAGCTTGAAGCATGATCAAATTTGGCAAAGTAGAAATTTAACTTTTTATAACTAACATACCTCTTTTTATATTGGAAAACAAGCTGTACACTTTTGACGCTCACAGTAGATATGTAAAACTACAAATTTTTGCGAATTTTCGCTTTTTATTTCGTCACCGTTATAAAAATAGTAACGTCGTACATATGTATGTAGGTAGGTATCTGTTGCATTTTGACAAAACATCTTCAGCCCAATTATGAATAAAAATTCCCCGGGAGGAAGAAACTCTTCTCCCATTTTTCCTATGTAAATTCAATTGTAGGAATGGGAAAAGGGAAAAACACCCGGTGAACTTGTATTAATAATTGGGCTGCTTATGTCGAGATAATATAACAAAAAAGATTTTAAAATAACTCGGTGAAAAATCATTTTTATGATATAATAAATAAAATATAGGTAGGAGGTAATAAACAATTTTAAAACGTAAACGAAAACGTATTTTGAATGAAAATTCGTAAGATTATCCAAATCTTTAAAGTTATTTTTGGGAATACAAAATTTATTTGTACATATTATGTAACAAAATTTCTGTATGACGTGCTCAATTCCCAATTTTTTCATATTTGATAAATACACTGAAATTTATTATTGAAGGTAAAAGCTAGCTTCTATGCGCATTTTAACTTTTTAAATTTGACTTAAGATGTTTTGTTAAAATTTTACAGGGTACTATCATGGCCCAAAAAGTAATTCGGCGCGCAACTACAACAATCCAACAATAGAAAAAACAGCACGCATTTTGTGTGTGAAAAAAAAACAATAAAGATATCAATAACAAAAGCAATTGTTTGTGTAAAAAATGGTAGAAATGTCAAAAACAATTGCACGAGAAAAACACAACTCTTGAATAAATCAGCAGGCGTTTCGAGCAGACCTACTAATTGGACCATGGGTACTATCAATACTGCCGATTTCTACTGGGAGAAAAGTCAATGTCTTATGCCATTATTAAGGGTGATTTTTTTTACAATAAAACTTGCTACCCTTTTATGGCCTACTTTACCAAGTTCAGATATGGTTAACTATAATATAACTGCATAACTGGAAGTTAAAAAATAGTTAGTTTTAAATGAAATTGGTTAAATTGGCTGTTTGAAACCAAAACATTTTTAAAAATAGAACACCAAATTTCATTTAAAAAGAAAAACATTTTTTGTAGAATAGAAGCGGGTACCTAAAAACCAATAAAAAAAATTATGCAATAAATAACTAATCTACCTAGGTAGGTATAAAACTTTAAACATTTATAACGTTTTATAGGTAAATCAAATTGATAAGAAACGCTAAATTTTTGCTTTTAAATAATCTAATTTAAAATTGAAAAAACTTCTAGCTTTAATTTTCGAGATAAAAAGTACCTTTACCTAAAAAACTTAGTGCACATTATCAAAAATGATTTTAATCTTTTATAATACCAATCAACATAAAAATTGATACCAAGGTAGGTACGTATGTGCTTATCTTTTTTTTAATTCCACAAATTCGATAATACAAATTATTGACTTTTTAAACATTATACCTACCTAATACATACCTACAATTTTCTATGAAATTACATAAACTAAAGTGAAATTATTATTGTTTTAAGGCAGAATTTTACTGAAAACAATGGAAAAATGTTAGTACTGTTCTTTTAAATTGATAGGTTAGGTTCACTGGGCATTCCCTTTGTGATAACTATCGTCAACGCCTTCCTACAGAGCAATTACACAATAGGCGTCACTGCTACATATTATAAATGTTTCTCATTGATTCTAATAAGTGTATCACAACTTTACAAGTAAAGTTTATATTTATAAAAGCACAATTTTTTAATGGCTTTATATAAATTTAATGTTCAATCAATTGTATGTATTGCGAAAACCGCAAATTATTGTGAAGTAAAAGTTTACTAGTGTTAATAGGTAGATACTAGGTAAAATTGAAAAAAAAAAATACTTTGTATTCCAGTTACTTTTTAAGTTATTTACGAACTTGGTGAAAAGTTCAGTTATACAGACATGTTCTGTAAGTCACAAGATTTCAAATCACTTGTGATTTCAAAATCACAATTGTGATAAATGGGTGTTCTGAAAAACCCAAAAGTTTTAATTTAGTTAAAAAGGCGAAAACAAATAGGTAAGCAAGTAATTTTAAGTCGGCGGCCACTTAGTTGACTGGTTTAAAATTACAATTATGAAAAAAAGCTTTTTTTCCAGAACACCTTTTTTGTGATTTCAAATCACTTTCACAAAAAGTGATTTTCAGAACATGCCTGATAACTAGCTAAAAAAAATATTTTTAACTGCAAGTTTAAGTAATACCTATTTAGTTTTAAGTGAACTTGGTAAAATTGGCCGTTAGAAAACAAGTTTTGGAAACGTTGCATTTTAATCCGATTCATACCTAGTAAATTCATTAATTTTGACATGAACCCAATAGAAATGTTGCGTTTAAACTAAGGAATGGTAAATGGATTCCAAAATCGATTTTCGATTTTTCGATCGACTTTTTTTATTTCGGTTTTTGAGATCGATTAATCGAAGCTCAAAATCGATTTTAAAATCGATTTCAAAATTGTTTAAGATTAATTTGCAAACGTTTTCCTTATATCACAAAGGGGATACACCAGCATTTTTTTTGGCAAACTACTAGAGAAATTGAACTAAGATGTTTACGGCTTGTAGATAGGTCTGACTACGGTTTATAATTTTCCTGCAAAAAGTGAAAATGTGTTAATTTTGAGATGGCCTTTAGAGGAACAAGTGCGATACGTATGCAGATTTCACATTAATGGCGATTTCTTTTCTGAAAAATATGTTGCATAAATGTTACATGCTCTATTTCTTTTGTGTAGATCATGTAACATTTATGCAACATATTTCTCAGAAAAGAAATCGCCATGAAATTGTGTTCTTGTGTAGTCAATCAGACCTGTCACATAAATCAATTCCGTTCGAAAGTGAATTCGAATCTTGCTTCACATAAAACGAAATCACTTTTGATTTATTTCTGTGATATGCCTGAATGTATGGATAGTATGTCAAAGGATTATGACAATAGTTCCTGATCAGTGGCGACTGTTTCTGCGCAAAGTTACTATTAAGTTAGATTTAGAAAACAAACGTTTGCATGTCATTTCACTCTTCTTATAGACTTAAATGTCGCTCACACACTGGTTCAGTACAATATGTTTGGACTGTTTTGTTCACTGTCCATTGATTTCTTTAATTTCTGGAAAACAAGAGCCCCTATAGTAAAGTTAAAAGTAAAACAAGGGCACTAATCGGTAAATACGTAAAACTTAAACTTTAAATTCAGAAAACTGCATAAACATACCACCTACACACGTATGTACGCACAAAAAAAATCTCAAGTTATATTGTGCATGCCCATAATTTATTGATTTAATTAAGATTTAAATTAAAAATTGCCAAAATTTTGATAAAAATTAAAAAATCGATTTTAAAAGCCCAATAATCGATTTCAGTATAAAATTGCATACGTAAATTCGATTGCAAAAAATCGATTCTTTTTACAACAAAATCGATTTTCGATTGGAATCGAAATCGATTTACCATTCCCTAGTTCAAACATGAACTAGGTTTAGAATAAAAACTTGTTCATCAAAGAATCGGGCTTGGTAATCACTCCATTAATAAGGAAAGCTTTTTTTACAAAATCTTAAAATTCAATTTATTTTACACGATTTTGAAATCGATTTAAAAATCGGGTTTAAGATTCAACTAACCGATTTCACAAAACGATATAACAGAAAAGCCGATTTTCAAACCTATTAACCATTCCCTAATTCCCATAAAGTTCTTGACCTTGTTGTCGAACTGCTTTAATTATAAAAAAAATATATAACTTTTTTTTAATTTTTATTTACTTTAAAAGTAAAACAATTTTTTGAAAAGAAATTTAAGTTTTTGCCTTAAATTATTTTTATGTTTATCATTTAAAACACACTGGCAACTCTACAAATTTATGTCACTCTTCTACACATTTTATGAGTCGGTTTTACTGCTGCCAACTTTTGCTGTTGCTTTTACTCCACACCCTTTTTTGAATAAGGGGAAATTGTTTTTGCTGTTAACATTTTCTTAAGCACAAAGTAAAGTTTAAAGTTGTTGTTGCTATTTTTATGCAAAATTGTGTGTGTGTTAAGTGTTAGCATGAGTTAGTCATCTTTTTTTTTTTAACGGCAAAGTTTCCAACAGAATGTACTTCATTTCATCATGGCTTCCGGTTTCTTTTTCTCTATGTTCTTTTTCGTCTCGAATCATTTTTACTATAAAACTTACCATTTTAAATGTGTTTTTTTGTTGTTAAGGGTATTTAAAAATTAAAGCTGTTTTTAGTTGAAAAGTAGTTTAAAATTCTTTTTTAATAGAATTTATAAACTACCGGCGTTTTTGATGAATTTTTTTTAAATAAAAAATGCTTGCGTTTTTTATATTTAAGTCTTTTACGGCCTTTTAAGTGCTCCACACCTTCGTACAAATAGAAACTGTTAAAATTTGTATTTTTTCTTTAAATTTTTTGGCAACACTCAAAAAAAAGTTTGAAGAAAATGCGTTTTTTGTTAAGAAAAAAAATCTACTTTTGAAAGAATCGCAAGCTTTCCGTAAATTGCGGTATTTCTTTTAATTGCAGACAATATTATTAAGTTTAAAAAAAAACAAGCAAAAGGCATGTCATAAAGAGATAATAGGAAAGAGCAGAGCAAAAAAAAATCTCTTTTCAAGACTAAAAAAAGCTGTTAGGTGGCTTTTTTTTATTTTTTTGCTAATTTTGTTGGTTTTTTTAACCGTTTCGTGAATTTTTATGAAATTTACTTGTTCACTAAGAAAAATAAAAAAAAAAAAAAAACACCGACATTAAATTTTGTCTTTTGTTACTAAAAAGGCAGATAATCGATTTAAAAAAACTTGAAATTTAATTTTCTTCGTAAAAAAAACCCCTTTTTTTAAGTATTAAAAAAGGAAAAAAATCCTACTTTAGGAACTAAAACTTTTTCTCCAAACTTTTAATATTTTTTTTAACAATTTTATTTTTTGTTTTTATAAAAAGATAAAATTAAAACATAGTTTTTATCTTTAAAAACTTGTAAATCAAACTTTTTATATTACAATTTTCTTCTTTTCAGATTTCTTTCTGTATATGTATAATTTTTTACAAAATTTCTTTTTTTTAACTTAAACGAGAGAACTCGCTAATATTTCAAGTCCGCCACGGTCAACAACACAATTGCAACTGAGCTGTTTTCTGTACGACTCTTCTATGTTTAGCTGACTTATTTTTTATGTGTCTTCTTTTTCATCTATTTGCTTCTTCTATCCTATCCTTGTGCTTTCGTTTTATTTCGTATTCTTTAAAATTTATTTTATTCATTGCTGTAGTCGTCTGTGCTTTGCTCTGTTAATTTGTCCCCATTGCTGTAGTTGTTTTTCTATGGTTTTCGTGTAAAAACATGTGTTCGAGGCTGTAAGTTTCCCCTTTTTGCTCATAACCGTTTCGCGTGTCTGTTAATTTGCTTTGGATTGTAGTTTTTTTTTTTGTTTTTGGTACAAAGTATGACTGTTTTTTGCTACCATTTTGGCAACAACCGCCACCTGGCAAATACGAGTTACCAGATGGCTATTTACAAAATTATGGAAATAAAGGAGTTAATGCAGGCGTCTGTATACAACGTTCTTTACCTAGCATTTACACATGCAAGTGCGAGTTCGAAAAACTCAATACACTCGCACTTTTTCGCTAACACCAACACATTTTCATACTTGCAGCCACTGATACTTGAAGCAAGTTAATGTCAAAAAAAAAAATAAAGTCTTGAAAAATAAACTTGATTGCGGAAAGAATCTATATATAAATCGGCAAAGGCAAAACAGTTAAGAACACTTTCCTCCTCTGTATGTCAACCGATTTGAGCAAAATAAACATCATTTGAAAGATATTTACTTACAGAAGTGCACAATATATATTTTATTAAAATCTGTTCAATACTTTCAGAGCTATAAGCGTTCTAATTTGCTACTAACACATATGCAGAACACATAAATAAAAAATTTTTTTTTTTCCAATTATCAAATAATAAAAAATAGGGTGGTCGATTATATTTGATAATTTCAAGAAACCGGTTTTCGAATATTTCGACATTATATCTACATAAATGGACACAGGCAAACCAGTTAGATATATGTACATACTATACCTATTTTCTTCGTTTTAAAAAAAATTATGGCCGAATTTCGACCATTAGGTAAACACTTGTAATTATAGTTCTGGAATTTGAAATCGATGGAGAATTAAAATAATTTTTTTTAATGTAGCTTTCCTGATTTTAAAAATAGTACTGGTAAATATAATTGATCCTCGAAGTATAAGGTGTAAAAAAGGAAATATTTTTAGATATAAATTTAGCGCGAATGCGATTTTCAGAACATGGCTGATTATATTTAGACATATTTCTATCCAAATTCAATTACTTGGGCTGAGTCATGTTATTTAAACTATCAAGGGTCTTATTGAAAATTTACTAGAGATTAAATAGTGCAAATATTAAAGATATTCATATACCTATAACTACATATAAATATATGCGTATATGTGCATATTATTTCGTGTAAAATCAGATGGCATAAGTCCGGCGATATTAATGTGTCAAGACAAAGCGAATTTTTAGTTTTTAAATAATCTTTTGTGAAGAAAATAACTACTAATGAATCAATTTCCAAACGGTTCGGTATCATAGTTGAACTATTTTATATTATATTTTATTCTTTATCATTCTTTTAAACTTGCGCAGAATTGGTTTGCGTGATGTGACAAACGTTATATACTTTTTCTAATGCAATCTTTATTTCTAATTTTCTATACTATAACACAGCAGTTACACGCTCAAGTTTTTCTTGGTAGCCTTTTTTATAACTGTTTGTCAAAATTTTCAAAACTAAAACTTGTGACGTAGGCTGCGTTAAATTGTTGAGCAATTTACTTTCAAGATGTCATCAAAAAAACAATTTATAAAGACAAACGAAAAATTTACTCACTAACCTTGAAATCATCTGTTTTCTTGGACGTAAATTGAAACACTCACTGGAAAGAGAATTTTAAAGGCAAGTTAGTTTCAATTTTTAAAAGTATGAGTGTATTGGTAAAAAAGTGTGAATGTATTAAAATTTGATAGGCAAAACTTGATCGTGTAACCCTCAAGTAAGTGCAAAAATCTTCGCAAGTATCGAAAATATCAACACTTAACACAGACGAATTTGTCTGTTTTCTTCCTTGAACAGTTGATATTTTTCGTTTATCAATGCAAATAGTGGAAAAATAAGCGAAAATGTCAAGTCTTCTCTTTTCCCTTCTCTCCTAAAATATCAAGACTTGAACAGTCAAACTTGACGTGTGTGAACCAGCTAACTTCCCGTCTACAACTGACATGATTTGCTGTTATAACTTGAAGTTATAAAAGCGTTGTTAAAACATTCGCATTAACAACGTTGTTATAACATGAGAAAACTTCTAACATGATGAGTCTATACTTAACACTAACATCATATTAGTGTTAAAGTTAAGCATTTCATGTGAGTTGTAGAATGCATGTAAAAAATCTGCATTTTAAAGCAAAAAATCATCAAATTTGCATTTTGGGGTAAAAAGTCAGCAAAATGTAGATGAATCTGTACTACTTCTGGCATCACTTGTTTCCTGTTAACACAAAGTCTGTGTTGTTGCTGTTAATATATTGTTGAATGAAAACAACAGCAATAACAACAATAGTAAAATGTATACAAAGAACTCCCCTAATTATGTTTAAAAAATAAAATCCAACAAAAACGAACATAAAATTTCTCCACATTGTCTGCATTTCTGCACACACAATAGCAGCAACAACAATAAAACCTTGTATGAATTTTATTCTCTGGCGCGCTGTTGTTAACTTTCACACAGCCAAACAAACAGAAATTCATGTATTGCCAAAAGCCAATAAGAAAATATGCGAAAAAATATGCTTGATTTTGTCGAAGAGGGAAATGGACAAAGGGAGTTACACACTCGTACAACAAAGAGTTATTTGGTCGTACACTAATAAACTTTGATCAACATGTAACTGTATGTATTTTTGTATAGCAATGACGAATACAACTAAAAAGCACATGACCAAAAGACCACTGACTGATTTCTGTTGTTTTTTTTCTAGTTAGTGTGCACAAGAAAAGAAAAAACACGAGAAAAGGAAATGAAGAAAAGAGGAAACCAAACAAAGTTTCGCATTTGCTGCATGTGTACAGCAGATATGAGTTTGTGTGATTGTGAATAAGTGTGCGTAGGTATTTATGCAGATTTCAAATTTATGTCTTCACAGAGATGGAAACTACATAGGTATTTCAGTTTTGCTCATTTGGTAAAAAATTTATTTTTGGTGTTATATACCTACATAGGTTACCTACATACCTATAAATGTTTAAAAGAATTTCATATGCCTGCTTAACAAAAAAAAAGTTATTTTGGCTTAAACTACCTATAAATAAGTTCTTAATATTCATCTAGGAAGGTTTAAGTTACCTACCTATAGGTATGTACATTTGCTATGATTGGGTCCCTCTAGAACGAAAAATTTCTAATTCTAGCGTATGGTCAATTATTTTTGAAAAAATACCTAGGTACCTATACCTAGGCAACCTATCTGTTATTTTTTATTATTAGAATTTATAATAGGTATACCTAGTACCTAGGTACCTGTATAAAAAACTAAATTATTTTATTCCAGAAACTTATACAAATTTAAATAAAAATAATAGATACCTATGTATGAATAAAAACATTCAATTAAAATTATATTCAGCTAGCTGAATAGTTAATATTTTTAAAACTATTGCTTTTAATCATAATTAACTAGTTGAATAACAACATCATTTCAATATTATATCTAAATATTTGTTTATAACTTCATAAATTAGCTGGATAGGTACATTTTTAAATGTTACTTAAAAAATATTTAGTTAAGTTAAACAAGAATCCTACATAGCTGAATTGAAATAAAAAAACATTTAAATACCTATGTACCTATATTCAACCAGCTAATTTAATAATTATGTTAGGTACCTATTTCAGCTATTTCAAATACTTTTTGATCATATTCAGTTAGCTAGGTAATTATTTAACAAGGTAAATGTTGGAAAATACAAATATCTGCTTATAATAACAGAGTCAGCTAACTGAATTTTGGAAATTTTACATAAAATAGCATTTGAAAACCTATTTATTTGAAACAAAAAAATTGTTTCAACTTAGCAAACATTAATAAGAAATAATAAGAAAATGCAAACATAACTTTATTCAGCTATAAGATTAACAAATATTTAATAATGTTTAAAAAAAAATTAATTAGCTGAATTTATGATTAAAGCCATTATTATATTATAAAAGGTTAAACAAATTAAGATTTTGATAGAATGTTATACACAACAAATTTTTATAATTAAATAATTATTTTAAAGCAAATTCAGCTAGCTGAATCTACAAGGTTGAAATAAATAATTAAGAAGAAAATGTGATTAAATTTAAACATGATTTTATCCCATATTTAGCTAACTTAATTTAAATTGAAGTACAAACGTTTAAACGACTGCTGAGTAACAGATTTGATAGTGTAGCAATTGGTTACACGCATATATGGCGTCCTCCAGTGGGAGTTAGAGTAATATATAAATATGTATTTATTATTCAGCTTGCTGAATAAATGTTTTACAAGATTATACAACAAAATTATTTGCAATTAATAAAACAAATAATTTAAAGCATATTCAGCTAGCTGAATATATATTATAGAAGACAATAATAAAATAAACAAAAAATAAACAAAAGTATTAAGTAAAAAAATTAAATAACTGTTAAAGAAAATATGATTTTATGCTTTAATTAGTGTTCCAAAGGTTATTCAGCCATCTGAATTTAAGAGCAAATTATAGGTATACCTATACATTTTTGTAGCTATGAGATAAACATTTTTGTAGTTTTTAGATATGAATCACTTTCTGGTTCAGACTTAAAATCTTTTTCTGGACCACCCTAATAGAACACAGAATCATGTACAACCTCTCAAACCACTTGACTAAATTCATTTTTCTTATATTTTTATTATTCATCAAGAGCGTGAGTGTGAGAGCAGGGCAAAAATAACATAACAATTAAAATCAATCTTTCAAAATCGTTAGAACTTTTTTTAATTTCATTGATAAAATTCTCGTTTGAAATTGACAGGTGTGTGGGTTTGTCAGCGTAAGGGCGTGAGTGATTGTGGGAGCATTTCAATAAATTATCATAAATAAATTATTTAAATGTTATAAATTGCAATTTAGCATTTATGTGATACGATACAGTTGTTGGTCGCAAAAAAAAAAATGTCTGTAACAAAAAAAAAAATTTATAGTATCAATATTCTGGACTTTGTCTTTAAACCATTTACGGAGGTTACTAAATTAGGACCCTAGGGAAATAATAAGGCCCATAGTAGGTAATTTTGATTACAAAATTTTTGTTTGCAATTTTTAAAGATAAAGTTTTGAATTTTGTTTTATTTCTTCCGATTTCAGTACCTTTTTTGCAGTGTAGCGTACAAAACTTAAATTCCGACCACATATTGTCCTGTTCATAATCTTCAATTGCAGGCCAAAAAGCTCTCATACGGTTACGGTTCTTCCGATATTTTCGGCAGTGCGCACATTGCGAAGATGCACAGGTTAGACCACATCTGTAACGCCTCCAGTCTATTAAAATTTCTTTATAATCTTGACAATTTCGTGCACAGTAGTTCGATTATGATGCCAATTATCACCCCGTAATTCTCAAAAAGTGGCCACTTTTGAAACACCACTTTTCAAGTAAGTTTTAATTATTTTTATGCGTCATTCGGTTCACATTCCAAATGACACTTCAGGGGCCTGATCCTGGCAGTCGTGATCGAGTACTTTCTCGATTCGAAAGCAACTTAATATCTAATTACTTCAGTCAATACTGAATGAATCGGAATATTTTTTTCAGTGTTGTAAAACATTAATTTGAGTTTCACAATATGTACTGCAAAATAATTTCGATTCGTTCAGTATCGACTAAAAGAATTAAAAATAAAATTGCTTTCGAATAGAGAAAGTACTCGATCACAACTGACAGAATTAGGCCCCAGGTGACAAATATTTAATAGCTGACAGTCTTGCCAGACCAGCAGTTTTAAAATCACTAAATAGATAACCTTTCTTTCTGAAAGTTCTTTTGCTGGCTAATCAAATCTCAATTGTAAAATTCTTACAAAAATAATAAACTTGTTAACAAAAAGGCGCTTAAAATTGCTTTTTATTTTATATAAATTTTCTCTAACTGTAGGGGAAGGGGTATTTCATTATTTCCCCCTAATATCTAAAATTTTTGTCGAACTTGGATTTTCAAGACCTTAAATGTGTTTAGAAAAGAATATCTGAATATAGAATTTGTGTCATTCGTTTATTTTTAACGTCTGCTTCCTATTGCAGTTATTGTGATTTTTACTTTCACCTTTAATTTATTTTTTTTTACTTTGGTTAACCAAAAAACGCTTAAAATGCAATTGTATGTACATACATATTTCTAAAACCACCAAGTACACCCTTTTGCGCTAAAAGGAGGCGGCATACAAAGTGAAACATGTCCGGGTTAATCCAATAATAAAGGTAAACGTTGGTCAAACAACTACTTAGTGGATTTATTTCAAAAAGGATTATTAGTTACGAGTAAATGTCTTACCCACAATGGCACTCTACAAGTAAATATTCACTCATGCTCTCGGCAAGCAAATATCAAATATACGCTCATATTGCTGTTATTGCAATGCGAGAGGGGGATAAGAAGAACAAGATGTCTCATGGGTGTAAAGCACTTTTACCGCATTGTCATGTATCGGGTGACAACTAAGGCAATTTTACAGTTACATATGTATGTACATGAATATGTACTCACAAACATACAAACCCACATGCAAAAATATAAACACTCAGAGCCACACACTCTCTTTGGAACAACGACATGAAAACTTTGGAAAATTTGTCGCAACATGTCGCATTTTGTTAGCCGCATTTCTTCTTTAGACTCTTTTTTTATTGTTCTTCATTTGTTGCTGTTGACGTTTTTGTTGTTGTTGTTGTTGTCATTGCTTTTGCCTATAAATGGCAAATTCATTGTCAACATTGACTGTCTAACCATCCAATCAATGTTACAACACGCATCCCAAAAAAACCCATACTGAACGGCACTAAATAGCGCCACACTCGATCCAATGGCACAGCATTTAGTAAATTATGTTAACAATATTTTTCAGCGCAGCAAATAAACAAATAAAACATTTTTTCCCAAGAAAGACAATGACAAAATGCGAGTATATCAGTACATAGTTATAAATCGGGGGACATTAAGGGGTGCCAAAATTTTTAACAATTTTATTTTCTGTTTCCAAAGACTAGATACATACATAAGTAGGTATTAATTAGGTATTTTTTTTTTGCTTAGAGGAGCAGGCACGACTTTAAATTTTGCAAGTAAAATGTGTAGACAGGGTTTCTACTCCTGTTCCTAGAAAAAAATTCAAAGTCAAGACTTTTCCTTTAAACAAAAAATTTAAAGTTTCAGTCATCATTGCTTTTTGTTAACATTTTATACACTTTCTAAAATGAAAGTGAGGTTAAATTTTTTGGTACATTTTAAAATTTAATCGTAATTATTAATTTTGGCGTTTTTACTTTCATTTAAACGATTTCCTTTTCATTTAAAAACATTTTTTTTTTCGTTTTTAGGCAATTTTTGATAGAGTAGTGATTTTTAAAACTTATAAAATTTCAAAAGATTTTGTTATTCGTGCTTAATCCCAGTTTTTATTCTTGATAAAAACACTTGAAATTTATTGTTGATGGGATAAGCTATTCCTATGCGCATTTCACTGGTTGCTTAGGCCAGATCATCAGGAAACTTCATCCATAAAAAAACACTTAATTGACAACATCTTCTGTAAGTTGTAGTTGTTTTTATTTTGTTTTTCTTAACCTACTTACAACTACAATTAATGTTGAGAGAATTTCAACTAATTGTAGTGGGGAATGTAAGATGAGATAAACCCACTGTTTATTGTTGATGTGTTTTGTTTAAACTTTGATATTATTACAAGTAGAACTGTTGCTATAAGTCTTATATGTTTAACAGTTTTATTTGGTTTAATATCTTTAGTTTTTCTAAAATCTTTATGGATGAATTTTCCTGATGATCTGGCCTAAGCAACCAGTAAAATGCGCATAGGAATAGCTTATCCCATCAACAATAAATTTCAAGTGTTTTTGTCAAGATAAAAACTAGGAATTAAGAACGAATAACAAAATCTTTTGAAATTAAAATTTTGTATTCCCAAAAATTGAAATTACTTTTTGATTTAGAAAATTTTTAATTTTTTTTTGTTTTTACAAAAATTATGTTTTTCCAACTTAACTGGTTTTATTCTTATAAAAACTGATTTTTCTTAGATTTTTTGTTGTTTTTGTTAACTTTATTTTTATTTCAGCGAGATTCTCAGATTTCTAGCATTTTTTTCCATTGATTTTCTAATTTCTGTGTCTAAATGACTTTCTTATCTGTTTTCCCGCTCTTTAATAATGTTCAATTTAAAATTTTTTAGACGATTTATTCTTGATTTTGGTTTTAACAAGCAAAAAATTGGTTTAAGCTTTTTTCTAATTTATTGTAGTTGTCTTTAGTATTTATTTAAGCGTATTAGTGATTTTAATGACTTCTTTAGGCTTTTTAAGCATTATCTATTTGACGATAATTTTCGTTCTTGTCGACTTTTTGCTTATTTAGCGGTTTTAAGATTTACTGCCTGTTTGTATAACGCGAGCGCAAAAGTGACTCGTTCATCTTACATTTAAAACAAAAACAAATTTTGAAATTTTGTTTTTGTTTAACTGTAAGTTAAGCGAGTCACTTTTGTGCACGCGTTCTACAAACAGGCAGTTAATGTTTTTTTCTTTTCTTTTTTCACCATTTTCAGAATCTTTTTTTTTCGATTTATGGGTCAATTACGAATGGCAAAACAACTGAAAATAAGATGCCAGCAGCGAAATCAGGCAACGACGATCATGTTAAAATATACATTTTATTTTATATGACCCCTTTTAGGCAAAGTCTTAAGTTTAAAGAAGGGAGGGGAAAAGAGAATAGCGGGTGAGTACATACTTTCTTTTACTCGCAAATTCGTTTTGTTTTTCGTTCGTAAATTATACCTGAAGTTGGCTGCAACTTTATATTTATATATTTACTAGCTGTTAGCCTGTCCCTGCCAAGTAGGAAGAATAACAACTTTAAGATACATAATAAGGCAAGCCCCAACATCAGTACCATATCCTTGGCAATTATTAGTCTGAGTTCATACGGCTCATGTCTTATTGACAGGATTCTTCCTTTTTCTTCTTTGAACATGAGTTGTCGTTCAAATGATTAATCTCATGTTGACGACGTGCGTATGCATGTGTGCTTTTTGATATTGAAAACAAAAACAAAATTAAACAACGAATAAGAAAGCAAAACGTAAAGACAGTACATGCATCTGTGTACTCGTTTCTTTTCCCCTCGTCCCTCTCGCCTATAAAGTAGCAATCTTGTCAATAAGACATGAGCCGTATGAACACAGACTTAGCATCATTGTAAAGAAAAATTCTCCAAAATTGTTCACCAATTAAAGCATTAATCAAAATAAAATCAGTTTTAATTAAAAATTTAATCAAGTAAATTAAACGTTTAATTAATACTATTAACTGGTTTAATTGATACTATTAATTTGTTTACTGGTGCAAATTTAATTAATTTTTTAATTAATATCTCAAATTTTTTAATTGAAAACAATTTTTATTTTTTTCTGTGTGGTCTTGAGGGGGCTTCAAAATGAGCGGAAATGTAAAATATGTAATACAATTTTGATATACCTCTTTTTCTATTAATTATCCGCCTGTAGTCCAAAAATCAAACACAAAGAAGGATATTATATAGGGCATACATGTTAAATTCCAATTAGAATTAGCAATTGATGCAATTAGTTTATATTCTCTAGTTCATCAAGCAATTAGAAATAGTTCAACTAATTCCCATGAGATAATTGAAATTTTTATTCCAATGGTAAAACTAATTGCAATTAGTTGCCATTAGCAAAAAAAATTGGTTTACCTTTACAATTAGAAATCTAATTGACTTCTGCTAATGCAATTAGATATTCAATTAGTATATTTAATTGATTCCAATTCGAGCTAATTAAATATCTAATAAAAATTTCAATTACCTAATGGGAATTAGTTGAACTATTTCTAATTGTTTGATGAATTAGAGAATATAAACTAATTGCATCAATTGCTAATTCTAATTGGAATTTAACATGTATGGTATGTACAGGGTGGACCAAAAGTCACGCCTGCGTGTAAAAATTGAATAACTTTTTTGTTTATTAATATTTTTTATTTTTTTTTTTTTTCAGATTTTATTCATCGATTCGTGTTACACCACCATGCTAAATTTAACGACTGGGCAACGAACGAAAGTGGTAGAATTTTACTTTTCCAATGGGCGCTCAATTTTACTGACGCAACGAGCATATCGAAATTATTTCAACACCAGAAATGCACCCAACCAAACCACAATTAATCGTTTAATTGCACGGTTCCGACAACAAGGTGCAGTGTCAGATTTGCCACGATCAGGAAGACCTAAAGCTAAAGGACAACATTGAAGCTGAGATCAGGGCAATAGAGCCTGAAACCTTGCGTGCAGTTATGCAAAACGCCTGTTTAAGAGCCCAATTGTGCATCGATGAAAATGGTGGTCATCTCTCTGACATTATTTTTCATAATTAAAATTTAGGTCATACAAAGATAATATTATATTTAAAAAAAAAATCAATAAAAAATAATAATAAACAAAAAAGTTATTTAATTTTTACACGCAGGCGCGACTTTTGGTCCACCCTGTATATAGGTATCTACCCAGCTAGCAAAATAATCCGACGTCGTTCAGATATCTGAGAGAAACGCCGGCAAAAAAGTCGGAATGGTATACGAATTCAGTCAGATTTCTGACCCAAAAACGTATGAAGTGGTTGACACGAATTCTGACAGACATGTCGTGGAAAATTCTGGTTTTTTGTCGGCATTTCTGATAGATATCTTACAGAAATCTAATGAAAAAGGCATGGGATGTGTTAGCTTAGTTTGTTTTTTCTTTCGAACTGATAGCTGAAAGAAATAATGTTATTGCAAAATATGTAAAAGAACATATGTACAAAATTATAAATTTTACACGTACGTACCTTTTTTATGCTTTTTATATTGAACAAATAAAATAAAATTAAAATTATTTTCAACTGAATGACAATTGTCATTATTTTAAAAAAATAATAAGTCTCGTTAGACAAATCTGAATGAATTCCGTTGGAATTCTATTGGACATATCTGTACATAAATTCTCCCCGTTATATCCATGCGAAATCGATCAGAAATTGGCCAGACAGTAAGTATACTCAATGTCTGACAGAAATCTGAACGAAGTCCCTAAGAATGGAGTCAGAGATTTGCACGTAATGTCTGATTCAGACAATGTCGGAGTATTTTGCTGGCTGGGTATATTCAAACAAAACAAAATAAAACTTTGTTTAAAAAAGATTGTAACAAACTTTGTCAAAGTAAACTTTGACTGTCTAAAAAGGGGACTATTTTAACTTGAGCAGTTGCCTGATTTCACTGCTACCAACTCAACTTTAGTTCAGTTGACATCCGTAATCGACCGATTAGTTTTTTTCTTTCGACTTTTCCTTTTTGAGATTTTTTATTGACAATTTGTATTTTTTTTTTAATTTTAGCGATTACATTTTTATACCCTTCACCACAGGTGGTGAAAAGGGCATATATAAGTTTGTCATTCCGTTTGTAATTTCTATAATATTGATGTTAGACCCTATACAGTATATATATTCTGGGTCCTTATGAGGAGCGAAGTTGATTTAACGATTTCCGTCTGTCGGTTGAAATGGATTTTCCGAAGACCCCATATATGATGGGGGCCGGCTATTATACATTTATGTCACATATGGTCCGGAATTGTTTGCTATTGAAATTCAGCAAGATCGGTCCACAAATGGCTGAGATATGAGTAAAAAACCACGACTGCCTCAAATTTTTTCCTTTAAAGGTCTAATTAGACGTGACATTACCATACCAACACTGTATTACCAAAACGACATAAACATAACATACGAACCAATTCAATTTCATTTAAGTGGCTATGGTAATACAGTGTTGGTAATGTGGTTTTTTTACACCCTTCACTACAAGTGGTGGATTTTATTTGTAATGTGTTTAATTTTACGCATACACATTAATGCATGTATATGATATGCCGCTCAAATAAAGAAACAAACTCATAGACTCAATATATTTTAATTTAACACTTCTTCAGTAAAAGCATTCGTAGCTGAGTTGTTAAGTTCTCTCCTGAGACTGATGATATTGCCAGTTCAAATCCCAAAAAGAAATTTTTTTCCTTTTTTTTTTATTTAATTTTTTTATGTTCTAAAAAACGATTTTAAGATTCTAAAACGAATTTCAAACATCAACTTTGGCAAAAGAGGAAACGGGCTTAGGTGCATATATAAATTTTTTGGTTTTTTTATATTCTTCGGCATGACGAAATGAAAAGTTGGCGTGGCTCAATTAATATTTATTTATACCTATCTAAAGAACGTTATTTATGTACACAGAAAAAAATAAAAATTGATTTCAATTAAAAAGTTTGTGATATTAATTAAAAAATTAATAAAATTTGCACCAGTAAACAAATTAATAGTATCAATTAAACCAGTTAATAGTATTAATTAAACGTTTAATTTACTTGATTAAACGTTTAATTCACTTGATTAAATTTTAAATTAAAACTGATTTTATTTTTGATGAATGCTTTAATTGGTGCAAAATTTTGTAGAATTTTTTCTGTGTATGTATATAACTTTTTGTTCTTATCTCATCATGGTGTAGGGTATATAAGATTCGGCATAGCCGAATATAGCACTCTTACTTGTTTTTCTACTTAAGCGTTTTAAGCAAATATATAATAGATAATTATAGGAATATTAAGAAAACCATTTGTTTTGACTTAAACAATTTGCTTAGATTTTATTATTTTTTTGAAATTTACTGTTACAAATTTTAAATGTTGGCGATTTTCTAGTTCGGTAATATTTTTGCTTTTTTATTTTGGTGTTTGTGTTTTTAAATTTTTATTATTATGTTTTTTTTTTTGTTTTGTTATTTAAGCAAGTTTTATTAAAAAAGTCTACCCAAAAACTGCGCCACCTTAATGAACAAATGCAGAAGAACATAAGCCAAGTTTGTGCATGCTTATGCAAGTGTTTGTATGTATGTATATGCAAAATGAGAAAACGGTTACCAGATTTTAAAGAACTATAAGCCAAAGTGACGACCATGGCAATAACGGCAATGCGCCAATTTTTATTTTCTTGTTAACCAAAAGCAGGTATGGGAAAACATAATTATGTATTAAATAAAATCCTTTCGAATTCATAAGAGTAACCTTATACATGTATGTATTTATGTATTGTAGAAAGTTACTTTTTATAAGGAAAAGTAGATTTTATTTCAAAAATTTAGTCTAGGTTCACACTATGAAAGTTTTCTTTCAGAAAGTCTGAGTTTAATGGTGAGAGCGAATGAGAGAGTAGAAGGTATAGAATCCGGTTATTGACATAACGGTTTTTGCATATTAATTCAAATAATAGAATTATGAAATATTATAAAATCTGTTTGACAATATAACGAAACAGAATCTATATTTATATATAAATCAGGATGTGTGTATGTAACGTATGGACTCCAAAACGGCGACCGATTTTGAAGGCGGGTGACACTTTTCATAATGCACCACCAATGACATCTATATAATTTGTACGATTTTTTCTTTAAAATGATCGCCATGGTCCAACTTTGATTTACACGAAAAGAAAATTTTGCCCCGCCCACTTTTACGCCCAATTTTTTCGAATTACCTAAAATCAAAAAACGGCTCCATCGATTTGACAAATTTTTCTTTCAAATGATCGTATTATTCCATTTTAAGTTTTCATCGAAAGAAAAATTTACCGCGCCTACTTTTACGACCACTTTTTCTATTAAGCGCATAACTTGAGAACGGCTTGACCGATTTGGACGATTTTATCTTTAAAATCATCGCCATGGTCCAACTTAGGTTTTTACGGAAAGAAAATTTTGCCCCCCCCCCCCCCACTTTAACGCCCACTTTTTTCGATTTACATAAAATCAGAAAACGGCTCCATCGATTTGACTAATTTTTCTTTCAAATGTTCGTATCTTTTTAATGGATTTTAAAAATCGAACGCAAACATTTTTCCTAATTTGGAGAGGACAACGTCTGTCGGGTCAGCTAGTAATATATGAAATTCAAACAATATTCGATTAAGTGCAGAAAGGGGTCTACTTCTGAAGATGTTCCCTTGTTGCGCTTAATGGAAATTTATACCCTCATTCACCACTAGTGGTGGTGGAGGGTATAAAAACTTTTTGTAGGCATATACACAGAAGTATTTTCGTATAAAATATATTAATTATATAAAAAGAAGTTTGGGTATAAAAGCAAATTTAAACAAATTTTGCATAAAAAGAGATTTTTATTATGAACAGATATTTTTTTCAAAACGTGTTAATTCTATAGAAAAAATACCAAACACTTTTGTAAGCTCTGGTGCCATTGGTGGTACACCCATTCTCTTTTATCCCAACCACAAATATCAAGAATATGTATTCCATATGTATCGTTTTCTTTAAACACGACTTTGTACTGAGGCGATTGCAACAATTTTTTGTTTGTTTTTTTTTTTAATAGTAATGGTCAGAGATGGTTATGTGTCATAATGTCAAGGGGTAAACAATGTGTAGTGGACATGAGTCACGCGTGACATTAAAACACAATCTCAAGAAACACTCACACACACAGGCAAGATGAGTATTTATAGCAAATGTTTTACAACTTTAACATCCGGCCAATAACCCCCATACTTGATTTGTTTTTATTTATTTCATTTCTTTACATTTTTTAAATGAATAATAAATAGGTACAGGGTGTTTTTTTTAGCTGCATGAGAACTTAAAATGTTGATTCAGAATGAAATGTTGTTGGAATTACACTTTTTTATATTAATCTGGTAGATTATTTCCTGGTATTTATTTCTTAAATATAATTTCCGACATTATCTGCCGCGGCTACGAGTTACATGGGCCATTCGATCAGTCCAATTTTTTACTCCTTTTTTCAATAAATCTGGCCATATGGCATCAATAACGGGTTGAGTATTGGCTGCCAATGCTTTAAGGGCCATTATTACAACTTAGAAATAGTTATTTTTAGGATGCTATCTGACAGATAAATAGTTTTTGGTTATTACAAGTTAAAATTAACCTAAAAAGTGACTGATAAGCTAACATCAGGTTTGTCCTCATGGTAACTTTACAAGTGAACTTTAAGAAATTGAAGCTACCATATTTTCTGCTGAAGATATGGGAATAACTTCAATTCCAGTTTTTTGTCAAGTTAAATTATTTAAACTTAAAAAAACACAATTTAACACAAAAACAAAACAATTTACCATAAAAACCAAAAATTAAGCACAAAAAATTTACTTTTGCTTTCAATTAAAGAAACAAGCAAAGCTAAGGTGTTGCCACCATGTATTTTAAACGAACAAAAGTAGTCGGTATATACTGCAATGTTGCCACAGTATATAAATTACATTTTTATTTTATCGGACAGTTGTAATAATGGAAACAACTTATTGGTCACTTTATCGTTCAAGATAGCTATTGTTCACGTTAACTATCAGCAACTTTATCATTAGGTTGTAATAATGGCCCTAAGAGTTGCTGGTTTGTCGGCATAAGCCAATAACTTAACGTAGCCCCATAAAAAGTACTCCAGAGGTGTTAAATAACAAGAACGAGGAGGCCAGTAAATGGGACCACTCCTGAAAATAAAGTTGTTACCAAATTTATTTTGCAATAAATCGATTGTTAATCAAGCTGTTCGGCAAGTTGGGCCGTCTTTTGAAACCAAATGACGTTGATGTTTGGCGGATTAACTCTTAGCAGTGTTGCCTGCCAAAACTTAGTGACCAAAAATGGCTAAATTTACGGCAAAAAATGGCTAAAAAATTCCTAAAAATGGGCTAAAAAATGGCTAAAAGCTTTTTTAAATAAAAACACATTAAAATTCAATAACAAAACAGAAATAATTCATTGAAAGTTGTTAACGATGAAATTGTGAGTCAAGATCAATTTCTTAAATAAGAATAAACGTAAATAAATATTAAAAAATTAAATCATCGAAAAATTCGATGTCGTTATTGTTCATCTCATAGGAATCACTCATTAGTTTCAAATAATCATAAGTTTTAAATAATTTGAAGGTAAATCATAATCACGTCAACATTTACCCAACCTTTTGAGTCCAGATCTACAATAAAAAACAAGTAAGAAAGTATAGTCGGTTAAACCCGACTTTATGATACCCTACACCACATTAGAACCTTTGTACCAAATTGTATCAAATAATCTCTAAATTGCGACCTGTACTTTGCGCACAAGGTTTACATGGACAGCTAGCCAGCCGGCCAAATATCGTTATTTCGACTCAGAAAATGATTCTGATTTAATCGGTATACGTAAAGGTGGACTGAGGATCAATATTTTAAGGTGTTACAGACATCAGCACTTTTGTGCTGGTGGTATAAATATTGTATTGTTGTGGTAAAAATATTTACCTACTTGATAAAATCGAATTAACGGTTGCTTAATGTAGCCTATTTCTCAAATTACTTTTAACGATGTTTACTTGGCTAAACACGCTCTCTACTTCAGCATTAGACCATGGAAGTGAGAGACTATAAAGTTAGTCAATTCTGAAATTTCTAAAACAATTTTGTTACCGCCTGCATCCTTTTATTGAAATACTTGCAACCAGAAAGAAACAGCGATGGTTGTGTTGATCCATTTTATAAATTTAATAGTGGAATACTGTCCCTTTATTTTGAAAGATGTTTCAGCGTCATAGTTTATAGCGATTTTCAACATTTGTAAAAGTTGTGATTTAAATTAAAGGCGTTTTAATTGTTCAAAATGTTTATTTTACTTTTATAAATTTTTATAATAAAGTAATAATTATTCTTTTAAAAGAAAATCAGCAAAAAAATTTTATGGCTTAACAAGTTGGAAAATGGCAAAAAAAAATGGCTAATGGCTAAACTCATTTTTTAAATTTTTGGCTAAATCTTGCCACTAAATGGCTAAATTGGCAACACTGACTCTTAGAAACAAAAATTTAGTCAGCACGACTCGATAGCGCCTGTCATTTGCCGTAACGGCAGCTGCTTGCTCATTTCGAAAGAAATAAGAACCGATCATGCATCCAGCGTGCAAACGGCACCAAACTGTTAATTTTAAAGGTTGCAATGGTGATTCGTTAACGGTTTTGTCATTTACTTGTCATTATCCTTGTCATTTACCGTAACGGCAGCTCATTGCTCGTTTCTAAAGAAATAAGGACCGATCATGACTCCAGCGTGTAAACGACACCAAAAAGTTAATTTTAATGGTTGTAATGGTGATTCGTTAACGGTTTTGGTCTACGTCTACGCTCTAAAAACGAAAAACGGCTATTTTGCTTATTGACGTAGGCATTTAACCAGAAATGAGCTTCATCACTAAACACGAAGTGCTCTATGAACTTCGCAAACAGGTTTATTTTGTTCAAAATGAATTTACACAATTTTAAAAAGCTGTTCTAGTTTTAAACGATGCAAAAAGACTTGCCAAACCTTACCCTATGTTTCCACATGCAAGTGATTACTTGCAAGTAGTGTATACGTATTTTCAACGAAAAATTGAGGATACAGCCGATTGGCTGAAAGTACAAAAATTGTGTGAATGTTAGTGAAAAAGTTTGAGTGGATTGAGTTTTTCGAACTTGCACTTGCATGTGGAACATATGTAAATGTCAACACAGTTTGATATTCTCAGCTGTCAAACTATAGTTATCGATATCGAAAGCTCTCATATAGCTAAAAAAAACACTTGATAGTTGCAGAAACAAACACACGTACAAATGCATGCAGATGATTGCATATCTGTGTGTGTGTGTTATTCTCCCTGCAAATAATAGGACCAGTCCAAACACGCGTGTAAAGAGTAGTCCACAAGGGACCAGGACTAGTCCACAAGTAACCCAAACATATGGAAAAAACCTGGTCTATTTAACATTACGATGTCCTAGGAGAGGACCATATAACCCACCTTTGGACCACTAAGGAGTAGTTTTAAAACTACTCCATGGTATATAACCCACCTTTGGACCAGTAAGGAGTAGTTTTAAAACTACTCCATGGTATACTCAAGAGGATTAGTTTTGAAGTCGTTTAAACACGAAAGCATGTCGTTAAAAAACGAAGACATGTCGTCTCACTACAAACACTTTTTAACAATGGCATGGTCCATGCTTGCATTACATCGGACTAGTCCATGGAGTAGTCCATTTTATCAAAATGGGTCAGGTGGTCCAATTTTATTTGCAGGGTCTGTTTCATCAGCTAAAGAATGTGTTTTTGTGTGCCCCAAAAGTGTAACCTTATGAAATTTGTGCCGTCTCTTGTATATAGAAAAAATAATCGCACTGCGACAACAATTGCACCAACCAACATTAAAGAAGAATTGAAATAACATACTGTTATGCAGAATATTTCACACATTAAATAAACTATTAAATGGTAGCGTATTAATTGAAATATAATATTGATATTCATTTGCCCGTTAAAACAAGTTAATTGATTTAAAATAGCAAAGCGAATAATTGTACAAGAGAGTTATTTAAAGGCAAATTTAACGTTTTAATAAAAAGAAAAATGTCTATTAAAAAAGTACTTTTTAATACACAAGTACTCTAAAATTACAAATTAAAAAGTTTTAGTGTAAACCAATTAATTAATACATATGTATGTATAGAGGCAAAATTAACTCAAATGAAACTGAAAGCCATTTAAATTCATTGGCTTATTGGAAGAAATTCTGCCTTTACTCTCGCTTGCAAACTTCTACTTTACAACTCTTTTATAAATTTATAAAGCCTATCTGGTGCAACGGTATCCAAATATCGGCCTCTCATATCGAAAAAATTTAAAGGCGCCAAAATAAACTTCTTCGAATAATCACAGCCGCTCGCTCCCTGTTATGTTAAAAACTCAAACATCCACAAGGATCTCAATGTGCCATCAGAAAAAGCTTAACGAAATATGCAATAAAATATTTAAAACAGCTTGAACTACACCCAAATCTACTAGCTCGAAATATTTTAAATCATGGCGGCCACACTCGCTTAAGAAGAAGAGACACTGCAGCATTCACCCAACCAGAAGATCAATAAACACCTACATCGTATGTGAACAGAAACAGAACTGGCATTGGCATTGGCAGGACATAAAATAAAGTATTAGTATAAGATTTGGTTAATTACACTGTGCTAGTTGAAAAAATAGACAAACCGGGCACATGGCGCTTAAACATAATTCGGGTACGCTGAATCCAATGGTGCTAACCGTTTTTTTTAGGTTAGCTCTTGTTTTCGAGATAGACCGTTATTTCGAAAATGGAGGAGGTTGCACAACATATTCGCGTAACTCAAAAACGGTTTAGTTTATTAAAATTACTTTAATTAAACCTTTAACAAAGGTAAAGCTTTTTTTAATATGCGCAGTCGTTTTAGTAATATGCATTCTTTCTTAAAAAATATACTTTTTTTAAAATTTTGAAATGTTTGTTTTTTAAAAATTCATAAAAAACAAGTAAGAAAGTAAAGTCGGTCAAGCCCGACCATATGATACCCTACACCACAGTACTTAAAAACACATCAAGCTTATGTGTCAATGTAAATATGGATTTATCTTTGTTTATAAACTTCATTAAAATCGGTTTGAAAGTTTGTGAGAGGCAGAAATTGCCCCCTACCTCCCCTTGTGGTCCTATTTTTGAAAAACTGTATAGCTTATGTGTCCATATAGATATGAATCTATCTATGTTTAAAATTTCATTAAAATCGGTTTGAGAAGCAAAAATTGCCCCTATCTCCCTCGTGGTCCTATTCTTTAAAAAATGCATTCATTTTGGGTTCATAAAGATATGGTTCTATCTATGTTTTAATTTGATTAAAATCGGTTTGATAGTTTCTGAGAGGAAGAAATTTCCCCCTATCTTCCCTCGTGGTCCTACGATTTGGCCCATTTTCAATAGGCTTGGTCCTTGTGTCAACAAGAACCTATGTCCCAAATTTGATCAAATTATCTCCAAAATTGCGACCTGTACTTTGCGCACAAGGTTACATGGACAGCCAGCCAGCCAGCCGGACGGACATCGTTAGTTCGACTCAGAAAGTTATTCTGAGTCGATCTGTATACTTTAAGGTGGGTCTAGGGCCAATATTTTAAGGCGTTACACACATCAGCACAAATGCATAATACCCTCTCCACTATTGTGGTGTGGGTATAACAAGAAAGTATTATATTTTAAAATAAATACTTTTATTTTGATTTAAATAAAAAAAATTTTATAAGAAATCAAATTAAAAAATTATCTAAATTTATACTCGCAGTTTTTATCGAGTTACGGCCAATTTCAACATGTTCAGTAGACTGGTCGCAATTTTTTTTTTTTTTAATTTAATTGTTTGCGCTGCTTAAAATATGAGGTTTGGTGTAAGAAATCATGATCTAATTTTTCAGGTCAATCCGACGGTGCCTAGCCGTGTCGGGTGGGGCCCAAAAACGTTTTACCTTTCTTAAAGTAAATTTTATTGCGGAATTTCGGTTTTTTTTAGTTTTTCAATAAGCTAAAGCGTTTTTGAGTTGCGCGAACATATGTTAATCTATCTATACAATATATAAGTTCTTAGTATGTCAGGATGTTTGCATGTATGTCCTATTCTTTCCGCAATTTTCTGAAGCCATCTGATGACATAGGAAGCTGAAATTTGGCACACTTGAAGTACTTTCTCTGCGGAAGATCGTTACGAAGCCTTATTTTTGATTTTCGGCTTTTCAACTAGTATAACTATAAAGATCTGATAGAAAAGATGTTTTTTTTTATAATATGAGGGAACTTTGGGCCCCACCCGGCACGGCTAGGCACCGTCGGATTGACCTGAAAAATTAGACCATGATTTCTTACACAAAGCCTCATATTTTAAGCAGCGCAAACAATTAAAAAAAAAAAAAAAAATCCCATACAAGATGCGACCAGTCCAATGTTCAGTTATATTTTACTATGTATTACTATAACTGCCAGCTAACTAAAACTGAACATGGTGAAATTGGCTGTTAGAGTCTTATTTTTAACGAAAAAGTGTGCAATATCCGATCGTGTTTTTTAAAATAAAATATTTTAACTGCAGTTTCTCGAATGTTTTCAAGACAACATTATATTTTCCAAAGAAGAACATTGAAAACAAACGTTAAAGTTTTCGAGAGTATTCTGACATTTAATTTTTTAGGGTAAAGAAACCACAAAATGCATGTTTATTTGTGTTGTTAAATGCATTTGTTTTAATATGAAAGCCACATTGGCAAGTAAAAACATCATGAACGTCCGTTTGTAGTTATTGAAACTCAAGTAAAAAACTAACCGACAGAGAAGAATAAAAAACTTTGTTCGTAAAGTTGCGCTAATTGAAAAGTTTTAAAAAGTTGCGTTAATAGAGTCACCAATGTAAATGATTCGTATTCCGTTTATCGAGGGTTGCGTTAACCGATGTTACACTGCATTTATGTAAAAAATTATTTTTTATGTAAAAGGGGTTTTTTTAGTGAAACGTTTATTTTAAGTAATTTCAAATTTTTTCTAATGATTTATCTGTTTTTTTTTTTTAATTCCAAACATTTAAATAGATTTTTCTTCATTCTTAATGGCATGAAATCATTTTTGCATTTTTTACTTAACCACAATTACTACAATGCCTTAAATCTTAATAAGAAGTTAAATGCAACAACAACAACTAACGCATACACAAATGTATGTACATATTAGGAAAGCAACAACAACCCCAAAAAAGTAGCAGATAAAGCATCAACCAAAAAAGTCAACACAAAATGAAAAGCAGGAGGATTTGTTTGCTTAAACATTTTGTGAACAATTTTCAGGACTCTCTTGTTTTCTTTACTGTGTCGCATTATGACAATTGGGAGGAATTTGTGGTAAATTTACTCACACGTTTGCACACACACACACACACACACACACACAAACATACACAAATTTAGAAGCAATTTTAATCCCAACAAAGTAGAGCAAAACACACACTTGCACATCAACACACCCATAAACTCTACTTTACGTGCTCGTATGTAACGGTTTTTGTTTTTTTTTTGGCAAATGAGAATTTTACTACGAAAAGTCCTCGCTCCTTTAAAAGTTTCTGCTCAATTTATGCCTTGGATACACACCAAAATAGTCATGGGGGTTTTAAAAATTTTTTTATTTTTTTTAGATATTTTTATATGTATTTTTGTTGCTGTTTTCTTAATGGAAACGTGTATGAAGTGTACAAAAAAAAGGTAAACGCAATGTTAGTAAAATAAGGGTGGCCATATAAATGATAATGATGAGATTAACGATAAAGGGATAATGAAGTTTATTTTAACATGGGTACAGATATTAAAATAAAAGAGCAAACAGGAACAGTGATTGAAAATATTCAAAAAATGTGGAAAACCTCCTTAAAAAATTTTTATTTCTCTTATAAAAACCAACATAAATTGGTACCGAAGGGCACCAATTGCTATTAAATGTTGCACAAAATTTCTTATTTATGAATAGAAATCATACTACAACATCGGTCCACAACATATTCCATAGGACCTACATACAATCCATTCTCGGGGACACTTAAATACATCTAAAACTGTAAAAAAATAACGAAATTTGATTAAATTTAGTTTTGTGAGACTAAAAATCACACTAAAAGAATTTTAGCATAGGTCCAGTAAAAAAAAACCCCTCCCAAAAACCACTTTAATACACCTAAAACCGAAACGAATAATGACATTTTATTAAAATTAGGACCAGTTAAGTTTTATATCACAAGAAATAAAAAAGATTGGTTCAAAATTTATAATGGGTCATATACATATGTATAGTGTCCACTCTTAACATATTCCTACTCTAGGTGGATCGAATCAAAGATTCGGCAAAGCCAAAAATAGCCTTTTTACGAGTGCATTACATTTTCGTTTATAGTCACTACGCTTATTGTCACATTAGCGATATAGTCCATATAATCTGTTTATTTTGCCGCTATAAGTTAATTTAATATAAAGTATTAACGTTATGGTCCATTTAGCGATAAAAGCACATTTGTCATATATGCAATTTATAAACAGTTGTCCAAGGGGAAAGTAAAGCAAATTGATGGCGTTATAGTCACATTAGCAAAATTTACTAAGTTCTTTTTAGTTTTCGAATCAAAAATCCATCAAAAGAAAGAATGAATTTAATCATTTAATTTTTGACATCAACTCTCTACTCTCTGCCGTTGGTATCAGCTATGAAATATCTTGTTATTATTTTAACTATTTCTTATACAGTATGCAACTCTGCTGTAAAGCCATAAGCCTGATGTCGGTGTAATTTATATGAATTTTTTATTTCCTTAATTCACATAACTTGATTATATTCGATTTTGGTTATATGCGTCATAGTGGCATATATGTGAATTAGACTTATAGTGACATTAGCGATATAGTCCACGTTATGGTTGCAACTAAAGGATGTGACTATAAGCGAAAAGTACTGTAATTATACATAATAATTGGGTGGGTAAAATTTGTTCGCGTCAGAAGCACATCGCGATTCTTGTTCTATAAGTCATGCCAAGAAACCATAGGTCAAAAATTATTTTCGAGCCCCGGATTTTTCAAAATATTCAAGAATAGAGGCAAATAAATTGTATTTGGTCTAGTCAGACCTGTAACATGCGATTTTTAGGGTCAAGAAACCCATTAATTTTTATTTTTCATTGCCGCCAGAGTCCGCTTTCGTACACTTTTTTAGAATTTATTGTATTTTTTGTGAAAAATTGACGAATATTTTTCAAATAAAAAAATACTACTTTTAAGCGTTCTTAAAAAATGTGTATACGAGCATCTTCGGATTGCATTTCCAAATTTGTTGTGTTTACAATTTTCAATATGTACTGCATTCGGATTGCATTTCAAAATTTGTTGTGTTTACAATTTTCAATATGTACTGCAGAAACAGGAAAGGAGTAGAAAGTCCGATTATAATAATATTTAATTTAGCGCTTGTAAAATCTCCTTCAAAATAATTCGGAGCAAATTAATAATGGAGAGGGCTCCCACTGTTCCCAAATTCTGTTGATTACTCCTTGACGTGATAACCATATTGTTGACGAATATTTTAAAATATTATGAATTCGTTGCAAAATAATCTTGAATTGAAAGGAAGTCGTCTTTTCTACTATGTAGAACTTTGCAGAAGTGGTTTCCTACACAGAAAAAATTATTGCCGAATTATTTTCAAACAAACGCTTGTTTGAAAATTTTTTTGATTTCTACAAATTTTTTTACTGATTCAATCAATATTTTTGTTTGATTTTTTTTTTAACCAACAAAAATGTGGACAACTCTTCAAAAATTTAATAAACGCGCTATTGGTTTGAAGTTTTCATAATTTTGTATGAAATAATAACGCTCTTTAATGTTGTCGTCTTTTTGCATTTTTTTATTGATTGTAAGCAACACTTCTTTATGATAAATATAAGGACTACAACAAAAACCACATGCAGTCTATTTTTGAACGCTTTAAAAAAGTACAGCAATAAGAAAAATTATAAAATAGCGTGACGAGGTTTGTAGTAAAAAAAACAACAAAAACAATAGCAGGTAAAAAAAACGTTTAATTTTTTTTTAAACAACAGAAAAAACACATTATCAGAAACAAAATAAATTTTTGGTTGGTTTCAAAGTTAGTAAAAAACAAGTAAGAGTGCTATATTCGGCTGTGCCGAATCTTATATACCCTTCACCATTGTGCGAGCAGAATACAGAGCAACTAGACAAAAACTAAATAAAACTGGTAAATATTTTTTTTTTTTTAAATAAGAGACAACCGGTTTTGAACTTCGCTTTTCATAAGGGCCCAGAATATATGTACTTTATAGGATGTAGGATCAATATTGTATATACCTTTTTACCTTCGGTGAAGGGTATAAAAAGAGTAATTTTCGGGAATTCAGGGTTCTAATCACTGCATTCGATACTATCGTATCGAATAAACTATTGAATTTTTTTGCATACGATAGACACTGGCGTATCGAATGAAAACTCGATAAATGTAATGTCGAGTTACTCGATGTCGAATGCTATTATTTCAAATTCAATACATTTCATTCGATATCGAGTTTCAAGATACCAATATAAATAATTTCGATGAATTTTGCTCGATATCGTATGCGGTGATTAGACCCCAGTATTTCTGTTATAACTCATACAAATTTCCGACATTTTGATATATAAGTCATATCCATAGAACGTATAGCAGCCCTAAAATTTAGGTTTTTATAAAAATTGTGATGTTTTTTAGCCCATTTTTTGAGTATTTTGCTCATAAATTACCCATTGTCTAACCGATTTGATAGTTTTATATACCGACGTGTTGAAGAAGAAATTTACCATTTACTTTAGTTATAAAGCTTGGACTCGGGGAGATCTATGGTTCCCGAAAGTTGGGTATTTAAAAAAAAAATGTAATTTTGGTCATAACTTTTTTGTATTTGAACCGATTTTCCCGAGTTTTTTATAAAATATGTTCTACTAAAAATTTCCGATATTTTGATATATAAGTTATATCCATAGGACATATGGCAGCCCTTAAATTTTTTGTACGGGAAGTACCACGCCCACTTCTCCAATCCCGCCCACATTTTGTAGGATGGTGTGTATTGGCAACCTAAATGTGTGTACCTAATTTGGAAACTTTGGCTCTTGCCGTTCTCAAGATATACAAAAATTAAAAAAATACATTTTTTTTGGAAAAATTTAGAGGTAGTCGTGGATTTTTGCTCATATCTACGTTATTTTTGGACCGATCTGGCTGAATTACAATAGCAAGAAATGGTGGACTGTATGTAACATAAATGTAAAACAACCTAGCCGCTATCATGTCTGAATTATCCGGAAAACACATATCAAACGTAAGACGGACAGACGGTCAGACGGACAGACGGACATCGTTAATTCAACTTCTCTTCTCATATGGACCCAGAATATATATACTTTATGGGGTCTAAAATCAATATTGTGGAAATTACAAACGTTATGACAAACTTATATATACCCTTTTACACCTGTGGTGAAGGGTATAAAAACAAAATCCCGTATTCATTTTTTTCAAACAGTTTGTTTAAATACATCAAATACAAAAATAGAATGATGGCGGAAAACATATCGAGTCGGTCTGCCGACTCATTAGCAAAGGAAAGGATAAAGCAAAAGTGTGTGATGAAGAAAAACACTGTGAGTATAAATATGACTTCGTTCAAACATTATTGCAACAAAAAAAATATGTCTCAAAGCCAGCCGGCCGCTCTGCTCTGCTTCGCCAACAGTGCTTGCTTGTGTGCGCGTCATTGCTTGTGCCAAAACTTTTTTGTTTGATTCAGCAAAATTATTTGTTTGAAATTTATATGAATTTCAGTAAACTTTTTGTTTGATTCTGTAAAATTATTTGTTTGAAAAAATCGGCGTTTTTTTTCAATAAACAAAATGCAAATAAATTGTTTGAATATGCGAATTTGTTTGTAGGACCGATTTTAGACAAAAAATTTTTTGATTCTACAAATTTTTTGGTTGAATTGGAAAAATAACTTTTTCTGTGTATATATTTCAAAAACTTGTCAATTAAATCAGAAAATGCACGCTTATATGCTGCCGCTAATACTAAATTTAGAATCGTTCAATGAAGAAGTGCAAAAATCTATTCACAATAGCAAAGTTCAGTGTTTGGTGCAAATGGTCTTGCAAAAAAGCAAAATATAATAGCTGTTTTGTTAAATCCAACAACAAAAAATAGAGTTTCCCTTAGATTTCATAAAAAAGCTACGACATTTTGCATTTTCGCAAGACTATTTGCACCAAACACTAAACTCCGTTTATATTAATTGGACAGTAAATATGAGTTGCCATTTTATATCAATAAGATATAGGTTTGAAAAATTTTGAAATATGTAGTACCAAATGAGTCATCGTAATTTTTAGTTTTGAATTGTACCAAAAAAAGTACAATTATACCAACTTTATCAACCCTGACTTTAAAACACCTAAAACCGAAGCGAATAATGATATTTTATTATAATTAGGACCAGCTAAGTTAATAAACTTTGTGATGATCGGCCTATTATTTAATATATAGGTTCCATATAAAGCGTATTCTCCGAATAGACTTTAATACGCCTTAAAGCGTAACAAATCAAAATACTGTAACATCAGGTTTTAAAGATTGGTTCAAAATTCATCATGGGTCATATACATATGTATAGTGTCCACTTTTGACATATTCCTACTCCAAGTGGATTGTATCAAAGATTCGTCAAAGCCAAAAATAGCACTTTTACGTGTGTATTATTATCCTTTTTGTACTTAAAATACCTTTTGCATTAAAAGCATTATTTGCATTAAATAATGCTTTTAAACTTAAAGGTACTCTGTTATATTTAAACTAGCTGGCCCAGCAAACGTTGTTTTGCCACATAACTTATTTCTTTCAGATGTAACAGTGTCTGCTAGCCAAATATTAAGAAAAAATTAAAGGCTTTAGTTCTTTCCAGATGTTACACTATTTGTCTGCCAAATATTAAGAAAATTAATTGATAAGTTAAGAAGATATAGGGAGGCGGAGCTTTTAGCCCTCTTGCCCTGTACTCTTTCCGATGTTACAGTGTATGCATGCCAAATTTTAAGAAAACCGGTTGATTAGTTAAGAAGATAGAGGGAGGGGGAGCTTTTACCCCTCTTGCTCTATTTCACGGCCTAAATAATAAAAACTATAGGCTATAGGTCTTTCCAACTGTAACACTATTTGCCTGCGAAATTTCAAAAAAAATTGGTTTATTAGCTACGAAGATATAGCGAGGGGGAGCTTTTAGCCCTATTACCCTATTTCACACCCTATTCCCTATTCTCTTTCAGATGTTACATTGTCTGCATGCCAAATTTTAAGAAAACCGGTTGATTAGTTTAGAAGATTGGGGAGTGGGAGCTTTTACCCCTATTGCAATATTTTGCGCCCTCTAGCGATATAAAATATACTCTACGACCTATTGTCATACCTAACAAATACACATACATAATTTCGTCAAAATCGGTCAAGCCGTTTCGGAGGAGTTCAAAATGGAGGGCATTTTGTTGATATTTGTATGGGAATATAAATACCTACATGTTTCGGAATGAATGCAGTGTTCACTAAAATGGCTATAACTCAAGAACCAATACACATTTGAAGACCGTTGATACATTTCAGAGAACATCAATTACTAACACAATGCAACTTATTTTAATATACATAGACAACACTGTAAGTTTAGCCAGGTAAGACAATCCCCTTTAGAAATTGCAGAATTATTTCCCACTTTCGCCCAGCGTACATCATCAATTTCAATAACGACGATTGTATACATACAGATAAAACAAGTTGTAAGCATGTGTGCTACACACACATGTGATATTGAAAAGAAATATTTTCCATAGGATATCGGGTAAAAAAATCAGGTGGGGTTTGTAAGGAGGAGGGCAGGTTGCGAGGCATTTTTCCTTTGCATCAAGCAACAAGTAAAACTTTTACATGTGAATACCATGTGTGTATTTGTGCAAACATATGTATTCAAATGATTGCATGAATATACATACATATGTGTGTGTAATGGTGTGTAAATTAACAACCAAAAGGAAAACAAAGAAAAGAAAAAGACCCAAATACAAGGGAGCTGGTGATAATGGTGCGGCAAAAGTGTAAAAAAACTACAATTGAGATGTTCCATGAACACATTTTTTTTTGGTTTTTTGTTTTAATTCTTTATTTTGTTGCGAAAGAACGAAGGAACCAAACGAAACAACGAACAGACAAACAAAGCATGTGCGTGAAAATGCTGCATTGCTGCTTTTTTGTTAGGAGACAGAACAACAGCAACAACAATAATACAAAAAAAACATTAAAAACCTAAAAAGTATTAAGTTCCTACCCAGACTTAAATAAAAAAAACAACAACAACTGCTAACTTTTTAACCATGCAAATAACGGGGATGCCAAAGTGTAAAAGTGAAAATTTAAAGCAAAATAATTCTTAAAAAGCTGGCTATCCAGGGGTAGCAGAAAACTATACAAAAAATCTATAACAGTGGAACTAGAGGTAAACTTAAGTTCTGTAAGTCCATACTAGGAATTTTATTTAGTTAAGGCTCGCCAATTTTAGGATCACTTAATAAAAGTTGATATGTATTCTTTCCTCTTAAAAGTGTTGGTCCACCGGTAAATCAACTGCATATAAATAAGCACTGGGTGACAAAATATGTGAATGTTGGTAACAGGATCTCTAATTTTATACGAGCATAGTGTATTGTAGTAACGATAGAACAATATAACACAAACCACTTTGCGAGGTGATACCTATTCCCTAATAAGTACCTCCAATCTCTCTAGTATCAATATAACTTTGAAATCAATAGTTAAATAAGGACCTTAGGACCTTATATCTTTGCGATTCCCTAAACCAATGACCAGAATCGGTCAGTGTCCACCAGATTATTCCCCAGCCACCCCTGCAACACCGAACTATTTCGACTTCGGGGCATTGGCAGAGAAAGTAAAACACCGTTTCCTCCTTCTCCTTCAGTTGTCATTATAACCTAGGCCAATGCTCATCGCATGGGTCTCTAATACCCAGCGACATGTAATGACCAGTATCTCTGTTATAATATGCTCCCTACCAAAACCACGTAGCACGCGGGTTTTCTCCGCTTCATAGCTAGACCATAGAGTCAGTCCTAGCCTTCTGTAGAGCTCACGTTTGCCAAATAAATGCCAATTAGGCCGTCGACGCATATCGTCCGAGCGACAGCTTTGTCACAGAGGAGTCACAAGACAGAAAATTTTGTGTTTTTTCAGTATTTTTCTTCGAAAGCTGCCCTTTGGTGTATTTTTGTTTTGATCACGCAATTTGTGTTGGTAGTAGCGGCCTGTTTTTCCATATTGCCGCTTCACTACCAAAAAAAATTTTCTTTCTATTTCTTCGAAGGCTACCCAAGCAAATGATTTGGGCATTTTTCATACGTCACCTTTTTTATCTCCGTAAGGTCTGTTGCCTTGTTCGGTCGCGCCGTCTTTAGTTGGGTTTACCAGGCGAGCACTAGAATGTTTCGCAATCTCATTTAGACGTTGCTCATAATTAAATAAATACTAATGGCAAGATAAGTAGTCATCTGCAAAACGGGCAATGGGATTAAAAGTTTTACAAAGGAAAACACTTTAAAATGTGGGAAATTTAGTTCCAGAATGAACGGCGCCTTGCCGCGTTCACATGAAAGCTCAGCAAACAACCACTAATCTGTTTATTTTTGTCCAGGTCATAATATTTAAGAAAGCCGCCAGAAACGATAGGATCTCGAACTGTACTATCAGCCATTCTGAAAACAATGATGAATAGTAGCTTATACGAAGGACTAACAAATCCCAGCTGGAAAAAGAAGGAGTACGAATGCCTTCTAGAAGGCCTCTGTACTCCTTCTTTTTGATATGCAAGGCCTGCTTGCTCCATTACATACTCATATCTTTTTACACACGTTGTCAATGCGGAGTAGGCCTTCCGCTCTAGTTTCTTTGGCGGGTAAATTAGAATGGACACGGGATCAAAAACAATAATTATTTTGCTTGTGCAATAAAACAAATTTTCCTGCTTCTCTACTCCCTTCTCATAGAAGCGAGTGTAGAAGGTGTGTCTTATCTTTTATACAAAAGAGCTGAGACCTTCTATGAGGCATTCTTTAGCAGTAAGATAAGAATAGTAATTGAATAAGAAAATTTTAAGCAGGCCTTTAAAAAGGCCTAAAGTAAGAAGGTCTTCTGAGTTTTCCCGCTGGGATAGTAATTTTTAAAAAGTAAGCGCACATTTATGCGCTGCAGTTAGATATACAGAGATGCAGTAAAGTAAGTGAAAGAATTCTTTACAAATATCAAAAAAAAAAAAAAAAAATATATATAACATTTGAAGAGCCACGACATTCCCTTTCTACGAACCAGGTTTGTAAGGGAGTATATTAAAGAATAACGGTAACAAAAATTTTGTATGTAAAGATGATCGCTACATCCACCAATTTTTATATGCACTGAATAAAGCGCTTTCATTGTCAAAAATGTATTGCTTCAAAGTGGGAACTCGCTATATAAAATTCATGTCTTCGGTAAGCGATATGGTAAGCGAAACTTTTACTTTTCTTCCTTACAAACCTGCTTCATTGGAAGCTTAATTTTTTATTTGGCTATGTTCAACAAGTGCTCTGCCGTCAAGTCAGTTTCAGTGTGGCGAATGGATGCAAGTACCTACCCATTGCACGGTTTTATCATGATGTGACAGGATCTCAAACTCCGTTTGCCGAGGTAATGAAACTCCAGTTGTTACTGATGTGTCAAAAACTGATATAAGTACTTCCTCTTTGATGATCTTTCTGACTAGACACTGTATGGCTAGACAAATATTATAACGTATGAGTTATCCACGTAATGATGACAGAAAACGCTGAAGGAATTAAGCGGATCAGACGATTAGTTTCTTCGACATAAGCCCGATTTCATTGTGCGATTTTTGTGGTTGCGATTCTAACTTTATGTGTAAGAGGGGAGAAAGGAATAAATCTAACAACTAAAGTCGTTGCAATAAGATGGAAGGACTTTTTCTTTTTGTAATAAATACTGGGTCTACATACAATGTACTAATTGGACTCCAAGTGAACTTGCTTGGATATGCGAGCAACCCCTTTAGCATAATCTATTATTTAACATACAAAGCTTAATTTGTGCACAACGTACCTACAATGTACATACCTATATCGCAATGTATTGAATACATACATACATAAAAGAAAATAAAAATTCAGCACTCTTTCCTTAAACTCATTAAATTTCATCAAATATTTACACATAAAAAATCATGTGCAAAAAACATATTTAAAAAGGAATATCAAAAAAGCTAAGTTAAGTGAAAGAAGAAAATAACTTTAACGAAAGACCAAAAAACATGACGCATCGTTGTAAAGTAGAGTACAGATAAGGACTACAACGAAAAAACGAAAGTGATGAAATGCAAAAAATGGTTAAAATTACACAAGCAATTACAAGAAAAGATACCTATAAACTTTTCTGTTAACTCCTTTTCTTTGCACTCAATTTTCCTGAACTGGGTGTTTTATTTCCATTTTTTTGTTGTTTCATTCGTTAAATGTTGCTTTATTTCGTTAAGCTTTCGTTAGGGCATGTCTTTTTCCAAAATGCAATAAAATATATATATATATTTTTTATTTTTTTTTTTTTTTTAACTGTCTTGCCCTGATAATGAATGGTCATGGAAAAAGGTACCGCAGAAAAACGGTTCTGTAAAGTATACATTTTCTCTCTTTCTCTCTCTCTCTCTCTCGCTATCTTTCTTCAATTCCTCTTTATGTTTTATTTTTCCTATCTAACCGTTTCGCAGGGTTTATGCCTCAAAATAAATCTCTGCACAATGTGTGCGTCAGAATCTGTGTGTGTGTGTGTCTAATATTTCCCCTTATTAACGAGTAACGACAAAAAATATAACTGTAACTGTTCATTGTTGTAAATACGGCCATACATAATCTGCCTGATTTTAACTGTCATGGCGGCCTTCTCAAAAGAAAAAGGAAATGCGGGAGAGTTGCGCAAGAAATCAAAAATTGAATATGGCACAAATATTTTTTCCATTCCTCTTTTGCTGTTTTTTTTTTGCCACCATTTTCTAGGCTAGTTAATAATAATGTTTGCTTTTCTTTTTGTACACACTGTTTAACAGTAATTTTTTGTGTTTTTTTTTTTTTTTGTTAATAAAAATTTATTTGTGTTCGTGCTTGTGTGTTTGAAAAAATCCTCAAGCATTGTTGCCTTGATGATTTCCTATTTTTTTTTTCATTTCTAACACTCAATTCACATGAGGGCTTTTACGACGTCGTTTTATCTTGATTCCCTTTTAAAGCAACTTCCAAAATCTCTTTGCGTTCATACGATGATTTTTGGTTGCATGTCTTTTTTTTTATTTACAGTATGGCCTTGATTACCCGTCATTCGATTAACCGGCAGCTTCAATAAAATGGAAAACAAACATTTTTTTGCACTGATTTAAATTGCCTCTATTATCCGAAATTATAAACAAATTATCTTTTTTTCGTTAAATTTTGAACAATTAAAAGAAATTTAAATAAACGAAGAAAGAGAATATCTTAACGGTGTGGAAGCACGTTCTGCCAAATTTACTTTTTTCCTCATGTTTGCATAATAAAACGTTATATATTTACATAAAATAAGAAACACACCAAAAAAATAAATAATCAAGAATTCTGCCGATCCCGTCAATTATCGATAATCGAGGTCTCACTGTATTTTCAACCACACACTTCAAAGTAAGAAAAAGAATAAAACGTAAACAGAAAAAGTTAAAAGAGAAATGTAAAAAACGACATGCAAAATACAAAACGAGTCATTTTGTTAACCCCTCTTTCTTTTCTACACCGCTCACCCACAAACCAAAAGACACGTCGACAAAGCGACGTCGTAAAAGCCCTCATCTAAACTGAGTGTAAGTTTGCTTTTTGTTTGTTATGTATGGTTGTAGTTTTTTTAAATATTTGTTGATATTTCTTTTTTATTGTTTCCATGGTGGTTTCACATAAATGCTTTTTGTTTTAGTGTATGGTTTATAAGAGTTGTTTATCATTTGCCTTGAGTGCTGCCAATAGTAAAGAAAGTTTATAAAGCGCTTAAACTATTATTGAAGTTAATGAAGGGAAATAAAAACAATTTAGGTCCTCGGCCATATTGTTAGACTTAAATATTTTGGGGTGAAAGGGCGAAGACAAATGAAAAAGTGTTCAAGCCAGTTTTTAAGAGGAAGATGGAGAAAAAAGGTTTTAAGATGCTTTTAATACCTACTTTCTTGAACTTTTTTCAAGACGCATGCAAAAGTAGAAAGTAATCCTACTTCTACGTTCGTTGCGTTATGCATTTAACTCTTGTGCTTTGTAACTTGTCAGTGCAATTTTATTCTGATTCTACTTTTTAACAGATGTATTAACGCAGCATTGCATTGAACGCATTGTGTACACCTTCAGCTTCATGATATGAACTAATGAATAAAAGCAACACTTAATTTAAAAAAATACTAAAATTTAAAATTTAATTAAAAGATGTGTAAAAAAGAAAAACAAACTGTAATGTGTTTAAATTAATTTTGGAAGGTTACCTGTTGCACTAATAACCCTGCAAATAATGCGACTAGTCCATACCCGCATGTATAATGTAGCCCATAAGGGACTAGAACTAGTCCAAAGGTAACCCTAATGTATGAAGAAAACAGGGTCTATTTAACATTACGATGTGCTAGGGCACGACCATATAACCCAGCTTTGGATTACAAAGGAGTAGTCTTAAAACTACTCCAATGGTATACTCTAGAGGATTAGCTTTGAAATCGTTTAAAAACGAAAACATGTCGTTAAAAAACGATGACATGTTGTTTCACTACAAACTCTTTTTAACAATGACATGGTCCATGCTTGCATTACGTTGGACCAGTCCAGGGAGTAGTCTATTTAATCAAAATGGATCAGGTAGTCCAATATTTTTTGCAGGGAATAAAAAACATATTGGAAAATTCGTAAGGTGTGCTGATTTGGCCAATTGTAGTAGTTTGTACTCTAGGATGTCTTAAGAGTTTTGGTAAATTTAGTGTTTCATATAAAAATTGTTTTGCTAAAGTTTCTATTTTAAAACAAGTTTTGCAAAAGTTTGGAATTTTCTAAAATTTTGTAAGAATATTTGCAATTTAATAGACAATTTTTAAGAAAATTGGGTACTAGTATAAAAAAAAAATTGTTAGAAAATTTGCTATTTTACAAATCATTTCTAAAAAAATCATATTTTTGCAATTTTATATTCTAGTAAATTAGGATTTTCAAAAAAATTAAAGCTTAATAAGGGAAATTTCAAAATTTTCTTATTTTATATCAGCCCCGGAAAGTGGAATTATGTATGTTTCTGCAAATTTTTTTTTCCAACAAACATACTTATGGTAATTTTTATTTTTACACAATTTAAACCATTTTTAGCTTTTAAAATAACGACTAATTAGCTTAAGTTTCACCTAATAAACAATAATAATAAAGCTAATAATAAACAACTTTTAATTCCGTTTTTAATATCTCCTTCCAAAAAAACTGTTTCATTTTTTATGAATAGAAATTTTGTTTAAGAAGAATAAAAGGGCAATAAAAAAACACGGGAAAGTAAAAATTATTTAAAAAGCACGTAATGGATGAAAACGCCTAAAATACAAAGGGTATTATAATTAAGAATAGCTCGAATTCCATCGAAATTTGTGTATGAAAATAAGTAGGTATGTGTTTGTAAATGGAAACTAAAGTTAATACATAAATGGTTTGGAAAAAATTAAACGTTAGAGAATGTTAAAATGAAACAAATAAGAGTGCTATATTCGGCTGTGTCGCACCTTTGATACCCTGCACCGAGAATTAGAATATTCTAGGAGTGGGTTTTTAATGGGATCTATAAATTCTCAACCAATTTTTATAAAAACTGACCTCGCAGCACTATAATTCGCATTAGACCTATAAATTATAGGTAGACTATCAGAAAGTTTTATGCTTTTGATTCTGGTCATACAAAACTAAACTTAAATATCATGATACGTGTTGGTTTTAGACGTGTTTAAGTGATTTTCGAAAGGGGATTTTACCAGTGGCGGATTTAGGCCTGCTTCCGCCCTAGGCACTCCCCAATAAAAAATTGTATCATTTTGCGAAGCACTAAAGGTACATTTAAAAAAGTAAGCGCACAAATATGCGCTACGCAATAAGACATACAGAAATGCAGCAAAGTCAGTGAAAGAACTCTCAACAACTTTTATTAAAAAAAAAATAACATTTCAAGTGCTACGGCGTTCCCTTACCACGAAGCAGGTTTGTAAGGTAGAATACTAAAAAATAACTATATCAAAACATTTTGTGTGTAAAGCTGATCGTTACATCCAACAATTTTTATGTGCGCTGAATAATGCGCTTTATGTGTCAAAAATGTATTGCTTCAAAGTGGGAACTCGCCATATAAAGTTCATGTCTTTTATGTTTCTCCCTTACAAACCTGCTTCGTTGGAAGATTAATTTTTTATTGGGTCTTTAATATGCCGCCCTTTTTGATTATATAAGGGTGATTATCCAAAAAAAAAAAAAAAATAATTTAAATACAGAAATTATATATTATATACATATGTTCCAAATTTAAGCGAAATCGAATGACGTTTTAAGATTCCTAAAAATTGCAATTTTTCGAATTTTTTGTATGGAAATGACATACAAATTAAAAAAAAAGTTTAACGGCTTGTTCATAAGGTTACTGACTTCATCATCGCACAGCCTAAATATCTGAAGCTAAAAACTTGGACTAGACATTGGACACTCCCCAAATCGATCCACTAAGACAAGATTTTTATAAATTCGAATGTTTAGGGGGTAAAAAAGCGTAAAAACGGGAAAATTCGGTAGCGTTATATCTCCAAAACTAAAAGAGATAGAGAAAAAAATTGTAATACTTATCGTTGTTCTTTAGAAAAATAAGCGGACAGGTGTCTGGTACTTTTTTAAATTCGGCGCTATTAGGGAGTAAGCGGGTAAAACCTGAATTTTGGTACTTTTTTAACACCCCATCTATTTTTTGAACCAATAAACATACAAACAAAGTTTATACCACATTCGAAACTTATCAAAAAATACGAATATAGATTTGGTACTTTTTCGAAATTCGAACATTTAAAGGATGAAAATCGTAACTATTTTTGGTCCTTTTTTTAAAAACATTAAATAAACTTTGGCATAAAAATATGTCCACGAAGGAAAAGGAGACGCTTACGAAGTAGCAGGTTAAATGCTAGTTTAATATAAATTTCGTATTCGTTTAAAGTAAAACTTGGCCAAATTTATTTTCGAATTTGAATTCCCTTTACATTCTTTTACCTTAAAATGTTGACGCCCTTTAAATTATGCCGCCCGGGCCTCACGGGCCTAGGCGTAAATCCATCTCTGGATTTTACATTAAACCTAAAGTAAATTAATCGGCAATCAAAAAATTCTGTAATGTTTTCAAAAACCTAAATTAGACCAAATTTTAATTAACACACAATTTTTTTTAAGAATTTACTGCCTATTTCACGATGTCACTCGAACGTTTACGTTCGCACAAATAACATGTAAACCAAAAACAAATTTTTAAATTTTGTTTTTGTTTTATATGTTATTTGTGCGAACGTAAACGTTCGAGTGACATCGTGATATAGTAAATTATATGGACCGATTATTACAAAATGATATGGTGTTATTTCTAGTTGTATAAAACTAAACTGGACCGAATTTCCTCATAATACCTATGTTCGTTACGGTTTTAGGCGTATTTAAATGATTTCCCAGATTGGGCTTTAAATGGGGCTATGCGAAATTATGGGAAATTTCTTACGAAATCTGATAGTGTGATTTTTAGTCAAATGAAACTATGACAAACTACATTTAACTATTATAATAGCATTATTCGTTACAGTTTTAGGCATAACAAAGTTTTTTACGAGAGTGGGCTTTATATACGGTTTATGGTAAATTGTATATCGATCTTGATCGAATTGTGTGATTTTCAGTCATATAAAACGAGTTTGTGAAAAATTTAGCAACAGTTGGTGCATTTCGCAAACAATAAATGTTAGTTTTTTTTTTAAGAAATAGCAATTTTTAGGGAGGTTGGATTTATAACTCTTTTCTACTGATTTTAGTGTAAAACTATACAAGAGAACTAGAGAGAGTTTGAAGATAATACATATAGTTTTTTTTTTTTTTTTTTGATTAGCTCGAAAGTGAGTGTAATTTCATCAGACGGACAGACGGATGGACATGGCTAAATCGATTTAGAATTCCTCAGGGACCCAGAATATTATATTTTATACATTATACTTTACTGCGTCCTTGATTAGTGTTAAAAAAGTTTCACACGAAATGACAAACTTAGTATGCCCCCTTTACAACTAGTTGCGGAGTGTATAAAAAAGCTTTCCAAACCAAAATTAAAAGGAGAAATTTGTGTATAAACTGGTACCACAATTACTTGGTACAATTTTACTTAAAATAGTTTTGAATAAATACATTGTTATGAATAAATTATTATAAACATAATACCATTATTATGACACAGTGGAGGAATCTTAGGAAAATCTTAGGAAAATATAATTTTGTTTTAGTCTAATAATTTAAATGTGATAAATTGCCCACTTGTTTCATTTGATCGTTGTTTAATTAGAGGTTATAAGCCAGGTTGGAAACCGAAGGCCGGCTATGTAGAAAGCTTAAGTGAGAGATTCGGAATATTCTCCGCTATGGTATAAGAAACACCAGCTTCGCTAATTAAAGCTTCTGAATCCGTCCTTGAGGCCAACCGAAGCCCGTCTTTGCAGATAAACTTAAGTTGGTGAAACCTCTATTTATTCCACCATAGAATAGTAAATCATTGTATCCGGCCAAATAAGTATGTATGAAGGTATGTTTGAAACGCCTTTGTTAAGATTATTATATTAAATAAAAATTTGTAATATACAATTTTTCATTATAATTTGGGCCTTTTTTTACCACTTTTGGATAAAATTTTAATTGAAAATTTTTTGGGCCATCTTTCGTTTACGATGCGCGATTTTTCGTTTGGGCAATTAATATTAGGGTCATTTTGCTGGCAGCTGAAATTTGGTAGATAGGTTCTAATTATCATCTTACCATATTTGATTGGAATTGATTGCTATTAAAACATACCTTCCAAACAAATAATACTCCCGAAGATTGCTTTTAATGCCATACTTTCTTAAAAATTTTAGTATTGATGTACAATTAGATAACGATAAGTTTTATAATGGCTTTTGACAACCCACTTAAACCCCTTTCTCAAATCGTTTTAAAAATAAGGAACAAATCTCATATCGAGGTTGATGTTATAATTAACCGCATAACATAATCTTATTTTGGTGGGGGCATGACTGTCCCTGGGTCTCAAATAGAATACACTCTACGAAATCCGTAAATACTGTGGTATCATTTGGTAGGGATTTTTTATATTTATTTATATATTTTTAATATTTTCACAATTTTTCTGACTTAAGTTGAAAAAAGAAGAAAGGATCTTGATTTTTCCTTAATACATCAGATCGACTTAGTTTTTAAACATGTTAAATTCCGTTTTGTTTTCAAATATTCCTTTTTCACCTCCACTGTAACTCATTATATATGTGAAATGAATTAAGAAATAAATTTTATAAATACACTAATTGAAAGTGAACAATAAACCGGTTGATAAATGAAGTTAAAAAGAATAAGTACATTTTAACATAAAATAGAACGTGTATGAACTGTTAATAATCCTTGGAAATCGCTTTTTAAACTTATTCTCAGAAAGACCCTAAACTGAAGTGAAGAAGTTCAATAAAGAAAATTCTAGAAAGCACAGCTATAATAAAATCATTAAATATAAATAGAAACAAACTTATTAATTTATTTAGCACTTACACATATTTGCACAATAAAATGAAAATCAACTAACTTATTTACTACCTACTAAAACACAATGACTGTATGTGTGAGTTAAAGTTAAGCAAAGGTATTAGTACATAATAAGCCCTAATGGATTTCTGAATTTATACCCAAGCTACAGAATCAAAGATTTATGATAAGAAAGCGCAAAGTGTTGTGTAAATGTCACAGGATAATAGTATTTGTTGTTTTAGTTAAGCACAAGTGTGTAAATGTGTTTGGAATTTAAGTGTTTCTCTTTGCTAGCATGTGTTAACTATTTGTATTATGTATAAAGAAATATATGTTAGTGTGTATATAGCGAATATAGAATTTTAATAAGCATATACTTTTATAGTAATTCTTCCTTATTGTAATTCCTTTACATTTTCTGCAACATTGTTTTAGGCAAATAAAGATGTTCTTTAAGGAGTTTTATATACAAAATATCCCTTTCCATAAGTACCAAAAAAGAGGACTGATTATTTGCCAAAAGTTTTCTCTTTTAAACAAATGCATTCTGGGTCTTTGAGTAGTTCTAAGTCGATGTTGATGATCTGTTGAAATCACGCGCTCTTTTAAACGGGTCAAAAGAAAAGAACAATATTGGTGTCCTATTGCAAAATCGGTGCACTAGGAAAAATCAAAATGTGGAACAACACCTATAAAAAATTCATAATTTTGTTACAAAAAACTAGCATTAATAGTGGCCGAATGCACATATTGATATAAGATTTTTCAAAAATTCGTTTCTAGAAAGCACACTGTTAAATTTCGTAAAGCTAAGACCATAATTTACCATAGGACCAATATAAACCCATCTCCCGAAAAAGTACGCATGAAACACCAAAGAATAATGATGTTTGAATAATATTCGGTCTGTTTCGGCTTATAAGACTAGAAATTACACTAACAACTTTCATAATATCAGTCCATATAAAGCCTATAGGCATATTTTACTTCTCTTTTACTTATGTTTTTCTTTCAATTGGTTTGTTGTCTTAATGAAATACGATAAATTTCCAAGCAAGTTTTTTGCACTTTTTTTTTTGAAAATGTAAGTAAAAATATTAGCACGTTACGTTACATAGATGATGTATTCATTATATCGGGTGATTTTTTAGCTATTATCTTTTTGGCAACACTGGTTTAAACAGCTGACGCACGTTTCTTGTTTTGTTTCACTGTCAAACATCTTCAGTTTGTTCTATAATTTAACCATGAATCGTCTTACAAACGAACAACGCTTGCAAATTATTAAATTTTATTATCAAAATGCGTGCTCTGTTAAGAAAGTTCATCCACTTTTTTTATCGAAAAATTGTGTTCAGCGACGAAGCTCATTTTTGGCTCAATAGGGACGTTTATAAGCAACATTGTCGATTTTGGAGTGAAAATCAGCCAGAAGCATTGCAAGAGCTACCAATGTATCCAGAAAAGTCACAGTTTGGTGCGGTTTATGGGCTGGTGGCATCATTGGACCGTACTTCTTCAAAGATGATGCGAAAAGTAACGTTACTGTGAATGGTGAGCGCTACCGTGAGATGATATCCAACTTTTTTTTGCATGAAATGTGGTTTTAACAAGACGGTGCCACATGCTACACAGCACGCTTAACAATGGACTTATTGAGAGGCGAGTTCAATGAACATTTTATTTCACGTTCGGGACCGGTCAATTGGCCGCCTAGATCGTGCGATTTAACGCCTTTAGACTATTCTATTGACGCATTGGAAGACAACATTGAAGCATTTATTTTTGAGATACCGGCCGAAATGTTGGAAATAGTATGCCAAAATTGGTCTAAGCGGATGGACCATTTGAGGCGCAATCATGGTCCACATTTACATGAAATAACCCAATAAAAATTTTTATCATTTTGCGAATCACTAATGGTACATTTAAAAAAACAAGCGCACAATTATGCGCTACGCAATAAGACATACAGAAATGCAGTAAAGTAAGTGAAAAAAACTCTCAACAACTTTTATAAAAAAAAAAAAAAATTTCAAGTGCTACGGCATTCCCTTACTACGAAGCAGGTTTGTAAGGGAGAATACTTAAAAATAACTGTATCAAAACATTTAGTGTGTAAGGCTGATCATTACATCCAACAATTTTTAAATGCGCTGAATAATGCGCTTTATGTGTCAAAAATGTATTGCTTCAAAGTGGGAACTCGCCATATAAATTTCATGTCTTCCGTAAGCGCAATGGTAAGCGAAACGTTGATGTTTTTCCCTTACAAACCTGCTTCGTTGGAAGCTCCATTTTTTATTGGGAATCTTCAAACATTAAATTATATGGACCGGACTATCGATTCAAAAAAAATTTCATGCATTTTTCTGAATTTTATGTGTTTTTTTTTAACTTTCCTATAGCTCTTAAAAAATCACCCATTATTAATGACATCTACTAGTGCTGGGATACTATCGATATTTTCTACTATCAATATTTATCGATAGTTCAGATTTCACTATCGATATATCGATATTACTATCGACTGAATGTTTGTACTTGTGCAGGAAAACTTTAATTATTTTTTTATAAGGCTACATACAATTCGTTGTTTATACGCACGTTATATTAGATGGCAGTTTTTCAAAAATTCATAAGTACTTCTCTGATGGAACCGAAGTAACAGGGACTATAAGAAATTCCATTGCAGCTTTAAAAAATTTTCTAAATTCTTAGCCCAAAAAGGTAATCAATCTATCGGATTTCTCCTCTAATGGTCGTTCATTGTTTTGTCTTATGCTTGCAATTGCATTTGGATTTGCATTTTTTTTTACAACATTACAAAAATATTTGACATTTCAGTCCCTATTTAAACATGTAAAACTTTCGACTTAAAGGCCTTAAATTAGCAGTAAAAAGCACTGCAAAGCAATCCATACCACTTGCCATTCTTGTTGTTTGTATTCATTGCTGTAATTCAGCGCGAGTTAATAATAGCAAGTAAAAGTTTGCGGCAAAAAACTGTGTGTGTATAGCTGCTGTTAGATGTCTTCATAGCTGTATTTTAAATAATAAAAATATCGATATTTATATTTTTCCTATCGATATTTTCGATGTTTTAAGACTATCGATAATATCGATAGTCTATCGATAGTTTCCCACTATAACATCTACATCATTTTCTATTTTTTGCATCCTCAATCTCTTTAAGTTTTATAAAACTTATGAAGATATAATGCAAACTTAAGTTGGAGTTACAATTATGTCATTACATTTACGAATGTGTGTATGTAAGATAACTTGTTTAAAGTACAAGTGTATTTTTTTCTTTATTTTCAGAATATCTGTATAAAAAGTTGCGTTACTATAATGCAATTCTGTCATTAAAGTTTCCTTATAGTTACAAGAAAAAATTACAAGAAAACTTGTATAAAAAGTTAACGTAAAATGAAATTCGTCATATTATTAACGTAAATTGTACGTTACTAAAAACTCGAAAATTAAACAATAAAAACTTCATAAATTCCATTCTTTTAATTAAAAGTTTTAATTTTAATTTCAAAAGATTTTGTTATTCGTGCTTAATTCCCAGTTTTTATTCTTGATAAAAACACTTGAAATTTATTGTTGATGGGATAAGCTATTGTAAGATGAGATAAACCCACTTTTTTATTGTTGATGTATTTTGTTCAAGCTTTGATATTGTTACAAGTAAAACTGTTGCTATAAGTCTTATACGTTTAACAGTTTTATTTGGTTTAATATCTTTAGTTTGTCTAAAATCTTTATGGATGAAGTTTCCTGATGATCTGGCCTAAGCAACCAGTGAAATGCATAGGAATAGCTTATCCCATCAACAATAAATTTCAAGTGTTTTTATCAAGAATAAAAACTGGGAATTAAGCACGAATAACAAAATCTTTTGAAATTAAAATTTTGTATTCCCAAAAATTGAAATTACTTTTTGGTTTTAATTTTAATTAATAACCAGTACAGGTAAGGTTAGGTTAGGTCGAAAGGATGATGAATAGTCTGTACATATATTATATTATTTGTCTCAAAAAACTTTTGTTATTCAGAAATGTAAAGCTTCATTAAAGCTACGTAAATATTTCATTAAAATTTGGCATGTGCTGTAATTTCGACAATTCAATACTAATTTAAATAAAGGTAACTTAAATAAATAGATTTGAATAATTTAAGACCAAAAAGATAATTATAATCACATGTTTCTTTAACTATATGACTTAAATCGTACTTTAAAGTTTTTCATTGCCCGAATGTAATACATTTCGTAGCCCCAATGAAACTACAAATTGTCGAAAAAGACCTGTTTTACACGATTCATTGCATAAATGTAACTTTCATTACTATTATGTACAGTTTCATAATATTAATGTAAGAGGGTCAACGTAACGCTTTCATTCCTGTTATAAAGGTGGAAGTACATAACACGCGTTAGTTCGTCGACGAGTATCGTGCGTTTAAAAACTGTAGCGCGTAAAAAATTGCAAGTTACACAACACGCGTTACAAAAGCCATTCCTGTCAGCTGTTTTTTATTTGTTTACTTATTTATGCATTAAAAACGGGTTCGAAAGTATATCAAGATTTTGTTATTTTATTGAATTTATTCTTTTTATATAAATATTGTATGTTTTTTAAGCTCTTCAATAAGTTTTTCTTTCATGATTCACAAATTTGTTAAATTATTCTTTTTATTGTCAGCTGATTACTTGTCAACGTTAAAAAGTTCAAAGTTAACCAACTTTCTGGCTCAAACGCGTCAATATATTTTGCATGTAGCCAGTTCTATGAAAATACACTAGCTTAACTTTTTTTGACAGAAGACGACAGACCGCGCGCGCACTAACGCGTGGTATGTACTTCCACCTTAAAGCGTTTTTCTTTCAGTGTACTCTCAGAAAAAACTTTAGTACTGGTAAAATCGTAACGAATAATGCTATTATAATAAAATTTGGTTAGTTATAGTTTTGTAAGACTATAATTCACTTCATCAAATTTAGTGAAGATCGGTCCATAATTTACCATAGGGCCCATATAAAATCCACTCCTGTACTACTCCTGAATTTTTTATTCTCTATTTTAAATAAACAAATGTTTTTGTTTAGAAATATTGATGACAAATATCGGTAATAATATAAAAACGTCAAAGTTGAAATTATTAAAGTTAATAAAAACAAAATATCAAATAAATTTGCATGTAAAAATTTCTTTTAAATAAAACATGAATGAAATGGGTGAGTTTCAAATCATTTAATATATAGGGAAAAAGTTCGAGGTGCCCGAGCCACTCTAGCACAACATTCTGCTCATACTTTGTACATCCATCCTTCTCTATACAAAGAGAATATCATGTGTTTGTGCTAATGTGTGTTACACATTTGTAAATATACTGATTGACTTGGAATCGATCTAATGATATCCGTCCTTCTATCCGGCTGGCTCGGTGTTTGTCTAAGCTAACCTTGTGCGCAAAGTTATTTCCGTAATAAAGTTTTTGTGCCCTTAAACCGACTAGTTTTACAGATATTGAGTTTTAATTAGGACCTACAATTTTGTATGACAAAATAAATGAGCATAGCAAATTTAATTGGATTCGGTCCTTATTTCTCCATACACTCCTGAAAATCTTCTTTATATATAAAACAGGATGTGTTTATGTATGTTTTTTTTTTTTTTTTTTTTTTTTTTTTTTTATTAAACGAGGAAAGAATGACTGGACGGAAAGAATGACTGGGGGAACCACGGAGGCGTCACTCTCCCAACTGCACCTCTCTTGAGTGCACCCCCATGGAGAATACCTATTTAGTGGCGGTACCCACTCGCCACGTCGCATAGTCTTCTACGGGCATTAACACCTTTTTATGGTGTACCCTCATACCCTGCCGCTCTTGGTCGGGGACTGCTTATTAGATATTCGCAGCGAACCTACATATCTGCAGGCCATTCAGCGACCCGCCACCTGCTGACCCCGATAGTAGCCTGAGCCAGCCCTATCCTGTATGTATGTATGTATGTATGTAACGTATGGACTCCAAAACGGCTGGGCCGATTTTTATGAAACTTTCAAGGAATCGTCAGAATATTCAGGCGGGTGACACTGTGAAGTCTGATTTTCGGTCTGCGGGCGGAGGGGCGTGGCAAAATCCAATTTTAATATTGCACCACCAATGACATCTATATAATTAAGACGATTTTTTCTTTAAAATCATCGCCATGGTCCAACTTAGGTTTTTACGGAAAGAATATTTTGCCCCGCCCACTTTAACGCCCACTTTTTTCGATTTACCTAAAATTAGAAAACGGCTCCATCGATTTGACTTATTTTTCTTTCAAATGTTCGTATCTTTTTAACGGATTTTAAAAATCGAACGCAAACATTTTTCCTAATTTGGACAGGACAACGTCTGTCGGGTCAGCTAGTAGCTTATAAAAAGTAAATTTTATAAAAACTTCTATGTCATCTCATAGTAGTAATCATAGTAATAGCAGTATTTATTTTAAAATTATTTGGCTTAAAATCTCTTATGTGAATCTTAACCCCACAATATATTCTTTTTGGCGGAAACATGGGTCCCAAATGCTGCAGTTTATGGTCGGGCTTCATCGACTATACTTTCTTACTTTATTCGCATTAAAAATTTGCTTATTTTCTATATATTTTTAAGGCCTTATTAATAAAAAATATTTCTGGTTTATAACAGGTTATTAAACGAGTTTCCTATGCAAATCTGTTTTATAAACCTTTTGTAAATCAAAAATATTTTTTATGTATATGGGGATTAACCTGTTAACATTACATTTATTATCGTTATTATTTAATAAGAACTTTTTCTTGTTAGCGTTAACTAACGAATTTTGATTACTTAACGACAAAGTTTTATCGTTAACAAGTTACAGAATTTCAGTACTGAAATATTCTAACTGTCGGAGGGTCTCAAGGATTTGGCACAGCTGAATATAGTACTCCAATTTGTTTTCTTAGGAAACGTTTCTTTTTTATGCATAAATAATCAATTTTAAAAAAAAGTTTTCTAAAAAAAACGCAGCACATTTGTTAAAAAAAAAACATATCTTTTCACTCCAAAATAAAATAGTGTTTGTTTTACTACAAAACAGGGACATTTTCGTTTACAAAAAAAACTGTAAAAACTTATGTGATAAATCTATTTGACATTCATATAAAAAAACTTTACTGAAAAGTTTCCTTTAAACAAAAAAAAAATATACAAAAATCTAATATTTCTACTAAAAGTGTAGATCCTTTTACTACAATAAAGTCAACTGAATTGCGAAAAAGTAAATTTTTTACAAAAAAAAAGTGACCACTTCTGAGAAAAAGTTCCCTTAACAACAAATATTAAGTCAATTTTTTTAGAAATAAATACTTCAACAGCTTAAATCACATAACCTTGGGAAAAATGACGTATAACTTAAGCACTTTTATTTAAAAAAAGTACCATTAAAAGAAATGTACGTTTAATATTTAATTTTTCTACCAATAGCACTTAAAAAAGAATACTTTTCTAGAAAAATAAATACTAAATGAATAAATAAAAAAAAATAAAAATAAATTATAATATTAGTAGGATGCTTTTTTTTATAAAAATATATACACATATAAAAAGTACAATTTATTGCTAAAAGAATGTACCTTGTTTTATAAAAAGTTTTTCATACATCCTTAAGCTTTATATCAAGTAAACACAATTTTTGTTTAAATATTTGCATACTTTAAGAAAGCTTCTTCCATTTACGTTCTTGCTTAGTTTATTTAAAAGACAAGAAAATATGGTCGGTCAAGTCCGACGATATGATACTCTATATTAAAGTATTTAAAAACAAATTTTCGAAAGTGTACAATATTTGGGACCCTTGGGCTATCATGTGCCCGCCAAAACAAAATTATGTTTAGAGGTTAAAATTGATGTAAAAGTTCTTTGTGTATTATTATATTTATATATGAGATTTGTTTGCTTTTAAGTGATTTTTGGTCATGGCCCTATGCTCCTTTTAGGAACCACGGGATCTAATATGCATATATAAAAGTGATTTTTGGTTGGGGATTTATATGGGGCTGATGGTTAATTTTGGACCTACCAGCACCACAACACTTTGTCATGAGATAGTAGCTATCGTAAAATTTATTGTTGGCAGATGCTTTATCAATACTAACATTTGATGCCCTATGTTCCACCTAGGAACTAGCGAATTTAAAAATAATAATACATAACATTTATAAAGAAGTTTTGGCTTAAAAACTTTTTTTTCGGAGTACTCTTAAAGAAAACTGAATCTTCATAATAATGTTTCCCTTACATCAGAACTGTGACATCTTATAACAAATGACATCAATCAGGCAAAAAGGGACATAAATTCAATGACGAACGTCATCATAAAGTTTTGGCATATTTTATAACTCACCCTACGTTTCCACATGCAAGAAATTACTTGCAAGTAGTGTATACGTATTATCGATGAAACAGCCGATTGGCAGAAAGTATATTAAATTTTGTGCATTTTAGTGAAAAAGTATGAGTGTAGTGAGTTTTTCGAGTTTGCACTTGCATGTTGCAACGGAATGTCATCTATGCTATGACTACAGTGGCATCAATTTGATGCCACATTTTGTGTATTACATATTAACATTATTTTCATGTTTAAAAAGTTAAATAAGAAGCAAATATTCCCATATTCTATTTATTTAAATTATTTAGTTAAATACATAAAATGTTCAAAGCAGAATGATTACGAAAACCATATAGAGCATGTCGCTGGTGTCTTATAATTTAGAGTTTTTCTGTAAACAAAGAGCGGAATACAACAAAAGTGAAATAAACAGGTAAATAATAATATTCTCTTCTCTCACTTTGACTTAAGTCAATCCCAACGACTCAATTTAATGACTGTTTGTCATTAAGTTAAGGCTAATGAGGCTGATGTTACTGAGTCATCGCACTGATGACATTTTGTATTAAACTGACTCTGTCATTTCTGTGATGCCGATATGTCATTTCATTGATGAAATAATTTCAACTGATGACAATTTGGCCAAGCGATGTTAAAAGGCTGACATCACAATGGTGAAAAGTGTCATGGGGTCAAAAACGAACATACTTGTCATAGTTGTGATGTCAAAAAACATCAGCGTTATGACGCCTTTTCTATCTATCTATCATATCGACCCCTTCGCGCGAAATTATCGTATATGCAAATTTTTTTGAAATTGAGTTTTTGATGCAATCTTGTTCTACATTCAAAGAGACGTCACCTGACAAAATATTGTAGGCGAATTCCACTTCGTTGCTCTAAAAATTGAATGTATATTTTCATTTTTATATTGCAAGCAAAAGCAGAGAAACGTAGAAAAATGGCTGTCCTGTAAAATTTGGTTTTTGTAACATACGATAATTTCGCGCAATGGGGTCGACATGGTCAAATAACGAACGATTCCAATAAAATTTGGTAAGATGATTAATATTGTAATAGAATAAGTTTGGACCAAATTTAATCTAAATACCAACATAATAAGGTAGTTTATGGGCACAAAAGCTATTTCAGAAAGAAGTTTTTGTATGGAGGTCATGTTAAATTATAAACCGATTTTCATACTTTTCAATCGACTTCGCCGATGTACAAATATACCAAATTATCTCCAAAATTTCGACCTGTACAAGGTTTACATGAACAGCCAGCCAGCCAGTCTGCCAATCAGCCGGAAGGACGTAAGGACATAGTTAGATCTATTCAAAAAGTGATTCTAAGTCGATCGGTATACTAAAAGATTGGTCTAGGAGCAATATTTTTTAGTGTTACACACATCAGCAAAAACGCATAATACCCTCTCCACTATTGTGGTGTTGAATCCACACACACTGTGGATGTAAAAAGAAACAGAAATTTTTTAAAAATGACACATTTTTTTTTCATAAAATAGCTGCATGTATAAGAGGGTTCAGGCATTTTTAACCCACTTTATATGCAGATCACAAATGACTGCTGCAACAGCAAATAAAATAAACTAAAATATTTACGTTGGCATTAAATAAACGACTTAAAGGAGATAGAACCAATAAAAAAGGAGGAAAAAATAGAATAGAATTAGTTGGGTGTTTTTTTTTTTTTTTTTGTTGCAAATATTCAACAATTAGTTGGTACATCCTCCTCTAAATCATTTACGAGTACATATTTCTGTTTTTGTGTGTTTTAACAATTGTAAATAATTGACAAATCTTTCTAGTGACATCATTCCCATCAACAAAATAATTATTTGTATAGATAGAGAAGGGTACGGGAGTTACTACTAGTACATAAATAAAATAAGCAAACATTTTAATGTTGGAAATAATCTACTCTTATCTTGCTGCCAAGAAAAAAATATAAATTCATGGTTTTCTTTTTTATATATTCTTACGAGCGTAAGTTTTTTTCGGAAATACTTTAATGGGAGCAAAAAATAAGAGATAGAGAGGAAATGTGTTAATTTGGGTAAAAGGGAATAAGGCATTAGGGATTTTATCCTAAAACGAATGTAAGTATGTATGTATGTCAATATCTAAGAATGGCTGTGTGTGTGTGTGTGCTAAAAATTGGTAGGAGTTGAAGAGTTTTGCTGGTTTTATTTATTTAACATGCACGATTTATCGATAAAACATTTTGGAAGTTTTTATTTCTCTATGCCATGTTTACACATTTGCTTTTGTCAACATCTCGTCATCATGAAACAAAAAAAAAAATTTAAATGCAAAGTTAACAGCAAAGAAAAGGAAAATATCGGTTCTAAACCGAGTTGAATAAGAGTTTCATAAGCTCCTTTACCTTTTTTTATTTAATTAGAGCAGATACAGATCCTGACAAATTTTCTTAAGGAAAATTAAGCCAACTTTTGGCAAATTTTCTTAAAAAAAATTAAGCCAACTTCTGTCAAATTTTTTTAAGGAAAGTTATGTGCGATTCTGGCATATTTTCTATAGAAAAATTATGACAGATCATAACAGATATTTTATATGAAGATCCTGGCAGTGGCGTAAACGGTAGAGCTGCAAAGAATTCTAACAATGAGAATGTAGTTATTCTCGAAACATGTAAATTCGACCCAAGTTTAATCCCCCGTTCAGTCAAGAACAAAATTTATCAAAAAATTTTAATTCATTTGGTGTTTTAAAAAATTCCTTCGCTTATTAAAACAATTTAATGAAAACGAAATTTGATGAGCATCAGCCTAATTTAAAAAAATATTAAAAATTTCAATTAATATCCTGGCATATTTTTAATATCAAAATTATACAAAATTCCAGCAAATTTCCTATAGGAAGATTATACCAAATTTTTATATGAAAATAATGCCAGATTCATTGATAACTTTTCTAAACGAAAAATATACCAGTCCCCAAGTTCTGTAACTCCCGTGTCGTGAAAGTTTTCGATTGAAATGTGAGAAATTAAACAAAAATGCCATAAATTGAAACAAACAACAGTTTTTCTCACTTATCTGCGTATGTAATATTTTTGGCGAGTAAAAGCTGTGAAGCAAGGAAATTGCCCACCAATTTACAAAAGGAGTGTGTCTGTAAAATTTTCGTGAGATAGTTCTCGATTTGAACTGTCAAATAAACTCACGCATAAAAACGGGATGAGAAAAAATGTACACCAATACCCCGGTTTGCGTCGTTTTCGAAGTTCCGTCTTTTTAAAATTTCTGTGATATCGAAGTTGCGTCGTTTTTGTTTCACTTTGCGTCGCATGGCTTCAAAGTTGCGTAGTTTATGTTTCACTTTGCGTCGCATGGCTTCGAAGTTGCGTCGCTAGAGCTTCGATTTGCGTCGTTAATATAAAGAGAAAAAGGGGATTTCCCGTTGAAGTCTCATGCAAATATGTATGTGAAGGTTGTTTGCTGATTACAACTGGTTTCAAGTTACATTTGCTGAATATAATATTAAATTTAAATATTTTGCAGCTACGGGTCAAAAAAAGCAAATAATTCTAAGCTTATTTGCATTTTGACGCGCCACTTCTTACTATTTGGATTGAAGATCAAAATTAGCTATAATGCCCTTAAAACAAAAGATTATTCAAAAGAAAGCTTTAACTTTATTTGAAGATCTAAAATAAAATAATCCGTTATAAAGTCTATCAAATCAAAATTTATTTTTTCAGCCTTAATTATGAATCTCGGCACCAATTAAACGAAAATCAATACAAATGTATGGAAAATCCTGCTTCGTTTTGCGTCGTTTTGGTTTGCGTCGAGTTTTTCCGGTCCCAATTAGCGACGCAAACCGGGGTATTGGTGTATTTAATATGCAAACTGCAATAAATAATAACACGGAAGAGGTAACTATTTTGTTCTTGGCAGATTTTTTCATGTTTTATGATCGAATTTTGTTTTTGTTTTAAATGTAATTTTCTATGCGAACGATGACGTTCGATATCGTTAAACAGGCAGTTATTACGTAACGACATAATCTCCTTTGATAGTTTTCGACATGAGTTACTGATACACTTTTTTCTGATTTTTCGCGAAACAATGGAATATTTTGTTTCAAATCTTTTGGATGCGAGAAGTTTTCACAAACGTTACAGAACATGGGTACAGGTCCTACTCGTAGTATATTTTTTATATAAAAATAATGACAGATTCTGGCAAATTTTGTAGAGGAAAATTATGCCAGATCCTGGCATATTTTCTATACGCAAATTATACCAGATCCTGAAAAGTTTACTATAGGAAAGTTATTTTAGATCCTGGCAAACGCTCTATACAAAAATTATGCCAGATCATGGCGTCTTTACTATAGGAACATTACGCAAGATCGGTAGAAAAAATTATGTCAAAAATGTGGTAGGATCTGGAAAATTCGGCTAATGGCGTTTTCTTTTCTGAGTAAAATTCTGCATTTATTCTGCCTTTTACATTTTTTATATTCTTTTCTGAAAAACATTTGTTATTTTAAAAGTGTAAAGCGTTCTTTTCTGATGATGTCCCCTTTAAAATTAAAAAAAAAAATGCTACATGTTCAACACTCATTTTAATTAACCCTGCCTTTACACATGCAAGTAATTACTTGCAAGTAGTATACACGTATTATCAACGAAAAAGTCGAAGAAAAAGCCGAAAGCCTTGCAAGTAGCTTGAGTGTTTACACAGCCAATTGTAAGTTCATTTTTTAAATGTTCTCGAAGCAAAAACATCCCATAAAAAAACTTTGTTTTTCGGTTTAACAGCATTATCATGTTAAAAATATTACCAAGTTATAACAAAATAAATTTAATAATTCCTTCTTCATTTAATTTTCGGTCCATCTTGATAATAATGCCTTCTTCATTTAATTTTCGGTCCATCTTGATGAACAAATTATGTTTATTTTATAAAATATCTGACTCCAGTATTGCCGTAGTGGCGATTTCATAATATTACTGAGAAAATATTTTGATTAACAATTTTTTTTTTCAAAATGCTTGAAATTTATGATAAAATTACCATTGAGATGGGTTGTTGTATAGTTGTTCTCTTTTTTACGTGTTATTTTTTATAAATACACAGAAAATCCGCTACAAACATAACTTTTATATTACTAAGTACTACTAAATTGATACAGAAGTCATCCATGGTACCACTGTTTGTTCATTTGTCATTTTACTTGCTGCAAGTGTCAAAAATTTACCTGCAAGTACTAAAAATGGGTGAGTGTATTGAGTTTTTCGAACTTGCACTTGCAAGTGTAAACCCCAGGTTCACATTTTTGCCCCTGTTTTATTGCCTTGCCACTTTCTTTGCCCCTTTATTTTAAATCCCCTTTTGTATGTTTTTGTGCCCCTTTTGCCCCTTTTTGAACTTCTAGCTTTTATATGATTGTATGTTTTTACTTTAACGCATAGAAGTGCATCCGCTAAACGGATTTTTTTTTTAAATTAGCATTATAAAACAATAAGTGGTCCAATAGACTGAAAGTAGATACCTGGTAGTCCATGTTGAACTTATTAATAAATAACAAGTAAGAGTGCTATATTCGGCTATGCCGAATCTTATATACCCTTCACCATGGTTTGGAAAGAACAGAAGTTTATATATATGTATATATATATATGTATATTTATAAAATATATATAGTTTAGTTTTATTTAATTATTTGCACATGATTGCGTGCTATTAAATATATTAAAAGTTTAATTAATATATAGCACGTTAAGTTTTGATCGAATTTCAGTATTTGGTCATACCGACATCTTAAAGTATAAAATTACCATTTACTTTGGTGATAAAACTTGTAGTCGGGAAGTTCTATGGTTCACGAAAATAGGTATTAAAAAAAAAACTATATTTTTGACATTACTTTTTTTCTAAGTTTCCGAGTTTTTCTAAAGATTTCCGATATTTTGATATCTAAAACGTATGAATAGGTCATAATACAGCTCTAAAATTTTAGCTTTTATAAAAATGTTAATGTTTTTAGTCCTTTTTTGGAGCATTTTGCACATAACTTAACCATTTTTAACCGATTTGGCAGATTTATATACCAACGTGCTTAAAAATAATATTTCCACTAAATTGGCTTTTAGGCATATATATATATATACCTACATATGTGTACATATATTTAAGCAAACTTAATTATAAAAAAAAACAAACTTTATTATAAAAAGAGTAACTTTTGGGATTTCAGTATTTTGATTATAACTCAGCCATTTTTTAACCGATTTGACAGATTTATATACCGACGTGTTTAGCAAGAAATTTACCATTTATTTGTGTTATAAAACTTGGACTCGGGAAGATCCATGGTTACCGAAAATGGGTATTTTAAAAAAAAAAAATTTATTTTGGTCATAACTTTTTTGTATCTGAACCGATTCTTTATAAAATATGTTCTACTAAAAATATATTTTTGGTATATAAGTCATATCCATAGGACATATGACAGCCCTAAAATTTAGGTTTTTATAAAATTTTTAATTTTTTTTTGTACGGGAGGTACCACGCCCACTTCTCCAATCCCGCCGACATTTTGTAGGGTTGTGTGTATTGACAACCTGAATGTGTGTACCTAATTTGGAAACTTTGGCTCTTACCGTTCTCCAGATATACAGAAAAAAGCAATAAAAATACAACAACAACAAGGGATTTTTGGAAAAAATTAGAGGCAGTCGTGGTTTTTTGATCATATCTCAGCCTTTTTTGGACCGATCTTGCTGAATTTCAATAGCACGAAATGGTGGACTATATGTGACATAAATGTAAAACAACCTAGCCGCTATCATGTCTGGTTTTCCCGGAAAACACATATCAAGCGTAAGACGGACAGACGGACAGACGGACGGACGGACAGACGGACAGACGGACGGATATCGTTAAATCAACTTCTCTCCTCATAAGGACCCAGAATATATATACTTTATAGGGTCTAAGATCAATATTGTAGAAATTACAAACGGAATGACAAACTTATATATACCCTTTTACACCTGTGGTGAAGGGTATAATTAGATACTTATATAACAATTAAAGAAACAGCATAGTACTGTAAATAAAAATCGTACCACTACTACCTTCTTCTAATAGGAAATATCAGAACTAGATTTGGCCCACCTATCACTCATAATAAAGGCGCTATTGTGCCATAGCCCTTATTTTGGGAATAATAACGTGGTTATAAATCTGTTACTAAGTCAATTAGTAACCGATTTTGTTAAATTAAAAATGGAATGACAAACTTATATAATATCGAACTTATACATTTCCAGCTGTGGTGAAGGGTAAAATTATATGCAACAGTTCATACACGTTAACTTGCAAACAAGACGTGTGTTTTCACTGTGTATATGTATATATGTACATTCGAACATCTCTATAGTGAAGTTCTATAAAATGTAGCTTTCTATATAATGAACAAATTTAAAAAATTATTATAATTTTATCTCCTTACACACAAAAAAAATCATAGCTAAAATTACATAAAAATATGGTATAAAATTAACTAAGCGCAAAGGTAACATGGCAGTATCTTAGTTTCTTGATAACGATTTTAACAACAGTCGCTCGTTTTAGTGGACAAAAATGTAGCAGCATTTCTTTTAAAATATATTTGATCATTAAAAGTTAAATAAGCAGCACAAAAGGTTTTGTAGCCTAGCTGTTTTTTTCAGCACTTTATTTCGTACAAGCAATTAAACACTTAACGCAAACTTTTGCTTATTGAAGCAAATGGTAATCGATAATCGAACTAAAATACCAGGGGGTCTACTCTCTATTGCGATGCGAAAACAATTTCGATGCGAAAGCTAAATGTCAACTTGGTACTCTCTATCACTTTCGCAAAATTTTATGAAAATGAAGCGATAGTGGCAATAGAAATTAAAGATGGCGCGGATTTACAGTAATGAAATGCCAAAGTGTGTAAAAATTTTTGAAATTGTAAAATTTAAATAAAATAAAGTTATGACGTACAAAAATAAAAAAAAAATAAAAGATGCGAAAGACACATGCGCAAACGTATTGAAGAGTACCAATCGCTAGACTTGCTACAATTTTCTTTCGCATCGGAATAGAGAGTAGCCCCCCAGTTTTTATAAACAAAATTCGACTATATGTATATGGATGTGTCAAAAGCTAAAAGGCCTTACTCTACAAAATAAAAAGTAGAGAAAATTAGTATTGTTTGAAAAATGGATTTACAAAATTTAAAATGCTACAAAGAGAAATTTGCCAAACACGCGAAGCTTAGTAATTCATATTTAAGCAATATAAAGGGTGGTTAAATTGTAAGGGCCGATGTTGAATGTGAACCACACCTAAACGCCGAGTTTTTTTCGAATTTTATTTGACATTTCTCTATTTCAGACTTACTCAATTTGAACCATGGAGAGATACACAATCCAACAACGTGTTAAAGTTATCCAGACTTATTATGAAAATGGGCGTTCAAATCAAAATGCATATCGTGCACTTCGTGATGCAGTGATGAGGCACATTTTCACCTCAGTGGATTCGCAAATAAGCAGAATTGCCGCATTTAGGCGAATGATAATCCAAGAGTGATTGTCTAAAAACCAATGCATTAACAAAGAGTGACTATTTGGTGCGGTCTATGGGCTGGCAGCATCATCGGGCCGTATATTTTCCAAAGTGAGGCCGGTCAAGCAGTAGCTGTGAATGGTGTTCGCTATCGTGAGATGATAACGAACTTTTTATGGCCCGAATTGGAAGATATGGATGTGGACGATATGTGGTTTCAGCAGGACGGTGCCACTTGCCACACAGCTAACGAAACAATGGCTCTTTTGCGCAACAAATTCAATGGCCGTGTTATCTCACGTAATGGCGATGTCAATTGGCCGCCAAGATCATGTGATTTGACACCGTTGGACTTTTTTCTTTGGGGTTATTTGAAAGAAAAGGTGTTCGTCGATAAGCCAGCAACAATTCAAGAGCTAAAGGATGAGATAATTCGGCACATTAACGGCATAGAACCTCCATTATGCCTCAGGGTCATCGAAAATTTGGACCATCGGATGGAGGTGTGCCGCCGTGGTCGCGGCGCCCATTTGGCCGATATTTTGTTCCATACATAATTGAGTAATACCAATATATCATAATAAAATAAAATTACAATAATTTCCTAAATAGTTTGTGTTTTATTCAAAATCAACATCGGCCCTTGAAATTTAACCACCCTTTATAATGGCCTAATTTTATTATGTATATTTTCCTTTTATCTGGCTGGTAGCTTCTGAAAAAATCAAATAAGATTAAAACCCTATACCAATTTTTCATATTTTTTAATGGAACATATTTAAATTATAAAAGAAAAAAATAATTTTCAAAGAGTTCACAGCTAATTAGATAGTATTATAACAAAATTGAGAAATTTTCGAAAAGTGGAGTTAGGCCTTTTATTTATACATAAGAAGAGGCATATTTTTTGTAACGTTTATATTTTCAGTGAAAATAACTTAATACAAATTAAAATGGTCTTATTTTTAAAGTTGCCCCTTTTTTGCTCAGAATTCCCCTTTTTGTTCCACTTTTATTTTGAAAATCCCCTTTTTGTGTCCCTTTTTAAACTTTTGAACGGTAACGCTGCTTGCCACCACCTGTAATTGTATTTACATTGCGCTAATTGTACTTTATTCTTTAATGCCGAAATTTGTGTTCTTTTGTAAACGTAAAATATGAAACACTTCTAAAAATTAGGGGAGCATTTAAAAATGTTGCCAAGCCACATGTAATACTTATGCAACACTTTTTTTAAGAAAAGAAAACGCCATACGATTTCTGAATGTAAAACTATTTTGTTACTTTGACTGTATTTAGTGACAAAATGTTATTGGTAACATAGTAACGCTTTATAAATGTCGAACATTAATTTCTGTTATTGTTTACACACACGCACATTTACAATATCGTGTTCTTTTTTAAATGTGTTAGATTTATGAATAAATCTATTAAAAGAGCCCAAAAGGATACGGATAGAATTACATTTACGTTTATATTGCGTTGTTGTTATTTACTATTTATTTTTTTATTATTTTCAATTTTGCATTACTAACAAACAGTTTTTAAAATGAAACTGGGTGTTATTTTAATTCATAGTTTCAAAGTATACTCTAATATAAATATAAATTAAATTTTTTTTCAAAAGAAACTAATGTATAAAAAACGAGGGCTATTTGAAAAATTCCCTAAGAAGAAGGAAGGAAGATGGCTTTAAAATTCGGCTTAACTCAAACTAAATACTTTTTTGAAAATTTCAGATAAAATTCGTACGAAAAAGAATTCTGGATTAAGGTTGAGAGTACTTCAAAAAAACGGTTCACGTTTTGAGCATTTTTGTACCTTTTTATCTCATTCTGGTCCAAATCCCGGGGAAAATATAGCCTACAGTATCGAACACATGCGATTTTTAATAGAAACTAAAAAAAAGAACATATATATAAGTCAACAATACAATTAATGTTATCTTAAATTTATTTATCGCACTTATGCGATGTCTGATTTAAACCTTTGCATTTTAAAATCTTTAAATTTTCTAAGAACTTATACCACAGCACTCATTTGCCTGCATGTATTTTTGTTTTAAAACCCATAAACTTGTAAATTATAATGAAATTCTACTAGAAAGAAAAGTCATTAAAGGTGCAGTGTTCTACACACACTTCCGTCCGCACCCTCTACCCTTCTCTTGATTTTATGCTTTGTTGATATCCTGCTTCTAATGGCAACTGACATGCTGATATGAGTAAAAGTATTTAGAAATTTTCTATTTAGGTTTTTCTTTACTGTTAAATTTTCTATTATATTTCTTCAAGTTTTTTCAAGTTATTTCTACTGATTATACAAAGCATTTGCGTGTCGCATGCACACTTTCTACGTGCACTGTATTTGCAATAAAATTGAATTCATTATTGTTGCCATTACATTCATTATTAATGTTGTGGTTGTTTTTGTACTGTAACAAGTTTTTGTTGATTTTTTAAGGATTTTTTTTTTTAGATTACATCAATGCAAAATAATTATATGTATTCATACACGCAGAGAAAAACATTTTTCAATATGGTCAACTCCAACAAAATGGCTTATTTTTAACGAAAACAATGTCAAACATATTTTTGTTATCATAAACCATAACATGTTCGGAGGCAACCATAATATGGTTGTGACTTCTTGCTGGAGGTTAAATTAACCATTATTGATTTATATGATATTCGTTAAAAATAGTTTTGATGGAGTTGACCATATCGAGAACATTTTTTGCTCTGCGTGTACATACGAATTAATTATACATACATATGAATGTATACTACATATTTAATTTCTATTTATGGAAAATAATATTTTGCTAATAAAAAAATTATTTATACTGGCTTATGCACAGGACTCATTCAAACGTACTACTCAACGCAGTTTCACACTATAACACAATTCTTAGTTATTTTGAAGAAAATGCAACCCCGCCATGATAAAATCTAGTGTACACTATCACATAATTCTTACGTATTCCATAATACTTTGTGAAATAGACATCTAATGAGTTTTGTTGGGGCTAACAAAAAAATAAAAGTGCGATAGTGGGAATGCAATGTGTTTTGAAAACGACAAGTATTACGAAAAAAATCACATCCCATACGACTTCTTCGGTTTTTGAAAGTTTTTCACCAATACTACTTTTTATTTGGCCAGGTTACATTTCAACAAAAGCATGTTCATTAGGGAAACAACTTTTTTACAATTTTTGAAAATATCAAAATGGCCCTATCCATAAAAAAACAATAAGAACTGCATCTTTAGATTTTCGATATAGTTAAAAAAGGTTCCGCGTCAAATGCAATTAAGTTTGGGATCAGTAATAATGCATTTACACCTACACCATAAACATAATTCTTGCAATTCTAGCTTACATACTAATTCCAAAATATCGTAGCAAATTATATGCAATATGCGTATTTATATGAGCCCTTGGTACAATATTTGGTTTTCAGACCATTGTTACAATAAAATAGACTTTGAAGCCTTAAACAAATCATTTTCAGGCTTTACTAATGCTCAGAAATGCTTTCTAAGACATTGGGTGAAAGATGAATCAAGAATTTCAAAAATACAACGCAGCAACATTTGTTCGGAACGCGCCCCCAAAGTCGTACAAGATATTTTCCCCCAATGCAAATCAACATGAACTCTTAATCTTAAGTTAGTTTCACTTAACAGAGATAGTTTTTAGATTGTGATTTTGATTATAATCATATATAATCACATTAAGAAATGTAAATAGTTAAATAATTATAAAATAAATAATTTTGAAAAAATACAAAATTTTGAAAAAATAAAAAAAAAATCTTAAAGGGCTTTCAGAAATCGGCTTCGACGCGGAACGTTTTTGTTCCGAAATGGCCTGAGCGAACATTTTTCGGTTTCAGCACAACATCGGCTACAGCGTGGTGATAGGGCCTTATTTTGGTTCTACCCCTTATGTTCATGTGTGATAGTGTGACTCAGGGATGATAAATGAGAAAACCAATATCGTCCCAACGAACTTTTAAAATCGTACTTTTTCGGCCCCAATAGTACTAAATCTTTTTTTTTTTATTTTTAAAAACCAAAATTTAAACCAACAAAAACCAAAGGTACTTAAAATCCATTTGTTCATGTAAAGTTTAGATAGCAAAAAATACATGATCATTAATTATATACATAATAATAGGGTGGGTAAATTTTTTCGCGTCTAAAGCACATCCGCGATTCTTGTTCTATAAGTCATTCCAAGAAACTTTTCCAAAGAACCCATAGGTCAAAAATGAATTTCGGGCCCCAGATTTTGCAAAATAATTAGTTTTCCAAAATATTCAAGAATAGAGGCAAACAAGTTGAATATCAAAGTTTTTTTTTTTTTTTTAATTTGGTCTAGCCAGACCTGTATCGTGCGGTTTTTAGGGTCGAGAAATCCATTTTCATACACTTTTTAGAATTTTCAAATTTATTGTGTACATTTTTCGTATCTTTTGATGGCTTCACTTACCATGTATAATCCTGACATTTTTCGTATCTTTTGAATCTGTATGCAAAATGTACAAAAACTTATTAAGTCTGATCATCGTAACCGATTCAATACTTATACAATAGCAGCTTTCATAATTGTGAAAGAAAACATTGAGGAAGTTTCAACCTAAATCGAGTATTACACCTAAATCGAGGATTACAAGTATGTAGTGCGAAGTTGTTGGGAGGAAATTTGAACATCTTTTATTTTCAGGAAATTTATATGAACTTTTTGATATAGTCGCCTTCGTATAAACGCCTTAACTCGTAATTTCATTTTTACAAAAATGAATTTGTTTAGATAACATCCAAAGATAGTTACATATAATTAATTATAATGTTTGCTTATTGTATTTTTAAAAATTACATAACTAATATTTTTGACTTAAATAAATATAAAAATGAATTTATATGATATCACTTTCTTTACAATATTCGTTTAATATGATATAAAAATGTAATGTTAATAGATGCTCAAATTTTTTTCAAAATGTATCTTTTTGGGAAAAAGTATATCTTTTTGGACGCCAAAATGTATCTTTCTCGAAATTTCACTGGCAACACTGTTTTGAACATACTTTTTTATGGGACAAGAGTGTATCTGTTAATGTCATATTCAGCGGAAGCACCCAACAAACACGAAGTCAAACCTTTGATATGAAATGACTTTATCATTTGACCACAAACACAATTCTTAAACGTTTTTCAATTGTTTGATTTAACATTTAAATTCAAATTGATAATGATTTGAAAATAAACATTTGATATCAAATGTTTTATCAATTTGATGTCAAATGTTTGTCAAATGTTAAATTCAAATCAAAAATAAACTTGGCAATACTAAAGCGAAAAATAAATGTTATCATTAAAAATGGCGATTAAAGTTACATTTTTTACTTTGTGGTAACATGCGTTTCACTATTAAAAATTACAATGATTAAAAATACGAAAAAAAGGAAAATAAAACGGGAAAGTGAAGAAAGTTTCTTGAACGATCGCGGTGCTACAATCCTCAAAATAAAAGGCAGCCAAGTAGTTTGTCTTTCAAAGAATTAGAGGACGGAAAGAGCATTCATTATTTCATCTTTTAGCTATGGTGCCGAATATTTATCTCACAGTTTATTTAAATAAATAATTAATTTAAATTCAAAAAGTAAAGTATTTTTATTTATGTTCCACATTGTATTATAATCCACATTTGAAAATTACGTTTGAAAGCAACTTGAAAATAAAGGCATTTTTCAATTTGAAAATAATTTCCCCTTTTTGTTGAGAACGCTATGATTTTCAAAAGATTTTCAAATCATTATCAAACGTTTGTCGTTTGAGAAAACGTTTGATTTCAAATCATTTTCAATTTGAAGTCAAACCTCCGTGTTTGTTGGGCATTTATTAAATACAACTAGAAGGTATTATTAGTTACATTTGTGAAAAAAGTGAAGATTGCAGCCTTTGAATCTATACCCCTCATATTGTTTTCTAAGGAAACTTATAAATTGAATATTTTCGTTGGTTTTAATATAAAAAAGAGAATTAAATTTAAAAAATTCAAAAGGAAAATATTTATTTAAATTTGCTTGTGTATAATTGTAAACAAATGCATATTTTTTACAGTGCTGCCAGAAGTTTTTTGTCACGATCAATCATAATATGCACTGTAAATTAACAAACTGCAAATTTGCATAATGACCATCATGATTACCCTTATACCATGTTCGGACGACAGCGTTTTTTCGTAATGCGCTGTCTCATTCGTAATTTACAGCCTAATTATGATCAGCGATGCCAACTTAGTGCTTTTGGCACTATTTATGGTGCTTTTTAATGCCTCAAAACGCCCAAATTGTATCCCTAGTGCCACACTAAGAAAAAGCACTAACTTGGCGCTTTTTCAATTTTTCGTTAGTGCCTTTAGTGCTTTTTGCAATTTTATTTTTTTTTCTACCATTTTTTTAAACTACGATTATATAGAGGATGGATTAGATGAGATTTGCTATTTGGGGTTAAATTTTAAGAAGGCCTGCAAAGATTTTAAGACTTTAAATAATAAAAAAGTGATGAAAGATAGGTTATTTACGAGGTTAGAGCTAGGCTTCCTAGCAATTTGGAAATTTTAAAAAACGTCAACTTTTTTAGCGTTGACAACATATTAAGAATTCGTAATAAAAATGATGTTTTTGTTTTCAGTACACATTTTTTAAAGATGTAGACGCTGTTTAAAAATAGAAAATGGCTTGGAAAATATTAGGAATTGTAATTGTGAAAACATGCAGTCGAAACCCATAAAAAAGGACGCAAAGACTTTGAAAACAAAAAAAAGAGCCGTATCTTGGTATAAGCAAAGTGTTAAATAAATTAAAAACAGCTGACAGAAAATGCTTTTATAACGAGCGTTGTGTAATCTGCCATTTTTCATGCGCTCTAGTTTTCAAACGCACGACACTCGTCTCCGAATAACCGCGTGTTGTACATTTCTACCTCTAGTGCTATTGCAAAAAGGTTGACTAAGTATCAGAATACAAACATACATGTTATTTCTATTTTGCACCTTATGTGTGTTCTTTATTCAGAAGCGTACATAGGTTAAAATAATTGGACAATATCATGCGCCAAAGTTTAATAACTTTGCACGATTTTAATTTAGAATTATTTAAACGATAAAATGTAAGGTGTTTTATTAAAATAAACAATGGTCGGTCATTGCAAATTTTTTCGAGTTACGAAAATCGCGCTCGCAATGTGTTACTTTAAAACTGTTTTATGGCCAATTCAAACTCAGCTGATGGTGATACAAGTGATTTGGATGATATTTTTATTGAAGATAATAATAATAATACATTTAAAAATGTTTATATACGAGTGTATATATATTTTTTTTATTAAACTTTAAATGAAAATCCCTAATCAAAGAAGTCGGCTTTTTTTAAATTTTTGAGGTATGTTACATTTTGCACAGCCGAAAGCAACTTGTTTTGTGTTTAATTAAATTGTTAAAATGACTTAGTGCTTTTAAACGCTTTTTTTTTTGTTCGAAATAGTGCTATTTAGAGCTTTTTTTAAATTTTAAAGTGCTTTTTGCTCTCAAAAAGTTGGCATCACTGATTATGATCCAAATTACATAATTCGTCATACAAAATTATGAGAGCGAATTATCTCATTTGTACGTAATTAAGTTTTTATTACTCTGTGGTTTTCTTCCCTCACCAGCTGTCAAAGCACTAAAAAAACAAACAAAATATAACATAAACAAAAGTAAGCAAAAGTAAAGAAAGTAACTTTATATTTATGTATTTCTTTGAAATAATATTTTTTAATTCACTTTATCTTTCCATTCTTAATACAAGTAACCGCAAACAAACAATTAAATTTAGCAATAAACAAAATTAATATATAAAAAAGAAGAAGAACTGTTAAGACCGATTAGGAAGTTCAAATAAGTAATAAAAACAAAGAGCGAAGTAATCCAAGTCACCGTGCGAACATGGCATTATTATCTCATTTTGTTCCCTTTTACATGTTTCGATTTTTTAGTGTCATTACTAGAAAAGTGGCAATAAATTATATTATAACTGTGGCAGCACTTGAAAGCAACGCTACCATTTGTCAAGTTTTTACTATTTTGCAAGTCTTTTTTAGTTAAATTTTTTTCGTTGTTTTTTACTATTAAACAAAACCAATTACAAATACATTTTTGGTGTTTTCTTTTGAAATTTCGGCACTTTTGTAGAAAAAAAGTATTTAAAAAAATAAAAGTTTTTTTTTCAGAAATGGCGACATTTTTTATTAAAAGTAGATGTTAATCGGCTCATACACTTGCAATAAAATTTTTAAATTTAACGTATTCCCAACAAACACGAAGTCAAACCTTTGATATGAAATGACTTTGTCATTTGACATCAAACACAATTCTCAAACGTTTTTCAATTGTTTGATTTAACATTTAAATTCAAATTGATAATGATTTGAAAATAAACATTTGATATCAAATGTTTTATCAATTTGATGTCAAATGTTAAATCAAATCAAAAATAAACTTGGCAATACTAAAGCGAAAAATAAATGTAATCATTAAAAATGGCGATTAAAGTTACATTTTTTACATTTACATTTACTTTTACTATTAAAAATAAATTTTAATATAAAGTAAACAGCTTATTTCTTGTAAAAAATAAAAATTATTTGTGAGTAATTTCAATGATTAAAAATACAAAAAAAAAGGAAAATAAAACGGGAAAGTGAAGAAAGTTTGTTGAACGATCGCGGTGCTACAATCCTCAAAATAAAAGGGAGACAAGCAGTTTGTCTTTCCAAGAATTAGAGGAAATTATTTAATCTTTAAGCTATGGTGCCGAATGGTTATCTCACAGTTTATTTAAATAAATAATAAATTTATATTAAAAAAAATAAAATATTTTTATTTATATTCCACATTGTATTATAATCCACACCTGAAAAACATTTGAGAATTACGTTTGAAAGCAAGTTGAAAATAAAGGCATTTTTTAATTTGAAAATAATTTCCCCTTTTTGTTGAGAACGCTATGATTTTCAAATGATTTTCAAATCATTATCAAACGTTTGTCGTTTGAGAAAACGTTTGATTTCAAATCATTTTCAATTTGAAATCAAACCTCCGTGTTTGTTGGGTTGTACAATTATATCGCCAATGTGTATAAGGTATTCGAAGGTGGCACAATATAATGTGCTGGCAACATTGTACAATGCTGTTTATGTTATTCCTATATGTGCTATTGAACTTAAGGAAACTTCTTGTTTAGTTATACGAAATTGTCATTTGTTTAAGCAAAGCGCGATACAGATCGCACATTCCGTACGGAAACAAGTGTTTTTTGATTTTGTTTTGGTTTTTTTAATGCATTTGAGAGTTTTTGTTGGTTTTTGACAGTAGGTTAAGCACGGCTATGCATATTATGGTTGGGCTTAAGTGCTGGTTCACACAGGTCAAGTTTACTTGAACAGTTTTATTTAAATTTTCTTTTGAACTTGCGTTCACGTTCATGCACAAAATTAATTTTTGTTTTCTTTTCCTTCAACTTTGTAGCTTTTTATTATATTACGGATGAAAAAAGAAAAGAAAAATACAAAACTGACTGGTACGGTCAAGTATGTACCCCTTTCCATTCTCTTTACCCCTCTCTCCTAAAAGCTCAAGACTTGAAGAGTCAAACTTGACCTGTGTGAACCAGCACTAAGACTTTCTGAAAGAAAACTTTCATCGTGTGATCCCATACATACTTAGGCAGATACGAACAAATTTTCTAGAGGAAAGTGTAGCCAGACTCCAACAAATTTTCTATAGAAAAATTCTGCCAGTTTTTGGAAAAAATTTTCTTAAAAATTTTGTCGAGATCCTGGAAAATTTGCTATTGGAGAACTATAGCAGATCCAGGCAAATTTTCTATGAAAAACATTTGCTAGAATCCTGGCAAAATTTTTATAGGAATACATATTAAAACAAAATATTATGTTTCTGACAAATTTTGTTTGTATTAAACTTTTTTAGGTAGAATATATTCAAAATTATTGATAATTTATTTTTCTTTATATCTAGTCTTTTTAAATGTGTGTGCTTGTATGTATGTACAATGTACTTGTACAAGTAGTACCATGTAATGTGCCAACCTACAGCTTATGGTATGACATAAAAAATACATGGCATTACATTTTTATGACACATAAGACAAAGACAGTTTTTATTGTTTTAATTTTGTTGTTTCCTTTTTATTTGTGGTAAACAACCATGAACCTGAAAATAATACGTTACCATGAGTTATGATTGCTAAATGGAGTACAGCAACAACAAAAATAACAACAGCAACAAATCAATATAAAAACACGAACAAAAATCAACAACAATTATTTGTGTAAAAATTCATGTAATGCACATATTTTGTAAGCGAATTTATGGAAAACAGTGGCTGAATAAATGCAATGAACATGTAGGAAGCCAATATGTTAAATTTAAAAAAAGAAATTTGTGCAAATGCTAGGAACACAATTGGTCCTACGTCGTAAGAAGGTAGGACGTAATGTCGTACATTTTACTACAATTCCGTCGTAAACTTATTTTGTTTTCTTTTAAAACTAAGATTAGACAATTTATTTACTGTTGTTTATTTTTCCTGTTCTTTGTTTTTTTATATTAAATTTTTATTTAATTTTATATTTTAAATTTTTTTCTATGATAATATCGTCGAAACTGGCGTATAAAATAAAATAACATCTAAGGCCCTAGTTATTTAAAACGCAACGCAAAATAATTACATTAAAAGCAAAAACAAAGTCATAAATATTTTCTAATTTTGTTGCATAGATTCAAGTACCGTTTTAAAATTTTCAACGCCACAACAAAAAAAGTTATGAGGCGTTTGAAATTATAAAAGGCGGTGTGAATTTTTGTAGAAAGCAACAACAAAATTACAAAATATTTATGACTTTGTTTTTGCTTTCAATGTAATTCTTTGGCGTTGTGTTGCGTTTTACATAATTAGGGCCTTAGTCGATGTATGTAAGTACGCTTTTACGTTTGTACAGGGCTAACCATTTAGTGGTTTCAGAAAAACCGGTCTGGCAAGGCTGTCCGCTGTTAAATATCTGTCATCTGAAGTGTAATATTTTTAGTGAAAGGTTTGTCGTTTATGAACCTGAATCGTTTTACAACCGAAACAAAAGTTAAAACAGGGATTACGTGCAAAGAATTTTCAAGATTCATCATCGCAATGTGCGCTCTGTCGAAAATATCGCTTTTGTTAGTTAAAGTGTGGCGGATAATCCGAAGAACAGTTACCGTCAATTAAGACCGCTATAGCGGCATGATAACTGCCTTTTTTTGATCTGCGATTGAAGATTATAAACTGGACGATATGTAATTTAAACAATACGGAGCCACGAGCCACACAGTACGGCCGACTTTTGCGATTTTTCAAGATCATTCGATTTGACGCAGGTACACTTTTTGTGGAGCTACGTCAAAGACCGTGTCTACGCGGATGATTCCCTAACCCTTGAGCTTTTGGAAACCAACATTCGTCAAGTTATCGCCAAAGTACCACCCGAAATGTGCAAAAAAGTGGTCGAAAAGAATTAACTGCTGCAACCAATCTAGAGGATGTCATTTAAATGACATTGAATTTCATAAGTCCATGTTTATGTTTAATTTAATACTTTACTTTTGAAACCGAAAAATGGATACACTGTTATAAAATACTAGACGTTTTTATTTGACGATGTATCTACGTCATGCGCTACTACGTTAATACGTTGTAATTGTGTCCCTGAGAATACTTGCAGAAGGTTGTAGAAATCGATTTTTTTACATTGAACAATAAATTTTTATTGCTAAAAACATATTTTTGTAATTTTTTTTTTTTTGTTTCTTTTCCTAATATTAATTGCTCCGTATGGAAAGTGTTGCCAGCTGCTATTCAAAAATGTAAATAGTGATATTATATGTAATTAAAATAGTAATTTATTATAACTTTGTAGATATGAGATCAGAAGTAAAACTTTTTAATACCAAAAAGAGCAAATCTCAGAATCTTCTTTTCAGAACATACTTTTTTTTATCATTTAAATCGATTTCGCAGATGAATTTACTAAAATTATTATTTTCATCCATTTTTTTTTTAATAAAAATTTAGCTTAATTAAAAAAGGCTAAAAAAATAATTTTACTTTTGCGAAAAACGATAAAAAAAAATGGTTACATTGGCAACACTTCACATAAGCCAGTTTTTTTACAAATTATCCTGCTAATACACAGGATAATGTTTGTTACTGTTGTCATCGTCATCGTCATCATCATTTTAATTACACTTCTTTAGGCAACTTACAAATGTATCATTATTGTTATGGCTCTTCTTAAGTATTTTCTGCTTTTGTGCCGAAGTTCATTTTAAAAATCCTAATCATAAATAATTTTTTTTTAACGAAAAAATACTTTTCTTTTAACGTTTAAGTTAAGACAAATGTAGTCAGCATTTTGTTTTAACGTTTAAGTGAAGGGAAACTTTAGTCAGCATATTGTCTTCAAAACAATTCTTCAATCTGGAGCTCTTTTTAACAACAAAAATTGTTACAACCAAGCAGAATTTTTCAGAATCTGGCTAGAGTTTCTTTAAGAAAAATTTTCCACATTTGCTAGAATCTAAGAATATTTTTCATTAGAAATTAAGCTTGAATCTGTCTTCATTTTTTATAGGAAGTTCATCGAATCTAATCTTGTCAAATAAAATAAAAATTCTAAGACCGCTTTTCGACACGCGAAGTTAACTGGGCAAAGTTTTGAGGATCTAGAAGAGAAGGAAAGAGAACGTAGTTTCTTTTCCTCTCACTCGTACAAACTCAAGACGTTGTACATCAAAAATCGGTTTAATTAGTGCCAATTCACACGTTGCAAGTCTTATTGATCAGCTTGCTAACTTATAGGCGAGAAAGAGAGTGATAGAGAAACGTTTATTTTCCTCTCTTCACTCTCGTTATAAAGTAGCAAGCTGATCAATAAGAATGGCAACGTGTGAATTGGGACTTAAATTTATTTTTATTGTCTTGCAGAAAATTTACTAGCTTCTGGTAACATTTTCCTAGTAAAATGGATAGAATCTAGCATTATTTTTTAATAGAACATTTTTTTAGAATTTGGCTACTTTCTTTTATAGAAAATTGACCAGGATCTGGTAGCTTTTTTTCTTAAGAAAATTAACCAGAATTTGGCAACATTTTACTTGAAAAAATTGGCTAGAAACCGGTAGCATTTTTTTATAGAAAATAAGTCGGTCCTGCTACACATTCCTATAGAAAATTGGCCAAAATCTGGCTACATTTTTTTATAGAAAATTTGACAGAATTTGGCTTTATTTTCCTACAGATAATTGGCCAGGGTTTGGCTACATTTTTCTAAAGAAATTTGGCCTAAATACATATTTTTTTTAGAAAGTCATGTCTTTATAGTAGATTTTTAAAAATTGATTCGGACTTTCTACACGTTCATAGTCAACAATTTAATTATTTAGATTTAGCAAACAATGACACTTACCTTGCTACCGACCAATCAACACTCTTATTGTATGTTATTTGCGTTTTGGCTTTACTTAACTTGTTGGCTTGGCAGGGTTGGTTACCTAATTCCATGAGGGTTTCGAACCTTTTTGAACATTTTTTTTAACATACCAAATGACCTCATGCTCAATTGTATTCACTATACTAAATGTATATACAGCTACTCCCACTAAAAGTGGGGCACCTTGCAATAATACTTGGTTTACATACTTCATATTAATTATATGTGTAGCTATGAATTAAATTGCTATAATATAATTTATTCTAAATAAAGTACCTTCTACTTTAGTATGCGTCGCATAAGTCTTGAAAAAATTTGATCAAACGCAACAACGCATAGAACGCGTGGTGTTGATCTCTAGCTTTATTTTAAGTTCCAAACATAGCAACATAAGACTTTTTCTATGTGTCACTTGTAATGTGAGGAGCTGTGTGATGAAACTTATCTGTCCTCTCGCACTGCAGGCTTCCCTTCTCGCATTTTCACACCTCGTAAATTTGTTTTATATACGAGTGTTGGTTGCGATTAATTGTCACACAGTTTGCTTTTGACAAAACTTTTAACTAACAAAATGTTTTGTTAATTGTTTAAGTACAAGTATAAGTTAAATTCAAAATAAAAGTTTTCATTTATTTTTTTTTTTAACATTAAATTTACCAAAAATAAAGCTTTTCCTTAAGCACTTGAGTGTAGTAAGTGTGTGTGTACGTTTTAAAAGGGAGGGTGTAATATTGATTGCTTTGACGCCATTTGAACCGTTCTGAACTAGAGACAAATAAGGAGAGAGCTTAACCTTAATGTTGCTTTGCTGTTTGTTATTCATTCATCAAGATGTCTAAGACGTTTAAGTTTTTGTCACAGCTGAGACTTTTTTATATTTCATAGTCCTTTTGTGGGTAATTTTTTTAGCTAATGGTGGGTGTTGTTGTCTCTTTTTGTTAATTTTGTCAAAAATTTCAAGTGTTTATTTTGTTAACACTCTTTTGTTGCTTTCAACATGTTTTGAATGTTTTTCTCTTCAAAAATTTTAATTAAGCAAAAAAGTTAATATCATTGTGTAATGGGTCCCTAGGGTTTAAAGTTGAGTATTAAATCCACTACCCTTGTATTTATCTCTGACTTGGGGCTATGTTGGTTTGGGGAGTTAAACAAATCCCCAAACTAACATTTGCTAATGAATAAATTAATATGTATGTTGAACAATAAACTCATACGTGTCTCTCTGTCTGAAACAAAAGGCAATTGTAACAGGACCTACAAATGGAGGGCTCAGAGCTGAAGCGAACCAAGTCAAAAAAAAAAAAATCGATAATATTTTGAGTTTGAGTAAGTGAACTCTTATTAGTTTCTGGAGCCATTGACTTGGGTTAATTACCATTTCCTTAGAAACGAAATACTTTTTGATTTAGTCCGTTACAGAACTGGGGCCAATACAATTTTAATAAGGCCCCTGCGGAGAATGTCTATTATATTTTATGACTTGGTTCGGTTTATCTCTGAGCCAACCATATGTATGTGAACAGTCGAACACATTAATTTAAAAAGGCTCAACCATAATATGCATAGTCTTGCTTAACCTACTGTCAAAAATTAACAAAAAGTCTCTCAAATGTATTTAAGAAAACAAAAACAAAAATAAAAAAACATTTGATTCCGTACGGAATGTGCGATAAGTTTCGCACCTTGCTTAAGCAAATGACAGTTTCATTAAACTTAGCAAAAAGTTTCCTTAAGTTCAATATGGTTTGCCTCATATAATTTACATGTATTTGCTCATTCGCTTAAGCCAACTTAAGCGCATTGTGGTTGGTCCTAAAGGCTTTTTCTAGATTATTCTGCTGACAACTTACCAAAAGTTGGCCTTATTTTATTACAGAAGGCTATCTCAACTTTTCTACAAAAATGGAACTCGGTAATCTGGCTTAATTTTTTTTTTTTTTCTATAAAAATCATCCAACAATCTGGCAAGACTATCTGTTAGAAAATTTGCCATAATATAAAACTGCTACACTTTTCTACCTCCAGACTACACGGGCAATAAGTTTTGCAAATTTTTCCGTGGCCAACTGTCAAATTCTATTGCTAACACAGGATATTATCGTGTGTCCTGCATAAATATGTGTTAGAGAATATGTTTAGCAACAGATGTTATAATACATTGCTGAAAAATTATCTTAATTACGTATTTTTAAAACACTATAAATAAATTATTATTATACTGAGTATACTGAATAATTTCTAGCTTTTAAAGCATGTAAATATATGAGATTTTTTAGCGCTCATCTTTTTCTTCGCTATGAAAATATCATACAACAAAAAAAAAAAAAATTTTATTTTTCTAAGTTAAATTCATTATTTATTTTAATAAAATGTGAGATAAACATTTGGCAACATAGCTAAAAGATGAAATAATGTTCTTTCCGTCCTCTAATTCCTGTAAAGACGAAATAATTGGCTCCCTTTTATTTTGAGGATTGTATCACCACGATCATACAACAAACTTATAATTTCTTCACTTTCCCGTTTAATTTTTTTAAATTCGTATTCTTATATGGTGTTTATAGAACACGAGCGCCTTACTCGTCCGTTCAACTTACATTTAAAAGAAAAACAAAATTTCGAAATTTTGTTTTTGTTTTAAATGTTAGTTGTACGGACGATTCTAGTATTTTTGGCCACTTTCATGTATTTTCTTACTGTCTTGCCAGTACTGTCAAATGTAAACGCTGTGTAAATATTCTATTAAAAAAATGTAGCCAGATTTACGCTTACTTTCGAAAATTAAGCCCGATTATTGCAAATTTTTTCAAAGAAAATATAGCCAGATCTTGACAAATATTCTTTAAGGTTAATTAATCCAGATTGTTTAGAATTTCTTATAAGATTCTGCAAAATGCTATTGCAAATTTGCTGTATTCTTGCTTTGTTTTCTTTTAGAAATATTTTCATTTTGGTATTCCTTCCTTATAACCTTAATTTATTGTTTTCTAGTTTTTACAAAATACATGTGTATATTTGTACACTTATGTATATATTTTGTTGTTTTCATATCTAACTTGAAAACTAAGTATGTATTTCTGGTTTATGTCATTTGTCATTTACATGGGTTTGGTCAACAATGTCATCCTTTTATCTACGTATTTGTTTTCTGTTATTTTACACTTTTCTTTTTATATCCTTTACCACAGGTGGAAAGGTTATACATACATAAAAGTATATAAGTTTGTCATTTCGTTTGTAAATTCTAAGATCACAAAAAGGATATGTATATATTTTTGATACGTATAAATAAACAATTTGATTTTACGATATCCGCCTGTATGTTAAAATCAACCGAGATCCCATATATGAGGGGATCTCGGTTGTAATATATATATATATATATATATATATATAGATTAATCGTAGTGCTGCCACATGCTATTTTTTTAGCTTTCCAAATAAATACGGTCTGTATTGGTAGTCTAAACGCCGAATTTTATTCGTTTAAAGTTGGTTTATATGTTTACTGATTTAAAGATTTGTTGGTTTAAACCAGTGTTCGAAAATAAACACTATTATTATTATTATTATTATTTATTAATAGATTTAAATTGAATACATTTGCAATTTTAGAGATACATATAAACATATTACGAGTATAATCTATAAATGGCATAACACAATGGTTGTGGGCCAGATTGGTTAAGGCGCCCGTACACGACATGTATTTGTCATGTGACATGTCAAATTTTCAAGTCACATGTAGTTGTTCATGTCTGTCAAAATTGCTGTTTTACATAAGGTTTATAATATTCGGTCACAAACGTACATGTAATTTGCTTCTGACATTGTCTCTGTTTTTTTTCGCATTGTTATTGCAGAAACCAAAGTAGTTCTCGGTTTCAAAATAGCTTGCTGCCGCCACGAAAATATTTATTTGCGCCGTAAAATAATTTAGCCATCTTAACATTTTTTCTTTTATTTGAAAGATACCAATTAAGAATTTTATAATTAAACGGTTTTTATGTTTATATTTACATAAATTCTATTCAATGGTGAGATGAGCATACATATCTTGGTATTGTAAAATATTAACTTCAGCCGGCTAATGATTCCGTCAATAGTTGACGCCGCTGCCAGTTTCTTCCCGGCATAGATTTCTGATGTCAGATGGTTTGTCAGAAGAAAATAGAGCACACTCTAATTGAAATTTTGTCAGATGACTTTGCGTCTGACTTTTACAGAAGCAAAGTTAAAAAGGTAACACACGACATGTATGTGTTTTGCAGTGGGAAATTTGACATATATATGCTCCTTTAGCAAAGCTGAATACAAATAACAGAAATATTAAAGTTTGCATATTACAGTTACATAAAATATAAGTTGGAGTTTTGATTACGCAGTAAATTACTATTCACAAAGGTTACAGAGGTATTAGTGTAGAGAATAAAATGAGAATATTAATCTAAACACATTCAGTAAGTATAAGCTTCCTATATTTTAAACAGCTTTCTAAGTATTTACTAAGATTTATGTAGTTTTCTCCATTAAGTATTTCTATAACTTCATTATGGTAGAGAATAGAACTTCGAAAATATTTCAATCTGAATTCCTTATATATCGGACATATAGCAATAAAGTGTAAAGTGTTTTCAACAGCATCTAAGTTACATAAGGAACATAGGCCAACTGATGATTTTTTGAACGGTCTAGCATTGAGGTCTAACATTCCACCTCTTATCCTGATGATTGAACTTGCAGCTCGAGACGAAAGGGAAGATATCGATAGAGGTTTGGTGTCATAATTTAGCTCAGGATACAAATCGTGGAACTGTGAACGTCTAGCATCAGAAGTGAGATCATGTGTTTCCTTTGTTTTCAGAAGCTGTAGGATTGTTGAAGAAAAGGAGCATAATGGGGTGGATTCATTTTCAGGTATAAATTCAATATTCTTGCATATGTTCAGCCAGTCTTCTGCCCAAAAGGTTTTTTTGTAATAATCATCTCAGATAAAATTCGGGGTAGTCTGTAGTTAGGTAAGTGTAGCACATTATTCACGTATTCAAAATGCAGCTTGAGGGTATCCAGGTACATAGAGTTTATACCGGATTCCAAGAAAAGCATGTAGTTAGGTGTATTGCTGGGTTTTTTTCCGTCTCTTTCTTCTAAAGCTGCCCTTTTTGCATACTTTGAAGGAATAAAAACGTCAAATTGTACAAACTCGCAAGATTGGTAACATTGATAAATGCCAAAATTTTCGTGTGGAATAATCAATGTTGCTCAATATTTTTCACAAATTTGAACAGAGTACTAGGCTTAACAGAAAACTATATAATGTTCGGCTCTTTCTTGTTACGAACTTTATTAAGGGTTGTGTTCGTCTACACAATCACTAAAAAAATATAGATACGTTCTTGGGTGTGTAAGCCGAACGATAAATAATGTACTGTTTATTTTCGAACACTGGTTTAAACACATTTTAATCCCAAAAGAGAGTTTAACTTGCTGTGATTTATTAGCCCTAAGGCTGGGTTCCTTAAATCTAAGTTAAACTAGGTTTAGTTAATCTGAAAACAAATTGGTGCCGCCATAACCAAGTCTGTTTACAAAATTTTGACGGAATAGCTTAGTTTTCCTTAAAATGTTAATTTTAAACGAAATAATAAAAAAATCACATTTCATTAAAAAAAAATCCGAATTTAAGACTAAGTTAAACTTAGTTTAAACTGAATACACATCTCAAAACCCGGCCTAAAAAGAAAAAATAAACCATCTGCACTTAAATCAAGATGAAGTGGTGTCAATAGTACGTAAAGTACGGATTTGCTTAAAAATAATACAGAATGCTTGACTCAAGTACGAATTAGTCAAGTGCCCCGTACTTAAAATAATCCGAAAACGTGATTAAATTACATAAGTAAAAGTGAGTCAAAAATTGTTGTTGCAAGATTTTCTAAGCTAATTTGAAACCGAAATTTGTACTTGAGTAATCCGAAAGTGAGATTAAGAACCAAATATACAGGCATGTTCTGAAAATCACTTTTTGTGAAAGTGATTTGAAATCACAAAAAATGTGTTCTGGACAAAAAGCTTTTTTCATAATTGTGATTTTAAACCAGTCAGCTAAGTGGCCGCCGATTTAAAATTACTTGCTTATTTGTTTCCACCATTTTTAACTAAGTTAAAACTTTTGTGGTTTTCAAAACACCCATTAATCACAATTGTGATTTCAAAATCACAAGTGATTTGAAATCTTGTGATTTACAGAACATGCCTGATAAACTCATTTCATATTTATTTATAAAAAATTTTTAAAAAATCCTAAAAACCTACAAAAGAATTTTAAAATTTGAGCAAAAAAAAATTAAAAGTTATTATCAAAATATTTTTTTTGGGCTTCAAATAGGACTTACAGAACATTTTTAACTTAAAATATTCAATCCAATGTTGAAGGGTTAAGAGCATTCGTCCAAGCTGATTATCAAGCACTCTTGTTTGTTTGAATTTGTATTTAAGTTTTTTTGTAGAGTCCGGCTTCCATAGCACGTGTAGAAAATGATATAAATGTAAATTTTTTCACTTAATTTTTGAAGCAATTTTTTTTTTTTGCTTTTATACCCAAATGTATACATTTTAATGTCCTTGTAAATTAGGGTCAGTATAAAAACAATAAAAAGAAGAAGAAAAATTCAACCTAAGCCCGATTTTCAGAAAAAAAAGGATAACAAATAAAAAAACGAGAATTCAACGAATATAGTAAAAGAATGCTAAATTGTAGCTATAATATGTATGTATGTATGTATATTGATATTTAAAAAGCATTTTGTAATTCAAACGTGGTTTTTTAACCGCTCCCACAAAAAAAAATTAATTAAATAAAAAAATATTTGCATGCATGTCAAAATATGTGTAGAAAAAAAAGAAAAATTTAGGAAATTTTTTAAGGTGGAAAGTTATTCTTAGGACGTATAAATTCAAACAACTTTTGGTAGTTCATAACTATAAAAATATACTTCATACCAGCCAAACTAAGGACACAGCAGTATTTTTTTTAAATATCGTTTAGGAACTTTAAATTAAAAAAAAAACATAAAACATTTGTGTTTCTTTACAAATTGTTACAGCAAAAGTAAGGACACACCTAAAAAACTGATAAAATTTTACTTTTTAATTTTAAAAATTTAATGAAATTTTGACCCTTCTAATATTTTGAAGAGTAGCCTTTGTTTTTAATTACAGCTTCTTAATGTTTTTTATTAAATTTACAAAAGTTTTTGTTGTTTTTGCATTAAGATTATTCCATTCTTCTAAAAAAAGACTTCTTTTGGTTGGGATTTTTTTATGGTTTTGTATTGAAATGATCTTCTTTCTAATATTTAAGGATTTCAGCCATATTTTTACATTTTGAGTTGTATGCCTTGGCTCCTCCCTACAGATAATATTGGACTACGTGCTCCATTGTGGCTTAAACGGACTACGTGGTCCATTGTGGCTTAAATGGACTACTTACAACATGGTCCAATGTACTGTAGTATAGACCATGTTATAAGAAATTAACATGCAGTGCTGCCAAGAACTGCATGAAGTATACTTTTCTATAGTTAACAGTATTACACATTGGTAGCCCTGATGGTGTCCATTATTAATTATTTATTTAAATAAAAGTGAAAGCTTGTGAAATTTGTGAAAAAAGGTAAAAAATTAAAAATACCAAGTAAATATATTTAATAATAGCAATAATATACTACGTTTATACGTAGCCTATTCGCGAATAAAAATTATTTGCGCTTAACTAACTTACTGTTTATATGTCTATTTCTTAATGAAAATTCTTATTTTTAAGTGATGCCAGATGGAAAATTTATTCATTTAGTAGCACTGTATGTTTATAAACTTTTTATTTTTTAAGTGAAAAAGATCAAAAATTATTTGTATTTCGAAATAAATTTGCACATTTTTGATTTAATTTTACTTTTGTTGTCATATGAATGTGCCACATCGAAATAAAAACGTAAAACGGTTAAAAGTGTGGCAATGCTTAAAATCTTATTTGCAAATAGTGTCGTTAATCAGGAATTGTTTTCATGAGTTAGCTATTCGCAAATAAAAATTTAATTCACTGTTTATGCGGCAATATTCTCTACTTGCAATATATTTATTTTCGAATAAGTGGTGCGTATAAACGTAGTAATAGACTACAGTACACACCATAAAAGGCGATTAGTTAAAAATGAAAAAGAAAAATGCTTAAACTACCCCTTAAGTGTAATCAATACTGTAGTAACATGGAGTACTTTTAAGACTAACCCACTTTAGTAATCCATGGAGTAGTTAAGGAACTACTTCGGTGGGTTATATGGTCCCCTCCTAGGACATCGTTATGTTAAATGGACCACCTTTTACCCATATATTTGGAGTAATTTTGGAGTACTCCTACTCCTTTATGGACTACTCTTTACATGCATGTATGGACTTGTCTCGTTATCTGCATGGCTTATCTTGCTGGCAGTAGTAGCTGTCAGTTAGTCCTGCCAGATCGAAATCGGTAAAAAGCTTGACACTTAAAAGAAAAAGCTTGACTTTTTTTGAAAATTAAAAATATTCTTTTATATGAATATCATCATATACGGCGAGTTCATGCACGTGACCGCATCGAGAGAGAGAGAGAGAGAATTATGCTAGCTGTCCCTTTTTTAAATGAAGGAATACGTATTCAAAATGTCAAACTCCATGCGGTCATCTGTATGAATTCGCCTTGGCATATACATACAAAATTCAGTTAAATTTACAAAAAAAAATTATATTAATTATACCTTTACCACAGGTGGAAAGGATAAAGGCCTAACCATATTGTGCATAAACAAACTTAAGCTACTGTCAAAACAAATCTAAAAACCTATCAAATGCATTTAAAAAACAAAAACATTTGATTCCGTACGAAACGAGCGATCAGTTTCGCACTTTGCTTAAGCAAATGACAGTTTCATAAAACTTAACAAAACGTTTCCTCGAGTTCAAAATGGTTTATGATTTTCATGTTGCTCACATTCTGGTTGGTCCTTAAATATTAATTTTTTGTATAAGTATGTTACCTAGTTTGTTATTGTTACAATATTGATCTTAGACGTTGTCTGCTGACTTTGCTTCAACGGTTATTTTTGTGGCACTGGCAAATGGTCAAAGAGAGAAGTGGTTTTGCAGGGATCTATCGATTTTTTTTATGTAGAGTTTGCCAGAATTTGGATGAATTTTTCTAAAAAAATATTACGATGCTAGAAACTGGTTTGGTTTGCCAGAATATATCCAGATTATTTTTTAATAAAACCTGTCAGTTTTTGGCTAGATTTGCTATTTGAACATTTTTCAGAATCTTCTAGAGTCTGGCTACAGTTTCGATTAAATCTGTCCAAGCAATTTAGCTTTAATTTTCAAACAGAAAACTAGTCACAGTCTGGCTATATTTTTCCACAGATAATTTAACACAATTCGTCTAGATTTTTTTTTAAACAAAACTGCCAAAATCTGGCTTCAGTTTTCTATTGATAATTTTAATAGAATCCGTTTACATTTTACATAGAAATTCACCACAATTTGGCTACAATGTCGTACAAAAATGTACCAAAAATATCGCTAGATTCCCCTTTAGAAAATTTGCTATGGGAAAATGTAAACAGACATTTCCCTATAGAAAATCAACAGAGAACTTGCCAGATTCTGGCTACATTTTCTTTTAGAAATTTTGTCAGAATCTGGCTGCATTTCTAAATACTTATAAATTTACGTTTACTTTTTATTTTACTTTTTCCGATAGATAATTTGCTTTACCAAAACCTGGCAAGTTTTTCTTTTATAAAATCTGTCAGCTTTAACCTAGATTTAATTATAAAAAGATCTTTTACTATAAAAGATTGAAAATTTTCAACGACAGCAGCGAAAATACTACCGTTGGCTAAACCAAATAATGTAAAGTGCGTATATTTTATAAAAGCTTTAAAAGCAAGATAATTAAACAATAAAAAAATGTGCCAAGAACAAAATATTATTGTTATTATTTTGCATTTTTAATTGCTTTTAGTGTTAGAATTTTGTCTCGCCCCATTTTTATTCGTGAGTTTATTTAACCGTTCAAAGCTGGAACTTTTCTCACAAAAATGTTACAGACACACTTTTTCTGTAAGGTGGCAAGTAATTTCCTTACGTGACAGCTAGTACTCGCCAAAAAAGATACAGACACTAGTGCTGGGATAATATCGATATTTTCTACTATCGATATTTATCGGTAGTTCAGATTTCACTATCGATATATCGATATTACTATCGACTGAATGTTTGTACTTGTGCAGGAAAACTTTTATTATTTTTTATAAGGCTACAGTTTGTTGTTTTTATCACTTTATTGAATGTATGAGACGTATGTATGTACGCACGTTGTTTTAGATGGCAGTTTTTTAAAAATTGATAAATACCTTTCTGAAGGAACCGAAGTAACAGGGACTATAAGATATTCCATTGCAACTTTAAAAAATTCTAAACCCAAAAATGTTATCAATCTAGCGGTCTTATGCCTGCAATTGCAATTGCATTTGGATTTGCATTTTTTTTTACAACATTACAAAAATAATGTCAAATATATAAACATGTACAAATTTCGACTTAAAGGCCTTAATTTAGCAGTAAAAAGCACTGCTAAGCAAAATACCACTTGCCATTCTTGTTGTTTGTATTCATTGCTGTAATTCAGCGCGAATGAATAGTAGCAAGTAAAAATTTGCGGCAAGAAACTGTGTGTGTATAGCTGCTGTTAGATGTCTTCATAGCTGCATTTTAAATAATAAAAATATCGGTATTTATATTTTTCCTATCGATATTTTCGATATTTTAAGACTATCGATAGTCTATCGATAGTTTCCCAGCACTAACAGACACAGATTTGTGAGAAAAACAGCTGTTTGTTCCAATATGTGGCATTTTGTTTCATTTCACACATTTCAATCGAAAAGTTTCTCGACGCGAGAGTTAGAAAACATGGGCAATGGCTGTATTTTCTACATAAATTTTGCACTATTCTGGTTAGGTTAAGAAGAGTTGTGTGCCTAAGGGCACACTTCCACTCGGAGACCAATGCGGTCTATTGTGAATACTATTCTGGTTAGATTATTCTTAAAAAAAATTTGCACAACCAGTCTTAATTTTACCGTAGAAAATTTGCTGAAATCTGGCAGCATAGTCTAGTGTCTGACTAAAAAACCAAAAATAAAAAAAAAAAATAATTAATTATTGTTTTATTAAAAAAAAATTTACAATTATATTTCAAAACAAATTTAACTTTATTAAATTTTTACTTCTTTAAATTTTTATTATCATAAAATATTTTTAATGTTACAATAAAAAAAATAAACATTTATGTCTTAATAAACCTTTTAAAATACATATGTATGTATGTATATTCAAGGATTTGTTTGCTTTTTCATCAAATTTATGTTAGGAAAATACTTTAATATTTTCAGCTTCTTTCAATATTAAAGAATTTTGCCTTTTCAAAAAAAAAAAAAAAAAAATAAAAAACAAATATAAAATTTATTGTGATGGACGGCATATTTAATAAGTCCCCTATGAACATTAAACTCTCACTTGTTTCTTAATAATAATAAAATGAAACAGAAATTTAAAAGAACTAATTCTAAAGGAAAAACTTTGCAAAAACAAAAATAAAACAAAAATTTCTGTTAAACACCAAAGAAATTTTTTTAATCTTTTAAAAAAATCTTAAAAAATTATTTAATTTTAATAAATTTTTTAAAAAATTTTATACTTTTACTGCTCTGCCCATAAAAAAAGTGTATCACAGCAAAACTGTTTTTGCTCTTTTATAGAGTTCGACCGAATGTTCGGGTTCGGTATCGGAGTTTGGCAGCAAGCTATGTTCGGTTGATGCTCGGCGTTCGATAAAATTTTCTCCGAACAATTAATTTTTGAAAAGTCCTAAAGTCCTAAAGTCCTGCATAAATGTATACGAAAATCAAACAACGAAAACCAAATGTGTGCACACAACGTTTGTGTACATTCTACACTGTACAATCACAATGTCAATTTAAATAGTGATGTGAGGTATAAAGGCTCAGTTAGCCGGGAGTAACAGTAACGTTACAAATCAGCTGTTTCATTTTGTTGTATGTAAAGCAATTATAACGATAACAGTTAGCAGTAAGATGTTACGTCTCAATCTGTAAGAAATAGATTGGTCTTACTTTTTTACGGTAAGGTTACTGTTACTGTTACTCCCGACTAACTGAGCCTTAAGAATTTTAAGAAATGCACTCCTACTTCTTTTTTCAAAACACTTTGATACAGTTAAACAAAATTTTCCTATACTCCTAGTATTTGACCTCGTGCAGTCAGCGAGAATGAAAGTGATATTTACTTGTGTGTCGTATGTAACGGACGGATGCAATTTTCGAATTTTCGAAGTTTAGTTGTGTGTCGTATGTGGCGTACGCATACAAAAGAAGTTTTTGCAATACATAAATTCAAAGAAATTAACATACAAAAAATTAAGTGCACATAAAAACCCAAACTCGCATTAAAAAAAAATTAAGAATGTCTGTATTTTTCCCCACTCTCATTGCTGCGTGTATTTTGAAAATCCCTTGTTAACACCCCACTCTCATTGTTGCGTGTATTTTGAAAATCTCTTGTTAACACTTGAATGTATTTTTTATACCAGCACTTTCGCTATAGTAAGTAATTAAGTGTTTTCTCCTACAAGTTCACGCACTTACGTAAATTTGTCGCCTACACTTCTCTTCAGTATTTGTTTGTAACAGTGACACCACAGTATATATGTACATAGTTTAAAAATTTTTTAATGATTTGAATGCGTATTCAAATGGAATAACTGGTTACATTTCTGTCTAAATTGGAAATAAAGCAATATATTAATGGAAACTTTATTAATGGCTTTCACAAGGAGAAAGAAAAACGTAGCAATAAACCAAAAATAACTTATAGGTTTTTTTTTGGAGAGAGCTTGACTCAGCATCATATTTAAGAGATCCAGAAGAGCCTTTACATATTGTTGATAAAGAAATTAGAATTTCTTCTACTGAGCCGAGCCTTTAATTTCGATAAACTCAAATATACATGAATTCTGGAATTCTAGTCCATTTATAAAACCTTATGCAATAAGTACCATTGACAATCGTTTCTAGGGTGTAGCTATTAAGTGCTGCTGGACAACATTACTCCGGCCGCAGAAGCAATTTAAAAGACATACATAAATGGGGACAAGTTACATAACTTTTATATTAAAAGGGGAAATAAAAAATTACAAAATAATTTTTCTTGTATAGGAGAATCATGACGATGGTAGTAAAAAAAGTTTTTGTGATATTTTATTAATAATTTAACTATCCCTGATGATGATATTCAAGGAATATCGAAATATTGAATGCATTTCAATAAATAAAATTTATTTAAAAATAAACTTATGACCTCGATCTTCAGTATTTATTTCTTTGAGATTCTATTAAGAAAAGGTCGAATAAAAAAACCAAGTTTTATTACAAAAATGGAAAATTTTAAATACTTTTAATTTTTGCTTTATGTTACATACATACATACATATGTACATTGTACATACACTTTTTTATTGTTTAATTTTCCTAGACAAATCCAAACATTTTTTTAAGTTAGTCTGTGTTCATACAGCTCATGTCTTATTGACAAGATTGCTTCTTTATAGGCGAGAGGGACGAGGGGAAAAGAAACGAGTACACAGATGCATGTACTGTCTTTACGTTTTGCTTTCTTATTCATTGTTTAATTTTGTTTTTGTTTTCAATATCAAATAAAACAAAATAAAAAACATGTCGTCAACATGACATGAATCATTTGAACGCCAATTCATGTTCAAAGAAGAAAAAGGAAGAATCTTGTCAATAAGAGATGAGCCGTATGAACTCAGACTTATATCACATTGCACAAATACTTTTTCGTTTTTATTTAATAAACAAAAGTTAACAGTACATATTCTTAAAAACAAAGTCTTAAAAATCTACTAATTTTTGAGTTTGGTTTCGGGTTGAAAAATTGCTTTCGGTCGGACACCACTGATTTATTTTTCATAATAATTCCAGTGTTGCCACCAGCAAAATTTTAAATTGCCCTTGAGATGAAAGCCAAATTACCCGATATAAATATATCAAAAAACCATAAATAGTTCGACAAAATAACCACAATACTTATTATTGTTAAAGCTAAGGCACGAGCTCTATGTGTACATTTGTCCTTCAAGTTGTGCTGAAAAAGGTCAACAGGAAAAAGAAAGACAAAATGGGAAAAACAAAAAGGTACTTTGGACTTCAAGAAAAATTCTTGACAAAAAGTACGAAAAAGCAGAAGTAGGGAAGAACATGTAAAATCAATAAAAATGAATAATATTAACAAAAAGCAAATTTCGATCTACCAAAAGGTTAAAATACAATTTGGTTTAAGGATTCATGTTTAACTATTGACGTCAGCAGTCATCGATGGCTGCGAGTGTAAGACGGCAAATCCCTCCGAAGGGATCAAGTGGTTGTGATCGAACATGTCAGGGTAACCAGCCGCCTGGGTTCGAATCTCGAGCCAGCCTCCTGTGTTCGAATCTTAGGTCCGTCAAGAATGAAAAATTATCAATAACAATTTTAATTAATTTTCATGTTGTGGAATTCCTTTCTTCATAAAAATAATTTAATGAAAAATTAAATTTGATAAACTTAAGCCTGATAAAAAATATTAAAATTTGGATTAAAACCCCATAAATAGTTCGACAAAATAACCACAATACTAATTATATCAAATTGGCATTTAATTTTATTAAAAACTTTACAAAAAAAAAAAAAAAACAACAAATTATTTCAAAGGAGATCAACATAAGTCATACTACATATGTATTTAGATTCATGTAGCAACTTTAAATAAGTAAGCAATACTTGCATTAAAACTTAAAAAAACTTAAATGAAAAATGAAGGAAATTATAAGCTCTACTTCCACTAATGGTTGTACATATCTAGGAAAGGTTTAAAACGTTTATTGCCGTTCCTTTGTATACCTTTTTTTGTAAATCTAAATGCTGTAATGGTTTAAGACGACTGCTATTTCTTAAATCAGTTTATATATTGTCACAACTAAAGCATTTGAAAATGTCAAAATAAAAATAAAAATTGTACTTTTTTTAAAATAGAAAACATATGTATCTTACCCCATTAGATTTTTTAGTTTGAATATCTTCTTCTAATAAGCTTCACTTTCTCTATCATTTTGTATCTCATATTTATCGAAATCAAAAGAATTTTAATTACTGCTGACCTACACCTTAAACAAAGTAACCAAGCTCTACCCACAAAAGTAAAAATTATCCCCGATCCGGGTAATTACCAACGAAGTGGCAACACTGAATAATATTCTTTTGGGTTATTACTAAACACAAGTTCATACATTGTGTTGTTTACCAAACAACACATAAATAAATAAACAACAGAAGCTAAGTCAAAAAATCTACAGGAAACCAAAAAAAAGGACCTCATAAAAAAGTTTAGATTCCTTTTAAAAAGATATACACATGTTTGTTAAACGAATATAAATGTATAATCAAATAAACAGCACAACAACAACTGAAACAACTTCAATTAAGAACCCAGCTCCAAAATAAACAAATCCATATTTTTTTGCAAACAAAAATGGTATAAATGTGGGAGCTGAATTAAAAAATATAACAAAAACTCCTTCTCTAAATTATAAAAAAAGAGTAATGGATCGAAAGAAAGAGTGGGAGAGAGGCAAAACAAAAAATAACAAACAAGTTTTTTGATTTAAACGACAAAAAAATTCATATATTCCTTTTTTATCTTGTTTTCTCTTTAAGTTTTATTTTTATGATTTTCTCTGGGTGTGAGTAAGTGCTGTAATATGTATTTTCTAACAAACATATGTCCGCAGTAACAAAGCTATAAACAGGAAACTGTTATAACAACATCATATAGCCACATCAAATATCAATAGCAGGAGCCAAGATAATAATAATAATAATTCCTTGCTGCTATAGCATCTATTAGTGTTAAAAATAAAAAAAAAACACATCTAACAAAGTAGAAAATAAAGTGGAAAAAATAATGTTTGGTACATTTTTGTTGTTATTTCAATGTTAAATCGCATATACATACATTTACGCATATACACACGCGAAGAAAATTTATTTTTCAATATGGTCACCGTTAGCAAACCTCTTTTTAAAGATAAATTTTCAAGCATATTATGGTTACTTTAATCAAATTATTGTCACAGGTAACTTAATAATGATTAAATTAGTACTTCATAAGGAAGCCTCCGTTTATGTAATAGTTAATATTAACGGTATTACCTTTACCACAAATAATATGGGTCGATTATGGATGGCAACACAAATATGTGACAGCACATAGAGAAAGGGACCAGTAAGGTAAAGGGAACAGTAAAAACCAACTACACAAAACAAGAGGTAGGAACGACCTACGCGCGTTTTCAAGGTTGACCAACAAGGTTGAGATGTGTCGCTTTCAAATGAGACCAAATCCAACACGCTCAGTGATGGTACACCAAAGACACAAAGATAAAATGGCTCTCCTGAACAAAACCCTTAGGTCCCTTTCTATTTTGCTCGTCACATATAGTTTTGTTGCCAGCAGCCAAAATCAGGCAACGTGTTAAATTACAAAAAAAAAAAAAATTATTTTCCCATCAGCGGCGTTGCCTGATTTCAAGTAACTGAACTTTGGTTGCTTTCCATAATAGACCCATAGTATGGTTGTTTCTCAACCATAACATGTTACATGAACCATATTATTATTGGTTGTAAACATATTAGTTATCAGAACAAGTTTTTAATAAGAATTGCATGAAAAATATGCATATAAATATAAATAAATCAATTGTGCGTCCCAATTTTCCCAATCACGCCCACATTTTGTTAGATGTTGTGTTTTGATAACCAAGATGCATGAACCTTAGACCTGGTCGACCTCCATACAAAAAAAAAGTTGTGCCAGTCACCCCCTAGAATGAAAGATATGCCAATGAAGTTTCTAAAACAGCTAAAACATTTATTGCCTCGCCCCAAAATACAGCCCTTTTGGTTTTTTATATATAGCACTGTAATTTTTTTTTTTTTTTTTTTATTAATTCTTCATTTACATAACCGAGCCTATAGGGCCTTATGCAGTTAATTAAAGCTAATTACTTAATAGCAAACTTCTATATAAAATAATGCAAATAAAAATTACAATATGCAATGTACAAAAAGTGCCAAGAAATAAATAACAATACATATGAATAATATTTATTTATAGGTTAAAGAAAAAAAAAAATCATAATGAATGCTTGTAAGCAAAATTATTTGAACAAACACAAATAATCTGAGAAGAATTAAAAAAAGAAACAAAAAGAAAATCGAACATATTACGGAACATTCAATACATGGAATTATGAATATTCTAGCAATTTAGATTTGAAAACAGAATATGAATACGTAAACTCCCTTAATTCCCTCGGCAATGCATTCCATATTCTCGATACTCGAATTTGAAATGACCTTTTATAAACATCCAAATGCCTGACAGGATAAATTATTTGCGGATTTTTTAATGAATGTGAAAAATTAAATTTATTAATAATATAAACAGGATAACCATTGACAAGGGATTTATATAAAAACAATAGCAGCCTAATGCTGACAAAATTTTCAAAAGAAGATCCAATAAAACTTAAAGCGTATCATTTAAAGTCCGATCTCATAATATCGCATATCTTTATTCATAGCTTCATTTTTGTCTTTAGTGACTTTTCAATCCGACCTCAAATTCCGAGCGCCACTTATGCTATCTCGTATCCTTTCCCCAAATGTCAAATTTTTTTGCGTGCTAAGAAAGTCCTTCTAAAACTACATATGTATAGATTTTAATATGACACGCCTTCAAATAAAGCCCCTTTTCTCTTTTCACATACATACTACATTTAACTAAGTAGAAGCCAATAGAAACCAAAAAAATTTTCATCAGTCGCGCCCTAGAATAAAAGCTATATTTATTAAGTTTGAAAAATATATATAGCATCGTCATTAAAGTCCAATCTCATCTTATAAATATATCTCATCTTATATAAAAAACCTTCTGTAGAACTACAATTTTGACAGACATGTACAATTACATGTGACTTGAAAAGTTGACAAGTCAGATAAAAAAACATGTCGTGTGTTGTGACCTTTAAGCGTGCATTATTACATCCCTTTCCCTTTGAAGTCAAAAACCAAAAACGCGCACAGCTCTACTCTATCATCTAGTCGGTTTGTGATTTAGTTTATAGTTAGGACGTCATAATGGACCACAATGGTCTCTGGGCCATTTAATCTAACCTAACCTAAGTTTAGTCCATAGCTTAGACTTCAGTTAAGTTTATATACAGTATAACCTGCAGTTTTGTCAATACAGTTTTACTTAATATTTCTTTTATTATTTAGTCCTGTGTTTGTTCTATATTCTTTGAAGTCCATCATGCTTTAACATTACATGACAATCAATTTTTTAAATGTATCTACATTTTTTCCCTCAGTGCAAAAGATTGTGGTTTCAAATGAATAATCGATATTGCTGTGTGAATGTGTATTTTGCTGCCTTTGTTCATTTTTGTATAACAGGTAATTTTTGATAGGTTCATCTTTTAAAATCTATACAAAATCACAGCAAGTGATGTCATTTTGTCCGACGTTACTTAAAAATTTTCCCCTTCCAAAAAAAAAAAAAAAACCAGATTTGTCAGGTCATCAAATTTAGTATTTGTATGGAAGTTTATTTCATCGTTGGGGTCAAATCTCTTCCATTTCTTCAGGTTTGAAAACAAGAAATATTTCCCAGGGCTAAGTCCGGAGAATATGGTGAACAATTAGTAGCCTAACAATTAGATCAAAAAATATGTTTTATTATTTAAAATCTAGGTAACGTTTTAAAATATTTTGCTTAGAACTAAGAGAATTGCTATTTATAAAACAAATTTATCACAGCAAAAATTTCGCATTTTCTTTTGCCTAAGTACAGCGTTGCCAAATTGTTGATTTATCTGCAGTTAGCAGTTTTTATAACCATGAAGCATTTTTAAAGTTTTTTGTTTAAATTTACAGGCTTCATATTGTACTCGTCAATCCTTGAATTTTGAGAGAAAAATCAATGGCGTTCTCTTTTTTCATCTCTTTATAAAATTCAAGACTTGACGGCTAAAAACTGTAGCGTGTGAATCAGCGCAAGCATATTTTTTTTATTTAGACGACTTCCGACTAATAAGATTGACATATTAAGAAGGCCTTAGGCCTAAGAAGCTAAACTGCACAGCTTCTGACGTAAAAATCTGTTTTTTTTTTTAATTTGCAGTTGTTTCTAAAAGAAATTCCGTAAAAGTAAAATTACATAAAGGTGGAAGTACATAACACGCGTTAGTGCGCGTGCGCTCTGTCGTCTTCTGTCAGTTAAACTAGTATATAAAAAGAATAAATTCAATAAAATAACAAAATCTCGATATACTTTCGAACCCGTTTTCAATGCACAAATAAGTAAACAAACAAAAACAGCTGACAGGAATGGCTTTTGTAACGCGTGTTGTGTAACTTGCAATTTTTTACGCGCTAAAGTTTTTAAACGCACGATATTCGTCGACGAACTAACGCGTGTTATGTACTTCGACCTTAACACGCGTTTGTGCGCGCGCGCTCTGTCGTCTTCTGTCAAAAAAAGTTAAACTAGTGTATTTGCATAGAACAAGCTACATGCGAAATATTTTGACGTGTTTGCGCCAGAAAGTTGGTCAACTATAAACTTTTTAACGCGTTGTGTATTTTTGACAAGTAATCCGCTGGCAATAAAAAAAATAATTTAACAAATTTGTTAATCATGAAAGAAAAACTTATTAAAGAGCTTAAAAAACATACAATATTTATATAAAAAAAACAAATTCAATAAAATAACAAAATCTTGATATATTTTCGAACCCGTTTTTGATGCACAAATAAGTAAACAAATAAAAAACAGCTGACAGGAATGGCTTTTGTAACGCGTGTTGTGTAACTTGCAATTTTTTACGCGCTAAAGTTAAGAAACGCACGATACTCGTTGACGAACTAACGCGTGTTATGTACTTCCATCTTAAAGCATTTACATAGCAGCCACACGATCCAGTTTTGCCTTTCAATTCCTTTCAATTTGCAATACACCCTCACTTTTTTACTAACACACTCACACTTTTTAAATTGACCACGAGATGGCTTTCAATATCACCTTTCCATTTGTTTGGCAATTTTACTTTCAATTTAACAGCTGAGTACAAGTTTGTCTTTATAAATTATGTTGTTGTTGACATCTTGGAAGTATATTGCTTACAAATTGAGTGCAGCCTACGTCACAGCTTTCAATTTATGTAAATTTTGACAAGCAGTATATGTAAAGCGGCCCATACACTTGCAATATTATTGTGTGTGACTTTCGCCATATTATTTTCATTTTGTCCTATATTATGCAATGAGCCGCACATTGGTTTAATTCATTTATTAAAAAGGTTAACATAACCTATAGGAATAACATAAACAGCATTGTACAATGTTACCAACACATATCATTTTCTTTTCGTTGTGCAATAAAAATCAAAAGTCTTTTGATTGTTGCCAATACGTTGTGCCACCTTCGAATATCACATACACAATTGCTATATAATTGTACAATACGTAAAATCGAACAATTTTATTGCAAGTGTATGAGCCGCTTAAAAGACTATCAAGAACAACTTGAACGTGTGGCTGCAAGGTTAAGCACTTTGTGGCTTCCACTTTTTGCCTGCACTGATTTCAATACAAAACAATTTTTTATAAACTACTGTAGGCTTGCGTAAGTAAATGTGTCCGTTTAATGAAATGATTTGAGTATGTGTGAATTAGGGTTTTTTCCCGGGATTTCCCGTCCCGTCACTTATTATATTTCCCGTTTTCCCGGGATTTTTGTTGCGGGATCCCGGGAAATAAAAAGTTCTTCATAGTTTCAGAAAACAGCTATTTTTACTCTGAAATTTAGTTTTCTTTTCTCTAAAAATTAGCATCTGTGGATGGGTTGTCGATTAGATCAATTATAAGAAATGTGTACAAACGTAAATCAATGTCTCCTGCGGCAATAAATCTATTAAAAGCAGAATGGGCAGTGCAACAGTTGATAATTAATAAATTTAGTGAAGTGATGAATTGATAAAGAACATGAATTCAAAATAAGATGCAGGCAGTAAATTCTCATTGACCATGGACAAGTCTTAAAAATAGGATATACATAAACATATCGCTACGTTATTGCAACATAGTCGTATCTACAAAAAAAAAAAAAAAATCGAGCTTGGTAATATATCCGGGAAGTGCGGGGAAACCGAAATAAAAAAAATAATGAAACTCGTGTAAGTTACTAAAACATACAATTTGAAAAACACATTGTCCTAAAGATTACAGATGGACCTAATGAAAAGAAATAGTTTGTAAGAAGTAGTCCGGATGATGCTATTTTTTGCATCAACCTTGACATCAGAAGCATGCAACAACGGTGCACTTTTAATTATTTGTCCAACCTCGGTAAAAAAGTAAACGAAATTTTTCGGAAACATGGTAATCAGTAAACAAAATCAGAAATATACTCTTTGGCGACTCACTAAACGCTTTGAGTGTGTCAGAAAGTAATTTCCTACGCCGTTAAAAAATGTTAATATATTTATTAAAAAATTTTATATATTTTATGATTTTACTTTTTGATCTCATATCTTGAGTACCTCAATTGTTATGTTTATTTTATCTTGTACTAGATCATCATAATACGGAATTTACTTATAATAGCCAAAGGTAATAATAATTCAAGTTCCGCTTTCAATCTTCAATTAATTTTTGTAGTATTTAAGCATTTATTTTACTTACTTTGTAAACAAGTTCCCTCACGTTTGTTTATAAAAGTTTTTTTCATTAATAAAACCAAGTTTACTTTGTATTATTTGTATGGAGCGGGATCCCGGGATCCCGGGAAATTTAAAAATTTTTCCCGCTTTCCCGGGAATCGAAAAACTCCGGGGAAAAAAAAACTCTAGTGTGAATGTAAAAGAACAAACACCTGTTTTGTTACTTGGGGCATTGAAATAAAGGTAAGTTTTTCTTTAAATTTATTACAAGACAATTCATGTCAACAACCATCCGCCTGTGTTTGTATTCTTTAATGTTTTTTTTTTTATTACACTGTGGAACAAAAGAAAAATGCAGGGGTTTTCATATTGTATGAAGGAATTCTGTTTTATTGGAGTTCTGGATATAACAATAATTTTTTCGACAACTTTGTTAAGTACTTTTTATTAAAGCTTTAAATTTAAAAAAAATATATATTCCAAAAGGATGGAAGATGAATCAAATTTATTAACAATGATTTTTGGATGGCAAATTCGTTTAGGATTGAAAAAGGACAAAACCGGTACATTATTAATTTACCTAGACGACATACAAAAGTCCTCCGGGGTAAGAGTTTTAGTATTATAATGGCAATACGGGATGAGCTAACGCAACTTAATTTGGCACAAATACACTAACATAGCTTTCCAAAACACCTAAATTCACTTTTGTATCACCGTGTTATTATTTTCTGTTTTTTTTAAGTATTTAAACATAAAGTACTGGGATGGTATATATTTATTTTAAAAATATGCAAAGGCATGACTCTTTTTTATTATTATTTATAAACAAACTGTTTAACGAACTTTTGTTTTACAACAAGATAAAATCTTTTATAAAGGTAAATAACATTTTAGATAATGTTGAAAAAGGGGAAAAATGTATTTAAGCTTAAAATGTTTAAAAAAGCTTGAAAATAATTTTTGTTTAAAATTTAAATTTTAAGCATGGAGTCAAATAAGAATGCCACAAAGCAACTTTTTTCTGTTGAAAACTTTTACAAAATACACCCAACTCTTTTTTAACACCGTCTTTTTGTGAAATAACACTTTGCGCCAATATTTTTTGAAGCATATTTTTTTGTTATATCACGAATATTTAAGTGTTCAAGTCTGGTACTAAACAGTGCATTTGTGTAGTGTATGACGGTGTTTTTGCTATTTAAAGCCTAGATTACACTATCTCACAAGTCTTACGTATTCCATAATACTTTGTGAGATAGAAATCGAATGAGTTTTGTTGCGACTGTCAAAAGATCTAATTTAACATGACAGTTTGTGTTCACACCATCACACAAAGTATAAACACTCACACATGAAATAAAATGCAACCCTGATCCAATGAAAAGTATTATTGTTTAGAAATTTAAAAAAAAACCGATGAAGTCGTATGGGATGTCAAACTTTTTCATAATACTTGTCATTTTCATCACACACGCATTCAAACTACCAGACTTTTACATATTACTTGAGTTTTTGACATGAATTAATACAAAGTAGTATAGTGTAAACTAGCCTTAAATAAACACTTAATATCGCTCCTTAGTAAGATTTCTGTATGACGTGCTTAATTCCCAATTTTTCATATTTCATAAATACACTGAAATGTATTGTTGAGAGAAAGCTAGCTTCTATCCTTAGTGTTCGCCTCGGTAGATTTGTGGAAAACACAAACGCTAATAGTGTTTGTGTAGAAATTCATTAAAAAATTACGTTTCCCTATTAGTCATCTTTCGAACACAAAAATAATACTGTTTTTATCAAACTCAAAAAAAGATGAGAACATTTAATTCGTTTCGGTTTTGTTTAAATCTACACACTTCATTGTTTTCGGTTCGGCTCATTAATGTTCGTCCCTTTTGGCTGGTAAAAAAAAACCAAACATTTTTTACAAAAACAAAAAGCCAGCAAAATAATTTTAAACAAACAAAACATATACACAATAGACACACAAGCTGTTCGTGGAGCGGTCGTTGCTAAAATTTTTTGTTTGTTAATTTCTTTATCAATGTAAAAAGAGAAACATTATAGATCATTAAAATGTAATGTTTGTGTACAGTATCACTACAATTGTTCTGTTTTTAAACGAAGAACAAAACAAAATAAAGTGTTTGGCTCTTTCTTGAAAATAGTTGCGAACGGTATTAAGGGTTGTGTTTGTCTACAACAGTGATAACCAAACCCCGAACGCACGCACACGCACACAAAGATATTCACCCTTATCGTGTTTGGCGTATTTAAAATTTGCCTACGACTGTTTGGTAATAGATTAAAGGGAATAAGTTCACGTTCTCTTTAATCTATTACTAAACAGTCGTAGGCGTATTTTAAATACGCCAAACAATAAAGGTTATTATGTGCTTGTGTGCGGTCGCAAAGAGAAGCTGCGGTCGCTGATAGACTGTTGTTTTGAAACGAACAAAGTTGTTGTATACATGTGAATTGCCGACCGTGCCTGTGTGAAAAATAGGATAATTGACTGCCTCGCGAGGCTATGGAGTGGCTATCACTGATCTACACAATCACTAAAAAAAAATAGATATCGTTCTTGGGTGTGTAAGAAGAACTCCAAATAATGTACTGTTAATTTTTAAAAACTGTGGAGTCGAAGTACCCACAAAACCCGTGACTGCGACTTTCAAATTTTACGGCATCCAAAATAAATAATTATTCGAAATTGGCGATGCAGTAATTAAAATATCGATTTGAAATTTTTATAGAGTAGATTTTAAAAGTACTGCATTAAAAAGAGTTTTTTAAAGTCAAACAACGTGTTGTTTTTATTTATTTGCATACGTTGCCTATTTTGCTTTTTAATTAAAAATAAAATATTCTACAATTTACTTGTAAAGTGACAAGTTTCGTTTCGTATGTGCATTTCACTGGTTGCTTAGGCCAGATCATCAGGAAACATCAGGCAAAGATTTAAGAGAAACTAAAGATGTTATACAAATAAAACTGTTAAGCGAATAAGAATTATAAGCACCTGTTTTACTTGTAACAATATCAAAGCTTAAACAAGAAGAACAACAAACAAGTTAGAGTGCTATATTCGGCTGTGCCGAATCTTTGATACCCTCCACCGACAGTTCGAATGTTTAAGGAGTAATATCTGTATGATGTTATTATTATCTTAAACTGTGACGATTTGTTATTTATTATGGTTTTAGGCGACTAAACTGTTTTCCTGTAGTAGGGTTTATATGGGGCCTAGGGTAAATTATGAACCGATCATCACGAAATTTCACAGCGTCATTTCTAGTCCTTTAAAACTGTTACGTACCAATTTCTGTTATGATAGCATTATTAATTATGGTTTTAGGTGTACTAAACTGTTTTCCGGGACTAGGGTTTCTATGGGGCCTAGGGTAAATTATGTACCGATCTTCACGAAATTTCACAGTATCATTTATAGTCCTATAAAACTGTGACCTACCAAATTTTGTTACGTTAGCGTTATTTTTTACGGTTTTAGGCGTACTAAACTGTTTTCCGGGAGTATTGTTTATATGGGGCTTAGGGTAAATTATGGACGGATCTTCACGAAATTTAACAGCGTGATTTCCAGTCAAATAAAACAAATTTTTGCAAAATCTTATCTCATTCCGTGCCTTGTTCCAGCATTTATGTTATTTTTTGTAACAAAATTATCAATCTTTTTAGGTGGTGGTTCCACATTTTGATTCATAGCTCTGGTCCTAGTGAACCGATTTTGCTGGATTTCAATCCCAAACTGCTTAGAATAACTACAAGCAATTTGGCACCAAGTTTGTTCATTTCTTTTGAGTTGTTCGAAAGTGAGCGTGTTTTCAACAGACGGACAGACGGACAGACAGACGGACATGGCTAAATCGACTTAGAATTACTCAAGGACCCAGAATATATATACTTTATGGGGTCTAAAATGAATAATAAAAAAGTTTCACACGGAATGACAAACTTAATATACCCTCTTCACAACTAATGGTGGTGGACGGTATAAAAAGTGTGAGTTAATCAGTGTTGCCAAAACTTGGTGACCAAAAATGGCTAAATTTACGGAAAAAAAATTGCTAAAAATTGGATAAAAAGTGGCTAAAAGTTGTTTTTAAATAAAACACATTAAAATTTAATAACAAAACAGATATTATTCATTTAAAGTTGTTGACGATGAAATTGTGAGTTTAGATCAATTTGTTAAATAAGAATAAACGTAAATTAATATTAAAATAAATTAATATTAAAAAATTAAATCATCGAAAAATTCGATGTCGTTATTGTTCATCTCATAGGAATCACACATTAGTGTCAAATAATCATAAGCTTTAAATAATTTGAAGGTAAATCATAATCACGACAACATTTACCCAACCTTTTGAGTCCAGATCTACAATAAAAAACAAGTAAAAAAGTATAGTCGGTTAAACCCGACTTTATGATACCCTACACCACATTAGAACCTTTGTACCAAGTTTTATGAAATAATCTCTAAATTGCGACCTGTACTTTGCGCACAAGGTTTACATGGACAGCCAGGCAGCCGGAAAAAAATCGTTAATTCGACTCAGAAAGTGGTATAAATATTGTATTGTTATGGTAAAATTATTTACCTAATTGATAAAATTGAATTAACGGTTGCTTAATGTAACCTTTTTCTCAAATTACTTTTAACGATGTTTCCTTGGCTATATATACCCTCTCTACTTCAGCATAAGACCATGGAAGTGAGAGCAACTTTATAGTCAATTCTGAAATTTCTAAAACAATTTTGTTACCGCCTGCATCCCTTTATTGAAATACTTGCAACCAGAAAGAAACAGCGATGTTTGTGTTGATCCTTTTTATAAATTTAATGTTCCTTTATTTTGAAAGATGTTTCAGCGTCATAGTTTATAGCGAATTTCAACATTTGTAAAAGTTGTGATTTAAATTAAAGACGTTTTAATTGTTCAAAATGTTTATTTTACTTTTATAAATTTTTATAATAAAATAAAAATTATTCTTTTAAAAGAAAAACGGCAAAAAAATTTTATGGCTAAACAAGTTGAAAAATGGCTAAAAAAAAGGGCTAATGGCTAAATCTAGCCACTAAATGGCTAAATTGGCAACACTGGAGTTAATCTTTTTTACATTCCACACTACAATTGGTTGGAATTCTCAAAACATTAATTGTAGTTGTTAGTAGGCTAAGAAAAAACAAAATAAAAACAAGAACAACTTGTTTTATTGTTTTCGCAAGAAAATCAAAAAATAAAACAAGTTTCCAGTTTTTAGGCTGCCCACTTGCCAGTTTGTTATCAAAGTAATTTTTGGGAATACAAAATTTTTAATTAGCAAGATTTGGTTTGTCTTGCTTTTTATCAAGAATAAAAATTAGGAATTAAGCACGATAAACAAAATATTGCTAATTTTGTACTTTGATAATAAACTGGCAAGTGCACGGTCTATTAAAAAAACTGAACTGGAAACTTGCTTTATTTTTTGATTTTCTTGCGAAAGTATAATTACTTATTAAACTGGCACCGATTGTCATTTCTGTGATGCCAATGTGTCATCTCTTGATAACATAATTTCACCTGGCGAAAACTTGGCCAAGCGATGTTAAGGCTGACATCAAAATTATGAGAAGTGTCATGGGGTGAAAAGCGAAGACACTTCTCAAAGTACTGATGTAAAAATACTTTATCAGTCCTTTTCTATCAGTGTATATAGTTTGTTTGGGTATATAGTTAGGCCCGTTATCACAACTTACCGATAGCTTAAAGTAGACTTTTAATGGCCTTATAAAAAGTGTTCCATTATTAAAACTTTACTTTAACCTAAAGTGAACGATAAAGTAGATTAAGGTTAATCCTACATGGAAGTTTAAAGTAAAGTTGTAATAATGGAACACTTTTTATACGGTCGACAAAATCTTACCTTTAGCTATCGGTTAGTTGTGAAAACGGGCCTTAGAGTATTTTATATCTAACACGTTTTTTTTTAAGTTTTGGAACATAAGCCTAAAATTACCATGTGTCGCATAGTTTTACTACACGATTTTTTTTTATTTTTGCACAGTTTTTTTTTTATCTTCCGTGTAAAAAAGAGTTAGGTGTATATTATTTTTGGCAGTAAATTACAATTTTTAATTTTATTGCAACCATAAACATTTTTGTTATATTTTCCTATTTTGGCTTTTGGAATAAGAGAGTGTGCCGGCCAATAGTTAAAGTTGGCTGGCTATAAGATTTTGCGGAAATTTTATATTTAACAGTTCAATGATTGAAAAATTACAGTTCAAGCCTACACGCTGTTGTTTAGACAAACATTCATGCATTTCTACAGTCACTTGGCCAGCCAGTAATTGGCACAGAAATCCAAAAAAGAGATGTTAGTTTTCAAAATACATCAAAAATATATCAAGAAATTCTCTACATGTCTAGCAAATGTTAATTAAACTTTATAGAAAAATCTTAGAAAAACAAATTTTGATTTTGATAAATGTTTACAATACTTTTATAGCTCTTTGCGCTAAAGTTTAAGCACTAATTTTGCTCCAATAGCTTAGGTTTTATAATTTAACTTAATTCATAGAGCTTGGTTTAAATTAAATAAAAAAAATGTTACTTTGTTAAAACGTAAATAATGTAAATAAATTAATAGAGTTAATATCTATAACAGAAAACTATATGCAATTAATTGCAATTGTAAAACAGTTTATAGGGAAAAACTTAATTACTTTATTGCGTGCAAATTTTGCTAGTCCTGTAACTTGTTTAGCTTTTAAGTTTATAAAACATGCAAGAAATTATCCTTGAACCAATTTTTATAGTAAGAAGATTATAAACCAGAAAAAGGTTAAAGGTAATCGAAAAATGTTTATGAAAATAAAATATACTGAAAAGATTTAAAATTAGATTTCTGTACACAAAAGACCTTAACGAGGCTTAAGATTAAAGTAGATGCTAAACTAAAGATAAGACCACAGATTAAAATTTATGTACATATGTATGTACATTACGGATATAACTTTTAACAATTTTTTAAAATATCAAAATTGGCATAGTACAGTCAGATAGACCATAAACAACTATAAGGGAACGTATATTTATTTTTTCGCTAAGGTCAAAAAAGTTCACGCACCAACCGCGATGAAGTATTGAACATTTTTAATTTTCTTTTTGGTTAGGAAATATTAATAATAGTGGTATTCACACCGAACTTGTTAATTTGTTACTCGGTAGTTTGTTAATTTGTTAAAGTTACCAACTGTGAACGACCCCCTTTTTAAAACTCTGTTAGTCTGGTAACTTTAAAATAAAAAAATCATTTAATTAACATACTTACTCTCAATGTACACGAAAATTGCCAAAACACAAATATTTTTTTAGAAATGTATCACAAATTACTTTTTTATTATATTTATTTAGAAACTGCAACAGCTGATTGTGAGTTACCAACTAACAACTATGTTATCAGGGGTGCCGTGTGGTTAGTTTGTTAAATGTTAATCCGGTAGCGCGTTAAATATACAAAAACAAAATGCGTGTAAAAAAGTAACGATTAAAGACTAACAAACTAACAAGCTCGGTGTGAATACCACTAATATGTTTATTTAAACCAAAAAATAGCTCAAGTATGAAATTTCATTAATATTTAGAGATGGTAAGAGATTTTTCCGCAAACCAAAACGTATCTTTAACCTTTTTTAACGAAACAAAATTAGATATGAATAAAAAACACCGTATAAAATTATGGATATTCAATATTGAATTGGTTTAGAAAAACCAATTGGTGCGTGAACTTTTTTAAGAAAAATTACAAAAGATTATGATTTTCGTGGTTACTAAGACATGGTTGACCTCATGGTACTATGCCAAAAAATTGGTTATACCCCTAATGTACATATATTAAACTAAAGACAAGATTAAAGACTAGTTTATAGAATAGACTTTAGACATGACTATTGATAAGACCATATAGATAAAACTATCCAGTAGAAAATGTGCTTCAAAAGGAGCATACAAATGCAAAATAAGTGCATAGAAACCTGCTTATTGGATGCAGGATTTGGGAAGTTCCCATTTTGGAGGACTACTTTCTGCTGACAATACATAATTAAACAAACGATTTGCTTACTATTATTTATTAAAGAACTTATGAATTTATCTGCTTGCGACAAAACCATAATTACCGAAAAGGGCTTGTTGATATTCTTCTTGTTATTGACTTTTGTTGCCACACGTTTGTACGAGTATAGAAAAGTTGAATTTTTTCGCTTCAAAACCTTCTTTGTTAAAAGCACTCAAAATTAAGCTTTTTGTATTATTTTGTTCATTGGCATTCACTGCACCACAATATCTCTTGAATCGCACTATTATGCGCTTTTCTTTTAGGCGCTTCAAAAACATGAATTTTTTACTGTTTATTGACAAGACTTTCTATATTACTCTATACAAGTCTTAAAACGAATCTTAAGTCAATAGTATAGATAAGAATAGCTTTAAGACTGTAGGCAAGAATTAAGATAGAAAAGATTATTGGGGTATTCACAAGGTGTGTGATATTGTCATAATGTTATAATATTTTACAATGGTTTAAAAATATAGTTGTTGCTTTGTTAACAAAAAGTGTCTTAAATTAATAGAACTTTTGCTTGCTGTGTTTATTGTGCTGCCATAATTAATCAGAAGAGAGCTACGCTGAGCGGCTGAGCCGAGCTGTATTAGATTTTGTAGCCGTCGCCGTTGATGGTATAGTTTTATCCGGCTAATGTCCGAATTTAACCTGCGGCAAGCAATTTTTGCAAAAAAAAGCGGCGTCAAATTATATCGGCTTAGGACTTGGTAAACAAACAAAATAAAATTAATTTGTGATTTGCGTCTGAAAAAATGGAAAGTAGTCAGTATTCAGTAAATATTTGTTTATATTTGTCTTAAATCAGCTGATTTAAATTCAAAATAGCACACTAAATTATGAGGGGTTGTTCACAACAGTTGTATTTGTTCATGTTATTATTTGAAGACATATGACTTTATGACACCTTGTGAATCCCCCATATGTATTTACATAACTGATATAAGACGGGCGGCTAACTGGCTATGGTATCATCGTATATCGAGGCAAAATGCACGATGTTAATTGTAAATAAATAAAACAAATAGTTTTCAGGGAATTATCTTAATATTTTTTATTATGATATAAAGATCTATGACAATTATGTGTGAAACAAAATATCGGCCATATGCTCGTCACGGCTTTGGAGGCATATATCTGTCCGATGGTCCATATTTTCAATGACTATGAGACATACTTGAGGTTCAATGTCGTTAATGTGCGGAATTATCTTATCCTTTAGCTCTTGAATTGTTCTTGGGTTATTGACATACACTTTTACTTTAAACTATCCCCAAAGAAAGAAGTCCAACGGTGCCAAATCACATGATCGTAGCGGCCATTGTTTCGTTGGCTGTGTGGCAAATGGCACCATCCTGTTAGAACCACATATCGTATAGCTCCATATCCTCAATTTCTAGCCACAAGAAGACTGTTATCGTCTCGTCATAGCGAACACCATTCACGGCAATTGCTTGACGCCGCCAGCTCATAAACCACATTCACAAGTGTTTTCACATCTTCTACAGAGCCGCTTTGCTGAAATTTGAGCACAATTCTCCCGGTTCTGAACACATAAAATAATAAAATCGTAACGGTACCTTATGTGACCATGATATTTTAGGAGACGAAAATTGAGAATGATGTCGCTAAAGCTTTTTTTGCGGTAAGGGCTCGACATGTTATGTCGATTATGCTGACCAAAAAAAATCACGAAGTGCACGAAATGCATTTTGTTTTGAGACTTCAACAATCTTAACGTGCTGCTCAATTGTTTACCTCTCCATGGTTGAATTTGTCAAACACTGAAACAAAGATATGTTAAATTAACTTGACGTTAAGGTGTAACCAGTGTTGCCAAAACTTATTGAAAAAAATGCTAAATTTCGTTAAATTTTGTTTAATAAAAATGCTAGAGTAAAGGCTAAAAAAAGTTAATATGAAAAATATAGAAAGATCTTCATTAAAGTAAGGGCCAATACATTTTTTATAATATGCGGCATCTTGTCCTTCAGTGGTGCGATTCACTAACTTTTAACGATCCGACAATCGTAATATTTGTCGACATTTATATTCGCTTGCAGTGACGATAGTGTGATTCTGTAATTTTTTTTAACGATAGTACACAGCTGTTTTTTTTGTAACATCTCTGTCTACAAAATGTTAAAAAAAAAACGAAAAGCACAAAAGAGAATAAAATAAAAACATATGAAATTGTTCTTAACCCCCCTTGTTACACATATTTTTTCATTTAAAATGCACTGAAAAAGGTCTGGCCAGACTCATAAGTAAGACGAAGGGTTAATTTGTGGTTTTATATTTTTTTTTTGTGAATTTTACATTTAGAATTTTATTTTTGTTCTTAATTTGCTTTCTTTTTGCAAATTTTAAATTTATTATTTTGTTTTTGTTCATACATATACATACATATGAATATATCTTTGTATGTATGTAAGCTATTTTAAACATAAAAAACATTTTATCGATAAAATAAACACAAACTAAATTATTGTCGCTAAGATAACGACAAAAAAATTGCTTAAAGTAACAGCTGACTTTAAACGACAGCGAATATCGTTAAAAATTTTACAGAATAGCATATTCGATAAATTTTCGTTATACTTATTTTAACGATTCGATTATCGTTATAAAAGTTAGTGAATCGCACTACAGGTTCGACGACGAGCTGTAAAATTGCCTTTAATAAAGGCTTGTCAGATACTTGATAGGTGCAATTGAACTATGCACAGCACATAAACTTTATGTCGCCTCTGCTGCACTTTGTACCAAATTCCTTAGGAAGGGATAGGATTATTTTGAGTTATGCCCGTAACAATTTTAAGCTATCCTATTTTTGCGTGTTGACACAGGCCACTAATTTTAGACAATATTGCAATTGCAATAATTGCAAAAGATTTTTCCTAAGTTATCTGTTTCTTTCAAACATTCTTTTAACTTTAGGTGCTTGTCCCAATCTTTGCGAAACTCTTGTGACGAGGTTTTTACTATTAATTTCAAAATTTCCCCTTTTTTTTTTTGATTTTTATTTCAGTGATACATTAATGAGCATTTAGATTGTTGCATTTTTTAGATCTATAAGTAATTCAATGTAAGAATCTTCTGTTATTTTCTTTTAAATTTGTATTAAACTAGGAATTTTTATGAAATGCTAGAAAAAATGCTAAATCAGATTTTTTTCATGCCAATCTAGCATGAAAAAGGCTTAATTGGTATCACTGGGTGTGACTCATAATTAGCATTGTGGATTATGGTTGGACCACCCTTTTCGGGTGTCCAATATCTAGGAAAATTGCAGAATGTCGGATTTCTTTAAATGACATTGCGAAACATTCAAAGTTAAGTATATTATACGTATATACCAGATCATACGAACTACCGAAATAGCAGCTCAATTTGAACAAAAGATCACTCAATTGATTCGGTCCTTAGCCTAGATTATAAACGAAACAACAACTTTTCCCCAACAAGCTACTTTTTAGTAACACCCTTTTGTGCCACTTAATACTACTAAATATTTAAGTTGTATATTGTATTGTAAAAAGCACTCAAGCAATTCATTTTTCTGCATTAGAGAGCAATAATTGAATTGCAGCAGCATCTATTACATGAATAGTTTCGAATACCTTGTTTTTTTATTATTTTTCTCCATTCTGCTATTCTACTAAATAAAGTAGTGAGTGGAAATATTGTGACTGAACTGATTGGGTGTTCTAATAATGTCATTTAATGCATTGCAAACACAATTTCCAACCGATACTGACAATCAAAGGGGATATTAAAACGGAATGAGCTCTTGTGTTGTTATAATTTGCTACAGGTTTTCCCCCTTTTTTTACACTAATTCTCTCCTGCTGCTTTGTGTGCATGTGCAGCATATTGGTATTAGTTCTTATTTAAATACCAATAATACAAACAACAACAACATTGCGTTTGATAATTGTAATGAATTGAAAATTTAAAATAAAGAAAAACAAACTAATAATAATAGCATTACAATTAAAAAATTTCCATTTAATAATGAAGTTATTAATTTATAATTTTGAAAGAGGGGAAAAACAAAAGATCTGGTTAACAACTACATCCCAGTTGGCAAAATGGTCATAGACGCAAATATCGTCAACGATTTCTTCAGGACATTTTTGAATTTGCCGCCTATATAACATTGATGACGACAAGAAAAAAACGTATATTTTTTCGTGTTTAAAATCGTATTTACGACATTTTGTTAAATTTGTCTTGAATAATACTTTATCGAGGACAGCGTAAGTGACTATTGCATTAATTTAGTCGTGTTTCAAACCACTTTGACAACAAAATGCATGCAATGGTCGCTTACGTTGTCCTCTACTAAAAAAAATTAAAAATGGTAAGTTTGTACGTAATTTAAAATTAAAATTTCTTGATTTTTGATAATTAGAAAAAAATTAATAAAAGAAATCCTGCCTGTTAAAAACGTTTTTTTGCTCTCCTGAAAATAATTATTTTGTAACTTACAACGTTATACGCGGCTGTGCTTCAATTGTGAAATTGTGCATAAGTGAATTGATGGGCCAAGAAGCACAATCAAATTAATATTCCTGCTGACTACATTGTCATATGTTAAGTTCAGATCCCATTCTCATATTTATCAAAAGCATATTGGAGGTCTGACTTTTACCACACAGCCAGTATCGCCTATTTTCGAGCCCAGACTCCCAAACTCATCGGCCAATTCATTAGCGCTGATGTTGCAGTGACCAGTTACTTAGCATACACTCACTACATACTCTCCTAATATTAACCTTTGAGCTCTTCTATAATCATTTAAAGCTAGAGTTTTTCTTTTCCCGGACTTTTTCATTTCCCGGGAAAGCGGGTTAAATTTTTCAATATCCCGGGATCCCGGGAATTCCCGCAAAAAAAATAAGAGAATATGGTTATTTTTTTTTTAAGTAGTTATATTTTATTAAAAAATACACAACGTAAACAAAATGTGTTAAAAAATTAATAAAAAACGTTAAAAAGTAAACGAAATATTATAATTCAGTCGTTTTTCATATAAATAAATAAATAAAGATTAAAATATATATAAAAAGCAATTAGTCTTTGTTTTAAAAATGAGTGTTTAAAACAGAAATAGCATTTATAGATTCATCTGAAAGTCTATTTCGAAGTTAAGTAACTAAAATTCCTGTCAGAAAAAACACACGTTCACTTTTAACAGAGGTGGGTCGTATTGTTAATAATACATCAAAGAATTTTTGAATGTTTTCAGTTTTTTTACCAGATCTTTCAAACAATTTTAAATCTTTTGTTACGGAACACTAGCTGACCCGACAGACGTTGTCCTGTCCAAATTAGGAAAAATGTTTGCGTTCGATTTTTAAAATCCGTTAAAAAGATACAAACATTTGAAAGAAAAATTAGTCAAATCGTAGGAGCCGTTTTCTGATTTTAGGTAAATCGAAAAACGTGGGCGTTAAAGTGGGTGGGGCAAAATTTTCTTTCCGTACAAACCTAAGTTGGACCATGGCGATGATTTTAAAGAAAAAATCATCCAAATCGGTAAAGCCGTTCTCAAGTTATGCGCTTAATAGAAAAAGTGTGCGTAAAAGTAGGCGTGGCACATTTTTCTTTCGATAAAAACGTAAAATGGATTAATAAGAACATTTAAAAGAAAAATTAGTCAAATCGATGGATCCGTTTTTTTATTTTAGGTAAATCGGAAAAAGTGGGCGGGGCAAAATTTTCTTTTCGTATAAATCTACATTGGACCATGGCGATCATTTGAAAGAAAAAATCGCCCAAATTATTTAGAAGTCATTGGTGGTGCAATAACAAAGTTTTAAAAACTTGAACAAAAATGTTTTTTGAATGAAATTTGTCACAAAAAAACTCGTGTAAATTGTTTTATTAACAAAATTCTCCAGTATTTCATTTTTGTTTAGAAAATCCCGAGCAGCGCCGGTATATTTTTGGCTAGCAAAAAAAAAATATTTCTTTTAAAGCATAAAAAAACTTTAATTAAAATCTAATTTTAAATTGGCTGGTGAAAAGCGTTGACTATTTAGGAGCTTAAAATATGATAGCTTCGAACGTTAAAAGTAAAGATGACAGTATAGAAACCTTAAGTGAGATAAAAGCTAAGAAATCTAAAGAGTTTAGAGGTAAACACTAAAATAGCTTTAGTATTAAGAGCTTAGAAAGCTTAATGGTTATAATTTATTTGAGAATTAGAAACTTGAACATAAAAATTAAAAATTTAAAATATAATTAATATAATATTAAATATTTCAAATATGTAAAAGTTAAAAGCTTTTTGTATTTTATTAAAAAACCTTTAACCGTAAAATTTTTATAGAATTGTTTAAAGCGTTAATGATTTAAAAAAAAAATAAAACTTTCAACTCTTAAACTTTAAGATATTAAAAGTTATTATTAAAGTTATTCTCGGGAATACATAATTTTTCATTAATAAGATTTTGTTTGCAGATCATCAGGAAACATTTTCACAAAAAATTTAAGAGAAGCCAAAGATATTAGTAAAGAAAACTGCAGAGTGAATAAGAATTACAAAAACTCAAAAAATCTTATTTGCAAAGATATCAAAGCTTACAAAAAATATTTTTTCGGAAATACGCCAGCTATGTTTTAAATCGCCATGTCGCCAAATCGAAAATTCAGTCGTCAAACATGTTTGAAAATCGCCACCTTTGGCGAGAAATCACCACATCTGATAACCCTGCTTCAGCAAGTAATTTATAAAAAATAAAAAAAAAATACCCTCCCACATTCTTTAATTACATATTTTCAAAATATCATTTTATATAAAATATGGGCATTTCCTGGAATCACGAACGTACGGTCTAGGGAATGGTAAATCGATTTCGTTTCCAATCGAAAATCGATTTTGTGGTAAAAAAAATCGATTTTTTGCAATCGAATTTACGTATGCGATTTTGTACTGAAATCGATTATTGGGCTTTTAAAATCGATTTTTTTATTTTTATCAAAATTTTGACAATTTTTAATCTTAATTGAATCGACAAATTATGGGCATGCAAAATATAACGAATTTTTTTTGTGCGTACATATGTCTGTAGGTATGTTTATGCAGTTTTCCCAGTTTAAAGCTGTAATTTTACGTATTTACCTATTAGTATCCTTGATATACATACTTCCAAGTTTAATATAAGGGCTCTGTGAGCGATATTTAAATCTAGTTATAAGCAGAGTGAAAAAACAAAAAGTATGTAATTTATCCTAACAAATACGAAATTACAAGGAAATGTCTCTGCATCTTTCTGGCATCAACGGCATGCAAACGTTTTTTTTTTTAAACTAACTTAATAGTAACTTATCAAAAAAACAGTCGCTACCCATCAGGAACTACTGTCATAATCCTTTGAAATACTATCGATAAATTCAGGCTTGTCACAGAATTAAATCCGATCAAAAGTGATTTCGTTTAATGTGAAGCAAGATTCGAATTCACTCCCACTTTCGATCGGAAATAATTTATGTGACAGGCCTGATTGTCTACAGAAGAACACAATTTTAATATGTAAAATGTACATGTACTTGTTCCTCTAAAGGCGATCTCAAAATTTACACATTTTCACTTTTTGCAGGAAAATTAAAAAAAGTAGTCATATCTACACACTGTAAAAATCTCAGTTCAATTTATCTAGTAGTTTTCCAAAAAAAATGCTGGAGTATACATACCCCTTTGTGATATAAGGTATGAGTTTGCAAATTTATCTTAAACGATTTTGAAATCGATTTTAAAATCGATTTTGAGGTTCGATTAATCGATTTCAAAAACCGTAATAAAAAAAGTCGATCGAAAAATCGAAAATCGATTTTGGTATCCATTTACCATTCCCTAGTACGGTCGTAGGCTTTTGATGTACAAATAATATAGAAAACAAAACTTTCCATAGCAGTTTTTGAGATTTGATAGCATTTGGTTAGCTCATTGTTTAGCGCAAAAGCTGGATTTCATCGAGTTTATATTTTCATAATGATAGTTAAAATTATGTGGTCACAAACGTACCCAAAATAGAAGTCAACTTTGGCTGATAGTAGTGAATTGTAAAAATCTGCGTAGTGGAACGGAATATTCAAAAGTGATTAATTTATTTTAAAAGTGTTTTAATGTAGGTCTCCAACCAGTATTCACAAAATAAAACATTTCTCTTGGTTTTAGATCATACTGGGGAAATGTCCATATACAAAAATAACAAACTTGTGGAAGATACTGTATAGGTATAACACGGTAAAAAAAATACTTACTTTGATCAGACTGTTTGGTAGTTATATTCTTGTTTCCGCTTTATTTCTTTTAAACACCAACACACTTTGTTTTCTTTTAACATGTACACGTGTTTCAACCAGTGTTGCCAAAAGTAGGGAAAAATCCCTACATGTAGGGTTTTTTGTTACTAAAATAGGAGGGAAAATCGGACAGATTTTTTATATTCGCCAAAATGTAGGTATTTTTTCTCATATTGCATTGTATACGAAATAAATGCAAAAAATGAATTTTAATTAATGCTTTAATATTTAAAGATATGGAATTCTTAAGTCTCGAACATATTTTGGGACAAAAAAAAGATGAGTACAATTTAACTAAAGCCTCAATGATCTTTTGTATGTGTGTAGAACAATCGCATAAAATTAATTTTCTGAAATTGTGAAACTAATTTGTTTTGAAACATGGAGTTGAAACAGTTTTCGATAAAAATGATAAAAGGAAAAACTATAATGACGAGGTTGTGTTTCCAAATTTATCAAAACTGGTAGTTTGCTTTACCCAATGCAAATGGTAATGCAGTGAGACCACAATAAAGCGATACAAATTGAGCCACACAACTTTAAGTTTAATTTGCATTATAAGATAATTTTTGCAACAAAAACGGAAGAGTCTGCATTAATTTCGAATATACTAATGGTCACTTTAGAAAATTCAGTTCAAAAGAAATACATAAATATACGGCCATGTCATGGGAATTGAAATAACGCGAAATTGAAATCGACGAAGATTCTTAATTAAATTATTGTAAAAATGAAAGCAGCTTTTCCTGAATTCAAAAGTAGTTCAGGTATGTAAAAGGAAATATTTTTTTGAGAGAGTTTTCAAAATTTGTTCGATTTCATTTTCACGTGACTTTGATTGCCATGGCATGGCCGATTATTTATAAAATAACCTTTTGCTATTGTACCTGAATTAAATTAAAGTGATCATATAAAGATTACCTGCCGTATTCATAAAAGTAATTTTATTTTAATAAAGATTTACAAAACAAATTTTCTATGAAAATTTTACTTGAACAACGTCTGGTAAACTTAATAAATGTTTATAGATACAGGGGTACATATTTTTTTAAAACCTCTTGTTTTTTTCATTGAATTTTAAAAAATTTAAAATTTTCAAAAAAGTACATACATTTTTTTTTTGTTTGTTTTTTTTACTTATTTTTGTTGTTAGTTAGAGCTTTACTATACATATGCGAATGAAATTAGTTTTTTATAACTATTGTTTCTTCTTATACTTTAATGACTAATGGTGTTTTCTTTTCTGACAATAATGTTCCATATATGCTACCATTCGTGCGGGTTTTTGTTCCATTCTAAAAATATATGCAAAAATGTGAGAAGTTGTCGTTTTCCTTTCTAAACATGTTGCAACAATAAATGGCAAATTTGTTCCATTTATTACCCGCAGTTATAACAGAGTGTGAGATAATACCCTTTTTTGCATCTGCGTAAAGTACTTTTTTATGCAAGCAAGTATTTTTTTTCTTGTGTTTGCGGACAATTTGCGTTATATTGTGATTTTTAGTTTAATTGACAGCATCTTTTGTAAGTTGTTGTTGTTTTTATTTTGTTTTTCTTAACCTACTTACAACTACAATTAATGTTGAGAGAATTTCAACTAATTGTAGTGGGGAATGTAAGATGAGATAAACCCACTTTTTATTGTTGATGTGTTTTGTTTAAGCTTTGATATTATTACAAGTAGAACTGTTGCTATAAGTCTTATATGTTTAACAGTTTTATTTGGTTTAATATCTTTAGTTTTTCTAAAATCTTTATGGATGAAGTTTCCTGATGATCTGGCCTAAGCAACCAGTGAAATGCGCATAGGAATAGCTTATCCCATCAACAATAAATTTCAAGTGTTTTTATCAATGATAAAGACTGGGAATTAAGCACGAATAACAAAATCTTTTGAAATTATATTGGGATAGATATAAAAACTTTTTGTTTTTCGTTTGTTTTACTTTTATTATATTTTTTTTTTTGTCGCAAAATTACCAACAGCTGACATTAATTATTGAAAATCAGAACGTATCTATTATTTTGTTCCATTGTAATTTAGCAAAATGTATCACTTTGTAAGGGTTCGTGTAACCTAATAAATATATTACACAACTATAATGCATCATTATTTTTTAGAAGAGAAAACACCATAAAACGCGTAGGGATTTTTGTAGGGAAAATTTTTGAAACGTGTAGGGAAAAATCGGATTTTTTTTTAGTATGCGTAGGTATTTTTCAAAAAATCTTTTGGCAACACTGGTTTCAACTTTGAACAAACAAGAAAAAGAAACACACATTTTACATCCGATACAGCGCTGGGGCTCCGCTTTATTTGTTCTTTGCTATTTATCTTTTTGCACACACATACATATGTATACCAACATATGTAAATAGGTTTATAAACATAATTTATTTTTATTAACTTTTTACACTAATTCAATAATATTTTTTATTTTTTTTTAAACTAAATTTAATTGCTAAATACATAATTGCAATTTTTACATTCATACGTATTTACTTTACTTATTAAACTAATAACTTGTGGAGCCCTAGGGCTCCGCTTCATATTTTTTTTTTTTTTTTTTCATATTTTATTTGCACAAATTTTAATGCTATTTTCTTTAACTTTTCTTCACCCATTCACTTTAACTTTTATTTTATTCACAAAATATAAATTCTTGGGATTATTTTGATGTAAAAATATTAACAATAACTTATTTGTTTACACTTTTATTAAACATTTTACTTAACAAATGAAAAAAACAACCGGCTAAATATAATACATATCACAAATTAACTAAACAGAACTGCCAATTCTAATGCTTAAGGCGAATTTAACTAGTTTAAGTAGTTGAATTCGCTTTGCTACTACTTTATGAGAAGTATTGCCAGACTAAATGGTTAATAATATTATCATTTAGCTAAGACACATGTTTGAAAAAGTATAATGGGAAATAAAAGTTTTCTTTGTTTAGTTTCCGTTATATTTCAATAAATACTCCATTCTGTATGAACCTAAAGGGTAGTTTACACTATTATACTTTGTATTAATACATGTCAAAAACTCAAGTAGCATGTAAAAGTCTGAAAGTGTGAATGCATGTGTGATGAAAATGACAAACATTATGAAAAAACGTTGAATTCACACTTTATGATAAGTTGTTATAGTAGTATTGCCAGACTTAAGGGTTTATAATATTATCATTAAGCTAAGACACATGTTAGCAACAAGTATAATGGGAAATAGAAGATTTATTTTTTTAGTTTATGTTATTGTATTTCAATAAATACCCCATTCTCTATGAACCTAAAGGGAAGTTTACACTATAATACTTTGTATTAATACATGTCAAAAATTCAAGTAATATCCCAGCGGTAAAAAGAAAGATTACGGAGGCATACTAGAAGGCCTCTGTACCCCTTCTTTTGGATAAACAAGGCCTGCTCGCTTCATTCCATACTCATATCTTTTTTACAAGCGTTGTCATTGCGGAGAAGGCCTTCCGCTTTCCTTTCTTTCGCCAGAGCTTCTTAAAGGCATTCAAATAAATGGCTCTTAGAAGGCTTTCCAGAGAATGAATGTCTAAAGGCCTAAAAAAAAGGTTTTCTTGAAGGGTTTTTAAGAAAGGTATGTTAAAAGGCCTTTCAGTTAATGGCTCATCAAAAGCTTTTCAGACCATTCTAGTACAAACGCCTTTGATTAAAGGTCATATTGAAGGGTTTTTAATAAAGGTTTATGAAAAAGCTTCCAGCTGCAGGCATTTGAGGAGGCCTGTAGAGTAATCCCTGCTTATATGCTATCAAAAACAATTCATTAATAAATACATAATAGATAACATTTTCATTATTTTCATTTAATTTGTTAACTATTTCTTGTTTTACTTTTTAGCACAAGTACCATCTTTCTTAATGAACAAAACTCAACTAAAACGATTTACATGTATTGTTTTTTTTTTTGTATTTTAATATGTACCTACCAAATTCCGCAAAGAAAAATACAACATATCGTTACCTTAAACGCAAAAAGACCAATCTAACATTATGAAATTTTTACAGTAGAAGCAAAAAAACTATTTAAAATGATAAATTGCATTAAACTGTTTATAATTCAGAGGCATTGTGACAAAACATCTTAAGTCAAATTTAAAAAGTTTAAAAAAATGTTGTTAATCATACGAATTTTTATTCAAAAAACATTTTTGTTTATGTTTTAAAAATTTTGTATTTTGAAAGAAATTTTTCTTTAATTTTGGTTTATTTTATTTTTAAGTAAAAATATTTTTTTCACCGAGTTTATTTTTTAAAACTTTTTTGCTATCTTATCTCGACTTAAGTTGTTTTGTTAAAATTCCGCAGAATTTATTTTTCTTCTATTCTTCTTGTAAAAGCAACCAGTTGTTTTACAATTGCCAATGTTGCACATTATGCAAACCGTTAGTTAGGTCGTTTAGCATTTATCATATAATCTTTTGTAGATAGGGCAGTTTGTTTTATGTTAACAAAATCGACAATTTTGGTCGACAGATTCCATAATTTGTTGTGGACAACTGTGTTGATGCAATACATCAGAATCAACGAAAAAGTCCATTTTTTGTTAGTTGGGGCTTTGCGCGGTTCAGATAAAGATATGTACGTTATTTTTGAAATTTTAAAACTGTTTGTTTTTTAATTTTAAAATTTAAAAAAATACAGAAAACTTTTTAAAATGTAAAATCTTTTAAAAGTCATATGAGTTTGAACACTGAAGGAAAAATGCTTCACATATTTAATAAATCATTTTCATAAAAAATTTTCCTTGGGTAAATGAAAATTTTCATTGTCTAAATGGAATTTCATAGTTATAATGAAGTATTTTCGTTTAAATCGCTTCATTGGATTTCGTAATAACGTTAAAAATTTTCATTGGATATATGAAAACTTTAGTTTGTCCAAGTTAAATAAAAAATTTTAATTGGGAACATAAAAAAACAATATACAAACATAACTATATTCTTAAATTAATACAAAATTATAGTTTCCTTAAAAAAAATTGTTTAATTGTTAATTAAAAAATTTAAGATTTAATAATTTCATACATCTAATGTTACAAAGTGGTTTACGGTAAGCACAGATTTCCTTAAATCATGTACAGAACGCTTGATTCAAGCACGGTTTATTCAAGTGCGAAATACCTAACTTATCTATATATAATCCCGAATTCGTACTTTAAATAATCCGAAAACAGGATTGGCGTAACTAAAAGTGAAATAAAATTAATCTCAAACTGTGCTTGATTCAAGAATTTTAAAGACGGTTTAATCTCGATTCGTACTTGAAATAATTCGAAAATATGATTAGATTGATTCTAATCTAAACACTTACCCCACAGAACCAGAGAGGATATTATTATTATTTAACTTACTCGTTACAAATGTTTATTTCACTCTTGTTGTATTCCGCCATTTGGTTACAGAAGAATTCTCAATTATAAGACACCAGCAGCATGGTTTCCGTAATCATTCTACTTAAAAAGTTTGATGTATTTAACTAAATAATTTTAAAAAAGAATATTGGAATAATTCTTATTTTAATTTTTTAACATAAAAATAATCTATATTTTTCTTCTTGTAGTGTTGTTGTTGTTGTGTCTACGACAAACTCTTACAAATACACGTGTATGCACGCATATTTATTTTCGAAAGTTATCTCCAAGGCGAATTTCAAAAGGTAAGTGCAACTCGTTAGCCGTTCATCTGCGGTCCCCGCGGCGAATTGCAAATATAATTCCCAAACGTCAAAATATACTTTTGTTTATGTTTTGCGCCAAAATTTGTATCTTATTTTTCAATAAAATTTTGCCTTGGTCAGTTGTTTTTGACAACAAGCAATTAAATTGCAAAAACAAAATACATGTGGCTTTTTGTAGTTGTAGAGTTGCACTTACCTTTTTAAATTCGTTTTGGTTATCCCATTTTGAATCATTTTAAGTGTTATTCGTACTTATATTTTTGTGTACGACTCGTACTAAAGTTAGAAGAAAAAACTAAAATTTAGTACGAAATTTTTCTTTCTGTGTACTTTCGTTCGTACACATACAAATATTTATTTATATTTAAAAGAAAAATTAATCCATCCGTACTCAAATCAATCCGAAGCGGTATAATTAGTACGGTGAGTGAGTACGGATATTCTTGAATCAAGTACAGAAAGATTGATTCAAGTATGGATTTTCAATCGCGAATTACTTAACTTATCCATATTCAATCCCGAATTCGTACTTGAAATAATACGAAAAGAAAAAGATTTAAGTAAAACTAAGATTGAACCAATCTCAAATTGCGCTTGATTCAAGTATTATAAAGTTGATTCAATTCCGAATTCGTACTTGAAATAAACCTAAAGTGAAATTAGAAGGAGAATTTTATTATGATTGATTTACTTACCCGTTTATCACCTTAGAGAATTTCAGTTTTTAAACACCAGCATCATTCCCGATATGTTTTTTACTTTTAAAACTTAATGTACACTGAAAGATAAATGCTTCATACATTTAATGAATCATTTTCATAAAAAAAATTTCCTTGGGTAAATGAAAATTTTCATAGTCTAAATGGAATTTCAATAGTTATAATGAAATATTTTCGTAAAAATCGCTTCATTGGATTTCGTAATTACGTTAAAAATTTTCATTGGATATATGAAAACCTAAGTTGTCCAAGTTAAACAAAAAATTTTAGTTGGGAACATAAAAAAACAATTTACAAACATAACTATATTCATAAATTAATACAAAATTATAGTTTCCTTAAAAAAATGTTTAATTGTTAATTAAAAAATGTAAGATTTAATAATTTCATACATCTAATGTTACACGTATGCCATTAAATTTATGAAATCAAAAATTTTTTTTATAAAAGCAACATATTTCAATATTTGCCTTCATAAATTTAACTTTTCATTATGACAATAAAAATGTCATTATAATAATGAAACAAAAACTTTCAATCCACTTTCAATCAACGTTGTTATATTTATTATTGACAATTTAATCTCATATTTACGCTCTTAATTGAGTAAAAAACATAGTTTTTTTATGCAAAAACTACACTGCCCTAGTAGACAAGCTGGTAGTGAGCTAGTCTATCAGCACCGAGGTTGCGCGATCGAATCCCACCAGAGACAGAAAAAAATAAAACAAAGTAAAATAAAATAAGAAAAAATAGAAAAAAAATTAAATAAGAAAATATAGAAAAAAAATAATTAAAAAAAAAAATAATAAAAAAAAAATTTTTTTTTAGAGTCTTTACATGTTAGTTGTAATTTTGGTGACATCGGAGTAATAAGTTATTTAAGTCCCTATTTGTAAGCGAATGTGGTAATGACTTATTTAACTCCCTATTTGTAAGCGAGGGTGGTAAGTACTTGCTTCCAATGACATCACCGTGTTAAAATAATGAGTTAAAATGTATAAGTAGTGAAGAGTCGTTATATTAGCTTTTTAACTCATTACTTTACAATGTAAGTTTTTGCTGGGTGGTAGTGAGCGATTCCCGCCAGAGACAGAAAAAAAAATAAAAAAAAAAATAATTAAAAGAACTAAGTAAAAAAAGTATTGAAAGTATTCATTCAATGAATAATATTCATTGATCTAATGTAATGTTTCATTAAATCATTTTAATGGAACAGGTTTCATTGATCCAACGAAGAGCTGCATAGGTTTCTTTTAAATGCAATTTTTCATGGGATTAATGTCAAAATTCATTGGTATTGCGAAGAAAATTCTTTCAGTGAATGTCCGCGGAAAAAATGTGTTTCTCAAGGGATTCCTAACTTAACTTAAAGCAAAAAATTTCAAAGCTTTGGTTGTGGATGAAAAAAAAACGCAACACCTTTCGAACTAAGCAATTTCTTTTTTTAAATTTAATTAAAATTTTATTCTAGTTTTTTATTTATACACAGAATTTCTAATGAGTTTAACAAGACAAGAATTTAATCTTGTTTTATATAAACATTATGCCTACACAACATTTTTAAGCAAATGCACTTTTACAAATTACGTTTCTCCCCTGCTTCCAAAAAAATAGTATGTATAACTAAATTTCAAGTATATAAATTAAAAGAAGAACCATGTGCTATGAATTTTTTATGGACAACCAGCCTGCTACGATAAACAACGCTGAGCGGTTCAAAGCAGCAAATATTTGTCTTTGAGCTCAAAGAAGAAATTGTGCAAATAAAGTGAGTTGTTTATGTCAAAGAGGATGCACAATGGGGAGATGAGGTAAAAAAATTAATAAAAGTTAATTATTGCTATTGAAATATTATGCAACTCAAAATATTCAAACTAATTTCACTTTTAATTGTAGATCTTAATGAAGACTGTTTTTAGCTTAAAGCGCAAAACTTTCTATGTATTTTAATTTCTCCTGGAAAATAACATTATTGCGATAAAATACTTCTGCCAGCCCACATTCAATTGGAAATCCTTAATTCAAGAGTCTTAGCCGATCTTAGCTTCAAAATAAGGTCATAATATATCTATTTAAGCTTTAGTTAAATAAAAAGTCTTTGCACATCCAAGGAAAAACATGTTAAAATATGGTCACCTCCAACAAAATTATTTTTTAAGAAAATTGTATATATACATATTATGTTTCATTTAACCATATTTTTGTCACCAACAACCATATTATGGTTGAATTAGTCCACCATCAAGAAGCTATAACCATGTTATGGCTGCCTCCGAACATGTTATGGTTAAAAATAACAAAAACATGTTTAACAATTATAATAGCATGGTTGATTTTCAACCATAGCATGTTGCTCTTGGAAAAGAGGAAAATACTTTTGTTGATTTTCAACAAATTATGGTAATATTTAACCATAACATGTTTAGAGGCAACCATAATTTGGTTGTAGCTTCTTGATGTAGGACTATTTTAACAATAATATGGTTTTAGGTGAGAATAATGTGGTTACACTAATCTTAATATGTTAAAAAATTTTCTTTAAAAATAGTTTTGTTGCAGGTGAACATGTTTAAACATATTTTTTCTCTGCATGTAGAAACCATCTCGGGTCATTATTGAAGACAATTCAAGCTTCCAACACGGGTCTCTATAAATTCAATACTCGATTAATATAATTCTTTATTGAATTATGGCTTAGCTTAAATTGTTCCTGTATGTAGAGACTAACTATAGCTTAATTTTTTCACAGGGGTTTATTGATTCAATACTCGATCTTTTCAGTTTTTTTTTTTACTAGTTGGGATAAAGATACGTGGTCCCCAAAGTATGGGATCAAAGGAATTATTTTAATGAACTTTAAACACAGGATAATTTAAACTACTTTTTCGATTTAAAATTATACAGAACTTTTTATATTAAAAGTCTTTCATTTTTACACTATTAGACTAAGGACCGTTTTCACAACTTACCGATAGCAAAAAGGAGGATTTTATCGGCCGTATAAAAAGTTTTCCATTATTACAACTTTACTTTTAGCTACCAGGTAGGATAAACCTTAATTTACTTAAATGTTCACTTAAGGTTAAAATTAAGTTTTAGTAATGGAACGCTTTTTATAAGGCCGGTTAAAGTCTACTTTTAGCTATCGGTAAGTTGTGAAAACGGGCCTCAATATAGAAGATAGTTTTTATGAACCAATCGAATTACACAGGCCTGCAAAATTTGGAAAAAGTTGAAATCCCGGGACTAACGTATACTTTTCTAAAGGATTAAGTTGCGCTGAATTCGGACCTGTTCTCAGAACTAAGTTAAGTAGTAAACCTTTGTAATATCTTGTTCCTTCTCTTCTTAATCTAAAGTTTAAGAAATACATGTTTTCGCTCTATTCGTATATATTCACAATTCTTTTTTTTAACCTTTTTGTGATTTATTTTATAATTTTGATTTAAATAAATAAATTTTAACTAGATGACCCGTGCGAATATTTCGCACCGTTAGTTGTCATTTTTGTAACATAAAATGAAAATAATTAATAGAAATTTTAGTAACTTCAATACATTTTAAAATATCATTTTTATCAATGAAAATGATGAATATAACTGACTTATGGCGATTTCTTTTCTGAGAAAAATGTTGCACTAATGTTACATGTTCTACATTTTTGTGTTCGTTTGTACAAAAAATACAACTGTGGGAAAAATTTTCAAGTTGTTTTGTGAATATGTTGATGAAAAACATGCAAAACATGTTGCCTGGTTTACCCTTACTTTAACTTAAGGTGTTCATACTGCCCTGTTCTACAACTTTGGCGCTTACTACTTTGTTTGTACAACAAATGTTTTATTTTGTTCGTCATAATTCATACCGCTCATAATTTTGTTAAAAATTGATTTTAAAACAAAATATAAAATCAAAAAAAGTCTATTTATAGTATAATCGTTTTAATTTTTATAAGCCATTAGTGATGTTAATATTTGTTTCCAACCCGTAATAGCATGCAGAAACTGCTTAAATAGCTTTAAAAATCGCTTATTAAGTACATTAATGATGAAAGTGTAATAGTTGTAAATAAAAGCACTAATTGTGTTCTATTGAAATTGCACAACATGTAACACTTCGAGTGATTTTAGGTAACATTAGAAAATGTTACATGTATGTACTGTAACATATTTTTATCAGAAAAGAAATCGCTATTAGTAATAAACGGCATTATAGTATAAAGCGGTATTGCCAGAATGGATTTTAATACATACTATATTATGTAGAACTGCATTACTATTAAGCGACCCTGTATTAACACATTTGAACAGTATTATCATGCAGTTCTGTTTAGCGACCCTGTGTTACCACGTTTGAACAGTATTATCATGCAGTTCTATTGCAGTTCTATATAAAATATAATTTTTATCAATGAAAATATTAATTTTTCAATTTCTAATTATTTTTCGTCATTAGTGTTAGAAATAAGCTTTAAAATGAGATATCATTCATTAAATTTGATGCGGTGGTATGGGAGATATTTTCAACCGACAAAAAAAAGTGCTTTAGAAATAATATATATGATTATTTTGACTAAAGTTTTTAATTTTTTTTTAAGATTTCTTTTTAATTTTTTAGTAATCAAAAAAAAATATAAAAATATTAGAAAAAATCTAAAAAAAAATTTTAAAATATCTTAAAAAAAGACAACAATTAAGTCAAAATTACTAAAAAAAAAAAAAATGAATGGCGAAAATGCCACAATTATAGCGAAAAATTTTAATTAGGATATCTCAGTAAAGGAACAATATATCGCTCCTTTATCGCAAATAATCATATCTCAAAATATTCAAAATTGGCAAAATGCGATTAATAATTATATTTTGCTATAACTTCGGTTCAGTTTGACATATAAAGAAGCTACAATGGAACACTTTTGCTTAACTAACCTAAAATTTTTGAATTCTTGAGATATGACTATGTTGCAATAAAGGAGCATTATATTTTAAAGCTAATTGGTTTCAGACGATATATCAAGTTTTATAAATAAAGATTAATTTACACAATTATAACGGCTCGAATGTCATGAAAAACAGGGTTTTTTAAACTTTAAGATATCGCATAAACCTGGGGCCTAATTCTGGCAGTCGTGATCGAGTACTTTCTCGATTCGAAAACAATTTAATATATAATTCTTTCAGTCAATGATGAACGAATCGAAAATATTGTTTCATTATTGTAAAGCATTTATTTAAGTTTCACAGCACTGAAAATATAATTTCGATTCGTTCAATATCGACTGAAAAAATAAGAAATAAAATTGCTTTCGAATCGAAAAAGTACTCGATCACGTCTGCCATAATTAGGCCCCTGATGTGAGGGAGAAATTATTAGTACAGATTCGGACTTAAGGCAACTCCAACCTTTAGAAAAGTATACTCTGGTCAATGGGTTAAAAATTTGTTGGCCTGTGTTTTTTTCCACCGGCATGTTCAGAAAGGTATTTCGAAACGAATTTCTTTTTTAAATGTTGATTCAGTAATCTATTTTCGATTATGCTTAAAGGTTTTTTAGAAAAGACCTGGGACCTGATTTTGGCAGTCGTGATCGAGTACTTTCTCGGTTGGAAAGCAATTTAATTTCTACTTATTTCAGTCAATACTGAACGAATCGGAATTATTTTTTCAGTGTTGTAAAGCATTAATTTAAGTTTCACAATACTGAAAAAATAACTTCGATTCGATCAGTACTGAAAGAATTAGAAATAAAATTGCTTTGGAATCGAGAAAGTACTCGATCACGACTGCCAGAATTAGGCCCCTGGGCCCTGTTTCTCAAAACTACAAGTTTCAAATCTACAAGTCAAATATATTTAAAACAAAAACCACAATTTTAAAATTTTTACTTTTTTTAAGGTATTTTTCTTGTAGTTTTGAGAAACAGGGCAGGGCCCTGGTTATATTAACAACCAATAAAGTAAAATCAGAATAGATTCGTTGTCGTTATCCAAGTCAATTGCAACTTTAATGGGAATGCCTTTGGCAATCCCGCTGAAGAGTTTCTCCCTGGTAGGCTAGCTGGTAGTGCGAAGTTGCAGGTTCGATTCCCACCAGGGGTTCTGGTCTCCTACAGACAAGCGTAGAGCTTCGCGGGATTGGCTTAGGAAACAAAATATATTAACTTGTTTTCTATTTCCAATCGATCGCGGTTCTGAAATTTTAATCAAATGTTTTTTTATTAATATTTTTTATATATTATATATCCCAGGCGAATTAATTCTTCAGGTGGCGTTGAAAACACAGCTGCGCTACTTTTTTTCTTAATTAGAGAGAGGTATGTCAAAAGTTTTTGATATACGGACCAACGAAAGCAACAAATAAAAAAAAATGTTGTATTTTGGTTTGGTTACTTGTTGTAGTATCGCCACCATTCTATAAATGAATTCGCCTTGGGTATATCTGTGTGTGGCATTTTGACAAAGCATCTTAAATGCCTGTTTTTAGAAAATTGAAACAAGCGAGTGAGTTAGTGAGAAATTATATTGAAAACAACAATAAAAAACGAAAATTCTTACTCACTTACTTAATTTTTTAAAAACAGACAGTAAATCAAATTTAAAAAGTTGAAAAAATTTTGTTAATCATACGAATTTTCACTAAAAAAAAACATTTATTTTTTCGTTTTTAAGATTTTGTATTATAAACGAAATTTTTTTAAATTTTGGTTTATTTTATTATTTGATAAAAATTATTTTTTCTCCGAGTTTTTTTTTTTTAACTTTTGCGAGTGTAAGACGGCAAATCCCTCTGAAGAGATCAAGTGGTTATGATCGAAACATGTCAGGGTAACCAGCCGCCTGGGTTCGAATCTCAGGTCATTCAAGAATGAAAAATTATCAATAACAATTTTAATTTATTTTCATGTTGTAAAATTCCTTTATTCATAAAAATAATTTAATGAAAAATTAAATTTGATGAACTTAAGCCTGATTAAAAATATTAAAAATTTGGATTAAAAAACCATAAATAGTTCGACAAAAAATAACCACAATACTAATTATCGTTAAAGCTAAGGCACGACGAGCTCTATGTGTACATTTGTCCTTCAAGTTGTGCTGAAAAAGGTCAACAAGAAAAAGAAAGACAAAATGGAAAAAACAAAAATGTACTTTGGACTTCAAGAAAAATTCTTGACAAAAAGTACGAAGAAACAGAAGTAAGGAAGAACATGTAACATCAATTAAAATTGATAATCTTTCAAAAAAGCAAATTTCGGTCTACCAAAGATTAAAAATACAATTTGGTTTAAGGATTGATAATTGAATATTGACGTCAGCAGTCATCGATGGCTGCGAGTGTAAGACGGCAAATCCCTCTGAAGAGTTCAAGTGGTTATAATCGAATTAGATGTAAGGGTAACCAGCCGCCTCGGTTCGAATCTTAGGCCAACCGCCTGTGTTCGAATCTCAGGTCATTCAAGAATGAAAAATTATCAATAACAATTTTAATTAATTTTCATGTTGTAAAATTCCTTTCTTCATAAAAATAATTTAATGAAAAATTAAATTTGATGAACTTAAGCCTGATTAAAAATATTAAAAATTTGGATTAAAAAACCATAAATAGTTCGACAAAAAATAACCACAATACTAATTAATGCCACAGATATTTATTCGAAACAAATGGTTCATTTCTTTTTTTTTAAATATTTGTTATCTTAAGTCTAGACCAACTTGATCCTGATAAAGCTCCTTTGTATATTGGAGTAAAAAAAATTCGATTTACATAAAATTTTATTGATTTAAGATTCCTATTCGACAAAAATTACCCGTGATATTTTTTGTAGAAATTCTCGTGAAGCTTGTCTTGGTTTCCATTTAAAATTTAATTTTTATTTAATTCTAAAGTCCGATATAATTATATCCCATTAATCGCGTTTATTATGATTAAGATTTTTTTTATTAAATGAAATGATCAGTTATGGATAATGAGAATTTTTTTTTTCGAAAATTGTTTTAAAATTTACATATAATTTTTTCCATAATTGTTGCGAATGATCCCAAAGTGTCAAAGCAGTTCGAAATTTTGGTTCACTGGTTTGTTTGAGCGTTTTTTCATTAATTTAAAATTAAAACCATTCATCGCGTTAAATGTGACCTCTCCTTTTTTTTCCTTAATCGTCTTGTTTTTTTATTTGTTTGTTAAAAAGAGAGCTTTTTCTTTGGCGTTTTATTTTTTCCTTACAAGAGAATTAGTGTAATTGTTGTTGTGTTAGCATCTGTTTGTGTGAGTTGTTTAAAAAACATGAAAATTTTTTAAGCAAATATTAATTTTAATGTGGAAAAGTTGTTGATAAAACAAAATGTTATGAAAAAATGTATACATACGAAAAAAAACTCAATAGGTCCTTACAATAAGAAAATTCTACAAGGATAAACTTGAACCATCTTGTTTTTCTTGCTGTTGTTATAGTTGTTTTCTCTCTTCTTGACTAGTCTTTGAGTAAAAGAATAAACCTCTTTGATACTATTTTTCTATACTTTGTTTTTATTGTTTTATTTTCACATTTTTTTATTTTTTTAAATATGCGGTTTAACTTTTGTGTGTAAATGTGTGTGGTTGTGTTTATTATGTTGTAGTGTTTTATATACAAACAGATGTACATATGTACATATATACAAAAATATTAAAGTCCATATACACGCTATACACATACCAACATACTACATATATTTTTATTTTCTACAAGGATAATTACCTTCTCTTAAGGTATAGTTTTATTGCTATAGGACGAAAAACACAGAGCAAAATATGTAAATTGAATGAATGGATCAAAAATAAAAGGCTTGCAAACGAAAAAAACGACCAGGTTCAAAGGAAACTCATAAAATGCAAAAGATCCGTCATTGATGTCCAAGCCAACGCCAATTTCAAAAAAGTACTTTAAATTTTACTCAGAAAAGAAAACGCCATAACAATTTCGTTGATTTTTGAAAAGATTATGCAGAGCGGGATATAAATTGTTTGAATATTTTGGCCCGTGAACTGTGACTCTATCTTTAAATATTGCCTTAAAATTCTTTAACGTGAAAATGGAGATTTTATTTAGAAACGACTTTTGCTGCAGTTTTGATAAATATCCGAACATTAAGGATTTCCAAAATCATAAACATGATCCATGTCTAGCGGGTCCGATGTTTAACAAAACCCCATCTGGCTAGAAACATGTATGCAACACAATTTTTTATAGGTATAAATTACTTTCTCTCAGTGCATTGCCGCAAATAAAATTTCAACAATAAATTCTTTTAGTTTTTATGTGGTTTAAAAAAGAAACAAGAACTTTGGATGGTTGTGTATGTGTGAATGTACTTATTTATGTATGTTTGTATGTAAATATTCAAGGTTCCCAGCGGGAAAACTCAGAAGACCTTCTTACTTCAGGCCTTTTTAAAGGCCTGCTTAAAAATTTTTTTGATTTAATTCATATTCTTACGTAACAGCTAAAGAATGCCTCATAGAAGGCCTCGGCTCTTTGGTATGAAAAGCGAGAAAAGAAGGAGTAACATTTTTTGTTTTGTTTTTTTTTTGCACAAGCAAAAGCAAAAGAATTTAGATCCCTTTACAAAAACAAAGTAAAATATGCTGTAAATCATTTTAGTTGAAGTGGAACAGAGAAAGAGTAAAATTTTTTGTTTTGTTTTTTTCAGATCCCGTTATAAAAACAAAGTAACAAAGTAGGTGCATATTAAAATACAAAATAAAAACAATAATGTAAATCATTTTAGTTGAGTTTTGTCCATTAAGGAAGATAGGTACTTGTGCTTAAAAGTTTTTTTTTATTATAGGTATACTTTTATTTACAATGTTTAGCAAATTTGATTATTTCAATAAAAAAATAGGTGTCACATGTGTTATTAAACCACAATAAGTTTAATAAAATATATAAACATACGTTACATGAAGCCTATTCAGTCTTCTAATTTCATTTGTAAGGAAATATTCCTTAATGTTTTAGACTGATAGCCCTTCAATATGACCTTTAATGCATTTGTAGAAGGATGGTCTGAAAGGCCTTTTAAGAGCCATTAATTGAAAGGCCTTTTAACATACCTTTCTTAAAAGCCCTTCAAGATAACCTTTTTGCTAAGGCCTTTTGAAAGTCATTCTCTGGAAAGCCTTCTAAGAGCCATTTATTTGAAGGCCTTTAAGAAGCTCTGGGGAAGAATGGAAAGCGGAAGGCCTTCTCCGCAATGACAACGCGTGTAAAAAAGATATGAGTATGGAATGGAGCGAGAAGGCCTTGTTTATCCAAAAGAAGGGGTACAGAGGCCTTCTGGAAGGCCTCCGTACTCCTTCTTTTTCCCGCTGGGTTTATCTATGACGTTGGTAAAAATCTAGCTTCACAAAGGACCCATGTACAACAACAGCAATATCAACGTCATCATCATCATCACCACCAAAAACTGTATCAGCAGCAACTTTTGCACCAGCAACACCTGCAACTGTTTTATCACATTTTACACAAGCAGCAACCTTGACTGTTTTACAAAGAAAATACATACAGAGATAGAAAATAAAAAATTACCGCTAAGCCCAATTAACCCTTTTAAGTAACCAGAGAGTAATATGGTTACATTTAAAAGTACAAATAAAATTTTTAGTTATAAAATGCTTAAACTTCGTTTGATAATTTTTGCTGATTTTTAAATAAACGCAAGAATTTTAAGAGTCGTTTTTTATTAATATTTCTGCAATAAAGAAATTTTATGACCAATATTATACAAATATTTCTCTATTAAACACAATTTTATAACAAAAATTATAAAAACTAGATTAAAAGTGTATTAAAAACCACTTAAAAATTTTTGCGTTTAACGTTTTCGATCTCCAGCACACCCCTGTGAATGATGATGTTTTTTTTTAAATTCTGTTCACATGAAACATTTTTAGAGTAACGTTATGACGTTATGTTATGAAGGAATAAAATGGAGAAATAATTGTAATTTTTTATAACGCATTTTAATATTGTACTACTACTTTTTAGCATATAACGCCATAGTATACTGCTCTTGAACATTTTATAATGTTATTATCATGGATTAAAGCTCCTAATTAACCAGGAAAAACTTATTTTAATTTTTAGTTAAAGGTGGTAGTTATTTCATACGTTTCCTGGTAATTAGTTGTCATTACAATTGTCATTATATTGAAAACTTCAAGAAATACTTACTAGTAATGACCTCAGCAACTACTTATTACTGCTATTACTTTCACTACTGAATATTTGCTTACTAATAATCAGCTCAATAACTACTTATTAGCTGTGTTGTTTTCAGTACTGAATATTAACTTACTGGTAACTTACTACTTAACTGGTAATTTTTTGGTTTCTAGTAAGTATATTGTAGATACTTAGGCCCAGAACAGATGGTGAAACGCAACTGCAACGAAACTGCAACTTCTAGTTATTTTCGAGTTTCATTCGAGTTTATGCCATAGACTCCTTCTAGGGACCACACACGACGCGACCATTTTGAGACCGGTTTGAAATGCATTGGAAATCAGTTGCATTGAAACCGGCGTGCAGGAAACTCGTTTTTGCGTTTCATCTGTTCTCAAAGAAAATCGAAATGCGTGTGATAATTTCATTACATTCTGGTACAATTTAGGTTGCAGCGTGTGTGGAAAACGATTGAAACTGGTTTCAAAACAATAATTTCTAAAGGGTTTCGTTGCAGTTGCGTTTTACCGTCTGTTCTGGGCCTTACAATTCAACTTACTCGTAGTTAAATAATAACCAGATATTTTTCGACTTCTTGTAAGTGTAAAGTACTGAATTCTGTGAACACATCCAACAAAAATAAGTAGTTATTTAGCCGAAAAATAAGTAGTGCTTTTTTTCTCTAACAATGCTTGCTAACTTACCAGGTAAGTAAAGTTTTTGCTGGGTAGTGCTACAATGCGTAATAACACTTTGATAGCCTGTTGCCCGTTTTTGTATTTTTCACACCGTACAATTTCCCACATGAAACAAGTGTAAATATTGCAACAAAAACTTTTGTTTTTCTCACAGAAGTTTTTCTATATCGTTATATTGCGAGAATCATCTGTCACTTAAATAATTTTCCAGCAATTATTGGAAGGATGTGAGAAAAAGTGTTCCTGTAAGAATATTTAACGAAAAGTTTCTCATAAGAACTGTCAAAATAAGTCACAGCAACTACTTATTACTGCTTTTACTTTCACTACTTAATATTTCCATACTAATAATCAGCTCAATAACTACTTATTAGCTGTGTTGTTTTCAGTACTGAATATTTACCTACTGGTAATTTATTACTTAACTAGTAATTTTTTTGGTTTCTATGTAGTAAGTATATTGTAGATACTTAAAATTCAACTTACTCGTAGTTAAATAATAACCAGATATTTTTCGACTTCTAGTAAGTGTAAAGTACTGAATTCTGTGGACACCTCCAACAAAAATAAGTAGTTATTTAGCCGAAAAATAAGTAGTGCTTATTTTTTTTTCTCTAACATTACTTGCTAACTTACTAGGTAAGTAAAGTTTTTGCTGGGTAGTGCTACAATGCGTAATAACACTTTGATAGCCTTTTGCCCGTTTTTGTATTTTTCACACTTACAATTTCCCACATGAAACAAGTGTAAATATTGCAACAAAAACTGTTTTTTTCTCACAGAAGTTGTTCTATATCGTTATATTGCGAGAAGCATCTGTCACTTTAATAATTTTCCAGCAATTATTGGAAGGATGTGAGAAAAAGTTTTTCTGTAAGAATATTTAACAAAAAGTTTCTCTTAAGAACTGTCAAAATAAGTCACATTTCCAAGTGGTTAATGATATAATAAAGTTGTATAACATAAAATTACTTTATTTTGGTACTGTGATCCATTATAATGCATTATAATGGTTTTATAGCACAGCTTTAAACACATTTAAACATTATATTGATGTTTTAATGCACACTATTATAGCATCGTAAAGCGTTACAAAATATTATAATAGAGTAATAATGCACAGTATTATAAAGTTACTTATGAAAAGAAAAAATTTCACAGTATTATATAGTTATACAAGGGCTGGGAAATAAATCTCCAATTTTTTTTATCCTTTCCAAAAAATAATATTTGTCAGATCTTCAAAATAGGTATATGTTTGTTGATGTCAAATCTCCTTCCGCCGAACCATTTGTTTAAGTTTGAAAACAATAGTCATCCAGGGCTTAATCCGGAGATTATAATTTGTAGCCTAATAAATGGATTTTTCCATGGATTGCTTAATGAGCACACGAAATTTACTTTTGTCCATTTACTTCTTAAATTAACTAGTAGTTTATGATCAAAAACAAGCTAAATGACGCAGATTATTAAAATTTTGAAAGAAGTCAACTGACAAATGCCTGTTAACAGGAGCAGTGTTAAGAGGTGGGAAATTAAAAATTCGCGGACTTATTGACCCAGCCGAACAAAACACTTACATATTTTAATAATCATTTAATGCAAACTGTTTCATTATGCTGGTAGGTACACACATCCATTTATTATAATAGTGTTATACCGCGTTATAACACATTGTAATAATGTCGTTTTGTATAATAATAACTCTTTAACACATTATAATGCTATTTTTATGCATTAAATTTTATTATAACGGATTTATAATCCTATACCTATAACGTGTTATGCAAAAATTTTAGATAATATCTGAATAGATTGCCTAAAGAAATATAAATGTTGTCAAATCTTGGTAAACAATTCTAGAGGGTTAATAAAAATAAATATGCTTATCAACAACCTTAAGTGTATATTAATGGGGTTGGGTTCTTCTTTTTTTTTTAATCCATATAAAAACTTCTGAGAGTTTGTTTATCACAAAGGGGAATTTTAAAAAAATGCGATGAGTACACAGGGACACACAAACTGACACTTAAATTTCTAATAAGGAAAAAGGAAAGTATTATCGGTTAGAAGAGTCTAAGTTCAAAGTTTAATTCAAGTCTAAGCATCCCAAATCTAAAATACATATGTACATACAACATGGGTCTTTGTATTGCACTGATTTCAAATAATTTTTGTTAAGCTATAAGAAGTTTTTCCTCTTTATGAATTGTTAGAAGACACTTTTGCAGATTTAGCGTTATGATAAATTTGTAGCCTGTTAATGATTTTTTTTATTTTGTTTTATTTAAAAAGAATTTTAAGTCCTAATTAGTTTTATTAATGTGCAGATATTAAAAGGTCAATTTATCTCATTGGCTATTAAAGTATGCTTGTATGTGTATGACAGATTTTTGGGTTAAAAAGAAAATGTGAAACTATGTAATTTAAATTAAGTTTTTTAACAAAAAATTTGCATTATGCAAATAGGTTATAGCTGTCAAAACATATGTATTGTTAAAGGCCAGTTTATACGGTAATACAATGTTGCATTCGAGAACACAAAAGTTTTTACTATTTTTTACTAAACTTTACTGCATTTTACGAAATTGCGTTCGAGTACACAAAATGCAGTAAATGAGAACATAAATTGAGAGCGAAAAGTGACAGTTCTTGTCTGAGTATTTACAAATTTTTACTGCAGAAATTTTTGTTGTAAAATTTAGTAAATCAAAAAACATATGTTTCAAAAGGTAAACAAACAAAAGCATACAAATTGTGAAAAAATTGTTAAATAAAAGAAAAGTTGAAATAAAAATTAAACCAAAACAAAAAGTGAATAAATATTAATTAATTAAACTTGTTTGTGAAGCATTTATTTGGCTAAATACAAACTTTTGAAATTTTTTTTGTAATGTAATTTTTTAGAGTTGTAAAAGTGTGAAGTATTTGGGTACTTAAGAATTCAATATCAAAAAAATTATTCATGTTCTTTTAAATAATTTAACCCGCTACATTAGTAAAATCAAATAAAATAAGAAACAAACAAATATGAAAGATAACATAAAATAATTTGTTTGTATTTTTCAAAAATTTTCGTGTTATAAAAAGTATTTAATCGAGTACCGATAAGAAAACGAGTTAAGTAGTCAAACGTGTCAATATTTTTCAACACTTCAATTATTTGCCATCAGCTGTTGCCTTTATTTTACGAATTTTTACGAATTTTGCGTTCGCGTACTTTTTTGGACAACAGCTTTTTGTGAGAGAAAATTTTTTGGTTTACTCATTTACTGCATTTTACTGTAAAAGTACTCAAACGCACCTAATGTATTACGACTTTGTAGAATCAAAATATTATGAAATTCTCTCCGTGTTTAAAATAAAAAAATAAAAATCTTTTGTAAGTATAATTCATGTTTACACGGATGGTATAAGTTAAATCATAAATAATAACAAAAAAGCAGATGGTTGCAGTTTTAAATTTTTACAAAAACAACATGAACATTTCCTGAGTTGATTTGAGTTGTTTTTGTAATTGTATAAAAATGCTACCACCTTCAATATACTCCGTTAAAATTCACCTCTGGTGTGATGAAAATACATAAGTTTCTAAAATGGTTTAGAATAAAAACATTTACCGACCGCTTGTCAGATTTTGTATTCGTATTCTCTCTTACTCAATGCATTTTGCTTTTACATGATATGATTTCTCTCATTCTATATTATGTCGTAATACAATGTATTACCTACACTGGCCTTTACTGGAAGTAAAAGTAATAGTTAGTTTTAACTAAACTTGGTGAAATTGGGGTTAGTCGTTTAAAATTGTTATGGTCACCCTACGGATGGAAAGACAGTGAGTGCATGGTTGGCAATATGCATATGGGGGATTTCATGTCAAGTGACCCAATTTTTAAATCGATATCTTCCAATTAAATTTGCACCAAGGTTAGTCCTATTGGATAGTAGTTCAGACGCAAATTTTTAACAAGATCGGTCCAAAAGTTTCTGAGTTAGAGGGTTTGACATTTTGGCCAAACAGGAGTTCTTTCTCATCCAAGTAACTTATTACCTATTGGTGTTAGCAAAATTTGTCCCAAGTAGCTTCGATAGCTATTTGATCAAACTTTTGAAAAAATTTTTTAAGATTTTTTTTTTAACTATGATTTTTTTTTAAATATTTTTTTTATCCGGAATATTTTTTTTTTTTTTTTGCTTAAAAGAAAACTTATGCCTTTTCCTTTAAGGTAGTTTTTGTCGCTTTTTGAGATGCGTGTTCTTTTTCATTCATCTAACTTATTACCTATTGGTGTTAGCAAAATTTGTCCAAAGTAGCTTCGATAGCTATTTGATAAATCTTTTTAAAAATTTTTTTTTTTTTTTTTATAAAAAAAAATTTTTTTTTTTTAATTTAAAACTTTTTTTTATTTTTTTATCCGGAATGTTTTTTTTTTTGCAAATTTCATCCAAATCGGAAGACATCGATTTAAAAATTGGGTCACTTGACATGAAATCCCCCATATGCAAAAGTGAAAAACAGCTGTTGAATGAAAAACAAGTTAGTGTGCTATATTCGGCTGTGCCGAATCTTTGATACCCTCCACCGACAGTTCGAATATTTTATTTATCTTTATAAAAACAGACATCAGCATTAAAATTGGTTGCGGCTTAGACATATATATATATTAAATTATTGACCGACAATCAGAAAGTTTAATGCTTTTTTTTGGCAATTTTAAATCGACAATCAGAAAGTTTAATGCTTTTTTTTAGCAATTTTAAATAGCTTGAGTAAAATATCATGATTCCTAAGAGTTTTAGCCGAACTTAATTGATTTTCAGGAGGGGAATCTATGTTTGGAGCCATGGACCAATCATCCCAAAATTATGCAGAGTGATTCCTGGTATTAAAAAACATAGGAAGGTAGGTAGGTAGAAAGGCTGGTGTGAAGTCTTCTTCACACCTTCACCCAGAGACCAATATGGTCCATTGTGGCGCCTTATTTAGAGAAATCTGTATAAAGATAGAAATTAGGTGAAGTAAACAGTGAAAGCACAAGTCAGAAAAGAAGGTTTCGGACCAAACCCGAGAGAGATCCTACTCAACCAAATTCGCCCCATGTGCGGCCAGCACCCAGTCTTCTCTCGCGCAGCCAGGCCATCCCCATTACGATTCCTATCAGATTCTCGAGTCCACAGCCCGAGACATCCCCTAATTCGCCCAGGAATCTACTGAACAGCCACCTCAGCCTACTGCCCTGTAACCTGGGACAGTGGCACAGAATGTGCTCAACCATCTCCAACTCCTCAGGGTCCTCACACAACCTGCACATATCCGACAAGTCGGATCCCATCCTCACCGCCATCCTGCCTATCTTACAGTGGCCCGTGATCATTCCTATCATGGTCCTAACGCAGACCCCACTCCTGCCCAGCAGCGACCCCGAATCGGACTTTCTAAGCACCGGCCACAGCGTCTGCGATACTCGACAGTCCGTTCGGTTCCCCCAGGCCCGATTTGTTGCGCCCAGAATCCACTCCCTGATTTTTCCAAAATAGAAGCCTATTGGAGGCCTAACCGCATCCATACAGTTAGGATCCTCCATCTCTGAGCCCTGTATCGCCAACTCATCAGCAACCTCCTTGCCGCCTATGTCGCAGTGACCCGGCACCCAGCAGAACCTTAGCAAATACTCCCCTAAGACTCCCTCCAGAGCCCTCCTACAATCATCAACTAGCTTGGAGTTCACATTACAGCCCCTTACGGCCATAAGAGCCGCCTGGCTGTCCACATATATAGTGACCTACGAGCCACTATCAATGTTGCCCATCATCAGTTCCACGGCCCGCCTTAAATACACAGCAGTCGTCAGGAAGCCTATATGACCTTCTGATGTTCAGATCCTCACTGTAGACTCCCGCACCCGTGCCCCTCATCTTCGAGCCATCAGTGAAAATAGCAAATCCAAATAATCTGCCCCTACCTCACCAGCTCTCCCTAGAAGGAACTATTACCTCCGGCAACCGCCCAAAATCCACCCTTGTGCCCACATAATCAGTGGATCCGGGTGGTCTTAGGCAATAGCCACAAACCTCAATCTCACTCAGGATCCGTGAGTGACCCTGCGTGACATTCCCCATCAATCCTAATTCCCTCAGTCTAAGAATGCTCCTGGCCGCCATTCCCATCACATACTGCTCAATAGGCAGAAGATGTAGAATGACATCCACAGCTGCTTGTGGAGTACCTGTCATGCCGATTGAAGCACACCTCTGAGCCTTAGAAAGAAGGTTCCTAAGACTAGCCAATCTCAATGACTCCCACCAAACACAGCATCCATACGTAAGAATGGGTCTAACCACCGAAGTGTACAGCCATCCCACCACTGACGGCCGGAGTCCCCAGCTCCTACTTATCGATGATCTGCAAGCATAGTAGGCATTGAGGCCCCTTTTAAGTCTCTCCTGAGTATTCCTTCCCCATGACAGCTTGCTGTCCAGAAAAACTCCCAGATACTTAGCACTATCAGATAGTTGAAGCTCCACTCCTCGTAGTACCGGTAGCCTTAAATCCTCCACCTTGTACCTCCTAGTAAAAAAAACCAACTCCACCTTCTCCGGATTAACGCCCAGTCCCTTATCATTTGCCCATGCCGACAGTTCGCCCAGCGCCCCTTGGATGATGTCGCTAATTGTCGGCAGAAACTTGCCCGACACCAATATCATTACATCATCCGCGTAGGCGACGACCTTCTGACCCATTCTGTCAAAACGTCTCAGAACGACATTGACGGCCAAGAGCCCAATAAGGGAGAGATAAGTCCCCCCTGTGGCGTCCCCCTAGTCACCGATTTCCCCAGTCCGAGTGAAAAACTCTGCTGCTAAGCATCATAGTTATCCATTCGACCAAGAACAACGGAACCCCCAGATCAACCAGTGCCTGCCTAATAGCCTCTATCCTTAAATTGTTAAAGGCGCCCTCTATATCCAGGAATGCCGCCAAGGTGTATTCCTTATTTCGCAAACCCCGCTCCACATAACCAACCTCATCATGCAACACACTCTCAACAGATCTACCCTTAAGATAGGCGCGTTGAGCGCCGCTGACGATGCCAGCGTCAATCTTCGTCCTCAGATGTAAATCAATCAGTCTTTCCAACGTCTTCAAGAGAAAATACGATAAGCTTATTGGTTTTAAATCCTTGGGTTTAGAGTGACCGCTTCTACCCGCCTTGGGAATAAAAACAACCGTGACCTCCCTCCACCCTCTAGGAATGAACCCGTTCAGCATACATATCCTAAACAGTTCCACCAACACCAGGAGTGATGATTTCCCGATATTCTGTAGCATCTCCGGAAAGATACCATCTGGTCCCACCGTTTTGAAGGACTCAAAGGTGTTTACCGCCCATGTTACCTTATCTAAGGTGATCATATCCCCCATTGTCTCCCTTTGCTCACCGCCTGAGCCCGACCCAGAGAAGGGGTAGCCACATACAACCTGTTCCCCCGACCCAGGATCCACACACCCCGAAAAGTGAGTCTCCATAAACAGACAGAGAGATTCAGAGCCAGATTCCGTCCATGAGTCGTCCGGTCTCTGAATAAATCCAGGGACTACTGGGTCCTTGGATTAAATTTTCCTGAACCTAGACATCTTCTTCACGATTCCCTTTTAGCTCTTCTAATATCTCCCGTAACTCAACCTGAAGTTACTCTAATCTTCCTCCCTACGCGTATATTTCGCTCTATTGAACAGCCTTCTGACGGTGAACCTTTGAGTTCTCAACTCGTATGTCCACCATCTTGGCTGTGTACGCCTGCCCGGAAAGTTTAACGGACAGGATCGCTCATAGCTACTGGTCAATACCCCCGTGAAGGTGCTGACCAGTTGCTAGACACCGGTCGGAGTCGACCCCCAATCCCGTGTAACTCTTAGGTTACTTTGTACCAATCCCGAAAAAGAATCCCAATCCGTCCTTCTCGGATTCCTATACGGACACCTTTTCGACCTCTCAAACATCAGATTAAAGGACAGGCGACTATGGTCAGAGAAGGAAAAATCCAAAGCCACCCTCCAATCTTCCACTACTTCCTTGCAGTTCGTCAATGTAATATCTATCACTGCCTTTCTATCCCTAGTTCTGAACGTTGGCGTATTCCCCCTGTTACAGATAAAAAGATTGCTGGCAATAATAAAATCAAACATAGACTCACCTGCTTTTTTGTTGTCGGCACTTCCCCATTGGGTATGGTCTGCATTGGCGTCACAACCCAGTACCAGCCCCGAGCCGCTTCTGCCCGAGTGCTCCACCAACTTCTGCACTTTATTACCAGGTAGATCGGTAGCCTCGTATGGTAAGTATACCGATGCTAGTGCGTAACCCGTTCTGTTCCTGGCTTCTCCTGTCACAACCGTGAAATCTCCATTACTGTAAGAATAAGAAATAATAAATTAATGCTCAGTTCTCGCCAATATATAAGTTCGTACCTTCTCATCCGTGTGGGGTACGAACAAAGTATACCCCGTGACCTTTAATCCAACTACCCGGTTTTTGTTAATCCAGGGCTCTTGGATTAAAGCCACGTCCACGTTGTTATCGATGAGGTGGGTTGCGAATTCGGTTGAGGCTGCTTCGTAGTGGTGCAAGTTTATCTGCACTACTTTCAGCCTCTTAGGGTACAGCAACTTCTCTCATCGATTTCAGCTTTTTGAGAGACACCTGGTCTACTGCGAACCTGAAGTCTCTCCCTTGGTTCTCCTTACAACCCAGTGAAGCTATCAACTTCCACTGGCCTGTAATGAAACCATCGTTCAGGTTGGCCAGTAACCCCAGTATGACTTCCACCGGTTTTATAGGTGGAGGTATCCAAACCGTAACTAGCGGCCTTAATGGCAGCTCAGACGCGAGTATGACATCCAATCTGGCTGACACATAGCATGTATTAAAGTAACATTTAAGAATGTGATTACATTTGCTTAAATTTTCTATTGTTTATTTTAATAATATTTCATATTTTTATTTTTTGACACAGCTAATTGTTTAACAATTTTTCCAATCAGCCTTCGTGCAAGAAGAAGAACATTTTTCTATTAAAAGCTTTTTCACTTTACCAAACTTTGAGTACGGGAACAGTTTTCGGTAAGCTTGGGATGCCGCGTGCCCCCATCGCTGGGTAGGTACGTCGCTAATTCTAGATTCCTAAGCTTTTGTAGCCTTGTCGGATGTAAAACATCCTGATCCATACAACAAGCAAAGTAAGATGACTTTTTGTCAATTTTTGTTTCAAATCTTTATTTTTTTAGGCGATTTTTGGTTTTTCTTTATATTTACAATATCTAAATTCAAAGATTTGATTATAACATTTTTGCGATTTTTTCCATATTTTTTTAACAAAAATATATAGTATGTAGTTTTCCTTATTTTGATGAGTTTGGATTTTAAATTAGTTATGGATTTTTACGAGTTTTTCGCCATATTTTCTTTTTAACAAATTCATAATATTAATTCGTTAACCAACACTTTTAAATACTAGAAGGCCATCACTATTATGATATTCCCTAATCGGCCAACACTGATTGTTTAATAATACAAATATTCACAAAGGAGAATTACCAAAAACAGATGATTGTCTGAGGCAAAAAAATATCAAAGCAAAAATTGAAATGTCATCCACTGCTGCAGAAGAAATTGGTAAATTTAATTTTAATATTTTTATAATAAATAATAAAATTACGAGGAAAAAAATAAAATTATTGAAAAACTAAAACGTCTTTTATATGAAGAATTTAAAATTGTACATGGTTTAATACTTCTAGAACTGTTAGAGCGTGTGCTTTTACGTTTGGGTTGTGCGGATACCGATGAAAAGTTGGAAGCATGTGTAGGACGCTTTTTAACACCGGTAATATTAAAAATTACATCGCCACACGATAATGTGAGGAATAAGGTATGTTTGGTGTGGTTAAAGGCATTCTTATGTACATCCAAATTTTATGTGTGGATGATTCTTTTAGGTTGTGGAAGTGTTGACTCACATAAAACGTCGATTAACCTCGCGACCTTTAGTTCAAATACCCGTAGAGGCCTTGATTGATCAATATAAAAATTCAGCAGATTCGCCGTTTTTACAAAATTTTGCAATTATTTTTATTACTATGGGTTATCCACGCTTGAGTCTTGATCAGCGTAGTGCTCTGGCGGCGAAAGTGGTATGTTGTGAGGAAAAATTGGAAAACTATCAAGATAAGTAAGAAACCCAAATTTATTCAATTGTTTGCGTACCTACATAGGTACATTCTGAATTTTATATGTAAATTTTTAGGTTGTTTATGTTAATTTTGCACGATTTAAATGACATAAAGTTACCCGATGATCCGGCTGAACGTAAAAATTTATTAAATTTACATGATAAGCCAGAAATAAAACGCAATTTTTTGTCTTTGCTACAAGATGTACTTTTATTGCCTTATGGTGTTACTCAAGAACAAGAGGTGCCTCCTGGCATGAGTCCTTATTCCTTTAAAAGAGTAATAGTCAATAATTGGAAGGCAGAGAATTTGGAAAATGTAAGTTTTTCTTTAAAAAAGCTCTAAAAATATTTCAATTTAAAAAATTCTTATAAATCTAGATCAAAAAAGGCATAGTGCGTTTAATTTGTTCAGGTATATTCACTGATACGGAGATATTTCTTTTACTGGTGTTAGCTTCTTCCGATACCCGTTTTAGTGTCGCAACTCCTGCTATAGCTGAGCTTAGTAAAGTTTGCACCATATTAGAGTTTAGTGATCCTCAGGTTACTATGCCTTTATATACAATATTCTCGGGCAATAATTCCACAGTAGCAGAACGTAAAACTTCACCGTGTTGTTCTCGTGTTAGGCAAAAATTGCTATTATATCTTATTAAATGTCGTGGTAAAGGCATAAGTGTGCCCAAAGGCATTCAAGTGGTATTTGAAGGTTTGTTTGGGACCAATACTAGTCAAAAATGTAAAGTTTTATCTTTGCAATTTGCTGAAGTTTTAATAAAAGAGTAAGTTTATCAGATAATAAAAAGAAACTACTTTGTAACATATTTTCTTCCCCCAAAAGAGGTCCCACTGACATAATAACCAAAGTTTCCAAAGTTCTGTTAACTGGTTTCACCAAGCTGGTGGGTAAGGAATCAAGTGAACTCAATGATGTACAAAATGCTGCCTACTCAGCTTTGGCCCAACTTTCCCGTACTTGCCCCACTGCTATTAATCAGGATTTAAAAATTGTTTTATCATACTTTAATCACTTAACAAACTCTACACCTGAACTACATTCTTCCATTAGAGAGGCCTTAGTGGCCATGGCTCCAGCATTTGCCTGGAAGGCTAGAGAAGACTCAAATACCGAAGAAGTTCAACTGACAGGTCAACAACATTTATTATTGGCCATGTTGTCCGATAATGCCGAATCTAAACTACATATTGTACAAAATGTGACCAGCATTTTTCTTACAACTTGTTATCCAGAATATTACGCACCAGCTAGATACTTGTTATTGCTTATAGCAGGAGAACGGTAACTACTTTGAATTTAAAAAATGTAATTTTTATTGTTTTTTATATATATTTTTTCTTAGGAACTCCTTGCGTGAAAATGTTACTTCTTATTTATATGGTGTCTCTAAAAAGGACCACATTAATTATAATATGTTATCGTCCGTTGAATTCCCTTCAAGTACGGATAAAGAGGATTTTAACAAACTGACTTCGGAACAACGCCATGTTATTTTGCCAAGTTTTGAATCAATGATGCGTCATGTTAATGAAACTTCACAAAAGAGATTAAACAAAAATGTATCGGTAGCTGTGGGACGTACTAAACTTCCTTATACTTTGGAAGTTTATGAAGAGGTAAGTTTTTTTAATATATGTTATTAAACAACGTAATTAGACAAAGTAAGAATATTTATTATTTTTTGCTTATAAAAAAACCAATTAGCAAGAAATGTTAAAAAGTAATTTTTAGTTTTAAAACATTCTTTTTAACTTTAAGCAAATCGTACACTTCTGTTTTTTTCCTCAATTTTGCGAATAAATATGTAAAAGAATATACTAATTTCAAAAGATTTTGTTATTCGTGCTTAATTCCCAGTTTTTATTATTGATAAAAACACTTGAAATTTATTGTTGATGGGATAAGCTATTCCTATGCATTTCACTGGTTGCTTAGGCCAGATCATCAGGAAACTTCATCCATAAAGGCTTTAGACAAACTAAAGATATTAAACCAAATAAAACTGTTAAACGTATAAGAATTATAGCAACAGATCTACTTGTAACAATATCAAAGTTTAAACAAAACACATCAACAATAAACAACAGTGGGTTCATCTCATCTTACATTTCCCCACTACAATTAGTTGAAATTCTCTCAACATTGATTGTAGTTGTAAGTAGGTTAAGAAAAACAAAATGAAAAAAAACAACAACTTACAAAAGATGTTGTCAATTAAGTGTTTTTTAGGCCGTGCACTGCCTGTTTATTATTAAAAAGTAATTTCAATTTTTGGGAATACAAAATTTTAATTTCAAAAGATTTTGTTATTCGTGCTTAATTCCCAGTTTTTATTATTGATAAAAACACTTGAAATTTATTGTTGATGGGATAAGCTATTCCTATGCATTTCACTGGTTGCTTAGGCCAGATCATCAGGAAACTTCATCCATAAAGGCTTTAGACAAACTAAAGATATTAAACCAAATAAAACTGTTAAACGTATAAGAATTATAGCAACAGATCTACTTGTAACAATATCAAAGTTTAAACAAAACACATCAACAATAAACAACAGTGGGTTCATCTCATCTTACATTTCCCCACTACAATTAGTTGAAATTCTCTCAACATTAATTGTAGTTTATCAATAATAAAAACTGGGAATTAAGCACGAATAACAAAATCTTTTGAAATTAAAATTTTGTATTCCCAAAAATTGAAATTACTTTTTGATAATAAACAGGCAGTGCACGGCCTAAAAAACACTTAATTGACAACATCTTTTGTAAGTTGTTGTTTTTTTTTTATTTTGTTTTTCTTAACCTACTTACAACTACAATTAATGTTGAGAGAATTTCAACTAATTGTAGTGGGGAGTGTAAGACGAGATAAACCCACTTTTTTATTGTTGATGTATTTTGTTCAAGCTTTGATATTGTTACAAGTAAAACTGTTGCTATAAGTCTTATACGTTTAACAGTTTTATTTGGTTTAATATCTTTAGTTTGTCTAAAATCTTTATGGATGAAGTTTCCTGATGATCTGGCCTAAGCAACCAGTGAAATGCATAGGAATAGCTTATCCCATCAACAATAAATTTCAAGTGTTTTTATCAATAATAAAAACTGGGAATTAAGCACGAATAACAAAATCTTTTGAAATTAAAATTTTGTATTCCCAAAAATTGAAATTACTTTTTGAGAATATACTAATATTATTAAAAAATTTCGAAATTAAATAATTTAAGCATTCTTTAACATAGTTTTACAGCCTGTTCAACGATTTCGAACGTTAACGTTCGCATAGAATATTACATTTAAAACAAAAACAAATTTTCGAATTTTGTTATTGTTTTAAATATAATTTTCTATGCGAACGATGACGTTCGACATCGTTAAACCGGCAGTTAATTGAATTTGAAAGAAAGATAATTCTTAAAATGTTTTTGAATTTACAAACTTCTTTTAAATACTTCCCATTTAGATTTTAGATTACTTGAGAATATGCTTGTGGTATTCGGCTGGTGCTCTTTGTGCACCTGGTGATGCTAAATATATTCAAAAGCTTAAAAGTTACATCCAAAGTAATTATGAAGAGTCTGAAAATAATGAATTGCATCAATATTTATTGTTCATACAAAGAAGTGTTGAGGCAAAGAGAAGTGAATCTAATTTATTGTGTTTATATGATTTACTCAATGCTACACCTGATATATTGTGTAAATCTGAAATACATTTGCTGGAATCTTTGTGTAACTCTCTGAAAGATGTTTCAGAAGTTATGCGTATAAATGTTTCCCAAATTGTGGGCATATTATGGGCTTATGGAAGTGATGAAAAAGAATTCGAGGCGCAGGTAAATAAGGGGAGACTTTAAGTTTCCGCTTTCAAGTATTGTTTTAAGAAAGGCCTTAACATTGATTACTTTTTTACTGTAATATCATAGGTTACTGATTGTTTGTCTAGTTTGTCTCAAAAAAGTTTGGAACATAAACATGGTTGGCTTTTAGTATTAGGCCATGCTTTTAGTCGTTTTATTCGACATGCCAAAGAAACCAATTATATAAAAGATTTTAAAAATTGGTCACATTTTATAGATGCTATTAAAGTAATTGGTGAGTTTTATATAAAAATGACTAAAAGAATTTTGCATAAGTTTTAAAAAATTATTTTTCATTTGAGCTGAAATCTTGGTTAAGGGACCCCAAGACTTGTTAATATCGGCTGCAGTTAAATGTATTTCCATGATTGGCAAATATACCGAAATACCGAATGTTCAGCTTGAAATAACTTTCCAGAAAACTGACGAAGGAGATGAAGATGAAGAACTCACTGAGTACAGTAGGTTTTTATTAAATGTAATTTGAAACTTTTTTTCTATCATTCATTATCCCATTTCAGCCGCCACTGGTTCTACGAAATTTTTTATTTTTACCGTTGTGCATCGCCTGTTGTTAAGGTCTTCTGTTCGTCCTAAAATACGCGGTGAGGCGGCAAATTGTTTGGGCAACTTGGCTATAGGCGACGGTGATTATTTCACTCAACGTAATCTGGATAAATTCCTTGCCATGGTTAAGGTTCAAAAAGATGCAGCTCTTAATATTTCCATTTCGGATGCTATTGCTTCTACTTTGTGTGGTTATGATGTTGGCGAAGGTGCTCCTTCAGAGGATTTTATAAATAGCTGTTGTAACGATGAGGCTTTTGAAAAGTTTCTTAATGCTTTAGTACGTTTAGTACCCGAACCAAATCCACACGCACGTCAAGCCTGTTCTGTGTGGCTTTTAGCCGTAGTTAAGCATTGCAGTTATCGTCCTGCTGTTTTAAATCAAAAGCAAATGTTACAATATGCTTTCACAGAATTGTTGTCAGATGATAGTGGTAAGTTAGAGACACTTATTTATATTATGTTTACTTGTCAAAAAATAACTTTAATTAACAGTCTAGATTGTGTTTTTAATATTTTGAACTTAAACATTTTTAAATAAATCATTTTTTTTATTTAAGAATTCGTGCAAGATGTGGCCTCTCGTGGTTTAGGTTTGGTTTATAACCTTTCTGATCCTAATAGTCAAAATGATTTGGCTAATTCTTTACTTGACCAACTTATGGGTGGTAAGAGAAAAGTCAACAAAGTCTCCCAAGATACAGAACTGTTTGCGGAAGGCATGCTGGGTAAAACTCCAACAGGGTAAGTTAAATATTTTCCTCTCTCTTACCTACTTTATAACCTTTTATTTTAATTTCCTATTAGCGGAAATATAACCACCTACAAAGAGTTGTGTTCTTTAGCTTCGGATCTGAATCAACCTGAAATGATTTATCAGTTCATGCAACTGGCCAATCATAATGCCGCCTGGACTAGTAAATTAGGAGCAGCCTTTGGCCTTAAGTCGCTTTCGAGTGAAACCAAATCAAAAATGGAACCATATTTTGGTAAAATAGTACCACGTCTCTATCGCTACAAATACGATCCAACACCGAAAATACAAAATTCAATGATTTCTATATGGGATTCGATTGTTAGTGACCCCAAGGAGGTAGTGGAAAAATATTATTGGGAAATTTTAAGAGAAATCTTGGATAACTTGACTTTTAATGAATGGCGGGTACGTATTGCTTGTTGCTTGGCCGTAAGAGACCTGTTAAGACGCCCGAATGGTTTAAGATTGCGTTCAGAAGAAATTAAACTTTTTGGCGATAAAAAAGGGTCTCAGTCTCCCTCAAAAAGTAATAAAATGGAAGTTGGTAAGTTATTTTCTTAATTAAGGTTATGTTTTGTTTAAGCACAGAAAATCTGCGATAAATCGTAAACTTTTAACTTTTGTGGGATGTTTTTTAAAGATGGCGAGGTTCCCGAACCAGAACTTAAGGAATTATGGTGTCAACTATTTCGAGTAATGGATGATATACATGAAGGTACTAGATTAGCAGCTCAAGGATCTGCTATGTTCTTGAGTAAGGTAAGAATACTTTCAAACCATTTATGAATAAAAGCTCCACAGGAGTTTTCTCCCACTTTTACAATTAAATTTAAACAAAAAAATGGGGTAAAAAAATTATAAAAAATTAAAAAAAACCTTTTTAAAATCAGTTTTTAGTTTTGAATAGAACTATGTTTATGATAATTCGATGAGAACCAAAGTTTCCATTATTTTAATAACTTTTTCCCCAGCTTTGCGTCATTGCTGCTTCTTCGGATCATGGTAAATCTGGTACTGCGGTTGCTTCCTCAATTTTGCCTTTCCTTTTGGAGACTGGCGTTACCCATACCGTCGATGATATTCGCAAAATTAGTATAAAAACTATATCGGAGATGATTGATTCATCGGGTGCATTAATGGCACCACATTTACCCTCTCTTATACCCTGTTTGCTTAAAGCCACTGGCGAATTGGAATCAACAAAATTATCATACCTCTCAACACGTTTGGGTGCCGACCATGATGCTCAGGAAAAGGTGGATTCTTTAAGAGCGGAAGCGGCCAAAAGTCATCATACTACAGAGACAACAGCTAAGGTAACAATTCAAGAAATTTTTTTCAGAATTCTATTTTTTCTATTGATAACTTCTAATTTAAAGTCCTAGTTAAGATTTTGTTTTATTTGGGATTTGAATTATCAAATAAATAAATAAACAGTTATATGTATGTTATATAAGATGAATTTATTTTTATTAATTTGATTTATATATTGTTATTATATTTTTAATATGTATGTACATATATTACATTTTTATTATAGAATTTTTTTTTTTGTTTTGAGTAGAAGCTTGTAACCGGCTAAGGCCAAAAGGCTAGGTTATTGAAAATGAAGAAATAAATAAAAAAAAAAAAAAAGTTTTGAAATTTGTAAAAATTTTGCGGTTTATGGAAAATGTTGTAAAATTTTTTGTTTCTTGGAAATTGCTTTAAACACGAAATTTTTACGAATTTCAAAACTTTTTTTTTAGGACTTTAAATTAGAAGTTATCAAGCAAAACTGTATACTATCAAAGCCTATTATCCTGGATATTTTGTATAACTCTTTTTCTAAATATATGTGAGCTCAGAGCATCCAAAACTCTTTAATGAGTTAGGTAATTTATTGTACACACGAGCTATTCTTACTTGGTATGACCGTTCCATAACTGGCGTTATCTTTGGAAACATTATCTGTCTATTTTTAGTAGATTTACTGAACCTAAACAATTTAACTAAGAATATTGGTGACTGCATTTTAAAAACCTTGTGCAAAAGCAATAAACTTCTTCTCTTGTACATACGAGGTTATATGTTGATGAGATCCAACACAGTACAAAAATCTTACTACTCTATTAAATGCCAATCGAACTTTTTTCATTATATAACCACATGTTCCAGAAAAAATTTCCAAACAATATAAAAACTGAGGCATAAGAAGTGCATGCACAATTTTCTCCTTAATATGTAAATAAAATAATCTACAATTTAAAAAAAAAATCATGTATATTTTGTAGTGTGTACGCTTTGTGGACTATCCAGCCTTGGAGGAAATGACACCGGCTATACTGGATCTCATAAAAACCAGTGTAAATTTAGGCACCAAAATTGCCTGTGCCCATTTCATTTGTTTGGTAAATACAACAAAAAACATTTTTAACAATAATTAAATTAATATGATAAATTATAGATCAGTATACGTTTGGGCAGTGAAATGACTTCTTTGGTTGCAAAATATTTAGGTGCTTGTTTTGTGGGTTTAAAAGATCGTAATGCCACCGTTCGTAAATATTATGCCAGTGCTATTGGCCATTTAATAGGAATAGCAAAGGTAAGTGGTAAATATTTCTATCTTTCGCACAGCCTTAATCATTGACTTTCCAGGAACAATCCATACGTAATTTATTCGTCAAACTGGATGAATTGTATATGGAAAATCCGGCCAATCGTTCGGCTGTTTTGGTCATTCAGTCCATTAATAAACGTCACAATGAATTACTTAAAGATTATTTGGATAGTGTTCTGCCTTTGACATTCTTTGCCATGCATGAAGAGCCGAATGAAGAGAATAAGACTACCATTGAATTGTGGCGTGATTTATGGAATGAAATTAGTCCTGGAGATGCTGGCATACGCATGAATCTTAATGTTATAGTGCCAAAATTGCAGAAATCTCTAAACGATGCGAGTTGGTCACGCAAAGCTCAGGCTGCTAATGCCATACAAACCATAGCTAAGCGTTTAAAATCATCCATGCAGGAAGCAGATCGGTTACGTTTAATTTCTCTCTTAATAACGGGTTTACAAGGACGCACTTTTCAGGGCAAAGAACGTTTATTGCAGGCTTTGGCAGCTTTATGTCAGGGTTTGGATCATAAACATGAAATTTGTGAAAAAATTGTGGACTCAGCCATGAAAGAGTGTCGCAAAGAGGAACCCCAATATCGCACGTTGGCATTGACTAGTTTGGGTAATATTTTAGAGGAATTAGAACAAGATCGCTTTGAAGAGGTTTGCAATTGAAATAAAAAGAAAAGTTTTATTTACGAAAAAAGTAAAAATTTATAGGTCTACAATATGATTTGGTACTTGTTAGACAAAAAAGAGCTACGCCAGCTCTCCAACTCCGATGATGAAGATGATAATGTTTCTCACCAAGATTTGGGCACAGATGAACGCAGCAAACGTGCCAATATTTTAAATAAACTCAAGGAGACTGTTTGCGAAACATTAGGTAAATCTTGGCCCAAAAATTCCCTGGAAACCCAACGGAAGTACCAACAATTATTTGCCGAACGTTGTTCTCAATGTTTGCGTGATAATACACGTTCGGTACAGGTCAGTTTAATGGTGGCCCTTACAAAATTCATAGAACGTTTGCAAGTGCTCAACAATGAAGTGGAGGAACAAGCCGAGGGAAATCAAGAGAAAAAGGTTAAGGTTGATACCCAATTAAAACGTGATAATATTATAGAGAGAATTTCTCAAGATATATTATCGGCTGTTAGTTATGCTGCAGGTAGGATAAATTATTTTAAAACTAATGACCTTTTTATAGGAAAATTTTCATTTAGGCATACCTCATACGGGCCTTAAGAAGGAAGCTCTTAATATCGTTTTAATACTGATCAAACGTTTAACCGATGCTAAGGACATGAAGCATTTAAATGTAATAAGGAAAAACTTCGAAGAAAATTTGGAAAAATTCCAAAAAGATTCAGCTCCCGAAATAAGATGCCGTATTAAAGATATTGAGGAAAAATTTAGCAAGTGTAATTTCCATAATTATTAATTAAGTTTGAAAAAACGGTCATTTGTATTAATATATTTAACATGAAATGAAAGGAAGAACTGGAAATAAATACATAAAATAAAAAAAAACAATTTTATAATAATATCTTTGTATTTTTCTACTAATCGATTAAGAGAACTATTTAAATAAGGGATGTGCGATATGACTGTTCCCAGCTAGCATAGAATGTTTGTTAGACGATTGTGTTTACAATACAACTCCTAAAAGAATCTTCTGATGATTATCTGCCGAGTAACAATAACAAAAACAACTACATTTTTGTTTTTTATACATATTCTTAGACGGTCGTCTTTTAATCTTGGATTGTTTACCATTCAAGACCTAAAACAATCTTTAAATGATTACTTTATGAGTACAAAATTAACAATGTTACACTTGGTTTATCTTTCGTCAAACAATCATCGAATGAACCTTTTGCTACTCCCTGTATAAGGCATATAACAATTACTTAGCTACCTGAATAATGATTATTTCAAAACAATCGTCTAACAAACAGCCTATGCGCTAGGCTTATTCAAATAAAAAGTTTTATACATACTAATGTTAATATTTTATCAGTTTAACAAAGATTCAAATTTAAAATCGCCAAAGTTTTGATAAAAATTAATCAGTTTCATAATAAAATTGCAAACGTAAATTCGATTGCGAGAAATCAATTTTGTATTAGAATCGAAATCGATTTACCATACCCTAGTTTCGTGCATTTATTTTTTCGATGACCAAGAAGGTTTGACCGCGGCATCTGTTGGGCGACACTTGAGGCAATTCATATCCGTTAGAACCACCGCCAGTACTTATAAATAAAAATGTTCTTGCTTTAGGACATATTTCGTCTTCTCAAAGATGCTGGGACTTATTTAGTAGACACTATAAAGACTGAACACGAATTCATCGGTTAACAGCACTGTTAAAATTTTTTAATATTTATGTACAACAACAACACTTTTTGAGAAAACAAATTTTTCAGTTTACTCATTTACTGCATTTTACTGTAAAAGTACTATTAAAAAAGTATTTTTACGCCCTTTTGCATTTTAGGTTACGGTATATATTTTGAATTATCGACCATTTGATACAAATTTTTAAAACTCTAAAGGCCTTACCATAATATGCATAGCCTTAACCTTCTATCAAAAATTAACAAAAAGTCTCTCAAATGTGTTTAAAAAAAACCAAAACAAAATAAACAAGTTAGAGTGCTATATTCGGCTGTGCCGAATCTTTGATACCCTCCACCGACAGTTCGAATGTTTTAGGAGTAATATCTGTATGATGTATATTTATTATATAAACAATCAGAAAGTTTAATGCTTTTTTTTAGCAATTTTAAATAGCTTGAGTCAAATATTATGATTCGTAACAGTTTAAGCTGAACTTAAATGATTTTCATGAGGTCAATTTTTATTGGAGCCATGGTAACCTATGAATCATCCCTAAATTCAATACAGCGGTACAATTAGTTTTAGCGTTTGCAGAGAATTTTAGAAGGCTGCAAAAATGGGATCTAATGTAAATTATGGACCGTATATCACAAAATTGCATAACATTTTTTCTGGCCATATGAAGCTAAGCAGAAAGAAAGTTTACCGCAATATCTATATCGGCTACGGATTTAGGCGCATTTAATTATTTTACCAGAGTGGGCTTTATATGGGGCCTAGGGTAAATTATGGACCGATCTTCACGAAATTTCACGGTGTCATTGCTAGTCCTAAAAAACTGTGACAGCCAATTTCTGTTATGATAGCGTTATTAATTACGGTTTTAGTCGTACTAAACTGTTTTCCGGGAGTAGGGTTTATATGGAGCTCAGGGTAAATTATGGACCGATCTTCACGAAATTTCAGTCTATTTTAAGTCCAATAAAACTTTGATGTACCAAATTTTGTTATCATAGCATAATTTTTTACGGTTTTAGGCGTACTAAACTGTTTTCTGGAAGTAGGGTTTATATTTGGCCTAGGGTAAATTATGGACCGATCTTCACGAAACTTTACAGTGTTATTTCTAGTCCTGTTAAACTGTGACGAGCCAAAATTTGTTATGATAGTATCATTAATTACTGTTTTCCGGAAGTAGGGTTTATATGGGGCCTAGCTTAAATTATGGACCGATCTTCACGAAATTCCACAGTGTTATTTCTAGTCCTGTTAAACTGTGACGAGCCAAAATTTGTTATGATAGCATCATTAATTACTGTTTTCCGGAAGTAGGGTTTATATGGGGCCTAGCTTAAATTATGGACCGATCTTCACGAAATTCCACAGTGTTATTTCTAGTCCTATTTAACTGTGACGAGGCAAAATTTGTTATGCTAGCATCATTAATTACTATTTTCCGGAAGTAGGGTTTATATGGGGCCTAGGGTTAAGGTTGGAGCGATCTTTACGAAATTTCACAGTGTCATTTCAAGTCCTATAAAACTGTGACGTGCCAAATTTTGGTATGATAACATTATTTTTTACGGTTTTAGGCGTACTAAACTGTTTTTCGGTAGTAGGGTTTATATGGGGCCTAGGGTAAGTTATACACCGATCTTTACGAAACTTTACAGTATTATTTCTAGTCCTATTAAACTGTGACGAGCCAAAATTTGTTATCATAGCCTTATTAATTATGGTTTTAGGAGTACTAAACTGTTTTCCGGAAGTAGGGTTTACATGTGGCTCAGGTTTAATTATGGACCGATCTTCACGAAATTTCACAATATCATTTCAAGTCCTATAAAACTGTGACGTGCCAAATTTTGGTATGATAGCATTATTTTTAGTCGTACCAAACTGTTTTCCGGGAGTAGGGTTTATGTGGGGCTCAGGGTAAATTATGGACATTTCTTCACGAAATTTCACAGTCTTATTTTAGGTCCAATAAAACTTTGATGTACCAAATTTTGTTTCATAGCATACTTTTTTACGGTTTTAGGCGTACTAAACTGTTTTCTGGAAGTAGGGTTTATATGGGTTCTAGGGTAAATTATGGGCCGATCTTCACGAAAATTTACAGTGTAATTTCTAGTCCTATTAAACTGGGACGTGCCAAAATTTGTTATGATAGCATTGGTATATAGTGTTTTAGGCGTACTATACAGTTTTCCGGGAGAAGGGCTTATATGGGGCCTAGGGTAAATTATGGACGGATCTTCACAAAATCTTAGGTGGTGGTTCCACATTTTGATTCATAGCTCTGATCCTACTGAACCGATTTTGCTAAATTTCAATCCCAAACTGCTTAGGATAACTACAAGCAATTTGACACCAAGTTTGTTTATTTCTTTTGAGTTTTTTGAAAGTGAGCGTGTTGTCAACATACGGACAGACAGACGGACATGGGTAAATCGACTTAGAATTACTTCACCCAGAATATATACACTTTATGGGGTCTGAGATGAATAATAAAAAAGTTTCACACAGAATGACAAACTTAGTATACCCTCTTCACAACTAATTGTGGTGGAGGGTATACAAAAAACATTTGATTCCGTAAGGAATGTGCGATTATATTCGCACCTTGCTTAAGCAAATGACAGTTTGATTCCTTAAGTTTAATATGGTTTGCCTCATATAATTAACATGTATTCGCATATTTGTTCATGCCAACTTAAGCACATTATGGTTGGGCCTTAACTATGATTGAACATAGAAAGAATCTATTGGATTTTTAATTTGACTTTTATGCTTTAGCAAATCACTAATGTCAAAATGCTAATGCAGCCTAAGATTTGATTTCATTAAATGTAAAAAGTCTTCTTTACCCGCATGACTTTATATACCTTACCTAAGCAAATGTGAGAAAACATTGAACTTTAGGAACCTTTTTGTCAAGTTTTATGAAACTGTCATTTGCATAAGCAAAGTGCGAAACTGATCATACATTCCGTACGGAATCAAATGTTTTTTGATTTTGTTTTCTTAAAAACATTTGAGAGACTTTTTGTTCCTTTTTGACAGTGGGTTAAGCATGGCTATGCATTTTATGGTACGGCCTTAAGCCTGTTCACTCAAGCAAAATTCAGACATAATGAAATTGAAATCAAATAAGATTTTAAATTCAATTACACAAGGGAACAAAACCGAACTTTTTTTGTTCGGCCTGGAACTTTATTGCAAATTGTTACTAATTTGAGGTCCCTAATTTCAATTTTAATCTCATTTTTCTATATTAGCTCGATTTTTCGAGATATACCGTTATGTCCAAAATTAATAATAACTTAAAAACGGTTCGCCATATTCAGTTAAAAAAAATCTGAAACTCAGCAACAATATAATCTTTAAGCCGTGCTAATATTGTTTTAAAATTTGTCCAGTTAATTTAGAGCTATCGTTGAAGCTTTAAACATAAATAATGATTTTTGTTTTTTAAAAAGTTGTAAAAAATAAAAATGCGACAAATAATGTTTAGTTAAATATATTTCATTGCAACCGGTGCATAATTTTTAATTATGTTCACAATTTACTGAGAAAACTTAATTGATAAAATGGAGATTTCCATAAAATGAAAAAACATTTTTTAATGTTTATGTTGGAACAAAATTGAACTTTTTTTGTGTTCAGTTTTCTCAGTAAATTGTGTATAAAATCAAAAGTTGTGCACCGATTACAATAAGATAAAGCTCATTTCATTCGAAATATGTTAAACTAAATGTTTTTAGACCGAATTTGTGATTTTTGTAGCATTTTTTTTTAAATTGTTATTTTTTTCAAAACTTCAACGATATCTCTAAATTTACTGGACAAATTTTAAAACAATATAAGCACGGCTTAAAGATTTATGCATTTTTAAAGAAAAAAAAATATTTTTTTGCGTCAAATTTGCAACATCTCTGAAACTTCTGGTTATTTTTAAAACAATCTAAGCACGGCTTAAAGATAATATTGTTGCCGAGTTTCAGATTTTTTTTCGAAACCGTTTTCAAGTTATTCCAATATATGAAGTGAATGTGCCTTAATTTTGGACACAACGGTATATCTCTAAAACTCGAGCTTATAGAGAAAATTGAGATTTGAATTGAAATCAGCGACCTGAAATTAGTAAAAAATATGCAATAAACTTCCAGGCAGCAAAATGACTGTGCCCCAGTGTTTTTTAAAAATTATCAGAAGTATTTACTGACTTTTATATTCGTTCTGGTGAAGATGCAGATTAATTGGTTTTTCTATTTAAACGAAAAGTTCTCTCAAAAGCGCTAAGTTTAAAATACTTTGCATGCAATTCTTAAATAAAACCGGAATAAAATAAATACATATCATGATTCAGCAATATTTTTAATCTAGACATTGATAAAAAAAAAAAAAAACAGTTTCATGGACGTGATTGTCAGACACTGTTGCAGTTAAACGAATATTTTTCAAAATCGTGTCAGATTGTTTGAATACTTTTAGTTTAAAACCTGCAATTAACATTTAAGTTTATATCCTTTCAATTATAAATAGAAATACATAGTTATTAAATCCCCGTAATTGGCTAAGGAACACACAACTTTATTAAAATGATCTCCGACCAATTTGCGAAAAAAATGCCGCCAGTCATAATGCTTCACAAATAATTTTAAATGTATATAAACAAATCCACAAAGGTGGGTCTCGAGACTAAGTGCTGGTTCACACACGTCAAGTTTTACTCGTCAAGTCTTGAGCTTTTAGAAGAGAAGGGAAAAAGAGAATGCCATTTCTTTTCCCCTCTCTCCTAAAAACTCAAGACTTGATGAGTCAAACTTGACGTGTGTGAACCGGCACTAAGTGATTTAACGCAAAACAACTTCGTTTACAAAATGTGCTAAAAAATAATCACTTGGAATTTTTCTAAAACAAAAAAGTTTGTTTTGATACAATATTTATAAAAAAAAAAATAAATAACAAAAACACAAATAACGAGTAAATGATAAGAATAAGAATATTGAGAGTCAATATTAAGTACAAATTTAAATTTTTGCGGGTATATAAGTGTTCAATAAATCAAACAAATCATTAGTTTCAAGTGAAAGTTAAAAAGTGAAACACAAATCAATAACATTTTTTTTTTAAATATTAAAAGTTTTCTAAAAACTTAAAAAAATATAAGTTGTATATGAATAAAAATGTTTTTAACTATAATCTTAATTTTATTTGCCAGTGTTATTGGTATTATTACACTATGGCTTAAATATCACTACAACTATTGGCAACGACATAAAATTCCCTTTATAAGGGCCCATCCAATATTTGGCAACTTCAAAGATATTGTTTTATGGAAAACCGATCCATGTTCGCATTTCCAAAACTTATACAATGAAAAAGATATCGTGGGTGCGATTTCCAAAGATAATCCCGTTGTTGGTTTGCATGTATTCAATAAGCCGGCCTTGTTAATACGTGATCTGGATTTAATTAAAAATATTTTAATAAAAGATTTCAATCAATTCTCTAATCGTTATTCCTATTCTGATCCTCATTCGGATGCTGTGGGTGCTAATACTTTGTTCTTTGCCAAAAATCCTAAATGGAAAAGCATACGTACAAAATTGACTCCAGTATTTACTAGCGGTAGAATTAAGCAAATGTTTCCTTTGGTTGAAGAGGTAAGTTTTTAAACCAATTTTTAAGTTTAAAAAACAACTTTCTGATTGAATGATTTTTTTTGAAATGGTGTTTATCTATAAATTAAAATTACTATTAAATTAGGTGACACAACAACGACTAAGCATAATATTGATGGTTTTATAATTTACAACCGTATTCAAAAACAGGGTTTAAGAAACTGCATTCGAAGCCAAAAACTGTCGAGCAAAAAACGAAAAATTGTGTACAACTGTTCGCTTTTTGAGTTGGATTGAAATCGACTGTTAACATTTAATGAATCAGAAGTTAAAGCAACAGTTTATTTTTGGACAATGACAAAAGAAGATGTGGAAGAAGTGACAGTTTTTCTACTTTGACTGCAGTTTTTAAACGCTGTTCAAACACGATTATTAAATGTAAAATTTTCGTAAAAATTTGGTTTTGAAAACCTTAATTCAATTTAAAGTATATTTTTAATACAATAACGGCCAATTTCACCAAGTTCAGTTAAAACTAATTATTACTTTAACTTCCAGTAAACAATATGTTTTTGACAGCTTTAACTGATAGTTAATTATAACTGAAGTTGGTGAAATTGGACGTAATTTGTTTAAATTTTTAACATTGAAGCGCCAATTATAAGGTTATTAAAAAATGGTTTTCGGTTTAAAAAATTTTCAAAATATAAACATTGGAATTGCAGAAAACCTTTTTCGCTATTAAACAAAATAAGAATCTAAGTGAAACCGTAAAACACAATTTAAATAAATAAAAAGCAAAACTTTTTATTAATTTTGAAATGTTAGGTTAGTTTCGCTATTATAAGTAAGAAAAAAACTTACGGACATCGAGCGAGACCTGAAAATTTTAGACAGGCGTTGCAGAGTTGACAATCCTTGCATCGTTTAACTCATGTAGTTCCGGTGCCTAGAACAAACTGTGGAAACGATTGTAGTTTTTCCTGATTAAAAAAAATGGTATATATAATTGATACTCAATGTAGTATTAATACTTTAATGAACTTTAAAAGGAGGAGTTTCAAATGTTTGATTAATGTTTTAAGGTCCAACTATAATATGCATAAGCTGGCTTAAGCTACTGTCAAAAATTAACAAAAAAATTTAAAAAACAAAAATAAGATCAAAAAAAAGTTTTCTTAAGTTCAATATGGTTCGTCACATATGAATCACATGTATTCGCACAATTTCTTAAGCCGACTTAAGCATATTATAGTTGGCCCTTTACTCGTTCAGAACATAGCCGTCAATTAACTAAAATGTAAGAAGTTTAAATATAAAAAGACATTTATCCCTAAAAGTACAATATTAAAACATTAACGCCCGTTTTCACAACTAACCGATAGCTAAAGGTAGGATTTTACCTGCCGTATAAAAAGCGTTCCATTATTACAACTTTATTTTAACCTACCAGGTAGGATGAACCATAATTTACTTTATCGCTCTCTTAGAGTAAAAGTAAAGTTTTAATAGTGGAACACTTTTTATAAGGCCGTTGAAAGTCTACTTTTAGCTAACGGTAAGTTGTGAAAACGGGCCTAAGCTTTGTTCACAATCAGAGCAACAATTTCGTGTTTTTTTCTATCTAGGGAATGGTAAATCGATTTCGATTCCAATCGATTTTGTGTTAAAAAAAATCGACTTTTTGCAATCGAATTTACTTCTGCGATTTAATACTGAAATCGATTATTGGGCTTTTAAAATCGATTTTTTTATTTTAATCAAAATTTAGGAATCTTAATTAAATCGATAAATTATGGGCATGCACAATAAAACTTGAGATTTGTTTGTGCGTACATGGTATGTTAGCGCAGTGTGCCAAGTTTAAAGTTTTAGTTTTACGTGTTAGTATCCTGGGTATACTTTCAACTTTAATATAGGGGCTTTTGTTCTTCAGAAATTAAAGCCATCAACGGATAGTGAACAAAACAGTCCAAACATATCGCACCGAACCAAACACTGAAAGTCAGCTTTGTGAAATTCAACATACTATATAGAAACACAACAGGTGAATTAAAACATGGCATTCCTGTGGCAATACACTTTTATTCAAACAGACCAGTGTGTGAGCGACATTTAAATCTAGTTATAAGCAGAGTGAAAAACAAAAAGTATGTCATTTATATAACAAATACGAAATTACAAGGAAAAAATCTGGATCTTTCCGACATCAAGTTTCTTAAAAACAAGTTTCTAATCTAATCTTAAACGATTTTGAAATCGATTACAAAATCGATTTTGAGGTTCGATTAATCGATTTCAAAAACCGAAATAAAAAAAGTCGATCGAAAAAATCGAAAATCGATTTTGGAATCCATTTACCATTTCCTACTTCTTTTTTCTTCCCAAAGTATTTCATATATTTTCCTTTCATTTTTAGAACAAAAATGTAACTAAAATTTTTTTAAAAATGTAACTAAAGTATAGTCTACTTTAACTTCAGCAACAATTTGTATGAAATTGTTTCTGACGTTTAGAATAATTAAAATTTAGTTTTGAATGAAAACTTTTTTAACATAATGTTGTAAAAAATAATAATAAATGCATAATATTGTTGTGGCTAAAAATTGCAAACGGTTTCTTAATGAAAAATGTGTGTGGTTGCAAAAGAAATTGTTGCTCTATTACACTGGTTTACAGCCAAAAATTACCAAGAACGCCACGTGCCTAGATAAGATAATTTTGACCTCCTGAACACGAAAAACGCTGTAATTTTTTTTCAAAAGTACAGTTTTTTAGATAACGGTACTTTTGTGTTTTTCGGTGTATGGTCCCACTCAAACCCTTGTGGAGCCTTGATAAGAATTGGCTGATTTATGGCACCTCAAAGTTTTTATTAAGGATTTTGTCGAACGACAATATTTTCCATCTCATATAAAAATCCGTTTTTTTTAAATACGTTAAAACTGATGGTTAAAAAAACGGCGGAATTTTATATGGGATGAAAATATTGTCGTTCGACAAAATCCTTAATAAAAACTTTATTTTTCATCCGGAAAACGGAATTTTATATGAGATGAAAAATATTGTCGTTCGACAAAATCCTTAATAAAAACTTTGAGGTGCCATAAATCAGCCAATTCTTATCAAGGCTCCACAAGGGTTTGAGTGGGACCATACACCGAAAAACACAAAAGTACCGTTATCTAAAAAACTGTACTTTTGAAAAAAAAATTACAGCGTTTTTCGTGTTCAGGAGGTCAAAATTAACTTATCTAGGCACGTGGCGTTCTTGGAAATTTTCCAAATTAAAAATTTGTAAAGCAGTGTTATGAACACCAAGTGAAAAGATTGTGAACGCTTAAAGCAACCCATAATATAATTTTAATAAATTAAATTGTTGATAAAATATTTTTTTTATTAAAAGTATTAAATTTATAGAGCAATTACTGAATAGGTATATATTTGTGAAAAAAGGGGAAAAGATTATTTAACTAGAATTAAATTTAACATTAGGTATATAAAAAAATAACTCTTGTAGTATTAAAATATCTAAAGAATTTTAACAACATGAAATACATATTCACCCCTATTATGTAAGGCGTTGTCGACGTCGACATAAATTTTTAATTGTTGTCACATCAAGGCGACGACTACATCACTTCGACGTTAATTTGGTATTTTATAAGAATGTTGTGTCGACGTCGACTAGTTATCGAAAATTTGACAAAAAAAATCCCATCTCCAATTGTTTTTTTTATTTTTTTTGTTCTTCACTCACTTTTTAACGCTATTTATGCTATTTTCCGACATATTTTTTTTTACCGATTTAGCTTTTTAAAATAAAGTGTAGAGTTTACTTCCAATTTTGAATTTTGTTGGCATGTTTTTGATAAAATATATTTTTACTGTAAGTTTTCTGATTCTTTATAGCTAACGTTTATTAATAAATATAAGACTTTTCTTTCATGCCGCTGTTAGCAAATTTTTGCGAATTTCCGTTAATTTAATTTTCGATATTTTTGCAAATGTTTCCGAATTTTCGCGTTAAATTTTCTAATTAAATTTGTGCCCATAACTTCTTTTAAATTTGCATTTTTTATTTCAAACGTATTCAATAAATATGTTAACATTTCATTTAAAATTTCTTTAACTTTCATTTGAGTCGTCGCAAAATTTCCTGTCGACTAAAACGGGGACAATACTACTCGACGTCGACTTAAAAGCGCCTTAAGAAATATCACTTGACTGTCAAAAGTAATCGATTATTGTCAACAACGACTCAGAAAATACCATTCACCCCTATTATGTAAGGCGTTGTCGACGTCGACATTAATTTTTAATTGTTGTCACATCAAGGCGACGACTACATCACTTCGACGTTAATTTGGTATTTTATAAGAATGTTATGTCGACGTCGACTAGTTATCGAAAATTTGACGAAAAAATCCCATCTCCAATTGTTTTCTTTTTTTATTTTTTGTTCTTCACTCACTTTTTAACGCTATTTATGCTATTTTCCGACATATTTTTTTTAACCGATTTAGCTTTTTAAAATAAAGTGTAGAGTTTGTTTCCAATTTGAATTTTGTTCGCGAATTTTTGGCATGTTTTTACTAAAAGATATTTTTACTGTAAGTTTACTGATTCTTTATAGCTTTAACGTTTATTCATAAATATAAGACTTTTCTTTCATGCCGCTGTTAGCAAATTTTTGCGAATTTCCGTTAATTTAGCAAAAATCACTGAATTTTTGTCATTCCTTTCAGTTTAAGGGACTTTTAATCAATTTTATGGCTTGTTTGATATATTAAAAATTTTCGCGAATTTTCGCTGTTTTTGCATAATTTTTTTGTAACTTCCCGACATTTTGTTTTTTAGCCGATTAAGCGATTTCAAAACAATTTAAGGGTTTGTTTTAAAGTTTGCAATTTTTGCTTATTTTAGCCATGCTCGCGATAGCAGCGATTTTTTCCTAAAAGTTTTTTGATTCTTTACAGCTTTAACGATTTTTAATAAATATGTATTAGACTTTGCTATCATGTTAGCAATTTTTTGTAGAATTTCCGCTAATTTTGCAATTTTAGCAAAATTTTTGCCATTTCTTATAGTTTTAAGGCTTTCGTTATATATTAAAAATGTTCGAGAATTTTCGCTATTTTTGCAAATGTTTCCGAATTTTCGCGTTAAATTTACTAATAAAATTTGTGCCCATAACTTCTTTTAAATTTGCATTTTTTATTTCAAACGTATTCAATAAATATGTTAACATTTCATTTAAAATTTCTTTAACTTTCATTTGAGTCGTCACAAAATTTCCTGTCGACTAAAACGGGGACAATACTACTCGACGTCGACTTAAAAGCGCCTTAGAAAATATCACTTGACTGTCAAAAGTAATCGATTATTGTCAACAACGACTCAGAAAATACCATTAATGTTCAGGTGCCGTCGACTTGTGTCGATGTCGACTTTCATAATAGGGGTGATTAATGTTGAGGTGCCGTCTACTTGTGTCGATGTCGACTTTCATAATAGGGGTGATTATAAAAAGGTTTTAATCAGGTTTGTGATGAAAATCGATCGTTTTTGATGAATAACGAGTTTTTCAAATCCATTTCTTAATTATATTCTTAATTTTTTGTTCAAAATACAGTGGTATCAAATTTAAAAACGTATATACACGAAAAAAAGAGAAAATTGTATTAAAAAACAATTTTTTTTTATCATAAATTACTTTGATAATGATAATAAAAATGATATCGTTTTCGAAATCGTTTTTCATAACATACCAGATTAACTTTTAATAATGTCTAAAAAAATAAATTCTAAAATGTTATAGGTATATTTTATTGTTAACAAAATTTAGGAAAATTCCCGAGTAATGTAAAAGTTTAATTCAAAATAATGTTAAAAATATAAATTCAACTATTAAGGAAATTGTAGTTTTTTTTAAATAAAAACGAGTCATTTAATTTTTGCTGTCAGAAATTAGGAATGAAAGCTCTCTTTAGCTTATGTGTCTCATTAAAAAGAGATTTCTTATAAAAACTTAAACTATTAAACAATATTAAATTAATTCTGAGTTTGTTTGTCAGCCTTTGGGATAGAATTCGAATCATCTGATTCCTCAGCTTTAGAATCACTGTCAGCTTCTGCTAAATCTGTTACACCTTCACCATCAGTTTTCTCACCGTCCTCTAACTCTTCCTGAGGTTCATTTTCGTTGAGCATTTCTGTAAGAACCGAGACCAAATGTTTGGCTTCCTCTAGCTGTTGACGTGATGTATTTAACTCTTCCTCCAAGCCATCAATACGTTCATATAAACTTTGATTTTCCTCTAATGACTGTTCTAAAGCTTCACGTCTCTTCTCGGCCAAAAGTTCCCAATAATGCTCACTAGGCTTTTCTTCACTGCACAAATCTTCGGCTGTGATTTTTCTGCAACTTGAAGACTTTGATTCGGGACTCGTTTGGGTTTCAGCCACTTTAGTTTCTATCTTTTTACGTTTCGCATATTCGCTGGTATTCGTTGAGATTGTAGTCTCATGTACGGCAGCTTTTAAGCGACTCAGTTTGTCTAATTGTGGACGCCCGGTTAGATTTTCCTTATCGGTGGCTACACCTTGTAAGACTTTCAAAGTTTTACGTTGATTTTTAATATTTTCTTGTTGTTCTGCCGCCGATTCAACTTGGATGTAGACTTTTTTCGAAGCGGCACTAGACATGATTTATTTTCGATTAGTTAACAACACAAACAATCTATTGATATAGCTTTTGTATTAAATGTTTAAAGCGTAAAACAGTTAAGCGAAATATTATTTTTGTTTGTTATTGAATAAAAACTCACTTAGTTAACGATGTGGACATGTAATAAATTTTCAAATAGAAAAAGCGTTCTAGTTACACGAAATGCTTAAACAAAGAAAACATGAGAATTTTAATAATAAACGTCAAACCACGCGCCTTTTTTTATTGGAATCTAACTGAAGTTGGCTGTAGTTGTTGGAAAGTAAACAAAGAATTTTTATTTTATTGCTTTACAGCACTAAAAGTAAACAAAATTAAATATTTTTGTGAAAAACCCTTTTGTTAATTTCTGTTTTAATAAATTAATTTATGCAAAAAGTCAACAATAAAGTAATTATTTTTAAAAAATCTCAAAAAATGGTCGTAAATATTAAAAAAAACAAACAAACCATTGTCGCTACACTACGCTAGATGGCGACATAATTACACAAAACCAGGGACCGAAAATAACGATTCTTTTTAAATGTAAACTAAAAAAAAATCAAACTAAAAAAGATGTGCTAGGTTAGGTGCATGAGGAATAAACTAAGATTACCCGTGATTAATTGGCTTTCTTTAGAATCTAAAGTTAGTTAATGTAACAATGTAAATAAAAATGAATGCATAAAAAGTTAAGATGGATTAATTTTTATTTGTTTAAGTTTAATTATGAAACTTAACTTTGCCGACTATTTTCTGAGATTTATTTATTTCTCAGAATATAAAAGTTGTATTTCGAGTTTTATATTTTGCTTAGTGCCGGTTCACACACGTCAAGTTTGACTCGTCAAGTCTTGAGCTTTTAGGAGAGAGGGGAAAAGAAATGGCATTCTCTTTTCCCTTCTCTCCTAAAAGCTCAAGACTTGACGAGTCAAACTTGACGTGTGTGAACCGGCACTTACATAGCAGCCACACGATAAAGTTTTGCCTTTCAATTTCTTTCAATTTGCAATACACTCTCACGTTTTTTTTCTAAAAAACTCAAACTTTTTAAGTTGACCACGAGATGGCCTTCAATTTCATCTTTCCATTTGTTTGGCAATTTTACTTTCAATGTAATCATGTTTGTCTTTATAAATTTTTTTTTTATGACATCTCGAAAGTAAATTGCTTTCGACTTGCGTGCAGCCTACGTCACAGCTGCCAATTTTTATATTTTCATATTTTAACAAACAGTATATGTAAAAGACTATCAAGAAAATCTTGTTCGTGTGGCTGCAATGTTAGAAAAACTGAAAAAATAATTTCGATTCGTTGAATATCGACAGTAAGTAGGGGTTACATTACAGGTAAACGGTTAACCGGTTTTACCGGTCATATTGATTACCGAATTTAACGGTAAATTTAAAAGAAAAATACTGGCAATTTCAGTCATTTTTTTATTAATATTTCATTCCAAATGAAGGTAAATTTCAATACAAAATTTCAAATTTTTGCAAGTAAATGTTTGTTTTAAAATGTTTTTTTGCTTTGCTGTAGTGTTATTTAAGCTACATTCAATTCATTTTTTTAGTTATTGTTGCAGTAATATTTATATAGTACGAAATTGGTATTTTATTATATTTAAAAAAATTTTTTTTTAACCATTTAAAGCTTTGAATACTGAAAAAAAGAAGGCAGCATGGGACTTTTATACACGAAATGGAAAGATATTGATAACAGCTGGAGGTTCAGCTAATGGTTTTATGCCCACCTCAAAAGTCAGCATCTAATAAATGTTTTCAAACGATTGGAACAAGATCCTTCCACTTTTTTCACGTCTGTTGAGCCGTCTCCTCAAAGAGTAAAATTTTCAAGTGTGAGATCATCTAAAAATACCCTACAACATTACTTCAAAAGGACTGTTGATGTAAATGGATAGATTACTGGCTATGATTGACTTAAATATTGAAATTTCGTTTTCAGAAAAATAAATAATTTCCCCTCTCACCCATAAGCTCAGACTTTCTGAAAGAAAACTTTCATAGTGTGAACCCAGACTTAGTATAATAGCATATGCATTGCCTCCTGTAAAATTGGCTGTAGAAGTTTTGGGTGCAGTTAACTGCACTTTGCTGACAAGCGATGGCATTATAAACTTCATGCTTGATTAATTTTCTGCACAAAATGATGCTCTAAGACGGAAATGAAAATGTCAGTTAATTTCACGCATCCAAGAGCGATGTACAAGTTATTCGGACGTTATGCAGTTTTTACATAATCCGTTAGAAAATCAATATATTCATCTAGCGGATAATTATGATTTATTTAAACTACATAAACCTTCATTGATTAAAACTGTTGTGACGCATATAGAACGATTAAACATAAGAGATGAAAGTGACTAGACAAATGATTCAAATGAGTCATCTGATGAAGTCGAAAAAATCCCTAAATTAACCCAGTTAACAATGAAAGATAGTTTACATTTGGCCATTAAAAACCAAACAAAATTTCCAACGCATCAGTAACCAATACCACAATTTAAAAAAAGTTATAAAAAATAAATCGGCTTTCATAAAGAGGAACAAAAGCGTGGAAAGTATCTGATGATAGCGTCAACAATCTCTTGACAGAAAAGCCGACTAGTGTGGAATCAAAAAGAGCCTTTTCTGCAGCTGGGCTGATTTGCACATTGCGATTATATTTTAATACACAGGCAGATCCATTCAAAAATTAAAATTTTCTTTAAATGAAATAAAATATGTTTACTTTTTTATTTGAAAGATATTATATAATATCTTAGGCTTTTCTTAAGTCTTTGGAAAAAGATTTCCTGATGATCTGTCCTAAGCAATCAGGGAACTGATCGTATGAATTATCAACAATAATTTTTAGTGTGTTTTTTAAGATTACGAAATCTTATTAATAAATTATTACTACCAAGAAAAACTTTAAATTTAATTTAATTTTAAATTATTTTGTTGAATAATGCATTATACTTTTCGTTACTTTATTATATAACAATATATATTTTCTTTTTTAAAAATTTGAAGCATTAGTTACTGATAAACTTAACATTTAACAAAATTACCTGTAAATGACCGAAAATCCGGTTTAAAGTTATGGATTTATCGTTTACCGGTAAAAGCAAATTTTGGTAATTTTATATGCCCTAATGTTAAGCATTTTGTCCTATATTTTACAATAAGCCGCACAATAGTTTCATTCATTCAATAAAAAGGTGAACATAACCTATGGGAATAACATAAACAGCATTGTACAATGTGTCCAACACACTTCACTTTCTTTTCGTTGTGCAATAAAAATCAAAAGTTTTTTTATTGTTGCCAATATATTGTTCCACCTTCGAATATCAAATACACATTGGCGATATAATTGTACTAAACGTAAAACTACAATTCGAGTCGGAAAGAACCCAACCAATTGTAGGGGGATGCAAGAAAAGATAAACTCACTGTTTATTGTTGGTGTTTTGTTTAAGCTTTGATATTGTTACAAGTAAGACTTAGAGTATTTATAACTCTTATTCGCTTAAGGTTTTATTTGTTTAATATTTTTGGCTTTTCTAAAATCTTTGGAAAAGGTTTCCTGATGAGCTGGTGTAAGCAACCGGCGAAATGCGCATAGAGGCTTGCTTTCCCTCAACAATAAATTTCAGTGTATTTATCAAATATGAAAAACTGGGAATTTAGCACGTCATACGAAGATCGTATTAATAGTAAAATTGAACAATTTTATTGCAAGTGTTTGAGTCGCTTTAGAACTAAAATTGCTTAAGAATCGAAAAAGTATTCGATCACGACTGCCAGAATTAGCCCGCAGTATTTTACTTAGTGCCGGTTCACACACATCACGTTTCACTCGTCAAGTCTTGAGTTTTTAGGAGAGCGGGAAAATGATATGGCATTCTCTTTTCCCTTCCCTCCAAAAAGTTCAAGACTTGACGTGTGTGAACCGGTACTTACTTTGTAACAGTAAATTAGAAAACCAATAAAGTTCGCGCTACTTAACACTAGATGGTACAGTGTCATGATAAATAATAAAATTGAATGAGCACAAAAAATGCAATTTGTTATGATAAGCCATTATTTTATTGCGAAAAATTAATACATACCTATGTTTACAAATACAAAGACACTTAAGATTACAAAAATTGAATTATCACGAAGACAAATTAAGTTTTTTTTTTTACATAAATGCTAGACGTTATTGCAAAAAAATATTTCATTCCAAACACATTGCTTATTATACCGTCACCTAAAATGCAAAAGGGCGTAACATTTTTTTTATTTTGTATGGACACGTAATTAATTAATCAATCAAAAACATGATTTTGAATTTTTTTTTTTTTTTGTTGTTATGGCCTTTCACTTTTTAGGTCCCTAAAAGAAATTGTTGATAAGAATATTTATATATGTATGTATGTATGTACAAATCGTCGGTTGATAATTTAAATGTCGTATGTGAATTTTTTGCGGTTTAGAGTTAAGATCATTTCCTTAGGTTTTCCGACCTGATCTTTCATTTGGTGTAATAATTTTTCGATAAATCATACGGTTTTCGAGATATGGAGTGTTGAGTTCGTCGTATGTGGTATTTGCTGAAGCAATTTTAAAACTTCAAACTCTATTTACACGAAACTATCGAAATCTACATACGACAATTAAATAATCAACCGACGATATGTAGATGTTTAATAAATTTTTTTTACAAATCCCGCCAGTTATTATTTAATTATTACAACTTGCAAATTTTTTTTTACAGATTGGCCGTGAATTGGACAAATATCTGTGCAATTTAACTGAGAAAACTCCCAGTATAAATGTTCATGAGGTCAAGGACATTAACGTTTTATATTCCACCGATGTCATTGCCACCGTAGCTTATGGTGTTCATGCAAATAGTTTGGTAAATCCTGATGGTGATTTCCGTGTTAATGGCAAACGCATCTTCCATTTTAGTAAACGTCGATCCCTTGAATTATCTTGCATGTTTTTCTTGCCACAAATGGTTAAATTAATGAAATTTAAATTTTTCTCGCCCGAAACCACTGTATTTTTACGTAAAACTATTAAATATATTATGGATGAACGTACCAAATCGGGTTTTCAGCGTAATGATCTTATCGATATCTTATTGAAATTCCGCAAAGAAGCTGAAACTGATAAAACACACTTTGCCAATGAATTAGATGCGGTTATAGCCCAAGCAGCCATTTTCTTTTCGGCAGGTTTTGAAACCTCTTCGTCTACCATGTCCTTTACTCTTTACGAATTGGCCAAACATCAGGATGTCCAACAGCGGGTCAGAGAAGAAATTCGTGAAGCTTTAAAGCAAAGTGAAAATGGCGAACTGTCGTATGAGCAATTAAATGAATTGAAATATTTAAACAATGTCATCATGGAAGTTTTACGTATGTACCCACCGCTACCCTTTTTGGATAGAGAGTGCACCGCCGATAAGGGTTACTCATTGCAGCCACATGTTGATTTTACCATTCCTCCCGGAATGCCAGTATATATTGCTGCCCATGCCTTACAAACGGATCCAAGAGCAAGTTTTAAAATAGTTTCCGTTTGCTATTTCCATTAAATGAATTTTTTTTTTCTTTCAGTACTTCCCTGAACCCGATACATTTGAACCTGATCGTTTTAGCTTTGATAATAAATTGTACAACAATTTCGGTGCCTACATGCCTTTCGGCGTCGGCCCTCACAACTGTATTGGTGAACGTTTTGGTATAATCCAAACAAAAGTTGGCTTATTCAACTTTTTGCGTAACCATTGTGTAAAACCTTGTGAGAAAACTTCCCGGGAAATGAAATTAAGTCCTTATGCCTTGATTATACAATCGGTTGATGGCATATATCTGAATCTTGTTAGAGATCCTTTAGTTTAAATAGTAATTAAATATTAAATTAAAGTACATCTATTCTTAATTTAAAGTTTAATTTTAAATTTAAGATTATAAAATAAAACAACAATTTTAATGAAAATTATACAGCCATTTTTTTCTTTATTTTTAAAATATATAAAAGTTTTTTTTAACAATTTTAATCTTTTATAAGCTTTAGGTAAATACCTCCTTGGGCTTGTAACATAAAGGATTTGGCATCAAATTTTATTTTTGTTTGAGTTTGTGGACACTGTTGCACCTGACATATTTTCAGTATATGGGCTAAGCCTAGCTTGACTTGCAACAAACCCAAGCGACTGCCTATACAACTATGTGGCCCGGCTCCAAAGGGTAAATATGTCATTGGACTTATATTTGGTAAATTTCCGGGTGCAAAACGATCCGGACGAAAAATATTAGGATCAGGCCAATACTAAGAAATAAAAAATGTTATGACACAAGCTAATAAAAATTTTTTTTTAAACTACTACATGCTTACCTTTGGATCTCTATGTAGCCCCAATATTGAAACATATAAAGGCATGCCCTTGGGCACAAATAAATCAGGTTTTAAGTAAAATCCCTTTGGTGAGTCCCTGCCAGGAGTACATTCTCTATTAATGAAAGCGGCAGCGGGATACATGCGTAAGCCCTCACAAACCACCTGATTTAAATAATTTAAAGTCTGTAGTTTCTCGTACGACAAAAATTTCTCTTTTTTAAAAGCCTTTTTCAATTCCAAACGCAAACGCTGTTGTATTTCGGGATGCTTGGTCAACTCATACAAAATAAAACCCATCACCGAGGAGGAAGTTTCAAAACCGGCCAATAAAAATATGGCAACTTGAGAAGGTATAAAATCTGGATGTTGGCTATAAGGATGAGTTTTAGCTTTATCTTTTTGAAAATTTTTTAGCACATCCAATAAATCTCCTTTTATAACAGAGCCCTTGCGTACACGCTGCCTTTGTTGAAAACTTTCTAAAGTGAATTGACGCATAAAATTCGCATAGTTATTGCTAAAAACTTTCGCTCTTAATGCGGTCGTAAGATGAGGTAAGAAGAATACTGTTAGAAAATTATAAACTTGTCTAGAATTAGCCTTAAATAGTTCTTTGGTTTGTTGTCTCAGTGAGGACTGTCCAGTTTTTAGACCTTTTACATCGACACCATAGTGCAATACAGAGGTAAGATCAGTGGTGAATAACGAACACATTTCTCTAATTTCTATTTCGATGTGTGTTGTTTCATATAATGTATCATCAAACTGCCTTAAGATATAATACTCTAATTCATTTGCTATATTAAGCATTAAGGGATACATACGCTGTTTAATTTTACCTGTAGTAAAAATTTCGGACATCTTTTTTCGACAAGTATGCCATATTGGATATTTTGATAAAGGTAAAGTTAAAGATCCCATATAATCATATTTGCAATCAGCAGCCTCAAAACGATTTAAAAATTTATCAAAATCTTTTATAAGAAATTTCTTAATTAAATCTGGGTCTCGTATTATAAGAGCTGGTCTATGTAATAAATATATGCCTCCATATTCTGCATGCTGTAAGTCCGGGTTTTCATACAGTTGCTGAAATAATTCACCAAATGAAACTTTTAGTAAAACCAGATCCAGAAGATTACCCAGCACTGGCAAAGGTGTAACAAAAGCAACATTGCGTCTCTTCCAGTATGAATAAAAATAATAGAATATTAAATAAAATATGGAAAATATCAGGCTAATTAAGATGATAGTACTATTCAGGTACATTAGAAAACTGAAAGAAATAAAATAAATGTTATTTCAAATAGGTTTATATAAAAGGCATTAAAAAATTAGTTTTAAATACATATAAGCTTTAAAACAAAGTATATTCCATAAAACAATAAATAGGAACAAAATTATATCATAAAAAAACTTATTTTTTACTTAAACCATAAAATAACACGTTTATGTTACATTAGTATTGACTAGGGAGATCGATTATTCGACTTTTTTTCAATAGCCGGTTTTCGAATACTCGGAATAGTTGCTATTTTAAAAAAACCGGTTTCCGGTTAAGCATTTTAAAAATAACCGGTTAACTGGTTTAAATTCGAATACATAAATATACAAAAATCAAATTAGTTGTTGCAATAAAAACTTTATTGGAATAAAAACAAAGCAATTCAAGGAACCAACCAAATACATAGATGACTTAAGGTATGTTCAGACCTAGCAAATATTTAACGATAAAATGCAAAAAAGGGTGACCAGTAAATTTATCAAACTTTAGCTTTATTTTTAACAATTTCTATTTATTTACTAAGCTTTATTTCTAAGAAGATAATTGTATAATGTAATTTTGAAACTGTGAAATAATGTTTCCACTAGCCTTACGTTTTGCAAAAGCAAACAATTCTTTAAGAAAACTAGTGGTTACGTGTAGGACACCAAATATTTAATAGGTGTGAACATAGCTTTAGAAGTTTCGAAAAACTTTGGTCCTAAAAAATTATAGGAATTTAATTAATTTATTATTTGAGATATTCCCCTATGCTGATATGACATACCTAAACGAGGGCATCAACGTTGTGCCACAAACAGTTGTGTTAGCGTTTTTGTTATATAAAACCCACATAATAGAAATAAAAAGAAGAGAAAAAACCGCTAGATTGTCGAAAAATAGCTAAATTTAAATTATTATTAATAACCGGTTTATTTTACCAAAATAACCGGTTTATTTGATATTCGAAAATGGACATTTTAAAATAATCGACTTGGGCAAAACTAAAAAAACCGGTTAAAACCGGTCGGATACTATTGACTCCCTAGTATTGAAATTTTAAATCGCGAATACGAGCGAATAGTCACCGTCCAGACTTTTTGTTTCAGCAATTCTTGAGTTTATTGGCGAGAGGGGTGAGAAGATTGGGAAGGGGTTTTTAGTTTCATGTACTCTGCAATTCTGTTTTGTAATTCTCACGCTTTTTAACTTGAAGTTTTCTGTAGGTGTATTTGTATTTATACATATATAAAATAGAAAAAGGAGAGACAAGATAAAAATACAAAACTGGCACAAATATAATTTCACAATCTGTTCACTAATGCAATTTACAGAGCAGACTTTTTTAAAATTGCAGTAACAAAAATTGCAAGCCTTGACGATGACTTACTTCAAAACCGGCTATCAACATTAAATTCAGCGTAATAAAATAAGTTTTACCAGTAGGGTGCACAGATTGTTACAATTTGCCACTAACTCAGTGTATTCAATATAGTTAAGAAAACAAAAATAAAGTTTTATGGTATATTAGAATAAAAAGTTAACAAAATTTATCGGCGAACTCTTAGCTATATTATTGCGATACAAAGTTAAGCGCTATTGCCAAGTCTGAATATGATGTTGGCCAAAAACTGACAACACTTTTTTGAAGGCCTTCAGAATTTTTTGAGGCCCATAAAAAAATTGGTCACCCGTTTGTAAAACAATCGAATCTATGCTTTAAAGTTCGAGTGCTTTTGCAAAACTCTTCATTTATCGCTTGGTGTAACCGCTAAACTTTAATGAAATCTTTGATTTAATCATTATTTAAAGAAAAGTTTGTTAAAATAAAAAATTAAATATGAAATTTTTCAGAAAAAAAAGAAATAATCAGATATGTAATGAAAATCGGTCGATTTAATAACAATCGTTTTTAAAATGTGTGATTATTATTGAGCGATTTTTAAATTTCTGGATTTAAGTCTTACTCCCGTATTCACTAACGATTATTAAATTTAACAAACGTTTATTAAGGAAAATTTATTTTGTATGCCTTTATTAAATTTAAAATATTTTTATATTTTTATATACGGCGGTTAATCTGTTGTGCGAAATACAATTTAACTAACATGAATAAAATAAAATTTAATAGAATACTTATGTACTGAAAATAAGAGGAAAATGTATTAGAAATTCATTTTTTAAAGAACATAAAACCGAAATTATCGGTTTTAAATCTTTTCGCTTGCAAAAATCGATTTCTATCACTAGAACAGAAAACCCTTTAATATCATACAAATTATCTACAATTTTAAAATTTGTATGTTTGTTCTTATTTCTGAAAACTATAATTTTCAAATATATGTTTATTTTATACAAGCCCGCATTTTTTTTTTTAATAAAAATCGCTAAATCTTAAAACGTTCACTGTTCGAAAAAAAAGAACAAGGTTTATTAAATAAATTGTAAAGTCAAACCTCTGTTTGGAATTTCTAAATACCAGAGCTGTAAAACATTGCAATAGATTTTATTGCAATCAAATGATTTCTCGTTGACAATTTTTTGATTGCATTCAAAATACATAAAAATATGCTCAGTAAAAGTTTTCGTAATTTTTTTTTACCATTAATCAAATATAAAATCAGTTTTACAGGCCTGTTCTGAAAATCACTTTAACTCAAATCACGTGACTTCAAATCGCATGTGCCTACCAAAATCACTCGTGTGATATTTAGTTGTCCCGTTTCTGTGTGTTTTGGTGGGATCTTCATTGCCGAAAGCACACCGAGAAACACAAAAACAGTATGACTTTCAGAACACCACAAAATCACACGAGTGATTTCAAAAGCACGTGATTTGATATCACGTGATGCTTAGAACATGCCCGTTAGTTAAAAATTTAATCAAATATAATTCACTTGTTATATCAACAACAATTATGCAGAAAATGTTGTTTTATCAAAAACTAATTTTTTTACTGGTGCAAATGTAATTAATTATACCCTTCACTGAAGGCAAAAGGGTGTATACATATAAGTTTGTCATTTATACAATATTGATCTCAGGCCCTTATGAGGAACGAAGATGATTTAAAGATGTCCGTCTGGCAGCGTGTCCATTGAAATGGGGTTTCCGAAGACCCTAGGTATGTTGGGGACTTGGCAGTTATTCATTTATGTCACATATAATCCGGAATTGTTTGCTATTAACATTCAGCCCGATCGGTCAGCCTCCTATTGTACCTATAAAAGACTAATGGCCAAAGTTTCCAAATTAGGTACAGTCACTTTGGTTATCATTACATAACATCTGAAAAAATGTGGGCGACACAACATTCGACAAAAAGTGGACGGGATTGCACTAATAGGCGTTGAACTTAGTAGATTTATTTATAGCTAAATGGCATTTGTATAACTTACTGTTATTATCCCACCATGGTGAGGGGTAAATAAAATTCGGCACAGTCAAATATACCGCTCATACTGAAAACAATACTTTTATTGCAAGTTAGTTCAATAATTGCAATCAAAATCTTCATTCCTTTCAAAGGAACTTCAAGCTGACTCTGATAATATTGATTTGCCAACAATGTCAATTTTCGTTTACAGCTGTTATATGTATTCGTTGGAATTTCTCTATAGTTTTTATAGATTTTAGAGCAACAGATTGAAAACGCAAGATTTGAGTGCAATCGAATTGATTGCAAGTAAATTATTCAATGATTTCTAAATAGAATGACTTAAAAATGATTTCAATCACAAAACATTGCAATTTTGACAAGATTTGATTTAAATCTAAAATTAGTTTGAAATCATAGAATGAAATCCGTTCGGTTAAATTAATTTTTCTTTCAATGCCAATTGATTGCAGTTTTTTACAGCTCTGCCAAATACAATGTGAATTTTAAATGCATCACAATTTAAATATGTATAAAAACAAAAATTTCTTATGCTAAACATCATTTAAGAAACAAAAGATTTAAAATTTCAATATTTTTTTTTTTTTTTACTCTTGATCTCTTGCTGAACTTTTGCTGAAATTTGCGTAATTTTTCAAAAATAGAAATATAAGGCAAACAGTTTAGTTATATTAACAATAAGGTTCTCTTAAAATTTGTTAGTTTCTTAAAAAATCTTCAGCAATGTGGTTGTTAAGCGATTTTAAAGTGTTTATTGGTTTAATCCTAATTTTAATATTAACTCTTTATTTCTATATAAAATACGGTTACACCTACTGGTCTCGCTGTGGTGTTCCGCAAATTCCACCCACTATGTTCGTGGGTAATTTGGGACCTATTCTACGCATGTCTAAAAGTTCTGCTCAAGTTATACAGGATATTTATCAACATCCAAAAGCCAAAGATAGTTCGATTGTTGGCATGTATTTATTCCATAGACCGGCTTTATTAATTCGAGATCCTGAACTGATTAAACGTATTTTGATAAGAGATTTTAATAAATTTTGTAATCGTTATTCGAATTCCGATGTGTTGGGTGATCCGTTGGGCTCACAGAATTTATTCTTTTTGAAAAATCCTGCCTGGAAGGAGATACGTTTTAAGCTGACACCTTTTTTTACGAGTGGAAAGTTAAAGCTGATGTTTCCTTTGGTAGAAGAGGTATAAGCTTGGCAAATAAAAATTTGATTTAAAGAAAATATTTTTATTAACAAAATTATTTAAATAATATGTAAACAAAATTATTTCCATAACATGTTAACAATTTTGTAATTTTCTACATACAAACTAAAATATCTATTCGGCAAGGAAAAACGCTTTTCTCGTAACGCCGATATTGTGTTTACCGCATTATTGTGTTTAACTTTTTCATTCGAAATCTACACCCAAACTTTAAAGATCGTATACATTTTGTTAACAATAGCAGCCTGCTAAACGCTGAGTTGCTTTTACTATGCGAACGTTAACGTTCGAAACTGTGAAATTGCCAGTTAGATCATACATATTTACATTATGCAATTAACGCCACAACTCCGCAACTTTCGCATGCATCTTTTTGTTTGTTAGCAAGAGGTCTAGGGAAGAAAACGGGGTTGAAAAAGTTGACAAAATGCTTGAAAAAAATGTTAATGTAAATGTGAAAAAAGTTGTGTAGCAACTACTTTAAAAGAAAATAGAAAAAAAACTCGGCGTTAATTGCATAGATCTAAATGCGGTCTAACTCATTTATAATTTGCAACCTCGCTATTAAATGGAGGGTTCAGAACTGAACCGAACCAAGTCATAAAATATAATACATGTATGTATTTCAAAGCTGGTACGAAACACAGTTTGACTCTATCCAGTTCTGTAACGCACTTAATCAAATAGCGTTGCGTTCAAAGGGTAACGTAATAAGCCCAAATGAATGGCTTCAGAAATTAATGGAAGATCACTTACTCAAATCGAAATTATTTTCGAATTTTTTATTTGTTTTTAACTTTGTTTGCTTCAGCTCTGAACCCTTTTTCTGCATTTCGATTAGGTTCCCGCATCAATCAAAAAAAGGTATTAAAACAAAAAACTAAATCGAAAGAAAAAGAAGACAATATTTACAGTTTTTCTATGAAACCGATGAAATCGGAACATTTTTTCTGCAATTTTGTAAACATTTTAATGAAAAGTTAAATTTATTGCAAGAAAGCAGAGATTTAGAACATTTATAGGCACAGTTGTTATTGACCTGCAATTAATTAAATATAATAAGAATTGATATTTAATCAGAAAAATATTTATTGTCTTGCCTTTTATCTTAACTTTTAAATCACTCTGTTTTTTAAACGAAATAAACAAAAAATCGAAGAGCTTTCCGTTAGTAAATAAGCAACTTGATAAAACGTAGCAATGATCGTAATGCATAATACATAAAATCATAAGAAAAAATTTAAACGGAAGGCAGAATACCAAAGTTGCCAAACGGAGACGATTTCGATCCGAATCGAAATGCAGAATTAGGATGATTACATGGGTAGATCCAAAATATAAATATAACGTCCCTTTTTCATAAGATATTTTAATATACATAAATTGATCATATAGAGACGGTGGTATTAAGAAACAAAATCCTAATAAACAGCTCCTTTATAATTATAAAATTTTGTACAGGTACGTTTCAGATTGACTGCCGGTACCACTCTCTTTGAAAAAATAACTTTTACTCAAATAAATCACATATGTATATGTCCATATATTTTTATATCAAAAATAGTTCCAAGAAATCATTTTATACATTTTTATTCTTTTATCACAATAGGTCGGTCAAAATCTCAACAATTATCTTCTAAAAATTCCTGTAACTAAGGCGAATAACTCATTTGAATTGGAGCTAAAGGAATTCTGCGCCCTCTACACGACTGATGTTATAGCCACAGTTGCCTTCGGGGTCGAGGCTAATTCATTTAAGTCCCCCAATGGGGATTTTCGTAAAAATGGCCGAGAAATATTCCGTTTTAATGCCCGCAGAGCCATTAACTTTAGTGTAGTCTTCTTCTTACCTCATCTTGTACCGTATTTTGGCATTAAAGTAGTTCCCGATGAACAAACTGAATTTTTGCGTTCCACTATGAATTATGTTTTAAATGAAAGAGAAAAATCAGGTAAATCACGCAATGATTTAATAGATATTTTAATAGAATTTAAAAATGCCACCAAAGCGAAAAAAGCCAAAAAAGAAGATTTTATATTTGAGGGTGATTTATTGGTGGCCCAAGCTGCCATATTTTTTACTGCCGGTTTTGAAACTTCTTCAGCTACCATGTCGTTTGCTCTTTACGAATTGGCACGTAATCCCCACATACAACAGAAACTGAGACGAGAAATACAAGAAGCTTTAAAGAAGAGTGGCGGTAAAATAACACAAAATTTAATAAATTCAATGGATTATTTAGAAATGATTATCAGTGAAACATTGAGAATATATCCACCTTTACCATTTTTGGATAGAGATTGTACTGTGGAACAAAATCATATATATTCGCTGGAACCATTTCATAAATATGCCATTTCCAAGGGGATGCCAGTCTATATACCGGTGTATGCTTTGCATATGGATGAAAAGGTTTGATTAAAATTTAACAAAAAAAAATTACCGACATATATTTAAACAAAATTTTTTTTCAAGTATTTTCCTCAACCTTTAAAGTTTAAGCCTGAACGTTTTACACCGGAAAATCGCAAGTCTATAACTCCCTATACATATATGCCTTTCGGCCTAGGACCTCATGCCTGTATTGGAGAACGCTTTGCTTATTTGCAAATTAAAATTGGACTGATACAATTTTTACGAAATCATTGTGTTACTTTTAGTACTAAAACTTCTGCTCACCTTAAGCTGGATCCAAAAGCTTTGATATTACAATCAGAGGGTGGTATTCAATTAACCGTTATACGAGATCCTTAAAATTTTTATATTTAATTTTTTTTATACACCTTACACAGCTTTTAGCTTACTAATCTTAATAGAGCTAAAACTAAACTTTAAGTAAAACGAGAGAAAAATTTAAGTTCTAACCTGGTTAAAACAATTTGGCGTGTTTATTGTAATTCAATAGAATTGTCGTCGTTTAAAGTCTAATTAAGAGAAGCACGCAAGATTGCATTAATTTAAAATACCGTAAATATTAAATAAGTGTGGCATTTCTTAAGGGAAGTTTACCTAATTCTTAGACTCAATATAAACAAAAAAGGATTTAAATTAATAAAATATAAACAATTATTGAATAAAATTTCATCTTAAACACTATTTTGGAAATACATATGAGGCTATCAGCGCAGAAGTGGTGTAACCCACAATTTAATTTGGTTACGGTTTGGTGTAATATATGTTCTTTGCACTGTTCTTTACAGTGCAAAAGTCGAGTAAGCTAACTGTTTGTATCCAGATGTTTGTATACAGATGGCGCTAGAAACATAGTTTTTGCATGGACCGTCACAACCAGGTATGTACTATAGTGCAAGAGCAGTCCTCATTATCTCATAAAAAGTAGTCTGGGGTTACACCACTTCTGCGCTGATAGCCTCATATATGTTACTTCTTTATTATAAAATCCACCTTATCCGTTAATAATTCGAATTTAAATTTGTCATGCTTATTAATTACTGGATGATACATATTCAAGACCGCCTCCTTAAAAATTTTAGATTTTGTTTTTATTAACTTGAAAAATACCCAGTAAATACTTCGGTTACTTTTTCAATACGAATAGCGTCATTCACTCATTATTTAGTAGCTTTCTTCTATGTATAACTATTTCTATAACTACTAGGGAGATCGATCGAATAGTATTCGACCGGTTTTAACCGGTTATTTTAGTTTTACCCAAGTCGAATATTTTAAAAGGTCAATTTTTCGAATATCGAATAAACAGGTTGTTTTGGTAAAATAAACCGGTTATAAATAAATAATGTAAATTTAGCTATTTTTCGACAATCTAGCAGTTTTTTCTCTTCTTTTTATTTCTATCATGTGGGTTTTATACAACAAGAACGCTAACACAACTGTTTGTGGCACAACGTTGATGCTCTCGTTTAGATATGGCATATCAGCGTAAAAGCTAAGCGGAATCATAGATGTGAAAAAATTCTTTAGTTTTATTTATTAAATTACAAAGAACTTAAAGCAAAACTAAGGGAACCAAACAATCTCATGGAAGGGTTTAAATTGTGATTGACGAATTGCCAAATATTTCATACAAAAAACATGTTCACATAACTATTCGTTTATATAATGTTGAAACAAAATAATTTGAAATATATAATCCTGGATATGGTTGAAGTCTACTGATTCATATAGACATGCTTAGCAACCAACAAATTAAAAAACTCCTTTAAAATACATTTAGGGGAATATCTCAAATAATTAATTAATGAAATTCCTATAATTTTTTAGAACCAAAGTTATTCAAAACTTCTACAGCTATGTTCACTAGAGTGGGTCAATTTGTTCGGGCCCAAAAAAAGTGACAAAGCGTATAGCAAAAAATTAATCTACGGCAAATTCTAAGAACTTTTCCTAAAGAAACCATGGTTCTAAAATCAAAATCGAGCTTCCGGTTTTTGACTTGAAAGTTTGGTGCTCAGAAAATCTGAAAAAAATAATACCTTTTTGGAAATATTTATTGCAATACGTGAATAGTTGGCCTGTGTCGCTGAAAGACGGCTTGTTAAAAAGGAAATTTTCTCAGCTTTATATATATGTGCTCATTTTTAGAAAATTCTGTACATAAATAATTGGTTAGGAGATTTTTGTCAAAATGTTCATAGTCAAGCTGGTAAAATAAAAAAAAAATGTATATTATTTTTTTTAACCCAATTTTCTATTTTAAATTTACTACCTTATTAAAAAAGAAACTAAATGAAAAAAAAAAAAAAAAAATTAAATTACCCAATTTATATATGCTTTATGTGTCATAAATGTATTGCTTCAAAGTGGGAACTCGCCATATAAAATTCATTTTTTTTTTAAACGGCAACACTTTACCACCCTATAACTTGACAAATAAACATCATACAAAAAAAAATATTTCTCACACTACCAAATATAAAGGAATTCCAACAAAATTTTTGTATTTGGTCCGCTTTACAAATAATGCCCCATATGTATAGTTTGTTGAATACACACTTTTAAGAAAAAAGTTTCTTATATCTACCCAGTTGGCAAAATGGTCATCGACACAAATGTCGTCAACGATGTCATCAGGAAATTTTAAAATGAGTCGTCCATATAATATTGTTAAACACAACTTAAGTTCAAAACATGTGTTTTTCGTGTTTAAATACTATTTACGACTTTTAATTTTAAATTTGTCTTGAATAAGGCTTTATTATTAAGATTTGTGGTTTCTTAAACCACATTGACAACAAAATGCATGCAACTGTCGTTCATAGTCTTGAATAAGTCTTTATTTAGGACAACAAAGCGACCAATGCATTGACGACAAAATGCATAAAATGTTCGATCATCTTGTTCTGAATAAGGTCTTATATATCTATATCGACCCCTTTGCGCGAAATTTTCGTATGTTACAAAAAAGAAATTTTACAGGAGAGCCATTTTTCTACTTTTCTCCGCTATCACTTGCAATATCAAAATGAAAATATACATTAAATTTTTGTAGCAACGAAGTGGATTTCGCCTACAATATTTTGTCAGGTGACGTTTATTTGAATGTAGAACAAGATTGCATCAAAAACTCAATTTCAAAAAAATTGGCAATACGATAATTTCACGCAAAAACCTCAAGAATCGTTGGACCGATTGACACCAAACTGGGACAATAAATTATTTAAGTTGGAAACCAGATTTTTCTTCATTCTAATATGTGGCGCTGTAGTCATGATATTCATTTTTTTATTTATAATGGATTTGCCAGAAATTCACAAAATATATTTAGTGCCGGTTCACACACGTCAAGTTGGACGAGTCAAGTCTTGAGCTTTTAGGAGAGAAGGGAAAAGAGAGTGCCATTTCTTTTTCCCTCACTCATAAAAACTCAAGACTTGACGAGTCAAACTTGACGTGTGTGAGCCAACACTTATTAAACAAAAACAAGTTTCCTGATAAAATGTTGAACCGGTAGATAGCACTGGGGCCATTTTATTAACCAAATTCTCCAGTATTTAATTTTTTATTTTTAATTTCAAAAGATTTTGTTATTCGTGCTTAATTCCCAGTTTTTATTCTTGATAAAAACACTTGAAATTTATTGCTAATGGGATAAGCTATTCCTATGCGCATTTCACTGGTTGCTTAGGCTAGATCATCAGGAAACTTAATCCATAAAGATTTTAGAAAAACTAAAGATATTAAACCAAATAAAACTGTTAAAGACTGATAGCAACAGTTCTACTTGTAATAATATCACAGTTTAAACAAAACACATCAACAATAAACAGTGGGTTTATCTCATCTTACATTCCCCACTACAATTAGTTGAAATTCTCTCAACATTAATTGAAGTTGTAAGTTAAGGTTAAGAAAAACAAAATAAAAACAACTTACAAAAGATGTTGTCAATTTTTATTTAGAAAATTCCGAGCAGCGCCGCGGCGCGCCGACCCCAACCAGCTAGTATGTTTACAAAAACTAACTTTCTTATAAACAATTATTGCTTATAAGAAAACCCCGCATATAAGAAACAATTTTGTGTAATTTTTCAAGTATCTTATATCCGATATCTACTGTAATGAGTTAAAAATCAAAAAAAAAAAAAATATTTTTTATTGAAAAAGAGGAATTTTCTACAAAATCTATATATAAATCGGCTAAGGCAAAACAGTTAAGAACACTTTCCTCCTCTGTATGTCAACCGATTTGAACAAAATATACACCATTTGAGAGATATTTACTCAAAGAAGTGCACAATATATATTATTATTATTAAAATCTATTCAATAATTTCATAGTTATAACCCAACAGACCAAAACAGAGAAAAATGTAAATGAGTTGTAGAACAAGCTTATCATAAGAGATTTTCTACAACATGACAACAAATATGATTACAAATGACTTATTCTCGCTATAGTTTTGTAAGTGTTTTTGAGAATGATGTCCCGTTATATGACACGTGCCTTAATTTTGTGTTATTAGTTAAAGTTTTCAGTCTTTGTGTTTGGTTCGAAGAGTGAAGTGTTTTAAATTGTTTTAAACAGTGCACAATTGTAAAAAAGTGATTAAATTTTACACAAGTAAAAATCTTTTTGTAAATAGGCCATATAAATTTAAACAGAATGCTCGTAAAGTATGTAATCAATCTTATTAAAGTTTAGAAAAGTATTTTTCTGTAAGCTTGTTCTAATATTAGACTTCTTAGCTTACATTATATTATATACAAGTAATATTATCGCAAGGGATCAGTTTTCATTATTAAATAATTGTTTATAAGCCTTTTATAATAGTAATCAAAACACTTTTCTAAGCTTTAGGCTTATGCTAGTAAACTTGCTACAAGTTACTTCTAAATCTTTTTGGTTTGTTGGGAAGCGTTCAAAATTGCTACTAACACAAATGCAAAATAAAAATTTTTTCTAATTATCAAATGATAAAAAAATTAGGTCGATTATTCGATATTTTTCAAAAACCGGTTTTCGAATATTTCAACTATATAAATCTTATGTATAAATCAGACCAGGCAAAACAGTTAAGAATGATTTCTTCCTTTGTTTGTCAACCGAACCTCTATGGGGAGAAAAAAGAAATATGGGAAACTAAATTTCTTTTTTTTTTACTTTTCTGTGCTTCATGTGATAATTTTTGAATTTTCTATAATATTGAACTTAGAAACATAATATTATAGGTGTAGGGTCCTGAGTGAGTGATACCCTATAAGATAAAAATTTTTGGTACTTATTGTTTTTCATCTGGAACTTTTTGAATTTTCGTAAACATTCGACCTATAAAGATAAAATTATACATTAAAGTGGTTGAAACGAAATGATTTAAAACCAAAAATATTGTTTTCAGTATCTTTTAAAATAGATTTCAAATACATATTCCTTTTATTTTCAGTCTTTATTCTTTAAAATTTTATACTATATACGTTAACTAAAGTGTATTCTGAACGAAAATTTAAGACTATAATGCAGATATGGATTTTTAAATTCCTCGAAATTCATCACGCCTTTTAAAAACATTCGTTTTGAAATCGATCGATCTTCATCACATACCTGATAAATGACAATACAATAAAGAAGACTTCTGATACTTTTTTGTTTTTCAATTGGTATTTTTTATATTGAAGATAAAATAAGAACCGGAGGTTGGTCCCTCGCCAAATCGATCCACTTTGAAGGCAAAAATAAATGCTCAAAACAAATAAATTCATATATACTTATATGAATTATGTTCTCTTCATATTTAATTTATTCGAGTTATTTGTTATTCAAAGTTATTTGTTATTCTAGTATGTATAGCGTAAAATTGAAACCGGTAAACAAAAACAGGGAGAGAAAGAGAGATAGAATTTCGTCACCTGTTTTATTTTGGTAGATTTTTATACGTGTTTACTACAGCTTCTTGTGTTATTTTGAAACCACAGCGTAGTTTGTAAACAAAAGTATAATAAATTTTGTTTGTGCGGTGTTTTAAATGTTAAGCTTCGTACAGACGGTGGTCAGATCTTACAATGTTGTCATTTTTCTGACAATGGTGCCATTGTCAGATGCATTCATTTTACACATCTGCCAAATGAAAATGAGCTTACAATGTTCACTCAGTTGCAAGACATTTTTAGGCAATTTTAATGACAACATTGTAAGATCTGACCATCGTCTATACGAAGCTTTAGTACGCTAACTACATTAATAAGAGTACTTTACTACCTGGATGCCGCTATTGTTTATTTTGTTTTAAGAAAATTCTTATCAACATATTTTAAGCCATTACTTATCACGTGTAGCTTATTATTATTTTGAACTTCCCTTTCAATTATACATAGATAAATACCTACGACGAGATTTAATAATTTACGTTTTGTTTAATTATTTAATAATACGAGTTAAGATTATAATTTGAAACAAACACTGATCGATTAATTACAGGTCATGCAAATTACCAGTTGTTTGCGTGTGGTACCAGTGTTAATGAACCTTAAATAATATAAATTCGAAATAGACGCAAAAAAATAAACAAATTTAAAGTAATGTTCGTTGTTTAATGATGTACTTATATGAAAAGAGTGCTACAAAAAAGTGTTATTTTCTTTTGAGTAAATTGGAGTAGTTTTAGTGATTTTTTTTATTAATGGCCATTTTCTCATTAGGCAATTATCTTTTTTCCCAACGAAAAACTGCACATTAAAGAAATTTGGTTTTCTCAATGTCTCATTTGCTTCGATTTTATTGCAAAGCTAACCGGCACTCATCTGCCAATTATTTATTTTCCTTTTATTTGCCGTACAGATAAATTCAATCAGCTGACTCCCAACTTTTACATGTATTTTGAGTGGCGTTGCCAGCTTAAAACAATGTTTTTTGTCGGTATATTGAGAAACCCAAAATCGTTAACGGACAGTTTATCGGTCCAATAAATTTATGTTGACATTAAGTAACAGGCAGTTTGTCGATACATTGAGAAAATGGCCATAAGAGTGTTAAACCCTTAAACTGGATTTGTCCAATGGTTGCTTGGGGAAACAGACATGACTTTTAGTTTTTGTAGATGAAGAAAACAAACATTAATTTCGCCTATTAGAATCTTATTGAGTATTATTGCACGATCATTTCTCATCAGAGCTACGAAACGTTGATAGTTTTTTGATAATATTTTAAAATAATTTAGATTTTATTTTTTTTCACCCATTTTTCGACTCTGATAACCTTCACCAACTGTATGTTGTTAACCAATCTTAGGCAGCGATTAATTTTTTTGCATTCATTTTATATAAATTAAAATAACATAATTTTAAACAACATTGTTTACAATTTAAATAAACTGTGGTTCATTATAAATAAACCTTTAAAAAAAAGTTTTATTTATAATGAACCACAGTTTATTAAATTTGTAAAATATATAATTTATTTTTTTTTAAGCATTTAAATTTTTCTCTCCAACTTAATAACTAACCATTTTTAGTTTTATTATTATAAAACAATATTTTTAAAGTTCAGTTTTTTGCACATGTCTATCATAAAGATTGTCTCGTAACACATTCAGATGCACACCATTTTCATATTGTAAGACGAAGGCCTTTGCATCAAATGTGTATTCAGTTGGAGTTTTCGCACAAAGTTCAACCTTGTGATTTTTCAAGAAATGTACCAGACCTATTTTGGTTTGTAATAAACCAATACGACTTCCAATACAATTATGGGGGCCAGTACCGAAGGGCATATAAGCCATAGATTTGTGTAGTTTTTTGTTTTCAGATGAAAATCTTTCGGGATCAAACGTATTAGGGTTTGGCCACAGCTAAAGGCAAAAAAGAAAATATTTTCAAAACACAAACTACTTAAAATTACTTACCTTAGGATCTCTTTGTATTCCGTAAACAGGTATAAATATAGGCATTTCATCGGGCAAAGTGAAATTGTAAAAGGGTTTTAGGCTAAAGCCACTACTTTCTCCCGCTGGCCTTTTATGTTGACGATCTAAAAATGGCAGCACCGGATAAAGTCTCAACACTTCCTCAACCACCATATTCAAATATTCTAATGTCGTTATGGTCTCATATGTTAAGGTACCATTTTCCTTAATCAAAGCATCATTAATTTCGGTTCTTAACCTCTCCTGTAAATCGGTTCGTTTAGACAATTCGTAGAGAGTAAATGCCATAGTGGATGAAGAAGTTTCAAAACCAGCTGTCAAAAATACAGCTGCTTGAGCCACAAGAACATCAGAACTTTTTGCAATTTCCTTATGGATATTCAAATCGCCCTTTTCATTTTTAAGAGCCACTAAAATGTCTATCAAATCATTACGTTGTATGCCACTAAGCTCTCGCTCCTGCATTACAAAGTTAATTGTAGATCGTAAAAATTTAGAAAATTCTGGTGAAAAGATTTTAATACGTAAAGGAGTCACTAATTTGGGGAAAAAGAATGCAATCCCAAAATCTATGGCTCGTTTTATGTCAAAAAGAAACATTTTACGGCAGTTGGTACGAAATTCCCCATTAGGATTTTTTAAACTATTGGCACTGACACCAAAAGCAATAGTGGCAATTAGATCGGTGGTAAATAAGGCACATATCTCCTTGACTTCGGCTTCGAAGCAATTGCCTTTTCCAGCTAAATGCTGTTCAAGTTGTGAGCTGATCTGTAAAAGAGAAAATAAATCAAAACGTATAACGGTTAAAAATAAGGTTTTCAATAGAAATAACACTATTATCTAACTTTAAAAAGATAGTCTGGGTTCCTATTATGAAAGTTTTCTTTCTGGAAGTCTGAGTTTATTGGTGAGAGGGGAGATAATAATAGCATATTCTATTCCCCTCTCATCAATTAACTTAGACTTTCTGCAAGTAAACTTTCATAGTGTGAACCCAGAAATATGTAAGTACATTACAGACTAGAGTGTAAAGTAGGCTAAAATCTACAGTATGGAGTATGGGAAACACTTAAAGATAGTACATATTTTAGTTTACACTATGTAGTACTTTTTTATTGTTAAAGCTTTAAAAGTCATATAAAAAAAACAAAACAGTGGGTAAAAGTACAGTATGCAATCATTTTTTTTAACTTTATTATGTTAAGGGGTCCACAGAAAAAAATTCTTTCGTAAAACAAAACACTTCAGAGAAGCCTATGGATATATGTATACTTGCCTAAAAGCTACACTATTTTTGATATAATATTTTCTACTAAAGACTAATCATAAGTCTGCGCTATAGACTACAGTTTTTAGCCTAATATTCTACTTAATCTACACAACCTTACCTCCAACATTAATGGGTACATCTGCTTTATCTTCCCACTCGTGAATACTGGTGAAATTTTCGTTCGCAAATCTTTCCAATTGCTATCTCTGGCAAAAAATAAGTTATTTGTACCCAAAGCATCACCATGGGGATCACAGTTCGAAAAACGATTGTTGAAAAAATTAAAGTCTTTAATTAAAACCGATTTCAAAAGTTCGGTATCGCGTATAACTAAGCCCGGCTGATTGAAGGTATAAATACCCACAACAGCCTCGTTGGACATTTTCGGATCATTATAAATATCTGAGAGATGCAGACCAAAACTTGTTTTTAACTGGAAAGCTTCTTTAGTGTTGCCAATTATTGGTGTGGGTTTAATGTAGGGTATACAATGACGTTTCCAATAACTATAAGTGTGTTTACACCAGTAGTACACTATGGCAAGTATAAAAGTTATAAAGATTAATATGCTAGAAGCAATCATTATTATTTCAAGATCTGTAACTGTAAGTATAAAAAGAAAAAGGAACAAATAAAATATCAATTAGACTAAGATTGTTAACAACATTTTTAATTAATAATAATCTTAACATTCTTTGACACGTAATAAAACTTGAAATTAATTAAAGCAAATAAACATTTACATATCTAAGTATGTATGTATACAAATTGTATAATTATAATTTTTTTTTTTTTAAGTGCAAGTTGAAGAGATACATACTTATTTTTTAAAATCTTTGTTAAAAAACACCTTTATTCGTCTCGTTTGCATGTAGATCTGCGTAACTCATGTAATAATACAGAGTAATAATTTGACAAACGTTCCGCATTTGCTTCATAATTGCCATAACTCAATATGTTTAATTTTTTATTAACAAATTTCCTTGAACTTTTTTTTACCTAAATTATATTATTTTATTTTAAAATAATAAGAACATTTAAAAAAAAAAATTTTTTTAAGAATATTTAAAAAAAATTTGCCCCCCCCCCTAGATTTTATCCTGGCTACGCCCATGTATTCGTGTATTGTCATCGGGAATATATATGCCTGCAAAGTTTCATCCATTTGCATTGAGTATAAGGCGGTTAAATTAACGTTACAAGATTTGATTTTCCGAAGTGAAGCTAAAGAAAAGGTTTTAAAAACATAAAATTTCTTATATCGCTCATTTGCTGCAAAGTTGTCATAACTCAAAAAATTTGATTTTACAGGAGACGCATCTTTAGCATTTAAATTGATATGTCTTAGAGAATTTTACACTGTTGACCACACAAGAGCCGACGTACAACTGAAATAATACTTTATTGCAAGTAATGCACAACAGGTTATGTAATTATGACGAAATTTAACACTATTGACCACACAAGAGCCGACGTACAACTGAAATAATACTTAATGCAAGTAATGCACAACAGGTTATGTAATTATGACGAAATGCTTCTTTAGCGATTTCGTGTTTAAAATTAAAAGCTTGCACACAAGACTTTATATTTTTATAAAACACCCGATTTACTGTGCATAAGTGATATTAAGTCAAAATTTGCGATTTTTTACTAACGACGTTGTTGCAGCAAATGAGCAATATATCGAGCCCTAACCGCGAAAATAACGTAAGCGCCAAAAATCAAATTTTACAGGAGAGAATTTTTTTATTTTGTTTCATATAAATCTTGTATGGAATTTGTCGCATGCGATTAAATTTTTCTTGCAATAAAATCCTTAATTAATTTAAAAAAAAAACGAAAATTAAAAATGATGTCGGTTACGTGATTTTCGCGGTTAGGGCTCGATTTATTTTTTATAGAATATTTAAATTGCCTTATGGCCCAGCTTTAGTACACATAAGCTTGCTTAAGCTTCTGTCAAAAATTAACAAAAATGAGCAAAAACAAAATAACAAAACATTTGATTCTATAGGGAGAGTGCGATCAGTGTTGCACTTTGCTTAAGCAAATGACAGATTCATAAAACTTAACAAAACGTTTTCTTAAGTTCAATATGGTTCGACACACATGATTGACATGTTTTCGCTCAGTTGCTTAAGCCAACTTAAGCGTATTATAGGTGGGCCTTTAATCAGTTTTATTTTACTTAAATTCTAATTATTTGAGTTGTGACATTTTACTTGCAAATTAATGGCCCGTACAAACGTTATTTTATAATACGAACATGCACTGTTTTAGTTAGTTTGTTTTTATTTTTCTTAATTTTATTTTTCTATGAATGTAATGGCAACAACAAGGATCATTAATAAAATTTAATTAGCTTTTTAATCGAAAATGTAAAAAAAAAAAATATTTGCAGGGATGTAATTTTCCAGAATAGGGTTTTATTTAGAGATACTGCAAATTATGGAGCTAACGCAATTAAAATTTGTTGGAAATGTTTACGTTCATGCTTGTGACAATATTTGGTGAAGTCCTTAATAGATCGTATGGTACACACGCATGTCCCTTTAAACTTTTGAAATTTTTGTTTTAAATTTATCAGAGCTAAAATTGTCTTTCGTCTTAAGATGTATGTCAATAAGTTTGAGTACCAAATTATTATATTAAAAAATTTCATTGAAGCCTACATATGTATATTATCATCTTTATTTGAATAAATTCAATATAAACGCAATTCTACTGAATCAATTATTCTTTTTGTTCTAAATGCTATTTTACGCTTTGAATACTATCCTCAAAAGTGGAAGGTTTCCTTAATCACCATGATACCTAAACCAGGAAAGGATCACAAAAAAGTTGAGTCATATACCCCTATTAGCTCATTATCAAAAATATCAAAGCTATTTGTGAAATTATTAGTGTCAAAATTAACACCGATTTTAAATGAAAATAGTTGTATTCATCGAATAGTAAATGTCATAAGAAAAGCCTTTGAAGAAAAAAGATATTGCTCAGCACTCTTCATCGATGTTCCGCAAGCTTTTGATAAAGTTTTGCATGAAGAATTATTACATAAATTGAAGCAAAACATGCCCTGCAAATAATATTGGACCACCAGATCCATTTTGATAAAATGGACTACTCCATGGACTGGTCCGATGTAATGCAAGCATGGACCATGTCATTGTTAAAAAGTGTTTGTAGTGAGACAACATGTCTTCGTTTTTAAACGACGTGCTTTTGTTTTTAAACGACTTCAAAACTAATCCTCTTGAGTATACCATGGAGTAGTTTTAAAACTACTCCTTTGTAATCCAAAGCTGGGTTATATGGTCCTGCCCTAGGACATCGTAATGTTAAATAGACCCTGTTTTTTCATACGTTTGGGTTACTTTTGGACTAGTCCTAGTCCCTTGCGGGCTACAATTTACACGCGTGTTTGGACTGGTTATATTATTTGCAGATTACCAACAAACACACGCACAAGCTGTTAGAAAGCTACTTCGTCGGTCGTCCATTTTCTTAAGTTCCCCTCAGCCAATTGGCGCTATTATACTTAATATATTCTTCGGACATGCCAACAAACAACTACAACCATACTTCAACATTTCAAATAGCTTTTCTAAGCGTGCAAGAAAACCGTCATGAAGCATCTCGCTACTTACAGGATCATATATTTCAACTAGAAATATGGTTAAAACAATAAAGGATAATTATTATATTCTTTATTGTATATTATATAACATTCACCGAGCGCCGGGAATCATGCCCCCCTATTAACATTAATAATCAGATAATACCTCAACATTCGCATGTAAATTATCTCGGTATACATCTAGATCGGCGATTAACGTGGAAACGCCATATAGACAGGGCTGCCAGATAAATTTGTGAGTAAATCGTCTTTATAGTAATCGGACAACTTAAAATTTAGTTTTGTAAACAATGTTTGTTCGATTTTTATAAAAAAAGAAATTACAAACGGAATGACAAACTTATATATACCCTTTTCCACCTGAGGTGAAGAGTATAAAAAAAAAATGTAAACAAAAACATATTAACTTCATAACCAGCTAGCATTTTCAATCGTGAAAGAGCTTATGGGAGTCTCATGAAGAGCGTTGTTAATCGTCGATGACTGCATTTTTTAATCGTAGAAGATTCCTCACACGGGAAAAACTGTAACACGTGTGAGATTCTTCCTTAGCACAGCGAAAGACGTTTCTTCAATCGTTGTGGGAATCGTTTAACACGTGGATAAAGATAATCTAACGAGATTTTCATGTCAATAATCAATTCGCGAATATTGAAAATTGATATTCGTTTCATCACTACTCTTTACAAATTCCGTTACCTTATATAATTTTTTAAATTTTTTTAAGACAATACAAAAAGTGTTGTACTTCTTTTTGGAAACAATTTCTGCAATAACCGCATCTACTAATATTTGTCCAATCATATACATAATGTCCAGACATGGTGACTGTATTAACACTGATCCTCTAGGATGATGCAGAAGCTTGTGCCCGTATTAGTTCTCTGTCAGTGAAAACCGAACCTTTTTTTAATAGATGACCATATTTAAAGTCCTGCATTTTGTACACTCTAATACATTTTACTATACAAACTTGATTACAAAACGTTTCGTTACGTCTTAATAACATCAATAAAAATATCGGCAAGTGCACTTTTTTATTCACTTTGTTTTAATAAACAAATATCAAAATTTCAAAATTTCTTAATAGTATAATGTTTTTTTTTACCAATTTCACTTTATCAACTGCCCCTTTGTAATGATTTAAAAACACTAAAATATTTTTTTGAAGCTTGCGGAATTTTTATACTCGTTTGATAATTGTACGTATTTAATTGGTAACAGAAAAACAAAACAAACATCAATAATATGTAAATATAGTTCTGAAAATTTTTTTGTTTTTAGATTATTTTGATAATATAATTAATATATGTATGTATATTTACTAAAAAATCTAAACAGTTAATATTATAGTAAATAAGCAAATGACTTATCAACAATCCGTCTCGCTGTATGTGTAAGAGCCTCTGGCGATCTGACAAAGTTAAGACACGTTTAAAGCCACAACTAGTGAAAGGGGGTATATTAGGTTTGTCATTGAATAGGAAATTCTATGCCTGTATGTAAAAAAGAAATTGTTGTAATTATATCTTTTTGTAGTTCTTTTGGAGATTAAAAACCTGTTTAGTAAACAAATGTTATAGAGCGAAAATGGACCAGGATTTTGTTCCTGATCTTTTTCACATTCCGGAAAAGCGAGAAAGAAATACAAATTATTCGAGAACAAACCAGAGTCTCTGGCAGAAATCGAAACAGAAACCCATACGCTATTATCCTACCGATGTACCCAAGAGAAGAATTTTAAAACATTTTTATAGGTAAACACACATATTTATTTTTAACTAGGTATATGTATTAGTATTTACTTACGGCCTTATTCATAAAAAATAAAACAGGTTTATAAAAGGTTTATTAGACAAATTTTCATAGAAAATTCGTTTCATTTCATAGAAAATTCGTTTTATAAACATTTAATAAACCTGTTTTATTTTTTATGAATAACTAGCTGACCCGACAGACGTTGTCCTGTCCAAATTAGGAAAAATGTTTGCGTTCGATTTTTAAAATCCGTTAAAAAGATACGAACTTTTGAAAGAAAAAATTGTCAAATCGATGGAGCCGTTTTCTGATTTTAGGTAAATCGAAAAAAGTGTGCGTTAAAGTAGGCGGGGCAAAATTTACTTTCCGTAAAAACCTAAGTTGGACCATGGCGATGATTTCAAAGAAAAAATCGGTCAAGCCATTCTCAAGTTATGCGCTTAATAGAAAAAGTGGGCGTAAAAGTAGGCGTGGTACATTTTTCTTTCGATGAAAATGTAAAATGGATTAATACGAACATTTTAAAGAAAAATTAGTCAAATCGATGGAGCCGTTTTTTGATTTTATGTAAATCGAAAAAAGTGGGCGGGGCAAAATTTTCTCTCCGTAAAAACCTAAGTTGGACCATGGCAATCATTTTAAAGAAAAAATCGTCCAAGTCGGTCAAGCCGTTCTCAAGCTATGCGCTTAATATAAAAAGTGGGCGTAAAAGCAGGCGTGCTAAATTTTTGTTTCGATGTAAACTTAGAATGGATTAATACGAACATTTGCAAGAAAAATTTGTCAAATCGATGGAGCCATTTTCTGATTATAGGTAATTCGAAAAAAAGTGGGCGGGGCAAAATTTTCTTTTCGTATAAATATTAGTTGGACCATGGCGATCATTTTTAAGAAAAAATCGTCCAAATTATTTAGATGTCATTGGTGGTGCAATATGAAAATTGGATTTTGCCACGCCCCTCCGCCCGCAGACCAAAAATCAAAAATCAGACTTCATAGTGTCACCCGCCTGAATATTTTGAATATTCCCTGCAAAATTTCATCAAAATCGGCCCAGCCGTTTTGGAGTCCATACGTTACATACATACATAGATACACACATCCTGTTTTATATATATAGATAAGAAGCCTTGCTAAAAATTTATTTGCATCTATAGGATGTAACATCATAAGGTTAAATGTTCTTAAGAAGCTTTCTCAAGACAAATGTGGGCAGATTTACACGAGGACGTACCTAGCGGCCTAATCTCATGTTGAACTAATCACTGAGTGACAAACAATGCATTAACCAACCGCCTATGCGTATGAGCGCCAACACAGCAGGTAGCAATTTTATGTGTACAATCGTCCCTTGTTTAGTAGCCGGAGCTAGCAAACGTCCGCTGCTTTAGGAAGAACCAGCAGCATCTGTTTAATATTAACAGCACCTAGGGAGATATGCCCAAAGGCCGAACTCAGGACAAATGTGGAAACAGATTTACGTGAGCACCTGCCATAAGGTCACTACTGGGGGACCATTTATGCATATACCAAATTCCCCCGTGTGATACTTTACACACATGTAGCAATTTTGAGTGTATAATCCGACAAAAATTATACACTCGCCCCATATTTAGGAGCTGGAGCTATCTAACCTCCACAGCTATAAAACAAAACCATCTGCCTTTGTCGAATAGCAAAAGCAATGCTTTCTCCTCGCAGCTAGTGCCCTCCACAAGTGTATTGCTCTGCAGACGATTCATGAAAGTCCTGCCCGCTGTTTTTTGGTATAAAACACAGCCACCACGTGATCCCCGAAAATTTTCTCTCGTCAAAAATACTGCTTCTCGTTTGACCCTTTTGTGAGTTCGTGCTATTAAAAAGATACTCTCCCGTCGGACGGTCAATCACTTACTGAAGAGCAACCGTTCATCAGAAGAGCAAGGATTCTAAAATAAAGCCCACAAAAACTTTACGGAATGTTAAACGCAATTCTTATCAATGAAAAAGATTCCCTTTATTTAAAGAAGTCAAATATAGTGTTCTTCAACGGGGAAACATTCTGCACTAGCTAAGAATTTAAAATTTTCAGATTTTAAGTGGAGGGTATCAGCGATTCTACACAGCCCAGAAAAGCATTCTAACGTGTTTTTATTTTCAAAATAAAAAAAAAAAACGTTTGTGTGAATTACATACATTAGTGTATTTGAAATTTTTAAATTTTACATATTAACAATTAAATAAGCACGCTTATTAACAATTGAGATGCGTTTAAGAACTTTTTTATAATTATTCCTATATATATAAATATCGTTACCTAAAACGTAAACGGCCCTTACTAACCAAAAATTAATGATTGGCTTTTTCATTGATGCTGGTGTACTGCATCAACACAAATGTTAAATAAACATTTTTTAATCTTCCGACAGAAATAAGTGATTTTAATACAAAAAAAAAACGGCGCTAAAAGTTAGGACTAACCTTTTGCATAATATGCATCATGATCAATTGTCAAAACAACTGGTAGATTTGACTGTCAAACAATTTATTTATTGAAGAAAAATCATTTATAGACAGTAAGGGTAATTTATTATCGAAACTGCAATTATACCCTTCACCGAAGGTAAAGAAAGTATATTTATACATATACTAGGTGTTTGGTCCCGGCGTTGATCGGGATTTTAAGTACTGAAAATTTTTGTTAAATAAAAAAAATGTAATTATCACGACAACAGCGCCACCTATCGGGAGTTTTTTTTATAAACCATCAGTGAAAGTAGACCATTGCAACGCATGTACTCGTTTGAAAATCGGTTGAGTGGCTCTCGAGTTATAAAATCACGAACATATACATATGTAGATGTAAGTTTGTCATATAGTTTGTCATTTCAACAATATTGATCGTAGATCCTATAAAGTATATATATATATATATTCTGGGTCCTTGTGAGAAGCGAAGTTGATTTAACGATGGCCGTCTGTTCGTGTGTATGTTGAAATGGGTTTACCGTAGACTGCAGAAATTTTGGGGACTAGGTGGTTATATATGTTTGTCACATATACTCCGTTAATGTTTGCTATTACAATTTAATCAGATCGGACTTTAAATAACAGTGATGTGAGCCAAAAACCCCAACTGCTCTAATCATATCGAGCCCTAACCGCGAAAATAACGTAAGCGACATGATTTTCAGTTTTCGTTTTTTTTAATAAATGACTTAATTGGCAGCACTTCCATCATCTCCTTAAATGTCATGGTGAAATAAGGTACCGTTACGATTTTATAGCAAGAACAATTTTAGTGTAAGCGACAAATTTCATACAAACTTTATATTAAATAAAATAAAAAAAGCTCTCTCCTGTAAAATTTTATTTTTGGCGCTTACGTTATTTTCGCGGTTAGGGATCGATATACATTAATCGTTTGTTGTTGTTTTATTATACCCACACCACAATAGTGGAGAGGGTATTATGCATTTGTGCTGATGTGTGTAACGCCTTAAAATAGTGGTCATAGACCCTTAAAGTATACCGATCTACTCAGAATCACTTTCTGAGTCGAACTAACGATGTCCGTCCGGCTGGCAGGCTGGCAGGCTGGCTGGCTGTCCATGTAACCTTGTGCGCAAAGAACATGTCGCAATTTTGGAGATAATTTGATAAAATTTGGGTCATAGGTTCTTATTGGCACCAAGCCTATTGAAAATGGGCCGAATCGTAGGACCACGAGGGAAGATAGGGGGAAATTTCTTCCTCTCAGAAACTATCAAACCGATTTTAATGAAATTTAAAACATAGATAGAACCATATCTATATGGACACAAAAAAATCGGACCACGAGGGGAGATAGGGGCAATTTCTGCTTCTCAAACCGATTTTAATGAAATTTAAAACATAGATAGATCCATATCTATAGGGACACATAAGCTATACAGTTTTTTAAAAATAGGACCACAAGGGAGGGCAGGGGGCAATTTCTGCCTCTCACAAACTTTCACACCGATTTTCATGAAGTTTATAAACATAGATTAATCCATATTTACATGGACACATAAGCATGATGTGTTTTTAAATACTGTGGTGTAGGGTATCATATGGTCGGGCTTGACCGACTATACTTTCTTACTTGTTTTTTCTGTATATCTTTTAAACTGCAAGAGCCAAAGTTTCCAAACTATGTACAAGCTTCTTCTCGATACACAACCTCTCTAAAAATGGACGGGATGAAAGAAGTGGTCGTGGCACTTTCAATACAAACCCACTATAAATTTCTATATATCTGGAGAACGGAAAGAGCCTTAGTTTCCAAATAAGGCTCAAACATCTCGGTTATAAACACACAACATCCTATTTTTTTAAGCATTTCCTTTTTTGTTCCCTCCACCACAATTATTTGTGAAGAGGGTATATTAAGTTTGTCATTCCATGTGAAACTTTTTATTATTTATCTCAGACCCCATAAAGTATATATATTCTGGGTCCTTGAGTAATTCTAAGTCGATTTAGCCATGTCCGTCTGTCTGTCCATCTTTCCGTCTGTTGAAAACACGCTCACTTTGCTTGTAGTTAACCTAATCAGTTTGGGATTGAAATCCAGCAAAATCGGTTCAGTAGGACCAGAGCTATGAATCAAAATGTGGAACCACCACCTAAAAAAATTTAAATTTTGTTACAACAAATAACATAAATGCTGGAACAAGGCACGGAATGAGATAAGATTTCGCAAAAATTTGTTGTATTTGACTGGAAATCACGCTGTTAAATTTCGTGAAGATCCGTCCATAATTTACCCTAAGCCCCATATAAACAATACTCCCGGAAAACAGTTTAGTATGCCTAAAACCGTAAAAAATAACGCTAGCGTAACAAAATTTGGAACGTCACAGTTTTTTAGGATTGGAAATAACACTGATAAATTTCGTGACGATCGGTCCATAATTTACCTTAGGCCCCATATAAACCCTATACCGGAAAACAGTTTAGTACGCCTAAAACCGTAAAAAATAATGCAATCATAACAAATTTCGGGTCGTCACAGTTTTATAGGACTATAAATGATACTGTGAAATTTCGTGAAGATCGGTACATAATTTACCCTAGGCCCCATAGAAACCCTACTCCCGGAAAACAGTTTAGTACACCTAAAACTATAATTAATAATGCTAGCATAACAGAAATTGGTACGTCACAGTTTTAAAGGACTAGAAATGACGCTGTGAAATTTTGTGATGATCGGTCCATAATTTACCCTAGGCCCCATATAAACCCTACTACCGGAAAACAGTTTAGTCGCCTAAAACCATAATTAATAACAAAACGTCACAGTTTAAGATAATAATAACATCATACAGATATTACTCCTTAAACATTCGAACTGTCGGTGGAGGGTATCAAAGATTCGGCACAGCCGAATATAGCACTCTAACTTGTTTTTGTACAAATTTAACACTTTTTTAGAAAATTTGATATTAAAAATATTTTATGTTTTAATCTTAGCAGATTTTTATAATATTTTTTTCATATTAAGATTTAGCAGATTTTTTTTTTTTTTTTTTTTAAGCTTTGTACCATGTTCATACGGACAGCAATATTTGTGTTTCGCTCTCCCATTCCTGCTTCGCACCCCAAATATGATCAAAACAACATGTTTTGCCATACAAAATTTTAAGAGCGGAAAAGGCCGTTTCATATTGAAACATGCTGCGGAACAGGAAAAATGTACTGCCATCACCAATTTTGATAACAATTATCGTTAGTTTATCTGGGGCCAAATTCTGGTAGTCGTGATCGGGTACTTTCTTGATTCGAAAGCAATTTTATTTCTAATTCTTTCAGTCGATACTAAACGAATCGAAATTATTTTTTCAGTATTGTGAAACTCAAATTAATGCTTTACAACACTAAATAAAGGGTAACTAAACTATGGGCGGAATTTGAGTAGTGGTCGTGGCGCTTCTCATGCAAAGTCGTTATAGATTTTAGTATATCTGGAGCACAGGCGTTATTGGAGAAGTGGGCGTCACAAAATAGATTTATTTATATCCAAAAAAAAGTATTAATATAACTTTATTTTCTTATCGCACCATGACGAAGGGTATATAAGATTCGGCATATCCGATTATGGCACTCTTACTTGTATTTATTTTAAATAGTTTTTTACATCTCCTGTAAAATTTTCAAAATGTTAAATGGAGTCGTTTGCGTTTTAGGTAACGACATATTGTTTTAAATGTAAAATATTTTTTAAAATGTAATATGCGTGTTTTAAATTATAAATGCAATACAAAAATACATATAAACTTTTAAGTTGGAATTAATGTGATGTTTAGCATTTAAACGCTAAATGAGATAACTATAATAAGATTTTCTAAGGAAACGTACATACATATATAAAGCAAACATTTTCATTTAATTGTAATTCTGATCTGAAAATAAATGAATATTATACTAAAGTTTTTAGTAGAAAAATTTATTCTTCTTGCATGTTCCAATTCTTTTTAAATTTGAAGAGGGTCAATCCTAAATAAAACTGTGTGCATTTACAGCATACGAAGTTTAATATTCCGATTTTATTCTAAATTTTGATTTATTTGATTTATTTAAGTAAGAAAATCAAATTGTATACTTTTTGCTTATGCGAGGGGAGCCGATAGGTAAGTAGTCAGTGTAGCTTTTAAACTAATTTGGAGGAATAAACGAAAAGAATACGAATAAGGGCTGTCAGATGTGGCATTTTTCGCCAAACGTGGCGATTTATAAACCTAATTGGCGATGCAATTTTGTTTTTGGCGACATGGCAATTTTTTTGGCGAAATTAAAAAAAGTTGGCGAATATTTTGGCGATTTCTAAAGCTCATTTCATCATTTTTTCATATTTATATGGAATTTTTAACAAACTTTAAAATCGCAATACAAATGCGATCGTTTTAGGTCATTAATTGGTAATATTGCCAGATACATTAGATTGAAAACATTAAAAAATTGTTTCCATAGAGATTTGTAATAAAGCTTATGCTTTCTTAGATTTTTGTACATTTTCCATATCAGAAGTTTTCAATCATCGGATCTTTACGGAAAAACTTATTTTGCAAAATAAATTTTAAAACTGAATCGTTTTTGATTTCATATGAAATGGGATTTTTAAAATAAATAAATAATAATGTATGTTGGGAAGTATGCAAAAATAGTGAATAGCGAAAGAAAATCAGATTTTTTTTTAAGAAAAAGTTGCATAGATATAAATGCCCGTCTACAACTGACATGATTTGCTGTTGTTAAAACATTTGCATTAAAATAAGTCTATACTTAACACTAACATCATATTAGTGTTAAAGTTAAGCATTTCATGTCAGTTGTAGACTGCATGTTAGGTTCTTTATAATAGTATCAAGCGTATTTTTCAATGTGAAGTGCAGAGTGAAAATGCGCAGTTTTTTTTTTATACATTTTGACGTTTTTTTACGACATAAAATCAAACATTTTTAAAAGCCTTACTTAGAATATCAAAAAAAAACTAAATATTCACTTCAAACTCTTCTCATTTTGTATATTTGATTAAATTAATCTTTTGCAAAATTTTATTAACTGATCTCATAAGTTCTAAGTTTTAAGAAAATCAACCTTCTTATGACAATTGCACGATTAAAAATCGCAAAAAGACAGAATTCGTAAGGTGTTCCGCAACTCGTGCGTTTTGCTTGCGATTACAAATGAAAAACACAAATGTAAAGCGTTTTGCGATTGTCTTCTATAATATAAACACACTACTAGAATAAGGCTATTCTAGGAGAGAGGGGAAAAGAATTGGCATTATCTTTTCCCTTCTCTTGACGTGTTAAACTTGACGTGTGTGAATCGGCACTATGTATTGGTAGTTTAAACGCCTAATTTTATTCGTTTAGAGATGGTTTAAGTGTGTACTGAATTAAAGATTTGCTAGTTTAAACACATTTTAAACCAAAAAGAGAGTTTAACTTGCACTGGTTTATTAGCCCTAACAGTAATCCGTCCAAATTATGGCATTCGATATCGATCGAAACTACAAAACAATTTAAATTTTTAATATTTTTAATTAGGCTTAAGTTCATCAAATTTAATTTTCATTAAATTATTTTTATGAAAAAAGGAATTTTACAACATGAACCCTGGCCGGCGGGTTACCCTGACATGTTTCGATTGTAACCACTCAATCTCTTCAGAGGGGTTTGCCGTTTAACACTCACAGCCATCGACGACTGCTGGCAGTCAAAAATCAAACATAAATCTTTAAACCAAATTGTATTTAACCTTTGGTAGATCGAAATTTGCTTTGATTAAACATGTAAATCCTTACTTCTGTTTTTTCCGTACTTTTGTCAAGAATTCTTCTTGATGTCCAAAGTAAATTTTTTTTTTTTTTTTTTTTTTTAATTTAATGAAAATTTAATTTGATGAACTTTAGCCTAATTCAAATAACAATTTATATTTAAAATTCGTTTTTCATGTCAAATAAAAATAAAATTATATGAAAAACTATATTTAAATATGAATTGATACTTGGACATAAGAAACGAATAAGATAGAAACGAAGAAATAAGAAACGATTTAAGGAACTGTAGAATTAAAATGAATTTGTTAAGCTGCATTTAAGTAAATTTTAGTTCGCTTTGAGTCATAACTTTTTGCTTAGATCAAGCTACACATACACTAAGAGAAAAATGACGATATAAATTAAAGTACAAAATTCTTGAATTAAGATTGCAGAAATCTTTAGATTTCAATCTTGAAATTTGGTCGATAAGATTAACATTCTCAAACTTAAGCATAAATTCTAAATTTTTACAATGAATTCTAAAAATCAAGAACGTAATCTTAATTTTAAGATCGTTTTCTTGAAATTAGGAATATATTTTTAAAGTTAAGATTTAATTCTTGTTTTTTTTTTTTTTTAATTAAACATCAATGAAAGCGTGTTGTGTAATAAATTGTAAGACGCTGAACGAAGATTTATTTAAAAAAAAAATTAAAAAACAAATATTAAAATGCTGTGAAAGCCAATTAAAAATGGAAAATCAGAACACCGATGAAATGGTGTTTATAACCATACCAATGAGTGACGATTTATAACTGCTGGCCAATGGACAATATGACGTAATCAGTATGACGTTAGAAATTCCATCGGCGTTTTTAGACAACGCAATGCTAAAAAAAATTTCTTCAAGAGTTTTAAATGGAGTCTGTTTTCAAGTATCTCAAGGGTAAGTACTCCATCTTATTTATATGTGCAAAAGAAAATTGCTTGAATTCATAGATTTATTTCACCACCTGTTATTTGACATTAAATTAATTAGTTTCAGACTCAAAAGTGACTTTTTAAAGTTTGCAGTACATGAAGAAGGAAGTCATTAAAGAAGCGTTTTCTCCTCTGGAGCTAAGAACGGAGTTTCAGAGATTCCAAGTAAATCCACTTAAAGTCTTATGAAATTGGTTCTTTACTAAATGAAATTTCGGATTTTACTATCCCTCCTTTACATTTATATCCAATTAATAATGGAAAGAAATATGTTGGACCTAAGTTAATATAAGTATTTATGTACTTGTAAGTATTACATTATCATTGTTTTTAATACATATACATATGTTAAAATAAAAACCTGTGTTTTATTTCGACATTTGAATTCGGATAAAAACCAAAAAGACTATTTTCAAGAATACATTCTTAAAACCGATCTTAAAAGAAGAATTTCATTAAGAATTAATTTTTGATTTTAGATTTCTAATAAGAGCACAATCTTGAGTTCGATCTTAAAATGAGAATTTATTCAAGATTACAATCTTAAATGCGATCTTAAAAAACCAAGATTTTGTTCTTGAATTAAGAATTTTCGCATTTAACAGACTTTTAAGATTGAAATGATTTGTTTTTGAACGTAAAATCTTGTTTTTAGCACGATTTCCCCAAGTGTATTTACATACATACATATGTTTACAATCAGAAATTTTTGACTTGGACGAGAAGCCATAATTTATGGTAATTTAGTAACTAATTCTTTCCGTGTAAAATAAAATGAAAATGACGCGCGAGCTGCTTCCTTCAACCAAAGCCGTTGCGTTGCGGATATATGCATACTTGTGTCGCCTGTCACGAAATACCAAAAAGGGTAAAAGATCGTAATGCGATTTCTGCCCTCCGAAGTTAAAGCGCTTGAGCGCATATTTCTGCACAAAATGCAAGAAAACGTACTGCTTAGAGCTCATATCACCAATTTGTTTGCATTATGATTTAAAAAAGTAGATGGAAATACCACAATATTTATTTTGGTCTGAAAGTTTTTATTTAAGTTTATTATTATTTATTTTTTTAATATGTTAACTATGTATATCCAAGGCCACAATATTTTCTTTTTTTATATTTATCACAGATTAAAATATGTAACCTACAAATATGGCTTTAATATGTTTAAGATAATTAAAAAATTAGTTGTTTTGCCTAGCAGGCGAAGCTTCCCATTAAGTAAGTAAAAAATATGTTTACCTTTCTAGGGTTAAAAACATGAAATAATTGCGTACCCGATAAACTCAGTTTTAATTATTTATCGAAATAATATTGTATGTACACATGTAAACACTAATTGCACATCATGTAACACTTCCAGTGATTATAGGTAACATTAGAAAATGTTACATGTATATACTGTAACATATTTTTCTCAGAAAAGAAATCGCCATAAATAAAAAATTAAATTAGAATACGTATGTAAGTTATACATACATAAGACCATACAAAATATTAGGAAATTATATAGGTATTACTTTTTCGCGATCGTTAAAAAAGTTTCCCTACCAATCGCGATAATGTTTTGAATTTAAGTTTTCCCTTATAGGTCGTTTAAATTACAATGAAATCTAGTAAATTTTATTTGAAATCTTCCTTAAAATCTAGTGCGTTTACAATGTACTTTTTTAACACAAGCGAGATTTTGTTTTCATAACAGAAACAGCAGCACAGAGTATACAGAGGCGTCACGAGACAGAAAATATTGTTTTTTCTGTCTTTTTCTTCGAAAGCTGCCTTTTTTGCGTTTTTTTGTTTTGATCAAGGCCCATTGAAAAGGTCTGCGCAAGAAGCCTGATGATCATTGTTTATGTTCTTTTTAATTGTCAAAAGTTGTTTACATTTTGCTTACATATGCATGTATACGTTTGTTTACGTTTATGGTATGCCACACATATACGTTTTTTCCTTTTGCTTTGTATATGTGGAAGTAAATGTTTGACAACTAAAAAGAATCGTTTTTTGTTTTTGTACAAGTAAGCAGACCTGATAGATGGGCCTTGGTTTTGATTATGCAATTTGTGTAGATAGTAGCGGCCTGTTTTTACGCATTGTCACTTCACTAACACACGTCACTTTTTTCATCTCTGTATACTTTGTGACAGCAGACTGAAAGTTTTTGGTGTTACATTTAGAAATTTGCGTTACCTTTTATTTGAACCAGTGTTCCCAGCTTTGGGGGTTATCCCCAAATTGGGGATTTTTTTTTGTAATTGGGGATAAAAATTTCGTAAAAATCCCCAGTGGATTTTTTGGTGAAAAGCACTTTTTTCGCTGGGGATTTTTGGGGATAAAATATTATTATAAATTCCTTTTTTGCAATGGCAAGACCGATTTGGTCAAGATTTGGGCTCAAATTTAAGTATTTTTTGCGGTTAAACTATTTCAACAAGTTCTTGAAATATTTCTGATATGTCAATTAATGTAAAGCGGTACTCTTCGTCTGCCGACGTGCTAAATTTAAAGTTACTTTAATTTTATAATGATGCCAAGACAATTGAAATTTTTAATAAATATTGTAATTAAGTATAAGCAGCAAAATAAGAAAGATTTTTTCTTCATAAATGTATTTTTAACTGTAAAATAATTTTTAAAATGTATTTTTAACAAGGTGGTCTCTTAAATGCTCTTCTCCTGTCCAAACAAGGAGTCGGGGCCCATTTTTTTATTGCTGATTCTTAAAGCAAAAATTATGAGGAATCCAAAAAAAAAAATTAGCCGGAAAATTTAGGAGCTTCTGTGGAAAATCGAAAAATTTAATTTTCATGGGAAAATTTAAAGGTAAATTTCTAAGAAAAATTAGGAAAATTTTATTTTTCAATTAAAGCCTGAAGACCTTCCCAACGAGCTATCACTCGTTGCGATCGCTTTAGTCGTTTTTTTTTAAACAACTTTCAATGAGGTCCCTTATGAAGAATTCTTCAATTTTGTCACATGACAGTGGTGTACACCACCACTAAACCAGTCACTATAAAAAAAAAAAAAATATGTAGGTACATTATTTTTTGCTGGGCAATCGATTGAGACTATTTATTTTAAAATCGGAGAGGGGTCGTCCAAAAATTTGCCAATTTTGATCGTTTTCATATGGAATTGCTCTATTAAAAATTATGATAATAAAAACTTTTATGCATAAGGTTATTAAAAAATTATTCCGCACTGCAAAACCATTTCGGTTTCATCATTTTGCTAGTATCTTACAATGTTCTTCCACTGGCTGACTCTTTGCATGCCATTTTGAAGGCGTTAATGTGCATAATTTTGGTTGATCTGATGTTTAAACTGTGTAAGAGAGTAAGATTAACGGTTATCCGCAAAAAAACTGTTTTTGCAAAATGTGGCTTTTACAACGTTATTCGCGGCTGTGCTTCAATTGCTTTCGAATCGAGAGAAAGTACTGGATCACGACTGCCAGAATTAGGCTCCAGATTTTTTTTTTTTTTTAAGTTTTGGCATCTTCTCATCAAACAGTTATGGCAGCACTGTTCACCATCATAGTCGGGGCTAGTGCACTAAATATTCACTTAAATCAGCAGTGCACTAATCACTTTAAAAAAAAATATTAGTTTGCATTTTTTTTACCAGCTTTAGTGATGATTGTAATTTTTTATTTACTACCACTAAAAAAATTTAGGGAAATTGCAAATCTTTTCACTCAATTTAAATAGTGCAAAATTTGGACTTGCAATCAAAAAAGCTACATACAAATATTGTCTCACAAAATTTTATAAAATGTAACTTTGTATGGGCATGGTTTTTTTTTTTTTTTTTTTTTTTTGAGGATGTGCATAAGCAAATTACTTTAAACAAAATGAAATTTTGTCAATAATGGTATATTTGGATTTTATCATGAAAAAACAAGTATTTGATTTTAAATTTAGTTCAAAATTTTTAGTTGCACCCAAATGAGTGAAGAAAAAAATGTTGCAATAAACTGATGATTGCTTTTTTTAAATCCAACTTTTTTTTTTCTTTGATTGCAAAATTTTTTAACATCAATATCACTAATGTTTAGTGAGGCTGCAAATTTTCAATTAATCACGCAACATCAACAAAATGATTGCAATATTTTTGCACTATCACCGTGAGTTGAAACTGCAAAATGAGTGCACTACCCCCATCTATGTTCACCATGGACCTATCCTATCCGATTTTATTAATGTACTTGTTTTTCTCAACGCCATCTTTTGGCAAACATTATCAAGTCTCATCATTGATGTACAATGGTATTACTTCATAGTGAATGAATACTAGAAAAAGCAGCAGCCAGCTAGCAAACTACATGAATTTGCAAAAACAGAAGCATTGAATTTTGTTTGTCACTGATATAAAAGCCGCTTTGAATTTTTCATATTTCTTTTAATAAATAAATAAGTGTTAAAAATGGCATTAGCTGAAATTTGTAATATATCGAATGCACCATACATGAAATCACGTAATTTCACACCGAGCGATTTCGAAGATGATTGCCAGCAATATACCTCCAACTTGGTTAATCCATACGTGTTGTCCGCACCACCATTCGAAAATCCCATAGAGAATTTATGTAAAATCCAGGCCATCAGTGATAAGAGTGGTATTAAAATTGAATTTGATCATGGTACCACTACACTGGGTTTCAAATATCAAGGAGGTGTTATATTGGCAGTAGATTCCCGTGCCACTGGTGGTCAATTTATTGGTTCACAAACAATGAAGAAAATTGTAGAGATTAACCAATATCTATTGGGTACATTGGCTGGCGGTGCGGCTGATTGTGTGTACTGGGATCGTGTACTAGCCAAAGAATGCCGTTTGCATGAATTGCGCAATAAGGAACGTATTTCAGTGGCTGCCGCAAGTAAAATTATGGCTAACATTGCTCATGAATATAAGGGCATGGGTCTAAGTATGGGCATGATGTTGGCTGGCTATGACAAACGGGGTCCTGGTCTTTACTACGTCGATTCGGAGGGTTCCCGAACTCCTGGAAATGTTTTTTCAGTTGGCAGTGGTTCAATTTATGCTTTTGGTGTTTTGGATTCCGGCTACCGTTGGGAATTGAAAGATGAAGAAGCTCAGGAATTAGGCAGACGTGCTATTTATCATGCCACCTATAGAGATGCCTATTCTGGAGGTATTGTACGTGTTTATCACATGACTCCCAACGGATGGATAAACATTTCTAATACCGATTGTATGGAACTTCATTACAAGTATGAAGCGGAAAAGAAAAACAAACAATAAACATGTGTATGGATGGATCATCAGAGGTTATTGTAAAATTTTTTCAGAATTAAATTCATTTATTTTATAAAAAAAAAGAAATAAAACATGGAATATTTGAAAACCCGTAAGATTTTTATTTTATTAAGTCAAGTATGTTACTAGACACATTCATTAGATATGTTTGTATGTGCACTCAATTTGGTTTTCAATTTAGTTATATAAAAAACGAGTGGCGGATAGGAACCTGTTAAAAAGGGTACATTAAAGAAGTAGTATGTAAGAAACTAGAACATTCTTGTATTAGATTCAGAAATTTTTTTTTTTAGTTCAGATTTGTAGATTAAAACGTTTTCTTAATTTACTTTAACCGCTGTAAATTTTTTTTTAAATTAAATTTCAGTAACGTACCCTATGAACCATTATAGGTATGTAGGTTTAAATAGGTATTTTTATTTAAAATATTACAATTTTCTTTTAAGTTATTCCTAACTAAATTTTTAATTTAAATTCACGAATAACTAATACAAATGTTAGGTAAAGTCATAATTTTGCATTTAAGTCATTTAACAAGCTGCAGTTTTTTCAGTTTAGGTACTTTTTAATAAGTATTTTCTAATTTAATACGGCTTCTCGTTTTTTATCGCCACTAGTGCAAAGTGCCGGGGAGAAACCACAGGATCAAACATCGGCATAAGATAACTTTGATGATGTCCCATTTCCTTTAAATACAACAGACGGTCCAATAAAATAATCGACTCCAAAACTGGAGCAAATGTCATACGCAATAAATAAAATAAATCCAAATATTTTTTATCTTGACATTTTTCTTCCATTTCCCAAATGTTTTCGATCCTTTCCACTTTTAAATTCAAATTTGGATACTTTTTTTTACATAAATCTGTATACTCAACAAAATTATTAAATTTTCGTATTTTTCCCACTTGTACAGAATCTTTCAAGTCCGGGTTTTGTTCACAGATTAAATACTCCAATAAGGCTCTATAAAACAATGAAATATTTGGCAGTTCTTTTGCAGCCATAGTTCGTTCTATAGACTGAGCGGCCAACATGCGGGCATTACGACCCAATTTAATTTGTTTTTCTTGCAAATACTGGCTCAAGGGAAAACCAATTTCTTGATTTAGATCTAAAATTAACTTATTGCCAAAGAATTCAGGACCCGAGAATTGTTCTTTTAAAAGGTGATAACAGCAGCCAATATTGCACAGTAATATACAGGATGATTGAGTGTGAAACAACTTTAAACAGGTGGCAGCCAAATTACCGCAAGTATGTAAGCCAGTTAAACAAACAGTAGGTTTTAGTTTAGAAAATTTCTCGGGAAATTGTTGCTGTAAAAGGCCCACTAAATCCATACCTGAAGTTATAAATTTGTCAATAGTTTTGTAGTTGTCATTGTCGTTGGTGCGTTGAGTTTCATTTTCTAGAGATTTTTGTTGTCGTTTTTGTTTCCAATTACCACGTCTAGCTGGAGTAAGGCCTTTTGATTGTAGTTCTGCTCTTTCTTTTAAACCATTCCAAGCTTTCTATACAAACATTTTAAAAATTATGATATCTTGATTTACACAAAAAAATCTAACCTTTAACCGAATGCTCCTCTCAATGGCATTTTCAGTATTTGTAGAATTACTATCAATGCCCAATACCTTGTGGCCATGTTCCAAAGCCAAGCGGGAAGACAAATAACCTTTGCCATCTCCAGCATCAACTATTACACAATTTTCTTGCAAAGAACTTGAACAAATTAAGTCATTTACCAACTTTGCGGTAATTTCAACCTTGAAAAATAGTTATGAATTAAATCACTTTTTATACATTTTCTTGTCAGTTACCTCATGTTGCTTCTTTTCGGTTAAAAACTCCTTAATTTTTATCTGTTGCTTTAAACTTTTTTTTGGACCAATAATTGTATCTTCAAATTGCTTCCGAGTTATTATAACATCTTCAAAAGCATGTAAACTATGTTGCTGAGCTTCGTTGCAAAATTTAGTAAATTCTGGAAACTTCCTTACGGTACTATTATCTGATTTATTAGACAAATTCCAAAAGACATTTTCTATACATTCTTCTATTTTCTGGTGGGAAGAAATCTCCTTTTGCAGTTCTAAAGGAACAAAAGTTTGCCAGTGATTATCTGTCAAATAATTGACCATATGACAATTAACCCAAGACCAATGAGGAGACATAAACTGTAGAATACTGTCAAGACGTTTATGTAGAGATTGAGTAGTCATATTTTCTTTAATTAAAATGATAAATCTTTTGATTGCTCTATAGTAAATTCAGCCCCTGTCGACTTTAAACCCAACAGTATACGCAACTTTTTATTTAAATTTCTAATTTGTTCTAAGGTTCCCACAATATCTGCTTCTGGATCGTTTTCTTTGGGAAATATTTCTATTAAAGATTTAAGCTGCTCCATACAACGTTTTACCTTTTCTGTATGTTTATCTTGTTGTTCCAGGGCTATTATAAAACCAAAAATGTCTGCTAGTTCTTCTCCCAATTGTATACCCTGAGCAAAGCCCAAACGATAACCGTCAGCGTTACCTTGTTGGCAACCTTCGTCAAAACCTTCCTTATAACCTTTCTCCACTAAACGTTCTTCGGTCAGCACAATATCATCAAATATATCATTAATATCACGTTCCTGCTGAGAATCTTGTGTTTTAAACATGGCAAAACAAACGTGGAAACATCAAATAAAAGAAATCACAAGTGAAACAATGCTGCCAGAAATTCTTTTACAAAAATTAAGATTTATGTACACTATAAACATCAGCTTTTGTATATATTGTGGTAAATAGTTTAAAAGAGTAGTATGTATAACTGGCTGTTTTCAAAATAGAAAAAAAATAATTTTCGCTTGGGAGGAAACAACAATAAAAAACTCAAATTTGTTTTTGTTTTCAATATAATTTTCTAAACGAAAATGTTCATTACAGTTTGAAAAACAGGCTGTAAGTCTTACGCCGGTTAACGAAAAAATGTATGGCGTTACGTCCTACGTTCTTACGACGTAAGAACCAGTTGTGTTCCTAGGATTTAATGCCTGTTTTTTCAAACTAAACTAAAAATGTTTCTTCAGAAATTTATATTGAAAACAAAAACAAATTTGAGTTTTTTGTTGTTATTTCAATATAAATTCCCAAGCGAAGATTATTATTTTATTTTGAAAAACAAGAAGTAAACAAAAATATCGTTTAGAAATTTAGATTGAAAACAAAAACATATTTGAGCTTTTTTTATTTTTTTCAATAAATTCCCAAGCGAAAATTTTTATGAAACTTTTGGTTTTTCCGTTCTCTAGATATACAAAAAAAGACGGACATCGTTAAAGCAACTTCACTTTATATGTATGTATTTTGTGAAAAGTCTAAAAAAATAAAAATAAAACCAGATATACAGAAAAACAGACGGACATCGTTAAACCAACTATGCTATGTGTAAAAAAAACGGAAACAAGTCAAATTCCCCAAATTCTAGGAATGAACTAAGTCCCTAAATATGTATATATAATTAAATAAATTATATATACATATTATATATACATATGTACATAAATTAAATTTGTTATATGTATATTTATGTATGTAACATTAGTTATGCCGGGAAGCTTTATTAAGCGAAGCCGGTGTTGTCATACCATAGAGGGGAAAATCCTTGCGCTAACTAAAGTTTATCTCCATAGCCAGACTTCGGTCGGGCGCAACGATTTTCTCCTCTATGGTATAACAAACACCGGCACCGCTTACTAAAGCTTATCTGTTTTATTATTAAAGTGGGGATATTGTGAAATAAGTTTACAGTAATGGGGTTTTAGTTCATTTTTGTTTTTGGAGTTATTTCATACTTTTGTGGATTTGTTTCATTTTTAAAATTGCGGTTTTAATTTACATATACATATTAAACTTATTCCCTAATTTTAAGGACTTAGTTCGGAGCGCCCTAGGCCATTTGTGGACCTATCTGGCTGAATTTCAATAACAAATTTTTCATGACTATGTGAGATTAATATGTAATAACCTAGTCTACATCATATCTTCGGTCTCCGGAAACCCCATTTCAACGAACACACGGACAGATGAGCAGACGGACATCGTTAAATCAACGTCGCTTCTCATAAGGACCAAGAATATCCATATTTACTTTAAAGGGTATAACATCCATATTGTAGAAATTTCAAACGGAATGACAAACTTATACATATATAACCTTTTCATCTGTGGTGAATTAGTGTTACATATTTTGAAATTACGATTTACATAGCGTTTACATTTTCCAGTACTGGCAAGACAGTATACTGCAGGCAATTCAGTTAACTTTCAATTAATTTAAAGCTAACTATTTCTCAAGTAGTGGTGGTTGAGAATTGGATTACTTTTATATGTAATTAACTAACTTTTTTAACATTGCGATGTCCTAGGAAGTAGTCAATTGTCCGACTCTGCATTACTTTCAGTTAACTTAAAAGTTAACTTTTTGTAGCTACCCAGCAAAAACTTTATAAAAATATATAGTTACACAAATCAATAAAGTAAATTTTTTTTTATTTTTTTTAATTTTTTTTTTTATATTTTTTAATTTAATTTAATTTTTTAATTATTTTTTTTTTTTTTTCTTATTTTATTTTACTTTATTTTATTTTTTATTTTTTTTTTCTGTCTCTGGTGGGATTCGATCCCGCAACCTCGGTGCTGATAGACTAGCTCGCTACCAGCTAGTCTACCGGGGCAGTGTAGTTTTTGTATTAAAAAACTATGTTTTTTGACTATAATGACATTTTGTTTGCCAATCGACATGGCTCTCTCTACTTAAAATATACAGTGTTTGTATACACTTTGGTTAATGCAAATTTTCCATTGCTTAGTTGTTGGCTTTAAGTTAGTCTATACAAGCTAACTTAAAGTTGGCTTTTTTTGTAGTTAGCTACTCATTTGCCGGCAGGGTAGCAATTCATTCAAACTTTTTCACTAATACATAAACACTTTTACAGCTATTTTGTTTTTGCATTGTTTTGCCAACTAATATGTGTATGCTTACTGTCTTGCCAGTACTGGCAAATGTAAACGCTGTGTTAGATAAATCAATATGAGGATTTAACGATTTTTTCAAAAGATTGATCAAATAGCTATCGAAGCTACTTCCCTGCAAATAATAGGACCAGTCCAAACACGCGTGTAAAGAGTAGTCCACAAGGGACCAGGACTAGTCCAAAACTAACCCAAACGTATGGAAAAAACCTGGTCTATTTAACATTACGATGTCCTAGGAGAGGACCATATAACCCACCTTTGGACCACTAAGGAGTAGTTTTAAAACTACTCCATGGTGTACACAAGAGGATTAGTTTTAATGTCGTTTAAAAACGAAAGCATGTCGTTAAAAAACGAAGACATGTCGTCACACTACAAACACTTTTTAACAATGACATGGTCCATGCTTGCATTACATCGGACCAGTCCATGGAGTAGTCCATTTTATGAAAATGGATCAGGTGGTCCAATTTTATTTGCAGGGTTGGAACAAATTTTGCTAACACCAATAGGTAATAAGTTACATGGATGAGAAAGAACATCTGTATGGCCAAAATGTCAAACTTTGACCCCCTCTACCTCAGAATCTTTTTGACCGATCTTGTTGAAAATTTGTGTCTAAACTGCTATCTAATAATAACCTTGGTGCTAATTTTATCCAAATCGGAAAACATCGATTTAAAAATTTGGTCACTTGACATGAAATCCCCATATACCTATAAAAGCATAATATTAATAACCAGAGAAACCGTAAATATGCAATTGCATGTTTTTCCTTGTGCGACCAATGAAGGCAGAAAGAATATATTTATCCGTTTTGGAGCCTTTTATTAATTTTGGCATCGAATTGTTAGTTCATATTTTTGCATATTTTACCGTTTGCAGAATTTTTTTTTGCATAATTTAGTTAAATGAGCTTTTTCGCAGCATTTTTTAAGTTTTTAGCGCATATTTTGCCTTTTTGAGGCATATTTTGACATATTTTTTTAGAAGCCTGCAAGAGCTTTCGCAGCAAAAAAAAATTTTTTTTTTTGCGAAATTTTGGCTTTCTGTATACCCAACGTGTTGCTTTAATTTCGCCATCTATGTAAATTAGAGCGACTCAAGTTGTATGGAAGCAAAATTCGTGCTCAATGTACCCTTCTAAAAATGAGCCTTGGCCTTTTTTAAGATGACATTTTAAATATTTCGGCTCCAGGGTTGACCTCTCGTGAGCTGGACCAGTTTGAAAAAGGGTATATTTTTGCATGTTTTGTTAATTTAAGAATCTGTTTCCTTACCAACATATTCAAGTTGGGTATCGTTAGAAAGGTTTTTTTTAAGGTGCGTCAACTGTGTATAGAATTTGTCCAAGGCCGATCATCCATGTCCTTTTTTTAAGGATTTTCTGTAAAAAAAACCGGTTTTTGAATTTTTTGTTCGGGGTTGTTTGTAATAAAAGTGCCAAATTAACATATTTTAATCTTTAGTCGATTTAATTAAATATGTGTCTCAGCTTTTTTTTAAATTCGTGCTAGTTCACGTTTTGACAAAAATGCAATGGGGTGGTAACCCTTCGTTTTAAATAGGGCAATATGGGTATCAAATTTTATCTTTTGCCAAGTATATCATCTTTGTATGTAAATAATTTAGATTTGTGCAAATTAGATGCATTTTACACGGTGCTCTGGAATATATATAAATGCATTTTTTTAGTAACGCACCTTAAAAAAAACCTTTCTAACGATACCCAACTTGTATATGTTGGTAAGGAAACAGATTCTTAAATTAACAAAACATGCAAAAATATACCCTTTTTCAAACTGGTCCAGCTCACGAGAGGTCAACCCTGGAGCCGAAATATTTAAAATGTCATCTTAAAAAAGTCCAAGGTTCATTTTTAGGAGGGTACATCGAACACTTTTTTTGGTGAGTCGCTCTAATGTACATTTAATGTTTACTCGAAAATTGTAAGACAAAAGCAGGTTGTCATTAAAGTAAAATGTTATTTTAAACATTAGAATTTAAGGTATGTATACATAAGCAATCAATTATATATGTTCTTGGCGGTGTGTATAATACATAGAAATTTGGACCAACTCTTTAGTATACCGATCGATTTAGAATCACTTTTTAAGGTGACCTAACGATAACCATCCGTCCGTCTGGCTGGTTGCCTGTCCATGTTAATTTTGTGCGCACATTTTAATTGTACTAAGAACGAAGTCTATGTAAATGGTGAGAATCTGCCTATAACTTTACATATTTCCCATAAAAACTTCTTTCCAAATGAGACTCTTTTTGTCCGTTAACCATCTTACTATGTTGGTATTTAGATTTAATTCGCCTCAAAAACATTTTACTGCAAATCAAATTATTTTCGAATCAGTTCACATTTGCCCGAAGCTCCCATCTATAAAAAGCTTTAACTTCCTTTTAAATGTTAACATTAATAAACAATTTAGGGACCGTATCTAAAATACCTTCAAGACAAAAAATCTCATATGCATGTTAATATCTAGATAGTATTTGGCACAAATAACTCTTATATAAATCTTAACCTCTTAACATAGCTTTGTTTTTTTAGCCGATTACTGCTTATTAAATAGGGTAAAATCTTGAAAATTCGTCTGTAATTACTATAGTGTTCGGGCTTTACCGGTTATAATTTAAGGATTGTTTTTATTTAATGGAACTGTTATTAAATTGTTGAATAGGTATTTTGATTTTTTTTTGGCATATTTTTAACAATTTTCAGAGCATATTTTCAAGTTTTTACTGCATATTTAATGCGCATAAAAAGTGTTTTTTAGAGCAAATTTCTGGTTTCCCTGTTAATAACAAAAAAAATTTTCAACAAGAATTTTACGAATACATACATATAAAATTTTCCCTTATTAAATGTTCTATTTACCCACTGTGTAATATGCATTTCATGTAAAATTCTACGCTTTCAAAAAATCGTCATTAAAATTCATTATCCTTGCAAAAATGCAGTAGTTAATGCGACGTTAAAAAAACACATACCAATCGCGTTTAACAAAAATTGCTAACTTGCAAGTATTTTATGCATTTGACGTCATACATTTATTCTGTATGTGTGTGTCTGTTCCTATGAAATTCGACAAAAAAAAAAAAAAAATAACCAGAAAGGCACAGAAAACCTTTAAAATGTTTTAACACATTATTAACTGGCTGACATCTTTTGTGTTACGCATACAAACGGCTATAACTTGATTTATTTCAAAGAAAAAATAGACAAAATATTTTATTGTTTAACCTGCTTTCATTTCGCCCCTTTTTCAAATGAGCAATTCCATGGAGTAAGAGTTTTGGTTTAATACAAATTTAAGCTTGTTAAATTGCTGACGTGCCAACCTCAACTTTAGTAAATCGATAAGAAAAACAGAAAAAAATGATGGAAAGAAAATTTTATTTTTTATACTGATCTAATAAAATGATGACAGCAATAAACTACTATAAGGATATTAAAAACAAATGAAGTAAAAAATAATATAAATATTTCGTAATTTACTTATGTATATGTTCGTCATTTAGCATGAAATGTAAAAACTTTTTTATTTAGTAGTAATTTTTTGAGTTTTGTAATATATTCAAATAAGCGCAGTGTTAGTCTTTTACTAGTTAAAGAAATTATATTATTTCTATAATAAAGTTCAAGTCGTATTTTATTAAAGGAAAATTTGGTAAATATCAGGTCGAATAATCTTCCCTGATATGAAACAAGGATTCAGAAAATATATAAAATAATTTTAATATCACAAAGAGAGGTAATATCACAAAGATGTATTGTGCATAATGCAACTTATGCTCATATTGAAATAAATTAAAATAATTGGCATCACTTTCAGATCTTTTTATTAAATTTATTAAAACAAAAAAATTGCGCTCGATTCTGAAATAAAATAAAAACCAACAGCAACAACAAAAGCCATTAATATTAAAACCGGTGTTGAAAAATAAACAGAAGATTATTTAACGTATGGCTCACACACCCAGAAACGATATCTATTTTTTTTAGTGTTTGTGTATACGAACACAGCCCTTAATAGCGTTCGTAACTATTTTCAAGAAAGTAACAAACATTATATAGTGTTCTGCTGCCGTATTCTGTAATTCGCTTAAGCTTAAGCTAAATCTCGATCGCTAAAATTCCTTAGAGAAAACAAAATTAAAAATTTTTAGCGATGACACTTAAAGCTAAAATTGCGGTGAAAATAAATTTGTATTGCATTGCCAAATTTAGCAATGCACGTTACTAAATTACATTTGTAGCCAAAAATTGCTAAATCAACTTTATAGATTTTTAGCGATAGAGATTTAGCTTTAGCGAATTACGGAATACGGCTGCTGTTCGTCGTTTACATCGAAAAAGAAATGAGCAAACACTAATTTTTTAGCAACGATCACAGCAAGAATAGCTTGTGTGTCTACTAGAGGTCTGCAAGAATAAATAAAAACCAATTTCAACACACTCATTTGTTTTTTAACTACAATGTGTCGAGCACCCAATAATAACGAAACAAATGAAAGAATAACCAAAGACAAAACAAATAAAAACTCATTCAATTCAGTCAACTCAAGTCAAATGAGTGAAATATTCAAATATGATTTGAATGTAAAATTTCTGTACCTACACATTACGTATGTATGTATGTCTGACACTGTCTACTAAAGCCCTGCACCAAGGCGAATTCATTTTTCAGGTGGCGTTGAAAGCACAGCTGTGCTACTTTTTTTTAAATTAGAGAGAGGAATGTCAAAAGTTACTTGTGTTTTTGACATATCGGCCAACGAAAGCAGCAACAAAATACATTGTTGTGTTTTTGGTGTTGTTACTTGTTGTAGTATCGACACCACCGTTTAGATGAATTCGCCTTGCCCTGCACGAATGCATTTGTTTCTTTTTACAAATCTCCACACCAAGATATTCCCCCTATTGTGAATAATTTTTCCCTCGATATTTATCTCCTTTTCACATATTTGCGATCATGAACAACTCCCACGAAAAAAGGTAATCCAAAGCAGATTAATAACGTAAAAAAATGTTCACGGGGAAAAAATCAGCTTATCGTGAAAAGTTTTTTCCCTCGTAATTTGTTCACATTTCCCTTAGATTTTCTCACTTTATTTTTGCCAGGGAACAGAACCTGTATGTGAGTAGTTCCTCCTATAAATCAAATATTAAGTGTTAATAAAGTTAATAAGGCACAAACCGATATAGTGCTCAACAAAATGCAAAACAATAGGTCGATTGCCTGCGGATTTGTGAAGCTTTTGATAGACTTCGTGGCAAAATTTTGGAAAATATTTTACTACTTGAAATTTGTGTTCGAAGTTCACAAACAGAGAAACGTTATTTTTTTAAAGATTTACTACACAAGCGTTTGTGTTTTCCACGTATCTACCGAACAGAACACTTAAAAAAAGTATATAATCAGGCATGTCACAGAATTTATACGAAAGTGAATATTTGCACATTTTTCAATTAGTAACTTTTTTGTTACAACAGTTTCAACAGTTCAAACCATCACGAAAAAATGGCATTTTCGGCATCATCACCTCCGATTTCAATGAAATTCAACACAAATTTTGGACTTTAACAAAACATAAATTTTCAGACCCGATTCTTTCGGCTTCCGAAATATGACGTCATAAAAGATGTGAAAAATTTTAAAAAATCACAAAAGTCTCCTTACAAAAGGGGATTGAATTATGCAAAATAATTTAGTTTTTTTGGTATATTTTTAAAGGTGAAAGTGCAACCTTTAAAATGAAAAGGTCAAAGGTAATTTTTTGGGGTCTTGAGTTCAAATGTCCATATCTGGAAAAGTATATTTTTTAAAATTCTTAAAAAATATATGTCAAGTATTAGACCCTCTTCTACAATTGCAGAAAATTAAAAGGTGGAGACTCGATTGGTGTCAGAGTTATAGACCAGAACGTGATCCTAAGTATGTTTTGGGTTCAAAAATCCCAAAAAAAAAACAATAGTTCTTCTGCAAAACCGGAAAAGACCAATTTAAATAAATAACATTTAACATCAACCTATTTTTACATTTATGTTTTTACTAATAGGGTTTCCTTATTATGCTGTAAAAGTTTGAGAATAATATAAAGGCCCGTTTTCAAAACATACCGATAGCTAATGATAGGATTTTATCGGCCGTATAAAAAGTTTTCCATTATTACAACTTTACTTTAACCTACCAGGTAGGATGAAATTTAAGTTACTTTATCGCTCACTTTAATTTAAAGTTATGTTTTAATAATGGAACACTTTTTATAAGGCCGGTTAAAGTCCACTTTTAGCTATCGGTAAGTTGTGCAAACGGGCCTAAGTGTTATAAATTTAATAAATTTAAGAGTTATGCAAATTTCATTACACGCGTAACGCTCTTCAAGACCGGAAGTGATCATTTTGAACTCCAATTTTTCTAAATTAGATTAAATTTTTTTTTAATACAAAATTAGTCTAAAATATACTCATACTGTAAACGTTTTAAAGTTGGATATTCATTAGCTCTTTCGCGCCCTCTCTTGAACGCATTGTCAGAAAAATTATTTTTTATAATTTTCTTAGTTATTAATCCAAATTTTTTAATATTTTAAATTAGGCTTAAGTTCGATCTACCAAAGGTTGAATACAATTTGGTTTAAGGATTGATGTTTGACTAATGACGTCAGCAGTCGTCGATGGCTGCGAGTGATAAACGGCAAGCCCTCTGAGGAGATTGAGTGGTTGCAATCGAAACATGTCAGGGTAACCTGTCCGTAAACACCTGGGTTCGAGCCCAGATTGAGTCAAGAATGAAAAATTATCAATAAATTTTAATTAATTTTCATGTTGTAAAATTCCTTTCTTCATAAAAATAATTTAATGAAAATTAAATTTAATGAACTTAAGCCTAATTTAAAATATTAAAAATTTGGATTAAAAACCATAAATAGTTCAATAAAATAACCACAATACTAATAATTGTTAAAGCTAAGGCACGAGTTCTATGTTTGCATTTGTCCTTCAAGTTGTGCTGAAAAGGTCAACAAGAATAAGAAAGACAAAAAATTAAAAAACAAAAAAAATATGTACTTTGAACTTCAAGAAGAATTCTTGACAAAAGTACGAAAAAACAGAAGTAAAGGAATAACATGTTAAAATAAATTAAAATAGATAATCATTCAAAGCAAATTTCGATCTACCAAAGGTTGAATACAATTTGGTTTAAGGATTGATGTTTGACTAATGACGTCAGCAGTCGTCGATGGCTGCGAGTGTTAAACGGCAAGCCCTCTGAGGAGATTGAGTGGTTGCAATCGAAACATGTCAGGGTAACCTGTCCGTAAACACCTGGGTTCGAGCCCAGATTGAGTCAAGAATGAAAAATTATCAATAAATTTTAATTAATTTTCATGTTGTAAAATTCCTTTCTTCATAAAAATAATTTAATGAAAATTAAATTTAATGAACTTAAGCCTAATTTAAAATATTAAAAATTTGGATTAAAAACCATAAATAGTTCAATAAAATAACCACAATACTAATAATTCTTAGTTATTAGATCTAAATTCAGGATTTTTGAAGATTTCAGACTTTTGGAGTTTTCGAGTGACTAAATATTGGAAGTTGCTTATAAGCAACTTTAGGCCGTTGTGGAAGTGTTTCACGTTATGAAAAATTAAAACAAACTTTTCTATTTTGTATTCATTCTTTAACCAACTCTATATCGTCATCTTAAAGACCTAATAACCTATCTGGAAAAATTTAAAAATTGAGTTTTTTTTTGGATTTGTGTTACCTATATCACAACGCATATGTGTGCAAATTTTTGAACATGTAATATTACAAATGACAAAGTTTTGGTAACTAGAGGACAGTTAGTAAAAAAAGAGAAAAATAAATCATCAAAAATCACAACAACAGTTTAATTTTGTTGCATAGTGTAATTTAAATAAACATTAAGTACTTTTTTTGCTTAAACCAGTAAAAGAAACTATAACTGTTTTTATTTTATGTAAAAAATATTCATAGTTTAAAGAATTGTTATTTATTCATACTTATTAGTAATGCTGATAAGTTATTTGGTTTCAGATTTTTACAATTCCAAATAACCTAAGTGACATAACATAAGCTGTGTTTAGAAAAACAAAATTTTCTTAACCGATATATATTCTGGTTTCATTTTAATCAAAAAATTTTATTTTCGTTTCAATATTGTAAATATTTCCAATTTTATAACGTTTTTTCCCTCTCCTGCAAACTTTGAAAACTGCAGATAGGTTATTTCGTCTTTAAGGTGACGATATGTGCTTTGATAATTTTATTTAGATTTTTTTAAATAAAACGAATATTGAAATTTAAGTTGCTTATAAGCAACTTTGGGGTCGAAAGGTTTGATTAAAAGACACGTAAATAAATGTCCATGGTTGTCGCACTGCAAAACCGGAAGTGACCCTTAAATCAATTTAAATCAAATTTTCTAACAAAGACTCACTTTTTTGCTTTTATTTTACCAAAATTATCCCAAAGTGCACTTTTTATATTGTAAACGTTTAAAAGGGATACCCATAAGTTTAAAGTTATGCAAATTTCTGCACAAATTGAAGAATTTCATTACCAACCATTACGCCCCTTAAGACGTGAAAATAAGGGGCAGGTATGTTTGAGAAAATTAAGACAGAATTAAAATGGAGGTCGGTCATTTATTTAACCTCCTTAGGGGTCCTTAGGGGTCTATATTGAAATTTTTGTATAGCACCCCCCTTAAAGAATGTATATATTGGGTCGGTATGTTAGAAACAATTGCTCGTCATAAAAATTAAAGTGGGGTGGGTCATACATTTGACCCGTTTAAGGGCATCCTAGGCGCTGCAGGGGCCAAATTAAAAATTGCATTAAACTTCCATATTTGTGTGGGTGCTCCCCCCTTAGGGTTAAAGATAAGGGACAGGTATGTTTTGAGAAAATGTTAATGATGAAAAGCTAATGGAGGTATTTCACATATTTTACTCCTCTAGGGAGGACTAGGCGATTTTGGGACTTTTTTTCAATATATTCTATATATTTATTGACGAAAAAGTCCCAAAACTGCATACACTCACAATATTCTGTACGTAAAATTAACGGATATTGTAATCTAAAATAAATGAAAATTCAGTTAAAACCCGGTCTACTTATTTTTCATTTATTTTTAACGAAAAGTTCATTTAATTTTTTCAATTCCACTCCATGTTCCGTAAAAACAAATGAATTTAACGTTATTTTATATAAATTAACTATCAAGAAATCAACTACATATTCCGTAAAAAACAAAGGAATATTCAGTTATTTTATATAAAATAACTATCAAAAAATTAACTGAATATTCCGTAAAAACAAAGAAATATTCTGTTATTTTATTTAATTCAGAAATTTTCGTTTACTCCACAAGAGCCGAATTTTTAAAAAAATACCAGACAGACACCTGTCCGCTAGTTTTTCTAATGATCGAGAGAGGGGAAATATTATTATTTACTTACCCTGTTACACACGTTTGTTTTACTTTTGTTGTACTGACCACGTTGTTTACAGAAGAACTCTCAATAATAAGACACCAGCAGCATGACCGATATGGCTTCGCAATTATTTTACTTTTAAAATTTTATGTAAATATTTAACTTAATTATTTTAACAAATAGAAAATGGGAATTGCTTACACAAAACAAGCAATTCATTTTTTATAGATACGTAAAAATTTATTTGTTTTTACGGAATTCGCGGTTGAATTTTTGACAGTAAAATTTAAATGAACTTTTCGTTACTTTAATTACATTTTCATTTAATTTTACATAAAGAAGAATTTAACTCAATCAACGGACAATATTAACTGCAACTGAAAATCCGTATTAATATGCATTTAGTTTTTTGAATAACTGTTAGAATCAGTTAAAACTAAATTTGCTTGGAATTTCAAATGTTATTTATTTAAAAATTACTGAACAGAATATTTCTTTAATAAGCTACAGTCCGTTACTGTAATAATATTGTGAGTGTAGATATATGTATATGGGGGTAAAATTTATGACCGACCTCCATTAGTTTTTTGTCCTAAACATTTTCTCAAACATACTTGTACCATGTGCCCACCTCTGAGGGGGGATCCAATACAAATATGGGGGTTATGAAATTCTTAAATTTGTGCATACATTTGCATAACTTTTAAACTGATAGATATCCCATTTCAAGACTTTTACAATATAATAAGGACATCGTATGCTTATTTCGTTTTAAAAAATAAAAACAAAAAATATTGAATCTGTTAAAAAAATTTTATTGAAATAGTCATTTCCAGTTTGTAGATGTCAGATGTAGTAAAACGATTTTTGCTAAATGGGGTAATTATTATGAATATTTTTCAATAAAAATGCTTGCAGGGGGAATGAAAAACAAAACAAATCACTAACAAACATACAATTAATATTAAATTCATACATTGTTCAACAATACTGTATTAACTCAAAATTTAATAATGTTCAGTAAAAGCAAAACCACTTTTAATTTTACATTAAATGCATACCTATGAAAAGAATTTTTGAACCAACCGTTTCATTAACAAAAATAAGACAAAAAAAAGGTCGCACAAAATTTATAAAACGTATATTACGTATCCATTTTTCCAAAAAGTAAAAAATAAAAATTTTGAGTTAATACACTATTGTTGAAAAAGTGCGATATGTAAATACGACTAAAAATGTTCATTTGTTCAATACCGTTAATTTTATTTTATGTAAACAAACAATCATACACCTGACTACAAAGAGTAAAACACAAAGGGAGAGAGACTTTAATTCCTATGTGTGTGTGTCTGTTTTATGACTAAAAAAGACAGGGATAATTGACTAAATGCAACAATTAGAGGGTCAAGGGTGGCGTAAAAAAAGATGTATAATAAAACTGTTTAATTCTAAATACGAGTTTTTTTCCTTTTTTGTCCTTCCGTCTTTTTTTTTTTTTTTTGTAGACTGAAGTTAAAATTACAGTTGTTTTTTTGTAGCCATTTTTTAATACCTTGTTATAATACATACATTGCATTTTACAAAACAACAAAAACTTACAAATACAATTCCGATTGTTTATGAAAATTACCAATTTTGTTTAAAAAGAAAACACTCAAGTACGTTTAAAAAAGAATTTTTTATTTAAAACATTAACATTTTGGATTTGATTTCGAAAAAATAATTTGAGCCAGATTCACAATGCCAGCAACCTTTTAACAATTTTCTTCAATTCAACCAATTTTCAATCAAAAATACGAGGGCTTACTTCGAAAAATGACCAGCACCATTGAATTCAGCATACCCAAATAAGCTTTACTTTAGGGTGGACACTAAGGTGGGTCGAAAAAAAAAGTTATGCCAGTCTACCCCTAGAATGAAAGATATGTCAATGAACTTTCTAAAACAGGAAAATTTTTGTGCCACGCCCCAAAATACAGCACTTTTGATTTTTTATATGTAGTGCTGCCATTTAAAGTCCGATCTCATCATATCGCATATCGTTGTTCATGGCTTGATAGTTGCTTCATTTTTGCTTTTGATGACTTTTTAATCCGAGCTCAAACTCTGGGTGCCACTTATGCCATCTCGGATCCTTTCCTCAAATGCCAAATTTTTTTCACGTGCCAAGAAAGCCCTTCTAAAACATAGTATGTATAGCTTTATGATGAGATCGGACTTTAAATGGCAGCGCTTCGTATAAAAAAACAAAAGTGCTGTATTTTGGGGCGTGGCAAACAAACATTTTTTTCTGTTTTAGAAACTTCATTGACATATCTTTCATTCTAGGGGGTGACTGGCATAACTTTTGTTTTTGTATGGAGGTCGACCCGGTCTAGTGCACAGCTTGTTAGAAAAAAGCATTAAAGAAATTTAACTTAAGTTTTTAAAAATTATTTTTTAAAAATCTTTAGTTCCATTTTTGTTGAAAAATTAAAGAAAAACATTTCACTTTGGAATATACTTCTTTCTTGAACTCCTTTTTTTTGATATTATCAATTTACAGTTGGTCTACACATCGTTTCTTTAATTTAGAAAATGCGTATCTTACATATAAAAATTTCTTTAATTTAAACCAACAAAAAACTATATAAAAAAAGAATATATGTACACAGAAAAAATGAAAAACCAACTTCAATTAAATTTGTTAGAAATTTGTACAATTAATTAAATTCTGTACTGATTTTCCGCCAGCAAACAAATTCATCATATCAATTAACACGTTTGTAAGTTTGAGCTTTCCTTGCTTTTCAGTGTCAATCAATAGGTTCAATTGAAATTTGACCACCAGCAAAAGAGGCTAAATAAAACGTAAACTCAAATTAAAATATTTTTTTCAATCAACGCAGTTAATTGAAACAATTAAAAAATTGTGTGTATGTTTTCATATTTGCAAATATACACACAAACATTATAATTTTTATTTTCAATTAAGGGAAATTAATTGGAACAATTAAAAAAATTGTTGGAAACAGCATTGTTGAATTAATGTGTATATAAAAAAGCATATGTTTTCTGTTTTATCTTGTTTTATGTCTCAAACTTAAAAAATTTTACATGTAAGATACGGCTGTAGGAAATATCGCCCAAAGAAAAATGGCCAAAAAAAAAAAAAAAAATGAAAAATCGCCCAAATGAAGAATCGCCCAAAAGAACATGAAAAATGACCCAAAAAGTTATATATGAAATTTTGCCCAACAAAAACGAAAAAGGTCCCAAAAAAAAAATTAAAAATGACCCAAAAAGCAAAAACGAATTTTTCCGAAAAAAAATTAAAAATTACCCAATTTGCAAAAAAGTGGTTGGTTTTGGGTCACTTTTCATATGAATTAAGGCCCAATTTTACATGGAATTTTTTTGGGTGATTTTTCATTTTTTTTTTTTTGGGCCATTTTTCTTTGGGCGATATTTCCTACAGCCGTAAGATACGCCTTTTATAAATTAAAGTAACGATATTTTTAACAGTTGAAGCACTGCCGCGACTAACGTTTTAAATTACAAAACAATTATTTTTCTGGAAAGCAAAAAAACGATTTTAACAGACAGGATAATTTATTTTTTAACGTTTTTATTTTTTTAGATTATTAAAAATAATGACAGTAAACATTTTTATGCAAAAGGCTCTTAAAACGTTATTATGTTTTCCACGTGTTGTGCACTTCTACCTGTAGTGCTTTTGAAAAACGGTTTGACTAAGTATCAGAATGCAAACATTCAGAATCGTACATATGTTAAAATAATTGGATAATATCATAAGCCAATTGTTTTATTAAACTTTGCACGATTTTAATTTAGGTTTCAGATTTTCGTTTAAATTTAAACGATAAAATATTAGGATGTTTATTAAAATATATGCTGTCATTAAGTTTTATAAACAATGGTCGGTCATTGCAAATTTTCGGTGATTGCAACAAGCCAGATTTTTTCGAGTTACCAAAATCGAGCTCGCACGCCTTTTATAAATTAAAGTAACGATATTTTTAACAGTTGAAGCACTGCCGCGACTAACGTTTTAAATTACAAAACAATTATTTTTGTGGAGAGCAAAAAAACGATTTTAACAGACAGGATAATTTATTTTTTAACGTTTTTATTTTTTTAGATTTTTAAAAATAATGACAGTCAACATTTTTATGCAAAAGGCTCTTAAAACGTTATTATGGTTAAGTAGCTTGTCCAAAGGAATAGTGCACTTTTTTATTGAAATTGGTACACAACTTGTTATTTTATTCACAATCTAGTGAGGGAACAGCTAACGCTGGGTCTCCACTAAGCAATTTTTTTTGCTTAGCAACAGTGATGTTAACCGTACGGTAATTACCCTTTTTTAGGGTAATTTTAGGCCGCAAAAGGTAGCAAGGTAATTTTTTTTAAAATACGGTAATTTAAAGAAATTTGGATTTTTGGTATACATAAACTAACATAAGTAGGTTTTATAATTTTAACTTTTACGAGGTGATTTTCAGTTTAAAAATAGATAAATTTTATAACAAAAAATTAAGAACTTTAATTATGTTTCTGCAAATTTTTTCGTAAGACCGATAAGTGCAAAATAAGAAAAATGAAATTACTCTTGTTTATTATTAATTTTATATTAAAAATCAACAATTCTTAAACGTATGAAATAGTATTTTATTTTTTGATATCAGATTTTTACCGTGCGTAGATATGACCACTGTTCATCGATTTCTTGCAAAAAGTAACAATTGAAAAATTTGAGCTGACTCTCTTTAGAGCAACAAGTGCAATATGTACGCTAAGCGTATTAAATAAAAATATTTTGAGTTGAATGAATATACATATGGGGATATCCGTCAAAAGGTCCACCGTGTCCGAAAATTTAAAAGTTATTAAAAGCTGATTATTTTACGATATTATTAAAGAGAAATATTTAGATTTTACTAATTTTATAAATTTACCCACAAATTTTTTCACTTAGATGCAAAGTTGTGCAAACGTAATTTCTTATTTTTGAGAATGTTTTATTGTACGTTTTCTTTACTATTATCTTCCTGAAAAGAGGTTATATTTGATAAAAATTATTCCAAAATAAATATCTTACATGGTCTGTAATCTAAGGAAGAGTTCAAAGAGCAATATGCTATTCGGATTAACGGTAAATTTTTATTTTGTTTTAATCATTATTCAGTTCAATTATTATGGAATTTCACGTTCAAAATAACACGTATCGACCCAGATTTTGGCTTAAAAAAAGAAAATACAGAAGATTTTTGAATCAAAGCAAAGACATTTTAATGTTACATTGCTACGTAAAATTCTCAAAGTAGTTTGACTAAAAAATTGTGCCAGGTTTCGCTTAATTACGCTTTTTTATACATGGCCACAAAAACCACTTCAATTTTTTCACGTTCAAACCGCTACTTCTTTTGTCATTATCTTTGACCTAAAATCGCGCCCTCTATAAACTTTAGCATAGATAACAGTACTTTCTTAGTGCTATAATTTAAGTGTTAAGAGAACGTAAAAATATTTGTTGTTTAAAATGTTATTGCATTTTTGATGCGTACGGCTGTCATTTGGATTTACCCATATATGAACCTATTTTATTCAAAATTATTTTACTTCCTTATTCATAAAAAATAAAATTCTTGTTGAAAATGTATTTTAACACAAAACTTTCCATTGAAATTTTTCTAAAAACACATTTAACAGGAGATGGACCTATTGCTTTTAATATAAATTTTACTACACAATCAATCGCCTGTCATTTTGAAACAGCATATTAATGTTTTGATAAAAAACATATTTGCGTACGGTAATTTCTTATCAAAAAAGGTAATTTTAAGAGGTCCGCAAGGTAATGAAAAAATAAAAGTTAACATCACTGCTTAGCAATATAAAAAGCGTCGGCAGAACAATGGCGCAATAATTGCTGATAATATTACTGGAGAACACGTGAAATTGCTTTGCCATAAGCAAACGTACAGAGAAATTAAATGTCAGATAAATGACAACTCAGTTTACAGCAGATAGCTAAGCAATAATTGTTTAAGCAATCAGAAGAGCAATCATTGCGCAATGGATTGCCACTCATGGCAATATGCGGTCTATACGTCGCAAATTTAATGGAGCAATCAAATTTGACGTTTGCCGCAATAAATATTGCTACGTGGAGACCCGGTGTAAATAATGAGAAGCAATAGATAACATGTAAAACTTTTGCATTTTTGTTTGTGTGGTTACTTTTGTTATAAAATTTAATTTACTATTAGTTTTGTTTAGTCCCTATATTGTGAATAAAATCAAAAGTTGTGCATCAATTTCAATGAAAAAGGAATCAATTTCTTTGCATATACATTAGCTACATGCTACTAGACAAAAAACTGGCCCGTTGTTGTATCTCTTTTTTCTTTGTTAAGGTTTAAAACAAAAATTGTAAAAAGTTTTATAAAAAATTATTTTTTTGCTCAATTTTTTACAATATCGCTAAAACTTATGTGCAGATTTAGAAATAATGATAGAGAAGCATGACCATTGAAACCTGAAATATGCACTCAAACAAGTGTTTTATGCGCATTGAATATGCAATCAAAACTTGTTTAATGTGTAGTTTATAGAACACGAGCGCCTTACTCGTCCGTTCAACTTACATTTAAAGCAAAAATAAAATTTCGAAATTTTATTTTTGTTTTAAATGTAAGTTGAACGGACGAGTATGGCGCTCGTGTTCTGTAAACACCACATAAGTTATGCTATATTAATAGCAAGCATTAAAGAATTTAATATGTATCTAGTATTTGCATTAAATTTTTTTTATCTGGTGGAGTACTATAAAAAAACTCAAGACGTTTTACTCGTGGAGACCAATATACTCTGGAGCGCGTTCTGGAAGCTCTTCGGTTTCCTATACGAAGCTCCAGGTCGACCGAAGACTTGTGGATGAGGCTCCAAACAAGTCGTGTGATTCCACGGCAACATAACTAAACATAGTTAACTAAAAACTTTTTAGTCTTAAGAGAAACAAAAAAGGAAGTCTCACACTAAATGAAATTCTTAAGAATATTGAGGAAATTATAACCTTAACATGATATTTATGATAATTAAATTAGGGAAGCCTTATCGTCAAAACACTTAAGACTTGTATTAAAGTGTAAAACAGCCTTAAGTGACACTGAGTATAATAAACTAATCCCCTTAGTTTTATAAATATAAAACTTATCTTAAAGAGTTTACAGAGTGTTACGAGTTCCCTAGTAAAAACTTCGCCTACAAAGAAATGTGTTGAGTAATCAGCAAAAAAATAAAAGCACTAATTACAATTCTACAGAAAGAACTAATAAATTCATTACTTTTTTACCTGCACATGTACATCCAGAAAAAAGTAGTTATGGATGAAAGCTACTTAATAATGAGTGAAAGAAGCTATTCATTTTGAAAAAGTAAGCGAAGTTTTTACTGGGTTTCTTCAAACACTTATTTTACAAAACGTCAGCTTATAATTGGCTTGGCGCATATCATAGTAAAATTACCATCAAACCAATAATGAGCTGACAAAAAGTTTCTTTCAAATGTCATAAGTAATTTTTTTTAATGCTTTACACTGGGTCTCCACGTAGCAATTTTTTTTGCTAAGCACAAGCAAAAACGTCGGCAGAACAATGGCGCAATAATTGATTTAGAGCACGTGAAATTGCTTTACCATAAACAAACGTACAGAGAAATGAAATATAAGATAAATGACAACTGATTTTACAGCAGATTGCTAAGCAATAATTGCTCAAGCAATCAGAAGAGCAATCATTGCGCAATATTGCCACTCATGGCAATATGCGGTCTATACGTCGAAAATTTAATTGAGCAATCAAATTTGACGTTTGCCGCAATAAATATTGCTACGTGGAGACCGGGTGTAAACACTTTGAAGCGATAGATAGCATGTAAAACTTTTGATTTTTTGCTTGTGTGGTTACTGTTGTTACAAAAATTTAAGTTGTGCATAAATTTCAATGAAGCAGTAAAAACTTCGCCTTCAAAATAATGTGTTAAGTAATCGGAAAAACATGAAGGCACTACTTACAATTCTACTGAAAGAACCAATGAATTTTACAAGGGATGTCCCAAAATGAACGCATTTTAAAGTAAGTCATTATTTTTTTACTTAAATACATTTAGAAAAAAGTAGTTATAGAAGTTATAGAAGAAAGCTACTAAATAATGAGTTAAAGAAGCTATTCATTTTGAAAAAGTAAGCGAAGTTTTTACTAGGTAAATAAACAAACAGTTCCACTGAAAACAAATTTTCTTAAAAAAAAAGCAAAACAAAATTTATACCCAGTAAAAACTTCGCCTTTTTTTTAAATAATTAGCTTCTTTCACTCTTTATTTAGTAGCTTTCTTCTATATAACTACTATAACTACTTCTATAGCTACTTATTTTTCAGGTGTGTGGAGGTAAAAATAATGACTTACATTTAAATGCGTTCATTTTGGGACTTCCCTTGTAAAATTCATTGGTTCTTTCAGTAGAATTCGAAGTAGTATTTTTTGTACTTTTTTCTGGGGTCTAATCGTATCGAATAAGCTTTCGAATTGTTTGCATACGATAGACACTGACGTATCGAATGAAAACTAGATAAATGTAATGTCGAGTTACTCGATATCGAATGCTTTAATTTCAAATTCAATACATTTCATTCGATATCGAGTTTCATTATACCAAAATAAATAATTTCGATCAATTTTGCTCGATATCGTATGCGGTGATTAGACTCCAGATGTCTTAACACATTTTTTTGTAGGCGAAGTTTAAACAGGAGTTTTTTAACTATACTTTTATTGGATCTAGAAAAATTTAATAAAAAATTTTTGAAAATTTTCTTAAACTATCTTAGAAAAAGTTTTGGCTATTTTGTGCTCTTATTTACACAATTTTCTAGTACGGGAACGCTATTCGGTAACATTTAAATCAAGAGACGTTCTTATTTTAAGTAAGAGCACAAACCTTTTATTAAACAATATTATAACTTATTATAACTTTTTTATTTTATATTTAAAACATCACTTTTATTTACATAATTTAATAAATTTTCTTTTTTTTTAAGTACGCTGCACCGATCACATTACAAGTTTAATAAAAACTGTCAAAATTAACGCATTTTGTTTTTGTTTTAAGACTATTTAGCACCTAATCGTTGCGAAGAAGACAATTTTCTGCTATTGTTGTTTTTGTATAACTGTTAAAGCCTAGATTACACTATCTCACAAGTCTTACGTATTCCATAATACTTTGTGAGATAGAAATATAATGAGTTTTGTTGCGACTGTCAAAAAATGTAATATCACATGACAGTTTGTGTTCACACCATCACACAAAGTATAAACACTCACGCATGAAAAAAATGCAACCCTGATCCAATGAAAAGTATTATTGTTTAGGAATTTTTCAAAAAACGATGATGTCGTATGGGATGTCAAACTTTTTCCATAATACTTGTCATTTTCGTGACACATTGCATTCACACTATCACACTTTGCCATATTACTTGAGTTTTTGACATGTATTAATACAAAGTATAATAGTGTAATCTAGCCTTAAGGGCCAAATAAACAACACAACCGATTACACAAAGTCTGAGTTCATGTCTTATTGACAAGATTGCTACTTTATAGCCGAGAGGGACGAGGGGAAAAGAAACGTGTACACAGATACTGTACTGTCTTAACGTTTTGCTTTTTCATTCGTTGTTTAATTTTGTTATTGTTTTTAATATCAAAAAAGCACATGTCGTCAACATGACATGAATCATTTGAACGCCAATTCATGTTCAAAGAAGAAAATGGAAGAATCTTGTCAATAAGACATGAGCCGTATGAACTCAGACAAACATATGAAATAAGTTTGTTGCATTTCGCATGTTTGAAACAACTTGGTGTCGTTCTCAAACAGTTTGTGTCTTTTATTGTGTTTGACCTTTTACAATTATCTGAACAACTTTTTAAAGTGCCGAAAACCCATAATTATATTGTAACGTATTTTCTTGTTTATTTAGTATTATTAAATGTGACGAAGTAATTCAAATTTTATACATAGGTAATCGAAAAACACTACAAAATGCTTGGAGGAATGCTATAAAATAACAAAAAAATGAGCACATGCACTACAACATTTGAAAAAATAAATGAGCATAAATAAAAGAGCACACGTTTCTTTCAAACCCTAACCCAGATCAACTTTATTTAGAACAAGCAAATTGTGTTTTCATTAGTAACCAGACCAAAAATAACTCAACTAGTAAGCGAATTAAGGACGTTTGTTAACCGTTCATTAATTACATATTTATATGGTTTGTGGTGAATGGGATGACGGTTATGAAATTAACCAAAACAAAACATTGTTACCAATTTTTTCAGCGTACTTGTACTCGCTTTTAATTTTGTTATTTAGCGATTTTCTTGTAAAATTTGCAATTTTTGTAAAATAAAACAACTTTTATTTTTTCTAAAAAAATTGTTTCAACGCCTAAAAAGAAACTGCTAGTAAAAACATATTTATACCCACACCACAATAGTGGAGAGGGTATTATTCAAAAGGATAATTTAAAAAAAGAGACATTAAAAATGGTCAAACTTTCCACTTTAGGGCACAACGGCAACACTGCCTACATGGGATCTATGTAGGGTTGCCAGAAACCAATATTCACTGGGCAATGTAAAAAATTCACCTGGGGCCTAATTCTGGCATTCGTGATCAAGTAATTTCTCGTTTCGAAAGCAATTTTATCTCAGTCGATACTGAACGAATCGAAATTATTTTTTCAGTATTGTGAAACTCAAATTAATGCTTTATAACACTGAAAAAATAATTCCGATTCGTTCAGTATTGACTGAAATAATTAGATATTAAATTGCTTTCGAATCGAGAAAGTAATCGCTTACGGCTGCCAGAATCAGGCCCCTGGATTTTGTAAAAATAAGTGAACATTTGTGCTGATGTGTGTACCGCCTTAAAATATTGGTCCTAGACCCACCTTAAAGTCCGGCTGGCTGGCAGGCTTGCTGTCCATGTAATCTTGTGCGTAAAGTACAGGTCGCAATTTTGGAGATAATTTAATAAAATTCGGGACATAGGACCAAGCCTATTGAAAATGAGCCAAATGGTAGGACCACGAGGGAAGATAGGGGAAAATTTCTTCCTCTCAGAAAATATCAAACCGATTTTAATGAAATTTAAAACATAGATAGAACCATATCTTTATGGACACAAAAGGGATGCATTTTTTAAAAAATAGGACCACGAGGGGAGATAGAGACCATTTCTGCCTCTCAAACCGATTTTAGTGAAATTTAAAACATAGATAGATCCATTCCTATATGGACACATAAGCTATACAGTTTTTTTAAAAAATAGGACCACAAGGGGAGGAAGGGGGCAATTTCTGCCTCTCACAAACTTTCAAACCAATTTTAATGAAGTTTATAAACATATTTTAATCCATATTTATATGGGCATATAAGCATGATGTGTTTTTTAATGGTCGGGCTTGACCGACTATACTTTCTTACTTGTTTTATTGTTATTTATTTCTTAAGTATGGATAATATAAAAGGAATTCGTGAGAAAAAGTTAAAATTTTTTGCTGGTTTTTTTGAAAAAATTGGTGTCCCCACATGGGGACAATAGGCGTTCTATCAATGAAATTTACCAAACACATTTTGTTCTACACAAAGTATGTTTGTGCATAGTTCGCATCTCCATCGGTACTTGCAGTGCCAAACAGCACATCGCAACTGATTTGATATCCTTTCAGGATTATGGATATTGTTTTACGATCAGCATCAGCTATTGCAATAGAAGTTAGACGTAAATTGAAAGCTGCAAATAGGCCCGAGTTATATTTCTTTTAAACAACAATTGGTCCACAGAAGTTTTATTATCAGCTCCATTTAACAAAAAATATTGCCGCAGAGTTACTTATTGTCAACTCTACAAGAAACGTAAATGCACGACCAACGATTCGTATATATAATGGAGTCTCTGTAAAGACTAATACTTAGATTGATCCATTTGGTCCTCCCAATCCCTGGTTGTAATTAACAAATAATCTTGGTACAATAAAGTCAGCATTTTCCTCTCGATTCTTACACCATCTTTTAACGTTTTCAAAGATACCATGATATTTTCTGTTTTGTAACTTTTCTTTAAATCTAAACTAGAATTATGATTTTCGTCACCCCTATCGTGAATAATTTTTTCCCTTTTCACATATTTGCGATCATGAAAAACTTCCAGGAAAAACATTTTTTGAGGTAATTCAAAGGAGGATAATAACGCGAAAAAATGTTCACGGAAAAAATTCCCTTTATCGTAAGTAAATACAACAACAAAATGCAATTGCCCGCGAACATGTCAAGATTTCTAAAGACGTGGTGGGAGATTCACGATTGTTTTTTTCACTTTGAGGGGAATGAACATTTCATGGAAAGAAAAATTCCACTTGTTATTCACGAAAGGGGTGAATAATTTTAAAATCATTTACACTCTTCACAGACAATTAATAATTTATATTTTAAAAGCGTCATAACCCAGTAACAAAGTACTTTCTTTTTACTTTCACTTGTTTCACAGACTTATAAAAAAGGGCAATTCAAGTTCATATTAAAATTAAAGGCAAACCAACTATGTACGATTTTTCATAAGCAGTACAGATTTTTCAATAAAGTGATAAGTTTTAGTAAAAGCGTCCCATTATTACAACTTAACTTTAACCTACCTAGTATGAACCTTAATTTAACGTGTCACTCACTTTAGGTTAAAGTAAAGTTTAAATAATGGAACACTTTTTATAAGTCCGGTTAAAGTATACTTTTAGCTATCGGTACGGGTAGTAAAAGCGTCATAACCCAGTAACAAAGTACTTTCTTTTTACTGTCACTTGTTTCACAGACTTATAAAAAAGGGCAATTCAAGTTCATATTAAAATTAAAGGCAAACCAACTATGTACGATTTTTCATAAGCAGTACAGATTTTTCAATAAAGTGATAAGTTTTAGTAAAACATAGAATTTTAACAATTATTGGCTCATGGTGAATGCAGGTAGTGCCTAAAAAACTGAACGTAATTTATTTATTTTAATTTTAATTTAAATTTTAAATTTTTTTCAAGTGAAGTGTTTGAGAAAATAACCTTTATTTGGGTTATACTGGCCCATTGGGAGCACGCCTAAGGTTAGGGCTCCCTTACAATGACCTATGTAGGAGTTGCGGCGGCGAGGAGGAGAAGGAATTAACGGAACATCTTCCCTATCACTGTCCGGCATTCGGAAACCTAAGACTCAAGCTGTTTGGTCAAAGAATAATCAGGGCCAAAATCTGTCTCTCTGACATTGATTTGAACAGGATCCATTCCTTCATTGAATCAACCGGATGGCTGGGTAAGAATGTCAGCAACTAGGTAACGTAGGAGCATTGGGAGACGGTGTAACATGATAACACAACGGGAACTAATTACTGGACCCACGTGAGCTGTGCTTAATTGCAGCTGCCAGTGGAACCTAACCTAACCCACTTAGTTGGAATGTTTAAGCCCAAAATTTTTTTGGGTATGTTCATTATGTATCTTGTTTTTAAGTCTTCACTTAAAGTCCATTCTTTAAGTTCCGTTTCAAACAAATGAACGGAAGAGAGCATATTCAATCGCAAGTTTCTGCTTGGATCTGTCCGAACGTAAATTTTTAATCGATGCCAATTTTAAAAACAGTCGTTTAGCTGAAGGACTACTTTGGGTTAAGGAAAAGAGTTTATAAGTTTGAATTAATATTTTCGTTAATTCTATTTTGTAAACTTAAACTTTTCCGCATTTGTCATTTATCTTAAATTCGTTGAAAAAGTCGCTGCTTTAAAACGTATGTCTTAAATTCGGACACAATTTGAAGATTATATATACATACATGTATTTTTTTATACCCTCCACCACAATTAGTTGTGAAGAGGGTATATTAAGTTTGTCATTCCGTGTGAAACTTTTTTATTATTCATCTCAGACCCCATAAATTATATATATTCTGGGTCCTTGAGTAATTCTAAGTCGATTTAGCCATGTCCGTCTGTCTGTCCGTCTGTCCGTCTGTTGAAAACACGCTCACTTTCGAACAACTCAAACGAAATGAACAAACTTGGTGCCAAATTGCTTGTAGTTATCCTAAGCAGTTTGGGATTGAAATCCAGCAAAATCGGTTCAGTAGGACCAGAGCTATGAATCAAAATGTGGAACCACCACCTAAAAAAATTGATTATTTTGTTACAAAAAATAACATAAATGCTGGAACAAGGCACGGAATGAGATAAGATTTTGCAAAAATTAGTTTTAGTGGACTGGAAATCACGCTGTTAAATTTCGTGAAGATCCGTCCATAATTTACCTTAAGCCCCATATAAACACTACTCCCGGAAAACAGTTTAGTACGTCTAAAACCGTAAAAAATAACGATGGCGTAACAAAATTTGGTACGTCACAGTTTTTTAGGACTAGAAATAACACTGTGAAATTTCGTGACGATCGGTCCATAATTTACCTTAGGCCCCATATAAACCATACTACCGGAAAACAGTTTAGGACGCCTAAAACCGTAAAAAATAATGCTATCATAAGAGAAATTGGTATGTCGCAGTTTTAAAGGACTAGAAATTACGCTGTGAAATTTCGTGATGATCGGTCCATAATTTACCTTAGGCCCCATATAAACCCTTCTACCGGAAAACAGTTTAGTCGCCTAAAACCATAATTAATAACAAATCGTCACAGTTTAAGATAATAATAACATCATACAGATATTACTCCTTAAACATTCGAACTGTCGGTGGAGGGTATCAAAGATTCGGCACAGCCGAATATAGCACTCTAACTTGTTTTTTTTTTTTAATTTATAAATCTAAATACGGGTTCTCAAAAAAATCATAAAAACATTAATTTTCGTATCTTTTTCTTTAATCTTGATACAAATTCGCAAAATAATTTCAAAAGGGGTCAAAAAGTAACATGAATTGATTTTAAATCATACAAAAGGATAATTTAAAAAAAGAGACATTAAAAATGGTCAAACTTTCCACTTTAGGGCACAACGGCAACACTGCCTACATGGGATCTATGTAGGGTTGCCAGAAACCAATATTCACTGGGCAATGTAAAAAATTCACCTGGGGCCTAATTCTGGCATTCGTGATCAAGTAATTTCTCGTTTCGAAAGCAATTTTATCTCAGTCGATACTGAACGAATCGAAATTATTTTTTCAGTATTGTGAAACTCAAATAAATGCTTTATAACACTGAAAAAATAATTCCGATTCGTTCAGTATTGACTGAAATAATTAGATATTAAATTGCTTTCGAATCGAGAAAGTAATCGCTTACGGCTGCCAGAATCAGGCCCCTGGATTTTGTAAAAATAACTGAACAATCTCAAAAGTTAAAAAAAATAATATTTGGTATAATTTTTTTACCATAACATCAAAAAACGAGGAAACGTAACAAATTAAATTCAGTTTTACGTCATATTACATATCGTCACCTAAAATCAAAAAGGACTTACTTAACAAAAAAGTTCAAAATCTTCTTTATTGGGGAAATAATCGTTAGCCCGAAAACTCAAATTTTACTAGAGAGGATTTTGTTTAATTATCTTAATATCTATCCGAAAATCAAAAATTATTTTTGCACGATTTTAGATCTTTGTCCAATACGTGTAGAAGTGGACCTTTGGTGGCCCTCCTAATATGTCTATAGAACTCTTATCCTTTACTTAAACTGAAATACAAGTCCTTAATTAGCATCTGGAATTTTATTTCAATCGGACTAACGAGATCATTTGCAAGCAAAAATTTGTTTTTAAATTAATCAGAATTGTTATTAGTTGTATGACCATTTTATGGTGAAATTTTAACCGATTTCCACCAATAAAAATATGTTTTGTCATTGGGCCAAAAAAAGTCGTAAGTGTATTCGCAAAAAAAAAAAAAATATTTAAATTTATAGGCAAAATCTTTAAACGATTTTCACCAAAGGCAAAAGCTTATTCATATGGGCCAATCCGAAAATTGTTAAACCAAAGGCAGAAATTCAAAGTTGCCCAAAATCCAAATGTTTGTTAATGGAATAATAGGATACATATTCAAGCTTCAACATATATAATCAATAAGGTTTTATGGTGTTTTTTTTGTTCTTGGCAGAGGCTTACCTAAACATACCTCTTGCTTTCATTTATTTTTGTAAAAAAAGGGTATTTTCCATGGTCAAAAAAGTGGGCAAAACAATCGTTTCAGTATTTAGCGTTTAGCAAAACTTTAATTTGTTTAATTTTCTTTTATTTAAGATAAAAATCATATATGTAAGTTATCTAATATATATTAACAATTTGAACTTAAAATGGGTACACTGTGTGTAACGTCCGTAACGGAAAATGGGGTTTTTTAAATTTAACAGAATGAATTTTAATAATTTTGTTTTCCAAACTAGCTTTATAAACAGAGTTTTTTATGCACTTTAATCTGATGAAAAAAAGAAAAACCTTTATTACGCTTTTTTTCTTAATATAAATGACAAAGTGTGTAACGTCCATAACGGCATGAAAATACCCAAAAGTTTTAATTTAATATTATGAGGTGGAAGTAAGTGTTTATAATGGATTTTCTGAATCTGGACTTAAAATTGCTCTAGGTTGCCGAGAATCCGAAAAACTTCACCTCAAAGTTACAAAAAGTGTGTTAATTAATAACATGCGATCCCCCAATCTGCAACTTAAATTGAGATGAATTTCAAATTCTTCTGAAACCTAAAATAATTCCTAAATATCAATAATTAGTAATTAATAACCATGTTGTAAACCGCAACCTCCATGCACCCCTTCAAATATTTGGTGGTACGCCCATGCTCGCAATGTTTACGTACTGGATTTTCCGTTAGAAATCTTTAAGCAATTCTTGCTTTGATCTCAAAATTTTGCGCGTGGTGACAAATATATTCGTATTAATTAAAATGTGTTCAAATGCAGACAGAGCAAAAAAAATTTCGTGCAAATTTAAAAATAATAATACTGAAAAACTGTTGGTGTTTAAAACTTAAAAGGCAGAAAGAAAGCGAGCATATCTTGAGAAAATCAAAGAACAGTTAAAAAATAGTGTGTCACAGGCAAAAAGAATAAAAAAAGATAATAGATAACGAGTGACCAAATTTAGAGAGGCACATAAATACATTCTGAGAAACATTCCACATTCGTAAAAGAATGGAATGTGAGTTGTTTCGAATGGAATTTTTTTGCTACTTCGCATGGAAAAGGAGCGGAAGTTTGGCAACTAGTAAAAACCCAAAATCTCATCTTCGTAAAAACTTTCGAGATTTTCACAAATTAGCAAAAATATATAAATGGCGTTTTCCTAATTTACGTTGGTAAAAATTATGTCAAAACTACATCTGACGAAATATCAAAAACATGGATAAAAAATATTCCAGCTCTTAAATCATATCATTATTTTTTCGGGCTTTTCCAATGACAATACTATAAGAATAGCTCGAACAGCTGGGTCTATTAAGCATAAGATACAATTTTAAACGGTTAAATAAACAAATTAATAAATGAATATAAGTAATATAAGAGTAATAAAATATTCTATAATTTTTTTGTAACTAATAAATTAATAATTACAAGGTTAAAAAGATTTTTAAATACATGAATGTTTTTTATTTACACAATTTGGTTTAATGGAAAAAGTGTAACGTCCGTAACGTAACGTCCGTAACAGACAAAAATTAAGATTTTTGTTTAACGGAACAACTTAGCCTTCTTTTCTAAGATGGATTGATATGGTCATATATTCCACTTAATTTTTTGTATTTGGACTTTTTTTGTTTATTATGCAAAATTAGCTAAAAAATGTGCAAATGCACATAAGCCTCAAAGTCGACTTCCATTTTTTGTAACGCAGTCAACCTTTAAGTTTAAAACAAGTTTTAAAGTACTCCCAAAGAACTGCATTTTGCAAAAAATTTTATGTAAATATTCCAATGTTAACGCCAGCTGTGTCAATCTTAACAAGCAAATTTGCGTGCGAATGTAACGTCCGTTTGAAATTATCTTTAAAATAAGACCTGTTCAGAAGTGGTCCATGTCTTTTTGTGAAGATCATATGAATTTGTAGGCTGATTAAAACAATATGTCCTTGGACATAACAAACATCAGCACGATCGCATAACACTGTCTCTATCTTAATTGTTGTAGGATATAAAAAATCAAAAGCCAGCAGGCATTTAATTTCAGTTTAAAGGCATTAAAAAATAAACTATGGCATACGTATTAACAAAGCTCATTATTCCAACATTCTAAATAAATCAACTACTACTTAACCAAACTAACTTACTAACTAAAAAGACAGCCATCACATTATTACCCCTAAGTTAGTAAGAGAGTTGAATGTTTCGTCAGTCAGCCAACGAGGCTGACGCTTCTCATGCATCCATCCTGACGAACAATCAGCCTGGCTGTATTTGAAATGTGTTGCTGACGCCGCTTTAGCATGGCACGCTTTTTGACGTTTAAAAAGAAATGTAAAAAAAAACAAACAAAAAACAATAATAACGATAACAATAATAAAAAAAAACAATATACAAACATTCCTACATATGTAAGTATGTATATAATATTTTGTTTTTGATTGCCGTTAATTTCGTCAAATTGTTTGGTAGCAAAGACATTCGCGTTTTTACGCTCGCTCAGTTCTTTAACGGTAGTTCTAGGATTCTAACGCAAATCCTTTGAAGAAAAAAAAATCTGTTTTTTTTTTAATATAAAATTATAAAACTTCTTTTAAAAATTAAAAAATTTTGTAAAATAAAATACAGTTTAACAAATTAAAAGAAAATTGTTGAATTTATATATTTTTTTTAATATGTATTTTTAAAATCTCAAAAAAAAATATCAATGTATAGGTATTATAACCTAAAACGAAAAATTTGAAATCGTTAAAATTGTTTCGTAATTTGTGTGGTGAAATTGTTAACAAAAACAGAGAGAAGTAGAAAAAACCGTTACATATCGTATTTCTAATTACAAAAAAAAAAAATTTTAAAATAATAAATAAAAAAAAATATATTAAGTACAAGTAAGAAGAAACAAATCGTTAATCTCGCTAAAATCCTTAAAAAAATTAAATAACTGATTAAAGTAAATTAAATTAAATACATACATATGTATATCAAATCAAATAAAAATTAGGAAACATATGTTTAAAAGAAATAAAAAAAGTTTTACTGAAAATACATCACAAACAAATAACAAAAAAAAAAAGAAGAAAATTATATTGTAAAGAAATAATAACCAATTATTAAATAATAGTACGCTTGTTACGACAAATAGAAAAACTATCTTATTACAAATCTTTGCGTATGCGCGTTGTAGTATTAAAAACTTTTTGTCGACATTTGAAAAACCCTCAACTACATACATACTTGTTTATTTATTGCGAAGGGAATGTTAGTGATTTTGGTTGGCGGAATATAAAGGTTAAAGTCAATGCCATTAAATAAAAGCGGCCTTAAGATAATGAAACTTTTCAAATTACTGGAAATAACTTTTTTTTTAAATTCCCTATGCTAATCCCCGCGAAGCTTGATGTTTGTCTGCAGGAAAGATACCAGAGTCTCTGGCGAGAATCGAACCCACAACCCCGGGGTTGATAGACTAGCTCACTACTAGCTAGCCTACCGGGGCACTTCAAATTGAAGTCAAAAATTATCAATTCAAAGAAATTCGTAATCAGTTTCAGTAGTCAAATACAAAAATTAAATTTTAACATAATTTATGACTTAATATCGATAAAATATTACAATATTTATGATAATAAAGACTAGAAATAAAAATTTAAAAATCTTGTAATATCTTAATTTTATTTTTAATGCTCACTCTCCGTCCATCTCTCCCCCTCTCTCCCTCTCTCTAAAAACGCCTTTAGAAAAATTTTAAATTTTATCTATATAGTACATATACATATAAATAATTTCCTTATTTGTGTGTTCCTCATGGAACTGATGGGCTTAAAAGCTGAGTATTGGCATGCTCATATCGACCCCTTTGCGCGAAATTACCGTATGTTACAAAAAACAAATTTTACAGGACAGCCATTTTTCTACTTTTCTCTGCATTCGCTTGCAATATCAAAATGAAAATATACTTACATTCAATTTTTGGAGCAACGAAGTGGAATTCGCCTAAAATATTTTGTCAGGTGACGTCTCTTTGAATGTGGAACAAGATTGCATCAAAAACTCAATTTCAAAAAAAATTGTCATATCTATACGATAATTTTGCGCAAAGGGGTCGATATACCATATATTTTATGTGTTGCACTGTGATATTGCATGTATACGTGTACAACACTGAAAACAAATGCAAAATGTACGAATATTTTAAACGTTATATTATCACCACAATAAGCGGCAATGACACTGACATTATGCAATTCAATTTGTTTATATTTTTCTCAGTTCATTTTAAGCACTTTCAATTATGTAGTATGTGGATGTATAACACTTGGAGAGTGTCATCATGCAATGTAAAAACATTCTGTGATCGTTTTAGCACAGTTATGTTAAAGAAGGCATTTACACAAGCAATAGAATTCAATTTTTTAAGTTTTAACCTTAAAGAAACATCATAAAAACAAACTGGGTATTTTGGAAAATTGTATACCCACACCTAGTGCTGGGAAACTATCGATAGTATCGATAGTCTTAAAATATCGAAAATATCGATAGGAAAAATATAAATATCGATATTTTTATTATTTAAAATACAGCTATGAACACATCTTACAGCAGATATCCACACACAGTTTTTTGCCGCAAATTTTTACTTGCTATTATTAATTCGCGCTGAATTACAGCAATGAATACAAACTACAAGAATGGCAAGTGGTATGGATTGCTTAAGGCCAGTTTACACGGTAATACATTGTATTACGACATAATGTAGAATGAGAGAAATCATATCATGTAAAAGCAAAATGCATTGAGTAAGAGAGAATACGAATACAAAATCTGAATAGCGGTCGGTAAATGGTTTTTTTCTAAACCATTTTAGAAACTTATGTATTTTCATCACACCAGAGGTGCATTTTAACGGAGTACATTGGAGGTGGTAGCATTTTTATACAATTACAGAAACAACTAAAATCAACTCAGGAAATTTTCATGTTGTTTTTGTAAAAATTGTAAAACTGCAACCATCTGCTTTTTTGTTATTATTTTTGATTTTACTTATACCATCCGTGTAAACATAAAGTATACTCATATACTACTTTTTTTCTTTTAAACACGGAGAGAATTTCATATTATTTTGATTCTACAAAGTCGTAATACATTGTATTACCGTGTAAACTGGCCTTTAGCTGTGTTTTTTACTGCTAATTAAAGGCCTTTAAGTCGAAATTTGTTCATGTTTATATAGGAACTGAAATGTAAAATATTTTTGTAATGTTGTAAAACAAAAAATGCAAATCCAAATGCAATTGCAAGCATAGGACAAAACAATGAATGACCATTAGAGGATAAGTCCGCTAAATTGATTACCTTTTTGGGTTTAGAATTTAGAAAATTTTTTAAAGTTGCAATGGAATATCTTATACTCCTTGTTACTTCGGTTCTTTCAGAAAGGTACTTATCAATTTTTAAAAAACTGCCATCTCAAATAACACTACGTGACAAAATTTCAACAAAGTCGTGACCAAATGAATCTGGCAGCTAATCTTTATGTAAAATTGTCCGCTGAATCCGAATATGAAGTCAGAATTGTCAAAAGTAGTCACAGCATCTTTTTTAAAAACACAAATAACGGTTATTTTGGAATATCTCGAAAACTGTTCTACTTTTGACAATTCTGTCTTCATATTCGGATTCAGCGGACAATTTTACATAAAGATTAGGTGTCAAATTCATTTGGTCAAAAAATTGTCACGTAGTGCAACGTGCGTATATACAAAAGTCTCATACATTCAATAAAGTGATAAAAACAACGGACTGTAGCCTTATAAAAAAATAATTTAAGGTTTCCTGCGCAAGTACAAACATTCAGTCGATAGTAATATCGATATATCGATAGTGAAATCTGAACTATCGATAAATATTTTAGTAGAAAATATCGATAGTATTCCAGCACTACCCACACCACAATAATTGAGAGGATATTATGCGTTTGTGCTAATGTGTGTAACACACATAAATATTGGTTCTAGGCCAACCTTTTAGTTACCGATCTCCTTAGAATAGAGTTTTTGTGCCCATAAACTGTGTTATTATGTTTGTATTTAGATTAAATTTTGTCCAAACATATAAAATATAATGCCTTAAATTTCTTATAAATTATGGTATTGACAAACAATTTGGCGACAATAACTTTGACGATAGCTGCTGTATAATGGAAAAATGTTGTGGTGAAAAATCAAGAATTGTGTTGTCTCTAAAATCGTCCTATAACAAACAATCTGATTTGAATATAGACATCTAAATAATATGCGGCACAAAAAACTCATATAGATATGAATATTAACATGATTTTGTTCTGGCGGATTCATGATTGCCTAAGGGTCATAAAGGGGAACACATTCAAAAGTTTGTCTCTGAGCACTGCGGTGTAGGGCATCATATGGTCGGGCTTGATGATCTATACTTTCATACTTATTTTAAGATACAAAATTTAAAATAACTTTGCAATAAATTGTTTAATAATATTCATTCGTAATTATTTCTGTACTAATTCGTTTAACAAAATTTGAAAGGTTTCACTTCACTTTCACTTCCTTAAAGGTATCACAAAAAAATGTTAATTGAAGTAAAAAGAAATCTTTGTGTTTGTTTGATTGAAAAAAGTAAATAACTCTTTTAGGTTATGTTTAAATTGTTTATCTTCTATACATATGTACATTGTAGCTTAAGTAAATCAGTTTTACTCTTTATACAGTAGAATACTTTAAAAGTTGATTAGAATTTAAGAATTAAATCAGTTGTTAAGCTCGTAATTTGAAGAATGCTCTAATTTACAAAAATTTTAGGCTTATTGCAGTTCTTCAGGTGTAGAAGAAAATTCAAGTTTTTTAATATTAGAACTCCATAGACAGACCATATTACCCCACATGGAAGTTTCCAAACTCATCATTGATTTTATATAATTTAAAAAAAACCGCGAAATTTAAGAAATTATATGAATGCTATAGTTTGGCAAACGTATATGTATGTACTCATACTAAAAGCTTTCATTGGAGCAGCCATATAAATTAAATAAAAATCGCTCAGTTTTGAATTCTGGCAACTCTCTAATGTTATAATAATATATTTATGAAAAAAAAGTTAAACTTCACATTAATTAAGAAACACATAAATTTCCATTCACTTTTGCTGGGCTTAATGTGTTGGTTAACAAATGTGGACTTTAAATTTTTTTGCATAGGGGGGTTATATTTTTAAATTGATATTTTATAAGTGCTCGAAAATAAATAGAACATTATTTAGCGAATAAGTTTAGTTATGGTGTTTTCTTTTCTACAAAAAATGTGACATTTTATTTAAAAATAATGCAATTTGGTGTATGGGTGGCTTGCTTTATTCTAAAAAACTCACCCTTTTCGGGAGTAAAATTTTTAAGAAACAGACACCAAATTGTATTTTTTTAAATAAAATGTCACATTTTTTTGTAGAAAAGAAAACACCATTAATAATATCGTTTTACCTTTCATAACTGTTTTTAAGAAAGTAACGAACATTATATATTGTTCTGTTTTTCGTTATAAAACAGAAAAATTGTAGTGGTTCTGTCGACATAGATTATATTTTAAAGTTCTTTAAAGTTTTTTTACATTAATAAAAAAATGAGCAAACAAAAAAATTTAGCAACACTTCCCACAAGTATTGTTGTTCTTGCTTGGCAATTTGCACACCACACCACGAATAGCTTGTGTGGGTAAAATTTTTTTTTGCTGCCTTTTTTCACATATGTATTTTGTTTTTGTAAAATAAATTTGTTTTCTTTACTAGCCAAAAGAGTCCTGAGCAAACTGAAACGAACGAATATTAATGTGCCAAGCAGAACACAACGAAGTTTGTGGTTTAAAAAACAGAACCCAATAAAATGATCTCATCTTCTTGTTGAGTTGGATAAGTACAGTATTATTTTTGTGTTCGAAGTTCACAAACAGAGAAACGTTTTTTTTTAACGATTTACACCACAAACACTATTGCGTTTGTGTTTTCCACGTATCTACCGAACCGAACACTTAAAAAAAATATATAATCAGGCATGTCACAGAATTTGCACATTTTTCAATTAGTACCGTTTTTGGTTGCTTTTTTGAAAAAAATGCGTTTTTTTTATTTTCTGGAGAAGGTTAAAACGTTTTCATTTTCACTTTCGTTCGAATTAAGCTTCTGTGGCACACCTAAATGTTTATTTTCGAACACTGTATTTTAATGAAAATCGCCTAATTTTTGGAAAAATATTTTTGAAAGTTACTTTCGAACATTGTATTTTAATGAAAATCTCCTAATTTTTGGAAGTTCGGGAAAAATATTTTTGAAACTTCTTCCAAAGTTTTCAAACGCAACTTAAAGAGCTGAACTTGTTATTATTTTTCAAGACAGAATCTAGTTTTTAACATTATTTGAAAAAACTTCAGATTTTAGACGATTTATAAGCAACAAAGGAGCAAAGAAAAAAAATTTATAAAAAATTAGCAAACTGTTTAAACGACCTTTCTTGCCGTCTACACGTGAGATGAGATATACGATTTTTATTATAACAGCAAACCTCAAATTCATCCACAGAGTTCATATTATAAGAAAGTTGTGATTAGATTTCTCATAAAAACCGGCTCATAATATTTTTTATAATACTAACACTTATCTGGATTCCACACGTAAGATAATAATCTCGGCGTTTGAATTTTACGTTTGTTGATCTTAAACTGTTATATGTCATTTCACGTATAGACCGCTAGTCACAGAATCTTTAAAAAATGTTAAACATAATTAAGCAGGATAATCAAATCTTTTGACTTTTGGCAAACTAAAAGATATCGGTTCAAAATTTTTTCAAAAAATATCAGTAATTTTTACACAGATTTGAGAAGATTTAAGAGGTTTCAGCAACTCCTTCTGCACCCTAATGTCTGAAACATATTTAAAACAATACATTGATTGTCAATAATTTATTAAATCTGGTATACTTTCTTATATATTGCACTTGTTCAACAATACTGTATTAACTCAAAATAGACAAAATAGCCCGATATTTTTACAGCGGTTAGGTATGAATACTGTGTCGATTTTTTCTTTTCCAAAAAGTGAAAAAATAAAAATTTTGAGTTAATACACTATTGTTGAACAAGTGCGATAACATTTTATTTATTTATTTTATATGCAACCTGTTGAACTTTTTTTAATTTAATCCAATAATTTGTCCAAAAACCAGTTAATTTTTTAAATTAAACAATACATATATTTTTTTATATTGTATTTAAGAAAAGTTACTTAATCAATTTCGAGTTTTAAATAGCTTGTAAATTGTATAATTTTTTTTTTTTTTTTACAAAATTGATTTGAATGCCCTTATAATTATTTTACTTTTATATTCATCTATGTATGTGCATATATACTATTATATTTCTATTGCTGTGGTTTGTCGTCAGCGGCTTAAATTGTAAACATTTATGTATAACAAAAATAGTGCTGGATACTTAATAAATACTAAATACGTAGATATTTTTTAAATAAACTTAAAAAGGCGCTAAATCAAAAGTGTGCTTAAAATTTTAATTTTAGAAAACAAATTAAAAGTAAATCAAAAAGGTTTCCTTGGAAAATATTTTATATGAAGTAAAAAAAATTAATGATTAACCTCTGTAGGTAACTGCAAAGATAAATGCTAGAAGGTAAAAATTCAAATTCTGTCACATGGGACTGCGAGCTTACGAATATGTTATTTATTGTTTTCTAGTGGTAGCATTTTTTGTAATGAAATTAAACAAAATTTCTGATACCACTTGGATGCACTTATAAATTAACCCAAGTTCGACAACAAAAACAATGATAGAAAAACGACAGGAGCTTTTGTTGTTGGCAGTTGTAATTTCATTTAACAAAATAAGCCAATTTGCGTTTAAAATATGTGATCAAAATAAATTTTAATTACAACGAAAAACACTACATTCAGCTGACTAAATGCCGCCACCTTAATATTCCATTATTAATTCCTCCTAATGTGAGGTTCCGCCAATCTGATGGCTCCATAAAATTTGCGACGCGTCGCAATGTAGACCCATGATAGAAAGTGTGGCTTTATTGCACCATTTGTGGTACTTTTGACTGTTTGATGGCCCTTTGGTACTTTTTAATCTATTTTGACACTTTCTGGTCAAACTACAATTTTCTCTTTGTTTCGAACACTTTTAACAACATTGTTTTGTATGTTAAGGGCCAAATAAACCACGCAAGCGGTAAAATCCAAATCTTTTAAATCGTTAATCTGGCCCAAAACAACAAACACAAAATGTAACACTGATGTGGACCGCAGATTGCTATGAGACGCAACCCCGTTTATATCGGTTGATTTTATAGCTATTATCTTTTTGGCAACACTGGTTTAAACAGCTGACGCACGTTTCGTGTTTTGTTTCACTGTCAAACATCTTCAGTTTGGTCTATAATTTAATCATGAATCGTCTTACAAACGAACAACGCTTGCAAATTATTGAATTTTATTATCAAAATGCGTGCTCTGTTAAGAAAGTTCATCGCGCGCTTCTTGTGTTCAGCGACGAAGCTCATTTTTGGCTCAATGGGTACGTTAATAAGCAGAATTGTCGATTTTGGAGTGAAGATCAGCCAGAAGCACTGCAAGAACTACCAATGCATCCAGAAAAAGTCACAGTTTGGTGCGGTTTATGGGCTGGTGGCATCATTGGACCGTACTTCTTCAAAGATGATGCGAATCGTAACGTAACTGTGAATGGTGAGCGCTACCGAGAGATGATATCCAACTTTTTTTTTGCCCAAAATGCAAGAGCTTGACTTGCATGACATGTGGTTTCAACAAGACGGTGCCACATGCCACACAGCACGCTTAACAATGGACTTATTGAGGCGAGTTCGGTGAACATTTTATTTCACGTTCGGGACCGGTCAATTGGCCGCCTAGATCGTGCGATTTAACGCCTTTACACTATTTTTTGTGGGGCTATGTTAAAGCACATGTCTATACGCACATGCCCGCTTCATTTGACGCATTGGAAGACAACATTGAAGCATTTATTCATGAGATACCGGTCGAAATGTTGGAAAGAGTATGCCAAAATTGGACTAAGCGGATGGACCATTTGAGCCGCAGTCACGGTCAACATTTGCATGAAATAATCTTCAAACATTAAATTATATGGACCGTACTATCGATTTAAATAAAGATTTAGTGCATTTTTCTGAATTTTATGTGTTTTTTTTAACTTTTCTATAGCTCTTAAAAAATCACCCGATATGTGTGTTTTATTTATTTAAAAATATATCAGAAAGCCACCCTTACCAAAAGCAGAAGTCCGCCAAAGTGACAAAATGCACCGATATAATTATGAGTTATGCATTTGTATTTTATTTTTAAGTTTTTACACTGTATTATAGTCGGTAAATGAAAACTTCATACAACTTCTCACACTAAAGTTGCAAACTTAACGTGAATATAATCAGCAATTTATGCGCCATACTTCTCCCTACATTTTTGCTTGTGCTACATGGAAACGCAGAGTAAAAAGTACGCATGATCAAAAATAACATAAATAGATCTCTTAAATGGCGTTTTTGAATTAAAAGATACAATATCTCTTAAATTGTAACACCTACACTACTATTAATCAAGTTACTATTAATTTTTTTTGAAATCGGTCCATATTTGACTGGAGCTCTCATACAAGTACCACTTCCGAAAGTTCGTTTAAGATAAAAAAAATCTCATTAAAATGTTATTTCATAAATCCTAACATCATAACATAATTTTGTTCTAAAAGGTCTATAAATGTCCATAGTACACTCTCGAAAATTTCTCTGTTAATACCGTGGTGTAGGATATTTTTTGGTTGGGGTTGACCTTGAATACATTTTTACTCATTTTTTAAGGCAAATTTAAGTCAAGTAGACATCATTGGATATAAGACATTTATTTCTTAACAAGTCTCATCTCAATACTAGTTTATTCTAGATTTGACTGTTATTTTTTTATATTTTTCTTTTGAAATTTTTTTACACAACAACGGAAATATCTTGTAGTTTTATGTGCACATAAAAACTATACATAACTACTAAAATTGTTTTAATTACTTGAGTTAGGAGGTTTTAGTTTAGTACACAAATACAAAATTTATCAACTTTATAAAATTTTCTTCGGTATAGTACATAAGTATGTACTTTATTTTACTTGGTTCTTTTTTACCGTTGAACGCCATAAATTAAAATTGAAGGTCAGTTTTGTCATCTTACAGCTTGGCAAAACAATTAATTATAGTTTAAAATTTTGAATTGAAACGCAAAGTGTGCACGTTAGAAAATAGCGCGGGAGCTTTGCTTTTCTTTTTAATTGATAAATTTTTGTAATTATATTAAACTAATAATGAAGAATAATGATTTTAGTATTGTTCGTTATAAATAAATTGTGAATGAAATGATATGAAATGATATGGCTTTTATTGCGGTCATATACATATATAGAAATCATCATTAAATTTATAAAAAAAAACAAAACAAAACGTGAAAACAATTTTTTTCTATTAAGGTTATTTTTACACTACTAAAATTGGTTGTACCGAAGCTTTTGACTAGCTAGAATTTCTAGCCTAGAAACATTTCAGTTACTTTTTAAAATTTGAAAAGCGATGCAAAATAAACCTCACAAAACGAATAATGCGCATGAGAAAACGTTTGGCCCGACAACCCATTCAAAAAGCCACAATTGGAACGGTGATAGGCTCATTCTGGCACACATGTTAAGGCAACAAAATTATGCTTGCGATATGTCGACATACGTACACACACTCTACTGTTTATTATATTCTGTTTTATTTTAGCTGAAGTGGTCTAACGCTGCATCAGCTGACATCAGCTGATTTGCAAGTCATTTATTTTTTGTTGCATATTTATCATCTTTAAAAAAAATGTAATAAACTGAAATACAATTAAAAGTGAATAGAAATCAGTACATAATATAGAATAGAATGATATGTCAGATGAATCTGAAAACGTATCTGTAATGGTGAAAATTATAATTACAAAAATCTACAACAACATAAAATTGCTTGTGAAAATATCGATCGATTTCAAAACGAACTTTTTTAAAAAGTGTGATATATTTCGAATACTTTTAAAGTCGATTTCTGAGAACAAATCTTAATTGTTTTTCCAAAATACAATTTAATTAATTTATAGGTTAGGTTAGGTTAAGAAGGGTTATGCGCCCAAGGGCACACTTTCACACGGTGACCAATGCGGTAAATTGTGAATCCCTTCAATAAAGAGGTAGAGAAAGAGAAAAGTGAAGAAGAAAAGAAATAACAGATAGATTAAATTAAGAAAGTTAGAAGGTACCACGTAGAACTATTACCCCCTCTACAGTTCCCTCAACAATACTATTTCCTTGACAAACCCAAAGTAGACCGACATCCAGCGAATCACCCCAGTTCGTTGTGAAATCTATCTCCTAGCAATTTCTGTCTGAGACCCTGCATCCTAGAACAGTGGCACAGTACATGCTCAATCGTCTCTGGCTACTCAGAAACATCGCAGAAGTCCGGTATGGTATTGTCTCTGTTCCATTTATCCCAGTAGAACCCTGGTTGCCCCTGCGTCCAATAGTGCCCTAGACACCTTGCAATCCGTTCCGTCCCTCCAGGACCGGTTACCGTCATCACGCAATCTTTCCCGTATCACCTCATAGTAGTAACATAGCTGGGGCTTTACCCCCTGTCCCTTACCGCTACAGCCTATAGTACTCTGTTAAAATTTGTGAAAAACGTTGAGCAACATTGATTATTTCACACGAAAGTTTTGACATAAGTGCAGCTTACATTATTTCGCAGTTGTAAAAAATGTTGCCAGAAACATTTCGGAACTTTTTCACAAAATGAACAGAGTACAACTCTATCAACATTATTTCATAGATATTCCGCACACGTTTTTTTCATATGCGTTTTGAACGCATTTCACGTGAAATGTTGAACAGAGTACCAGGCTTAAGTCCGGATTCGAACCCTCTTTCGCGAGTTCGTCCGCCACCTCATTTCCATCAACCATGCAGTGTCTGTGTACCCAATACAGCCTCACTTTGAATACCTCCATGCGTTCCCTCAAAGGATTCCTGCACCGAGCGACCACGCACAATCGGAACGTTTTATTGTCTTCCTTAATGTACATATACATACATATAGATTAATTCAAAAATAAAGAATAATTAAGACAAAAAATAAATAAAACATGTTTTAGAAATGAATTTTTAAAGATACTGAAATCAAAACTTTCGGTTTTAAGTCGTTTCTTTTCCAAAATCGATTTCCATCTCATACCTTAATACTAGAGTAGTCAATTATTCGCCTTTTAACTCTGTTCGAATAATTCAAATACAGTAGAATCCCGATAATTCGTAATCGCAAGGGACCGACCATTTCTTACGAATTATAGGGGTTTTCGATTTAGCGGGGTTTCGATTTAACGAGGTTAAAATAAAATAAAAATGAATTAACGGGGTTTTTCAATTTATTTACTAAAACATTAAAATCAATTGTTAAAAATAAAATATATAATAAAAATAATTACAGTCAAATCCCGATAATTCGTACCCCGATAAATCGTAATTCCCGATAATTCGTAATAAACTGTCGGTCCCTTGAAAAAATCTCGTTAATTCGTAAAATTTCCATACATTTTGGTCCCCTCGCTAATTCGTAATTTTTTTTTTCAAATAAAATCTTCTTTACCTCTTCTAAATCGTAATTGTTTGCTAACTACCACTTATAATTCGTAATAAAAACAACAGAAACATGGAAAGAATGATTTTTTGTTTACCGCTATTTTTTAAGTGGGTTTTTTTTGCTATTGCTTGAGTGTGTGTTTATTTTCTTAAGATCAGTTTGTTACATGAATAATTTTTATATATTTTATTTTTAACAATTGTTTTTTATGTTTTTTTTTTATCGTTTTAGTAAATAAATTGAAAAACCCCGTTAATTCGTATTTATTTTATTTTAACCCCGTTAAATCGAAACCCCGCTAAATCGAAAACCCCTATAATTCGTAAGAAATGGCCGGTTCCTTGCGATTACGAATTATCGGGATTCTACTGTATTACATGTAACAAACTGATCTTAAGAAAATAAACACACACACGAGCAAAAGCAAAAACCCACGCAAAAAAATGGTAAAAAAAATAATTTTCACCATATTTCTGTTGTTTTTATTACGAATTATAAGTGGTAGTTAGCAAACAATTACGATTTATAAGAGGTAAAGAAGACTTTATTTGAAAAAAAAATTACGAATTAGCGAGGGGACCAAAATGTATGGACATTTTACGAATTAACGAGATTTTTTCAAGGGACCGACAGTTTATTACGAATTATCGGGAATTACGATTTATCGGGGTACGAATTATCGGGATTTGACTGTAATTGCTTTTGTTCGTTCGATAAAAAAAAAACGATGAAGTCGTATGGGATGTCAAACTTTTTTCGTAATACATACTTGTCATTTTTGTGGCACATTGCATTCACACTATCACAATTTGTCATATTACTTGAGTTTATGACATGTATTAACACAAAGTGTAATCTAGCCTTTACTAAACATTGAGATTAATTACAACCGGGGCTATAGCAACAATAGTTTTTAACATTCCTACATTTTGTATAAAATCATTGTTCGATTAATCGACATCAATTAATCGATTTATTCGTTATTCGAAAATCGTCGTTTTAAAATTATTTGAACAAGAGTTTGGTTTTGTTTGATCGATTAATCGAATTATTCTTAATCGGTTGACAACTCTACTAAATACTCATCATGTTTCTGTTCCAGTTGAAACAAAATAATACGGTAACTGTTATAAAAAAGTTCTATCTCATCTACCTTACAACCAAGATATTGCCATATTTAACTGCCATTTGTTTTGACCACTATTCACCTTGGCTTCTAAAAAGAAACTATACGCCGAAAATCATTTTAATAATTTTAAAAAAGTTAGTGGAAATAAAATTTTGCACAAGGAATTTTTGTTAACATAAATTTTTAAGTGATATGTCTTTTATTATATCTCCCAAAAATCCTTTTTATTCTTTCAAATATTTCAAGAATATAAATAAATATTAAGTTAAAGTGCTTAAAAATTTCTTCTAAAAATAATGCTCACTTTAAGTAATCGTTTAAAAATTTTAATAAATATTGAGATTAAATGTTGTAGGGTATAGCTTTATCGTGCTTGACTAATTATAACTTCTTATTTATAACGGTTTTTTATAAAAAGCAGTTTTATTTTTTATTGTATAAAATAATTAATTTAATTGTCAATTCTTAACAACGGTGCCAGTGGAACGGTTTTTATTTGTATTTAAGTACAGAAGAAATTTAATTTACGTCGGGATTAGATAAAAAACACTTTATAAAAACAATATAAGTTTTAGCGTAGTCAACTTATTTTAGTTTATATGTATGTATGTATGTATTTATTTTTCAAAATTTCAATACTTGTATTACTTAACCCAAAAAATAGTATCACCTAAGGGGTTAAAACAAATAGTTATTATTATATTCACATTTCTCTGTGATATGAAATCCCAATGTATTGCTATCATATTCCATTAGCTACAGCCATAACACAAACACAAACTTGTATATTTAAACGGAAACAGCCGCCTTTAGATTTGTACACTTTCAGAATTCAACAACCCTTAATAAGCTATTATTACACTGTCTTTTGTTTGTGAGAAAATTTTTTAGTAAATATTTTAAGTTTTTCATATTGTTTGTAAAGCATTTTTAACAGTGGAACTACGTATGTATATGCAATTTAATAAAGTTGATACCGCAAAATATCTCGAAAATTTTGCGTTAGCAATATTGCCTTATTTTGTCGCGTTTTTTCTTTAACCACGTAAGTTTTTTCTTTAACTCATTTTTCAGAAAACGAAAAACAACGAGGTCGGTCTAAGATATTAACCCCCTATGCAAACGCGTTAACCTCTTAGGGCCTGAAAAGGAATTTATTGCCAGAACTGTTTTTTGTAGGGGAGCCATGTTGGGATATCGAGATAGAGAAAAGAAAACAGAGTTGCATTTTATTTAAATATAGCATATATAGGGGGGATTTCATGTCAAGTGACCCAATTTTGAAATCGTATCTTCCGAGGTTAGTCCTATTGGATAGTAGTTAATTTGTGTCTAATTTTCGACAAGATCGGTCAAAAAGTTTCTGAGTTAGAGGGGGTCAAAGTTTGGCATTTTGGCCATATATGTGTTTTTCTCATCCATGTTACTTATTACCTATTGGTGTTTGCAAAATTTGTCTCAAGTAGCTTCGATAGCTATTTGATCAATCTTTTTTTTTAAGAACAATTTTGATTTTAGTTAAACTGTTAATTTTTTTTAACTACTACTGGTTAAAGATTGATGTTTGTACTGTTGGCTAACGGGCACCGCAGTGGTGCAGTGGGTAGTAGTGCTGGGATACTATTGATATTTTCTACTATCGATATTTATCGATAGTTCAGATTTCACTATCGATATTACTATCGACTGAATGTTTGTACTTGTGCAGGAAACTTTAATTATTTATTTATTTTTACAGTTCGTTGTTTTTATCACTTTATTGAATGTATGAGACGTATGTATATACGCACGTTATTTTAGATGGCAGTTTTTTAAAAATTGATAAGTACCTTTCTGAAGGAACCGAATTAACAGGGACTATAAGATATTCCATTGCAACTTTAAAAAATTGTCTAAATTCTAAACCCAAAAAGGTAATCAATCTAGTGGACTAATCCTCTAATGGTCGTTCATAGTTTTGTCTTATGCCTGCAATTGCATTTGGATTTGCATTTTTTTTACAACATTTGACATTTCAGTCCCTATATTAACATGTACAAATTGCGACTTATAGGCCTTAAATTAGCAATAAAAAGCAATCCATACCACTTGACATTCTTGTTGTTTGTATTCATTGCTGTAATTCAGCGCGAATTAATAATAGCAAGTTAAAATTTGCGGCACTGTGTGTATATAGCTGCTGTTAGATGTGTTCATAGCTGTATTTTAAATAATAAAAATATCGATTTTTATATTTTTCCTATCAATATTTTCAATATTTTAAGACTATCGATAATATCGATAGTCTATCGATAGTTTCCCAGCACTAGGGGGTAGAACTCAAAGATCTTCCGACGATAGAATGTGGTGATTCTTGAATCATGTAAAGATCAAATCCCCGCTCAGCTAAGAAAAATTATCAATAAATTTTAATAAAAATTCCAAGTTGTAAAAATTCCTTCCCTCAGTGAAAATAATTTAATGAAAATTAAATTTGTTGAACTCAAATTAAAGAATATCAAAAAAATTTTTTTTTTAATTTAAAATTTTTTTTAGCGGGAATGTTTTTTTTGTTGCTTTAAAGAAAGCTTATATTGTTTTCTTAAAGGTGCGGGCGGCTTAAGTATAAAAAAAAAAATAATTTTTAACTCTAGACGTGGGTTTTTAAATTTTAAGCACATGCAGTGTGCTTCGATAGCTATTTGATCAATCTTTTGAAAACATTTTTTTTGTTTTTTTTTAAATTTTTTTTTAAATTTAAAATTTTTTTTATTTTTTTTTATCTGGAATGTTATTTCAACAGCTAAACGTAGTAACGCCAAGAAAGGATTGGCAAAAAAGCAGAAAATAAGGGCGATAAATAGGGAGGATGAAAGTGGGTATTTGAAAATTTGCAAACTTAAACACTTCATCAGCTACAACAAATTAAATGTAAAAAATTTGGGACATAAAAGGATCTAATGTGATTAAGATTAAATTTTATTAAATTATTAATCTTTCAAAAGATTTTGCATTCGTGCTTAATTCCCTGTTTTTATTATTGATAAAAACACTTGAAATTTATTATTGATGGGATAAGCTATTCCTATGCGCATTTCACTGGTTGCTTAGGCCAGATCGTCAGCAAACTTCATCCATAAAGATTTTAGAAAAACTAAAGACATTAAACCAAATAAAACTGTTAAACGTATAAGACTTATAGCAACAGTTCTACTTGTAATAATATCAAAGTTTAAACAAAACACATCAACAATAAACAGTGGGTTTATCTCATCTTACTTTTATTATTATTTATTATTATTTATTTATTATTACAAAAAAATAATTATTTGTCAACATTGCAGAAAAAAGTGATTTTATTCCTGGGATTTACTTATTGTGGACATTACTGTATCGAAGGTATAAAATGATAGTTGGGTATGTAACACATCGTCGGTTAATTCGTCTAGTATCTTTGCATAAGTTTTATATTTAAGGTTTTAGAAAAACCTAAACACAAATAGAAAAAAATTCAAAAATTCGTTCGATCAGCTAATTCGACTGTAGTCGAAAATCGAATTTAGTTTATAATAGACATCTCAGTTCTTTTGTACAATTTTATTTTATTTCTCAATTTTATCAAAAAAACAAGTTAGAGTGCTATATTCGGCTGTGCCGAATCTTTGATACCCTCCACCGACACTTCGAATGTTTTAGGAGTAATATCTGTATGATGTCTATTTATTATTATAATCTTTGTAAAAACAGACATCTGCATTAAAATTTGTTGCGGTTTAGACCTATATAAAATTATTGATCGACAATCAGAATCAATTTTAAAAAGTTTGAGTAGAATATCAGTTTAAGATGAACTTAAATGATTTTCAAGAGAACAAATTATATAAAAGCCATGGTAAGCTATGAACCAATCATCCCAAATTCTGCACAACGATTTCTGGTATTAAAAAAACAAAAATTTCAATACAGCGGTGCAATTAGTTTAAGCGTTTGCAGTAAATTTCAGACGGCAGCTAAAATGGAATCTAAGAAAAATTATGGACCGTATATCACAAAATTGCATAACATTTTTTCTGGCCATATGAAGCTAAACTGGAAGAAAGTTTACCACGTATTTAATTATTTTACCAGTGTGGGCTTTATATGAGGCCTATGGTAAGTTATGCACCGATCTTCACCAAATTTCACAGTGTCATTTCTAGTTCTATAAAACTGTGATGTATCAAATTTTGTTGTGATAGCGTTATTTTTTACGTTTTTAGGCGTACTAAGCTGTTTTCCAGGAGTAAGGTTTATATGGGGTCTAGGGTAAATTATGAACTGATCTTCACGAAATTTCACAGTCTTATTTCTAGTCCTGTAAAACTTATATGTTCCAAATTTTGTTATGATAGCATTATTTTTACGTATTTAGGTTTACTAAGCTGTTTTCCGGGAGTAAGGTTTATATGGCGCCTATGGTAAATTATGGACCGATCTTCAGGAAATTTCACAGTCTTATTTTTAGTTCTAATAAATTTCGATGTACCAAATTCTGTTATGATAGCATTATTTTTTACGGATTTAGGCGTACTAAACTGTTTTCTGGAAGTAGGTTTTATATGGGGCCTATGGTAAATTATGGACCGATCTTCACGCAAATTAATTTCTAGTCCTATTTAACTGTGACGTGCCAAAATTTGTTATGATAGCATTGTTAGTTAGGGTTTTAGGCTTACTATACTGTTTTCCGGGAGTAGGGCTTATATGGGGCCTAGGGTAAATCATGGACGGATCTTTAAGAAATTTTACAGCGTGATTTCCAGTTAAATAAAACGAACTGTTGCGAAATCTTATATCATTCTGTGCATTTTTCCACCATTTATGTTACTTTTTGTAACAAAATTATCAATTTTTTTTAGGTGGTGGTTCCACATTTTGATTCATAGCTCAGATCCTATTGAACCGATTTTGCTGGATTTCAATCCCAAACTGCTAAGGATAACTACAAGCAATTTGGCACCAAGTTTTTTTTATTTCTTTTGAGTTTTTCGAAAGTGAGCATGTTTTCAACAGACGGACAGACGGACAGACAGACGGACATGGCTAAATCGACTTAAAATTACTCAAGGACCCAGAATATATTTACTTTATAGGGTCTGAGATGAATAATAAAAAATTTTCACACGGAATGACAAACTTAATATACCCTCTTCACAACTAATTGTGGTGGAGGGTATAAAAAGAAAAACGTTTAAAAACTCATAAATACATGCAATTAAAAATTGTGTAGTATTCATTGCATTCGTATTTGCCTTATAAATTGTATTGATTTATTTATGAAAGCAAAATATAATATGATGTGATTATGTTTTGTAAATAATTTTAATAACGATTGTTATTTTGTTGACATTTGAAATGTTTCTTTTGCTAACCAAATCATATAAAGAAAAAGCCCTCCAAAAAAAAAAGTAATATTTTCGTATGAAACTTAAACACATTTAATTTGTAAGACAATATTTTTCGTTTATTCAAAAATGAATTTAAATTATAAATTCTACACTGATAGATAAATTCCTGATGACAACGTCCCCAACAAATAGATAGTATAAAAATTATTGCCAATAAGATTTCTTTGTTGATTATTTAAACAAAAAGTTTTTAAACTGATCATCAATTTAAATAAATTTATAGCTTCTACGTAATATACTTTTTTCCTATGAATTTTTTTTTTATCTAAAATTGATAAATAATTTTTATTGAAAAACCACAAAAAATAAATAAGTTTAAGTTTCATATACTTCCTTGTTAGTTAAAGGAACATAGTGTGTTGTAAAAGTTTACATACAGTGTAAAAAGGAAAAGAAAATTTTCTACAAACGGTCATGTTCTGGAAGTCGAGTGAAAATGAAATCGATAGAGATTTTCGTATAAGTGGTATTTAGGGTTAATAAATCAGTGCAACTTAAACTCTGTTTTTTCTTTAAAATGTGCTTAAACCAGTAAATCTATAATTCAGTAAACATTTAAACCATCTCTTAACGCATACAATTTTGGGCGTTTAAACTAACAATACAAATCAAATTAATTTGACAACATTTATCGTAGTGCTGCCACATTATTATTTTTTGCACTACATATTATATATGGGGCACTGATATACAGCTGTTTAGCTTAAACTACGTCTGGGATCACATTATGAAAGTTTTCTTTCAGAAAGTCTGAGTTTATTGGTGAGAGGGGAAGAGAACATGCTTTTCTTCTCTCCTCTCTCACCCATAAACTCAGACTTTCTGAAAGAAAACTTTCATAGTGTGAATCCAGACTACATAAACATTTAAGTTTAGTTCAACTAAACCAACGCTTAAACATTCATTGAGTTCTTAGCAATTATGGCTTATAAGTTAGCGCAAATTAAACTTTTTTTTTAGTTTAAAATGTGCTTAAGCCAGTAAATCTATTAATCAGTTAACATAAAAACCATCTTTAAACAATTTGACATTTAAACTTCCAATTCAGACATTTATCGTAGTGCTGCCAGAATATTATTTTTAAAACTGCATATAATGTATGGGGCACTGATTTTCAGCTGTTGAGTTAGCTATGTACATTAAAGCTGTACAGGTTGTTACAGAGAATCGAATTTATTTTTTTAGTGTTGAAAAAACTTAATAAATGCTTTACGACCCTGAAAAAATAATTTCGGTTTGTTCAGTACCGACTGAAAGAATTAGAAATAAAATTGCTTTCGAATCAAAAAAGTATTCGATGGCGACTGCCAGAATAAGCCCCCTGTATATTGAAGAAGATTTCCAACGGAAATCGAAATATTGAAATAAACATTTTAGTTAATTTTATAAAAAAAGAGACCTTTAGCTTGAAAAATTTATTAAAGTCTAATATTTAATAAAAAAGGTCGAAGAGAAAAAGGATTATAATTTACTATAGAAATAACAATTATGTCACATTCGTAAATTATCTAAAAACTACATATCGCTGCTTTATTGCAACAGTGTCATATCACAAAATAACAAAAATTTAAAGTAAGTTACTTAACCTTCTTTATAACTTACTAGCATAACCCGGTGCGCTTCGCTACACTGCTTTAACCACTTTTTCAGTTGAGAGATATTTAATATATGCATCCTATGGAAAGTAATTTCCCCCTGCGCCTACCCGCTTTATTTTTATTTTCAAAGTGAAGTATTCCATAAGAGTGACTTCTCACTATAACAGTTCTTAAGATATGCGACATTGATCATTGGCGTCCTATGGGATGAACCACTTCCCCCGCTGTTATTTTATTTCAATTTTGGAGGTCAGAAGATCCTACTACCAAAAGTTCAACAAAATGTGTGCAAGGGCTCTTAAGATATGCGATATTTAATATTGGCATCCAATGGGGGGTACCAATTCCCCTGCCCCTATCGAAAAAATAAGTAGCCTATTTTATTTTTAGGGCTCACGTGATGTTACTGTAAAAATTTCAGGATAATCGGTTCAGTAGTTTAGGAGTCTATAAGCCAACAAACAAACAAACATACAAACATTTTTAATTTTTTATATATACTAGCTTAACCCGTGCGCTTCGCTACACTACTTTGATTAATTCTTCAGTTGAGAGATATTTAATATATGCATCCTATGGGAGGTATTTCCCCCCTGCGCCTACCCGCTTTATTTTTATTTTCAAAAGTATAGTATGCCATTAAAGTGATTTCTAAAAAGTTTGAACATTCTTACTTTAACAGTTCTTAAGATATGCGATATTAAACATTGGCGTCCTATGGGGGGTAACACTTCCACCGCTGCTATTTTATTTAAATTTTGGGGCCCAGAAGATCCTACTACCAAAAGTTCAACGAAATGCGTGCAGCGGCTCTTAATTATATTTCTATCTATGAGGGGAACTGCTCCTCCTCTGTCAACCCCGCCAATTTTTATATTGAATTTTATAGTTTACCATAACAGTAGCTTTAACCACGTTTGAAAACTCTCCATTTAAAAGTTCTTCAGTTGAGCGATATTTAATATATGCATCCTATGGGAGGTATTTCCCCCCCTGCGCCTATCCGCTTTATTTTTATTTTCAATAGTGTATTATACCATAAGAGTGACTTCTAGAAAGTTGAAACATTCTCACTACAACAGTTCTTAAGATAAGCGATATTAAATATTGGCGTCCTATGGGGGGAACTAGTTCCACCGCTGCTATTTGATTTAAATTTTTGGGGCTCAGAAGATCCTACTACCAAGAGTTCAACAAAATGCGTGCAGCGGCTCTTAAGATATGCGATATTTAATATTGGCATCCAATGGGGGTAGCAATTCCCCTGCCCCTAACGAAAAAGTAAGTATCCTATTTTATTTTTAGGGCTCACGTGGTGTTACTGTAAAAATTTCAGGAAAATCGGTTCAGTAGTTTAGGAGTCTATAAGCCAACAAACAAACAAACAAACAAACACACAAAAATTTTTCATTTTTATATATATACTAGCTTTACCCGCTGCGCTTCGCTACACTGCTTTAACCACTTCTTCAGTTGAGAGATATTTAATATATGCATCCTATGGGGATATTTCCACCCTGCGCCTACCCGCTTTATTTTTATTTTCAAAAGTGTAGTATACCATAAGATTGACTTTTACAAAGTTTGAACATTCTTACTATAACAGTTCTTAAGATTTGCGATATTAAACATTGGCGTCCTATGGGGGCTAACATTTCCCCGCTGCTATTTTATTTCAATTTTGGGGCTCAAAAGATCCTACTACCAAAAGTACAGCAAAATGCGTGCAGCGGCTCTTATTAATATTTCTATCTATGAGGGGTACTGCTCCTCCTCTGTCTACCCCGCCCATTTTTAATTGAAATTTAAAGTTTGCCGTAATAGTAGCTTTAACCACGTTTGAAGACTCTCCCTTTAATAGTTTTTCATATGGGCTATATTTAATATATGCATCCTATGGGAGGTATTTACCCCCTGCGCCTACCCGCTTTATTTTTATTTTCAATAGTGTAGTATACCATAAGAGTGACTTCTATAAAGTTTGAACATTCTTACTATAACAGTTCTTAAGATTTGCGATATTAAACATTGGCGTCCTATGGGGGCTAACATTTCCCTGCTGCTATTTTATTTCCATTTTGGGGCTAAGAAGATCCTACTACCAAAAGTTCAACAAAATGCGTGCAGTGGCTCTTATTAATATTTCTATATATGAGGGGTACTGCTCCTCCCCCGTCTACCCCGCCCATTTGTATATTGAAATTTATAGTTTACTATAATAATAGCTTTAACCACTTTTGAAGACTCTCCCTTTAATAATTCTTCAGTTGAGCGATATTTAATATATGCATCCTATGGGAGGTATTTCCCCCCCTGCGCCTACCCGCTTTATTGTTATTTTCAAAAGTGTTGTATTCCATAAGAGTGACTTCTAGAAAGTTTGAACATTCTCACTATTACAGTTCTTTAGATATGCGATGTTAAACATTGGGGTCCTATGGGGGATTCCACTTTCCTCGTTGCTATTTAATTTTAATTTTGGGGCTCAGAAGATCTTACTACCAAAAGTTCTGCATAATGCGTGCAGCGGATCTTAATATATGCGATAATTAATATTGGCATCCTATGGGGGATACCAATTCCCCTGCCCCTATCGAAAAAATAAGTAGCCTATTTTATTTTTAGGGCTCACGTGATGTTACTGTAAAAATTTCAGGAAAATCGGTTCAGTAGTTTCGGAGTCTATAAGCCAACAAACAAACAAACAAACACACAAACATTTTTCATTTTTATATATATAGAAGATAGATAGATAGATAGAATAGATTAAAATTCGCGAATAAATGCAGTGCAACCTCCTACATTTTCGAAATAACGGTATATCTTAAAAACAAGAGCTAACCTAAAAAACGTTTATATCTCAAAAAAGAAAAAAACACCTCCTTCAAAGTTTCACGATTTTTAAAGAACAGTTTGAGGTATTATATAAACCAATCAGCCAAATAAAAAAATAGGTTTTTGACTTAGTCCGTTTTTAAAATATACTATTTTGCAGATATTACATTTAAAAAAAAAATGTTTTTTTTTTCAATATATGGTTTGTAGCCTCAAGTATTCTCTTTATAATGACATTAAAATCATCTTCGTATGTTAAGTAGTTTTCGAGATATTGAAGAAATACGCTCAACATATTCGGCTAATTCGGCGAAATTATGGCATTTTGAATATGGCATAACTATGTTCCTTATAAGATAAAAGAAACCCTCTCACCAAATTTCATTAAAATCGGAAGGGGTCATGTCCCACTCTTGATCGATTTGACATGGAATTACCCATATAAATATGTGGGCGTTTCCAGCATTTCAAGTCTAATTTTTGTAGCGTTACGTCAGCAAGAAATTTGAATTGTTTTTTAAAAAGTTTTATATGTATTATTTGCTTTTTTGTATGTTGATGTAAAGCGCAACAAAAAAAATACAGGGCTATTAAGTAACAAAAATGGGAAACATTTGACAAAATGTACCTTAAATACAAACTTACTTGCTTGCTGGCGTTACGTAACAAAAAGTAGTATTTTCGCTGGAAAAGCCCATATACGTATTAAATTATGGGCTCTCACTACAATATTGAAATATTTAAAACTTCAAGGGGAAGAAAAAAAGTATCAAAAAGGGGAAATACGAGATATTAATTTTTTTTTTTTTTTTAACTCTTCCGTTCTACTTGAGGTACTTTTTGATTTTTTAATAATATTTAACTAAGAAACAAAAAATTACATTTACAGGGTCCTGAGTCCATGATAACCTATAAGATGAAAATTGTCGGTACTTTTTGGTACTTTTCTTTAATGCTGAAAGGTTTTCTAAAATTTTTGTTAGCAGTGAAAAGTTTCGGTAATTATGAAAATTACCCGTTTTTAATCCGGTTAAACTTTTGTTTATTTAAAAAGTGAAAATTTCTATAAAAATTATTTTCAAAATTCACGTGTTTATGATACATAAAAAACGAATTTTTCATACGCACTGTTGAATCTTTTAACATTTTATCATAGCAACGGTAACTAATATTCTTAAACCCAATATATTTATCTATTTTTATTATATCATTTCATACCTTCTAGATCTAGAAACAAAAAAAAAAGTAATATAGTCAAAAGGCACATAGTACTATCTTTTAGTCAAATAATTTTCAATTGTTTCCAATCTGTTTGGCTAGATATTTTTATAAAAAAAAAATAATATAAATAATAATCATACAGAAAAATGTACAACTTATAAAATAAAACATTCTCAAGTGTTTTGTATACATTTCCGAAATATTGTATATATAACAAACAAATAATAATAATAATAATATTTTAGATGTAGTGTAGATCACTCTAAACGAAATCGGCACGCGATTCAATTGTTAGGTTCAATTTGAATGATTCTTCCACACTTAGGTTGTTTAGTGACCACAAAAATTAAAAAAAAAAAAAACAAAACCCAGGCAAAATGAAATGACAGACAAATGGTAGTTTATTCCATTTCATCATCATCATCACATCATCTCAGAAAATATTTACAATAATTCAGTGAATTTGATTTGAAAGCTTAAAAGGGAATTTCAAACACCCTACAACAAACAAAAAAAAAATAATTAAATATTTAGTATAAAAGCGGATCTGACAAACTTTTTCTAATAGTTTAAAACAGTTAAACATTTTAAGCTTAAAAAAATTTTTATAAATTCCTTGCAAAAAAAGTAAGATTACTATATTCGGCTATGACAAATCTTAAATCCTCAGGAGTGGGCTTTATATAAGATCTTTTAACTATAAGTCAATATTTATAAAACCTGACCCCACAGTATTATAATTCGTTTCCTTATTTATAAAAAATATCAAGATTTGTTGCATAAATATTATTAGGCGTAATAAAGAGATTTTCAGGAGAGGATTTTATATTGGACCTATCGTAAATTATATATCATTGATCACAAACTTCGGAAGAGTAATTTCTAGTATTAAACAAACTAAATAAGACAACATTTCAATACTGTAATACAAAGTTTTAAGAATTGTATAGTTTTTAAAATTGCTTTTTGGAAGGCCGTGGTGTGAGCGTGTTTCCAACAGACGGACATGGCTAAGTCGACTCAGAATTAGTCAAGGACCCAGAATTTATATACTTTATGAGATCTATTAGTATGACCTTTCACCAGTAGTGGTGGAGGCTAAAATAATTAAGGAGTGTATTAAAATTCGCTAATACACTAGGATCTAATCACCGCATTCGATACTATCGTATCGAAAAAAGTATCAAATTTTTTTGCATACGATAGACACTGACGTTTCGAATGAAAACTCGATAAATGTAATATCGAGTTACTCGATATCGTATGCTATTATTTCAAATTCAATACATTTCATTCGATATCGAGTTTCATGATACCAAAATAAATGATTTCGATCAATTTTGCTCGATATCGTATGAGGTGATTAGACCATTAATATTTATCCATGGCAATTCCCATTTGTTTTCAAAGCAACATGGCGTATGAGTGTTTTGATCTTGTTGTTGCCAATTTTCTCTAACCTTGCAACCAGCCACACGTTCAAGTTGTTCTTGATAGTATTTTACATATACTGCTTGTCAAAATTTACATAAATTGAAAGCTGTGCCGTAGGCTGCACTCAATTTGTAAGCAATTTACAAACAACTGGAAAGGTGAAATTGAAAGCAATCTTGTGGTCAATTTAAAAAGTGTGAGTGTGTTAGTAAAAAAGTGAGAGTATATTTCAAATTGAGAGGAATTGAAAGGCAAAAAGCTGCCAAGAAATAGCAAAGCAGAAACAAATTTCCTTACTTGGTGGCCACACGATCAAGTTTTGCCTTTGAATTTCTTTCAATTTGCAATACACTCTCAGTTTTTTACTTACACACTCACACTTTTTAAATTGACCACGAGATGGCTTTCAACTTCATCTTTCCAATTGTTTGGCAATTTACTTTCAATTTAACAGCTGAGTACAAGTTTGTCTCTGTTGTTGTTGACATCTTGGAAGTAAATTGCTTACAAATTGAGTGCAGCCTACGTCACAGCTTTCAATTTATGTAAATTTTGACAAGCAGTATATCTAAAAGACTATCAAGAACAACTTGAACGTGTGGCCGCAGGGTTAGTATGAACTCTGGCAAACAATAAGGGTAGCCAAAGACCACAATAATTAAGGAAAAAATTATTGTTCCTAATAAAAATGTTTCACAAAATTTTTAATAACAATTAAAATTTTTATATGAAATAAAAAAATATGTACATACATATGTATAATTAAACACAAACTATTTATATACATTTTAAAAATAATGAATATAAAAGGTTTTGTTATTCGTGCTTAATTCCCAATTTTTATTCTTGATAAAAACACTGAAATTTATTGTTGATGGGATAAGCTATTCCTATGCGCATTTCACTGGTTGCTTAGGCCAGACCGTCAGGAAACTTCATCCATAAAGATTTTAGAAAAACTAAAGATATTAAACCAAATAAAACTGTTAAACGTATAAGAATTACAGTACTTTTCGTTTATAGTCACTACGCTTATAGTCACATTAGCGATATAGTCCATTTTATCTGTTTATTTTGCCGCTATAAGTTATTTTAATATAAAGTATTAACGTTATAGTCCATTTAGCGATATAAGCACATTTGCCATATATGCCATTAATCAACAGTAGTCAAAGGGAAAAGTAAAGCAAATTATTGGCGTTATAGTCACATTAGCAAAATTTACTAAGTTCTTTTTAGTTTTCGAATCAAAAATTCATCCAAAGAAAGAATGAATTAAATCATTTAATTTTTGTCATAAACTCTCTACTCATAAAAAATTAGTTTTTGCCGTTGGTATCAGTTTTGAAATATCTTGTTATTATTTTAACTATTTTTTATACGGTATGCAACTCTGTTGTAAAACCATAAGCCTGATGTCGGTGTAATTTATATGAATTTTTTATTTCCTTTATTCACATAACTTGATTATATTCGATTTCGGTTATATGCGTCATAGTGGCATATGTGAATTTGCGTTATAGTCACATTAGCGATATAGTCCACGTTATGGTTGCAACTTAAGGATGTGACTATAAGCGAAAAGTACTGTATAAGCAACAGTTCTTCTTGTAACAATATCAAAGTTTAAACAAAAACATCAACAATAAACAGTGAGTTTATCTCTCCTTACATTCCCCACTACAATTGATTGAAATTCGTCCAACATAAATTGTAGTTGCAAGTAGGTTAAGAAAAACAAAATGAAAACAAAAACAACTTGCAAAAGGATGTTGCCAGTTAAGTTTTTTCAGGCCGTGCACTGCCAGTTTATTATATGATAAAAAAATTCAAAAATATTTAAGATTTTCCCTAAAGTGTTTAAAAATAATTAAAGGGTATTTAACAAAATAAAATATTCCTCCATAATCATCGGTCATCCCAATCTTTCGCCTAGGAAGTCAAAAACTTTCTTAATCCGTTCCTGAGCATTAAAGTCTCCACCAGTGATCAATCTGAGTGGTATTCCACCAGTAATTCATCTGAGTTTTAAATGGCACTACAATAAATCATATTCGAGTATTATTTTGAAGAAACTCAAAAAACTGTAATTTGCCAATGCGAAATAGAAGGCAAAACGCACGAAAGGATGACAACAAAGATGGCCTCTTATTGCCCTTAAGAGATAATGACAATGACAGTCAGAGTAGTTCCATAAACAATTTTCGTTAGTAAAGGAAATTTTTGACAATTTATTAAAAAATATTAAAGAATCCATACAGGTGATCGGATTAGAGGAAGTGTAAAAAGGGACAGCTAGCCTTTTTTGTATTTTTCAGTATTATTCGGATATAAGAACATCATCGCTTATAAGAAACATTTTCAAAAACACCATGTCTTTTTTGCGATTTTTCTAACAAAAAGGTTTCATATAAGAAAAACGCTTATAAGAAAAAAACTGATACAAGAACATTTTTCTTAAACACCAAAATCACAAAATGTATAAAAAAAGAATTTATATAAGAAACTTCCAACGGCAACACAGAATTTATGTAGTTTGCATGGACAACTCTGTTTTCTGACAGTGTTACAACAAGAACAAAGTTTTTTTTTACTTTTAAGCTGGAGGTCCACACCACGCGTTACTCGCTTTTTCGCAGCATACGCAGCTGTCAAAAAAGTAGAATCTGTGTAGTTATACGTAGTAAGCTACATGCACAAAAGCGTAGATGCCTTGAGGCGAAAAGTAGGTTTAATTTCTACTTTTGTAAGCGTCACAAGCAGCGTTCGAACAAATCAGCTGATTTTGACAAATGAAATTTTATTTTTACTTGTGCTGCTGCTGCATAAAAAGCGTTGCATGAAACTTGAAACGTAGAACGCAAGTAAGGTTATAAAAGCATGCGCTGCGTGGAGGCGAAAACGCGTGTTATAGACCTCCAGCTTTAGTTTTAGATGAGCGAGCTGGTACTCATGAGAAGCTTTGTGTCAATAAAAACAAAAGTTAAAATTTTAAAAGAAATACAAAACGTTATAAAAAGAAGCGAAATTGCAAAAAATATAATATTGGACTTTCAACGTTATCTAAAATAGTGAAAAATTCAAAAGATAATAATTATTTAAAAGTTAGAAACGTTAACATGGGGTCTTCACCTGACAATTTTTTGTCATACCAAACGTCAAAGTCAATATAGAAAAAACTTTAAAATTTTTGTCAGCGTTTTTTTATATGAAGTTTGACGTTTATTACAACAAAAAATTGTCAGGTGATGACCCTATGTAACAAAAAAAGAGACAGAAAACCAAAATATTAAAGTCTTATGGCCATAGCTACTTATATAAGAAATAAGTTTCTTTTATAAAATAGTTGTATATAAGAAAGAAACGCTTATAAAAAACTTTTTTCCTGTGCCCATGTTCTGTAACTCTTGCGTCGAGGAAGTTTTTGATTGAAATGTGTGAAATGAAACAAAAATGCCATAAATTGAAACAAACAGCTGTTTTTCTCACTTAACTGTGTCTGTTACTTTTTTTGGCGAGAACAAGCTGTCACGTAAGGAAATTACTCCCTAGTTTACAGAAAAAGTGTGTCTGTAACATTTTTGTGAGAAAAGTTTCCGCTTTGAACTGTCAAGAAAACTCACGAATAAAAACGGGGAGAGAAAAAATTTTAACACTAAAAAACAATTAAAATGCAAAATACAAAATACAAAGAATAATAATAATAGTATTTTATTTTTGGCACATTTTTCATTGTTTTATTATTTTGCTTTTAACATTTTTATAAAATATACGAATGTCTTCAAAGCTCGTTTGCAAACAACAAACATTAAAGTCGCTCTTTTCGCAATTTGGTATTGCCGACGGTTGTGTTTTCGCCGCCGTCGTTGAAAAATTTTAAATTTTAGTAAATTTTGGTCGCCGTCAACGATATGTGTTACTGGCGTTCAGAACGTCTGCAATGTCACATCGGCTTCGAGTGCAATATTATGACATTTATAACGTAACGACGTAATCTCTTTTGATAGTTTTCGATATGAGTTACAGACACACATTTTTCTCACTTTTCGAGAAACGATGGAATATTTTGTTTCACATCTTTTCGATGCAAGAAATTTACAGAACATGGGTACTGAATTTTTTAAGTTTCTTATATCCGATAAATACTGTATATGTATTCTAACTGCCTATCACGCGATATCGAACGAAAATTTCGTTCGCTTAACTACTTAACATTAAAAACAAAAATATTAAACAATTTGTTTTTGTTTTATATGTAAGTTAAGCGATAACGCAGTGTTGATGTTTGTTTTTTTTTTTTTTTTTGTTTATTAACATTTTTGATAAAGGTGTTTTGACATTTACCATCACAATTCTAGCAACAAAATACTTGTTGACACTCAGCATACACTCTCTGCATAGCTCTCGCTGCGGTCACCCGTATGAATTCGATTTGTTTATTAAGAAAGCAGAGTAGTGACCCTCAGTCACATGAGCAATAAGTTTGGCAATTTATTTAGGCCCCTATTACGGTTTTCTTAATTTTTGAATTATGGTTTACAACTTTGCTGATTGGGATGAACAAAAACATAACAAAAATTACAACTGATCACAACCAGTTGTATTATTACAACTTACCCTGCCTTTACACATGCAAGTAGTGGCATGCCACTGTTGTATACATATTATCAAAGAAAATTTGTTCGAAATAGTCGAATCTCATGCCATTAATTTTTGTGATTACACATGCCACTGCGAGTTCATTTTCAAAATGTCGTAGAAGCGTCAACTTGAGCAAATTTGTTTACTTCTCAAATTAAAAAAAAAGTACCAGAAAACGAAAAAGAGTTACCGAGTTAATCATAGTGGCACATTTTTGGGGATATTTTTTCATTTATTTATATTAGCATTATTTTAACGATATTAATGCTCTATTATTAAAAAACTTGCTTTTATTTATGCGCGTTTTTAAAAAATTAATCATAATAATTCTTAATTAAGTTAAAACTTCAATAACAATTTGACAACAATCCAGTAAATGTGAATTAAATTTTTAACAGGGTGACATTGCTTATCGTTTTGACATTTAGTGGCATGCAAGTGCCAAATTTCCACTCGCATGCAATTTTTGCTGCCACTGGAGCTGCCATTGCGAAAAATGTGAGTGTATTAGTAAAAAAGTGTGAGTGTATTGAGTTTTTCGAACTGGCAGTGGCATGTGTAAATGCTAGGTTAACTGAGTTGAGTTGTAAACCGTAATAAGAGCCTTAAATTTGTTGTTTTTTTCAATGGTACAAAAAGAAAAAAACATTAAAAATTACGAAATAAAGTATAATGTATTTTCAAAACGGCACTGCGAAATATGGCCCCAAAAAATAAATGAAAATTGACCCCAAGGTTGGGGCTATTTTTCAATAATGCAAATTTTTTTAATGAAAAATAACTCGAAAAAATGAAATATAACCCTAAAAATAAACTGAAATATGATCCTAAATTTGGGGTAATTCTTCATTATGAAAAATCAGCTCAAAATTGATAATGAAATTTAACAAAAAAAAAAAAAAAAAACACAAAGAAAGTTATATTAAAAATTTTTGGGTTTGGTTCATATGCCCGAAACTTAAAACCCAAAAATCCCGATTTCAAACTCCGAATAATTATACATTTTTGGCTTTAAAAATCGTACGATTGATAGCATGGTTAGGCTTCCGGCCATGCATAAGGATTTTTTCCTATATTGCTAACTAAAGCTTTATTTTATAGGCAGCCTTCGGCCGGATGCAAGGATTATCTTCTCTATGGTATAACGAACACTGCACCCAGATAAATAACACGTTTAAATACGGTCATCTCCAACAAAATTATTTTTTAAAGAGAATTTTAAACATATTATGTTAAATTTAACCATATTATTGTCACTGACAACCATAAAATGGTTAAATTAGACCTCCATCAAGAATGTTATGGTAAGAAATAACTAAAATATGTTTAAGACTTATAATAGCATGGTTGTTTTTCAACCATGGCATGTTGCTCTTATAAAAGAGGAAAATACTATTGTTAATTTGAAAACAAATTATTGTCATATTTAACCATAACATGTTTAGAGGCAACCATAATATGGTTGTGGCTCCTTGATGGAGGACTTATTTAACAATAATATGGTTGTCGGTGACAATAATATGTTTATATTAAACATTATATGTTTAAAATTTTCTTTAAAAATAGTTTTATTGGAGGTGGCCATATTTAAACATGTTTTCTCTCGGCTTGTGGCTTCGCTCACTAAAGCTTCTCTAAAAAGGATTTTTATCTCAACGAAAAAATGAAAAACAACCCAAAAAAAAATTGCCTCAAAATTCCGTGTCGTTGTATTTCATGTAAAATTTTGAAGCCGTTCTTCATTTTCTTTTTGGGGCAATATTTCCTGGGGTCATTTGCGCACCGCCTTTTAAAACACTACAAGTAAAAAAAATTTAATTAGTTATGAAAAAAATCACCATATTCCCACTGTTTTTTTAACGTTGAAAATGGATCTTAATAAATATATTTTAAAATAAATTTTATCTAAAATTACCAAACGAATGCTATTATTATACATATGCGTGTAGAGTATTCATATTTTGTTTGGTCTAGCAAATATTTTTATTGTAAGGGTGTTTTTTTAGAGACATGGAACTTTTTTTTTAAATAACACACAACAAATTCAATGAAATTATTTAAATGTTGGCTCACGAATTTCATGACATTTAGGGCTAATAAATGTTTTTAGTTTAAAATGTGTTTCAACCAGCAAATCTAAAATTCAGGAAACATTTAAACCATCTCTAAACGCATATAAGTGGGCGTTTAAGCTACGAATACAAATCATATGAGTTTGATTACATATATCGTAGTGCTGCCACATTATTATTTTTTGCACTACATATAATGTATGGAGCACTGATTAAGTTAAGTTTAAACTTCATATAAATTTAAGTTTAGTTCAACTTAACCAACGTTTATTAGCCATTAATTGACGGATTGACAAATTTGAGTCCTCTGTCACGCTTACGTCTACAGCGGCTATAGCTTCTTCTGTACGCGCGATACGGCCTCGATTTGGATGAATATTACCCAAAAGAGTAAAAATGGTCATAATTCGATCTATAGAATTGCTTATTAGCTTCTCAGATGGACGATTATGCGAGAACTTGACGAAGTTTACACGATTTCTAAGCGTTGTTCTGGTTTAAGTCTTTACATAGTGATTTGCCAAAGTACTATATTCCAAATAAAAAGTTGAGCACACTTCATTAGTTTCATACTAGTTTTTACTTATCCCTATAAGAAGTTCTATACGTCTTAAAAAACACCCTTTATATACAATTTACACGTATGCATGTATGTAGTTGATATTTTTTTCTAAGATAGTGTTTGTTTTGGATAACGAACAAAAAAGAAAAAACCAAAACAATAAGATGAATATCTTTATTATCACCAGTATTATCTTGTCCAAGTTTCCAGCCAGTGATAATTCAATGCATTTAGTTTTTTCTTTAGATTTGCTAGTTTATTCAATGAATAACTACTTAAGCATACGGTTGCAAAAATACCACACAAATACTTAAATGTAATAAAAATAATAATAAATAAATAAATGACAAAAAAAATATCATATTAATTACAAAAATAAAAGAAACAAATACTTATTACTATTAAAAAGAAACCAAAAAAAAAAACGAAACAGCTGCTCATATCCTGTCACTAATAATGAAATTAGATAATTTTTCGCACACAACATTCAATGTATTCAAATTACATTAAATAGTAATAATAATTATTTATCATAATAAAAAACAACAATTTAGTATCAATTATATCAACGAAGTGTAAAACGAAGACTAGTTTAGCATGAAATAATATTTAAAATTATTATTTTTAATATCCTGATGCCGTTCCTAGTAAATGCTGCTTAATGTTGAGAAAATTATCTTCAACTTAATGTTTACCAACAACAAAACAACACGAATTTATTATCAACGGCCTTAAAGTGTTTAAAAAGTTGAAACAAAATATAAAAAAAATCAAAACATTATGAAAATTCTGCAACGCAAAAGAGTGAGATGATTTGAAATTAGTTTTTTTTTTTTTTTGTTTAATCCTTTTTGGTTTCTGTTCAATTTTTTTTTTTATAACGGCAAAAAAGTTTGTTGTTCATCACAATAATGTTAGACCGTTGTACGAATCTAATGTTTTCATTTGGATTTGGTGTCATACTAATGTGGTAAGTTTAACAAATTACAATAAAATTAAGAATATAATATTGAAAATGAAAAAACAATATATCCGTGGCAAAAAGGAAAAAGTGCTTAAGTCGACTTAAGTTTATGAGATAATGGCTCCTTTGTTATCTCCATGTTTAACAAGTTTCAATTACTTTGTACGATTTTTGAGGAAGTTATAGCAAAATTACTTTTTGTTTTTTTTAATGTGCAAAAACATTTGAAATAACAACTTAAGTTATCCTCTGATCGGTCAAGTTAGGAGTATTAAGGAATAAAAACTTAAAAAAAGCTATTACCGAAGAGAGAAGATAATTTTATTAGAACAAAAATATATTTTCAAAAATAACCTTTAAAGTTTAAAATGGCTTTCCTAAAAAACTGAAAAAGTGGACTTAAGCACTTTTTTATTATTGCCACAGATAAAAATATGTTCTTATTTTTTCAACAATTTGCTAATTTTCTATGGAATTTTTTTAAAATTGTAATCAAAAATATTCCGTCAATAAGAAAACATAGTCAACATAGTCAAAAGAACATTATATAATCTCTGGACACTTTCAGTTTTCTCACTCCTTCCTTCAAAAACTAGTGATTCTTTTTTTAAAGAAAATTATTTTCTTCGAATCGAATAAGCTATTCTTAACTTTTGTATTGTCTCTAAAGAAATATAATTTACTGCATTTTCAGAATCTGTTCCTTCTGTTATACAGCTGATCTGCATATAAAATCTTTAAATATTCTGAAGCAAGTGGGAACAACTTGCATGGAGAGAAATTTTTTGGGGGGTAAGATTCTGGTAATCGGATTATAATTGTTGTTTCTATTTTTTATTAAGCATTAAATGAATATGATTTTATAATAGAACAATAATAATTCATCTATGCCAGGGAGTTATTAAGATAAATAAATGTAATATTTTAAAAAACATACTGTCAACATGTATTAACTGCTGCTATTTGGCCCACTGGGCTTACAGCATGCAATCAAACAAAATAAATAAATAAATAAATATTCTGAAGCAAGTGGGAACAACTTTTTTTCCTTTTTAAAAAAATTTAAAATTGTGTACTTTATTACTTTTCTTCTTTCACTAGTTTCAAAGCATCAAACATTTAACATTGCCTTACTAATCGGATTTTAATTAACATCTTCTTCTTGACATGACTTATTTACCCCCGGTCTAAATAAATATTTGGCAATAACGTCGGCAGAATAAGAGAACAATATTTATTATTGCTCAGCTTATGTTAAGGACATGGGAAAACGTATTTATGTAAACTCATATAAAATGTGCAAGAAAAATATGGAAGAAGGTGCAGTGTAAAAATTTAAGTTTTCTTGAAGGCAAATAATATTTACAAAATGTCTGCACATATATGTATTGTTTATTTGAGCTTAAGGTATTTTTCAACTCATTAGCGCCCAATGATACCAATTGGGAACATGCACAAATAATTTAATAAATAATAACAATTCGTCAGATCAGAATTGGTTTGACCTACCGACCATTTTTAAAAAAATTGAGTTAGGTATGGGGTATATATATTTTAAGTACCCCCTTTTTGAATCCAAAATCTGTTTCGCGAAATTTTTTGTGGTTTCTGAGATATAAAGCATTCATTCAGGACATTGCATGTTTTGAGGTCAAATATTAACGATAATTATAAATTACCAGTTGTAGAATCAAAAAGCTGAAAAAAGATATTAAATTTCCCGTATTCCCCTTTTTGGTACTATTTTTTCCCCCCATTATAGTATCAAAAATTGCAAAATGCATAATGTTTTGTAAAAAAGTACCAAAAATAGTTACGATTTTCACCCCTTAAACGTTAGAATTTCGAAAAAGTACCAAACTTATATTTGTATTTTTTTGACAAGTTTCGAATGTGGTATAAACTTTATTTTTAGGTTTATTGGATCAAAAGATAGATGGGCTGCCAAAAACGTACCAAAATTCAGGTTTTATCCGTTTTCACCCTAAAAGTGCCGAATTTCAAAAAAGTACCACACACCTGTCCACTTATTTTTCAAAAGAACAACGATACATACAGTTTTTTTTGTATCTCTTTTAGTTTTGAAGATAAAAGGTTTCCGAATTTACCCTTTTTTACCTCCTAAATACTCGAATTTTTAAAAATCCCGTCTTAGTGGATCGATTTGGGGAGAGATCCACCTTCGGTCCAAATTTCAAGTCTTAAGCTTTAGGCATTTATGCTGTACGATGATGAATGAGTCAGTCACTTACGCAATAAGTATACGTACACAGCACAAGAAGATACTATTTTTAATTTTTTTTTTTAGAAAAAGTGGCGTATGCGGCACAAAACAATATTTTTCATTTTCAAAAAAATACTATTAAATTCTAAAGTGCGCAAAAATTTACATTTTTCTTCAAAACATATACCGGAAGCAGTGGTAAAAATATAAAAAATTCTATCGGGTACATTTTGAGAAATCTTCATGTAAATCTTCTTTGTCGTTTTTCTCCACTCCGACTTTTTGGCATATGCGCTGACGAATTGAATAATTATATTTTTCGAAAATAGCTAACAATCTTTAAAATACATACAATTTTGGCGCTTATAAGTTAAAAAAAATATAAATTTTATTTGTACACATTATTATATCGCGTTATTCTGTGAATAGTTATCTACTTTTAAAAATGAGTGGAAATTCGGAACATGACCGCCACATATTGCTTTTCTATTATAGAAAAGTTAAGAATGCGTCGCAGAATGCTGAAAATAGTTGTAAAGTTTACGAAGACGATGCTGTATTAGAAAAACCGTAGCGAAATGGTTTGCCTGTTTTCGTTCCGATAATTTTAATGTTAACGATGCACCTTGCTCTAGTCGACCAATCAGCAAAAAAGTCGATAAAATCATGGAAAAAATGGAAAAAAGCGGCATATAAGCAGCTTAGACATTACTAGGGAACTAGGCATTCATGCTGGACACACAGAAAATATCAATGCTTGGGTGCCACATAAATTAATAGCGAAAAATTTATTAGACAAGAATTTCCATTTCCTATTCCCTGCTAAAACAGAGCTTGACTGGGAAGTTTTGATGCCTCCACCATACACCCTGGACCATTCACCTTCAGATTATCTATTATTCAGATTATTTGCTATCGCTGCATAACATTGTTAATGGTGTTAAGTTAAATTCCTTAAATGCCTGCTACACGCAATTAAATCAGTGTTTCGCTTTGAAACCCCAGAAGTTCTGCACTGATGGCTTTACCCCAAAAATGGCAAACGGTGATCGATCAAAACGGCACATATTTCGTTCAATAAAGCTCATTTTAAATATTAGAAAACGACTTCTTTTTTTCCAATTTGAAACCGAACTTTTTCGAGCACATATTATTTTCTTTTAAAACGACAAGCAGGTTAACTAGGACTGGATTCGACTGGATTGCCCAGCTTTTTTAGAACTTGTTCATTTTCAAGCTAAAATGAAATTTGTCCAGCTAAACGATCAAGAATTTATATTTTGTTATAATCTATCTTTATGAAAAATAACGTAATAAAAACTTTTGCAAAAGTGTAGTTTTTCGTTTTTTTTACTAAAGTGATTTATGCGTTAATTGTTTAAGTGCTTGATGAAGTTCATTTTGTAAAAAAATTTGTCTCTATCAAATTTTCCCATTGTGTCATCACTAATAACATCGCTCAACACCAGAACAGCTGATTTCATAACAATAACAAATTTGAAGAACAAATTATTTTCTTGGGAAGATTTACAACGGCTTCCACAAGATCTTCAACTATCTGAAGAAAAGACCAGGATAAGCTTACTGATTACTGTTGTCTTCGTGAGGTTTACGCACAGTTACTAAAAAATTTGCCAAGTGATAAAATATGGCCATGTTTTTTTAAGGAAAATGAAGGCAATAGATTCGATTATTTAGAAAAGTTAATATGTTTTATATTTTCAATACCAGAAAGCAACGATTTTGAAAAGGGTGTATCGTATTTTAAATAATCTTTATACTAAAGAGAGACACAGAATGTCATTCGAATTGATAAGAGCCGAACTATTAATTCAACTGAGGTTAAAGAAATCTTGTAAAGATTTTTAGATGTTCTATTTTATTAATAACTTCAAAGTACAAATCAAATAAATTTAAGACTGAATTGTTATTTTTGTTTTTTCTTATATTTATTTAATAGTTTACTGTTTTATACGTAAGAACAATGAATAAAATGAAAATACTAGTTTCTTCGTACTTTATATGTAGTAATATTCACGTCAGTTAAAAGTTATATATAGTAAACAAAAATTCTAGTAAGTTTTTATTCTTAAGTAGGGAACAGAATAGTAGCTGTAGTACAACGTTACGAATAACGCGCAAAACTGTCAAAAAGTTAAAAACGGCAGTTTCAAAGTGGTGTCATTAGAATACGTAGTTGTAGTAGTCGTAGCAGTTGAAGTTGAAGCGCAAAATTCAAAATTCGTCAGCTTCAGCTACTACTACAACTACTTTATTCTGTTCCAGACCTTAATGTCCAGCTTATTTTTGGGTTTTCCAGCTTTTTCTTTCCTAATGTCCAGCTTTTTTCGGATTCGTGTCTGACAACCCTAAGGTCAACAAAATTACATATTCATGAAATTCAAAAAAAAAAAGTCTTTATTATTGTATAAAACAATTTTAAAAAAAATTTGTTTTCATCACTACCGATTGTTAATTTGGTTAAAAGTAATTTATTCTACAAGACAATATTCCATTTTCCAAATAACGAAAACAATGCAAAAAATTTGCACAATAAAATTATAATAAAAATGCAACTGAATAAAATCGATAATTCTTAGACCTAGATAAGTTTGAAAAAAAAATCAAACAGTTGACAAAGGGCTCAAGGTTAACAATATCCTAACTTTTTTAATGGTACCTTAGCACGAAATTTATATTTATACAATAAAATGCATATGTACATATGTACGTACTTATGTACTTATGTATATACCGTAACAGAAGTAAGAAGATTACAGTTAAAGAAAAGTTAATTGGAAGATTAAATGATTTTTAGAAATTTTTTTTTATTAAATTAAAAGATTTTATTAAAATTTCGATATTAAAAATTCATACGAATTTTTTTTTTTTTTTTTTTTTTTTTTGTCCAAGACAATTTTCTATCGTTAATATACCATTATTTATTTTGCCTTAATATCATATGTGTTCGTTCGAAATTAAACAGCCGTTAAAGTAAAAAAATATTAAAGGAATAAGACTATCATCATATATATTATTTCTAAAGCACTTTTTTTTGTCGGTTGCAAATATCTCCCATACCACCGCATCAAATTTAATGAATGATATCTCATTTTAAAGCTTATTTCTAACACTAATGACGAAAAATAATTAGAAATTGAAAAATTAATATTTTCATTGATAAAAATTATATTTTAAAATGTATTGAAGTTACTAAAATTTCTATTAATTATTTTCATTTTTTGTTACAAAAATGACAACTAACGGTGCGAAATATTCGCACGGGTCATCTAGTTAAAGTATAAAAGCTTTTAAAATAGTTATTTGACTTAGAATACACATTCGAATTAAAATGAAAATTTATAAAATTTTACTCACCATGAGAAATAAATACCCAGATTCTATTTGTTAAGTCTGGGATCACACTATGAAAGTTTTCTTTCAGAAAGTCTTAGTTTATGGGTGAGAGGGGAAAAAGGAACAGCATGTTCTCTTCCTCAGACTTTCTGAAAGAAAACTTTCATAGTGTGAACCCAGACTAAAACTCACCATGAGAAATAAATACCCAGATGCTATTTGTTAAAACAATTGTGAAATACATAAATTCACAAGAGGCACTATCCAGTTATAAGATACAAAGAATGCTGACGAAGGCCGTAGCGGGCCAAAAAATGCATTACATTCAGCTTGTATATAACAATTTACTTAATTGCTAGCCAAAGGATAGCTTAAGTAAGCCTCGTATACAGAAATATACAAACGAAAATTCTGATAATGCATAGAAAATATTCCTGGAAAAAATTGAAGGAACAAGACTATTAAAGTATAAAAGCTTTTAAAATTGTAATTTGACTTGGAATACACATTCGAATTAAAATGAAAATTTATAAAATAAGTTTTACTCACCATCAGAAATTAATTCCCAGATTCTATTTGTAAAAACAAAAAATATTGTCAAAACTGAAATCAGCTTTTTAAAAAGCTGATTGGAATATGAAGAAGGAAATAAAGAGAAATAAAAAAAAAATATAAGAAGAAAATTACGAGATGCTTTGAATCCCTTGGATTTACCGGGTGTAAAGTAAACAGTTAAGTTTAATTTAAATTCGTTGTATAATTCTCCTGGGTCTTCATTTTTTAAGCGTTATAGAGTGAACAAAGCTACGTTTGCTTATCTTTTGAAAACACTCACGAATGCTCAACCGGTTCCAAAGAAAACAAGTAAGAAAGTCTTGACCGACTATATGATAACCTTTGCCGCAATATTTAAAATTAAATTTTCGAAACTGTACCCTTTTTACGACCCATAGGCAATCATTGACCCGCCAGAACAAAATGATGATATAAGGTTAGGATTCATGTTAAAGTTCTTAGAGCCGAATATTATTTAGATATCTTTATCTATATGTGATTTGTTGTTAAGTGATTTAAGGAAGGGGGCTTACATGAGACCTGCGGTTAATTTTAGACCTACCAGCACAACATTTTCTCATGACATAGTAGCTATCGTAAGGCCTGGAACAGAATTAAGAAGTTGTCGTAGTAGTTGGAGCTAAAAAATGCTCTGTAGCGCAACAAAGTTAAACATTTCGAATTTTGCGCTTCAACTTCAACTGCAACGACTACTACAACTACGTATTCTGTTGACACCATTTTGAAACAGCCGTTTTTAACTTTTGACAACTTGCAGCGCTATTCGTAACGTTGTACTACAGCGACTATTCTGTTCCCCACTTAAAAGTTATTGTCGCCAATTGTTATGCCAATACCAACATTTTAAATGAAGTTATTGCATTAATAGGGCTGTTTTCCAAAACGTGTGTTCACAATGTATCAATACAGTATTGACAACGTGTTAATGCGTTGCGTTCTTACATTTTTACCTACGTTGTTTGCATCTTTATTATTTTAACTGCTTTACTTGCTTTTCTCTGCGCAGTGACAACTACAAAGTTGCATTACGGAACAAAATGAATTGTCAAAATTTGTATGGTTGCATTTAAGAACATGTTGCCATGTTTAGGAAAATAACCTAGTTATTTTCGGAAGTAGTATTGCATACAAATACACAGAAGAAAATTAATGTAAAATCGAGAAAAAAAGGTTGATTTTACACTTTTCGGTAGTGATTTTCCTTAATTGTTACTTCATGTAAATTCAACATATTACAACAACTTTCAAACAACATTTTTTCCTTTTAAAATTACTATAATTCATGTTAATTTAACATTCCATGGAAGTTTGAGAAATATTGATACTGGAAGTTAGTTTAAGTTAAAACAACCTGAATTTCATGTCATTTATAAAAATTACAATCAAATTGATTTGAGTGTGAAATAACAGTAAGAAAATCTTCAAAGATCTCATATCGAGCCTAACCGAAAAAAAAAATCCTAAGCGACAAAAACAAAATTTTACAGCTGATGTTTCTTTTTATTATATCTTGTTTAAATCCAGTTAATTCAAACAAATTTTGTATTGCATGAAATTAATCTCACTTTTTCACAAATTAGCAGTATAACGGCTATTTTTGGCGCTTAAACTTGTTTACCGTCACTTGGATGACCTAGTGAATAAGATTGTTTTGCACAGTGGATTGAAACATAGGTAAACTATGGATTAATTCAGGAAAGGCTATTATTATCGAGATTTATATATTTTTTTTGGAATAACAATAGATTATAAAATAAAAATACATGGTTTTATAAATTGATAGAAATTATTTTTTTATTTAAAATATTACATTTAACCAGGTTAAACCCAATAAAAAAACGAAAAAAAAATTTGCACCAGTCACGCCCAAAATTATTTAATTAGGTACAGAATTCTGAAATTTTTATACCCACACCACAATAGCGGAGAGGGTATTATGCATTTGTGCTGATGTGTGTAACACTTTCAAGACCCACCTTAAAGTATACCGATCGACTCAGAATCACTTTCTGAGTCGAACTAACGATGTCCGTCCGGCATAGATAGGACCATATCTATATGGACACAAAAGGTATGCATTTTTAAAAAAATAGGACCATGAGGGGAGATAGGGTAAATTTCTGCCTCTCAACCCAATTTAAATGAAATTTAAACCATAGATAGATCCATATCTATATGGACACATAAGCTATACAGTTTTTCAAAAATAGGACCACAAGGGCAGGTAAGGGGCCATTAATGCATCTCACAAACTTTGAAACAAATTTTAATGAAGTTTAAAAACATAGATAAATCCATATTTATATGGACATATAAGCATGATGTGTTTTTAAATACTGTGGTGTAGGGTATCATATGGTGTATTGACATATATTTTGGCAACAATATTTTTCCCGATAGCTACAATGTCATTACAAAACGTTGTGCTGGTTGGTCCTAAATTAACCAAAGGTTATTTTAAATGCTGTGGTGTAAGGTGATCGTACAGTCGGGTGTGACCGGCTGTACTTTCTTACTTATTTACATATATAATCATTTAATGTAAATTTTTTTGTAATAACTCATTAAAACTAAAAGCACAAAACATAAATAAAATTTATTTCCTCTTGTGTTTGCAGGTTAACCGAATCTACGGAAGCAAATGCAAATTATACAGCAAAGCCAAGAGTGGTATTACCGCCCAATTATGTTAAGGGTGAGTGAATTCGTTTTTACTTTGGATGAAAAATGATTAATGCATATTGTACATATAGGCCTGTCACACAATCTAATCCAACTTGTTTAATTTCTGTGGTTGCAGTTCCCATCGAACTTGGCTTCTTTTTGTTATAATTTTTGTTTTTTAAAAAAGCCTTACGGTCCTTTTTTATGAAACACTAGATGACCCGGCCCGCGTTGCTGGCCCTAAGCAAACATAAGTGTTGTATTACCAGACGATTTAAATTGAGCTTTAAACGAAATTTACGGCCTTTAAAATTTTCCTTCCGTAAAAACCTAAGTTGGACCATGCCGATGATTTTAAAGAAAAAATCGTCCAAATCGGTCAAGCCGTTCTCAAGTTATGCGCTTAATAGAAAAAGTGGGCGTAAAAGTAGGCGTGATACATTTTTCTTTCGATGAAAACGTAAAATGGATTAATACGAACATTTAAAAGAAAAATTAGTCAAATCGAAGGAGCCGTTTTCTGATTTTAGGTAATTCAAAAAAAGTGGGCGGGACAAAATTTTCTTTTCGTATAAATCTAAGTTGGACCATGGCGATCATTTTAAAATTTTAAAGAAAAATCGTCCAAATTATTTAGAAGTCATTGGTGGTGCAATATGAAAATTGGATTTTGCCACGCCCCTCCGCCCGCAGACCGAAAATCAACCGATACCATTATTAATACTAATGCTGCTTAAGGCCGTTACACACTATCCCGCAAAGTCTTATGTATTTTATGAAACTGCTTCCCTAATCTTATTATTGTTTATAAATTTTCAAAAAACAATAACAACTTATCGTGACAGGGTTCCATTTTCATAAAATACGTAAGACTTTGTGGGATAGTGTGTAACGGCCTTTAAATATCGTTTGCAATTGAATACCGACACTTAAGAAACAAATAGTTTAATACCGGTATTGATACTGATACCCACAAATTCGTTTCAGTTGCCAAAAAACATATTTTCCATTAGCACAAGTGTAAACTCAAAATTTTATTTGTTTCTACCAGTGTTCGAAAATAAACAGAAAATTATTAAGCGCTTGGCTCACACACCCGGGAACGATATCTATTTTTTTAGAGTTTGTGTAGACGATCACAACTCTTAATAACGTTCTTTACTATTTTCAAGAAAGAGCCAAACATTCTATAGTGCTCTGTTCTTTGTTAAAAATGAGAACAGTTGTAGTGATACTGTAGACAAACATTATATTTTAATGTTCTATAATTTCTTTTTTTACATTGATAAAGAAATGAACAAACAAAAAATTTTAGCAACAACCGCAGCACGAACAGCTTGTGTGTGTATTGTGTATATGTTTTGGTTGTGTAAAATTATTTGGCTGGCTTTTTGTTTTTTTTTTTCGTATGTGTATTTTGTTTTTGTAAAAAATGAAATTTGTGGATTTTTAAAAAAACCGAACGGAATTAAATGTTCTCATCTTTTGTTGAGTGTTATTTAGTGTTCGAAAGATGACAAAAAGGGAAACGTTATTTTTTGAATGATTTACTACACAAGCACTATTAGTGTTTGTGTTTTCCACAAATCTACCGAACCGAACAATAAGAAGCGATATTTAGTGTTTATTTTTGAACACTGGTTTCTAGTATGCAGAATGTATATAATTTTTTAATATAGTTTTTTGTATATTCCAGGAAAGTCCTTTGATAATTCCCACCAAGTAAAAAATGAGGCATCTAAGAAGATTAGACCCCTTGTTTGTTATTTAACCCTTAAATGCATACCGTACCATATATGGTACTGGCCTTTTATCGTGCCATATTCTAAGAAATTAAACTTAAATGTGGAATAGTGTGATTCCCCCAAAAGAATACAGTATAACAGTTCATTCAAACGTTTTTGTAGATTGCTTTTATTTTATTTTAGTGCTCAGTAAGCTGTCGAAGTGGATGTATGTATTTTTTGCACATAATTTTAAAAGTGATCTTTAATTGTGAATATAACATTATAGAATTTATATATTGAGCAGAGGTGAGTACTATTTTATAGAATAAGCCTTTCTTTAGCTAAATATAAAAAAATTTTAAATTATTTGATATAAATAAATGTTTTTTTTTGCTGTTTATCTAAGTACCTTATATGGTACGTCATGCATTTGCCCATAGAGTTGATTATGTGTAAGATGCAAGTAAATGTTTGACTTGTTTTAGTTATTTATTGTTATTTCATTATTATTATAACGTATTTAGACATGGATAGCATTATTATTGATGGAAAAAGGTACAACGCTGATGAAGTAGAGGAAATGTTTCACGATTTCGACGATGATGAAGAATTGGGAATACCTAGTAATGGTGATTGCTCTGAGAATGAAACCGAATGCGAGAATTTTGATCCAGATGAACTTAATGACGAATCTCAAATACCAAAACGTTTGAGAAATCGAGCCGAAACTAATTATGCCATATTGGATGAATTTCCTATATTAAATACAGAAGGGCTGGATGTACATTTGCTTGAAGCTTCCGGCATTTCTGTTCCTGATATTGGCTCATCAGTATCAGTAAACTTACCCATAGCGGAGCGGAGCCATTCTACGTTACCACGAAAAAAAATTAAAATGACTTCAACTCCAGCAGATAATAACAACAACGAAAATTCAGACCAAAATTCTTCTATTCATCAAAATGATCAGTTTAGCCAAGTACGCGAAGAATGCATGAAGTATAAGGACGTAATTGTTGACATGACTTCCGACAGTTTTGAAAGAGTACGTTGGAAGAAAGGAAACCTGCAATTATCTGAAGAACAAATTACTTTTCTTGGAATCTCTAGTTTGGGCCCAGAGAAATTGGATAATTTTGCAACTCCTTACGCATGCTTCAAATATTTTTTTACTGATGAGCTAGCGGAGAAAATAGTTGAGGAGAGCATCAATTACGCAAAAGTTGAAAAGAACGACCAAAATTTCTTTTTAGACGCTCTCGAATTCGGTAAATACATTGGAATTATATATTATATGTCTTATCACAAACTTCCTTGTGTAAGAGATTATTGGAATACGCAATATGGAATTGATGCGGTGCGTAACGTAATGACGGTCAACAGGTTTGAAAAAATCAGAGAGTACCTCCACATAAACGATAACAAAAAGTATGACACAGAAAATCAAGATCGTTTGTTTAAAATAAGGCCAATGGTGAATATTCTCAATGATCGTTTTCAAACAGTACACATGCAGCCTCGTTTATCAATAGACGAACAGATGTGCTCAACAAAAGTTGGGCACTATATGAAACAATACCTGCCAAATAAACCGAAAAAATGGGGATTCAAATTCTTTGCCCTTTGCGACACAACGGGTTTTATGTATAAATTCGAAATTTATACTGGAGAACAACATCACCTTCAGCCAGGAGAACCTGATTTGAAGGCATCTGCAAATATTGTAGTGCGTATGACTCGTGAAGTTCCCCGTTTTGAAAATTATATTGTATACATGGACAACTATTATACGTCTATACCATTGTTGATTTATCTTCGTACCCAAGGCATTCATAGCATCGGAACTATAAACCGAAATCGTATAAAAAACTGTAAACTTCCTGATCCAAAGGCTATGATGAAAATGATGCGGGGTGTTTCAGCAGAGTTTACAGCAAATATTCAAGGAATTGATTTGACATCAATAAGCTGGAAAGATAACAGGGTCGTTAATCTTGTGTCCACTTTCGTTGGAACAAAACCGTTGCTTTCGGAACATAGTGTTGATACTGACATCCCCACTGTTGACCGTTGGAATAAGAAAGACCACAAAGTCGAAACGATTGCTTGCCCCCAAATTATAAAAGAATACAATCTACATATGGGCGGTGTAGACCTGATGGACTCTTCTTTGGGTCGCCTTAAAATCTGGCTAAAAAGCCGTAAATGGTATATCAGGTTATTCTATCATTTACTTGATATTTCCATGGTAAATGCTTGGTTACTTTTCAAAAGGGCAAATCCATCAGTTTCGATTACCCAAAAGGCTTTCCGTTTGGAAGTATCCCATGTACTAACAAATATGGCACTCAAAAAAAAGAAAGTTAGTGGGCATGATTTACTACGTACACGTGTCCAAAATGAACATCAACCGTATCACGATTTGCGGTATGATGGTTTCGATCACCTTCCAATTGTTGAAGGAAGAGCTCGGTGTAAAAACCAAAAATGTCTTGAAGACAAAAATGTAAATAATCGATCAATTTTTAAGTGTCAAAAATGTAACGTTCACCTCTGCTTGAACGAGAAACGTAATTGTTTTGCAGGCTATCACACTAAATAAATTGAAAACTAAAAATTTTAATTTAAATATATTTTTATGCACTTTTTATGAATAATATGTGATATTTTATAAATAATAAAATAATAATAAAAATCAAATTTTTTTTTATTACTAATGCATAGTGTACCATATATGGTACACAACGGAAATTGGTGTTTTTCCGATTTTCCAGAAAAACTATACATTTTCCGAAAAAATTAAGAACGGATTCGTAATTAGCGACCATTTTTACGTTAGAGTAACTTAGTCTCCACTCTGGGTGCTGACCTCATGCATTTAAGGGTTAAACATTCTTACTTGGTTTGGTTAATTAAATTGTAAAACTGAAATACCTATACCATTATAAAAGCTTCTGTACCAGGATACGATATGATTACGATGCTAAAACAATGGCTGACTTGCAAAACGTACTAATACAAAGTTTGTATACAGTTTTACTACTGTATTTTAACGATGCACATGTACAAAGTACCGAAACAATGCAACTATGTGTTCCGTTTATTTAAACGTTTTGAAATGTAAGTGATGCAATGCACAATATTAAAATAAATCTGTATTGCTTGCAAATTAAATGTAAATATCACAAAGCATCAACTTTGAAACCGGTGCTCTGATTGCTTTTTTGCTGCGTTGCTAATACTTACCATTGATGTTTTGGAAGGGTTTGCATTGCATATATATTGTACTGCGGCGTAATGAAACATTATACTTTGTTCTTATACAAAGCATTTGACGTTCTGGAAGTCAGCCAATTTCGATGCGAAAGCTAAATGCCAACTTGGTACTCTCACTTTCGCAAAATTTTCTGAATATTAAGCAATAGTCGCAATAAAAATTAAAGATGGCGCGGATTTACAGTAATGAAATGCCAACGCGTCTAAAAATATTTGAAATTGTAAAATTTAAATAAAATAAAGTGATGATTTACGAAACGAAAAGACACATGCGCAAACGTATTGAAGAGTACCAATCGCTAGATTTGCTACAATTTGCTTGCGCATCGCAATAGAGAGTAGCCCCAGTGATACCGAAAAACCTAATAGTTTAATCGCATTGCCGAAATAACAATATCGGCACCAGCTACCAACCTTGATAAAAAAAACAACAAATTCACGTTTTTCGAAATGAGCAATGATATGTTTTACACAAACATGTACCCCCCATGTTATCAAAAATAGTTATAATAATTTACTTCTATTTGCGAATATTGAAGTTTTTCTGTTATGTGCTTTGTTTTTAAAAATTAAAGTTGAATTTTTCGTTAAGGTTATATTTTTTCGTATCGATTTTCAAATAATTGTACATAAAAAAACTTAGTAATTTAACAAACTTGCATTGAACTTGACATTGTGTTTCAAGGTTTTTAAATACACACAAACACATTTGTCATCTACACATTAACTCCAGTACACACACACACTTAAATATTCGAAAAGGAGCACACACGTTTAAATTACATGGACACCCCAAAAAATATTAATGTAAGAGGAAGAAAGTAACAATAAAAAAGCCAAGAAAAAGAGTTATACGATCCCTGATAATGACTGTTAACACGAATCCTTTTAGCGAATCACAGTTTATACATTTTCTTTGTTTTGTTTTCATGTTGTTGCTGTTTTGTGTGAGTGCACGTGAAATTTACACCTAAATTAACACCCACTAACTACATACACACACACACAGATTATTGCCGGTGAAGTTAAACCAAAACCACAAAAAAAATTCAATGCAAAACTCTTATTGATTTTTTTTTTTTGAAGGACTGAACTATCAGTGTTGTCAACTTTTACATTTCAAAATGGAGAAAAAAACGTATTTTCGGAAAAGAAGCCCAATAGAAAGTTGTAGGTTTTATTTGAAAATTATAGAAAATATTTTTTTTAAATATTCTTTTACCAAAAAAAGTGCATTTCAACCTTAAAAAGTACATTTCAATCTTAAAAAAAAGAGAGATTTTCAATTGTTTTACGCTTTCCCGGGAATTAAATTTAAACAATAACTTGTTTTATACTTCAGTAAATCGCTCGTGACTCGTGAATTTTGTTGTTTTATTCAGCCAAATTTCCCCACAACATCAATATTTGTTGCGTTTGAAGCATGGAGCAATCTTCACGATATTTTATATCTAGTCTTATCAATCTGTAATGGACTTATATTTATAACAATATTATTATTCGAGATTTTTGAAACTAGATGAGATTTTTTACACTTGTGACCGAAGAATTGTTCGCGTTTTTAAAAGCACTAACAACGGTGCATAACGCAACGAGTTGACAACGCTGTGTACTTCAGAAAAGAAGTAGGAAAGAATGGGGCGAATGGGGAAAATGAATTAGTGCTTGTGTTTGCAAATTTGTTAAATTTCCATATTAGTTCTAAGTGAACCGGTATATTTTTTAGAATTTAAGTGTTTTTCAAAACAACTTTACAAATTCGTTTATAATATTCCTTTAATGGTTAAACCATTAAACTATTTAAAAAAAATAGTCAAGTATTCGTATTTTTCGCTATATTAGAAATAACGATACTTTTAATTGTTCTATTAAAGCTGTGATTTTTTTCCGTCTCATTAACAATGCACTCCCCGAGGTACAATATGTTGGCTCCAGCGTTGACATCTCGATTCCAACAGGTACGGCAGTTTGGGCAATACTGGTACCTGTGTGGAGATCTTGATGTTATGTTCTCGTTGTAACACTTGGCGCATAATTTCGTGGTTCTGAATTCGTTTACCATTAAAATGTCAGCTTTGCGGGCTTTTAGCGCTTCAATGATTTTTTTATTTGGCGTTCTTCTATAACCCTTCATTGGGGAATTTGCCCCTATCTCTGTGCTTCCTATGCAGATCAGAGTTTTTTCATTCACGTTTGCAACCAAGTTCTTTGCAATGGTATTTGCAGTTTGTTGAACACATATGAATTTCTTTAACTTGAGTCTCGTGACCTTTCTTTGCGAGTACAACGATTGTTTCCGCTCAAATATTGAGAGTTGATATTTAATATACAGGTTGAAATTTTCTGCATATGGTGACAATTGCGAATCTTCCTTAAAATGTTGTGAATATGTGCTCAACTTCAATTTACGACAATGAAATCCACTCATTTGTTGGTATGTGGCATTTTTCAATTTAATAGGTTTACCATTGCAAATTCCACCGAATATAAGCCGAAGGCCTGGATCTAAACCTATTTTGTTGTCGTAATTTGTACTGCGAATTTTAACTAGATTGCCACTGCAGTCGCATTCATCTTTTTGCACTTTTTTCTTTTTAGTCTTTGAAATCTCTCGTCTATTTGGTTTTTTCATCGAAAACGAAATTGCAACGCCGTCTGTTTGCATTGAGAAGTTGAACTTTTTTGTAGATGTTTCGGGGAATTTGAAGTATTTTCTCCATTCTGTCTCTCGGTCAAAAGTACTCCATTTACCTTTGTACAACTTCAAACCACACAACATATGATAGAAAGCCATCGAATCATATTGGATGTGATGCGATCCATGTTTTAAAATTGGTATTAATGCAAAATTTTTCAAACCATTTTTTTCATTAAAGCGCTGTAAATTGTAAAAAAGCCGTACAGATGTCCAAAACAGTTTTTTATTTTTAATATTGTATAGTTTTTCTCCATTCCACATCAGTTCACTTCTCATCTTTTCTAGCAAATTGGTGTCTGGAATTTCTTTGCTGTTAGGTTCAAACAAATGCGACAACGTCCTGTACACTTTCTTTTTGTCCGGTTCATTCTTGAAGAACCTCCTTAACCTGGTGTACGCGTGCCTCCAAATGTTGTTGTGAAATATTACATGATATTGATTTGCTGACGCAATAAATATGTTTGAGCGGTAGGAACTATCATACAGCGGAAGTTCACCTCGCATCGCTTCGTATTCAGTATCTATTTTATATTTTGGTCTTTTCTTTTTCATCAAACAATAGTAAAACGATTCAAAATGCACAGGTTCAAAGTTGTTTTCACGCCATCTTTTCATTAGGCAGAAATGGATATATCTGGAGACTTCTACAAAAAGAGCTGACATTTCCCTGACGTCATTTTGAATTTGGTTGAAAACCGCTTCATTTTTGCACGTATTCCGCAGTGCATTTTTACAACAACGATTTCTGTCTCTTCATCAGAAAGTTTCTGCCTTCCGCTTCGACATAATGTGAACTGCTGAAGATTACTGTGTGGAGCTACACTGGTTTGTTCACAGCAGATGTACTGGTGAAGACGTGGTTTGTGCAAAGGAGGAGACGTGACTGGAGACCAGATGTTTGACTGGAGACGTGGTTTGTGCAAATGAGACGTGACTGGAGACCAGATGTTTGACTGGAGACGTGGTTTGCAACGCTTAATCTTTGAAGAGGTTTTGTGCTTTGACCATTAGTATTTGAATGGGGTTTCTGGTTTAATGATTAATATTTGAATATACGTAATTCTGAATTAATAAACAAATCTACATGCATTAGTATAGTGCGAGCTCGAGTTTCGTAACCCACGATTACCGCAACACCCCAATTATCGCAACAGGCAATATGTTTACATTACAGTCTTTTTAACTGCAACTATTTTTAAGAAATTGTAACACTTTTGCTTGTTTTGACAACAATTCATCCAGGGCTGGGCAGTATTTGAAATACATGTATTTGAAATACGTATTTAAAATACAAATACGTATTTTGTATTTGTATTTTAAATACATGACGTGCAAGTATTTTGTATTTTGTATTTTAAATACATGCCCAACAAGTATTTTGTATTTTGTATTTTAAATACATACAATAAATGGAAGTATTTTGTATTTTGTATTTTAAATACATAACCTGAAAGTATTTTGTATTTTGTATTTTAAATACATGACCAGCAAGAATTTTGTATTTTGTATTTTAAATACCGCAAACCATGTATTTTGCCCAGCACTGAATACATCACTCTTGTCGAGGAAATATTCGTGGTTATTCCAAAATACGCGTCGAAGAAGTGAACATTTACATGAAAACAAAAACAAAACCAAACCAAAGTGACGAAAATTGTTTTTGTTATCTATACACTTCTTTAATAAAATTAACGCGAGAGTTATAACGCGTTTCTTTCTCCTTTAGAAACTGTAAATTTTGTATGATAAACAAAAACAATTTTTGTCAATTTGGTTTTGTTTTGTTTTGTTTTTGTTTTCATGTAAATGTTCACTTCTTCGACGCGTATTTTGGAATAACCACGATTAATTAAATTATAAAAGAAAAACGACAAAATTAAAGTCTTTTCATTTTTCAATATATAAGGAATATGAACTAATTGTTAATTGTATTTAATTTAGGTGCCTATTATGAACTAAATTCGATTTTCGACAGCAGTCGAATAACCTGATCGAGCGAATTTTCATTTGGTATTATGGCTCGCATTCGATAAAAATTTACTATTGTGATTTTGTTAAATCACAGTAGTACATTTTCGATCAGCTCTCATTTAAAATAAAAAATTTTGAAAATAAATAATTTCTTCAGGCTTGAGGTCAGTTTTTTAATTCTTTATTTTTCAATATTTCGACATCCATCCTTTGGATGTCATCTTCAGGAATAACGAGTCACAAAAATACACAACAATTAACTTGTAGATCTATTATTGCACTACAAGTTAATTGTTGTGTATTTTTGTGACTCGTTATTCCTGAAGATGACATCCAAAGGATGTCGAAATATTGAAAAATAAAGAATTAAAAAACTGACCTCAAGCTTTAAGAAATTATTTATTTTTAAAAATTATAATTAAAAAAGGTCGAATAATTAAAAAACTTAAAAAGATAAAAAATTTTGTTTACAAATTTAAAAAATAAAATTAATGTTAAATATGACCACGGCGGAATTATGGTTGTTTTCAAATAATTTAGCTTCAGTGGGCTTTCATCCCACTTTTTTACATGCTGAATTTTGCTGCAAATCATTTGGTCAAAAAAGAATTTTGTTCCATAAGGAAGATGAGCATTTCCAATAGCTGTTTACGACGTTGGACTTGCATAAAATGAACAAAACTGACAAAGAATATGGTATTTGGTATACGAACACAAAAAAATTTACAAATAGTTACATTTTCAACAAGTTTTTTAAATTTATTTGCACTGACGAAAGCAAATTTGTTTTCGTTGAAAAATTCGATGCACAACGAAATTTTCGACAGTGCTGCAAACTCATAATACCAAATTAACATTCGATAGTCGATGTTCGATAGCCAGCGAAAATCATTTATTTATTCTCTTGCAGGAATACTTTATGTTTTTGTTTAACTCGGCTAGAGAAATATTTTGTTGTTAATAATAAGAAAATGTTATTTTGTAAAATAGGATATATGTATGACAGGGCCTGTTTTGCGAACATTTTAGGCAAAAATTTATACAAGTCAGGTCTAGGTTAAGAAACTTCCTACTGATTTTTTTGGTTTGGATTTAAATTTTTTTTGAACAAATTTTTCCAAGAAACAACACTTTTTATATAACAAGCTTATTTTATTTGTATACTTTAAATTGAAATCTACTTCTTGTATAATCTCCATATTCTTAAAAAATAATTCACTTTAGGGTTTTAGCAGGTTTTTGAAACGAATGTTCTATGAAAATTTGTTTAATAAACCTTTCAAAAATCAAAAATATTTTCATATGCCCAGCTAGCATTTTCAATTGTCTTGGAGTCTACTGGGAATCTCATGAAGAGTGTTTTTTTATCGGCGACGTGCTCATTTTTTAATCGTAGACGATTTTTCGCACGGGTGAAATTTTTAAACGCGCTGATTCGTATGAGAGAGTCTTCCATAACACAGCGAAAGACGCTTATATTAGTCATAAAGTGAATCGTTTATGATTTTTGTGGAGATTATCTGACGAGTCTTTCAAAAAACATGTCAAGAGTCGTATAACACTCATGTAGGGATTATTTTACAACACGTGAAATGCTCAGCCGTATAACTGAGATAGCTTTTTCATGTCAAAACTTTCTTATAATTATACAATTTATACGAAACAAATCTTAAAAACGCAAATTCAACACCATCCTGTTGGAAAATCTTATTTGGCAGATCTTTAGACTGGTTTGTTACCCCCATGGGGTATATAGATACTAAAAAGAAAACATGAAAATGTTTAAAGTTTTAAAGGATGATATATGTACATTATCGTGGCCGTTAGTTGTATGGAGAACTTTTTTTTTTGATTTCTTATATTCTCCCTCCTCAAATCGGTTCAGTTTTATATAAAAAAAATTACAAAAAAATTTCGAAGCGATAAGTTGTGTTTTAGGGGGGGCGTCCGCCCCTCAAAGTTTGCCATCAAGCCATTTATTCAAATGTAATTTGTTTGCATATGACTATCTCTTAAAAACAACATTTTACAAGAATATGATATATGGCAATATTTTAGCTCTTCTAGTCAACAACATTAGCCTCGAAGAAAGTTTTGTGCTAAAATTAATATTTAAGAAAATAATTAAGAAAATAATTAAGAAAATAACAACAAAATACCAAACATTTTATATACGTTTTATATATACAAAAGGGGGATTTAATGTCAAGTGAACTAATTTTGAAATCGATGTCTTTCGATTTGGATGAAATTTGCACCAACGTTAGTCCTATTGAATAGTAGTTTAGACACAAATTTTCAACAAGATCGGTCAAAAAGTTTCAGAGTAAGAGGGGGTCAAGGTTTGCCATACAGGTGTTCTTTCTCATCCGTGTAACTTATTACCAATTGGTGTTAGCAAAATTTGTCCCAAGTAGCTAAGATAGCTATTTAATCAATCTTTTTAAAAAAAATTTTTTTGTTTTTTTTTTAAATTTTTTACATTTTTTTTTTAAATTTAAAACTTTTTTTTTATTTTTTTTTTTGCCAAGTTTTAAATTTAAAAAAAAAAATTTTAAAAATTAAAAAAAAACAAAAAAGTTTTTTTTTTTTAAAAGATTGATCAAATAGCTATCTAAGCTGCTTGGGACAAATTTTGCTAACACCAATTGGTAATAAGTTACATGGATGAGAAAAAATACCTGTTTGGCCAAAATTTCAAACTTTGACCCCCCCTAACTCAGAAACTTTTGTGACCGATCTTGTTGAAAATTTGTGTCTAAGCTACTATCCAATAGGACTAACCATGGTGTAAATTTCATCCAAATCGAAAGACATCGATTTCAAAATTGGGACACTTGACATTAAATCCCCCTTTTATATATATAAAACGTATATAAAATGTTTGGAATTTTGTTGTTATTTTCTTTATTATTTTCTTAAATATTAATTTTAGCACAAAACTTTCTTCGAGGCTAATGTTGTTGACTAGAAGAGCTAAAATATTGCCATATATCATATTCTTGTAAAATGTTGTTTTTAAGAGATAGTCATATGCAAACAAATTACATTTGAATAAATGGCTTGATGGCAAACTTCGAGGGGCGGACGCCCCCCCTAAAACACAACTTATCGCTTCGAAATTTTTTTGTAATTTTTTTTATATAAAACTGAACCGATTTGAGGGGGGAGAATATAAGAAATCAAAAAAAAGAAAATAACGGCCACCCTAATGTACATATGGCTAAAACCATGATACCTAAAATTTTAAAATCCCTTAAGAACTACATACTTACTGCCTATTTCACGATGTCACTCGAACGTTTACGTTCGCACAAATAACATTTAAAACAAAAACAAATTTTTGAATTTTGTTTTTGTAATCTTTAGGACGATGTTTTTTTTTTTTTCAAATTGTATGTTTTAGTATCTTACACGAGTTTCATTATTTTTTTATTTCGGTTTCCCCGCACTTCCAGGATATATTAACAAACTCGATGTTTTTGGTAGATATGACTATGTTGCAATAACGGAGCGATATGTTTAGGTATATACAATGAGAATTTACTGCCTGCATCTTATTTTAAATTTATGTTCTTTATTAACTCTTCTCTTCACTAAAGTTATTAATTATCAACTGTTGCACTGCCCATTCTGCTTTTAATACATTTATTGCCGCAGGAGACATTGATTAATGTTTGTACACATTTCTTAAAATTGATCTAATCGACAACCCCTCCACAGATTTTTAGAGAAAAAAAACTAAATTTCAGAGTGAAAATAGCTGTTTTCTGAAACTATGAGCAACTTTTTATTTCCTGGGATTTTTGTTGCGAGAAATATAATAAGTGAAATTCTAGCATGGAATCATTTTATTCAAAATTTCATAAAAATTTAGAAGTTGGATAGAATTGTAAGAAAAATGTCACTTAATTATATTTTAGAACACCTTTCCTTATAATATCGTTTTTTCATTAAATTCATAAATTTCCATTAGTGCTGAATTATTAGTTCTTTGGGAAAACACTGTGATTTTGGATTTCGAAGCCTGTTAATAAATTCTACGAAAAAAAAAAAAAAAAATATGTTGGAAAAGCACTTTAATTTTGATAGTATTTTCCTCGAAATACGTAAGACTTGAGTGGTAGTCTAAAGTACCATTTAATAAGCTTTTAATTTACATTTGCTTAAGAAAATTTTAATGAATTTCTTTATGTAAAAATATACCATGAAATATATACGGGTCTGTTCTAGAAATCAAAATGAAGTAGAATTTTAGAAGGACCCTGTAATGGGAGTCGATAAAAATATTCCTTTTTATCTACTTCATTTTTTGAGTACCAATTAGCTTTACAACAACATATATTAAAACCAGAAAAAGCTGCGGTCGTTTTGCAAATAATTTAACTTAAAATGTCGTTTGATATAAATTTCACTTTATTTCGATTTTTAGAACATGCCCGATTGTTTTTTCTTAAAAAATGGGGTTACATTAAGTATAAAAAACAATGGTCGATCATTGCAACTTCTCGGTAATTGGAATACGCCAGATATTTTTGTATTGCGAAAATCGAGCTCGCACTGTATTTATAATTTAACAGCACTCACCAAATATAAACGGAAAGATTTTACAATCACACTTAAAATGCCAACTTCTTTATATAGGATTAATATTTCAATCGATTTTTGATTTCACTGTTAATATTGGAATTTGCTTCTATTTCAATGAATAATAATATACGTTATTCTTAATAATTGAAAAACAAATCTACTCCTACATTAGTAGGTATGTATTTATAATTAAATAACACTCACCGAATATAACGGAAACATTTATGAATCGAACGAAAAAAATTCCAACGTAAAATTTTTAATATTATCTTTATGTAATTTGTATTCTAAAAAGAAAAACATACAATTATTAAATTACATAAATGCAATGAAAAACTAAAAGTAATCTTACCACAACTTCCAATCATTTTGCATTTTATAGACGATATTTGCAAGGTCAACAGGCGTTTGACATGAAGATTACCGTTTTTTTTTTTCTTTTAGCCAAGGTCAGCACTCGCTTCATTCAAATATTACCGTTTTATTTGACAACAAGGGCAGCAAATTGTATGTTATTTAGAAATGAGACTCTTCATTAAATAAAATAATATTAGATAAATAAAATATTATTTTTAACAAAAATTCTTAATTTAGTTAACTTTTATTAACTTACCTTTAAAATTATTTATTTGAAACACAAATTTAAATGTTAACAACCAGGTCGTTACTTAAGAAATGAAGTTCATGTTCGTCTAATTTAGTTAGGTATATTCAAGGCGAATTAATGTTAATTCGCCTTGGGTACATTTATGTGCAGTGTTGCCGTTTTGGTTGCTTTTTACCAAAATTGGTTACTTTTTTCTCAAGGTGGCAACACTCTTCTAAGATTTTTGTGGGATTCTTCCAAGGCGAATTGACTTTCAGGTGGCGTTGAAAACACAGCTGTGCTACTGTTTTTTTTAAATTAGAGAGGAATGTCAAAAGTTACCCTAGGTCTACACTAAAGATAAATATCTCAACGAGTTGGCAATAACGTCGGCAGAATAACAAAGCAATATTGCTTATTGCTCAGCTTATGTTAAAGGCATGGGAAAACGTATTTATGTTAACTCATAATTTGAAAAAAATTAAGGAAGAAGGTGCAGTGTAAAAACTGGCGTATTCTTGCAAAAATTGTTTTTATTGATATAAATTGTTTCTTATTCGACTTTATTATCAAAATGTATATTAATTTTTTTTATATAAAAATATTAAGTTTATTTAAAAAAAAAAAAGTTAATAAAATTCATATTTTTATATAAAAAAGACCTCAAGCTTAAACAAATTAATATACATTTTAATAATAAAGTCGAATAAAAAGGAATTTATATCAATAAAAATAATTTTTGCAATTTTATTTTTGTGTTTATTAAATTCATTAATTTAATTCTTTTACTACAATTATAATTTGCTACCATTTCACAAATTTAATTTCTTTCTCACATAATTTGCTTTTATATTTTTCTTTTTTGCTTCTTTTTTCTCAATTGATAACCAAATTTGACGTTTTATGTAAGCAATAATTGTCAACGAAAATGGACTAACAATTATTGCAACATAAACTATCGGCAATAAATATGTACAAGAAATTGCTGTCTACATTAGAGATAACATAATTTTGACATTTACTGCAATATATGTCGCAATAATTATCTCTGGTATAGACGGGCAGTTACTTGTGTTTTTGACTTATCGGCCAACGAAAATAGCAACAAAATACATTATTGTGTTTTTGGTGCTGTTAATTGTTGTAGTATCGACACCACCGTTTACATGAATTCGCCTTGGATTCTTCCCTACAAGAAGACTACCGGTCATTTTACTAGTTATATAGCCGGTAGTGTTGACCAATATATTGGTTAAAGTTTCTATTAGTTTATTAACACCAAAATGAAAAAACTAAAGCTCGATTCACCCATGCGTTCCGAACAAAATTTTTGTCCGGACAAAATTTTTTTATATTGAGTTTGACGTTTTACTTTTGAGAGAGAGAGAGCAATGATTTTGCTTGGCACGTTTTTTTCTTGAATTGGTTTAATTTTAATTCTTGTGCCGAACAAAATGAACTGAGATGCCACTTTTTTTCAATTTGTACATAAAAGTAGACTTTTCGCTGAAAATGCTAATATGTACCTTAAAACGGGCAAAGATTTTCAAGTTTAATAGCTAGAAAAATAAATCTTCGAGTCCAAAGGTTATTGAAAAAGGTTTTATACAAATCGTCTTGCTCAATTCGCAGTTTTATTCAGTTTTGTAATGCAAGCCAAAATCCACTTCCGTTTTTTCAACGTCACTTCATGTAATTTTTTTACATTTTGTGGTACAAATATCACGACACGTCAAAATGGAAATGCCCATATACAGTTGGACGCACCTTAAAAACCTTTTCTTACGATACCCAATTTGTATATGTTGGTAAGAGAACAGATTCACAAATTAACAAAACATGCAAAGATAGACCCTTTTTCAAACTGGTCCAGCTCACGAGCAGTCAAAGCTGGAGCCGAAATATTTAAAATGTCATCTTAAAAAAGTCCAAGGTTCATTTTTAGGAGGGTACATCGAGCACGAATTGTTCTTCCATACAAATTGAGTCGCTCTAACATATGTACATTAGAGCGACTCACCAAAAAAAGTGCTCGATGTACCCTTCAAAAATGAACCTTGGACTTTTTTAACCGTTACCATACTAATAATGTAACATTGAAATTATTCATATGCACAACATTTAAGAAATCAACGGTAACATTTAAAATTATTCCTATGCAAAAATCAACGGCAACATTTAAAAACAACAACTCTTCCAAAAAGAAAACAAAACAGTTAAAATTGTCGTTCTCTTTTTTTTCTTATTTTCTACTGTTCTCCAATTAAAAGCATAGGAGAGAAATTGAATGTTGTTGTTCTTTTTACTATGTTTACACAAAAAAAAGAATATATGTAACTGTGTGTTTTTTTTTTTTTTTTTTTTTTTTTTTTTTTTATTATTTATTGAATCTTCATATATTAAATATGAACTAACAATAATTAATCAAATCTTAACCTAATACGTTATTTTTTGTCCTGCCAGTGCCAGACAAAAATTTTCTTCATCGCGGGTTCTGTTCACTTTTATAGTGTTTATCGCTCATCTAATTGGATAAGTGCTGCAGTGTCTCTTCTTCTTAAGCGAGTGTGGCCGCTATCATTTAAAATATTTCGTGCTAGTGGGTTCGGGTGCGATTCGAACCTTTTTAAGTATTTTACTGCATATTTCGTAATCATAGTTTTAACTAATGGAACATTAAGATCCTTGTGAATATTTGAGTTTATAACATACCAAGGGGCAGCTGTGATTATTCGAAGTAGTTTATTTTGGCGCCTTTGAATTTTTTCGATATTAGAGGCCGAGGCAGTGCCCCATAACTGAATACCATAGCACCAGATTGGCTTTAAGATGGAGTTGTAAAGAAGAAGGACAGAGTTTCTTCCAATAAGCCAATGAATTTGGATGGCTTTTAGTTTCATTTGAGTTAATTTTGCCTCTATATGGCTTTTCCACGTTAAACGGCGATCTAGATGAATACCGAGGTATTTTACATGCGAATTTTGAGGTATTATTTGATTATTGATTTTAATAGGGGGGCATGATTCCCGACGCAAGGTGAATGTTATATGTACGCATTTTTGCTCATTGACCTCTATCCTCCATTGCTTTAACCATAGTTCGAGTTGAAATATATGATCCTGTAGGTATCGAGATGCTTCTTGACGGTTTTCGTGCACGCTCAAAAAAGCTGTATCATCAGCAAATGTTGAAGTTTGTGTGTAGTTGTTTGTTGGCATGTCCGAGGTATATATTAAGTATAAAAGTGGGCCCAGGATGCTTCCCTGAGGGACTCCAGCGTCAATTTGCTGAGGAGAGCTTAAATAATCACCTTCTTTAATAATAAATTTTCGACCGACTAAGTAGCTTTCTAACAGCTTGTGTGTGTTTACTGGTAAGTTGAGCTTCAATTTATGTAATAAGCCTTCATGCCAGACTTTATCAAAAGCTTGAGAAACATCGATGAAGAGAGCGGAGCAATATTTTTTTTCTTCAAAGGCTTTTCTTATTGCGTTTACTATACGATGGGTTGCTCAATTGTGCTGTGTTCTCTTCTAAAGCCGAATTGGTGGTTAGGAATACATCTATTTTCATTTAAAATTGGGGTTAATTTTGACGCTAACAGCTTCTCAAACAGCTTTGATATATTAGAAAGTAAGCTTATAGGCCTATATGACTCAACTTTTGTGTGATCCTTTCCAGGTTTAGGTATCATGGTGACTAAGGAGACCTTCCACTTTTGAGGATAGTATTCAAGGCGTAAAATAGCATTAAAAATTAAAAGAATAATTTTCTTTGCTATGCTGGGTAGCTCCAAAAGCATTTTGTTGCTGATCTTATCAAAACCAGGAGCCTTCTTGGGGTTTAAATCACAAATAGCCTTTTCGATTTCTCTTATCTCAAATCTTAGCGGAACAGCTGCTCTAGCAGCAACAGGTGGTAACTCGACCGCAATATCGTGAGATATATTTGGGGTAAATACGTTTTTTAAATGATTGACATACAGATTTCCTTTTTCAACATCATTTCTTGCTCAACTTCCATTCAAGTTTCTTAATGGTGGTTTAGAGACAACTGGCCTTTTGAGATTTCTAGCTGCGCGCCATAATGAGTAGTTTGATTGTGGGGTTGCATCAAGTTCCTCAAGATATTTTTCCAGAGAAGCCGTTTTCTTAGTCTGCAGTAACTTTCTAAGTCTTTTTGTACACTCTTTAAGTAAGTTCTTAAGTTGAGGGGATCTGTGCAATTGCCAATCTCTTCGAGCCCTCCTTTTTTCAGACAAAAGATGCTCGACATCTGTGGAATATATTTTAATAGTTTTTGTTTTTTTGGGGGCAATATTGGAATGTTGAACAGCTAGTTTCAGAAAACTGTCAAAATTGTCAATAGAGCGATCTACATAATCCGGTGTACTGAGCGGAATATTTTCTGTGCAATGGGTACTGAGATATTTTTTATATTTTAACCAATTAATTTGCGTAGCTGTCGTCGGAGGTACAATTCTATTGGGGTTTATTATAGTAACAATTGTAGGTGTGTGGTCGGAAGATAAATCTAGGGAGGCTTCAACATGAATCGTTTCTATGGGAATGTTTTTAACCACGCCGAAATCGATGACATCTGGAATTTTTTGATGATCAGTGGGCCAATATGTTGGTTGTCCGCTCGCTACCAATCCATTTTAGAAATTGTGTTAAATAAAACACGACCCTTTGGTGTTATAAGTCGCGACCCCCAGAAGGTATGTTTAGCGTTATAATCGCCAGCGGCTAGGAAACACGGTCCTAATGATTTAAAATATTTATAATATTGGTCCTCCGATATTGAAAATCTAGGCGGGGAGTATAACGATGAAATTACTAGGTTTCTATTTAATTCCTCAACGCAAATGTTCGTTGCTTGGAGATAATCTTCACGATGATCACACATTAGGTAGTGTTTCACTCGGGTTTTTATTAAAATGGCAGAACCTCCACAAGCTCTATCTCGAGGGTCCTTGGTATCATATAGTATATAACCATTTATTTTAAACGTATTTCTTGAGGTCAAATGAGTTTCAGAAATCATCATGACATCAATTTGTTTATTTTTAAGAAAGTATTCTAATTCATTTTTATGTTGGCGGATGCCGTTTGCGTTCCAAAAACAAATTTTTAAACAGTTCATGGTTTATTAAGTACAGCTTGCAATAACATCGATTGCATTCTAAGCATTTCCTGCATCATATTACCCATTGTATTCGTAAAATTATTTACCGTTTGCACTAATGTTTCCATGGTTTTTTCTAAGCGACTTAAATTAGAAACCGGAGTTTCATCATTACTTGGCGAAGCACCTTGCATTGGCTGATGGTTTGATTTTAGGACGTTAGCGTAAGAGGTTCTGTTATTACTAGGCTGGGGGGCTTGAATTGCATTTGTGTTTACTTGATTTGCAACCTGCATTTGAGGGGTATTTGTTTTTGGTCCAACCGTCTGCTTGACGATATTATATACAGGGCATCCTCTATAATTGGCAGTGTGATTACCGCCACAGTTGCTACATTTTTTTACGTTGGGGTCGGTTTTAGACTTATCGCAAGAAACTGTACCGTGTAGTTCACCACATACTACGCAGACAGGGGGTAAATAGCAGTATGCCTTAGTATGACCGTACTCTTGACAGTTTAAACATTGAACGGGACCATTTCTTTTGTGCGGCTCTTCTATAGTTATTCTTCTGTAGAGAATATATTTTAAATTGTAAATAGGATGTGTTTCGTTTTTTTTAAGTTTTACGTCGCCGGGTTCAAACTCAACTCGAAAGAGTGGTTGGGGAATTTTTTCTCTATTTTTAATATTTACTACATGCTTTACCTTGAAGCTTTTTTCTTCTAAGAATGTTTTAACCTCTTCTGGGTCTACGCATGAGTCAATGCCCTTGATTACTACCTGAAGACCTTTACTGCTCTTCAGTTGATAAGTATAAAAGTTTTTATTCAGAGTCTCAAATACTGTAATTACTTTTCGAAAATCATCCTCGTGATTCACCTGTATTTTAGTCTCGTTAATGATACCGCGCTTTATTGCAGCTACATAAAAGGAATTTTCACCTATCACCGAAATTAAACTTTTTATTAACTCATTAGAGTTTTGCTCTCTAAGGTATATCGGGGGTGGCTTAGACGATTTAATGACGTTTGGTGCTTCAGAGGATTCATCCTCCAGAATCGCAAAACGATTTTGTGTATTTATTTTATCAAAAGATGATACTTTTGAGGCCGAAGCAACTGCTGCAGAGGTAGGGCTGCGTCCCCGTTTAAGCACTGTTATGTACCTGTCCATACCAACTTGTACTGTAGGCTTTTGGCAGCTTTTTACAGGGGGGTTTTCCATTGCATTTGTGTTTAAGTTCATGGTTTCATTTCCCACTAAATTTGTTTTTGACGTCACGGCAATACTTGCTGGCCTGGCAACACTTGTCACCAAATCTAGTTGTAGTTTTTTTAATGAGTCACTATCCACTGTTTTTGTAAACACCGAGGGTGATAGGGAACGTGTTCTAGTAATTGGCTTAGCCGTTAAATAGTTTATATTATTTTGTTTAGTTTGATTTATTTCCGCATTATTTTCGTTTGATTGAACTAAAACGTAAACGTTTCTTTCATTTTGTCTTAGTGTTGTTTCACTGATCGTACTCATGCAAAGAGTTGTTTTTGTTTTTCACCGTTTTGCTTTGCTTTAATATTTTTATTATTTATTGTATTTTACAACAACAACAAAAAAACAAGAAATTTTAATGTTTTTGTTCAGAATATGTAAGTATACACATGTATGAACATTCATACATACGTATTTATTTTTACTGTTTTATTTTATTTAATTTAATCGTTTTAAATTGTTCACTATTATGTTAAATAATTTAAATAACAAAATATGTATATTATTTTTTTTTAAGCGTCCATTCGCTGCTTATATTACAAAATCAAATGTGATTAATTAATAGTTCAAATCGTATGCGGGGCTAAAATACACGTCTGTATCACAACAAAGCACAAACCGAACTGTGTTTCTGTTGTGTTTGTTTACACTTTTTTTGCTCACACGTATGTGAGTATTTTCTATGATTAGTAACACTTTCTAACGCCTATAACTCCTTAAATACTAAACCGATTTTAATAAAATGTAAATTGGCACATTCTACCAAAAAATATCTTTCGAATGATGTATAATTTGTTAAAATCCAATGAATAGTATAGTCGTAAAAGGGAGCAAAAGAAATCAACTTGCCTATTAATATATATGATACGTGTCTCAGCTTTTTTTGAAATTCGTGCTAGTTCGCGTTTTGACAAAAATGCAATGGGGTGGTAACCCTTCGTTTTATATAGGGCAATATGGGCATCAAATTTTTTCTTTTGCCAAGTACATCATCTTTGTATGTAAATAATTTAGATTTTTGCAAATTAGATGCATTTTAATAAAAGCTTTTAAAAAAAATGTGTGTTTTTTGATGGTGTTGTTTTTTTCTATACAAAACAAGAAAAACAGGTTTTTATGGTTTTGATTTATGTTTTTGATTTTCCTCTCAAGCTGCAAAATGAAATATAAAAAGTTTTTTGTCTCCTGCAAAATGTGCTGAAAGGGAGTTAGCAGGTTTGCATATTAAGCCCACGATATAAAAATTTAAGAAAGTAATTCTGAGCTTATTGTTATACTAAACGTTGGGTGTGGAACCAATATATTTTAGCGTTACAAACACAAGCATTAACGCATACTAGCCTTCCCACCTTTAGTTATGTACGATGCCTACTTACCAACAAAATATTCGTATAACAATTTGTTATAATTTCACCGCCTTTTATAGCTCTATTAGCATAAATCTTCATACAATATTTATCATCTATAGCTATACACGTGTTGGCCATACAGTCGTGAGACAAAAGAGCACCTCCTATATAGACTCCCTTCATTGAACCCGTATCTGGGGCACGTATTTCAAAACTATTAACATCGATCAAGGCACATAAACGCTGTTAGAATTCTGCATTTATTTCCTCGCCATGGATAAGACATTTCAAAATTCCCGACGTCAAAATCGGCTGTACGATATTCTTGTCATAGTAATGCCAAATTTTTGTATTACGACGTTTTTCCACATGACTTTCGGCCTGTAAAATTGTAGCGAAATTCTGTTGAGTTTTGGGATTTTCTTGTAGTAATAGAAATTTTAAAATTCCATAAGTGTCGGAATATTGTTTTAAATCTTTGGAGACGAGATTAGACATATTTGCTAGTGTCTCGCAGTCATATGCATAGTGCTGCTTACAAAAGCCACATAAAGGGGTTATCAGACAGGTTCTAAAAAATTCAATATAAACGAAAAACATTTTTATAAAAAAAATTTTAAATTCAGATTTTTTTATTCCTTTAATTTTATTTCTTTTCTTTTCAGAAATACGGCCACCCTCAAAAAGGGGGTCTCCAGTTATAGTAGACTTTAGTATTTTTGTTGTAGATATAAATTCAATCAATGTAGAGGATATGGACTTTCGGTACGTTTTTAAAATTCAAAAAAACGTAAAAACATTTTTATAAAAAAAATTTTAAATTCAGATGTTTTTAATAAAATAAAGATATTGACAAAAAATATTTTATAAAAAAAAACATGTTATTGGTAATTTCCGTACAAATTTTTAAATGTATTTGGACAAAAAAGTTTGATGTTCGATTCTAAGAAAAGCTTCATTATTATCGATATTCTGTAGAAAAAATTACTTGTTATTGACATTTTTTAAACAAAATTTGTTCTTCTAGAAACTATCGATAGCATTAAAATTTGTCTCTGGCATTTAGCGATTAAGACGAAATTTTCTTTGAATAATCAATATTTAATTTTTTTTTGTCAAGTTATCGATAACATTCTATATAAATAATCAATAACATTAAAATTAAATACATAAGGTATCAAGAAGATAAAACTTTTAACGAAATTATCGATATCATTTTACAGAAATTGTTGGTCTTATCTTAATTTTTAACAGAATTTATCGATAACAACAAAATTTTCTATTAAGAATATCTATACCAGTGAATTTTTTTAGAATTATCAATAACATCCTAATGTTTTATAGAGATTTTCAATATCAATGAAATGTTGTATGTATAAGAATTATCGAATTATTGATAAAGAATTTTTTCATTTTCTATAGAAATGTCGATAACTAATAATTTTCTATAGAAATTATCGATAACATAAAAATTTTCTACAAAAGTATTTATTTCATTTTAGAAATAGATTTTAGAAATAATCTATAACATTAACTGTCTCTTTCCGATATGCGAAAGAATTCTTGTTGCTGCAATTCTAGAATTTATTGGTGAGAGAGGTGAGAAGATTGGGGAGGGGAACTCAGGTTCATGTACTCTGCAAATCTGTTTTGTTTTGTATACGTGTATTGGTTTTTATATTTAAAATATAGAAAGGAAAGGCAGTATAAAAATACAAAATTTGTATAAATAGAATTTCGTAATCTGGACACTAATACAATTTTTAAGCAGAATTTAAAAAAAAATTGCAGCAACAAAAATTGCAAGTCTGAACGATGACTAGCTTTGAAAGTTTCTATCGAATTTTTCAGAAAACTTTATTCGCCGATAGAAAATTTTATTTTTTATCGATATTTTAAGTTGATAAATATATTGTAACTAATTTCATTGTTATCGATTTTTTCTATAGACTGTGTTTAAATTATCAATATTTTATTTGAAGAATTTTGTTGTTATTTATTAAATACATAAATGTTTTTACTTAAAAATTGTTAAAAATATTCTTAATTTGACTAATTATTTTGTTTTCTATTCATTTAGAGTAGATATGTTTATACATCAAAAATGGCTAGAATCCAGATTAGAAATATCCGATGATATTTTTGAAGAAGGCGACGATTATGTAACACTACTTCCAGAATTTTTCGATAATCTATGGCAACCGGATCCATATTTTCTCAATTCAAAAATAGCTGGTAAGTTGTTGTTTTTTGCTGTTTTAAGAATTTTTTTTTTTTTTTTTTGTTTGTTTGAATTATTAAATTAGCCTTTGACAAATTGCCAATTTGCATTAGCTTAATTATGATTTTCCTATTTATTATATGTCTTTAGTACATTCAATAGTATTATTTGTCATGTGTGGGGTAGTGTTCGATATTTTACTATAAGGCAAAAAACAATTTTAATTTGCCTTTTTTTATTGTAGAATATATCATTGTTAAATATATGTATACATTATGTTTATGTTTTATGTTTTTTTTATACTAGTTTATTATATTAATTTTGTAATGGCTACCAAATTTATTAACCTTTTATTTTCTTTTAACATTTTTATTTGAAATATATTTTCAATTTAAAAACAAACAAAAAAATATGACAATAATAACCACGACCTCCACCACTACTACCATATATATGAATCAAAAATGTTAATCAAACAACGCCTTTCAAAAAAAAAAATAATCGAAAACCAATAATAAATAAAAATATCATGTCTACCCAAACCAACTAGGATTCGGAAGTCCATATGTTTCAACAACTTCTCTGCTACGCGACAAACATGATAAAGAGAAGAAAAATTTTCATCTAAACAAAACTTTAAGTATACACACAACAATTAATCTAAAAATGATTTCTCAATTCAATCAATCAATTAATCAATTCAGTGCATATTTGTCCTTAAAGCGCGTTAATTATCAGTCACCATTTTATAGTTTCATATAATTATTTTTGGGGGAGATGTACAAAACAAAAAACCATAAAAATCCAACTGTTATCAACTGCTATTTGTCGTTAATTATCGTCCAATATACACAGTTTTTTAAGTTTTGTTTATAAAAACCACAGTGAAACAACAATGGCCAAGAGTTATTTTATTTTTTAAATAATTCGCTCTTTAACTTAATTGTTTCTCTGTTCGCTTCACTGCAAACTAGCGTTAGTTGTTATAGAAATTTGAATAGAAAAGAAGGTGCTCTCTCTAAATTAGTTGCAAAAAAAATTAACTTTGTGCTTGTATTAAGTGGGGTACCCACTATCGATCGTGAGTGACAGTTTTGCTTAAATTTTTGCTTGCTCAACAGTGTGGACGCTTGTTTTCGTCAGTCAACCGTCATCCACAAATTGTTATTTAGTTGACTGATTAAATTTTTGTCTGTCACTCAAGTTCGATAGTGTGTACCCAACTTTAAGAAGAAATTTAAAAAATAGTTTTCTCTGATTAGAGTAAATCTCTATAAAATTTTTCGATGTTATCGATATTTCAATGTTATCGATTAGATCTGCAAAAAATTTTGATGTTATTATCAATAACTTATATTAAGAAATTATCCTAATTTTGTTTATGTTGTCGTTATTATACATATAGAAAATTTCGATGTTATCGATAATTACTACAGAAAATTTCGATGTTATCCTTATTTTCTGTAATAAGTTTCAATATCATATTGATTTTCTTTAGAAAATATTGATGTTTTATCGATATTTAACCATAATTTTATTACAAAAAATTTCGAAGTTATTACTAATTTCTATAAAAAACTTCGATGGCAAGGTTATATTCTATAGAACATTTCGATGTTAGCGTTATTTTATATAGAAAATTTCGATGTTATCCTTACTTTTTATAGAAAAAATAAAAATAATTATCTGTAGAAGTTTAATTCTCTTTTTGGTTTAAAATGTGTACAAGCCAGAAAATAAGTTCGTCAACATAAAAACCAATATTCACAAAATTTGGCTTTTTAACTTCCAATACAGACCATATGAATTTGACAACATTTATCGTAGTGTTAAAACAATATTATTTTTGAAACTGCTTATAAGTGCCGGTTCACGTCAAGTTTGACTCGTCAAGTCTTGAGCTTTGAGGAGAGAGACGTGTGTAAACCGGCACTAATGTATGTGGCACTGATCTACAGCTGTTGAGTGTAAACTACATATAAATTTAATTTTAGCTCAACAAAACCAGCGTTTAAACATTCACTGATTTTTTAGCCATTAGTGTTTTTTATAAAAAAAAATCTCAATGGTTGTTATTTTCGGCGGTGCGCAAAATGGCCCCAAAAGGAAAATGAAAAACGGCCCCAAAATTTTACATGAGACACAACAACACGCAATTTTGGCTAAATTTTTTTGTTTTTTTGGGGTTATTTTTCATTTTTTCGTTAGGGTGTTTTTGCATTTTAAGTGGAATGAAAGATGACAACAATATCAAGGAATGAAAAATGGCCCGAAATAAAATCACAATTTTTCCTTTGGGGCTATTTTTCGTCTACTAATAAAAAATGCAAATTTTAAGAAATGAAAAATCACCCCAAACATTTTTACACAAATTTTATAAAATTCTATGTAAAACTTTCTAGGGATAGTATAAAAACCCCGAATTCTTATACCAAAGTAGAGAAAATCCTTGCCGGTTATGCAGAGATGCTTTAGTAAGCGAAGCAGGTGTTTGTTATACCATAGAGGAAAAAATCCTTGAGCACGGCCAAAGGCCGGCTATTAAGAGAAGCTTTACTGAGCGAAGCCAGCCAGAGTTCGTTATATCATAGAAAAGAAAATCCTTGCGCACGGCCGAAGGCCGGCTATGTAGTGAAGCTTTAATGAGCGAAGCCAGTGTTCGTTATATCATAGGGAAAAAATCCTTGCGCATGGCCGAAAGCCCAACCATGCTATTAATAATTATCCGAATTTTGAAATCGGGATTCTAAATTTGTGATTTTTTGTTTCGGGCATATGAACTCCACCGAAAATGTTTGATGTAACTTTCTCTGTGTTCTTTTTTGGAGTTCAAATTCATTATAAATTTTGAGGTGATTTTTCATAATGAACAATAACCCCAAATTTAGGGTCATATTTCATTTTATTTTTAGGGTTATTTTTTAATTTTTTTGGGGTAATTTTTCATTAAAAAAATGGGACCATATTGCATTATGAAAAATCGCCCCAAATTGGGGTCAATTTTAATTTATTTTTTGGGGCCATATTTCGCAGCGTCGTTATTTTCTACATAAAGTTTTGATTATATTGTTATTTTTCATAAAAAAAATTTGATATTTTCAATTATTTCTATGAAAAATTTTAACAATCTTCTAAAAAAAAAACCGACATCATTCAATAAAAACTATCGATTTATTGGATGATATCGGTTTTCTTTATAGAAGACTTCACGGAAGGAATTATTATCTAATTAAAGCTTGAACCAAGAAAATTTTGCATGTTTCTTGTGTAAGCCAAAAATTACTTATTCTAAATATAGTAGGTGTCGCTTAGTTTAAGCATTATATTTCTTTATTTAAGGAAATTTTACTAAATACGAACAAAATAAGTTAAAATCAAGAAATTATTTTTATATTTTGGATTTTCTTGTTTTAAGAAACTTTAGAAAATAAACTTATTTCCGTGTTCGATTTCATCGATTATATTTATGTATAGAAAATTTTGTTGATATGAATAATTTTTATAAACATATTCATATTATCGATAGTTTTATGAAAAATTTTAGTTGTTATTTACAACTTCTCCAAAAAACAATTGGATTTAATCAAGCCTTCTTCTCTAGTCATATTCTATATTACTTAGTTTCTTTTATTTAAAAGTATTTTTAAACCCAATTTTTAGATTTTTCAGACAATAAACGTATTTTTATTATTTAGAACCCACAATTGCCTTCAATATAGAACACCAAATCTCCCCTGTAAAAACTGCACCCTAACCTGTAACACCAAACAAAATTTGTGCCAAGCCAGCTAAATATTTACACCAGTTTTTTGTTTATTTTTTTTTTAGAAACCTCAATAACTAACACAATACTTTTCCCCAAATTGTTTTGTCCAGGGGCCTAATTCTGGCAGTCGTGATGGAGTACTTTCTCGATTAGAAAGCAATTTTATTTCTAATTCGTTTAGTCGATACTGAACGAATTGATATTATTTTTTCAGTATTGTAAAACTCAAATTAATGCTTTACAACACTGAAAAAATAATTCCGATTTGTTCAGTATTGACTGAAATAATTAGATATTAATTTGCTTTCGAATCGAGAAAGAACTCGATCACGACTGCCAGAAATAGGCCCCAGATTTTTTTTTAATCGTTTTTTAAAAATTCTCATTTTCGAGTAAATCTTTGTGGTTGTAAACATATTTAATTCTCCAGTACCCATGTTCTGTAACTTTAGTGAGAACTTTTTGCATCGAAAAGATGTGAAACAAAATATTCCACCGTTTCTCGAAAAGTGAGAGAAATGTGTGTCTGTAACTCATGTCGAAAACTATCAAAAGAGATTACGTCGTTACGTTATAAATGTCATAATATTGCACTCGAAGCCGATGTGACATTGCAGACGTTCAGAAAGCCAGTAACACATATCGTTGACGGCGACCAAAATTTACCAAAAATTAAAAATTTTTCAACGACGGCGGCGAAAATACAACCGTCGGCTATACCAAATTGTGTAAAGAGCGACTTTAATGTTTGTTGTTTGCAAACGAGCTTTGAAGACATTCGTATATTTTATTAAATGTTATAAGCAAAATAATAGAACAATGAAAAATGTGCCAAGAACAAAATATTATTATTATTATTCTTTGCATCTTGCATTTTTAATTGTTTTTTAGTGTTGAAATTTTTTCTCGCCCCATTTTTATTCGTGAGTTTATTTGACAGTTCAAAGCGGGAACTTTTCTCACCAAAATGTTACAGACACACTTTTTCTGTAAATCGGCGAGTAATTTTCTTACGTGACAGCTTGTACTCGCCAAAATAGTTACAGACACAGTTAAGTGAGAAAAACAGCTGTTTGTTTAAATTTATGGCATTTTTGTTTCATTTCACACATTTCAATCGAAAACTTTCTCGACGCGAGAGTTACAGAACATGGGCACAGTATACTTGAAGATAACGGTTGTTTAGCACTTTGTCTATTGTGTTTCTTTTGTATATAAATAAATCAATTTGTTAGACAAAATGTTGTGGTGAAGTGTTGTGTTTATATGTATGTATATAAAATAATATTATTTTAATATAAAATTTACTTTTATTTATTTGTGTGGCTTATTGTAAAAATATGCTTTAATCAAAACTTAAAAAAAGGATTTTCATAACAAGATATAAGAAAGCAATAAAAACAAAAGGAAAGAAGCAAGTAAGAGCGCTATATTCGGATATGTCAAAACGAGAGTTAGAATATTTAAAGAGTGAGCTTTTTATGGGGCTACTATAGGGCTAAAATGTTCATGAATAAACCTTTTATTAATCAAAAATATTTTTTATAAATATGTGGGTTCATTTATAATTTTTATTGATGTGTTTGTTTATACAATAACTTTTAAGCTGAACCCAGTGCGCTTTACTTCCCCTATTAAAACAAAATAAGTAAAACATTTTTAAAATGGATCGAGTAACGAAGCTATTTGTACCAAATTTGGATACTGTTCTCCGCGCCTTCTTCTGCAGGCCAACTAAAGGGTACGTTCGTTAACGCATCTACCCTATACATCACTGATGCAAAATTGTGTTGCTGATGCGTGATCACCAGTTGCGCTTGTGATGCTGATGCTTTTTTACTGCACAACAGATGTGCAAAGTTTGAATTTTTGATCACGAGCTAAATTTTAAAAGTTTTATAATCGAACATAAAATAAAAATGTAGTTAACAATAGCGATGGAAAATTTTATTGAAAATATTGAACCAAAAAGCGATAGTTTTCTTATACATAAATAAATACAAGAAAAAGCATCAAAAAAGGAAAATAAAACGATTTATTTTATGTTAAAAGTTATTGCATCAGAAAATTAACTGATGCAATAATTTTTGACATTTACTGCAGAGCTGCGGCATCACTGCATAAAAAAACTTTTGACATATAATAAATAGCAATGCCAAGTTTCTTACAAGTGATGCATTTTCGAATGTAAAACTTTACTAATGCGCTATAGCTGCGCAACAACTGCATTTACGAACGTACGTACTCTCACTTTATGACAAATGTCTTGTAGTGATAACCAAGCCCCTTTTTCCAAATTTGGCGGTAATTGTTCGCTAGATATTGTCTTCGTATGCCACGCCTATTTTTCTAAGCCGATTCCACTTTATGACAAATGTTTTCTATTGATTTCCATCTTCGTATGTAGGGTGCCACGCACAGTTTTTTAACCCAGCCAACTTGTTGACAAATGTTTTTCACTGACAGCCAAGCAATTTTTACTTTATTTGGATACTGTTACTGTTCTACAAATACACAGAAATCTATATTATCTTTGTATGGTCGTGGTACCGCTCATTTGGAATTTTTAAAATTTGTATAGTCTATGTTAAGTCAGAAAAAGACTGGAAATTTTACTAAAATCATTTTTATAGTTTATGAGCCTATAGGGAAAGATTTTAAAATTTAAATTATGGCCTAAACCAAAAGTATTCTGGCAACACTAATAATACGAAATAACACAAAAAAGTGAAGCGAGAGGGATCAAAGTTAACAAAAGTCATATTTAAAAACAATCAGGCATGTCAAAGAAATCAATTCCGAACGAAAGTGATTTGGTTTTATATGCAGCAAGATACGCAATCACTTCCACTTTCGCCGGAATTGATTTCTGTGGCAGGCCTGAATGCTTTCTTTTTTTTTATTTAAAAAGGAAAATAATTTAATAGTTTGAAGTTTGCTTTTTTAAAAATTCAATATTTTACGTATAAGGGTAAATTATCTTTATAATAAAAATGAAATGTTGTCTGTTGCTGATCGCATAACTTGAGAACGGCTTGACCGATTTGGACGATTTTTTCTTTAAAATGATCGCCATGGTCCAACTTAGAAAGAAAATTTTGCCCCGCCCTCTTTTTTCGATTTACCTAAAATCCGAAAACTGTTCCATCGATTTGACAAATTTTTTTCAAATGTTCGTATTAATCCATTTTAAGTTTTCATCAAAAGAAAAATTTACCACGCCGACTTTTACGCCCATTTTTTCTATTTATTTGACTGATTTGGTTCTTTTTTTAAATAAAAAAATTATTGCTCCCCCCACTTCGACGCCCACTTTTTTCGATTTACCTAAAACCAGAAAACGGCTCCATCGATCATTAGTAATCAGCTACCGAGCGAAGCCGGCGCGACCAGCTAGTAGTTTATTAATTTAAACAATTTGAAATTATTTTCGGAAAAATTTGCTTTCAATTTCCATAAATTTTGTGCAAATATATCATTAAACTAACCATGCTTAAGCTAAATTTATTAAATTTGATAATTTTTGCAAATAAATTGCAATAATGTATTAGTAAAATAAAAGTTATGAAAATCTTTTTATTACAAAAACTTCATTTAAAACATTTAAGCTTTTTTGCATTATTATCATAAGTAAGTATTTGAAAATAATTATTTTTGATGTTTTGAGTGAGCAGGAAATCATTGGTTTATTAATTACTAGACTTTTAGAAAACCACAAAGTCAAAGAAATTTTGCAACAGACTGTCTATCTGTCAGGTTTCCATTAGAAACTTGTTTTAGCAAACAGTTTGCTAAACAAAATTTGTTATGAAAGTTTTCTAAAGGAAACTTGAAATACACTGTGGTGCAAAAATGTTTTTAAAAATCTTTTATATTTGTATAAAATTTGGAAAATATTTAATAATGTCATCTAAAAAAGCTTTTAAAAGTATTGATAAAGGCAAAATGTATAAACTTTTTCAGATTTATTAACCACAGCAACACAGCAAGGCAAGTAAAACTAGATTTTTTGATGTGTTTCGCTGTTCTAACTACAAAAAGTCTAAATTAAAAATCCATAAAATTTATAATAATAAAATTGGATAATCCCTTCCTAAGTTATGATAAAATCGGAGCAACACTCTCTTAAAAAATCGCAAATTTTAGAAGAAAAGAAATTTAAAAAAAAAAGTTATCCATAGAATTTTATATTTGGACTGTGAAGACTGTTTGCCACAACAAGTCTTCATGAGCCATAAGATTATGTTAAAAAAGGATATAATAAAAGAGCTTTTAAGAAAGATATCTTAAGGCCGTTTTACACTATAATACAAGTTTTAAGGTTTTTTCAAAAATTCTTCGCTATCTAACTATTGTATGAAAATTTTCAAAACAATAGCAACTTATCATGACAGGGTTGTATTTTCCTCAAAATACGCAAGACTTGTGTGATAGTGTAAAGTACCCTATAACAAACCTGCCCAAACACAAACTAAATACTAACATTATCATTCAACATCTATTACTAGAAAAATTTTGGTTAATGTTAGTAAATGCATGGCTCGTGAAGACCGGCTATTAAAAATATAAAATTTTTTAAGGATATAAAAAAGAAAATATGGCTCATTTTTCTGGCGCCAAAACCAATGTTTTCTTGTTGACCTCTTTTGCAAAACATTAACGTCTGTCTTTTTATATGTACATATGTATATAATGTATAGACATTTGTTTTCTATAATTTTGATTTTTATTGTAATTAAATGTTAAAAACATGCCAATGTTGTTATTTCCCCCTTCTTCTTTCTGTTTGCCATTTCTTCTTTTCTTTTTTCGTTTTATTTTTAGAAATTGCCACTTTAACCCACAAATTTACGTCGGTAACTTTGTATAAAAATAAAACCGTTCGCTATGCAGCTCGTATGCATGCGATTATAGCCTGTCAAATGGAATTTCAATTATATCCCATGGACATCCAAGTTTGTCCCATTTACATAGAAAGTTGTAAGTATTTTTTGGTTATTTTAAAATTTTTAATATTAAATAAGGAGGGCAAATTTATACAAACAGGGGCCTAATTCTGGCAGTCGTGATCGAGTACTTTCTCGATTCGAAAGCAATTTTCTTTCTGTCGATACTTAACGAATCTAAATTATTTTTTCAGTATTGTGAAACTCAAATTAATGCTTTATAAAGCTTCGTACAGACGATGGTCAGATCTTACAATATTGTAAGCAGGCGTTGCCAACAGCAAAATTTTTCTGACAATGGTCCATTGTCAGATGCATTAATTTTGCACATCTGCAAATACAAATGAGCTTACAATGTTCACACAGTTGTAAGACATTTTAGCCAATTTTAATGCAATTTAAGCAACGCTGCTTGCCAATATTGTAAGATCTGACCATCGTCTGTACGAAGCTTAACGCTTTAATACATATATATATATATATATATATATATATATATATATATATATATATATATATATATATATATATATATATATAATAATTCCGATAAGTCCAGTATTGGCTGAAATATTAGATATTAAATTGCTTTCGAATCGAGAAAGTACTCGATCACGACTGCCAGAATCAGGCCACAGCATTTTTGGTCATTTTTGAAATTGGTACATTTTTAAAAGGTATCTTCAATATTTATCTGCATAAAAATAGAACTTAAATAAATTATTTATTAATTTTGCAAATGGTGTGTTTAAGCCCGATTGAAACTGAAGTTGTAAAGAACAACACAAGAAATATAATTTGAATCAAAAAAATTTTTTTAATCTATACATGAAACTCACATTTGAAAATTATTTCTGGTATGTATATGGGCACCGCGGCCACTTTTTTGAGCATTGCTGTTTGTATGTCACGAATAACACGAAAAATGTTGGCTTCCAAGGCGCCCATTTTTGGTGGTTTATCAGCATGTTATAAAACATTTGCTGCAAAAACTTTCTTCAATTCTCTTCTGAAACTGCATTTAAGTATTTTGTATTCCTTCTTTCTTTTTCTTCTTTTCAATAACAAAGACCGCATTTAGACTATGCAATTAACGCCGAGTTTTTTCTATTTTCTTTTAAAGAAGTTGCTACGAAACTCTTTTCACATTTACATTTTTTTCATGCATTTTTTCAACTTTTTCAATCCCGTTTTCTTCCCCACACCTCTTGCTAACAAACAAAGAGTTGCATGCGAAAGTTGCGGCATTAATTGCATAATGTAAATATGGTCAAAGTTACAAAAACTGCTTCTACATGAATTAAAGTAAGCTGACCATACGTACTCTTTCTTAGAGGACAATCATCTATTTTAACTGGCTGTCCTCTATAAAATTTGTGTCCTCTTTTATCATCTTTTTTTCATAATCTGACATCTTTGTCCTCTTTTTTTTAAAGCATGACCAATATTTGATTTTATTTTTATAAATTAAAATAAATTTTATTTCACGGCGATCACTGGTCTTTTCTGTCAAATCGTATGGTAAATGTCGTGCCATGCTTATTCTGTTCATATGCCTACTTAACTCTCATGCACTTGCAGTATAAAATTTTGAATAAGTAACTCCAATGCATTTTTAAGTTTCGTTATTTTTTCAAACTAATTTTACTTAAGTTAATGTAAATTTTTATATATCGTCTGCTTAATATCCAAACCTGCTAACTCCCTTTCAACAAATGCTTGAGAGGAAACAAAAAATATAGTTGATTTGACACACTTCAATATTCAAATTGCTGGTCCACGAGACATATTTTTCTCTACCCAACGGAATCAAAATCTCAATTTACTTAAAAAGTGGATTTAGCAGGTTTGCATATTAAGCCGACAATATGTTATTTTTTTTTAATTTACTATAAGTATATAAATATGGGGATGTAAATTTGTCTGTAATATAAGTACAAAATTTTGAAGTCAAAAATAGTTTTTACTTTTTTTCTTTATGTCCTCTATTTTTATTTTCAAAATCTGGTCGCCTTAATTAAAGTACACTTTTCCATTCGTCTTTCCCCTTTCATCTACAAACTGAAATGTTTTGCAGCAAATGTTTCATAATATGGACGAGGACTAAGCAGCGTATGGCGTATTAACGTTGTCAAATTAAAACGTATATATTTTTTTTTTTTACAAATCACACAATAGCTGGCGCAAAGCTTAAAACATATCAACGTCGTACGTCGACGTAGATCTAATTACATATATTTCATTCTCCGGTTGCGACCGTAATGTCATAGGAAAAGAATATTTTGAATATAAAATTAAATTACTATTGTCTTTTCAAAATTATCAGGGGTGTCATGGAAATCGAAAACGTAAAACGAAAGAATTTGTCAGTTGTTTTTAATGAACTTTTAATCTATTTTTTACAATTTTTGTTAAAAACTTCTGTTTAATAGAGCATTATTTGTATAATAATTGTCATACAATTTTTTTATTACAGAAATCTTATTGAAAAACGACTCTTAAAATTCTTTCGTTTTACGTTTTTGAATTCATGACACCCCTGTATATATGTATTTGAAAACAAAATAAAAGAACGAAAAAATAAACAACAATTTTAATAAGTTTTTATTACGACGTGCGACCCAATTGTGTTCCTAGCATAAGTCATTACCTTAACGTAATCCTCCTAAAGTAAATAATCGAAAGGTGTTAAATCAAATGCCAATTGACAAGTATATCTCGCCCGCATCAATGTCATTCATATTTTCAAACCAAAGATCACTGATCACACAAGCTTCATTGTTGAAGAACAAAACGGTTAATTTTCTGTATGTAATGGAGCCAGTAGACTCTGTTGTGAATTGATCTTAATTCAAATCCGGTAATCTCGTTTACTTATAAACCCGTGAATACAAAAATTAATCTCGTCGCTGAGCACAATTTTGCGATAAAACATCGATGACTGATTTTCAAAGAAAATTTGTAAAAATTGACAGCATTGCTTAAGCATGAATCTATTCATGATAATTTGGCAGAGTATACTGATGATAAATGTTTAAAAGTAAGCGCAGGATGACAGTTCGTTTAAAAGAAAAAAATAAGTTCCATCGGGCTTAAAAAACACATCTTTATATTCATAGATTTTAAAAAAACAGTACATGCTCATTCCTATTGATTCTTTTTTTTATTTTTATTTATAAAAAAAGTCTCATCAAACAATAAAAAAGTCAAACTACGTTGGTCTGATTCAGGTGTTACTTTAAATCCCGAATTAAAACTTTTGCAATACAATTTGGGCCAGCCTTTAGAACTGGAAGAAAGTGATGGTTACATGCCGGAAAAGGTTGGCAATTTTTCACGTTTAACCGTATACTTTCGTTTCGAACGTCAAATTGGGCATCATTTAATTCAGACATTTGCCCCCTCATCACTGGTGGTAATGCTGTCATGGTTTAGCTTTTGGCTAGGCCTTGATGCAATACCAGGAAGAGTTACACTATTAGTTACCTGTATGCTAACACTGGTCACCATGTTCACCGGCTTAAGAGCGGATATTCCACCTGTGGCCTATGTTAAGGTATTAAATATTCGAAATAATTTAAATACAGCCTTTTTTTTAAATTATTTTTTTATATGTTTCGTCTATTGCAGGCCTTAGATTTATGGATGGCTGGTTGTATGTTATCGGTATTTGCGGCCTTAGCTGAATTTGTAGTTGTTAAAGTTTTAGATGTCCAATATCAATATCAGGTCAATAAAATACCCAAAACTTTGCCAATGGTAAGAAATAAATAATTAGATCTAAGTTAATATTTTTTTTTTTTTAAGGCGAATTTTAGATACACTTTCTTTTTGTTGAAATTAAAGTCTAGCGCAATCGTTGCAGTAGGATAAAAGAACCCAAATGTGGATTAACTTCTTTAAAAAATGGATGTTGGTAGCATTGGAAGCGTAATGCACCGATTTTCACTAAATTTTGCAAGAATTTGTTTCATATTTACCATAAATCCTATATAAAGCACCTTTCGGAAACCCCTTTTAAAAGGCATAAAACCTTTATGAAAAATGGTTTTAAGGTAAAATTTGACTTAAAATACTTTCAAAAGACTTGAAATCACACTGCCAAAAGTCGTGAAGATCGTACGGACCATAATTTAGCAAAGGCCCCATATAAACCTTTTCTTGGAAATCAATTTAGTATGCCTTAAACTGTAAAAAAATAATGCTTTTGTGATAGAATTCGGTTTGTTATACAGCCCAATTATTAATACAAATTCCCCGAGAATTTTTTCCCTTTTCCCATTTTTACAATTGAATTTACATAGGAAAAATGGGAGAAGGGAGAAAACTCACGTGGAATTTTTATTTACAATTGGACTGCTAGTTTTACGAGATTAAAACTCAAACTGCCAAATTTCGTGAAGTACGGTCCATAGTTACCATAGGCCCCATATGAACCCCACTCTCAACAAACACTTTAGTACGCCTTAAATCGTAACAAATTATGTTAGTGTGGTCTGTCATAGTTCCATAAGACTAGATATAATACTGCCGAACTTTGCGAAGATCGGTCCAAAACTTTAGTTAAACTAAAACAACAACAAAAAATGCTAGTGTAGTAGAATTTGGTCTGTGATAGTCATATGAGACTGAAAATCACACTACCAAATTTTGTAAAGATCGGTGTACAGTTTACCATGGGCACCATTTAAATCGTACTTTTGGAATAGACTTTAAAACGCCTAAAACCGGAAAAAATAATGCTCTTGATAAAAAATTTTGTCTGTCAAAGTACCATAATACCAGAAAACTCGCCAACAAATTTAGTGCAGATCGATATTTAATTTATAATATACCCCAAATAAACCGTTCTTTTGGAATAGACGTTTTCACGCCTAAAGCCGCAATGTATTATAATTTTGTGAGATCATTTGTTAAAAAGATTGGTTCATAATTTATCGATCCCTTATATAGACCACTCCAGAAATATTCTTACTGTCGGTAGAGGGTATCAATGATTCGGCACGGCCGAATATAGCACTTTTACTTCTCTTTGTGATAAATAAAAAATTAAAACTTTCATTTTTTATTTCTAGCGCATAAGTAACATGGAGAAAGGTCAATGTGGAACGGTAGCTAGTTGGGAAGGCGGTGCTGTACGGTCACGCAAGGCTACACAAACACCAACAACGCCTGGCCAAGTATGAACTAAGAAATTTTTTCGGCTGTTTTATAATTTTCTTAAAAATTTAAATTATTTATTTTTTTACTTTTCATTTCACAGACTTCTTTACAGGGCAATGGTGGTCCTCCGAAACCGGCTAGACGGCAAAGTTTACTATCTGTAGCCTGGACGGACATAGACACCGGTGTGGAAAAAATTATGTGGCGTGAAATAGATAAAGTATCCCGTGCCGTATTTCCTATACTGTTTTTTGTTTTTGTCCTTTTATATTGGCCAATATTGTTGATGAAGTCATCCTAGGATTTAGGGAGTTCCAGAGCACATCTATCTGGACTCCGTTAAAAAAAAAAACATTAAAGAAATTTAAAAATATATCACGGCTTAAAATGCTTAGAACGAACATTAACTTTATAATAATTAATAGATCATTTTAAAATTTGTAATTAATTTGCAGAATTTCGAAAAGAAATTTTCTTCTACATATTTCTTTATTTTAAATAATTGTAAGTTACGAAGATAAAAAAAATAAAACGGGTTTTAAGTTCTATAGTTTTGCCCCCACATTCATAAAAAATATTTTTGATTTATTTATTTATTTATTTATTTATTCATACAACAAAATTTCAAATGAAATTTCCTACAAATTTTTATATAGCTTTCGATAAACTTTTTATAATTCAAAAATATTTTTTATGAAAATTTGTAGGAAATTTCATATGAAAACTTGTTCAATAAACTTTTTATAAATCAAACATATTTTTTATGAATATGGGAGTTGAGTTATAAAATAATTTCAATATTTAAATTAATATATCTAATTTCTTCCTTTTTTTTAAATCAAGAAAATTATCAAATACACGATTAGCTAAGTTATCGTTTATTAAAGGATAGATCGATGAATATCGATAGTAGTAATTTAAAATGGATAGACAATTTATCAACTTAATTTATTTTTTTTCTTAAGATATTTGATTTCTGTATTAAATTTAACGATTACTTTAAATTTCTACAGAAAATGTAGAGGCTACTTTAATTTTGTATAGAAAATTTAAGGACTACGATAAATTTTCTACAAAAAATTTTACAATTAACGTACGAACACAATTGCACCGCATAAACTACGTGCTGTAGTCGGCTTTATTATGAGTGTTGCTTTCTTAGTTGCTTTTAAAAATTGGTATCACTATAGTGATACTGTCGTAAATGACAAAAATGCGACAAACTTCCTATGTATTTTACACTGTCGTAATCTTGATATTTAAATAATATCAATAAAATTTTCAAACGACTTCGACTTTGACTGCGACAACGACTCGCGTAATAAGGCTAATTATTTTATAAAAAAGCACACAATAGCTGACATAAACGTAAAAGCTTATCTACGTTGTATGTCGAAATTAACGTTATAGATATGTTTAAAAAGAGATTATTTTTGAGTTTTCAAATTGAATATTTCAAAATTCAATCAATTCAATTAAAAGTAATCTTTTATCTTCTTTATGTATAAAAATAAGTTGCATGGTGTTAGTAATTGATGTTCTCTGAAATGTGTGAACCGATTTGTTTCTGTAAAGTTCACGTGAAAGGTGACGTCAAAACCAAGGATCAACGGTCTTCAAATGTGTATTGGTTCTTGAGTTTTAGCCATTTTAGTGAACACTGCATTCATTCCGAAACATGTATTTATATTCCCATACAAATATCAACAAAATTCCCTCCATTTTGAACTCCTCCGAAATAGGGAATGGTAAATCGATTTCGATTCCAACCGAAAATCGATTTTGTGTTTAAAAAAACCGACTTTTTGCAATCGAATTTACGTCTGCGATTTTATACTGAAATCGATTATTGGGCTTTAAAAATCGATTTTTTTATTTTTATCAAAATTTAGGAATCTTAATTAAATCGATCAATTATGGGCATGCACAATAAGACTTGAGATTTGTTTGTGCGTACATGGTATGTTAGCGCAGTGTTCCAAGTTTAAAATTTTAGTTTTACGTGTTAGTACCCTGGGTATACTTTTAACTTTAATATAGGGGCTTTTGTTCTTCAGAAATTAAAGCCATCAACGGATAGTGAACAAAACAGTCCAAACATATCGCACCGAACCAAACACTGAAAGTCAGCTTTGTGAAATTCAACATACTATATAGAAACAAAATAGGTGAATTAAGCCATGGCATTCCTGTGGCAATACACTTTTATTCAAACAGACCAGTATGTGAGCGACATTTAAATCTAGTTATAAGCAGAGTGAAAAACAAAAAGTATGTCATTTATATAACAAATACGAAATTACAAGGAAAAAATCTGGATCTTTCCGACATCAAGTTTCTTAAAAACAAGTTTCTAATCTAATCTTAAACGATTTTGAAATCGATTATAAAATCGATTTTGTGGTTCGATTAATCGATTTCAAAAACCGAAATAAAAAAAGTCTATCGAAAAATCGAAAATCGATTTTGGAATCCATTTACCATTCCCTACTCCGAAACGGCGTGACCGATTTTTATGAAATTTTGTATGTGTATTTGTTAGGTATAAGAATAGGTCGTAGAGTATATTTTATATCGCTAGAGGGCGCAAAATATTGCAATAGGGGTAATAGCTCCCACTCCCCAATCTTCTAAACTAATCAACCGGTTTTCTTAAAATTTGGCATGCAGACAATGTAACATATGAAAGAGAATAAGGAATAGGGTGTGAAATAGGATAAGAGGGCTTAAAGCTCCCCCTATCTTTATGTTCGTAACTAATCAACCGATTTTTTTGAAATGTCGCAGGCAAATAGAGTTACAGTTGGAAAGAACTTAAGCCTATAGTTTTTATTATATAGGGCGTGAAATAGAGCAAGGTAAAAGCTCCCCCTCCCTCTATATTCGTAACTAATCAACCGGTTTTCTTAGAATTTGGCATGCATACACTGTAACATCGGAAAGAGGACAGGGCATTTAATAGGGCAAGAGGGGTAAAAGCTTCGCATCTTAACTAATCAATTCATTTTCTTGAAATTGGGCAGGCAAATGGTGTAACATCTGGAAAGAAATATGGCCTTTAATTTTTTCTTAAAATTTGGCTATCAGACACTGTTACATCTGAAAGAAATAAGTTATGTGGCAAAACAACGTTTGCCGGGCCAGCTAGTTTTTTATAACGATTTGTTTATTTGAATTCTATAAAGAAAATTTATTGTTTACTTGAAGTTTTTTACAAAAAAATTAACTTACTTAATTATATTTATCGATAACTTGAATGTTTTATAAAAAAATTAGTCGTTCACCTAATTTTTTTTTAAATTTATGTTTTTTTATAGAAAAGTTGATGTTCACATGAATTTTCTATCGAAAATATAGCGTTTACTTAAATTTTCTTTTATTAATTTTTTGTTTAATTAATCGTTTACCTAATTTTTTTTAATAGAAAATTAATCGTTCATTTGATATTTTTTTATAAAATCTATCGTTTATTTGAATTTTTATAGAAAATTTATCGATTACGTATTTGAATTTTCTGTAGAAAGTTTATAAAATACTTTACGGAAAATTAATTGTTGCCTGGAATTATAGAAAATTTATCGTTTACATTAATTAAAAAAAAAAAATATTTAGTTTACTAAAATAAAAAAATTAAAAACATTAAGAAAATTAAAGTAAACGATAAGTCTGTGTTCATACGGCTCATGTCTTTTTGACATGATTGCTACTTTATAGGCGAGAGGGACGAGGGGAAAAGAAACGAGTACACAGATGCATGTACTGTCTTTACGTTTTGCTTTTTCATTCGTTGTTTAATTTTGTTATTGTTTTCAATATCAAAAAAGCACATTCATACGCACGACTATACAAAAAAAACATGTCGTCAACATGACATGAATCATTTGAACGCCAATTCATGTTCAAAGAAGAAAAAGGGAGAATCTTGTCAGTAAGACATGAGCCGTATGAACTCAGACTTAATAATTAGTATTGTGCTAATTTTTGTTGAACTAGTAAACGATTAATTTTCTATAGAAAATGTTCTATAAAATATTTTTAGCTCGCTTAAATATTCTATAAAAAATTTGTCGTTAATATGATTTTACACGAATTTTTTTTTTGTTTACTCAAGTTTTATACTAAATTCGTATATGTAAGTTTTCGGTAAAAAAATGTTTCGTTTATTTAAGTTTCCTATAGAAAATTTTTAGTTTATTCGTTTTTTTTATATAGAAAATTTATCATTCTTTTGAATTTCCTAGAGAAAATTTTTTGTTTACTTGAATTTTTGCTGAATATTTGCCGTTCACTTGAATTTTCTATAGAATATTTATCGTTAGCTTGAATTTTCCATAAAAAAGTTACCGTTTTCTTGAGTTTTCATAGAAAATCATTCGTTTACTTTAATTTTTCATTAAAATATTTCGCTTACTTTACTTTTCGTCTAAAAGATTTAAGGTAAATTATATACTTCTTTGATTCGTTGACGTGTGTTGTGTGTTTAAAAACTTTAGCGCAGGAAAAATTGCAAGTTACACAACGCGTGTTACAAAAGCTATTCCTGTACATTGAAAACGGATTCGAAAGTATATCAAGTTATTGAATTAATTCTTTTTATATAAATATTGTATGTTTTTAAGCTCTTCAATAAGTTTTTCTTTCATTATTCACAATATTGTTAAATTATTCTTTTAACTGTCAGCTGATTACTTGTCAAAAATGCACAACGCGTTAATAACCAACTTTATGGCCCAAACGCGTCAAAATATTTTCCATAAAGCTTGATCTATAAAAATACACTAGTTTAACTTTTTTAACAGAAGTCTACAGAGCCCGCGCGCTCTAACGCGAATTATGTACTTCTACCTTTAGCATTTTTTTTTTTTTTATCATAAACCGATTATTTTTATAGGTTATACTTTAAGTTAATTTTAATAAACTTTAAAATTTCATTTAACTATTTTTAGAAAACGTTCCTTTTAATTTTTATACATTAAAGCGACTTTTTTTTACATAATAACTTTAAACTGGTCCTTCGAAACATAATCAACCCTATTGTGAATTTAAATACCTTAGGAGTTTTTTCCCTTTTCCAATTTTTACAATTAAATTAACATAGGAAAAATGAAAAAACTCCCAAGGAATTTTTATTCACGATAGGGGTGAATATTAGGGATGCCAAACGGGAAATCCCGAAATCCCGGGATTTATTTTTATTAATCCCGGGATTTTTAATATATCAACTTTTTGTACAAAAATGTTCGTTTTTATTGAATTTTTATACTCTATACAAAAAAAAAATATTAAAAATTATATTTCAGTTGTATTTTTTATTTTAATAATTCTTATTTTTCTTTTTTAAAAATATATGTTATATATATAATGCCTTTTGAAAATTCATAAATAAATAAAAAGTGTTGTTTATTTAAAAAAAATCCCGAAATCCCGGGAAATCTCGAATCCCGGGATTTTCTAAAATCAATCCCGATTGGCATCCCTAGTGAATATCGAGGCATTACCTCAAAAAAAGCTCAAGTGATTTCAATTTTCGTTTTTTTAATCATCACTTTCAAAAAAAATTTTATCGTAAGCGACAACCTTCATAGAAAATTTTTATAAAATTCTTTGTTGCTTAAGCTTTTTTGCGGTTATGCCTCGATATGTAACTTGAAACTTTTTTAAAAAAAATTCAAGTTTGTTTTTTAAACTACAATTTTTTTTATATTTTAAGAATTTCAAAAAGTAAATAAATATGAATTTCTGAAAATTCAATAATAATTAAGCTCCAGGGTTAGTTTTTTATAATAATAAATCTACAATTAACGAAAATGTGAAATAAATAAAATGTATGTTAAATTTTTTTAAAACTTGAAATATATATATAGAAACTTGGTGCTTCTTTAATTAAACTAATTAACAAATATAACAATAAATTTTATAAAAAAAAAACAACTAAAAACTTTACAAAAAAAAAATACATATAAGTTTTAAGAAACTATTTTTTATAGCTTTTTCGCCAATAAAACGCACATTATTATACACCAGATAACATAGAAAAATTTTAGAAAATTTTCAAAGGAAAAAATTTTTAACAAGCACTTGTTAAAAAAATATTACAAAAACAAATTTTGCATTAGAACTTTAGTAACAATTTATCTTAGTTTTTTAAGGAATTGTAAAATAAATTATAAAAACAAACAATGTACAATCGTTTAAGAAATTATTAAATAACAAAAACTTCGAAAATGTAATTAAAATTCTAAAAAAACGCACTTTCTAACCTAAAAAAGTATATAGTAGCTAGTTAAATATTTAATAAAATATTATTAAAGCTGAACTAAACTAACTTAAAACTATATAAATGCCTAAAGCTTTCTTAAAGCTTTTAATATTAAAAATTATTAACAACGATATTTAAACAAATTTGATAATAAAATTATCAATAAGTATTAAATGTAATTATTTTAAAATTTTTTTATTTTTAGTTGATTTTATTTTTGTAATCTTTCGATATTCTATTTTTTAAATTTGCAAATATTTTTAGCAAATTTTTAATATTAAAATGGCAAATGCTTTTAATTTGCATTAAAAAGTTGTAACTAGAAAATATGTGAAGATTTCATTTAAATAAAAAATTAAATAAAAACAAAAAAACAAACGAATAAAAATAATACAACTCAACAAATTTCAACCTTTTAATTTCCATATCAAGAAATTATTTAAATTTTAGCTTATTTAAGGTGAAAGTGAAAAAAACAGTTCGTAGCTTTTAAGGAGACTTCAAAAAGTAAAGATGGGTAAAAATTAGAGTGTTATGTTTTGTTCATATCTCCGATCTAGCTAAATTTCAATAGCAAACTTTTCCGGGCTATATTTGATATAAATATAAACGCATGTACTAAGACTCTATCTGGAGTCATCGAAAACATAATTACAACCAACACACAGATAGACGGGCATCATTAAATCAACTTCATTTCAAATTATACATACTTTATAGGGTTTAAGATCAATATTGTAGAGATAACAAACGGAATGACAAACGTGCTTATATAATTCGTTACCACCTGTGGTGAGGGGTATAAAAATTACCGGTGTGAACTGGGCGTAGGCTCGCTGCGTGTCAATTGGATCATTGAGGCTGTAACCAATCCGACTCTGTTTAATGGGGTTGTGGTATGGTGGAGTGCAATGGATTGAGACAGATATCGCGCGATGTTTAAAATGGTTTGAGATGGATGCACCAATACATTCCACTCCCACGAGGGCGCTGTTTACATTGTAAATTAGCTTAAGGTGGACATTACGGCTAGACAGTTTGCTTTCTGTGGCCGTCTTGTGACTATGAACATGTCAGGATTCTTAATCACTCGATTGTTCCTGGCGGGTGCGAGGTACGCAGCATATACGGCATACGGTAATGGGCTGTCTGTTAAAATGACTTTCAAGCGCGAGTCTTATAGACTTGCACAGTTGGGGTAGGCTCGCAAATCCACCTGCTTCATATCAAGGGCTATGGTGGACCGGATATGATGAACGGAGAATTAGCGTTCTACTTAGAATTTCGCACATTATGGAGAAATACCTGAGAAAACCGGTATTTACCTGTTTGGATGATCTATCTAATATAGAAGTTAGGTTGATTCTTCTCATCATTAGTAAAACGAATTGGCTGAATTCTGCAGTGACGCCTATTGAGTAAATAATTTGTTGGCTGGGTATCACAAAAGGACCACTGAGGGAACCAAGAAGGCAGCTTTCTCGATTGGCTGCTCAAGTAACTTAAACTAACCTTGCTTCGTGATCAATTTTAAGACAATCTTGCCATGTATATCCGTCTGGTCGTCTCTTTTAAGCACGATAGAGGTCGCAATAAAAGAGTTATACTAACAATTGGTAAAACCGTTTTTTGTACTACAAATCCATTTGATATTATTATTTTACCTAGTACCACAGAGATAATACTTCAGGGGCCTAATTCTGGCAGTCGTTATCGAGTACTTTCTCGATTCGAAAGCAATTTTATTTCTAATTCTTTCAGTCGATACTGAACGAATCGAAATTATTTTTTCAGTATTGTGAAGCTCAAATGAATGCTTTACAACACTGAAAAAATTCCGATTCGTTCAGTATTGACTGAAATAATTAGATATTAAATTGCTTTCGCGACTTCCAGAAACAGGCCCTTGGCTTTATTACGGCCATACCATTTAAGCTAATGCAACAACATGAAGCACAAGAAATGATCGGTAGCCAAAATGAGCCAATTTGATCTACTATTTTAGCTAGCCCCAATACAAATTTTATTTTTTTTAATTTTAAATCTCTAATTCATAGTTAACTACTTGCCTTATGCCTGTATTCATAATAATATTTAAAATTTAATAAAGGTTTACAAAACAAATTTTATATGAAAATTTGACTTAATAAACGTTTGTTTAAATTAATAATTGTTTATGAATGTAGCGGTAACCCCACGTAATGGAGGTGTGAATACATAACAGATTTGTCACGGTAGATTACAGTTACGTTGACCATTTGTTCTGTATTATACGGAACAGCACTGTATTTTAGAGCTTTGTTCATGGTAAATTATTTTTAAATAAGAAACCTAAGATAGTTTTGTATTTTATTTAATATCCTGTATACACTTCCAATTTATTTAACTTTTCTCATCACAGGAAACTTGAAAGATTAATCTTTCTTTTTCTAAACTTTGGGCCTAGTTTATTCTAGTCTATTCTTGGTTTAAGAATTCTTATTTGACACTAACGAATTCAAAAAAAAATATTTTTAAAATTTGGCGCAGTTATAAATCGAATTTTAAAATATTGAGTTTCAATATCAAACATTCCGTTCTAAATCGTTAATATTCTTAATTCTTAATAGTCAAATCTAATTTTGAGACACTTCTAACTTCAAACTCGTATCGTTTTAGTACTGGATTGACAATGTCGAAAGCTATTAACAATAATTTTGGTTACAGGACAACCTTAATTTGGAGAATACATTTGGGGTTGCCTTATCACGGCAAAATCAATGTATATCAAATTGTAAACAAAAATGTTATGCTTTTATTACAAATTTATATTTTTTCATCAATGCTACTTTACGTTATCCTGTCTACAAGTAGCATGTTCCCATTCCAATTAGTGTAAGTAGAGCTCACAAAAAAAGATTTTGAAGATTATTGTGCTGTTTTCACAACACAAGTGGTTGGACGTGTAGTAAAATTTATATGAAAAGCACTCAGTTTTTTGAGTGTTCAATCACTTGTGTTGTGAAAACAGCACATATAAAGAAGTGGAAATATGAGTATTGTATTCATTAAAATATATGCTTATCTTCTAATGTATGCCATTTATTGCTGGCCCAGGCAATGATCCATTTGCACAACTTCATATTTTTGTGTGTCTTTAACTACTACATAATATGAAAATCCTGTTCTGTGTTTCACTTTAAGAAATATGGTCACCGTAAATGTAGTCTTCTCATTTGTTTAAATTAAAGTTTAAAAAATAATAATTTTTTGTGTTTTTCTAAAGTCAAATCCCATTATTCGTACCCCGATAAATCGTAATTCCCGATAATTCGTAATAAACATTTTGGTCCCTTCCAGCGATACCATATAATTTAAAAAAAAAAAAAAATCTTGTTAACTCGGAAAAAAACTTGTTTTCGCAAGAAAAAACTTTGTTTTTTCAAAAGTGCCAAAGTTTTAAAAGAAAATACCAAAATTTATTAGGAATTCATTTTACTTACAGATATAACAAAATTAAATATAATTTAGCCATTCTTTTGATTGCTTAAAGTTCCTACAATCACAGTTATTTGATTCAAAAAGTCTTTTGTTCGTAAAATACCACATAAAGTTGGTATTTCTAATTTGTTTCTAACACTATTTTTGTTGAAATTATTTTTTAGGGAAATACGCTCTACATTTGCTGTAGATATTGGTAACGAAAAAATTGAATAAACTAATTTTTTTAAATATCGAAAAACTTCGGACTTATCACAATGTCTTACTTTAAATACATCCTCCCAAAAACTCTCAATATTTTGCTCTTTTTGTAAATTATGTATGTACCGAAAAATCAAAGTGAATATCACTTACATCTACAACATTTGGGAAAATAGCACATAATTGAGCAATACTTTTTGATAACCTTTTATTACATTAAAAGGCTCTAAAACTACGAATTGTTTAAGGAAGTCGCTAACAAAATCGAACCTTTTTAGCAATCCATTTCAAAGTTCAACATAAAAATTTCAACAATGAACTCTTAAGTCTGTTTCATCATCTTCAGATAATTTATATAAGCCTAGTGCAGAAATTACTTCAGCACCTAAATAAATATATTTGGGATTTTTAAGGTAAGTATTATTGTTTACATCAATTTTACTTACATACTAAAAACTTGAAAATCTTTATATATTTATAAAAAACTTGATAAAACTTTAAATATATTAAAAACTTTTTGGCATCTCAAGAAACTTGCAAAAAAAGGGAAATCTTGACATATGGCAACGCTGGTCCCCTCGCTAATTCGTTATTTTTTTCAAATAAAATCTTCTTTACCTCTTATAAATCGTAATTGTTTGCTAAGTACCACTTATAATTCGTAATAAAAACAACAGAAACATGGAAAGAAGGATTTTTTGTTTACCACTATTTTTTTGCGTGGGTTTTTACTTTTGCTGTTGTGTGTGTTTATTTTCTTAGTCTGAGATCACACTATGAAAGTTTTCTTTCAGAAAGTCTAAGTTTATGGATGAGAGAGGAGAGAAAAAAGCAAGTTCTTTTCCCCTCTCACCAATAAACTCAGACTTTCTGAAAGAAAACTTTCATAGTGCGAACCCAGACTTAAGATCAGTTTGTTACATGAATAATTTTAATACAGTCAAATCCCGATAATTCGTACCCCGATAATTCGTAATAAACTGTCGGTCCCTTGAAAAAATCTCGTTAATTCGTAAAATTTCCATACATTTTGGTTCCCTCGCTAATTCGTAATTTTTTTCAATTAAAATCTTCTTTACCTCTTATAAATCGTAATTGTTTGCTATTTACCACTTATAATTCGTAATAAAAACATGGAAAGAATGAGTTTTTGCCGCTAACTTTTTTGCGTTGGTTTTAGCTTTTGCTTGTGTGTGTGTGTTTATTTTCTAAAGATCAGTTTGTTACATGAATAATTTTTATATATTTTTTTTTAACAATTGTTTTTTGTTTTTTTTATCGTTTTAGTCAATAAATTGAAAAACCCCGTTAATTCGTATTTATTTTATTTAAACCCCGTTAAATCGTAACCCCGCTAAATCGAAAACCCCTATAATTCGTAAGAAATGGCCGGTCCCTTGCGATTACGAATTACCGGGATTCTACTGTATATTCTTTTTTTAACAATTGTTTTTTATGTTTTTTTTATCGTTTTGGTAAATAAATTGAAAAACCCCGTTGATTCGTATTTATTTTATTTTAACCCCGTTAAATCGAAACCCCGCTAAATCCAAACCCCCTATAATTCGTAAGAAATGGCCGGTGCCTTGCGATTATGATTTCCTTTTCTCGTTACGTTTCTTTCGCTATAAAATCGTTAAAAATTGTATGCATAAAGTTGCAAATAGCAGAGGTCGAGACGAAAATAAAGTTTACTTCGATTGCCTTCTTAGCCGAATGTTGAAAAATGTGTAACAAATTATGCACAGTGTCACCTTTAAGTGACACCCCTTTATAATCGGAATTATCAAAATTTTTTTTTAATTCGATTTTTTATTTTTAAAGAAAAATCAGAGGCAAATTGAAGCAGTCGTGATCGAATAACATTTTGATTCGAAAGCTTTTTTATTTCAGGCGATATTAAACGAATCGTAATTATTTATCAGTGTTGTGAGAACTCAAATAAATGCTTTTCAGCACTAAAAAAATAATTTCGATGCGTTCGGTATGGAGAGAAAGAATTAGAAATAAAATTGCTTTCGAATCGAAAAAATATTCGATCACGACTGCCATAATTTGCCCCCAGTTTTGTTTTCATTACTCAAGGTTGAAAAGTGCTAAATTAGTGACAAAAAGTTCGTGTTCGACCGAACGTAGCAAAATTTGACGAACTGTGAGTTCAGGTTTTGTCTGAAAAGTGCGTTCGGTATGACACTAATAATAGGCCTATAACAGACCGTATCACTCTTTTAGTTTCCATTTCTGAATACCGCTTGAACCCACATAAATCACTTAATAGCATCCTGTTTTAATTTTTTAAGAAATTTCTTGCGTTTTTTTTTTCAATTTATATTCCGCAATTTTTTATAATTCTTCTCATTTTGAGTTAAAATTTTGACATTTTTGTTGCAGCGATTTGTGTGAAATAATAATTAATCTTATTTCAATTTTTTTATCGGTTTTAATTATTACTAAATTATAAAAATTTTAAAATTAAATAAAAAAATGTTTATAAAGCCAGTATCATTGCAAAAATATTTCTACAAATAATATCTACATTTAAAATAGTTTTAATTTTTTATTTACCTTTAAAATCCGGTTATTATCAGCAATTTATATTAAAAATTTAACACCAAATTTAATGAATACATTTATGAACTTGATTGAAGATTTTGATAAAAAATATTGAATTGTACCTTTTAATGAAAATAAAATAATGCAATTAAAAACAAATTATATACTTTCAAGGAATTAACTCAAAATATGAAATACATAATAGACTATATGAAGTTGAATATTGAAAAAAAATTTTTGTATAGAGAAATTTTTAATAAAAATTTAACGAAATTTCTCAAAAATTTTAAATGAAATATTATTTTAAGGCCCGTTCTCACAGTTTTGCACAAAATTGCAACGATATTTATAAGATTAAGGCCCGTTTTTACAACTTACCGATAGTTTTATCCGGCCTTATAAAAAGTGTTCCATTTTTAGAACTTCTGCACCCCTTGGATATGTGCCCTATTGACCCAAAGGATCATACCTTTGGGTCAATATGACCCAACAATAAAATGTAAACATTTCATATTTAAGTGTAATAAAAAATAAAAGCGATTCTATTGATTATTTGACTGAAAAAATTATTGATCGATAATTCTGAATGAAGATGAACTCAATTCAATAGGAAAAAACATTTAAAAGTGGAATTAAACTTGCAATATCGCTTGTTGGGTCATATTGATCCAAAGGATATTAAATCGTGTTTTTTGGAGGGGGGAGGAAAAATTAAAATTTTATTATTTAATAGTCTGGTAGTATATAAAGTCATTTCTGAAAAATTGAAGGAATAGAACTATTACAAAAAAGCTTTATAAAATACATAACTGTAATTTAGCTCATAGAATAAATTCGAAAAATTAAAAATGTTGAATATTTTATTATTTTCATTTAAATTTATAATTTTCGTCCCTGTAATGGATAAATTAAAGTTTCACGTCCATATCTTATATTTAAAGGGACAAATTTGAAAACCAAAATATGTACCTACCAGGCAGAATCTACATTGTTAAAGTAAAGTTTAAATAATGGAACAGTTTTTATAAGGCCGGATAAGGTCTACTTTTAGCTATCGGTAAGTTGTAAAACAGGCCTAAATCTTATAAATATCGTAGCAATTTAATTAAATATAACGGAAACTCTGTGTATTTGCATTTGCACTTTCGCAAGCCTAATACTGGCGACTAATTCTGGCAGTCGTGATCGAGTACTTTCTTGAATCGAAAGCAATTTTATTTCTAATTCTTTCAGTCGATCCTGATCGAATCGAAATTATTTTTTCAGTATTGTGAAACTCAAATTAATGCTTTACTACACTGAAAAAATAATTCCGATTTGTTCAGTATTGTCTGAAATAACAAAATAATAAATTGCTTTCGAATCGAGAAAATACTCGATGATAGTTGCGTTCGAGAACACAAAAAAAGTTTTTACTATTTTTTACTAAATTTTACTGCATTTTACGAAATTGCGTTCGAGTACAAAAAATGCAGTAAATGAGAACATAAATTGAGAGCGAAAAGTGACAATTCTTGTCTGAGTATTTACAAATTTTTACTGCAGAAATTTTTGCAGTAAAATTTAGTAAATCAAAAAAACATATGTTTCAAAAGGTAAACAAACAAAAGTAACAAATAAAAAGCATACAAATTGTAAAAAAAAAGTTAAAATAAAAATTAAACCAAAACAAAAAGGGCATTAATATTAATTAATTAAACTTGTTTATGAAGCATTTATTTGGCTAAATACAAACTTTTGATATTTTTTTGTTATGTTAATTTCTTAGAGTTGTAAAAGTGTGAATGAAGTATTTGGGTGCTTAAGTAATCAATAGCAAAAAAATTATTCATGTTCTTTAAAATAATTTAACCCGCTACAAATTAGTAAAATCAAATAAAATAAAAAACAAACAAATATGAAAGATTACATAAAATAGTTTGTTTGTATTTTCCAAAAATGTTCGTGCTATAAAAAGTATTTAATCGAGTACCGATAACAAAACGTGTCAATATTTTTCAACACTTCAATTATTTGCCGTCAGCTAAAGGCAACAGCTTTTACGAATTTTTAAAAATTTTGCGTTCGCGTACTTTTTTGGACAACAGGGGGTCTACCCTCTATTGCGATGCGAAAACAATTTCGATGCGAAAGCTAAATGTCAACATGGTACTCTCTATCACTTTCGCAAAATTTTCTGAAAATGAAGCGATAGTGGCAATAAAACTTTAAGATGACGCGAATTTACAGTAATGAAATTCCAAAGTGTGTAAAAATATTTGAAATTGGAAAATTTAAATAAAATAAAGTGATGGTTTACGAAAAGAAATAAAATTAAAAGATGCGAAGGACACATGCGCAAACGTATTGAAGAGTACCAATCACTAGATTTGCTACAATTTTCTTTCGCATCGCAATAGAGAGTAGCCCCCCAGCTTTTTGTGAGAGCAAATTTTTCAGTTTACCCATTTACTGCATTTTACTGTAAAAGTACTCAAACGCACCTGATGACTGCCAGAATCAGGCCCCTGATCTCCGCTATTTACTCAAAAAAGTTTTAATGCAAATATAGTATAGTTTTAAAGTTCTTGAAAATCAATTTATACGAAAAATTTCAAAATAGTTTTTTGACAAGATCAAGCAAATAAATGCGATAAAATGTATATGCATACTTAACCCAATGCGCCAGCAAATTTGTACCAAATTTGGAAACTTAAACTATTACCGGTGTCCAGATATCGATTGCAAGTTGTTGTGCATTGATAACCAAGGTGTTTGTACCAAATTTGGAAACTTTACATATGCCATTCTCCAGATTTACGGAAACCATATTGTCTTTGTATGGGAGGTCCCACACCCGCTTTAAATTTCAAAAAAAAATACATTGCGTATAACCTTCCCGGAGGTGCGCAGGATAAGTGGACCAAATGTTATGGCGATCGGGTTAGCGTTTTGGCCCCACATAACATACGAACACACAAATATTCATTTTTATATTTTAGAAGAAGAAGATAGAGGAATCTTTTAGGTTAGGTTAGGTTCCATGGGCAGCTATCGACAGACAGCTCACTTGGGTCCTTTATTGGTCCCTTTGTGATACCCAGCGCCAATGCCCATCCTATAGAGCAGTTACTCAGATGGCGTCACTGCAGAATCCAGCCACTTCGTCCTCCTAATGAAGAGAATCAGCAATCTCAGTTCTATCTTGGATAGACCCTCTAGGCAGGCAAATGCCGGTTTCCCCAGGCATTCCTCCCTAATACCCCGCAACCCAGGGCATTGACAGAGAAAGTGAAGCACAGTCTCCTCCTCCTCCTCATCCTGACAACTTCTACAGTAGTCATTAAATTCCAGACGCATTCTTTCAGCATGAGTCCCCATCGGCCAGTGCCCAGTAACAACCGATACAACTGTCCTAATCTGGTCCCTTTTGAACCTAAGTAGAGAGCTTGTCCTCCGTTCATCATAACCAGGCCATAATAGCCTGGATATAAAGCAGGTGGACTCACTAGTCCACCGCATCTCCGCCGAGATCTCCGCCTGCAGGACACTACATCCATCCGGCAGACGAAAGGAAACTCTCTAATCCAGTTCCTCTATGTAGAAACCTCCGCCAGCTCTTACACCCTTCCTCGAACCATCAGTTTAAACCCCTAGGCTCAGTTCGTGGTGAGTACCTGACAGCACATTGCCATGCGCCATCCTTGTCACAAACCCAGCGCCAGTGAAAGGCACCGGAGTGCAATAGTCCACACTATCAGGGACGGTCGAACCTCTGGTTATCCCGGCGTGTCCATAGTCACGGGCCGACCAACAGAGCGCCGCGTTTAGCCGTGTCGCCGAGCAAAGAGCCATCTGTCTGGCCAAGATGTCCACCGGGAGCCAGTTCAGTATCGTGAACAGCGCCCTCGTGGGAGTAGATCGCATTGATCCCGTGATCATCAACGCGACAAGTCTATATACCTTCTCAAGCATTGCCCTGTACCTGCTCTTATCTAACGCAGGCCACCATACCACGACCCCGTAATATAGAGTAGGCTTTACTACAGCCTCAAAGATCCAATCGACACACCACGGGCTCATGCCCCAGTTTCTGCCGATTGCACCCCTAAACGGATATACCCAGCAAAAAACTTTTGAAGTTGTTCAAGTAGAAGGGATATTTTCATGACTTCCTTAGCACTTAACTACTTGAATGAATTAACAATGCGTTCCAAAATTCGAATAAATTTTAAATAAGTGAACCCATGAAAATTACATGCAATGCACCCATTCAACTCTTATGTAGGAATTACAATTTTTCACTATAATTATGTATTCTTTTTGAATTGAAAGGGGACGAATATTATATACAATTGACTTTAATGATTGAGTTAAATTTTTTTTAATATATACATATGTAAATACATTTAATTTTAATATGTATTTAAATTTGTTATATTCACCCCTATTATGAAAACCGACATCGACACAAGTCGACGGCACCTGAACATTAATGGTATTTTCTGAGTCGTTGTTGACAATAATCGATTACTTTTGACAGTCAAGTGATATTTTCTAAGGCGCTTTTAAGTCGACGTCAAGTAGTATTGTCCCCGTTTTAGTCGACAGGAAATTTTGCGACGACTCAAATGAAAGTTAAAGAAATTTTAAATGAAATGTTAACATATTTATTGAATACGTTTGAAATAAAAATGCAAATTTAAAAGAATTTATGGGCACAAATTTTATTAGTAAATTTAACGTAAAAATAAGAAATGGCAAAAATTTTGCTAAAATTGCAAAATTAGCGGAAATTCGCAAAAAATTGCTAACAGCTACATGATAGCAAAGTCTAACATTTATTAAAAATCGTTAAAGCTGTAAAGAATCAAAAAACTTTTAGGAAAAAATCGCTGCTATCGCAAGCATAGCTAAAATAAGCAAAAATTGCAAACTTTGAAACAAACCCTTAAATTTGTTTGAAATCGCTTAATCGGATAAAAAACAAAATGTCGGGAAGTTACAAAAAAATTATGCAAAAACAGCGAAAATTTTTAATATATCAAACAAGCCATCAAATTGATTAAAAGTCCCTTAAACTGAAAGGAATGACAAAAATTCAGTGAAAATTGCTAAATTAACGGAAATTCGCAAAAATTTGCTAACAGCGGCATGAAAGAAAAGTCTTATATTTATGAATAAACGTTAAAGCTATAAAGAATCAGAAAACTTACAGTAAAAATATCTTTTATCAAAAACGTGCCAAAAATTCGCGAACAAAATTCAAAATTGGAAACAAACTCTACACTTTATTTTAAAAAGCTAAATCGGTTAAAAAAATATGTCGGAAAATAGCATAAATTGCGTTAAAAAGTGAGTGAAGAACAAAAAATAAAAAAAAAAAACAATTGGAGATGGAATTTTTTTTGTCAAATCTTCGATAACTAGTCGACGTCGACACAACATTCTTATAAAATACCAAATTAACGTCGAAGTGATGTAGTCGTCGCCTTGATGTGACAACAATTAAAAATTAATGTCGACGTCGACAACGCCTTACATAATAGGGGTGAATGCGTATATCATGGCTTATCCAATAGGTCTGCTTACCTCTACAACAATACTAAAAACAACAGGCATTTTGTTTGTGTAAAATTTACCCGCCGTTGTCAAAATCTTACTACTACATAGGGAAAACAAAAGGAAAAATTTAATTTATAATAAATTCCCATAATGCATATAAAAATTAATATCGAGCACCAATGAAAATACGTATTAAAATCATTAAAGATTAATTGCTTTTCAATTACACTCAATTCAGTTAATATTCCAGATCAATGAAAACCCCGATCTAATCACTGAACTTTCATTGGTTCTAAGCAATATTTTTTATGACGAGCCGTTTACCTAAATGTGAACCCATGCTCGCCAACGACACGCTAATGTTAAAATCATGCATGTTTCACCTAAAAAGAACCAGTGCATTATCCGCGGAACCCATGAATTTACTACTTCTTTTGCATGTCTTTTTTTGCTGGGTATAGGAAAAAATTGCCTTTTCCACTCTCATCTGGACATTTTGTCCCCATGACAGCCTACTATCCAGAACCACGCCCAGATACTTGGCACTGCGAGAGATCTGAAGCTCGGTTCCATTTAACCTCGGAAGCTTAAAGTCCCCGTTCCTGTACTTCCTCGTAAAGAGTACCAATTCCGTCTTGGACGGATTAACACCCAGCCCGCATGATGCGCTCCAGGTGCTAAGTACCTTCAGAGCAGCCTCCATACACTGAGACATTATGTTCAGATGTCTTCCCGTGATAGCTACCGCAACATCATCAGCATACGCCACTATTTTGATCCTCATGTTGTCCATCTTCGTCAACATGGTATTCATAGTCAGGTTCCACAATAGTGGCGATAGAACCCCCCCTTGGGGAGTACCCCTGTTCACCAGTCTTTGAACACTGGTCCCACCTATCGTAGAGCAAATGACCCTATTCCTGAGTAGATTGTCCACAAGCCAACATATGCCAACGTCGATCCCCAGGCTCCTCATGGACGACACAATAGAGTCCGGGTTGACATTGTTGAGGGCCCCCTCAATATCAAGAAAGGCCACTAGTGTGTACTCCTTAAATTCGAGCGATCTCTCAATAGTTCCCACTAGAGAGTGAAGAGCACAGATCTGCCCTTTGTGTAGGCATGTTGGGAGGCAGAGAGTAAACTTCTTGGGATGGTCATCCTAAGATGTATATCAATAACTCTTTCAAAAGTCTTAAGAAGAAAGGATGCAAGACTAATCGGTCTGTAGTCCTTCGGTTCAGTGTAAGAAGCCTTACCCCCTTTGGGTATAAAGACCACTCTGCACAAGGTCCAACTTACAGGGAGATACGAAAATCTAGCGCACCCCCTGTATATGGCAATCAGCCAGGGTATGATCAGGGTCGAATTCCTCTGCAGGTCCGCCGGAATTATACCATCCATACCCGGAAATTTATACGGGCTGAAGCTATCGACAGCCCACTTGATCATATCATAGTCCAAAGGAATGGACATACGAATGGGTGTCGACTTCCACACCCGATCCCGCAAGCTCCCTTGGGAATTTCCAGGAAAGTGAGTGTCAATCAACACCTCAAGTGTTTCCCGACTATTTCCGATTTCCGGACATAGGTTGGCACAACAGGGCTCGAAGCCATAATTTTACGTAAACGGTTCGTCTCAGAGGATCCCTCCACGCCGCTACAGAAGTTCCTCCAAGCGTTCCTTTTCGCCAATCTAACCAAGGAATCTTTTAGAAAAACATTTCCCCAAATTTAATAAAATAAATATTTACAAAAGGCAAATGATAAATTTACTTTCTGTTAATTAATTTCGAACGTCGTTTTTTTCATAGAAAATTTCAAGTCTAATAAACAGGGTACAAATACTGGCATTCATCATCGATTTTTTTGTTTAAATTTGTATTGTATTTTCGAGTGATATCGAATGCCGTGATTTACCCCAAGTTTTAATTACATTTTCTATAAAATCCTATACAAACAAACGTTTACGTTCGAAATGGTTGAAAAGGCCTTTAAAATTATTTAACTTATTAAAGTTTTATAAAGTTTATACCGGTTTTTATAAATAGTTTTCAACGAATTTTTTTTATCAAAATTTTTATGAATAAGGCTGTTAAACATTAATTAGACTTACCTTAGAGATTCATTTTGAACTTATTTTAAGCTTTAAACTTTATTAGTTGTAAAAATATTTCTTTTGCATTATTAACTGCAGTCTACAAGTCTGCAGTTTCTTAAAAATTATATAACGAATTTAATCACTTTCGCTATCCTCCACACTACTTTCTTCCGTCTCATCCCCTTTATCAAACTCCTCTGTTTGTTTTGTGTCCGTCTTTATTAGCAACATATCGTCGTCCTCGTCCTCATCATCATCATTATTGTTAGAATTTGTGGATTCAATTAGTTCCACGTTATTTTGGGAATTTTTTATATTTATAGTATGGGCCGTTTTTAATAAAGAACGTATAGTAAATTTATTGAAATCACAGCTGAAAAAATAAATTAAAAAAATTAAAGTTTTAAAATTGCAACAACACCCAGCAGGTTTCCTAGAGCAAGTAAATATAAGGTTTGTTTAAAAAGTGAAAGTGAGAAATGATTACTTTTGCAAGAATACTTGCTGTATATTATTTGGGATAATCAAACTTACATTTTATTAAGGGATTCATATTTCCTAGAAATGGATTCATGTAAAGCTAAAAGTGAAGTATGTTGAAAAACACCATCATTATTGCCATGAGTAAATAAAAGATAACAACTCCATTTCAAATAAAACTCTACATGCGGAGAGGTCTGCAAAAGTTTTGCTAATATTTGCAATAAGCGATGGGCATATTGATTGGGTAAAGTGGAACAAATAAGATTAACTAGAAGTAGAAAAAGGTTACTGATTAAACTTCAGAGAATTTGATGTCAAGGTAAAACTTACTGTCTTGATAAGGTACTGATTCCAAAGCTAATGTTATTAAATTATTTTCATTTAATTTTAAAGCCATTATTAAAGCTTTTGAATAGTTTAGTTCTTTTAAAGACTCTTTAATAGCTTTGGGTGTAACCTCCAAGGACAAATTGAAAGGATCGAAAACCACACCTTACATAAAAAGATACACAAGAAATAAAATGTTATATTTTCTAAATTTTAATTTCATTTACCCTTATCCAAAGTATAAACACATAAACCCTCCGTACAGGCCGCTGCAAATGCCTGACCAGTAGGTGAAAATTTTACACAAAATACTTTAACTTCTGGTTTAAAGTTTCGCGCAGCCATATCGCCTTTTTGCACACCAGGCAAACGTATGGCCACATTGCCGCCCTCCAATTCTTCTCTTTGCTCCACTAAAGCCATATTACCGAATTCCGTTAAGTTTCGGCGATTTATAAATTCCTTTAAGAAAATTTAAAAAAAATTATGTATTTTTGAAAAATTTAAGAAACTAAAATTAATTTACATTTAAACCATCGAAACTAAGGTTTTGTGTAATTTGGAATTTTTTTAAAAGCATTGCTTCCTTAATATGATAAATACAAATGACATAAGATTTACCACCTGCCAATATACATTCACCATCAGCTGAGTATGCTAAAGAGGAGAAATATCTATCAAAAAGAAACAAGGGAAAAAGCTTAAAAATTTTTATAGGTTTTTTTAGTAAAATTAGCGATTTTATTTGATTCTGCTTATTTTTTTTTTTTTTTTAATTTTTAGTTTAGCAAAATGTGAAGGTTTTTAATTAAAAATCTGGTTGTTTTTTAATTATATATGGGCATTTCCATCATGTCGAACGTGACCATCGTACACATTTAAAGTTAAAAAAAGTCAAAATAAAACGTATATTTATTTTGGCAATAGATTCAAGTTTTAGCTCTTAATTAGCCCTATAATTGGTGCTATTTTTCATTTTGATAAATTGTTTCGTTTTCAAGAAAATTGCAAAAAAAACAAGGCATTTGCACTGTGATGGCGACAATTTTAGTTCCGGTAATAAGTTTTGATTCCAAACTAATTACATTGTTTTTACCGACATTTTGGTATGAGTGTACAAATTTTTACTTTGAATATACATATTTGGGTTTTATAATTTTTAAATTTTTAGTTAGCTTTGAAATTTTAATAATTCATTTGGGAAAATTTGTATCATATTTGAATTATTACATTCTTTGTGTTTGGTTGTGTACTCGAATTTTTTCTTTTGATTTGCAAATTTGTGCAGCTAATTGGGCTGACAACGAAAGTTATATTTTGTCAGCATGGTGGGTGGGCATAGGTCTAGTGTGGCAAATTTCATCATAAGCTACCTTCCACTCATCATCAACACTTATTTTTTTTTTTTCTTTGCTGTATGATTTGTTTGTTTATAGCTACCTAAAGTAATATCTCGTAAGATGCTCAATAAATATAACTAACAATTATTTTCAAAAGGGAACACTCACACCCCACCCAACGACGAGCACAGCCGAATTATTAGGTAGCCCGTTCCCAAAAGTAGTTCAGAATCGTTACAGAGATATTTGGCGCCCAACGTGGAGCCTCAGTTTTCGAAAGTTTTAAAATTTTGGTGCAATTTCATCTAGAAGCTGAGGGCCTTTGAATCTTTCGTGTGTGGTAATTCGTATGGCTTTTATTTCTTTTCATTTTTTCTTTTTTATTTAGTTTTGCTTTTATTTCGTTAATTATAACTGTGGACCTAATATTATATTTATTTTTTTTTTTTGAATATCAAAACCCAGTTGCACATTAACGGGCAAAGTCTATCAGGGTTTGGGTTCGAATTTGAGAAGTTGTTCTGGTTGACATTGGTTCAATCCTCGTTTGTCTAATTCCCTCTTCTATTTAAGTTTGTTTGTTTTTCTGGTTGTGTGGATTTAAAGTAATTGTTTTTGGTATCGGTTACTTTCCTGCAACAGATGAATAATCCCTTATTAATTTTTTTTCTTGTGCCTGGTCTTAAATCTATTGTCTACTGGCAATAGATTCCAGCAAGAACTGAGTTAAATCTTCTTTTTTGTTTTTTTTTGTTTTTTTTTTCGGAGGATGATTAAACAAAATCATATTTATTTTAGTTTTATTTTTTTTTTTTTTTTTTTTTTTGTTCCATAACCTTACCTTCACTTCATAAATAATTATTGGTGGTTGAAATAAAATAATTTCAATTTTAATTGAGAGTTATTTAGGTTTTTATATAATTTGCGATAACTATCAGTGTTGTGATATTTATACGATTGCTATATAGTTTTGGCGTTTCGGAATTCATTAATTTTTATAGTTTCGGTTTAGACTTAAGATGCCGTTGGTACGTAGTACCGGCGATATTCCTGCTCGGGTTGAACAGAATCCCACGTATGTTACTATGTCATTAGATGGGGGAGCTAGTGGTGATGCAATTAGACCGGTTAACCGGCCAGTAACAAGATCACAAACGCGAAGGGAAGCCGTTGATCAGGAAAATTTGACTGATGAACGGATTCGGTATATAGTAGTTAATGACTCATTGGGAGATTTTAGAAATGGCATTGCCAATTTAATTTCGGACAAATTACGCGATTTGACTTTGACAAATTTTCCGACAACTGCTGCGGATGGCATGGAACGCGAGTTTAGAGATGATTGAAGTTGGACTTCACGGGATGAACATCGCGAGCCTCTAGTCGCAACTGGGAATTTTGATAGAAATTCGGAAAGTGTGCTAAATATAATCCGAAACTGGCGTATTCGTTTTACCGGGGATACATCGGAAGTTACGGTGGACGAATTTATTTATAGAGTCAATACTCTTACGAAAGCTACTTTAAGAGGAGATATTGATTTATTATGCGAACATGCACAATCACTTTTCGAGGGCAAAGCGTTAACATGGTTTTGGCGTTTTCATCGTATCTGCAATAGAATTGATTGGGAAGAATTGTGTGAGGCATTAAGACGGCAGTATAAGGATTATCATACCGATTATGACATTAAAGATGACATTTTGCGGAGTAAACAGAAATCGAATGAGACCTTCGATGAGTTTTATGACGCCATCATGGTACTTTGCGATAGGCTTCGTATACCATTGACTGATTGTGAACTTTGTGAGACTTTACAACGGAATTTAAGACCTGAAGTAAGGCATGAGCTTTTACATCTTGAGATAACTCGAGTTGCTCAGTTACGTCGTGCAGTACGAAAACTCGAAAAGTTTATCAAAGACATGGCTTCTTTTAAAATGAGCAAACAACCTCATCAAAAGGGGCAGATAGCTGAGATAATTGATAACGATACTTCCAAGTTGGTTGATGATTTAGTTGAAGAATCTGAAATCTGTTTGTTAAATTAATCTGGAGCTTGTTGGAATTGCGGTAACTCTGATCACACTTTCGTTGATTGTTTAGAACCGCGGATTGTATTTTGTTATGGTTGTGGGATGAAAGACATGTATAAACCTAAGTGCCTCAATTGTATACAGAAGCGGGGTGTCAAAGAGGGGTGTCCGTGTAAAGAAGGACGGGAATCCGGGGAAAAATTAAATAAAAACAACTCACCTATAGTAGAGACAAAGTTACCAAGTATTTCAAATTTTTTAAATAACACTACTGATCGTAAATTACCTGTTTTAACAAATTTACCGGAAATTACAAACAATCTTAATATAATGAATGTACACCCTTTACAAAGACCTTACCACATTCGTTTGGAAGAGTATAATCGAACAAGAGATAGAATTTTTAAGGATTTTGTACGAAAACCAAATAGATCCTCACGAAGGTTACGAGATTTCTACAGGCGAAGGAACTGCTTTCGAAAATATGTTATATCGTCGTTAGTAAACAAGGAATATGACAATAGGCCCTATGTTAAATTGAATATCCGAAATAAGAAATATTTTGCATTACTGGATAGCGGGGCGAATGTAAATGTTATTGGTGGCAAATTATGTGGCGAAATCTTGGGCTCAGATGAGTTCAAACATGGTATAAGTAATGTCAAGACAGCTGACGGGCAACGGCAACGCGTTTTAGGAACTATAGAACTTGAAATTGGATATAATTTTCTAAATAAAACCGTGGAATTTTTGTTGATTCCATCAATCACACAAAATGTTATTTGCGGTATGAAATTCTGGGAAAAATTTGGAATTCAAATATTAACAAGTAACTCTGTTAATGAAATTAATACGGTGACAGATTCCGGCAAGATTCCCATGACAAAAATACAAAAACAGCAGTTGCAGAAAATAGTTGATTATTTTCCTAATTCAGAACGGGATGGATTAGGATGTACTACACTTTTAGAACATAATATAGATACTGGTGAATCAAAACCAATTAAGCAACGATATTACCCAATATCTCCGGCTAGAGAAAAATTGTTGTGCGGCGAAATAGACCGCATGTTAAAATTAGGGGTTATAGAGGAATGTCCTTCTTCTCCTTGGTCATCTCCAGGGGTTTAAATAGTAAAACCGGGCAAAGTGCGATTTTGCTTGGACAGTAGAAAATTAAATTCCGTTACGACAAAGGACGCGTACCCAATTCCGAACATTGAAGGACTTATTTCGAGACTTCCTCCAATTTATTTTAGTAGATCTTAAAGATGCATTTTGGCAAATAAAATAGGACGAAGTTTCGAGACCTAAGACAGCGTTTACAATCCCTAATCGGCCCTTGTACCAATTTACAAGAATGCCGTTTGGATTATGCAATGCTGCACAAACTATGTGTAGACTGATGGACCAAGTCATTCCGTATAATTTGAAATCAAATGTTTTTGTATACTTAGATGACCTATTAGTTATTTCGAAGGACTTTGACGAACATTTAAAGCATTTACAGGAGGTGGCAACACAATTTAGAGGGGCTAACCTTACTATAAACGTGAATAAAAGTAATTTTTGTCTTCGCCAGGTGCAATACTTGGGTTATATAGTTGGAGAAGGGTCACTTAAAGTGGATCCAGGCAAGGTGAAAGCCATATCAGACTTTCCCATTCCCAAATCTGTTCGTCAATTGCGTCAATTTCTCGGTATGGCTGGTTGGTACCGTAGATTTATTGATGATTATGCAACGATAACGTTCCCCATGACTGAGTTATTGTCGAAAAGGAAAACATTTATATGGTCAGATGAGGCTCACAATTCATTTGAAACTGTCAAAGAAAAATTGTCTTCAGCACCTGTTTTGGTTCATGCGAACTTTGATAAGCCTTTCATCTTACAATGTGACGCAAGCACCTGTGGAATTGGTGCGGTCTTAGCACAGCTGGATGAAAATAAAAACGAGAGACCAATAGCGTACATGTCGCAAAAGCTCAATAAAGCTCAGAGGAATTACGCTATAACAGAATTAGAATGCTTGGCAGTTATATTAGCTATTAAAAAATTTAGGGCATATGTTGAAGGTCAAGAATTTAAAGTCATTACAGACCATGCAAGTCTCAAATGGCTCATGAGACAGAAGAATCTCTCAGGACGCTTGGCCAGATGGGCTCTTAAATTACAGGGCTTTCATTTTAGCATTGAACACCGAAGAGGAAAAGACAACGTCGTACCTGATGCATTATCTCGTGCATTTCATGATGACCCTGCAGTAGAGGAAATAGATTTACAAATTATGCCTTCAATCAATCTTAACTCCAGCGCCTTTAATAGTCCAGAATACACTCATTTGAGAAATGAATATTCGAAATCAGCCTTACCCGATTATCGAGTGGTTGACAAATTTATCTACAAGAGGACGCATTTTTCATCCGGTAATCTAGATGAGTCAGATCGTTGGAAACTTTTTGTTCCAGAGGGAATACGTAAAGAAGTCATTCGTGCAGCGCATGACGTTCCAAACGCAGCACATGGTGGCATTGCCAAAACTGTACATCGTATACGACAATTCTTTTTCTGGCCCAAATTAGTCTTAGACGTGAAGGAATATATTACAAACTGGTCTTCCTGCAAAACATCAAAACCGCCAACAGCGTTGCTTAAACCACCTATGGGACAAATGGTCAATACTGATAGGCCATTTTAACGTCTATATGTTGATTTAATTGGACCATTCCCTCGAACGAAGACCGGTAATATTGGAATTTTTATTATTTTGGATCACTTCTCAAAGTTTACATTTCTAAAACCATTAAGGAAATTTATAACAAAACCTATAGTCGAATTTCTCGGCAGTGAAATTTTTACTTGTTTTGGGGTACCTGAGGTCATTGTATCTGACAATGGCAGCCAGTTTAAATCAACTGATTTTAGAAGGCTAACGGGAAAATATGGAATTGAACATCAATTTACAGCAATACATAGTCCCCAATCAAATGCCAGCGAAAGAGTCAATCGCTCTATTAATGAAGCTCTACGATCATATATCCGTAACGATCAACGACAATGGGATTTATATTTGGCCAGCGTTAATTGCGGTCTCCGTAGTAGTATTCATCAGACAACGGGGAGAACACCTTATGAACTTTTGTTTGGACAAAGAATGCTTAGACATGGACAAGACTAAAAAATCTTACGCAATTTGGAACTTCTGGCGGAAACGGATACAAGTTTGGAAAGACATGATCATTTCACCATTCTACGAGACTCTTTACGGACGAAAATAAAGGAAGCGTATGAACGTAACGTCAAATTCTACAATTTGAGATCTAGAGGGCGAGAATTTAATATAGGTCAAACGGTAGTTCATCGAAATTGTGCTCAAAGTTCGTTGATTAATAATTTTAATGCGAAATTAGCACCCACTGGTATAAAACCTATTGTCAAAAGACGAATTGGAAAGGTAAACTATGAACTGGAGGACGTTAGTGGAGGAAATACTAAAATTTACCATTTTAAGCACATATGGACATGAGAGTCCGTGGATTCACGAATTTGTTTTTGTGTTTGTCACCTTTTCTCAGATTAAATTCTTCGGCTAGCTCTGCACTTCATCAGAGTTGTGGTGGCGACAATTTTAGTTAAGGTAATAAGTTTTGATTCCAAACTAATTACATTGTTTTTACCGACATTTTGGTATGAGTGTACAAATTTTTACTTTGAATATATTTGGGTTTTATAATTTTTAAATTTTTAGTTAGCTTTGAAATTTTAATAATTCATTTGGGAAAATTTTTATCATATTTGAATTATTACATTCGTTGTGTTTGGTTGTGTACTCGAATTTTTTCTTTTGATTTGCAAATTTGTGCAGCTAATTGGGCTGACAACGAAAGTTTTATTTTGTCAGCATGGTGGGTGGGCATAGGTCTAGTGTGGCAAATTTCATCATAAGCTACCTTCCACTCATCATCAACACTTATTTTTTTTTTTTTTCTTTTCTTTGCTGTATGATTTGTTTGTTTATAGCTACCTAAAGTAATATCTCGTAAGATGCTCAATAAATATAACTAACAATTATTTTCAAAAGGGAACACTCACACCCCACCAGACGACGAGCACAGCCGAATTATTAGGTAGCCCGTTCCCAAAAGTAGTTCAGAATCGTTACAGCACGTGACGAAAACAGAAGTGGTTTTTGTGGCCATTTTTCGAATGCCGATTTCAGCGAAACCTGAGGCAATATTTGAATGCAAAAATCGTAGAATGTTATGCACTCATATCTCTTAAATATGGCTGTCATTTTAAATAAAAATAATGTATACTTTTTCTTTTATTTAGCTTTAATCGCTGTCGCACGTGATCTGTCGCACATGACATTTTTTTCCATCATGATATATGTTGATTAGACCGGGTCGACTTCCATACAAAAAAAAAAAGTTGTGCCAGTCACACCCTAGAATGAAAGATATGTCAATGAAGTTTCTAAAACAGGAAACATTTTTTTGCCACGCCCCAAAATATAGCCCTTTTGGTTTTTTATATTTAGCGCTGCCGATCTCATCATATTGCATATCGTTTTTCATGGCTAGATAGTGGCTTCATTTTTGTCTGTAGTGTCTTTTTAATCCGACCTCAAATTCTGGCCGCCACTTATGCCATCTCGGATCATTCCCCCAAATGTCCAATTTTTTTTACGTGCCAAGAAAGTCCTTCTAAAACTACGTATGTATAGATTTTAATATGCCCACTTTTATTACACGCCTACAAATTAAGCCCCTTTTTTCTTTTTCACACACATACTACATTAAATCAGGTAGAAGCCAATACAAGCAATAATATTTTCATCAGCCACGCCCTAAAATAAAAGGTATATTTATTAATTTTGAAAAACTTTAAAAAACTGTTTTTGCCACGCCCTAAAATACAGCCCTTTTTGTTTTTTGTACATATATAGCATCATCATTTAAAGTCTAATCTCATCGTATCGTATATCATTGTTAATGGCTAGAATCTGGCTTTATTTTTGAATTTAGTGCTTTTTTTGCTCATCTAGATTTAAATGATTGAAATGTATATATTAACATAAATAAATCATTTACATATATAAAAAATTATTTTCAAATTATTAATTTTCACACTTACGATGTCGCACGTGACCAACTTTATATAAGTACCAAGATCACAAATCTTGCTATTTTACACTAATTTTTTTATTATTTTAATATTATAAAAAATCTCTGTTTGGCTTGGTTATTTGATGAGCTATCTACTTTTACTTTAGACGCATTGATAGAAAATGATGTTTTTCCATGTCGCACATGACATCGAAATATGAGATAATACAAAGAAATAAATTACAGTTATTTGCAATCGCATAGTTTCTTGTGCATTCAATTTTGACTCTTGTCAATGACTTTGGTCTGAACCGGTGGATGACTAGGATGGCAACGCTAAGATTTTAAATTTGCCAGGCTAGGCCGGTAGAGGCGTGAATTCGCCATCTTAATCATCCACAAGCCATTGTCCAAAAAAAAAAAATAATTCATGTATTAAAAAAATTAATCAGAACAGAACAGAATCGGTAAATTCAAATAAGAATGAAAAAAAAAGCAAAAACAAAAAAAATGTAAATAGATAAACAAAAAGGTAAAAATAAAAAAAAACCTAAGCGGAAATCAAAACCTAGTTTATTCGACGAAACTTTAATGGAAAAAAAAAATAAAGCCTCTACTGATTTTCCAATTCCCTGCAATAGCTTGATTCCTGACTATCTCGACCCATCACTTCCTCGGCGGGCAGCTGATGATTTGCTGCCTGGCCTGCCCTCCCACTACCTTGGCAAATCCTTGGCCATTACGTGGATATGCCCCTTATAGGAATTACTACCCCTACAAGCTTAAAACTAGGCTCACTTACCTGTTATTTTTTTTTTTTTTTTACTCCATGCTCCTTTCCAAGTGTTCCCTCAAGACATTTCCATGCTTCGCCTCAGAAGCTCACCCCGATATCCAATCTAAAAAAAAACCTGTCCCGGATTTCCGCTCAAACAAACCTTCGATCCCAAAAGTAGATCTAGAGCTATCCCCTGCCCTACCTAGTCCGAGCTCGGCCTGGTGTCGGGATTATCTATGAGGGGGATTTACCAAAAATCCACTCTTCCCCCCCCGCCGGTTTGGACAAGTCCCGTCTGTTGCTAGGTCGGTAGTGTCGAGAATGTACGTAGGGGTTGGTGAGGTTCTGTGGGGATGAATGACGGAGTGTGTGTGAGGTATAGATGCTGGAATAACGTAGATGAATATGTTCGCCCGAATGACAGGCTGTGAGTATGGATGGGGGATGTATGGGTGTTTGATGTTTGGTCGGCTGATGTGTGTGGGTGTGTTGATGGATGATGTTTTGTTAGCTGGTGTGTGGGTATGGATGATGTATGGTTAGCTGATGGGTGTGAGTGTATGGATGATGTATGGGCGTATGTTTAGTGAACGTATGAAACGTGTTGATAAGTATGAATGATTAGCAGTCTTTCATAAATTTCCAAAAACTCTTTTCTTTCAATAATTTTACTCGTTGTTTTATTATAAGTTAATTTTTCTTTATTTTAACAAAATACATGTATGTTTTTTGTTTATTAAATATTTGAAAGGAACAAAACTCAAATTTCTTAAACCGAAAAAAAAACAAAATTTTTCTAACTCCACAAAAACTTGATTCCTTCTTTTTTTCTCTCCCACTTCTCACTTCAAAAAAATCCAAAAAAAAACTCTTCCTCTTCTTTTTTCCTCTTCTTCTACCTGTCTTATTTTCCCGCCTTTTTCCTGCCATTTCCTCCATCTTTTTTTCTTCCCCCGCGAAACTCTTACACCCCCCTGAACAGCTGTGCAAACTGTCAAAAAGATTATTCTAGCAGTTTGCACGGTTGCATTTCAATGTAAAGTCCTCTCCGCTCCCATTTACATTAAAATGCAACCTTCAGCCGTTACAGAGGCATGACACTCTTTGTACCTTCCGAAAGGGTTTAGAGACAATAAGTCAATGCATAATGTCTCTCTTAAAGAACTGTTATCATAGCAAAACTTACAATAGAAATATCCAAATAAGAAAAGTTGCACTTGTTCCACTTTGCATTCATAAATCTTGAAATGGGTTATAAATAAATATAAATTTTTTTTACTTTTATTAAATTTGATCGTTTTCCTGTTAAAATATGATAAAACAAAGTCTTTTCAAGAACTTATAATTTTTTTGTTGCGGTGGAAATGCCCACATACATAAAATGATTTTTTTTTTCTAAGATTTAAGTGTTTTCTCGTATTTTGAGATTTCATTCAATTTTACTGATTGCTAAAGTGTTTCTTATTATTTTTAACTTACTTGCCCTGTTGGTTCTTTTTGGCCGTTATTACATCTGTATCCAGACGGCCACTATCTAAATCTTGACGTCCCTCTATAGTACTAATTTGTGATGCAGTTTTAACATCGAATATGGTTATATTTCCATTTAAAGTAGCGACTGCAACCTTTAAAATAAATATTTAAATAATAATAAAAGTAAACAATATGTTATTAAAAAAAAAACCCACATTTTCACCATTGGGGCTAAATGCTACACATGTAACATCTGATAAAACATCAATGGTTTCATGTTCGGATTTGCTTTCTAAGCAATTCCAAACTTTTATGGTTTTATCCCAAGAACCCGACACCAAGGTAGATGAAGAAGCGACAGGAGCAAAAGTTATTGATGATATGGGTGCCTCATGTCCACTAATAACTTCCAATAAAGTACCCAGTTTAACTGACCATAAATAAAGTTCAAACACATCAAGACCACCAGCAACAACTAATTCATCCGAGAAATCCAAAGCTACACAAGAAAATTGAACAGGTGTGGGTGAGGTAAAGGTACGAAAATTCCGGTAACTAGTTTTTTAAACAAAAAGAAAAATATTAAAGTCTACACAAAAATAATTTGACATACACTTACCGTATTATGTCAAAAGCCCTTACAGTACCATCTAATGAAGCACTTACTAAGAACTTTTTGCTACGACTAAATTGTACTGCAGTCACACCGCTGGTGTGCTCCGAGAAAGTAATAAAACAAAAACCACTTTGGGTATTCCACAATTTCACTTTTGAGTCTTCGCCTCCTGTTGCTATATACTGGCCATCTGGTGAATAGGATATGCAGGTCATTTCACTGTTATGACCCTGCTGTTTCATTATATACTGTTCGGATTGCCATTCCCAAACTAAAAGTTGACCCATTTCCTTAGAAGCTAAGGCCACCCAATCACCGGTGTTATTAAACAAAGCCGTGGAAATGGAATAGTCTGATATACTCAAGGAATGTATCATGTTTACCTCAGGCAATTCATATAAATAAAAGGAGCCTGTACTAAAACCCACCACCAGCACTTTGCTTTGTCGATTGTAGTGAGCAGCAGTCAATACAGCATCACGACGCTCTTTTCTTGGCTCATCGGCCAAGTAATGGCGTACCAATTTCTTATAGAAAAATGGATGAGCTTTTTTAACGTCTTCATCTTTAACCTCATTCTCATCAACTATGTTTTCAGGTGTTGTTTCTTCTGTCGTTGTATTTGAATTATGTTTTTCCACAGTATTTTCTACATCATCATCATCGGATTCTTCACCTGATTCTTTACTATCCGGCTTATTTCTTTTATGTTGCAGAGCCAATTGTTCAGCTTTTTTTATTTTATGTTCTGTTACAGTATCAATTTCCGACGGTTCCAAACTACATTCCCACAAACACAATTGGCCATTGCGACTAAGGGTGTTGGCATGCAGACTATTGTTTTCAAAGAAACAAGCCACCATAGCATCAGAATGACCTCCTAGTATATAAGTGCGAAAATTTGCCATATAATTAATTGCTATAACTTTGGAGGAATTATCCCGGCAGCCTAGAATTAAAAAACGAGAATCCGTAGACCAATCCAAACAGGTAACATCATCAAAACCTCCTAAATAATGGCGTTCTAAAACAAAGGGGTTATATTCTCCAGTTATTTCACCAGGAGCTTTAAAAACAAAAACCAAATTGTGCATAGCTACTGCAAAATGGGCTCCATTAGGACTAAAAGCCACACATTGAACAGCATGTTGAAATTTATGCTGGTGTATGACGGTACAGGATACCATGCTAATAAGTTGAGCCTGGCCATGATCATTGACAGCCAACAATAAACTACCATCGGGTGACAATCCCAAACTTTGATAATTGTAACGAGATTCTAGGGACAATGTACAAGCTTTATTGCTAAAAAAAAATTTACTTATAAATAACTTTTTAGCACAAAATACATTTAAGAACTTACTTTTTCAGATCATATAACGTTAAGCGATTGCCCACTGGGCTTATAATGGAATTTCCATCTGGTGTAAATAGTAAATTTCCATTGCGATATATCGAACCCAATAAATTGGAAAACTTAAAGATTTTGTTAAAATTTATTGTAAAATAATAAAATTGTAATAAAAATTATTTAAATATAGCTTACTTTGTAGGAAAATTTCATTTTCTATTACTATTTTATTAGTTTCTAGTAAAAAAGGCAACGGCAAATAAAATTCAGCACACTGAATGAAAAATTGTAAACAAATTAAAAATACACGTGCAGTTAGTTAAAAGAGTTGCCTGATTTATATAGAGCAGGTGGCTGCCATGAGTTTAACTAAAAAAAATGTGGGATTTTTTGGGACAAATTTATATTTTTTTAAACAAAACCAGTGCCAATGTTCTGTAACTCTCGCGTCGAGAAAGTTTTCGATTGGAATGTGTGAAATGAAACAAAAATGCCATAAATTGAAACAAACAGCTGTTTTTCTCACTTAACTATGTCTGCAACTTTTTTGGCGAGTACAAGCTGCCACGTAAGGAAATTACTCGCCAATTTACAGAAAAAGTGTGTCTGTAACATTTTGGTGAGATAAGTTCCCGCTTTGAACTGTCAAATAAACTCACGAATAAAAATGGGGCGAGAAAAAATTTTAACACTAAAAAACAATTAAAAATGCAAAATGCAAAGAATAATAATAATAATATTTTGTTTTTGGCACATTTTTCATTGTTTTATTATTTTTAAAATTTTAATAAAATATACGAATGTCTTCCAAGCTCGTTTGCAAACAACAAACATTAAAGCCTTTCTTAACACAATTTGGTATAGCCGACGGTTGTATTTTCGCCGCCGTCGTTGAAAAATGTTAAATTTTTGGTAAATTTTGGTCACCGTCAACGATGTGTTACTGGCGTTCTGAACGTCTGCAATATCACATCGGCTTCGAATGCAATATTTTGACATTTATAACGTAACAACGTAATCTCTTTTAATAGTTTTCGACATGAATTACAGACACACATTTTTCTCACTTTTCGAGAAACGATGGAATATTTTGTTTCACATCTTTTCGATGCAAAAATATTTCACTAAAGTTACAGAACATGGGTACAGAAACATGTAAAAAAACGAAATTATACATAGTTAAATTGAAGCCTTTAACAACTCGCTCAGCAAAAACAAAATATTGTTGTGATAGTTTTTTCTCAGCTAATTACTTTTCAAAAATACGCAACGCGTTAAAAAGTTCGAAATTAACCATATTTTTGCCACAAACGTTCAAATGTTGTCTATGTAACATGTTTTATGAAGAACACTACCCTACAAGAAATGAATGAGCGAGTAGTCATATTTTTCATTTTGGTGTTAAGAAAATGATAGAAAGAAATTACCGAAATAAAGTTTTCGATCACATTCGGTCATTTCTTTCTATCATTTTCTTAACACCAAAATGAAAAATGTGACTACTCGCTCATTCATTTCTTGTAGGGTAGTTTAACTTTTTTGTCAGAAGTCTACAGCTCGCTCGTGCACTAAAGCGCGTGTAATAAACTTCTAGCTTAAGGTTTTAAAGAACAAATTTTCAGCACTTTATAAGCTTTTTTTACTTTAACCTCAAATCGGTAAGTTTTTCGGTAAAAAAAAAATGGTTTGGTACATTAGGACCAATTTTGTTTTACCTGGCGTCTATATAAGGCACGATTGTGTCCAAAAGAGTAATATGAGGTCGTTTAATTAATATGTGCCGGTTCACACACTTCAAATTTGACTCGTCAAGTCTTGAGCTTGAGAGAATGCCATTTCTTTTCCCTTCTCTCCTAAAAACTCAAGACTTGACGAGTCAAACTTGACGTGAGTGAACCGGCACTATCAATTGAATTTAGTAGTAGTTTCGTTTTTGATTTTTTACTTTATTTTATAAATTTATATTATCATATTTTGTACGTGATATTTACTTTTTAACTGCAAATCGTTGCGAAGTAGTTATTCGAATCTGACGTATTTTGTTGTTGCTAAATTTCAATATATCTACCCTACAAGAAATGGATGGCCGAAACTAAAAAAAAAATTTTTTTACTAACACACTTGCAACAATTTTACATTAGTTGTACCACTCTAACATATATGTTAGAGTAGAACAACTGAAAACACCACAAAAATGCCAATTTTTTTTTTAATTTTTGTTATATATACGCTTTACTGGCTAATATTTGTGAAAATTTGTGAATTGTTTAAATTAAATACTGCAAAATATTTAAATAATTATTAAAATAAATAAAGAAAATCCAAAGGATTTGGGTAAGTAAGTTATAAAAATGCGAAAAAGAAAAACGCGAAGCTGAAGATGCGGAAAAGCCTAAACAAAATTTGGATGAAGCCAAAAAGACTCATATCCGAAGATCCCAGTTGGCCAGCTGCATATTTGAATGTGTCGAAAATTAACAGAAACGTTAAAATCTATGAATGGGCACATCTTTTAAGACGTCAAGGCAAAGGTTTAATTTTTTATTTACATTACGGATTTTTACAATGTTTGGTACACTAAAACCTGTGCCAGAACGCAAATCGGTAAGTTTCGTTTCGTGAACAATATTGTAGAAACTCTTTTATTTGTTTTATGCACCAGGTGGACACGAACTGCGGTGCTGAAAGTATTCTCAATGAAGAGGCTCATCCCGATGTTCAGTTGGATAATCGTCATATTATGATTAGAGGCGAAAACATTTTTCCGTGTTAATTCTTCCACCTGCAGTGAATGGTGTTAACGCATACGTACAGCAGTCAACTTGATTTGGTTGCGTTGTAAGGAGCCAGAGTTGGTTATACGATATTCAGAGGTATGTTATCATGAAAATTTGTTTTTAAATAAAATTAAGTCGTCTTTTTTTGTATTTTACAGTATTTTGTAAATTGTAGCGAAAAACACAAATCTAGCACTTCTTGATCGCACAGTGACCTCTTTAGTGTGTGCTCTTTACAATTGTGGGGAATTAGACACTATTTATGGTTTAACAAATTGTCTAAAAAGTTTTTAGTAAAAACTAAACACGGCAAACGTTTCGAATGGATACAATATGTAGCAGAATTGTTCAATGATATTTAAAAACAGTTAAATGGTGATTGATTTAGCCAAACGTTTTGCAAAAACCAATAACTTTTTAATAAAACTATTGGTTACGAGCAACGTCTAATATTTAATAAAAAAAACTGTTATCATCTGACTTTTATGAAAGGAAGAATAACTGTTACGGTCCCTGTTTTATTAAGCCTTTTTGCAATATTCCCATTCTTTAAATATTTCACTTGGCTTTTGCTTAAGCCAACCTTTGGTTAACATTGATGCTATAGATGTAAACATATACTTAGGAATGATTCTAATGAAACTACAAGATATTCTGGTAGTGTATAGGATCATTCCTTAGCATATGTACTTATATATAGCATCAATGTTAACCAAAGGTTGACTTAAGCAAAAACCAAGTGAAATATTGAAGTTGGGACTATTGCAAAAAAGCTTTATAAAATATAAATTACCTCATAGGGCAAAAAATAATTATTTATTTCTTTAATTTATTGTGTAAAACGAACAAATATTGAATTTTATTTTAAATAAAAAAACAAAAGTATGTATGAGAATTTAATAAAATGAATCGTGTTTTATTTAAGCTAAAAATTACGTCAACGGTGACGAATATATGCATCAGTACTGACTTGTCAGCTGTGACCGGTATATGCATCAGTACTGACTAGTCAGCTGTGTCCGGTTTATACATCAGTACTGATATGTAAAGAGTATAAGAGTAAACAGCTGAGATAATCACCCCTATCGCAAACAACTACTCCCATGAAAATATTCCCATATTTTTTTTTTGTTTTGTATTGTGATTGATTCTCATAACAAATTTTTTGGGAATGAATTCCCAAACTTAAAAAATTTGGCATCGCCAATGTTTACTCCCGCGAGTATTTTTACTAAATAAATTCCCAACAAGTGTTAATGTGAACGAGAAGGGAACATGTAAATTTTAATTTGTATTCTAAAGTAGGACTTTATTAAATTACTTTTTCCTTTTATTGAAAGAGTGTTTAATAAAGAAAATGAAGATAAACAGTATTCATTATTAATTTTATTATATTTTTATTAGTATTTTATATTGTATATTTTTCTTTCACAGTACAAGCAGGGTTGTGAACTATTTCTAATTAAAAAATGCCGTGGCCCCAATCAAAAAGCGCTAAAAAGCGCTAAATAAAATTTAAATAAAAAACTTAATGAAAAGTTTAAGAAACAAGTTTAAGTTTGAAATAAAAATATATAAAATAAGATTTGTGCGATTTTGATCTTTTACAATGATTATTTTTGACCATATGGCGACCATTTTTTCATGCAAATTAGTATGTACACTTTTTTTTTATCAATTATCAGAAATCTAGGTATATTATGAATACAATAAGGCGAGAAATCATGAAGATCAGTAAAATCAGCACGCTAAATTCAATTAAAATCGCATAATCAAGTTCTCTACCCCGACTTTTTTTGTTTTTTGCAGTGCAGTGTTAATAAAACATTAAAATTTTAAAAAAGGCTTTTCTGATATTTCAGGAAGAGTAAAGTAATATAATTTCAAATATACCCTAAAAAAATTATTTACTAAATCACCAGAAAATATATCTTGAACCAAGAAAGTTTTGCACCATTCTCGTCAAGCCAAAAATTTCTTATTGTAAGCCTGAAATTTTTTCATAAAAAAGTGTAGTTTAAGAAAACTTAATAAAAAAATGAGAAAATTTTTTGATTGATATGTTAACATGGCGATCCAAGGTATATTTACACAAGGTAGACTCATTGGGGAGTGTATACATGTTGCTCTATAAATGGTACCAAATTGTCAAAATTGTCTTCATATAAAACAAAAACAATTTAACGCACACATGTACAAATTTTTTCTCATATACACGTAATTTGACATTAAGGTACCAACTAGGGGTAATCAGCTGACAAACATATGGGCCAACGAGTTTACCTTGTGTAAATATACCTTGATGGCGATCTAAATAAAAATTAATTGAATCAAACCAAGTTTTCTTGAGCATTTTCTGAAAAGTTTAAAGAAATCGGTAGCATTTGTTTCTTATTGCAAGAAATTCGATCCTATTAAAATATCAAGAAAATGAGACTAATATTAAATAAATGCTGAATGCAGTTTTTGATCATATACCAAAAACATGAACTTTTGAGCATGACAAAATGTTTCTTTATTAAAGAAAGTTTTACTTAATACAAACAAAAAAATTAATGGATTACTTTAGAAAATAAACTTCTTTCCTTGTATAATATGCATTTCAGAGTAAATTATATGTATTTAAAAAACGGAAACAAATTTTGGTTTTTTGTGTCTTGATTTAAATGTTTGCAAATAAAAGTACAAAAATTTTGGGTATCAATAAAAGCGCTAATTTAGCGCTCTTTTTTAAAAAAGCGCTAAGGAAAAAATATGCGCCTTTTCGACAGTTAAAAAGCGCTAAATCTAGCGCCAAAGGCGCTAAATTGGCAACTTTGAGTACAAGCACTGGCAAGCTATTCACAATAGAGACTTTTTTTTACAAAGCACTGACTATTAACTCACAAAATAATTTTTACTCCCAAAATATATGCGATACCGATTTGTTGGGGATGGGAATTTAGGTTTGCTCCCATATATCATATTCCCATAACATTCGCGATAAGGGTGAATGTTTTATCTACCACAAAATTCATAGTTTAAAGAAGGATGCAGAATCACACGTACACAAAAGTTTAGGTCAATTTTTACACGTTGGCCTTAAGAAAATGATAGAAACTTTGTTCTTTGCGATGACCGATATCTGTATCAGCAATGTCGGTCATATGATAGGTCAAATTACCGTCACTATTCTTGTAGGGTACCAAATGTGACGAAGCAGTTCACATTTCGTAGATAATCGAAATACAATCTACCATTTGCTTGGGGTGGTAATTATTCTACCGATTTCCCACAAATTTAATATTTTTTCTTGGCGCTTTTTAAACTTTTTTACCCGTTTTTACTATACTCTTGACGATTGAAAACGTTTTAAAAATTCCGACTCTGCATATTATTTAAGAGTTATCGATTATTTGTTTGGGCTTATTTATCATCTCCAATAACAAACTGCCGGCTTAAATTTGGGTTGACAAATTTGTTTTTATTGTAAAAATTAAAAAAATATACATACATTTTAACAGAATCAACTACTGATTGTAATAAATAATAATGAGAGCTACAGTACCGCCTACTCAATTGTTAAATTTTGCTGAACAAATTAATTGTTTTGATATCTGCAGAACAGATTTCGCTTCTAACCTCATTTGTGTAGCGGCTGATAAAAAACTGATCTTGGGTTTAGTGAGATTTCCAGTAAGTTTGTTTCCAAATTATAATTAAAAAAAATATAGCTTGAATTAAACATATTTCTTAGGAGGAAACCGAAAGTGAAGAGTTTGAATGGGAACGTTTAAAAGATATTTACCATGAAAGCCGCTGTGATGCATTGTGCTTTGCACCAGAAACTTCTTTAATGGCCATACCCAAGACAGTTACCTTTTGCGCGGCCGGAGCAGATTTTTTATTACGCGTCTATCGCACAGACTTACAAAATACCGATACCGTACAAACTTTAAAGGCACACACTAACTATGTCAATGATATTGCCTGGGACAATGAAGGTGAGTTTTTAGCTTCCGTTAGCGATGATCATAGCTGTAAAATCTGGAGTCAAGAATCACAATATGAGAATGTTATAACATTTTGCTTATCCTCGGCTGGCATGTCTGTTAAATGGCATCCCGAGGAACCTTATAAGGTGTTGGTGGCCGAAAAAAAAGGAGTGGTGCACATGTACAATGTTAAGTCACAGCAGGCTATAGTATCATTGGAAACTCCAAAAAGTCCTTTAATGTCTGCCGACTGGTCTTTGAATAATTGTCATTTTATAACAGCCTTAGCCGCTGGCGAAATCATAACATGGGATTTATCTCGACGTCCCACATCACCATCTGATGTTAGACAAGTTCATGAGGATGGGGGGCGTTGTGTACGCATGTCTCCCACTTCGGAATATGTCGTGGCCAGTATTGGTCGTCCGGATATAACGTTGAAAGTTTATTCGACTAAAACCTCTGTTCCTTTATTGGAGGCTCCTTTAAAATTATATGCCGGTTTGTGTTGGCATCACCGCTTGCCTTATGTGGCAGCAGCCTATGATCGTAAATTATGCTTTTGGAAGGTTCAATTTAATTAGAAATATAATTTAAAATCTTAAAAGTTAAATTTATTTTTTATTTTAATTTATAAAGAATTATGATTTAAGCACCATTTACTGAGGCTAAGTATTCTTTATATCGCTGTTCTTGTTGACTTTGTAACTTTTGTAATTTTTTCAGTTGACCCTTGCTTACTTCTTTGCCTTCTTTGTCATGAGTGGGTAGACCCTGAAATATAAACATTTTATGCAATAGAAATTTATTCTTTGTATTAACTTACATTTTCATCAAATAGCGAATACTTATCGGTTTCTTTTAAAAACATTTGTTTAGGATTAATTTTACGTTGTGCCTCTTTAGCGGCTGCTGCATATGCAGCTGCTTGTTTTTTTCGTTCCTTCTCTGCAAAACGCTCAGCTTCGGCTACCTTTTTACTCTCCCTTTCTTTTAGCAGAGTTTCGCGATCTACAAGTTTAACAGCAAATTTACCGTTATCCCTATCTTCCAAACGCACACCCAGTTGGGGCAATACATCATCTCTCAGTTGATCACACAAATTTAAAATTTCATTCGCTTTTAACAATTTGGCTTGCTCTCGTACTTGAGTTCTAAAAACCGCAGCTGCTTCTACATAAGGCAAAACTGTAGATTCAAGGTCGGTGTTACCATTAACAGAACAAGAACCAACAGGAAAACCAATTCCACCACGTGGACCAGGAATGGCGCCAAATATGTGCAGTAAATCGGTAATATAAGAAGCTGTCTTACGAAGAAGTAAGCTATTCAAACGGTCTTTATTATCACGAATATAAATATTGGCAGCTGACACCAAATCTCTTACAGCATCTAAAACACTACGAGTATCAACATTATCTAAAACAAAAAAAAAATTATCCGGAAGTTTTAATGTATTTGTTCCACCTACCACATAAGGCATTATGCACAGAATTTTGTATTTCGTTGTATTTTCTTTGTAGTATAGCCTCTTCGTGAGTCCAGGCGTCAAATTGTCTTCGAGATTCTTCAGAAGTAACATGGCGTGTTAAATCTTTAACATTAAGAAAAAACTCCTGAAAAGTTTAAATTTATTAAAATATTACTATCGGTATGTATGTATGTATATGTATAATCTCTATCACAAGACTACTAACGTTCAACAATTTTTCATATTGAATTGCCATTTCCATGGTATTCTCGGAATAATCTAAAGTATCCTTCCAGGAATGTAGTAAAAATGCCAAACGTAACTGACAAGGTGTATGCTTTTGCAACGCTTGCTGTATTGTTACAAAATTCTTTAATGATTTTGACATTTTGCAACCAGCTATTGTCAAGTGTCCAGTATGCAAGAAATATTTAACCCACTCAGCTTCATCGAAGGCAGCCTCCGATTGTGCCAATTCGTTGTCATGATGAGGAAATTTAAGATCTACACCTCCAGTATGTATATCAAATGTAGGACCAAATACATCAGACGCCATAGCTGAGCATTCAATATGCCAACCTGGACGACCCTTACCCCAGGGACTATCCCACCAGGGTTCACCGGTTTTACTAGACTTCCACAAAGCAAAATCGTTGGGAGAACGCTTCTCTGTTAGACGTTCTTCGCCTACTGAGAGATCGCCTTCACCCTCTTGCAATGATTTTGTGTCACCATAGGCTTCAGGCACTAGTTTAGCATAGAAATGTTTGTCTTTACTATCGAAACCATTGACATCAAAGTATACGGAACCATTTGCAGCATAGGCTAAACCATTGTCAATGATACGTTTAATAAATGAAATAATTTGAGGAACATATTCAGAGACCCTAGTTAAAACATCAGGAGGAAGTATCTAAAAAAATAAATAATAAAAACCGAAGAAAATTTAGAGTTTATAGAATTGAGTAACCACCAAATAATTTTTCTATTTTAAACATATGTATAAATAACTTTTTAGGTACCTACACAAACACAAATTCTTTCATTTTTCTACTTACATTTAACGATTTCATATCATTATGGAATTGATCCTCCCAATACCGAGGTAGAGACTCAAAAATAGCATTGTCATTCACCGAAGATCCCTCTTTTGAATCCAACCAATTGGAAATGGGATCTTTAGCTTCCTGCAAATATACATCGCGGGCTTTTGCTATATCTTCTTCTTCACCGCCAGTTACTGCTTTTGTCAAAGACTCTACAGCATTATTCATTCGAACAAATAGGTTATCCAACATAATTTTCTTATCTGAATCTGTATTTTTAGCACAGGTTTTCTGAAATTGCAACAAAACTGCACGCTGATCCTCTAATAGTTCTGGCAAAGGGTAGGATTTTGATTTTTCAGCATATCGATCAAATAAATAATTTTGTCTGGCACGTTTAATAATTTTATCATCAATATCGGTAATATTCATGACATATAATATGTTATAACCAAAATAATCGGACAAAACACGCCTCAAAATATCGAATGATATATAAGATCTAGAAAGAGATGGATTCATTTTAATTCAGTTTTAATGTGTTACAAGTTATTGTGCTTACCTAGCATGACCCATGTGGGAAGCATCATAAACTGTGGGTCCACAACTATACCAGGTGACATTATTACCATCCAGTGGAACAAATTCTTCTTTTTGTCTAGTCAAACTATTAAATAACCGTAATTTGGCTTTATCAGTTGTAATTGGTACCTGCCAGGAAGGCTGCTGACGTTTGGCCATTGTATCTTTAAGGTAGTTTAATTTATTTTAAGGTACACAAATGATTCCAAAATAGGCAATTTTCGCTTAATATCCACGTTGCAACAACTACTGCACGGTATGGGAATTTTTGTCACAACGATTACACATAGAGTAGAGACAGCGTTGCCGTTGAAAACTAAGAAATGGCAAGAAAAAGGAATTTGAAACAAAAATATCGTCAAATTTTTTAATTTTAGTAAAAAATATATAAGTTATTTAGCTAATTGCCATGGCAGCTAGTGCCTAAAAAATTTAACTTTATGTGATTTTAATTTGCACTTCACTTATCTTAAAAAAAATTGAAAAGTCAATAAAAAGGAGGCTCTACTATGAAGTAGAGTAAATAAATATGCAAAGAATTCATTTAAATTGGAATAACGTTAATTATAGTTCCATGGGCAGCAATCGAGAGACAGCTCACTTGGGTACTTTATTGGTCCCTTTGAATAACGTTAATATACTTTTTAAACTTCCACCTGAAACCAAAACTTTTTTGAGTTTGTTAATATAATGGAAATAATTTTAAAATAATGTATCATCCTATTTATGAATAAAAATTCTCCAGGATTTGTCTCCCTTCTCCCATTTTTCCTATGCAAATTCAATTGAAAAATTGGGAAAAGGGAAAAAACTCCCGGGAAATTTTTATTCATACTTGGGCTGTATATCTTGCTTGGATTATATAAATCCCTGGTCCAAAAAACCTAAAAAACTTCAGTTTTGTATATTTGTTATTTATTTTTGATTTTCGAGAATAAAAATGCCACTTTAGGATCACAACGGCAACGCTGAGTAGAGAAAGAAAACCAGTAATGCCAGAAAACTTTTTTCCGCACTGAACATATACAATTAATAAGGTCAACGCACTAAGAATTTTCTTGCTAAAGTAATGCACAAGGCGAATTCAACAAGGTAAACTCAACTCGTCAGCCGTTCATCAGCTGTATCCACAAAAATCATGAAACGTCAAAATATTGTTTTGTTTTTATACTGAAATTTGACAACAAGTAAGAAAACTGCAAAAACAAAATACATGCAGTTAATTCGCCTTGCTTTGTAGTTGTAGAGTTGCACTTACCTTGTATAAATTCGCCTTGGTAATGCATACATTACTGCAACATACTATCAAAATGTGAAAAGTGATGTTTAATCGTGATCGAAACACATACCATACAATCATACTGGTGCAATATTAATTTTTGTCTAAATTTTGTGCGGGTGAGGCACCGTCACTTTATTTTATAAAATGAAAAGTACTTTCTATTTTGGCTCCAGCTTAGCCATCGATTACTTTGTAAAGAATTATTATTCTCTTTTTTAAAGACCATATTCTGTTTTGTTTGACTATCCATAAAAAGTGCAACGCTAAAGCTTCGTACAGACGATGGTCAGATCTTACAATGTTGTCATTAAAATTGCCTAAAAATTTCTTGCAACTGTCTGAACATTGTAAGCTCATTTTCATTTGGCAGATGTGTAAAATTAATGCATCGGACAATGGCACCATTGTCAGACAAATTACAATACTGTAATATCTGACCATCGTCTGTACGAAGCTAACATGATGTCTTCACCTGACAATTTTTTGTCATACTAAACGTCAAAGTCCATATAAAAAAAACTTTAAAATTTTTGTCAGCGTTTTTTTTATATGAAGTTTGACGTTTATTACGACAAAAAATTGTCAGGTGAAGACCCTATGTAAAGTCCCCATTTACACTATACGGTTTTGGCCAAGGCGAATTCAAGAAGGTAAACTTAACTCGTCAGCCGTTCATCAGCTGTTTACACGGCGAATTAATAAAAAATAGGGAAACGTCAAAACATAATTTTGTTTATGTTTTGCGCCAAAATAACCGAAAAAATTTATTAATAAAACTGCGAATAATTAAAGTGAATTTAATAATCTCTTTTATTTCCCAAACAAAATTTTTATTCAATTAATTTTTGCCTTGTCAGCATTTTTGACAGCCGCCTATTAAATTGCAAAAAAATACATGGGGCGTTTTGTAGTTGTAGAGTTGCCCTTACCTTGTTAAATTCGCCTTGGTTTTGGCGTTGCGATTCTCACTTGAATGGCGAGAGGGGAGAGAGGAATTAAAAGGGGTACACAAGCGATTGTACCAAGGCGAATTTAAAAAGGTAAGTGCAACTCAACAACTACAAAAAACCCCATGTATTTTGTTTGCAATTTAATAGATAGCTGTCAAAAAAATTTTTATTGCAAATTAAAAATTATCACTTTTTTATAAAAGATATTATTAAATAAACTTTAATTATTCGCAGTTTTGAAATTTTTTTATTATAAAAATAATATTTTTAGCACTTTTCATTCAACTTCTTCTCAAAAAAAAATTATATTTTGACAATTACGTATTTTTTAATTCGCCGTGGAGACAGCTGATGAACGGCTGACGAGTTGAGTCAAGGCGAATTCATCCCAGGTAATCTCGGTACTACAACAAGTACAACTCGTACAAAAACCACAAGCAATTTGTTTTTGTAAAATCATTGTACAATGTCAAATACAGAAATAAAACAAAACAGAAACAAAGATAATAAAAGAGAATAAACAAAATTTTGACATCCAACAGTGATTTTAGCTATTATCAGCAGGGCTTTTAAGACCACCTGTAATAAATCCGCCTTGAGTTGAGTTTACCTTTTTAAATTCGCCTTGGGATAAACTTTGGGATCCCTTTTAAACTTTAGATCTAACAGAAAAAATCTCCAAATTAACATCACTGTTTTATTTGCCGGTATCGCCGGTACAGGGCTGTCAGACTTGGGGATTTATCCCCAAAGTTGGGGATTTTATGCGAGCAAAAAGGACAAAGAAAGTCATTTGGGGATTGGGGATTTTTTTGGGGATTTAAAAAAAAAATTTGGGGATTTTTTGGGGATTTTACACTTTTTTTTTTTTTTATTTTCCCTTTTATTTTTTATGCTTATTTTTCTTTGTCTCGTATTAAAAATATGAAAAAAAGTTACACAACTTTTATCTTACTCTTATCAACAACTTATACTGTGTAAAAGGTCCTTATTAAGATTATCATTTTAGTTAAAAGGTAGGGTTAAAGGTACTTTATAAATTTATGTTATTTTTCCTTCAGGGTACAAACAAAATAAAATAATTTTTTTTACAAAAAATTTTTATTTGGGGATTTTTGGGGATTTCTAATTAAAATTTTTCTTACTATTTTTACTTTTTAAAAAAAAAAAATTTCAAATTTGGTCAGAAAAAAAACAAACAGAAAAATATTTACTTATTAAGGTTTTTTTTTCTTAATTTGGGGATTTTTGGGGATATTTTTTTAATTTTTTGGGGACAAGGAAAAAAAGTACCTGGCAGCCCTGCGCCGGTATGTTCTATAGAGGACAAATCTTATGTCTGTGGGACAAATACAAGAAATCCTTTGTTTTTTTAATAATATCTAAGAGAATCTTTTTTAAATTTATTTAATAACCATTTCATTAATAGTAAAATTAAAGTTTAACATTGTTAATAATTAAGTTTTAACTCTAATTCTAAAATTTTAATGAAGCCAACAAAATGCTTAAGTATTTAGTGATTTTGATATTCTTGGCAACAACATCCAAAAGTAAGTTGCTAGTGGATGAAAATGGTTATTTAGCCTATTGTCCCTGTATGGGTAAGTTTACTTTTTTAAATTTATTATATTTTATATATTAACCACTTTTATATATATGTATATATATATATTTTTTAAAAGGACGTTTTGGTAATCAGGCTGATCATTTTTTGGGGGCCTTGTCTTTTTCAAAAGCCTTAAATCGAACTTTGATATTACCGCCCTGGGTTGAATATCGCAGAGGTGAAATGCGTTCAATACAGGTTCCATTTTCCGAATATTTTGCTGTAGAACCCTTAAAACACTTTCATCGTGTTATCTTAATGGAGGAATTTATGAAAGAATTAGCAATAAAAATATGGCCGGTGGAAAAACGTATATCATTTTGTTATATGGAACGTAAAACTTTACAAGTCAAGGATAATTCAGTGGCAGGTTGTCATGCTAAAGAAGGCAATCCTTTTGGTCCATTTTGGGATACGTTTGATATAGAGTTCAATGGCTCTGAATTTTATGGCCCCTTACATTTTGACGTCCATCACAGTGCCATGCCGGAGAGATGGAAAGAACGTTACACAGCAGCTGAATGGCCAGTACTGGCTTTTACCGGTGCCCCAGCCAGTTATCCAGTACAAAGTGAAAACCGTCTTTTGCATAAATATCTAAAGTGGAATAATAAATATCGCAGTTTAGCTGCAGAATATATAAGGAACACTTTACCCAAAGGATCATTTATAGGCGTACATTTGCGTAATGGCATAGATTGGGTAAGAGCCTGTGAACATGTTAAGGATAGCCAGCAGTTATTTGCCTCACCTCAGTGTTTGGGTTATAACAACGAAAAAGGTAATTTATATGCAGAGTTGTGCATGCCTTCCAAGGAGCTTATAGTACGTCAACTGAAAAGATTAATAAAAAATGTTAAACAAGATCAACCTAAAAATGAAGTGCGTTCAGTATTCGTGGCCTCCGATAATAATCACATGTTGATGGAACTTAATAATGCCTTGCAACGCATGAATATTTCTGTCTATCGGTTATCAGAAGATAACCCCCATTTAGATTTAGCCATTTTGGGACAATCAAATCATTTTATAGGCAACTGCGTATCTTCGTTCTCTGCCTTTGTTAAAAGAGAACGTGATGTTAATGGTTTTCCTTCGTATTTTTGGGCCTATCCTAATGAAAAAGACCGACAACATTCTAAAGTTCATGAGGAACTTTAAATATTTATTTTTGTAATACCTATTCTCAATTTTATATGGTAAACAGCGAATATTTAAATCTCCATATGTATTTAGTGGTTGCATAGACCACGCTAGGTGTATAATAATAAGTAGTTATTAAGGAAATAATAAAATTTTTAAATATAAGAGGAAATATTCAAAATAAATACTTTAAAAAAAATAAAGATTTTTAAAGTATAGGAAATGTAAGCTCAATCTCCAAAAAAAAGTGCGGTAGGCTAGCTGGTAGTGAGTTAGTCTATCAGCGCCTGGGTTGCGGGTTCTATTCCCGCCAGAGACTGGCTTATTTCCTGCAGACAAGCGAAGAGCTTCGCGGGATTAGCTTAGGAAATTTAAAAAAAAAACTACCTCTAGAAGTCCGAAAATTTTTGGTTTGTTGCCCTGTGCAAGATCTGTAGTGCTCTTTTTCAATATTGTACACATAAACTAACACAAATTAACATTTTTTTAAAGTAGATATTTTTGTTTATTTTATAAAACTAACATTTTGTAGATTTTCTCACAAATTAATTACTAACTAAAGGCAGCATCTTATTGCACGGCCACTGGTCGACAAGCAATCATATAAACAGGAAACAAACCTTTGGGAAAACTTTTTTGTTGAGCTATTTTCACAATACGAAAACCAGCTTGTTTTATAATCGTCTCATATGCTTTAAGTGGTCTGGTAACAGAGGAATCTGTTTCATCTTTTACCACTTCTTTTGTTTTAGTAACATTTTCTTTAACCACAAAGGTACCTTCAGGTTTTAGACTCGCACGTATGCGTTTAAAAAATGACACTAAATCTTCTTCAGTCAAATGTCCTAAAACCCATTGAGACCAAACCAAATCATATTTCTTTGCCGCGGGTTCGAACTGTTGTAATCCTACATTGTAAATTTCACCCAAGCGATTTGGATAGCCCAAAGTTGAGCCTGTATCAGAGATACAATAATCTCGGGCTTTATCGGCAAATGTGGAATCCTGTTCAACCATGTCAACTTTATCAAACAAGGGCATCAGAAGATTTTTCGTTACCCGACCAATGCCAGCACCACAATCGAGGGCATATTTCTTACTTAGGTCTTTTATGTTAAGTTCTCTTAAAAATGAATTTGAACCCTGTACATCAATGGCATTTATGTAGCCTAGACCGCCCAGCATGCCGTTTACCGTGGCGGGAACTTCTGACCAATACTGTTGCGCTTTAGTGTAAAATTCTTTACGTGATTTCCCCGATTCTTCATTTTCTGTTACTATTTGAGCATCTGTTACTTCATCTGAACTTATTTCTTGCATTTTTACTGCGTGCGTAACTTTGAATGGTAATGAAATATTTTATTTGCTATTTAAAATTTAGCTATTGTTTCCGAGTTGAGTAAAGAAAAGGTAGTGATTTTGTATCTTTTTTTGTTTGTTTATTAATATTTAATTTTCCCAAAAAATTTACTTAAAAGTTTCCGCCGGTCGAGTGCTGCGTTAAATCTAAAACATATGCACGGTATTTTTATAGCTATAAATATACCTTGAACATATGTTTATATTTCTTTAACTTGGAAAGTGAAATGATAGCAAAACAAAATTCAAAATCTAACACACTGTCTTCACTAGCCATCGCTTTATTAAAACAACAAACTACCCTACAAGCAATAAATCAAGGTCTATCCAATTGGATAGGCCTTTAAATAAATAAAGAAAACTAAAATAAAATATTTTTTTTTACTAACACACTTGCAACAGTTTTACATTAAATTAAGATCGCTATTTTATTGATTTTATTTCGTTATTTACTTCATGCTTATTTCCCTCAAATTTATTTACTTAATTTTTAAACGGGTTTCCTGCCATATACAGGAAAACTATCTCAAGGCGAATTTAAAAAGGTGAGTGCAACTCTATAACTACAAAAAGCCCCATGTATTTTGTTTTGCAATTTAATAGATAGCTGTCAAACATTTTTTATTGCAAATTAAAATTATAACTTTTTTAGAAAAGAAATTATTAAATTAACTTTAATTATTCGCAGTTTTGAAATTTTTTTATTATAAAAATAATAAATTTAGCACTTTTCATTCAACCTCTTTACAAAACAAAATTATATTTTGAGAATTACGTATTTTTTTTAATTCGCCGAGGAGACAGCTGATGAAGTTTACCTTTTTAAATTCGCCTTGAAGTATCTGTTTCCAATTTTGATGTATGTGTAAAGTAGAATGAAGGCGAATTCATGTAAAGTAGCACATCTGTGCTTTCAACGCCACCTGAAAAATGAATTCGCCTTTAGTCGAATATTCTATTTTATCACATATTCGTTTCATCTGGTTTTTAATTTTGCATTTGAATGAAACCTACAACACTGTGTTAACATACAATAATACTACCCGTCTCCACCATCCATCAACTTGGTAAGAACAGCATGTCGCACATGAATTCTACTCGTGTAGACTGTTCATGTTTCGTTCATATGCTGCCTTCGTTGACTAAACATTCGTCTTAGCATCCATGTGCGCCATGATGTTGGCCATACAGTGTATTTTCTGTATACAACCAAACGCACAACAACAAAAATTGTGGTGAATCAGAACATGAACATCAACACGTATTCGCCACATACAAGAACATGAACAAATTGATACTGTTGCTCTGTCGGCGTTATGGTCATGTCATGTTCTAATCGAAAGCGCATGGAGACGTGGGGTTACGTTGCTAACCTTACGCTGGGTCTCCACGTAGCAATTTTTATTGCTAAGTACAAGCAATAACGTCGGCAGAACAATGACAGACCAATGGAGCAATTATTGCTGATTATATTGCTGGAGAACACTTGTTATTGCTTTGCCATAGATTTGCAATTTTCACCTCGAGTAGTTGTATAAAGTTTTGTGGCTGTATTTATAACAAATGTTTTATGTTGTATTTTGAAGTGATTGTTAAATTTTCTTTTTTAAATTAATTAATTAAATTAATAAAATAATAATTTGTAATTGTCGTAGCTGTGTTTTGTATTGCTTTTTTGTTTATTTGCGTATGAAAAAAACCTAAAACTTGTATTGTTCTATTGAGCAAATAAAAATATACAAAAAAAAAAAAAAACAAATTCGTCGTTTGCTTTTGTTGATATTGACGTTTATTTAAAAATATAACATATAAAATCTTTTTCTGCATTTTGTTGAAGTATTTTTTCACTCGCTTTTTTAATAAATAAACACACTAATAAATAACCAACCGTACAGAGAAAGGAAATGTCAGATAAATTACAACTGATTTGACAGCAGATTGCTAAGCAATAATTACTCAAGCAATAAGAAGAGCAATCATTGCGCAATGGATTGCCATTCATGGCAATATGCGGTCTATACGTCGCAAATTTTATGGAGCAATCAAATTTGACGTTTGTTGCAATAAATATTGCTACGTGGAGACCCGGGGTTACACACATTTAGTACATAACACTATTTTACTAATTTTTTACATAAACTTGCAGCTAAAATTTTGTTTTCAGAAAATTCGACTTAGGACGAAACAAAACAATTTGGACAACACGCAATACAATTATTTACAAATACTTATTGTCTAATTTTTATTTTTTTTTGCAGAAGAATACAATTCAAGCACACGCAAAAAATATATGTACACAAAAACAAAGCAAATTCAATCAAACAAAAACAAACCTAAGTACTTCTTTGACTAAATCCAAAAACAACAACTTTCAGACAATAAAGTTAACATAAAGTAGAACCAATTTAAATTTTAATTGAGACTTAAAAGCTTAGATCACAAAAGCAGTTGTATAAAGATAATTTAGAATACAAAAACTTAAAACCGTACATTATTGTTTTAATAGACATTTAGTACATTATGATTTAAAATAATGCTACATGCTAAGTTAAAATCGACGGATACGAAGTTTTACATCGAAAAATAAACATTAAAATTATATTGCTTAAGAATATAATAGTAGTTTACATAGACTGTTGATAGTCAAGTGTGGGCAGGGTTGTTAGATGTGACGATTTTTCGTCATTTTGACGATTTTTTTGTGAAAATACAGTAAAATGACGATTGACGATTTTTAAACTAAAAGTAATAGTGTTATGACGATTTTCTGGAATCAATAAAACACTTACAAGAAATATTAACAATTATATTGGAAACAGTTCAAAACGTAAAAATAATTTTTCGAAATACAAAAATTATTAGAAATGAAACAAAAAAAGTTTTTCCCCCATCACAAACCAGATGGTTTTCATTAGAAGCACTAGTAATTCGAATTCTACAATTAAATGAATGCCATCGATACGGCAAAAAATATACACAAGAGCCCCGATTTGCGTCGGTCCTATCTGGTCCGCTTTTTAAAAATTGGTTAAATCCGCTTTGCGTTTTAATGATTTCGATTTGCGTAGCTACATACGATTTCATTTTTTCGCTGAAGTCATAATCCTATGTGAAGAATTTTTCTATTTGAGTGTAAAAAGCCGAATTCCCATTTAATTCTGTTAGGTAAGTTATTCTAAGTATAGTTGAGTGTTAGGAAGTAAGAAGTTAGTTCTTAATAAGAAGTTGTGCAGAAAAATGAGTGCAAAGTGAAGAAAATGCACTAGTTTCGAACTAAAATTTAACGTCATAAAACGTTTCAAGTCGGGTAAAAAGACTGTTGATATAGACAGAATAAATGAAATTAATAAATGTTTGTTATGTTTTTATGAAAATATATTTTTTCTTATGTATTTCTTTTCAAATGATAAATATATTTCAGCCCACTTGCTGAAATAAATAGAATAAAACTTAACCATATCACTTTCTTTATCATAAATATAATTTCTTGCTAAAAATTTATATTTTTGAACCACTCAATGCAATAAATTGTCTCCAATTTGTAAAATTTAAATATTTGACGATTTGTTGACGATTTTATTAACTATTCAAGACGATTTTGACGAATTTTGCTAAAACTTTTGACGATTTTTGAAGAAAAAAGCCTAACAACCCTGAGTGTGGGATCTTATGACAAACTTTAAACTAGGACTTAAACTAATACAATATATACAAAGAAACATATACGCTAACCCCTGTTGGAGCCTGTAATTGCATGAGAGTATAACTGTGGTATACGGTATTCACTTGAGTTAGCGAAGAAGTTAATATCCTCATGTAAAATTCCAATTGGAGACATGTAAATACTGTTAGGCCAATTAAATCCAGATTGTGAGTAAAAAGCCGTTGCCATTGAATTGTTATTGTGATTTTCAAGTCGACTAATAAAATTACTAAGAAGGACCAGAGCATACGAAGCGAGCGGAAGTACATCCGCTCTTCTATAAATAACAGAATTCGAAAATCGTTTGACAAAATTTTCATAGTTCGCGTTAATACAAAGTCTCAGACAACTTCTTTCTAAAATCTCCAACTCTTTCATTACGGTTGGAGAAATCGAAAACCAAATGGGAAATCCATAAAGTATCGCAGAACGAATGCATACTTTGTAAATTAAAAGCTTGGCCTTTTGACTCAAGTGTCTATTGATAAATAATTTCACAAACATGCCCTTAATGCGCAATCCTTTATTATTGACATTCCTTCCATGTTGGTTGTACTTTATTTGATCTCTAAAGGGAATAACAAAACCATGCAGAGAAAGATTCGATGTTTTACTCAGCCTTACTACATTTCGGGGACCTTTTCCCGCTGCGTTACGAAAACAAATGGCCTCCGATTTTTGTGTATTTATCTTAATACCCCACTCTTTATAAAAGCTATCAATTACCAAAAGGTGACCTTGAACCTTACCTAACGCGATTTTAGGATTTTTGCCATGTGCATAAATTAACGAGTCATCCGCAAATAAAATACTCTTAGAACCAACACCAATATGGGGGAAGTCATATATAAGAATGTTATATAGCAAAGACCCAGAATTGCCCCCTGCGGAACAAAAGTAGAACCAAGTGACACATAAATATACATGAAATAAAACAAATCCTAGCAAACATTCGTTCATTAATACTAACATGGGGTCTTCACCTGAAAATTTTTTGTCACAACAAATGTCAAACTTCATATAAAAAACGCTGACAAATATGTAAGAGTTTGTTCATATAGACTAACGAGACAACAATTTAGCGTAAGTACTTAAACTTCAAACATCGTCCCTGCTACTTCTGCCCACAACAGCACAAGGTTTCGGTAACTTCTTTCATTTTGCTCTTAATAAACTAAGAAGAAACTTTAACGAATATATCGGTCAGCTCTACCAGTCACATAGTAAAATGCTGGCAGTCTTCTTGTATGGTACATTCATGATCTAATTAGTAGGTCTGAGCAAAACGCCTGCTGATTTTTTACGAGTAATAAATTTGATAATTATTGCCGTGATAACAGTTATTGCATAAATAATAATAAATAAAACTCATTGCTTGTGTGGTCGGGGGTAGTGATTGACAAGAATGTATCAAAATTTTGCAATCTCTATGTTAAACAAAATAAATCGTTCACCTTGAATGATTAACATGGAATGTCATTATTTGACACCCTTTCTATTGTTGAATTTTTAAAGTAGCGACGTGTGTTGGGAAAATCATAAAAACTAACTTATAAATTCTTGAAAACAACACTAAATTATTTGAAGAAAACATGAATTCGCCACCAGTTTTTATAGATTTATCCATGGACGAACAGGTAAAGTAACATTTGGTGTAGGAAAATTGACAAAGTTCAAAGAAAATTTAAGCAGAAGAAAAAATTTTGAGGTTATGTTTTTGGACAAATAAACAATTTGCAAAATTTATTTGGAAAATGTGCTAATAATCCTCCTTTTCTTAAAAGGTCCAAGAATTAAGAAAATATTTCAAAAATTTGGGTGCTGAAATTTCTTCGGAAAAGTCCAGTAAAGGCGTAGAAGATGATTTACACAAAATTATTGGTGTGTGTGACGTTTGCTTTAAGGATGGTGAGCCCCAACAAATTGATTGCATACTCAACAGTATTGTATCCATTATGATTACGGTATTTTTTTTGAAGGATCATTTTATAACTTTAAAGTTTGTTATTTATATATTGTTCACTTTTTTAGATTCCATTAGATCGTGGAGAAAACATTGTTCTAGCGTATTGCGAAAAAATGACGAAAGCACCTAATGTTCCACTAACAAAGGTATGCTTGCAATCTTTGTGGCGTTTGTTTAATAATTTAGACACTGCTTCGCCCTTGCGTTATCATGTCTATTATCATTTGGTTCAAGTGGCTAAACAATGCGATCAAGTTTTGGAAGTGTTCACCGGTGTTGATCAATTAAAATCCCAATTTGCAAATTGTCCTCCCTCTGCAGAGCAAATGCAAAAACTCTATCGTTTATTACATGATGTAACCAAGGATACTAATTTAGAGCTCTCTGCTAAAGTAATGATCGAACTTCTTGGTACCTACACGGCCGACAACGCTTGTGTAGCTCGTGAGGATGCAATGAAATGTATTGTTACCGCCTTGGCCGATCCCAATACATTCCTCTTAGATCCCTTGTTGGCTTTGAAACCGGTACGCTTCTTAGAGGGTGATTTGATTCATGATTTATTGTCTATTTTTGTGTCTGATAAGCTTCCATCCTACATACAATTTTACGAAGACCACAAGGAATTCGTAAATTCACAAGGCTTAAATCATGAACAAAACATGAAGAAAATGCGCTTGTTAACATTTATGCAATTGGCTGAAAGTAATCCTGAAATGAGTTTTGAAACTTTGACCAAAGAATTGCAAATAGCGGAAGATGAAGTTGAGGCTTTTGTTATTGAGGTCTTGAAAACAAAATTGGTACGTGCACGTTTAGATCAGGCCAACCGCAAGGTACACATTTCTTCCACTATGCATCGCACATTTGGTGCTCCTCAATGGGAACAATTAAGAGATTTATTGCACGCTTGGAAAGATAACTTAAGTGCGGTACGTGAAGGACTTACTCAAGTGTCAACGGTTCAGTTAGATTTAGCTCGCAGTCAAAAATTGGTGCATTAGAAAGAAACGAGACCGTCGCGAAAGTTTTTCAGCGTAATGTAATAAAAAAAACATAACCAACCAAGTTTTCTATAAGTCAACTAAGTTGAATAAAATACAACAAAATCATTTTTGTAAATGTTTTGATTAAAAAAAATGTATATATCATTATAGTACTTTTCGGTGTCGGGGCCAATAGAAGCAAAGTTTTGTGAAAAGTCTTAACATGTCCACGTCTATCGTGAACAAAAGGTGTTAAATTTTTTCCTCAAATTTAGCTTTTCCATGCATTTTTTAAAAAATTTCGGTGGAAAATTAATTAACGATAAGAGTGATAAGTTTGCAACTGAAATCTTAGGGTCCTTATCAATAAAGTCTGGGTTCACACTATGAAATTTTTCTTTCAGAAAGTCTGAGTTTAAAGATGAGAGGGGAAGAGATCATGCTTTTTTCTATCCTCTCTCACCCATAAACTCAGACTTTCTGAAAGAAAACTTTCATAGTGTGATCCCAGACAAAGCTCAATTTTTAAACAAAGTCTAAAAACGCTTACGAAATTAAACTAAAAAATATTCACCCCTATTATGTAAGTCGTCGTCGACGTCGACATTAATTTTAAATTGTCACATCAAGTCGACGACTACATCACTTCGACGTTAATTTGGTATTTTATAAGAATGTTGTATCGACGTCGACTAGTTATCGAAATCCGATCTCCAATTTTATTTTTATTCATCATTAAGAGTTTGTATTCAATTTTGAATTTTTTCCCATGTTTTCGATAACAGATATTATTACTGTAAGTTTTCTGATTCTTTATAGCTTAAACGTTTATTAATAAATATAAGTCTTTTCTATCATGCCGCTGTTATCAAATTTTCGTTAACTTTGCAAACTTTCCCGACTTTTCGCATATTTTTTTTTTTTGTTATTTTCCGACATTTTGTGTTTTTTTAGCCGATTTCAAATCAATTTTAGGGTTTGTTTCCAAGTTTGCAATTTAGCCATGTTCGCGACAGAAGCGATTTTTTCCTATAATTTTCCTGATTCTTTTTAATAAATATGTAATTAGACTTTGCTATCACGTCGCTGTTAGCAATTTTTGCGAATTTCCGCTAATTTTTACTGGGGGGTTACCGCGTATTTCGATTCGAAAGAAATCATTTACGGATTCGAACAATTTGTACTGTGTATTACGATTTTCGCAATCGTTCGAAACGATGACAGAGGTTGTATTTTTTAAAAAATGGGAAATTTGATGAACAATTTTTGTTCGTAATAGAGAGTGGCTTTTAAGAAAGTGATTTTTGTTTTCAATAAAGTATGAATCCGTTTTTTCGAAACAAATATTACGAAAATCGTTATACACAGTACAAATTAATCGTGCCGTCGACTTTCATAAAAGGGGTGAATATATTTACCAATAAATAATTCTTTTTACCCGACTGTTACATAGCGTCTTCACCTGACAATTTTTTGTCATACCAAACGTCAAAGTCTATATAAAAAAAACTCGAAAATTTTTGTCAGCGTTTTTTTAATATGAAGTTTGACGTTTGGTATGACAAAAAATTGTCAGGATAAGACGCTATGTTAAGAACGCATTATGTTTTTCGCATATCTTGTGGATATGGATTACTAACGGACATATACAGGGTAGTGCATATATATTTAAGTCATTATGTGCTCATTGGCGATCTGGCAACCTCGACTCCATGTTGACAGCCAGCTGTTGTAGAGAAAGCATTTTTTGTTTGTTTTTTTAGACAAACGTTGTGCAGATTTTTTAATTAAAAAAATTAAAAGAAAATGTTTTTGGTAAAGAATTAATAAAAAAAAAAAATGGATGAATTACAAAAATTAGAACATTTATCCCTGGTGTCAAAATTGTGTACAGAACTGGACAATCATTTGGGAATTAATGACAAAGATTTGGCAGAATTTATTATAGAATTGGAAGCGAAAAACCCCACATTTGAGGGATTTCGTAGTGCTCTTATAGAAAATGGTGCAGAATTTCCAGATTCTTTGATTTCTAATCTTCAGCGCATCATAAATTTAATGAAACCGTCGGCGAGTGGAAACGATTCGACAGCTTTGGATGATGCAGCGAGTGGAGGCGACTCGGCCAAATCGACTAGAAAAACTGAACAACTGGCAATGATGTTTCCAGGATTGGCATTGGCGAATGATAAATTTAGTAAAATCGACGCTCCATCTTCGAGTTCAGAAGAGGAAAAAACAGAGCCAGACGAAAACAAGCATTCAAAAGAGTTAAAAAATAAAATTCATGAGAATGACTTGCAGGCAGTAGATGATGCCATGTTGGAACTTGAAGCTTTAGCACCTGGTTTTGTGCAAAAATCTTCAAAAAGTGAAAAAGATTTAAACAGAAAAGTCAAAGGAAATTCTCGTTCAAGATCGAGATCTCGCGACCGACATACGAATAGTGAAAAAGATCGCAGACGTGACAGAAGCCGTGAACGCCATAGAGCTAAAAACTCTTTACGTGAGGATCGCTATAAATATAAAGATCGTGATAGACGTTCAAGATCACGCTCGCGCGATAAACATCGAAGATCTCGTTCTAGATCCCGAGAAGCCTCAAGAAGGCACAGACGTTCTAGGACACGTTCTAGAGAAAGACAAAATGAACGACGAAAGCGATCTAGATCAAGAGAACGGCGGAGGCGATCACGGTCTAGGTCCCGAGATAGATCAAGGCGTTCTTCATCTCTTTCAAGAGATCGTTCTAGCCGTAAACGAAGATCTCGTTCTAATGAAACAAAAATGCGTGAGAAAATGCCTCCGCCAGCTGCCATGGCCGATGACCCTGAGCCCGGCAAGATATACTCTGGAAAAGTAGCAAATATTGTACCATTTGGCTGCTTTGTTCAACTTTTTGGCTTGCGTAAGCGTTGGGAGGGCTTAGTCCATATATCTCAGTTGCGCTCCGAGGGACGTGTTACTGACGTTACCGAGGTAGTTAATAGGAATTTGAATGTCAAAGTAAAAGTAATGTCGATAACCGGTCAAAAGGTTTCCTTATCAATGAAAGAAGTTGATCAAGATTCGGGTCAGGACTTGAACCCTTTAAGCCATGCACCTCCTCCAGATAGTGAACTCAAAGATCGTAATCCAGATCGTCCATTTGGTGGTGGAACTTCACTCTTAAATCTACAAGGCGGCGGTGACAATGATGAGGATGATTCTCGCAAACGTGTTACACGCATTTCAAGTCCGGAACGTTGGGAAATTAAACAAATGATAAGTTCGGGAGTTTTAGATCGCAGTGAACTGCCTGATTTTGATGAAGAATCTGGTCTACTTACCAAAGATGAAGATGATGAAGAAGATATCGAAATTGAAATTGTAGAAGAAGAGCCTCCATTCTTGGCTGGTCATGGTCGGGCCTTGCATGATTTGTCTCCTGTTCGTATAGTAAAAAATCCAGATGGCTCCTTGGCACAAGCAGCTATGATGCAATCTGCTCTTTCAAAAGAGCGTAGAGAACAGAAAATGTTACAACGCGAACAGGATATGGATGCTGTACCCACAGGTTTAAGTAAAAACTGGATAGATCCTTTACCTGATGAAGATTCCAGTCGAACGTTGGCGGCTAATGTCAGAGGCATGGGTTCTGCGCCTATGGAAGTACCAGAATGGAAGAAACATGTTATTGGTGGGAAAAAATCTTCGTTTGGCAAAAAAACGGACATGTCTTTAGTAGAGCAACGCCAGTCTTTGCCCATTTACAAACTAAGAGATGACCTAATCAAAGCTGTAACTGATAATCAAATTTTGATTGTAATTGGGGAAACAGGCTCGGGAAAAACAACTCAAATTACGCAATATTTAGCTGAATGTGGTTTTACCGCAAGAGGAAAAATTGGCTGCACTCAACCCAGACGTGTGGCTGCTATGTCTGTAGCCAAACGTGTAGCAGAAGAATTTGGTTGCCGTTTAGGCCAAGAAGTCGGTTATACTATACGTTTTGAGGATTGTACCAGCCCAGAGACAGCTATAAAATATATGACAGATGGTATGTTATTGCGTGAATGTCTTATAGAGTCTGATTTAAAAGGCTATTCCGTTATAATGTTGGATGAGGCGCATGAACGTACCATACATACCGATGTTCTCTTTGGGCTGTTAAAAACTGCCGTACAAAAACGACCGGAGTTGAAATTAATTGTAACTTCAGCTACCTTAGATGCTGTAAAGTTTTCTCAGTATTTCTTTGAAGCTCCAATTTTTACCATACCTGGTCGCACGTTTCCCGTGGAAGTATTGTATACTAAAGAACCAGAAACCGATTATTTGGATGCTTCGTTAATAACGGTAATGCAGATTCATTTGAGAGAACCTCCTGGTGATATTTTGTTGTTTTTGACGGGTCAAGAAGAAATCGATACTGCTTGTGAAATATTATACGAACGAATGAAAAGTTTAGGTCCTGACGTCCCAGAATTAATAATTTTACCAGTTTATTCTGCTCTTCCCTCGGAAATGCAAACAAGAATTTTCGATCCTGCTCCTCCAGGTAGCCGTAAAGTTGTTATAGCTACAAATATTGCTGAAACCTCGCTAACTATAGACGGCATATTCTACGTAGTAGATCCAGGATTTGTTAAACAAAAAGTGTACAACTCTAAGACGGGCATGGACTCTTTGGTCGTAACACCTATTTCGCAGGTATGTAAACTTTTTATGAAGTTGTATGTATATTAAAATTTTTTATTTTATGTTCTTAGGCTGCCGCTAAACAACGTGCCGGCCGCGCTGGTCGTACTGGTCCCGGTAAATGTTATCGCCTCTACACCGAAAGAGCTTATCGTGATGAAATGTTGCCTACTCCAGTGCCCGAAATACAACGTACAAATTTGGCAACCACTGTTTTGCAATTGAAAACTATGGGTATTAATGACTTATTGCATTTCGATTTTATGGATGCTCCTCCCGTTGAATCATTAGTAATGGCTTTGGAGCAACTGCATTCCCTTTCGGCTTTAGATGATGAAGGTTTGCTTACTCGCCTTGGTCGCAGAATGGCTGAATTTCCCTTGGAACCCAATCTATCGAAAATGTTAATTATGTCAGTGGCCTTGCAATGTTCTGATGAAATCTTAACTATAGTATCTATGTTGAGCGTTCAAAATGTGTTTTATAGACCCAAGGATAAACAAGCTTTGGCAGACCAGAAAAAGGCCAAGTTTAATCAAATTGAAGGAGATCATTTGACTTTGTTGGCGGTATATAACAGTTGGAAAAATAATAAATTTTCCAATGCCTGGTGTTATGAGAACTTTGTGCAAATAAGAACGCTTAAGCGATCACAGGACGTGCGTAAACAATTGTTGGGCATAATGGACAGACATAAATTGGATGTGGTATCGGCTGGTAAAAATTCTGTACGCATACAAAAAGCTATTTGTTCGGGTTTCTTTCGTAATGCAGCCAAAAAAGATCCCCAAGAGGGTTATCGCACATTGGTGGACTCTCAAGTGGTTTATATACATCCATCTAGTGCTCTCTTTAATCGTCAACCCGAATGGGTTATATACCATGAACTGGTACAAACGACTAAAGAGTATATGCGCGAAGTGACCACATGCGATCCTAAATGGTTAGTAGAATTTGCTCCATCCTTCTTTAGATTTTCTGATCCTACCAAATTAAGTAAATTCAAAAAGAATCAACGTTTGGAACCGTTGTATAATAAATATGAAGAACCTAATGCCTGGCGTATATCAAGAGTAAGAAGACGAAGAAATTAATTTAAAAAAACCAACAAAAATACGTTAAGTTTAAATATAATTAGTTTTAAAAATATTTTTATTTAATAAACATCGCGACCTTAGGACAACAAGGCTTTATTTGCACCTTAACTACATGTAAGATAGAACCTAGTTGTCCTAAGGTCGCGAAATAAAGATATATGGGCATGTTCTATAAATCGAAAAGAAGTGGATTAAAAATCGAACAAATTTTGGAAACAAGTCTCTAAAGAAAGTTCATTAAATATTCCTTTTTGTATACTTCATATTGAGTACAAATTATCTTTACAAGATCAACTCTAAAAAACAGGAACAACGACAGTCATTTGTAAATAATAATATTCAAAATCTCGTTCGATTTCAATACCACTTCATTTCGATTTCCAGAACATGTCTGATATTTTTAATTCTATTTCATCTCTTAAAAAATATAGAGATAATATATGAAAACAGTGTAAAAAATAATAGATTCAAAACTGCAACATCCAGTACCCATGTTCTGTAACTTTAGTGAGAACTTCTCGCTTCGAAAAGATGTGGAACAAAATATTCCATCGTTTCTCGAAAAGTGAGAAAAAAGTGTGTCTGTAACTCATGTCGAAAACTATTAAGAGAGATTACGTCGTTACGTTATAAAAGTCATAACATTGTACTCGAAGCCGATGTGACATTGCAGGCGTTGAGAACGCCAGTCACAAATATCTTTGACGGCGACCAAAATTTACCAAAACTGAAAAATTTTTAACGTCGGCGGCGAATATACACCATCGGCTATACCAAATAATGTAAAGTGCGACTTTAATGTTTGTTGTTTGCAAACGAGCTTTAAAAAAAATTGTATATTTTATAAAACTGTTAAAAGCAAAATAATTAAACAATGAAAAAATGTGCCAAGAATAAAATATTATTATTATTCTTTGCATATTGCATTTTTAATTGTTTTTAGTGTAAAAATTTTTTCTCACCTCGTTTTATTCGTGAGTTTGTTTGACAGTTCAAAGCGAGAAATATTTCACAAAAATGTTACAGACACACTTTTTCTGTAAATTGGCGAGTAATTTCCTTACGTGACAGCTATTACTCCCAAAAAAAGTTGTAAACACAGTTTAGTGAGAAAAACAGATGTTTGTTTCAATATATAGCATTTTTGTTTCATTTCACACATTTCAATCGAAAACTTTATCGACGCGAGAGTTACAGAACATGGGCACAGATTAATAAAACAACAACGGGGCATCATTAACTAATAACGAATTTTTTTTAAAATTTTGATTAAAATAATATTGTAATTTGAATCGAATAACGTAATTTTTCTCCATCGGCTTATTACTTTTTATGTAGTATTAACAGAATCAGTTTAAATACTTTAAACAGATCTTTATAAAAATCTGAAATAGTTTTTATAACTACCGTCTTACAAATATACAGATATTTGTATAATTTTTCGACAACATATTGGCTATTAACTGATTTATTCCAATTTATTACCAAAGCTCAAAAATCTCTGTAGTTTTCTGATAAGCAATTTCATACGTTATTCGGGTCTTAAAAAATTAATATCTTAATATAACACCACAATAGTGGTATTATGCGTTTGCGCTGATGTTCGTAACACCTTAAAATATTGGTGTTAGACCCACCTTTAAGTATTTCGATCGAATCAGAATAAAAAACTTATTTTAAGCAAATTTTTTTTTTTTTTTGCAATTTTGGTTTTTCGGAAGAGCGCAACTTTTGACGCTAATACCCTTTATATTTATGATTATAAAAAGGGCGGAGAATGCATGTTTCTCCTTGAATATTAAGTTATTATGTAATAAGTTACATATTTATCCGAATCACCATTTTCCTGAAAATGGCATCGACTTGTTGGTGCATATTTTATAGCGGCGGAGAATGCATGTTTCTCCTTGAATATTAAGTTATTAAGTAATAAGTTACATATTTATCCGAATCACAATTTTCCTGAAAATGGCATCGACTTGTTGGTGCATTTTTTATAGTAACCGAACAAAAACGAAGTCAAACCTTTGATATGAAATGACTTTATTATTTGAGATCAAACACAATTCTCAAACGTTTTTCAATTGTTTGATTTTAAAATTTTAATTCAAATTGATAATAATTTGAAAACAAACATTCGACATCAAATGTTTTATCAATTCATTGTCAAATTGGTATCAAATCAAAACCAAGCGAAAAATGAATGTTGTAAACATTAAAAATGGTTATTAAAGTAAAATATTTACTTCGTGTTCAAATGTGTTTTACAATGAAGCCAAGTATTTCGTCTTTCCATGAATTTGAGGACGGAATGAACAACAATTCATCTTTTAGCTATGTTGAAAAATGTTACGCTGACAGTTACTTTAATTAAATAAGGAATTTAACTTAAAAAAAAGTTTATATATGTTCCACATTGTATTATAACCCACATTTGAAAAACATTTGAGAATTACGATTGAAAGCAAGATGAAAATAAAGGCAGCTTTCAATTTGAAAATAATTTCCCCTTGAGAATGCTTTGATTTTCAAATCATTATTAAACGGTTATCGTTTGAGAAAACGTTTGATTTCAAATCAAATTTCTAAATTTGTTTTTGTTTTGAATGTAACACTCAATTTACATGATGAATTTTATCACAGAATACAAATTTTATGACGTCCAATCAAAATGTATTAACAAAGTGACCTCAAACAATAAAAAAAACAACAGGCATTTTGTTGCTAGAATTGAGACGGCAAGTGTCAAAATGCCTTATAAAAAAAGTAAATAAACAAAAAAATTACGACAAACGTCACACACGAAGAAAATCATTGCAAACAGCTGCGCTTGTGAGGTCACTTTATTAGTACATTCTGCGTCCAATCACAAAGCATACAGAGATGAAAAAAAGGACGTATGAAAAATGTCCAAATCATTTGCGAGGGCAGCTTTCGAAGAAAGAGAAAGAAAATGTTTTTTGGTAGTGAAGTGGCAATGTGTAAAAACAGGCCGCTACTATCAACACGAACTGCGTAATCAAAACAAAAAAATGCAAAAAGGGCCGCTTTCGAAGAAAGAGACGGAAAAAAACGCAAAATCTTCCGTCTCGTGACGTCTCTGTATGCTCTGTGTTCCAATTTTAGACGTCATTTTTTGTATGGAAGCAAGCGGTGTAGAGAAGAAAGAGAAAACAGAAATCATGTCTATTTTTCTACCCCTCTTTCTTCTCTACACCGCTTGCTCTCAAACAAAAAATTGGACGTCATAAATTTCATGTAAATTGAGTGTAACACAGCGTTTACATTTGACAGTACTGGCAAGACAGTAAGAAAATACATATTAGTTGCAAAAAAACACTACTAACTGTCTTCGTGACGTAGGCGTCCAGACAGTAGTTAAGACAGTTCACTTTTAAAAATTTGTCAAACGTGAATGTTGCAGCGAAAGTTCAGTTTAACGTTTTTTGTATAAAATAAACAAATTTAAAAAAAGCTTAAAATAACTTTGTGTGAATAAATATAAAACTTAACTAAAATAGAAAAAATCAAAGCAAAATATGTTAATTTTTTTTTATACATTTTGATTTTTTTCTCTTTTGCTCACAAAACTTAAGATTACTGTTAGCAAATGTCAAATCACTGTCCAATTTTACTGTCTGCAAAATTTGCTAGACAGTAGACAAGACAGTTGGAAAAGTGTGCATGTATTAGTGAAAAGGTTTGCATGCATTGCTACTGTCTTGCCAGTACTGGCAAATGTAAATGTAAGTTGAACGGACGAGTTTGGCGCTCGTGTTCTATAAACCATACATTAATAAATTATTTTAAAAATTGGGGACAATAAATTACTTTATTAAAATTTTAACTACTCGTCGAGTGGTTTCTTGTATGCCGCATGGCACATTTTTACAAAAATTGAGTTATAAATCAATTCTTTATAATAAATGTTACCCTAGGTCTACACTAAAGATAAATATCTCAGCAAGTTGGCAATTAAGTCGGCAGAATAACAGAGCTTTATTTTTTTTGCTCAGCTTATGTTAAAGGCATGGGAAAACGTATTTATGTTAACTCATAATTTAAAAAAAAATCAAGGAAAAAGGAGCAGTGTAAAAATTGGCGCTATCTTGCAAAAATTATTTTTATTAATATAAGTTCTTTCTTATTTGACATTATTATTTAAATGTAAATTAATTTGATTAAGCTTGAGGTCTTTTTTTATATAAAAATTAAAATTTTTTTTTGTAAAAGTAAAATTAATATTTTTATAAAAAAAAGAACTCAAACTTAAAGGAAAATAATATAAATTTAAATAATAAAGATCGAATAAGAAGAACTTATTTTATTTATTTATTTTATTTATTTATTTCATTCAATTATGCAATATCAAGCCTTAGAGGCCAAAATAACAATATTACATGTTCATATATCCTGAGAAATTAACAACAAATTATATATTTGTACACTAATAACCTAATAATAATAATAATAAAAAATAATAAAAAATAATAAAGCTATTATCAAAAAACAACATATAATAGTAATGGTTAATGGCTCCCCAGCCGCAATAAAAAAATAAAGAAAAAAAAAGAAATGAAAAATATCCTAAAAAAGGTCCAGACAGTAACAAACTAAGAGGGAAATAGCACACCCAAATAAGGTAAAATGGAAAAACAATTTACAAAGTGCTAAAATGTATTAAGTTGAGATATAGAAAATTATAAAAAAGTAGAATTAGCGAAGAATTCCAGTAGTTTTAAACGAAATACATTATTTGAATGCGAAAATATCCGTAATGAATATGGTAAAAAATTCCAAACCCTAGCAATCCTAACTATAAAAGACCTACTAAAAAAAGAAGAGGAAATTCTGGGAATCATAATCTGGGGGTTTCTAACAGATCTTGTAAATACAAACGAACTAGACAGGTCAATGGGTCTGCGATGTCGAATTACTGCATAGAACAAAATACCTAATCGATATTTCACATAATTTTCAAACGTACACCCAAGAAAACGCCGGACCGAAATAGATATATGCTCACGACGCTTAATGTTGTAGACAAACCTTACAATACTATTAACTATACGCTTAACTCTGTTTAAGCGAGTGGAACAGGTACCAGAATAAACTTCGAGACCATATAATACCGAAGACATCAACATTGCATGAGCCATATTATACCTAACACGTAATGGGAAATACAAATTAGATGAATACATTTTACGAAGAATACCAAATATTTTCCCATTAAGGAGATTAATATGGGGGTCAAAGGAAAGTTGATTATCTAAAAGCACACCAAGACATTTAATATGATCGACTAACTGTATCCGCACATTGTCCAGAACAATATCCAAGCTAGGGAAAAACTGATTTCTATACCCAAACATGATGCCCTTGGACTTATAAGGGTTAAGAGCTAAGGAGTTAAGTGAAGTCCAATCATGAATTTGATTAAGGCAATAGTTAATATTGCATTGCAAAACATCATGTGCATTCAAATTACTATTAAAGAGAAGAAAAATGTCATCCGCATAAATAAATAGCTCACATAATGATAAATTAATGTATGAAGAAAGGTCATTCATATATAGTATAAACAATAGTGGACCCATAACAGAGCCCTGAGGAATACCGGAAAATAACGGACTAACGGACGAAACCAAGCTATTATATTCAACAAATTGCGACCTCCCAACAAGATATGAGAATATAAGTTTACAGGCGGATTTTGAAAAATTAAATTCATTTCTAAGTTTTAATACAAATAATTTTTGGCATTTTATTTTAGTGTTTAATTAATTCTTTTACTACAATCATAATATGCAACCATTTCACAAATTCAATTTCTTTCTCCCACAGTTTGCCTCTATTTTTTTTTTCTTTTTTGCTTCTTTTTTTCAATTGACAACCAAATTTGACGTTTTACGTTAGCAATAATTGTCAACGAAAATGGACTAACAATTATTGCAACATAAATTACCGGAAATAAATATGTACAAAAAATTGCAGTCTATATTAGAGATAACATAATTTTGACATTTACTGCAATATATGTCGCAATAATTATATCTGGTATAGACGGGTAGTAAGCTCTCTTCAAATTGTTGTCTACACTGTAAAATGTCTGAGTTATTTCTTTGGTTCTCCACCAGTAAAAACGTAAAAATTTTAAGGTTATGAAACGAATACATATGGATAATGCTGACACCGCAAGAACCAAGGCGAATTGACTAGAATGTGAGGTCAACTCTACAACTACAATGCTTCTGTGGTCGGGTTGTCAAAAATATTGCTAGTAAAAAAAACAGGTTTGTTTACATAAAAAACTAGTTTGTAACCAAACTTTGACAACTCGACCACCGAAAAAAAAACACCACATGTTGACTTGACCCCACCTTCTAGTCAATTCGCCTTGGCAAGAACTGTAACTCGGTACAAAGAAAGTAGTAAGTACCAAAGTTGTAAGACAGGGCAGTATGAACACCTTAAGTAAAAGTAAGGGTAAAACATGCAACATATTTTGCATGTTTTTTATCAACATATTCACAAAAGAACTTGAAAATTTTTCCCACAGTTGTATTTTTTGTACAAACGAACACAAAAATGTAGAACATGTAACATTAATGCAACATATTTCTCAGAAAAGAAATCGCCATAATTTTGAACAAAAAATTGAGATTTTACTTCAGAAATGGATTTTAAAATTGGTCGAAATTCACCTGACGATTGTTTTTTATTTTTTTTATACGTAGTAATTGATTCCCAGCAAACACAGAAATACTCCATATGTATTGCCAAACGTATTGCCTGGATGGAAAATATTATTGCGGCAATAATCGATTTCGTATTGCGAAAGATACTTCCTTTGTGAGGAAACGTGTCTTGATAGCAATACTCCTAAGCAATTCGAAAGTGATTATTCTAAATGACAAACAAGCAATATTGCCAAATAACCACTTATAAGAAAATAGGAAGATATCAAAAAATATTAATTTACATACATACATACATATAGCCACACATTTTTATTTTAAATTAAATTGTTTATTAAACATATAAAATATAAAAAAGAAACTGGGAATTATTTCCTTGTGAAGGTTTCTTTATATTATATTAAACATTTTTTCATTTTTCGAATTTATTCTATGAGTTAAATTTCAGGTCTGTATTTTATAAAGCTTTTTGTAATAGAAGGAATAGAACTATTACAAAAAGCTTTATAAAATACAGACCTGAAATTTAACTCATAGAATAAATTCGAAAAATGAAAAAATGTTTAATATATAAAATATAGTTAAAAATAATACAATTCATAAATAAAGGATTATAATATAATTAGCAAAAATTGAGAAAGAATAGAGAACATTATCTTTATTTACTCCATGTATTTTCCGTAAATTTTGCAGCTTATATCTTGCTTAGTTCTCTAAGCAATCTAGATTGCGTCCTTCTAATACATATATTTTTTTTATAGGTATACATACATAAAATATAAATGGATGTGTAATTATAAATAAATTTTTTTCTGTCTACCCTGTAGGAAGTCAAACACATTTTTAAGTAACTTCAAACTGGTTTTTTTATAACCACATCTAGTTGATTAAGTGACTATTTTCCTTGTCGACGACTCACTATTTTAACATAGGCATGTCATAGGCTGTAGTCAATTGGTTATCTCTGCATGACTTTTAAATTGACTACTAACTACTTATTTTTCCACCAATTTGTAGTCAATTAATAGTATAGTCGGTTTATAATAAATTATTTAAATTTAAAAAATTTTTTGTCAAAAAAATATATGTACATACATATAAACATACATACATATGAATGTATATTTTTATATATATGTATATATTTATATAGAAATAATTATTTAAGCAAATTTTGCATCAAATTGCTTTAAATAATGATGTATAATACATGCTGAAATAAAAACGCTACATAATTGCCTGTATATAAACAGATTTGTGTTGATTAAATTTTCAATTATTTTTAATTATTTAAATATGTTTGTAATATTTTTTTTTTCATTTGACTTCATGGCATGCTTGTTTTACTTATTTTGCTTTTATTTGTGTTTTACGTGTGCCTCTATGCAATATGTTTGGTTGATATCTGCATGAGATTTAAACCAATTTGTAGTCATTTGAAAAATAGTTAATTTATAGTTAGTGTTTTTTGCAACTGACTATTTAATTTACTACAGGGTATATTTTGTAATTTTTGTTTTAAAAACTTCAAAAGAAAATACAAAATTACTTTGTTGATGTTCTTCTAGATGACAGTTTTGGGATATTGCTAAACTATTGCGGTAGGTGATATGTTCTATTTGTTTGCCATGGAATAGGCTACCGAGGTTAACTACACCTGTTTTTATTAAAATTGAGAAAACTCTAAATGAGCATGAGAATTTCATATTGAAATTAAGAAAATTCCAATTGAAATTCGGAACATCAATTTGAAATTACGAAAAATCCTAATGAAATTGAGAATATCAATTTGAAATTGGGAAAATTCCAATTAAAATTGAGATTTTTAATTTGAAATTGAGAATTGAAATTTGAAATTGAATAGGCTACCGAGGTTAACTACACCTGTTTTTATTAAAATTGAGAAAATTCTAAATGAACATGAGAATTTCATATTGAAATTAAGAAAATTCCAATTGAAATTCGGAACATCCATTTGAAATTACGAAAAATCCTAATGAAATTGAGAATATCAATTTGAAATCGAGAAAATTCCAAATGAAATTGGGAAATTTTAATTTGAAATTGAGAAAATTTCAAATAAAATTGAGAAATTTCAGTTTGAAATTGAGATAATTCCAAATGAATTTGAGAAATTTTAATTAATAAAATGGAATAATGTATATACATGTCTTAGAAGCATTAATTACCTCTTCTAAAAATACAAGACTCTGCCCTCCTACATGGGGTTGGGGGAACTACGTTCGGCACATTCATCTTTGTTTTCCCAGAACTTTTTTTTGACCAATTAATTTCAATGGTTATAAGCATCGGTGAATAGGAGCTCAATTGCAGGAGTGTAGCTGGAGAGTTGTCAAAAATAATTTGTAGGCGACTGTGCTATGGAGCATTGTCACATACCAATACAAGTTCTGATAAATCACTCCCTAACTCTTTCCACCTATGAACAACACTTCTGACCCATTCATTTGCGCTGACAGCCCCTAATGAACCGCTCCGGGTGCCATTTGAATAATGCTTGATGTACTAATTTCACCAATTAAGTGTATGTTCGGACCATGGGATGTAGGAATTGACTGTACTCATTTAGGAGAGCAGAGGCCTTTTTAGAAGAGGTGATTAATGCTTCTTAGACATGCATAAGTACTGGAGATTGCATTAGAGCCATACAACATCGTTTTTCAATCTGCTCTGGATCTGGTATTTATTTTAAATTGTTCGATCCTTTCTCAATTTTTGAGTAAGTGAACAGTTTTTGGTAAGATTGGGATCCCGCAGGCTCTTAACACCTATTAAGTAACAAAGACATAAATAATGCTTCATATTCTGCTTCCATATTGCCCAGATAGAAAATTCCAACATTTGGCAATTATTCGTTTTAATGAATAAACAAGTTATTTAGCTCTGCAAATTTCAACAACTTAGATTTAAATAAAGGCAGCGAGCAAGAAAATATTCTTATATCTCTTGGCAAAGTATTCCAGATTTTTGAAACCCGAATCTGATGCGATTAACCAAAAGTGTTCAAACGTCTAATAGGAATAACAATTTCAAACCCAAACTGCTTAGGAGAACCATAAACAAGAAAACACTAAAATTGTTCTCTTCTTTCTGTTGAGTTTATCAGAAATGAGTATGTTTTCAACAGACAGCCATTGATAAATCGACATAGAATTACTCAAGGACACAGAATATACATATTTATGTATTTATAATCCTTTAATTCCAAGTTGTAACAATGGGCCAGTACAGTTGATTTCCGTTTAATTCTGTTTTCAGCACATCTTTTTGCTTCACTCCATGACATTCTGGCTGTGCTAAGCTCGTTTTCTATTTGACGCCGCCATGTGTTTGCAGTGGTTAACAAATACTTGGGAGTGCATTTGTGCCATTTTGATAATAGCCCGAATCAAACACTACTTAATGTTTGATCATTGTGAAGATTATCTGCAAGCAACGACTATTTGTGTTGAAGAGCTAAATCGAAACATAGTTATTTCTTCTTTATACTGTCCACCTATCTAGATTTTCCATATCAGAAAGCCAATATTATAAATATTATAAATCATTAGGACCCTGTTTCCTTGCCGCTGGCGATTATAACTCTTAACAAAACCTTCTGGGGGTCAAGACTTATAACACCAAAAGGTCGTGTTTTGTTTAACACAATCTCTTAAATGGGTTTAAATGTGGTCGCGAGCAGACAACCAACATATTGGCCTAGTGATCAGCAAAAATTCCAGATGTTATCGACTTTGGCGTGGTTAAAAACATCCCCACAGAAACGATTCGTTAGAATTTTCATCCGACCACACACCTACAATTGTTACTATATCGAACCCAAATAGAATTGTATCTCCGTCAGGTTACTTAGCGACGTCAGCCACACAAATAAATTGGTTGAAATATAAAAAATTTCTCAGTGCCCATTGCACAAAAAATATTCCACTTCGTACACCGGAGGTTGTGGATCTCTCTATTGTTAACTTTGACAGTTATCTTAAACTAGCTGTTCAACATTCCAGCGTTACACCCAAAAAAAATTAAAAATAATAAAATATATTCTTTAGATGTCGAGCGGCTCTTGACTGAAAAAAGGAGAGTTCGAAGAGAGTGGCAACTGTACAGATCCCCGCAACTTAAGAATTTATTAAAAGAGTGCACAAAAAGGCTAAGAAAGTTACTGCAGACTCAGAAAACGGCTTCTCTAGAAAATATCTTAAGGAACTTGATGCAATTCCACAATCTGACTACTCATTATGGCGTGCAGCTAGAAATCTAAAAAGGCCAGTTATATCTAAGCCACCATTAAGAAACTTGAATGGTAGTTGGGCAAGAAACGATATTGAAAAAGGAAATCTGTATGTTAGTCACTTGAAAAATTTATTTACACCAAATATATCTCATAATATTGCGGTCGAGTTACCACCTGTTGCTGCTAGAGCAGCTATTCCCCTCAGATTTGAGATAAGAGAAATCAAAAATGCTATTTGTGACTTAAACACTAAGAAGGCATCTGGTATTGATAAGATCAGTAATAAAATGATTTTAGAACTACCTCGCATAGCAAAGAAAATTATTCTTAATATTTTTAATGCTATTTTACGCCTTGAATACTATCCTCAAAAATGGAAGGTTTCCTTAGTTACCATGATACCAAAGCCGAGTAAAGATCATACAAAAGTTGAGTCATATAGGCCTATTAGCTTATTATCAAATATGTCAAAGCTGTTTGAGAAATTATTAGTTTCAAAATTATCACCGATTTTAAGTGAAAATAAATGTATTCCAAACCATCAGTTCGGATTTAGAAGTAAAAACACAGCACAATCGAACAGACTCATAGAATAGTAAATGTCATGAGAAAAGCATTTGAAGAAAAAAAATATTGCTCAGCACTCTTCATCGATGTTTTGCAAGCTTTTGATAAAGTCTGGCATGAAGGCTTATTACATAAATTGAAGCAAAATTCACCAGCAAACACACACAAGCTGCTAGAAATCTACTTAGTCGGTCGTCAATTCATTATTAAAGAAGGAAATTTCTTAAGTTCACCTCAGCCCATTGGCGCTGGAGCCCCACAACGCAGCATCCTGGGCCTTTTATTATACTTAATTTATACTTCGGACATGCCAACAAAGAACTACACCCAATCGTCAACATTTGCAGACGTTACAGCTTTTCTAAGCGTCCACGAAAACCGTTATAAAGCATCTCGTTACATACAGCATCATATATTTCAACTAGAAATATGATTTAGACAATGGAGAATAATGGTCAATGAGAAAAAATGCGTACATATAACATTCACCTTGCGCTGGGAATCTTGCACCCTATTACAATCAATAATCAAATATTTCCTCAACATTCGCATGTTAAATATCTCGGTATACATCTGGATCGGCGATTAACGTGGAAATGCCATATGGAGGCAAATTCTTTGGCTTATTGGAAGAAATTCTGTCCTTAGTCTCGATTGCAAGCTTCTACTTTACAAATCAATCTTTAAGCCTATCTGGTGCTACAGTATTCAACTATGGGGCACTGCCTCGGCCTCTTATATCGAACAAATTCAAAGGCGCCAAAATAAATTTATTCGAATAATCACAGCCGCTCCCTGGTATGTTAAAAACTCAAACATTCATAAGGATCTCAATGTGCCATTAGTAAAAACTATGATTACAAAATATGCAGCAAAATATTTAAAAAGGCTTAAACAACACCCAAATCCACTAGCTCGAAATATTTTAAATCATGGCGGCCATACTCGCTTAAGAAGAAGAGACACTGCGGCACTTACCCAATTAGATGAGCGATAAACACCTATATATGTGAACAGAACCCGTGATGAAGAAAATTTTTGTCTGGCACTGGCAGGACATAAATAAAGTATTAGAATAAGATTTGATTAATTATTGTTAGTTCATATTTAATATATGTATGAAGATTCAATAATTCTCTACTAACGTTTCGCATGCATATAATAACATTGATTTCATGTTCGAATTGAAAAGCTTGATTTTCGTGCGTAGAGTTATGCTATTTGCCTTCCATACTTTGTTTAGTGTGCTATTTGCTTGCTTTAACAGTAAAGCTGTGCAAGAGGAGACTAACGTATGTTGTCGGAGTAGTCAAGATCGTCTAATCTGTCCTGCAGTCCAAAAACTGTACCAAAATCAGCTTTCATCGATTTTTCCATGACAACATCTAAAACGATGTTAAAAAGAAAAGGTGAGAGCACACATCCCTGTCTCACTCCTCAAGAGCTTACTATTATTATTATTATTCCAGTTCCTAGGTGGTACATTAAGCCACAATAAAATTTTTCCAATTTCTTCTAAATGCTAACGATTTTATTTTATTCCACGTAATAAGCGCCTTCCGTAGTTCGTTAGGCAGTATTAAGGCTTCCTCAATGTACGACCTATAACCCGCCATTTCCTGCTTTTGATTTTATTATTTAATGGCTCCTGTTTGCACTTTTCGTATAGATGTTGGTTCGAGATTATGTTGACGAATGCCTGTATTCATCATAAATTTTTTGTTGATCAGACTATTACAGTACGTTTACATTTGACAGTACTGGCAAGACAGTAAGAAAATACATATTAGTTTCAAAAAACACAGCTAACTGTCTTCGTGACGTAGGCGTCCAGACAGTAGTTAAGACAGTTCACTTTTAAAAATAAGTCAAACGTGAATGACCCTGTTCAAGTCCAGCTAAACGTGTTTTACATGAACTAAACAAACTTAAAAACAGCCTAAAATAACTATATTGTGTAAACAATAATAACACTAAACTAAAATATAAAAAATCAAAGCAAAATATGTTTAAGTTTTTTTTACAGTTTGATTTGCTAACAAAACTTCAGATTACTGTTAGCAAATGTCAAATCACTGTCCAATTTTTTACTGTCTGCAAAATTTGCTAGACAGTAGACAAGACAGTTGGAAAAGTGTGCATGTATTAGTGAAAAAGTTTGCATGTTTGCTACTTTCTTGCCAGTACCCAACAAACACGAAGTCAAACCTTTGATATGAAATGACTTTATCATTTGACATCAAACACAATTCTCAAACGTTTTTCAATTGTTTGATTTAACATTTAAATTCAAATTGATAATGATTTGAAAATAAACATTTCATATCAAATGTTTTATCAATTTGATGTCAAATGTTTGTCAAATGTTTATTTCCAATCAAAAATAAACTTGGCAATACTTAAGCGAAAAATAAATGTAATCATTAAAAATGGCGATTAAAGTTACATTTTTTACTTTGTGGTTACATGTGTTTTACTATTAAAAATAAATTTAAATACAAAGTGAACAGCTTATTTCTTGTGAAAAATAAAAATTATTTGTGAGTAATTACAATGATTAAAAATACGAAAAAAAGGAAAATAAAACGGGAAAGTGAAGAAAGTTTGTTGAACGATCGCGGTGGGACAAACCTCAAAATAAAAGGGAGCCAAGTAGTTTGTCTTTCCAAGAATTAGAGGACGAAAAGAACATTATTTCATCTTTTAGCTATGGTGCCGAATGTTTATCTCATAGTTTATTTAAATAAATAATAAATTTAAATTAAAAAAAAATAAAATATTTTTATTTATGTTCCACATTGTATTATAATCCACATTTGAAAAACATTTGAGAATTACGTTTGAAAGCAAGTTGAAAATAAAGGCATTTTTCAATTTGAAAATAATTTCCCTTTTTTGTTGAGAACGCTATGATTTTCAAATGATTTTCAAATCATTATCAAACGTTTGTGGTTTGAGAAAACGTTTGATTTCAAATCATTTTCAATTTGAAATCAAACCTCCGTGTTTGTTGGGTACTGTCAAATGTAAACGCCAAGTTAGTTTGGAAGATGTATGCTTAAGAATTTAAAGTTAAATTGGTCGTATATAACAACATAAGCGCCCACTGCATTACAAGTTTCTGCCAAATTTTTAACGGAGCTTTTGAAGCAAGATACGAAATCACTTCCATTTTCGATCGGAATTAATTTATGTGACAGGCCTGACTGACTATACAAGAATACAATTTTAATATGTGAAATGTACATGCACTTGTTCCTCTAAAGCACATCTCAAAATTTATACCTTTTCACTTTTTACATGAAATATATAAAAAGTCATATCTACCCACTGTAAAAATCTCAGTTCAATATCTCTAGTAATTTGCCAAAAAAATGCTGGTGTATCCCCCTTTTGTGATATAAGGTATAAGTTTGCAAATTAATCTCAAACGATTTTGAAATCGATTTTAAAATCGATTTTTATGTTCGATTAATCGATTTCAAAAACCCAAATAAAAAAAGTCGATCGAAAAATCGAAAATCGATTTTGGAATTCATTTACCATTCCCTATTTTACAGCTATTTTGTTTTTGCATTGTTTTGCCAACTAATATGAATATGCTTACTGTCTTGCCAGTACTGGCAAATGTAAACGCTGTGTTAGAAAAGCGATTGTTAATTTTGAGTTTGAAAATTCGGCACACAACGTTTATGATAATTTTTAAACAAAGTATATATACATAAGTGCTTAAGATTATCTTTTGAAAGTTGTACCAACTTAATAACTGTTCCATTAGGAATATTTTTAGGAAAATCCATATATTAGCAATGAGCTTTTTTTAAATGCAATTTTCTCAAAAGGCCTTCAATATAAAAAAATATAATGGCCCATAATCATAGTCAAACGCTAAAGTCGGTTCTTTTTAAAAACAACTTTGAAAGAAAAACATTCTTTTAATTATTTTGCTACCATAGTCGAAATTAAAGTATGTTTTAAATTGAACCGACTTTAACTGGGTGCCACCTCAAATGTAGAAAATTTTTTCATACAACATACAAGAAAATATAAGCAAGTGTCATCTCTAAGCAGTTGACATTACAAATTAAAATATAAATAAAACACTGCATACCTTGTAGCCATGGTGAAATAAACTTATTCCACCATGCTTGTAGCGTTGAAAATTTTAAAAACGCAATGTGAATTTATGTAGAAAGCAACAACAAAATTACAAAATATTTTTGACTTTGTGTTTGCTTGCATTGCGTTTTACACAATTAGGGCCTATACATATGTATTTTGTGTTAAAAGATAAAAGATTTCCTCCAAATCAAAGTATGCTTTGTTTATGACTATAGTTATGGGCCAAAATGTATAAAATAAAGAACCCTTAAGATTTCAACTGATGTATGTGCTTCATAGCTCCCAAACTAAAATCTTCTTGCCCAAAATTTATATCTCTCTAATTTTAGCATTTAATTACTTTCAATGCAACTTCTTTTTTTAGATGTAATTTTTTACGATCTTATTTATTAGAAACTAAATGGATTTAAAATGTATTTTTAGAAAAAATTTTATGAAAAATATAACTTAAAGCACAATTTAAACCTACAATCTTATGTATTTATTTACGCTGGGTCTCCACCTAGCAATTTTTATTGCTTAGTACAAGCAGTAACGTCGGCAGAACAATGGAGCAATAATTGCTGATTATATTGCTGGAGAACACTTGAAATTGCGCGAGTAGTTGTATAAAGTTTTGTGGCTGTATTTATAACAAATGTTTTATGTTGTGTTTTGAAGTGGTTGTTAACTTTTCATTTTTAAAATAATAAAATAATTGTAGCTGTGTTTTGTATTACTTTTTTGTTTATTTGTTATGTTGGTAATTGAATTTTAGTTCAAAAAATGCAACTTTGCCCAGACGATACATATATTAATTATGAATCACCCGATTACTTCGAAAATGTCACAAAAATCGCGAGTATGGCATCACTATATAAGACACTTTTTTTTATTATTTTACAATCAATCGCGAACGGATAAAGTCGGCCATTATTATACATATTTCAGCAGAGGAGAAGATTAGTTGTATAGGAATAAGTTTTTAGTGAATATTTTTAAGTATTTTCTAAATAAAAAAAATCTATCAATAAAATGCAAAGTAATGTGATAAAAGTGTTTAAGTAGAAAACAAGAATATTTATGACAAGAAAATGAAAAACAAAATTACAAGCCAACAACTAGCAGCAGCCATTAAAGGCAGCCGTTGCAGCGGCAGAAGCAGCGGCAGCATTAAAATATATTAGAAATTCCTTAATAACAAAAATAAGGGAAAAGACGTAGACGAAAATAACGATCAAAGGATAGAAGGTAAATATGTTTGTGTGTGTATGCTTGTATAAAAGTAAAGATACAGCAAAAAAGTTCTTTTTGGTTAAAACAGGAAGTGCTAAATATGTTTTTTTTTGTATAATACCTATGTGGTATATGTGAAATAATTATAAAGCTTATTCAAGATATTCATGTAAAATTAGAATTTTTCCTTTAACATTTGTAATAACGAATAAATATATACCTATACGTCTAGCTTTCAAAATTAAATTGTATAATGCAATTGGTATGTAATTATAATAATTATAGTTTTTATAAAAAAATCAACGTATTTTGACTATTTAAAATGTTATTTTTCACATTAGTTCCAAATTTTCTTTTAATTTTTTTAAAATTTTGGTTTTATTCCTTGTTTCTTCACATATGTACATATCTATTTTAATAAAGGTTTAAATTTGAATAAGAAGAAACGCAAAAATTTAATATGTAGTTTACCAAATACAAAATTCTTCAGTGATAAAAAACGGTGTTGGGAACATGGTATTTTTGAGTCTTATTGTTACCAGAGTATTTTAAATTTTCCCAGTAAAATAACTTTTCTTTTTCGTTTAAAAAATAAAAGTTATTTTCCAAGTTTTATTTATTTTTCAGAGGAATAATATTCTTCAGAAATAAAAGTTAATTATTAAGAAATAAAAGTTATTTCTTGATTTTTATTTATTATATTTGAGTCTTATTTATTATATTGAAAACAAAAACAAATTTGAGTTTTTTTTATTGTTGTTTCAATATATTTTCCCAAGCAAAAATTTTATTTTGAAAAACAGACGGTTAATCAATGTTGCACACAAGCCGAGACTCAAAAAATACAAACTATTTATACCTACCCACACCACTATAGTGGAGAGGGTATTATGCATTTGTGCTGATGTGTGTAACGCCTTAAAATATTGGTCCTAGATATACCGATCGTCTTAGAATCACTTTCTGTGTCGAACTAACGATGTCCGTCCGGCTGGCTGGCAGGCTGGGTGGCTGTCCATGTAACCTTGTGCGCAAAGTACAGGTCGCAATTTTGGAGAAAATTTGATGAAATTTGGGTCATAGGTTCTTATTGGCTCAAGGACCAAGCCAATTGAAAATGGCCCAATCGTAGGACCACGAAGGAAGATAGGGGGACATTTCTCCCTCTCAGAAACTATCAAACCGATTTAAATGAAATTAAAAACATAGATAGAACCTTACCTTTATAGACACAAAATGTATGCATTTTTTAAAAAATAGGACCACGAGTGGAGATAGGGGCAATTTCTGCCTCGCAAACCGATTTTAATGAAATTTAAAACAGATCGATCCATATCCATACGGACGCATTAGCTATACAGTTTTTAAAAATAGGACCACAAGGGGAGGTAGGGGCAATTTTTGCCTCTCACAAACTTTCAAACCGATTTTCATGAAGTTTATAAACATAGATAAATCCATATTTACATGGACACATAAGCATGATGTGTTTTTAAATAATGTGGTGTAGGGTATCATATGGTCGGGCTTGACCGACTATACTTTCTTACTTGTTTTGAGTTTTTTTTTTGCTTAAAAATAAAAATAATTTTTTGATTTATTTTTTGTTTAGAAAATAAGAGTAACTTTTAGAATCTCGACATAAATTTATTAGACTTATAAACTATCCGTTCACGATTTGTTTAACTCAATATACTGACTGACTATTGTCCCTGGCTAAGGGTATAACAAAGGGACCGCTATAAGGACCCAAGTGAGCCGTCGTCGTGATGGCATCCCATTGAACCTAATATACCGATACAAATATTTTCAGTTGCCAACACCTCAAAATACATGTTTAAGTTGGGAGTCAGCAGATTAAATTTATCTGCACGGCTAATAAAAATTGGGTCGAGTTAGCTTTGCGACAGAATATAATGAATGAGCCATTAAATAAACCAAATTTTTTTAATCTGCAGTTTTTCGTTAACCAGCAAATGAGAAAACGGCCATCAGAGTTTTTTTGAAGTTTGAAATTTATCATAATATTATTTCTTATCATCATTTGATTTGAAAACAAGAACTTTTTTTCTAAAAAATGTATGGGGAAAACCAAAATTTCGAGGGAAAAAACTGTTTGCTTTACTTTTTTTTACGATAGGGGTGAATGTAATGACCAGCGTACGATCAAAATACCTACTACAAAATGATAAAAATTTTAGAGTACATATTGTTAAAAACTATATAGATACTTGAAGATATGAGTACAAATATTAGTATCACTTAAAATCAATTCCGTTTAATTTTATACCGACATTAGATAAAAAAATTACTGAATAAATGTAGATAATTTTAAGTGATTCTTAATTGGATATAAGTATGTACATTAGGGGTATAACCAATTTTTTGGCATAGTACCATGAGGTCAACCATGTCCTAGTAACCACGGAAATCATAATCTTTTGTAATATTTCTCAAAAAAGTTCACGCACCAATTGGTTTTTCTAAACCAATGCAATATTGAATATTCATAATTTTATACGGTGTTTTTTTATTCTTTTTTAATTTTTTTTTTGTTAACAAGGTTAAAGATACGTTTTAGTTTGCGGAAAAATCTCTTACCATCTCCAAATATTAATGAAATTTCATACTTAAGCTATTTTTTGTTTTAAATAAACATATTATTAATTTTTCTTTACCAAAAAGAAAATTAAAAATTTTCAAAACTTCATCGCGGTTGGTGTGTGAACTTTTTTGACCTTAGCGAAAAAATAAATATACGTTCCCTTATAGTTGTTTATGCTCTATCGGACTGTGCTATGCCAATTTTTATATTTTAAAAAATTGTTAAAAAGTTATATCCCTAATGTACATATGTATCTAAAAAATTTTTTTTCCATACACTATGTTTAAATTAAAATAAATTAAGGCCGGGTTTTTAGGAATGTGGGTTAAGATTAAACTTAGTTTAACTGACACTCAATTCAGATGAGGGCTTTTACGACGTCGTTTTAATTTGATTCCCTTTTAAAGCAACTTCCAACATCTCTTTGCGTTCATACGATGATTTTTGGTTGCGTGTCTTTTTTTTATTTACAGTATGGCCTTGAATATCCGTCATTCGATTAACCGGCAGCTTCAATTAACTAGAAAATAAAAAAAATTTTTTGCATTGATTGAAATTACCTCTATTATCCGGAATTACCTCTGTTATCCGAAATTATACACAAATTATCTTTTTTTCGTTCACTTTTGAACTATCAAAACAAATTTAAATAAACGAAGAAAGGGAATTTCCCAACGTACTGGAATCATGTTCTGCCAAAATTACTTTTTTCCTCATGTTTACATAATAATACATTATATATTTACATACAAAAAGAAACACAAAAAAAAAAAAAAAAAAAAAATCAAAAATGCTGCCGGTCTCGATAATCTAGGTCTCACTGTATTTCCAACCACACACTTCGAAGCACAGAAAATCGGCCTTATTCCGGATGTCGTTATCGTCATCGACAGTGTCGTTTTTTGTAATAGATTAGAGTGACACACTGCCTGTGTTCTTTTATCTTCTACAAAAAAACGGCACTGTCGATGACGATAACGACAACCGGAATAAAGCTGAATATTGTATTTTTTCGGTCTTTTTCTTCGAAAGCTGCCCTTTTTGCAGTTTTTGTTTTGATTCCGCAATTTGTGTTGATAGAAGCGGCCTGTTTTTACAAATTGCCACTTCACTTCCAAAAGACGTTTTCTTTCTCTTTCTTCAAAAAATGCCCTCGCAATGATTAAGGCATTTTTCATACGTCACTTTTTTCATCTCTGTATGCTTTGTGCTTCAAAGTTAGAAAAAGAATAAAACGTAAAAAGAAAAAGTTAAAAGAGAAATATAAAAAACCACATTCAAAACACAAAACGAGTTGTTTTGTTTACCCCTCTTTCTTCTCTACATCGCACACCAACAAACCAAAAGAGACGTCGACAAAGCGACGTCGTAAAAGCCTCCATGTGAATTGGCTGTTAGTCGGAAACATGTTTTTTTCCAAGACCAATATTTAAAGAAAAATATGGTAATGGCGGCACAGATCTGTTTTCAGATTAACTAAACCTAGTTTAATTAACTGAGATTCAAAAACCCAGCCTAACAGTTACACGTAGCTTGTTATAAATGGCAACTCTTTTTTTGTCCCATCTACAAAAAGGTACTGCCAGATGTTTTCAAAAAATTAATTTGGCGCTTATTTTTTTTTCAGAATAATTCTATTTTGTTGGTGAACGTAGTCTTTTTAAAACTTTTTTAACTCTTTATAATTAATAAGGATTTAAAAAAGGCTATATCTTTGAAAATAATTAACAAAGATAACCTTAAAAAATACGTCCAACGATGGTCTCTACACGTCAAATGTCCACCAGTAGCAGTAATGGTAGTGGCGGTGGAGGTAATACAACAAATTCTGTCTTACATGCCTCTTCATCAGAGGACTCAAACTCTCTACGTCCTTCAGTGGTTACCAGACAATCCAATACAAGTACTGTCAACAATATGCCTTCTACATCTGCAGCAGCTTCAACAATAACAACTACAGCAGCCGCCTCAGCAGTATTAACAACTAGTTGTGTGCGACAAACGCAGGCGTTTAAAACTTACGGAATTGTTACAAATTCTTCATCCGCTACAACTGGTTGTAATCAAGAGCAAATGTCTAGTATTAATTTATTAGATTTGCCTGAGGAGTTGTTGTCCCATCTATTGTCATATATTGGTTATAAAAAAATAGGCCAATTACGTGTGGTGAGTTAAAAATAATAATTTTAAATACATTTTTCTCTGTTTTTATTGTGTTGATTCTAGATGAGTTACGGACAATTTAAAGAATTTACTACTTTATATAAAATTTTGCAAAAAATTGCAAATCTGAATTTTTCTCTAATTTGTAGTGGTTTATGTAAGGTTGTGAACGGGTGATGATAACTTACTACGATAGGACATTTTTTTGTCTTTTCTAATTTGAACTCCCTGATGGATTTATGTAGTTGCATAAAGTAGCATATCGAGGGTTATTTTTCAAATAGTGCTATCTGCAATTTTTCAAAAATGTGTTTTTAATAGAAACGAGCTCCCTGTGAATTAACGAAAACTTAATTAATCATTGTATTTCTTCTGCACTTTATAATATACTCTTGTTTTTAATATGTTTAGTTTAAGCCCTTATTTATGCAACTCTGTTTTATTTCAAACTAACGTCATTGTGCATTGTATGAGTCAAGGCGAATTCAACAAGTTAAACTCTTTAGAGCAGCTGTTCGTCAGCTGTTAAATCCAAATTGTCAAACAATAAGGGTATTCATTTCAATTTTTTTTGGTTGGAAAAATGGAAAAAAGAAAAATTACACTCTTATTGACGTGAACGGGATTTTTTTTTTTACAAACTGTCAAAAAAAAATCTGTCAAATAATTCGTGGAAGTAATTGATATTTTTCAAGATGCAAAAAGTGTTAAAATTGAATTAATTGATTGTTAAATTTAAAACGAAGTGATTATTGTTATTTTCATCATAATATTCGACTACAAAAGGTTACTCAAAATGGCGATTGTCTGCCAAAAAGTCGAGTATTTTAATAACTTCAGCTTCTGTCAATTTTTTTGACCCAATTTCTTTTTTTTTAATTCTTTTTTAATAACTTTTTTCATTGAACACATATTTAATATGAATTGTTCTTTTTGAAAGATTAAATGAAAAATAAGTTATCTTTGAAATGTTGTAGCTATAAAAAATAATTTTTAAAATCAGAGTTGTTCAATTCAAGAGTTTATAAAAAGAGATGCAATTTTTTGTACTTTGTATTAAAAATTAGCAATTTTTTATGAATGGCAACATCATTTCGTTTGACGTTTAAAGGGGAAAATTACATCTTTTTATCCTGACTTTTTTACACTTGGTTATAGTCTGATAAAAATGTAACTTTTGGTGGAATTTTTTTTCTTGTGGTTGTTGTAACAAAAATTAAATTTTTCCACTTTTCCATTTTTCCAACAAATAAAAAAACTGAAATGAATACCCTTAATATTAATTCTCATTTTCATTATTTTGTTTTTAATTTATGTACCTACATAAGAAAGTTGTTATAGAAAAAAGTTACCAAAATAAAATAAAATAAAATAATTTTATGAAAAAAAAGAAACATTAAACAAAGTTTTACTCATTTATGCATACACTCTGATCGTGTATGGGAAAAACCAAATTAAATTAGGCGTAAATAAACCTATGCTGAAAATTTTTTGTAGTGCTTCTATAATTGGCCATGGAATTAAAACTCTGTTAAAAAACCTTCTCCTGAAATACACTTTGACTCATCTGTCGTATTTTTGGATAATGTTAAACCTGGTAACCGACTCCCGCTTTTATGATGCTCAACTTCAAATTATGTTAAACCAATAGCTGACGGTTAAACGTTAATTACACTTTTGGATAAAATTTTTTCTGCACTAAAAAAATCCATGCATTATACATATGTACGAACACTGTCACAGTTTTATAGGACAAGAAATTAAACTGTAAAATTTCGTGAAAATTGGTCCATAATTAACCATACGCCCCAGTTCACTCTCCACACTTAAGTAAACTTAAAATATGTAATACATAGTTTCAAAAGACTCTAAATCATACTATGAATCATATATCGTGAAGATCGGACAATAGGTTACCATAGGTTCCATATAAAGCATCCTTCTTAAATTCACTTTAAAATGCAAAATTTTACTACCGTATTGACATTTTTGTTTGGGTTTTTTAATATCATAAATCTCTCAGAATTTTGTGATATTGATTAATAATTTATCATGGTTCCAATAAAAATTCCCCTCCTTAAAATCATTTTAGTAGGAATAAAACTGTAACGAGACATGATATTTTATTCAAATTAGTTAAAATAACATTTTTTACAACAAAAAATAAAGTCATAAATTTTTTAATAATCGGCCAAAAATTTCGCACAGGTCTAAACCCCCACTAATACTGATTATAAAGATTGGATAATAATTTCTAGATCCTACGTATATAAAGGCCACTCGTGAAATATTGCAGCTGTCGGTAAAGGGAATATAGCGCTCTAACTTGTTTGATGATTAAAAGAGGATTTTTTATATCCCAGTCTTCCAAAGTTGGGTTGTTCACTAGAAAAAACCAAATTCGTGTATCACTTTGATTCATATTGATTAAATATTATTATACTAACGATACCTCTAAGGTATCGATACTTTTACTCGATGTGGTATCGCTCGTAAAGTATCGATACCTACTTAGTATCGAAAAAAAGTATCGATACTTACTTGTATCGGTACTTGTATCGTTTGTATGATAAAAGAATAGAAAGCAGCATTTCAAAACTTTCTTAATAGTGTTTTAGTACTATGAAATAAAATAAGAGCTACGACCTATTAGAATTTTTGTGCAAAATGAAAAGTGTAAAGATTGAGTTACCACCTAGTACCAATTTCCTTTCGAAAAATCATTTTTATCTTGGGAAACAAAATTTTATAGAACGGATAACAACCTTCATTCACCTTTTATTCCAGAAATCAACAATGTCACTATGTATTTATTTTAAATGTTAATATGTATTTAATTTTTAAAATGATAAATATATAATAAAGGGTAGTAAAACAATAATCCACGATGTTAATTGTGAGTCAGTCCTTAACGTCAAGTTTTTGGCGCAACTCAAATTGATCTTTCTTTGTTTCAGTATTTGACTACTTCTACCATTGAGAGGTACACAATTGACCAGCGCGTTAAGATTGTTAAAACCTTTTACGAAAATGGGCGTTCAATTCAAATGGACCTAGACGATATGTGGTTTATAGGTGTTTACTAGGGATACCAAACGGGACCAGGTTTTTTGAAACCCGGGATTCGGGATTTTTAATTAAAAAAAGGGGATCCCGGGACGAATCGGGATTTTTCGGGATTTCATATATAAAAGCCAATTTGTAAAATTCATATCTTCTTTATATAAATCGGCTAAGGAAAAACAGTTAAGAACAGTTTCCTCATCTGTATTTCAACCGATTTTAACAAAATAGACACCATTTGAAAGGTATTTAATCACCGAAGTGCACAATATATATTTTATTAAAATCTTTTCAATAATTTCAGATTTATAAGCGTTTAAATTTGATACTAACACATATGCAAAACACATAACAAAAATTTTGTTTTTTTCAATTATCAAATAATAAAAAAAAATAGGGTGGTCGATCCCAGCCTGCAATATAATCCGACGTCGTTCAGAAATCTTAGAGAAACGTCGGCAAAAAAGTCGGAATCGTATACGAATTCTGTCAGATTTCTGACCCAAAAACGTATGAAGTGGTTGACACGAATTCTGACAGACATGTCGTGGGAAATTTTGTTTTTTTTTTGTCGGCATTTCTGATAGATATCTAACAGACATCTAATGCAAAAGGCATGGGAAGTTCTGATGTGTTAGCCGAGATTTTTTTTGCTTTCGAACTGATAGCTGAAAGAAATAATTTTATTGCAAAATATGTACATAATTATAAATAATTAGTATTGTGGTTATTTTGTTGAACTATTTATGGTTTTTAATCCAAATTTTTAATATTGTTACGTTTTTCCTTTAATAAACGCGTTTGAGTTCTTTTTAATTGCAAAACCGAATAAAAAAACACGCTTATTCAACTTAACAAACTTTATTGAAAATTAATTATTTTGTTCACAATTGTTAGTAACGAACAGAACCGTTTTTCAAAACAAACTAAACTAATTTTACATGAGTCACCCCTTTTTATATTTCATAATTATTTCTAGATTTTTCCTGAACCTTCCCGTAAAAACTATTTATTATGTTCTATAACCATTGCTAGAAATGACTGGGAAATTTATATAGGAATTATTTTTAAAATAACAGTTGTGTTGAAAATTATACATGACAATTTTAAGTAACATAAAACTATAACTTACAAGATAACTTATAACTATAAATAATTCTTAGATTATTTAACTTTCGTAACACTGCCCTCCACTTAAGCCTGTTCGTCCCGAATAGGCTCAGATTCTCCTTTTCCATAATGGGCTAGTCGTTCTAGATGTACCACTTTCATTTTTGATCTTGGGCTCTTATATTTCTGGATCCGATACACCACGTCATTCAATTTCTTTATTACTTTATATGGGCCATCCCAATGAGTCTGCAGCTTTGGAGATAGTCCTTTCTTCCGTTGCGGATTAAAAAGTAAAACCAACTGGCCCTCTTTGAAACCTTCCGAATTTGCCGCTCGATCGTATCTGGCTTTCATCTTGTCACTGGACAGCTTAATCCGACTTGGCACGAACTCATGAAGTTTATTAAGGTCGTCTTGTTCCTGTGTGGTAGAGCCTTCATTGTTGTCATCTGTTGGTCCAGGCTTAACACCAAATTCTAGATCTCCAGGTAGTCTGAGCTCCGTTCCAAAGACAATTTTGGCAGGTGTGAACAGCTGATCTATATGCCAACAAAAACTTCGGAATGTGTTCATCCCAGTCTTTCTGATGTGTGCTTACTACTTTACGCAAGTGCTCCTCTAGTGTGCGGTTAAATCTTTCGACCATACCATCGGATTGTGGATGCAAAGGAGTTGTTCTAGTTTTTCTTATTCCGTATAATTCACACATTTCTTTGAACACACCAGATTCAAAATTTCTGCCTTGGTCGGAGTGTAATTCTATTGGAACTCCGTAGCGGCACACCCAGCTTCTTGATTTGGGATGGCATACACCTCTGGCCATTTACTAAAGTAATCGATAACTACTAACACATAACGGTTGCCGGCATCACTCACAGGAAAAGGTCCGGCTATATCCATTGCGATTCGCTCAAATGGGGCACCCGAATTGTACTGTTGAAGCGGTCCCCGACTTCTCCTTGTTGGTCCTTTGGCGGCAATGCATTGGGTGCAATTTGATATCCAATCGGCCACAGCTTGTTGGCACCCAACCCAGTAGAAACGTTGTTTTAATTTTTCTAATGTTTTTGTTACGCCAAGATGGCCACCACTTGGACCATTATGGAATTCATTTAGAACTTCATGTACTTTTGACGATGGCACCACAATGAGGTTACGAACTGATTTTCCATCGGCACTTTCCCATGCTCGGTACAGGCAGCCATTTATCAACTGCAGGCTGTTCCATAGGGCCCAGTATGCTTTTGCTAGCGGACTTTCAGATGATATTTCGTTTCGATTCGGCCTTCTTCTTTGGCCATCATAACTTTCTCTAATATAGGGTCAGCTTTCTGTGCCATTGACCAGTCTTCGTTGGACTCTATCTGCAGTAGGCGAACTGCACAGTTGTATTCCTTTCCTTCAGCCTTTACACAATGCTTGCATTCCAGTTTGCAGGGTCGTCTTGATAGAGCATCCGCATTGCCATGTTTTCCACCTTTTCTGTGCTCAATGGTAAAATCATAACTTTGTAGGCGCTCAATCCAGCGAGCTATCTGACCTTCCGGATTCTTGAATTGCAGCAACCACCTTAGTGCAGAATGGTCTGTTCTTAACTCAAAATGTTGACCATACAAATACTTGTGGAAATGTTTTACGCACTCTAGTACTGCCAGAAGCTCTCTTCGCGTCACGCAGTAATTTCTCTCAGGCTTCGAAAGTATTCGGCTGTAATAGCCCACGACTCGCTCTACGCCATCGACCACTTGGGAAAGCGCACCTCCAATTCCGCATCCGCTCGCATCAGTATCAAGCACAAATTTCTCTCCAGTTATGGGGTAAGCCAAATCTGGTGCTGAGCACAACAATTCCTTCAGTTTCTGAAATGCTGTTTCCTGTGCTTCACTCCAGATGTATTTTTGCGCCTTTTTAGTCAATTCGTGTAAACTTGCAGCAATATTTGCAAAGTTTGGTACAAAGCGCCTGTAGTATGTACATAGGCATAGAAAACTGCGTAATTCATGAATATTTTTCGGACGTGGCCAATCCATTACAGCTTTTATTTTATCGTCGTCCGTTGAGATGCCTTTGGAGGTTACACGATGTCCCAGGTATTTTACTTCCTTCTGGAACAGTGAGCACTTCTTAGCATTTAGTTTTAGTCCTGCCATTGATATACGTTTCATCACCACTTCTAGGTTTTTCAGGTGTTCATCAAATGTTTTCCCCATTACAATAATGTCGTCAAGGTACACCAAACATGTCTTTCGGTGAAGACCTTTTAACACCTGCTCCATTAAACGCTCGAATGTAGCCGGAGCATTGCAGAGTCCAAATGGCATCACATTAAACTGCCATAAGCCATCACTTGCACTAAACGCAGTTTTCTCCTTATCATTTTCCGAAATTTCCACTTGCCAATAACCGCTCTGCAAATCCAATGTAGAAAACCATTCCGTTCCGGCTAACGTGTCCAAGGTATCATCAATTCTAGGCAATGGATAACTATCTTTTTTCGTGACGTCATTCAGTTTTCTGTAATCTACGCAGAATCTGGTACTCCCATCTTTCTTTTTCACCAAAACCACTGGTGAGCTCCAAGGACTTGACGATGGTTTAATAACTCCGTTCTTTTCCATTTCGCTAACCAGCTCTTTTACTTCATTTCGCTTTGCTAGAGGAATGCTTCTTGGCGCCTGTTTTATTGGCTTAGCTTCGCCCGTGTTGATTTCGTGTTTCAAAGCGAATGCAGAGGCATATTTTCTTAATAGTTGTTTGGCCTTATTTTTGCAAGGTGGTGTTAGCTTTTCGGTCCATTTTCGCACATATTCCTCTAGTGGCTCGTGGTCCTTGCTAATTCTCCTGGCTACGCCTTGATGCTGCTCGCAATTAATTACTGCCTCTGTTGAAGTACATTGTCCAATCTTGAAGTTATGCGTAAGGACTTTTTCACTGCTGGATAAATTTAATACTCTCACGGGAACTAGACCCTTGCTGGGTTTTACGAGGGCATTCGCTGTTACGATATCTTCTTTAACTTCTGCCGGCTCTACCACCCATAAACTGTTGTACTCACAATCTCCCTCCATTCGCGCCCATACTAAGGTTTCTGATTTGGGTGGCGGTTTTTCACGTTGAAGGGCGACTTCAAGGGGTATTTCCACTTCACGCCAATACATAATTTGCTGACCCATATCCAAATGAATACCATGTTCAATCATGAAATCTGCGCCAATGATTACCTCGTCTACAATATCAGCCACAATAAATACGTGATGGGCGATTGCATTGGCCATACTTAATTGTGCTTTTACTTTTCCATAGACAGTGGCAGACTCGCCTGTAGCTGTTCGCAGACTTACCCCGCTTAGTGGTTCGATTGATTTTTGTACTAAATCGGGCCTTATAATAGAATGTAATGCCCCAGTATCCACATTAAGAATGCGTTTTTGACCATTAATGTACCCACAAGCAGTAAGATTCCTGTTACTCCTTTGCACTACTGATATAGAGATTGTGGGGCCCTCAGACGTGGAAGCTAGCCCATGCCCCGCGATGCTAGCTATTTTTAGTTTAAAGGTGACTTTTGTGAAGCCTGGTGACTAGCACGTTGGTTGTTTCCTGGTGGCGAGGAAGATCTTGATCGTCGTCTTGGTGCTTTGCAGTTTCGCTGAATATGGCCAGTTTTACCGCAGTTATAGCACTTTAGTTTGTTTTTACCTTGCTTCTCGCCCAAAGCCTGTAAAACTGCCTCCTTCATGCTTCTTATTTCCTTTAAAATATCTCCTTCGTCTTCTGCTGTTATATCGAGCTTGCGCACCTTGCATATATGCGGTTTTGAAATTATTCTAGCGGTTTCCTGTGCCAGGGCAAACGATACCGTTTCTGCAAATGATGGCTTCTGTGATGCACATACCGCTAGTTTCACATCAGCATCCCGTATACCGTTTACAAACGCCTCGGTCTTAAAATGATCTAGCAATGGATGACTTTCACCTGGATAAGTAAGCTGCACCAAGCGCTCAATCTCTAGAGCAAAACCCTGTAGTGTTTCGTTTGTCTTTTGCACTCTTCCCCGTAATTCCATTCTGAATATTTCCTTTCTGTGTTCACCACCATACTTGCGCTGCAATGCTACCATAATGTCATCATAATTGTTTCTGCAACTTACTGGTACACTTTCTAGAATTTCAGCTGCAGTTCCTTTTAAAGCCAGAATCAGCTCTATGGCTTTTTCTTCATTGTTCCATGCATTTTTGTTGGCAACTGTGTCAAACTGAAACTTAAACACATTCAATGGTGAGCTGCCGTCAAAACTTGGAGCTCTTATTCTATTCGAGACTTCTGGAAAAACTCGCACCACTCCCTCTTGGCACTGAAGACTATTTACTTTTTCTTCTAAATGATGTAGTTTTTCATCAAAAACAGTGACTTGTGTTTTTACATCAGTGACTTGTGTCTTAACATCAAACAGCTTCTGGTTGAATTCTATCTTCATATCGTCTACTCTTTCATTTATAGCAGTAGAAATCTCTTGAAGCTTCTCAAGTTTTTCATTTGTCAATCTGGAATTTTGCTGAATTTCGGCTAAAATGGTGTTTGAGTTTTCTTCCATTTTTCTAGAATTTTCTTCCATTCTTCTAGAAGTTTCAGCCGAATTTTCTTTTACCATTCTCTCCATATTTTCCTCCATTTTTCTAGAAGTTTCAGCCGAATTTTCTTTAACCATCTTTTCCATATTCTGCATCATAGCAGCAAACATTGTGCTAAGATCCATGTTGCTTGTTACTGCACGGGTAGCAACTTCTATTTCTTCTTTTTCATCAAATTCATAAGCTGCGATGTCAATATTGCGTCGCTTAAATTCATCGATTAATCTCTTCTGCAGCTCAGCTTTATTTCCTGCAGTAGGCAGATCCAACTTGATCAACTCCCTCTTGAGCTGTTCAACTTTTAGCTCATCGAATTTCATTGTTGTTTGTATAGTTTTTTTTATCCTTTTTTTTTTTATTTATTTTATTTTTAATTTTTTTTTTTATTGCAATTTCACTTCTGACACCGATTGTTACGTTTTTCCTTTAATAAACGCGTTTGAGTTCTTTTTAGTTGCAAAACCGAATAAAAAAACACACTTATTCAACTTAACAAACTTTATTGAAAATTAATTATTTTGTTCACAATTGTTAGTAACGAACAGAACCGTTTTTCAAAACAAACTAAACTAATTTTACATGAGTCACCCCTTTTTATATTTCATAATTATTTCTAGATTTTTCCTGAACCTTCCCGTAAAAACTATTTATTATGTTCTATAACCATTGCTAGAAATGACTGGGAAATTTATATAGGAATTATTTTTAAAATAACAGTTGTGTTGAAAATTATACATGACATTTTTAAGTAACATAAAACTATAACTTACAAGATAACTTATAACTATAACTATAAATAATTCTTAGATAATTTAACTTTCGTAACAATATTTTTAATTAGGCTTAAGTTCATCAAATTTAATTTTCATTAAATTATTTTTATGAAGAAAGGAATTTTACAACATGAAAGAATGAAAAATTATCAGTAAATTTTAATTAATTTTCATGTTGTAAAATTCCTTTCTTCATAAAAATAATTTAATGAAAATTAAATTTGATGAACTTAAGCCTAATTAAAAATATTAAAAATTTGGATTAAAAACCATAAATAGTTCAACAAAATAACCACAATACTCATTATTGTTAAAGCTAAGGCACGAGCTCTATGTTTGCATTTGTCCTTCAAGTTGTGCTGAAAAGGTCAGCAAGAAAAAGAAAGACAAAAAAATGAAAAAACAAAACAAAATATGTACTTTGAACTTCAAGAAGAATTCTTGACAAAAGTACGAAAAAACAGAAGTAAAGGAAGAACATGTAAAATAAATTAAAATAGATAATCATTTAAAGCAAATTTCGATCTACCAAAGGTTAAATACAATTTGGTTTAAGGATTGATGTTTGACTATTGACGTCAGCAGTCGTCGATGGCTGCGAGTGTTAAACGGCAAGCCCTCTGAGGAGATTGCGTGGTTGCAATCGAAACATGTCAGGGTAACCTGTCCGTAAAAACGCCTGGGTTCGAGCCCAGATTGAGTCAATAATGAAAAATTATCAGTAAATTTTAATTAATTTTCATGTTGTAAAATTCCTTTTTTCATAAAAATAATTTAATGAAAATTAAATTTGATGAACTTAAGCCTAATTAAAAATATGAATAATTATAAATTTTACACGTAGGTACTTTTTTTATGCTTTTTGTCTTGAACAAATAAAATAAAATTAAAATTATTTCCATCTGAATGACAGTTGTCATTATTTTAAAAAAATAATAAGTCTCGTTAGACAAATCTGATTTAATTCCGTCGGAATTCTATTGGACATGTCTGTACATAAATTCCCCCCGATATATATGTATATGCGAAATCGATCAGAAATCGGCTAGACAGTAAGTATATTCAATGTCTGACAGAAATCTGAACGAAGTCTCTAAGATTGTGTGCCCACTGGCACACCTCCACTCGGAGACCAAATACGGTCCATTGTGAATCCCTTCACTGAAATATGAAAAATGAGATAAGAGGAAGTGAAAAGTATAGAAAAGGAAGTATGAGATAGACAGAAAATTAGAAAGTAGGACCAATACCCCCCTTACAGTCCCCTCAACATAAACAGTCGCATTATTTCCCTGTCAAACCCCAGTAGATCGGCCGGATTACATCCAGCTATGCACCCCAGTTCGTCGTGAAACCTATCTCCTAACCACTTCCGTCTGAGACCCTGCATCCTAGGGCAATGGCACAGTACATGCTCGATCGTCTCTAACTCCTCCGAATCCTCGCATAACCTGCAGAAGTCCGGTATGGCGTTGTCCCATCTGCCCGCAAAAGCCCTGACAGGACAATGACCCGTCAAGAACCCTATAAGTGTTCTAAGACTACCCCTATCCAATCCCAGTAGAACCCTGGTTGCCCCCGCGTCCAATCTGGGCCATAGTGCTCTAGACACCCTGCAATCCATTCTGTCCCTCCAGGATCGGTCAACGTCATCACGGAATTTCTCCCGTATCACCCCATATCACTAAGTCGAGGCTCGAACCCCCTCTCGCCAGTTCGTCCGCCACCTCATTCCCATCAACCATGCAGTGTCCTGGTACCCAACACAGCCTCACGTTGAATGCCCCCATGGGTTCCCTAAGAGCGTTCCTACACCGCGCGACCAGGCATCATCGCACCCACGATGTGATCCAGTATCACCTCCGTCGCCCTCCAGATCGCTAGGATCTCAGCCTGGAAGACACTGCACTCATCAGGGAGTCTGAATACACCGGCACCAGTGCCGGCTTCCATCTTGGATCCATCCGTAAATACTGCCCACCCCTCAAACAGTTCATTGGATCCACTCCAGATTTCCCTATCCGGGAATTCCTCCGGTGGTGTAACACCGAAGTCCAGAGTCGTAGTCCTATGATCCGAAATTCTCTCAAGAATAGTACCCCGATCAAGCAGACCCACCTCGTACAAGATTCTCGTGTGATCATCCCGCCTAGGTCTAACTAAGGAAGACTCGTAAAGTCTAAGTAAGTTCCTAGCAGCCACACTCCTCACATAATGCTCGATAGGGGATAGATATAGTAGGATGTCCAGCGCTGCCTGTGGAGTGCTGCTCCTTGCACCCGTGATGCCCAGAGATGCACTCCTTTAAACCTTGCTAAGCATCTTCCTATAGCTATCCACACTCAACGCGCCCCACCAAACAGTGCACCCATAGGTAAGTATAGGCCTAACCACCGATGTGTAAATCCAATTTACCATATCAAGCCTCAGACCCCAGTTCTTACCGATGGAGTTCCTGCATGTGTAGTAGGCATTGAGTTCCCTTCTCATCCTCTCCTTAGTATTTCTCTTCCAAGACAGTTTGCAGTCCAGAAAGTTACCCAAGTATTTTGCACCGTCCGATAGAGGCAACTCGACACCATCTAACACTGGCCCTCTAAATCCCTCTATCCTGTACCTTATGGTAAATAGCACCAGCTCAGTCTTCACAGGATTAACACACAGCCCCCTGTCCTTTGCCCATGCCGAGAGTTCGCCCAACATCACCTGCATAATTTCCCCGATCGTGGACAGAAATTTTCCCTTGACCAGCAGAACTATGTCATCCGCATAGGCAACAACTTTCCTGCCCATGGAATCAAATGACCTGAGAATCCCTTTGACCGCAAGCAACCACGGTAGAGGCGATAGAACCCCCCCCCCCCCCTGTGGTGTCCCCCTGGTAACCCTCCTCCTTATCACCTGATCCCCAAGGCTCGAGTTTATAATCCTACTGCTAAGCATGCAGACTATCCACTCCACCAGAAAGTCCTTAACTCCCAGCTCCATCAATGAATCTCTAATCGCCTCAATCCTAATGTTATTAAAGGCTCCTTCTATATCCAAAAACGCGGCGAGAGTATATTCCTTATTCCTCAGACCGTGCTATACAACACCACCTCATGTAACGCACTCTCAACAGATTTACCCTTCAGGTAGGCGTATTGAGCGTTGCTAATAAGGCGGGTCTCAATATTACCTCTGAGATTGAAATCTACTAGTCTCTCGAGAGTCTTCAACAGGAATGAAGACAGACTAATAGGTCTAAAATCCCCCGGTTTCGAGTGGCCCGCTTTACCAGCCTTGGGTATGAAAATCACCGTGACCTCTCTCCACCCCCTAGGCAGATACCTCCTACTGAGGCATTTCCTGAATATATCCACCAGCAGAAATGATGCATCGTCCGGGATGTTGCAAAGCATGGCCGGAAAAATGCCATCCGGACCCGGTGATTTATATGGGTCGAAAGTATTGACCGCCCACGCCAGCTTCTCCCTTGTGACCATTTCCTCGACGCAAGCGGAAGTATGATCCGATGTCATGGACATGACGTCCCACTGACCGTCTGCCATACCACCAGTTTCCCTGCACCCGGGAAAGTGCGTCTCCATAAGTAAGGTTAGGGTCTCAGAGCTAGACTCAGTCCATGAGCCATCATTCCTTTGGATGTAACCCAGGGCCTTAGGGTCCTTAGATAAAATCCGTCGGAATCTTGACAACTCGTTGACATTATCGACGGACGCACAAAATTGCATCCATGATAGTCGCTTTGCTCTTTTCAGATCCGCCTTATACCTGTTGAACTGCACCCTGTGATTGTTCCAATCATCTGGTGCTCTCGTAAGCTTGGCCCTTTTATACAGTCTCCTCACCGTAGACCTTTGAACATGAAGTTCCCTGGTCCACCATTTAGGCTGTTTTCGCCTACCCGGAAACGCAACCGGGCAGAACTGCTCATAGCTTTCCCTTAAAAGATGAGTGAACCTGTTCACCACCCCCTCCAGATCCGTCGGCAGCAAGTTGCCCAAGGCCTGTTGCGCCAACCCAGTTCGGACCCCTTCCATGAAGGAGTCCCATTTTGTCACCCTCGGGTTCATGAACGGAGCAGCCCTACGTAGGTCAAAATTCAGTGTGAAGGTAATACGACTATGGTCTGAAAAAGTACAGTCCGTTGCCACCCTCCAATCAACAACAATTTGCTCGTCACGGTTTACCAATGTCAGATCTATCACTGCCTGCCTATCTTTATTTCTGAACGTCGGCGTGTTACCCATATTACAGATAAAAAGATTGTTAGTAGTTATAAAATCAAACATTAACTCGCCTCTTTTTGTTAATATCGGCACTCCCCCATTGGCTGTGATGAGCATTGGCATCGCAGCCCAATACAAGGATTGCACCTCTCCTCCTTGCATATGCCGTCAGTTGCCGCACCTTTGTGCCCGGTGGGTCCAACCCCTCGTATGGCATATACACCGAGGCCAGTGTAAGCGTACGCTTCCCTTTGGCCTAGTCAAGTCACCGCAACTGAAAGAATGAGATATGAGAAAATTCAATTCATTCCTCGCTAGTATACACGTTCTTACCTTGTCCTCTGTGGACGGGACAAACAGAGTGTATCCCGCAACCATTAAACCGCAAACCTTATTTTTATTTATCCAATGTTCTTGGATAAGGGCTACGTCCGTCCGAGTGCTGGAGAGGAAGGTTACAAGTTCGGCTGAGGCTGATTCACAATGGTGCAGATTTATTTTGCACCACTAACAGCTTCCTTGGTCCTGTCATGCTTCGGATACCTCCATTGGTCAGTAAGAAGCCTACTGACCAATGGAGGCTCTAAGAGCCACTTTTTGGTTTAGAGATTAGCGATTAAATTAACTTTAATCTCCGTATTTACTTTTTGAGTTGTATTTTTTTAAACTTTTTTTGCTAGTTTAAGCGGCCAACGGCGGTGGTTTAAACTTAAACTGTCAACATACACATGTTTAACATAAAGAACTTGCAAAAATATAAACAAAAAATAAATTTTAAAACATTGCTTAAGCTGTTATGATACTTGCTATTTTTTGTATATTTTCTATATTGGAGAACAGTGCAAATATATTTGCATAGGAAAACTGAGTAAGGGCACTGCTACACGTTCAATAAATATCGTGATATTTCTAGTATCACGATATTTATTGAACGTGTAGCATGCAATATTGATGGATCGCGATCCATATCGCACAATGGCCTAAAATATGAAATCCAGATCGCGGATCGTGGATCGCGTGATAAATATTGAACGTGTAGCATTTTCATGATATTAAATAGTCATGATACGTCAGTAAAAAGTGTCAAAATAAAAGAAATAAAATACGCAGTGGAAAAAATTAAACAAATAAAAAGTTAAACAATTGACAACATTTGTGTAAAGTTTATTGAAATAAAGGGTAATGGCAGAAGACAGTGAAATTGAGTGGGTTCTGCCGGTGGAATCGGAATTAAGCAGTGAAAAAATTATTTTAAAAGATTTCATTTTTAATTTGAAGGCATTGCCGGAATTGTGGGACTCGTCGGCTAAAGCTTATTCCGACAAAATAAAAAGAGCGACTGCACTGCAAAAATTATTAAAGGTTTTTAAAAAAGCAAGCAAAATAGCTAAACAGACTTTCTTTTGGTTTTCTCGCGACATTGATAAACGACCCGCACAACACAAAAATAACATAAATACCGAAGCGATAAATATTGAACATGTAGCATACGCTCGTGATCCATCAATATTTTAAAATGGATCGCGATCCAAATATCACGATATTTATTGAACGTGTAGCAGTGCCCTAAGTGTAAAGAGTATGATTATATCATAAAAAATCTTGAAATGTCAAACCAATATACATGTGTTATCGATAAATAATCTAAGACTGTCAAAAAAAATATAAAATTTTTTAACTTAAAATTGACCTTTCCAGATTAATTGTTAACACTGTGGCCAATTTTTTTAGTTTTTGATCGAAAGAAACGGTTTTTAACTTTTTTTTTTGCGATTTTTAGCTTTTATGACGGTTTTTTGTGGGGAAAAACGTGGGCAGTATTGTTTGTTTTGTTTACATTTTATCAAATTGTATTTCTTGTTCTTTCTCGCATTTGTTGTTTCATTCAGTCAATCCTAAAAAAAATCCAATACAAAAAATAGCAAGTATCATAACACCTTTAGCACTTTTATGTATATAATTTTTCCATTTTATATTTTTTCTGCAATATATTTTTTCTTTAAACGCAAAAAATTTCTACCTTGTAAACAGTGTGACCCTTTTAGCATTTTCACTGCTAAATTTAGTTATTTATTTTGATCCAAATTTTTTAATATTTTTAATTAGGCTTAAGTTCATGAAATTTAATTTTTCATTAAATTATTTTTATGAAGAAAGGAATTTTACAACATGCAAATTAATTAAAATTGTTATTGATAATCTTTAATTCTTGACGTGGCTGGGGCTCGAACCCCGGCCGGCAGGTTACCATGACATGTTTCGATTGCAACCACTCAATCTCCTCAGATGGATTTGCCGTCTTACACTCGCAGCCATCGACGACTGCTGACGTCAATAGTCAAACATCAATCCTTAAACCAAATTGTATTCTAACATTTGGTAGATCGAAATTTGCTTTCCTGAATGATTATTCATTTTAATTGATTTTACATGTTTTTTTCCTTATCTCTGTTTTTTCGTACTTTTGTAAAGAATTTTTCTTGAAGTCCAAGTACATTTTTTGTTTTTTTTTTCCATTTTGTCTTTTTCTTTTCTGTTGACCTTTTTCAGCACAACTTGAAGGACAAATGTACACATAGAGCTCGTGCCTTAGCTTTAACAATAATTAGTATTGTGGTTATTTTGTTGAACTTTTTATGGGTTTTAATTCAAATTTTTAATATTTTTTTTATAATTAGGCTTAAGTTCATGAAATTTAATTTTTCATTAAATTATTTTTATGCAGAAAGGAATTTTACAACATGAAAATTAATTAAAATTGTTATTCTTGACGTGGCTGGGGATCGATTGATTTAGCAGCGAATTTTTCAAATAGCATTTAGCATTATTTTCAGCATTTAAGTAATATTTTTTTAGCATTATTTAGCATTTTTTAATCATAAAAATTTTATACCTATATTGCTAATTCACAATATAACTTATCACTTCTGTCAATCTCTATAATTGTATTTTGTCATTTATACGTTTATACAAATGTATAATAAGTGCAACCCTGTAAACACCAAAAAAATTAAAGAAGAAATGGTAGATTTTACTACAGAAGAAATAACGGTTTTGGAACAGAAATGGTAAAAGCTGAATGCATACGAATTGATGAACCAAAGTTCAACTAGTGAATTCTGGAAAGGTGTTTAGAATATGATGAAAACAGATCATATGCTAATGGTATTTTGACCAACACTTTGGAATTAAGGTGTGTTTAGCCTTTTATGTTTTCAATGACACTATTTATTTTACATATATTTTGTATTTAATAATATATATTTCTGGCAATAAATAATAATGGTTTAAGTTGACTTAAGTGTTTTTAATTTTATTACATATTCTTATTATCTTCTTCAAGATATATGACGCAGCTAAATTTCAAGTATAAAATGTCATTATTAATAAAACTACACACAATTCATTTACGACAAAACCCTTAATATCGCAAAACACGAAATTTCGACTTTAGCCATTATTATTTATTGCCACAGATATGTAGGTATATCGTTACCTAAAACGCAAAAAACCCTACCTAACATTTTGAAAATTTTACAAAAAAACCATTTAAAATGTTAAATTTATTAAACTGTTTATAATTTATTTTTCTTCTACTTTCCTTGTAAAACCTTAAGGCCCAACCATAATATGCATAGTCTTGCTTAACCTACTGTCAAAAATTAACAAAAAGTCTCTCAAATGTATTTAAAAAAAACAAAATCAAAAAATATTTGATTCTGTACGGTATGTGCGATCCGTTTCGCACTTTGCTTAAGCAAATGGCAGTTTCATAAAACTTAACAAAAATTTTCTTGAAGTTCAATATGGTTTGCCTCATATGATTTACATGTATTCGCACATTTGCTTAAGCCAACTTAATCACATTATGGTTGCGCCTTATCAGTTTTTTTGACAGTTAACAATGTTGCATATTTTGCAAACTGTAGGTTAGGACTTTTAAGCGTTTATTATATAATATTTTGTAGATAGGGCCTTTTGTTTCTTTGGTTAAAAAATCGCTAACTTTTGTCAAACTACTGTTTTTATTAAATAAATCTATGTATGTATATAATTTTTTTTATGTAAACTTCATTTTATTTTAAAGAAATATAATATTTTCAGGTAAATTAATGTATAATTCATTCATTAAAATGATACAATTATTTAAGAAAATGTAGCATTTTCAAATTTTATTTTTAGCATTGTTTTAATCCCCATTTAAGGCTAGATTACACTATTATACTTTGTATTAATACATGTCAAAAACTCAAGTAATATGAACAAGTGTGAATGCAATGTGTCACGAAAATGACAAGTATTAAGAAAAAAGTTTAACATCCCATACGACTTCATCGTTTTTTGAAAAATTTCTAAACAATAATACTTTTCATTGGATCAGGGCTGCATTTTATTTCATGTGTGTTTATACTTTGTGTGATGATGTGAAAACAAACTGTCATGTTACATTAGATTTTTTGACAGTCGCAACAAAACTCATTAGATTTCTATCTCACAAAGTATTATGGAATACGTAAGCCTTGTGAGATAGTGTAATCTAGGCTTTAGCATCCAACTTTTTTTAGTTGTGGTCACACTTTTTGTAAACAATATTAAATTCGCGCATTTTCTTCTTCTTCTTTAAAAAAACTTCCATATTGCTTGATAAAATTTTGACATTTGCAAAAAAAATGTTGCCATTTATTTGTGATCAGTATGGTAGCGCTACATGGTTTAAGCCACCACCCAAAAATATCTAATTCAATTGATACTAGATTAACTTAATTCTCAGATTAGCTAATTACAGAATTAAATTAACTTTAATCTCAAACCCAAAAATTGGCTTGAAAAAATCCGTTTTTTCACTCTCCTGTAAAATTGTGATTTTGCTGATTGCACTATTTGAAAAATAACCCTCGATATGTTAAGACCTTAATCAATTTTATAGTCAATTTCTGAAAAACTTTCTTTGACAAAAGTTCTCATTCATATTTATTTATTTATTTATTTATTTTATTTTTACATTACGTATAACCTAGCCTAATAATTTTCGAGAAATAAAATGTTTTTTTAATTCTTTATTAATTTTTTTATACCTTTCACCTCAGGTGGAAAAGGGTATATATAAGTTTGTCATAACGTTTGTAATTTCCACAATATTGATTTTAGACCCCATAAAGTATATATATTCTGGGACCTTATGAGGAGAGAACTTGATTTAACCATGTCCGTCTGTCCGTCTGACCGTCTGTCCGTCTTACGTTTGATATGTGTTTTCCGGGTAATCCAGACATGATAGCGGCTAGGTTGTTTTACATTTATGTTACATACAGTCCACCATTTTTTGCTATTGAAATTCAGCCAGATCGGTCCAAAAATGACGTAGATATGAGCAAAAAACCACGACTACCTCTAAATTTTTCCAAAAATCCCTTGTTGTTGTATTTTTTTAATTTCTGTATATCTTGAGAACGGCAAGAGCCAAAGTTTCCAAATTAGGTACACACATTTAGGTTGCCAATACACACCATCCTACAAAATGTGGGCGGGATTGGAGAAGTGGGCGTGGTACCTCCCGTACAAAAAAAATTAAAAATTTTATAAAAACCTAAATTTAAGGGCTGCCATATGTCCTATGGATATGACTTATATATCAAAATATCGGAAATTTTTAGTAGAACATATTTTATAAAAAACTCGGGAAAATCGGTTCAGATACAAAAAAGTTATGACCAAAATTAAATTTTTTTTAAATACCCAACTTTCGGGAACCATAGATCTCCCCGAGTCCAAGTTTTATAACCCAACTAACTGGCAAATTTCTTCTTAAACACGTCGGTATATAAGTCTGTCAAATCGGTTAAAAAATGGCTGAGTTATAATCAAAATACTGAAATCCCAAAAATTACTCTTTTTATACCCTTCACCTCAGGTGGAAAAGGGTATATATAAGTTTGTCATAACGTTTGTAATTTCCACAATATTGATTTTAGACCCCATAAAGTATATATATTCTGGGACCTTATGAGGAGAGAACTTGATTTAACCATGTCCGTCTGTTTGTCTGACCGTCTGTCCGTCTGTCAGTCTGACCGTCTGTCAGTCTGACCGTCTGTCCGTCTTACGTTTGATATGTGTTTTCCGGATAATCCAGACATGATAGCGGCTAGGTTGTTTTACATTTATGTTACATACAGTCCACCATTTCTTGCTATTGAAATTCAGCCAGATCGGTCCAAAAATGACGTAGATATGAGCAAAAAACCACGACTACCTCTAAATTTTTCCAAAAATCCCTTGTTGTTGTATTTTTTTAATTTCTGTATATCTTGAGAACGGCAAGAGCCAAAGTTTCCAAATTAGGTACACACATTTAGGTTGCCAATACACACCATCCTACAAAATGTGGGCGGGATTGGAGAAGTGGGCGTGGTACCTCCCGTACAAAAAAAATTAAAAATTTTATAAAAACCTAATTGCTTACATATACTAGCATAATACCCAATATGATTTTCGTTATCACCCTTCTTTATTATTTCATCTATTTAACGAAAATATTTTTACAAATAGAAACTAGGAATTTTTGTGTTTTTTGCTACTTAAAAACTCGCCAAAAAAGATAAAAGAAAACAAACAAACACACATACATGGCGCGAACTATTTTGGTGAATATATTTCCCAACTTTGTGGTGAACAAAAACATCAGAAGTAATTACAACAAAACTTTGTTGAATTTTGTGAACAGTCAACGTGCCATATTTCATTTTAATGATATTCGATTAACGTTCCTTCATGGTTCAGTTGTCTAGGGGGTTTGTTAGAAACTGAGAGTTCCCGGTTCGATTCTTGGTTTTTTAAAAAGAAATTTTTTTTTTTAATATTTTTATTTTTTTTATGTTCTAAAAAAGATTTAAAAAAAATATTTACCAGTTTTCGCTTTTTAAATTTTATTTATAATGAAGTTTGAGGTATTGCAAATTATGTATGTATATGTAAAAATTATTTAGTTTTTGTCTAGTTGCTCTGTATTCTGCTCGCACAATGGTGAAGGGTATATAAGATTCGGCACAGCCGAATATAGCACTCTTACTTGTTTTTATTAAAATTTGGAAAAAGGACAAGTAGGGGTATAGAAACTAAGGCTACAATATTTATTTTTGTTCTTATTGTAATCTGCCAATTTTACGATATCCCTTTTTTGCACAATTACATTTGAAATAAAAGCAAAATTTGTAAATTTTTTTGTTTTAACTGCCAATTTCACGCTGTCGAAAGAAAGCTTTCTTTCGCACAAATAGATTTGAAGCAAAAACCAAACTTTTAAAACTTGTTTTTATTTTAATGTATTGTATGTGTAAAAAGTTATGTTTGCTTATTTACGGTGCTATCAGACGGGATGTATTTTACATATGTATTGTCAAATTTTCCATCTGTAAAAGTTGTACACATCGTGTGATACATATGAAACTTTGCATCTGTAAAATACATGTGGAAACACATATGTAACTTTTTCAATTAGAACACGCTCTATTTTCCTGTGGCAAACATAAACAAAACAGCTGGTTTGTTTTGAAACGTAAGCCAAAGTCAGCTTTTGTTAACATTTATAGGTTATGTAATAAGAAAAAACATAAGCAGGTGTGATAGCAGAAATTATGATTCGTATGTAAAATTTAAATTTTGACAAACATACGGAATTACATATGGGTAAGAAAAGTAACAGTACATATGTAAAATACATCCCGTCTGATAGCACCTTTAATTGTACAAACTTGTGTGCTTAATTGTTCTAATGTGCGAATATATGTATATATGATTTTGTGTAACTTTTATACATATACTTATGTATGTATGTATATTTTTTACCTGTTTTGTTTTTATAATTGTTCACTGTTTTCTTTTGGAGACATCGATGACAAGTGGCTTTTTCTCGGCTTTGTTTGACAAAAGTCAACTGACAGATGGGCAATTCATGGATTTATTGACCTGCTCTCGTACATATGGGCATTTCCATGTCATCGTACGTGACATTTGTACGCCTTCAGAGAGATAGAAATTTTGCAAAAATAGTTTTAACTGGAATTTTTTTTTAATCATTATGTTTCATTTAGAGGGTACTAAATATGAAAAAAAAAATTCGGAACCTTGTCCAAAATATCGAGCAAAATAAGTGCATATCGTACGGAAGTGATTTTTTTAATTTTTTACATAAAGACCGCATTTAGACTATGCAATTTTCGCCGAGTTTTCCTTCTATTTTCATTTAAAGAAGTTGCTACGAAACTCTTTTCACATTTACATTTACATTTTTTTCATGAATTTTTTCAACTTTTTCTACCCGCTTTTTTTCGTACACCTCTTGCTAACAAACAAAAAGTTGCATGCGAAAGTTGCGGCATTAATTGCATAATGTTAATATGGTCTAAGCCACATGTTTTTCTTTTATAATCCGTAATTGGGAGCTATGGTTAATTTGGACCTATCCGCACAACATTTTATCATGACATAGTACCTATCGTAAAATTCATTGTCGACAATTTTATATAAATACCAAAATTTATAATGAAGGTAGGGCATGAGCAACTATTTTCGGGAGTAGTATTTGTATGAGAGCTATGGTCAAATATGAACCCATTCCAAAAAATTTTGTAAGATGATTTTGATTGTAATAAAATAAGGTTTGACCAAATTTAAACTAAATACCAACATAATAAGATGGTGTATTAAGTTGCATTTTAGTACTTACAATATCGTACGCGACGACCTTTAAAAGCTTATAAAACTTTTATTATACCAATTAAAAAAAAAACTCCGATCAATATTTTTTTGCACTTTTATTTTGAAACAACTTAGACTGATCCATTTATTTTTTGCTTTTTTAAAATTGTAATAAGCAAAAAGTACCCCGGCAAAGTAAAGTTCGGTTGTTTTTTTCCTTTCTACCATATTTGAAAAAAGTTTCAAGCGTTTTTAATTTTTTGATTCGTGGTTGACATTCTCATGGAAATGCCCATATGTAAAATTTGGACACAAATAAATTTAATATTAATTTTTTGAAACCTGAACTTTTATAATCAAGGCGAATTCATCCCAGGTAATCTCGGTACTAAAACAAGTACAGCTCGTACAAAAACCACAAGCAATTTGTTTTTGTAAAATCATTGCACAATGTCAAAAACAGAAATAAAACAAAACAGAAAAAAAGATAATACAGTGCCAGCTCGCTAGTCCGAAGGTGTGTAATCCGAATTATCCAGCAATCCGAATTGAATTTATGACGTATTACATACTTTATAGTCCGCTTTGATTGCAAGCTCGCTTAACCAAATTTTTATTTTTCAGCTTTTTTATTACTTTTAATTTTTTTAAGAAGCGATTTTCTGTGCGAACTTTGAAAATATGCGGCGCATCCTTATCTGCTCCTTGATCTTTAACTCGCAAGCTTAACATCGCTGTAGTTGAAAGTGAAAAAACCCAAGTTCGTTAAAAAAAAAATACATGGGTGACAACACATATTTTTACCGAATGGTTTTTTAAATAGCAAAAGACTCATATTGAATTTGGGCAATATAAAACTTTCCTTTACCCCCAAATTGTAGTGTAAGCTGTTTTTCAAAAAAAATCTGTGGTGTGAATTAGTAAACTAACTCTGCAGCGGACAATTCAGAATTTTTTTTGAAACAATTCAATTTAAAGGTCGCTTGTGAAATGTTTAAACGATATTACGTCAGCGTGCCCAATTCTGCTATACTGCCTTGTTGGAAGCATATTCACCCTCACAGTTGGGGATAACATCCCACTATCATTTTTACAACAAAAATGCCCTGAGAATGGTTGTGTTGAAGAAACAAAATAATTTTGCACAATAACCAACTTATTTCACCGCAATAATGACGTGCGAGTTTCTAAAGATGAGATTTCTAAAGATGAGCTGGATTATTAACTCTGACAATACTTCGTGTTCATAGTCAGACACAGAACAAGGCTGAATATTCAAAAATACGTTTGAAATCGAAATTATTTTTTTATGAATACGAAACTTAAATTTTTCATTCTTGATTAATAAAACTCAAATAAATTTGTTTTGAAATCCTGGCTTGTGTTTTATTTTCGGATATAGTGAATTATAATACATAATAACAGCACATCCAGTAATCCGAATATCTCGTTAATCCGATAAAGCTAAAAAAAAAGTTATCAGCTGGGCTTTTAAGAACACCTGTAATCAATTCGCCTTGTTTATAATAATAAAGAAACAATTTTGAATTTTCATTGGAAATGTTAAATTAAAAAATTTATTTTAAACCTATAATGTGGTTGACTGGCTTTCTGATAAATAATAAAAATATAAACTTTTTGCCCTTAAAAATCGTTATGAACTTTTGAAAACCAAAAAATTTTCTATTTTTGCATAAAAAAAACCACATATCGTCTCTAATTTCTGAATAAGTCCGAAGAAGTTGAAAATATAAAAAACTTTATTCAAATGACAAATGAAATTTTATTCCTTATCATTTGCTCAAAATTGGACAAATACAAAGTTCTTTATTATTATCGAAACAACTGTTCTGTATTTTGGTTTTGAAAATATGGTACCTTACACAAAACACCCTCCATGAAATCACTGTATCTTACTAGATATCTACATTTTAGTGTCCGACCGAACGTTCGGGTTCGGTTACGGAGTTCGGCAAAAAATGATGTTCGGTCAAAGTTCGGTGTTCGGTGAAATTTTTATCGAACTTTACTAAACAACGAACTTTTTTATGAAATAACATATTTATTATAATTTCAAATTATAATTTCTCATCATTGTTTATAAAAATAATACGAAATCAATACAACTATTTTACTCTTTGATTACACTACGTGATAATTTTTTGACCAAATGAATTTGACACCTAATCTTTATGTAAAATTTTCCGCTGAATCTGAATATGAAGTCAGAAGTAGAACAGTTTTTGAGATATTCCAAAATAACCGTTACTTGTGTTTTTAAAAAAGATGATGTGACTGAAATGCAAATATCCAAAAAATAAAATTTTAGCATATTTCAATACGAACATTTTGTGCCCAATAGGATCCGGATCGGAAATAAGTATAAAAAGCTAAATTTTTAGTAACAATAAATATTAAAAATTGCTTAAAAGTATTGAATTTCTATGTGGGTTAATTTACTAAATCTTCTGTAGCTTTGTCATTTTTGTACAATCTATGTCTTGTTGGGCGTAAAATGTTCATATTAAAATAATCTAATGTCGCATGCAATAAAACATTAGGATTTTAAAATCATTGGTTTAAAAAAAATAACTTGAATAGAGCAAAATTGAACAAAATCATCAAATTTTCAATGAAGCTTGAACTTTTGTCCCTTGTAACTCTGTCATTTCTTGACCAATCTTCACAAGCAATCCATGGTTATTTTAGAAATTTTATAACCTTTCACTAGAAAGAAAGAATTACATACCCCGTTTAAAAGTTTTGAAGATATTTGCATTTCAGTCACATCATCTTTTTTAAAAACATAAATAACGGTTATTTTGGAATATCTCAAAAACTGTTCTACTTTTTATTTTTACATAATGATCAGATCAGATTCATTTGGTCACGACTTTGTTGAAATTTTGTCACGTAGTGTTATTAGTTCGAAAAAATACAGCAATGACTAAATAAAATGTATAAGTGTATAAAAATGTCTTTATATGTGTAATTTTTTAAAAACGGTAAAAATACAACAACAAAAAACGGTTAAATTTTATTGGCAAAAAAATACTCTATTTAATCTATAGTTTTGGGTAAACTCAAACTAAACTTAATATGATATGTACATATTTCCAGATAAAAATGTCATCCAATCCATTTTGAAGTTTTTTTGAATAAAATTGAGCAAACAAATGTCAATGGGGAGTTCATTGCCAAGAGAAACACACCCCAACGAATTCAAAAAAATACATTGTAGAGGTTTGAGTACTAATATGTATACTAGGGCTATAACCAAATTATTGGCATAGTACGACGAAGTGGCCAAGGATGTTTTAGTAATGAAAACACCTGTCTCCCGTCGTTTTGCGAAAAAACCCTCCTGCAGGGAAGCAAATTTCTAGAACCTTCTAAGAAATTTTGAACCGCGATGAATTGTAAACCAAAATAGCATTTTAGTGATACGTACAGGAATATATGTATACAAATATCAGGTGTATATTTTTTAAAACTTCCGTGAGATAAAATGGTTGTTTTTAAACTTCAACCCGATCCCTGCGTGAACTTTTTTAACAATCCGAAAAAATTATCATATTTTTTATTAATAACTTTTAATTTTCTACGGTTTTGATTTTCGCAAAAAGTGTGAAAAAGTTATATCCCTAATGTATACTGTATTAAACTTGAACCTTTTTTTATTTTTTGTCTTAAAAAAAAGCAGTTACTAATTATTTTTTAGGTTAGGTTAAGGTTATTTTTTAACTATAAAATAGTTTTGACTACTATAAAGTGCAATTTATCTTTTCATGTTGCATCCTTCCAAAAGTGTAGATGTAATAATTTCCCGAAATTTTAATTTGTTTTAAATAAATACATTAAAAAAAGTACATTTGTTCAGATTTATTAACAAAAAGTTCGGGTTCGGCCGAACTTGTAAAATTTTACCGAAGTTCGGGTTCGGTCTCAAAAAGTGCGTTCGGTCGGACACTACTACATTTTGAATAGATGTAGATATAGCATTAATAAATAAAAAACTCTTATAAATCTTAACCTTATAACATAATGTAGTTTTGCTGGGTCCATGACTGCCTATAGGTTGCAAGTAGGGTACACTTGCTTGATCGACTGCCTTTCGGGTTTGACTGATGTCTAACTTGTTTTTACACTCAAAATATGAACTTTTACATTTTCGTAAGTTCGAAATTATAATTATGAATTTTTACATATCACTCATTTGCTGCAACATAATCATAACTCAAAGATATTAGTTTTACAGACGGCTTAAAAGTTTTAAGTTTACACACAACATAATAGAAAAAATTTCTTTTTTTCTCTCAAGAGTTGAGTTTACAGTTGGGTAAAATTTTTTGACTTATGGCATTGTTGCAGCAAATAAGCAATGAATTTCGAATTTTCGAAATTACCTGTTTAAAAGTAAAACAATTAATTTTATTTAATTTAAATACAGTTTTAATATTTTTTAATATCTATTCTTTTTATAGGTATCTCACAAAATGAACGATGTTTGTATGCATATTTTAAATTCCACCTTTTCCAAGTTGATTACAAAAACCTTTAATCGGTTTCAAGTCATAAAGGCAAATATGCCAAGACGTGAATCAGCCAGGCGTAACCATCCGCTTGCTTGCGAGTGTGATATTATTGAAACATGTTATATGCGTTTATCGCTTTTACAAATGACATTTGGTAAACATATCGAACGAGCTCATTGTTGTTTCTTTCCGGGAGCAGTAAGTTTTAACTAAAAAAAAAAAAATAAAAATAAAAAATTAAATTAATTTTCTTTACCATAGATATTGGATGAGGTTTATACTATATTAAATTATATTAAAAATACTTCTTGCTTGGAGAGACCATATCGAGTTACCGATGAACTTTTCGATTTATCAACAATGGCCATGGAATATTTTCGTGATCGTATCGAGCCGACATTGCCTGGTATTGCTTATTTTAATAAGGATTTCTTTAAATTACCCACTACAACGAAAAGACGTGAGTTTTTTTCTTAATTTTTTTTTAAGTATAATATTTTTATTTTTTCATTTCCAGCTTTGGTTATAGCTTCTGATTTATCCGATAGTCCTGCCAGTTTACCCTCTCCACCACAAAGTAACATGGTTTTACGTAAAGGCATACGAAAAATTAAACAAGGCATGAAAATCTACAATAATCAATTATCCGTTTTACGAAATGAATTACGTACTTGCAAACGTAAATCGGTTGAACAGGGCAAACAAATTGCCGAACAACAAAAATTGTTGGCGGAACAGCGTAAACAGACCTTAGAGTATGCCAACCGTTTGGATGAGAATGATAAAAAGAATGAGGAGTTATCACGTAAATTTTCAACTTTATTGCAGGTTGGAAGAGTTTTTTTCAATATATTTTTAAAAAATTTCGCTAGACGTATATTTATTAAAAGCTATTTAACAGCCCAATCACGAATACAAATTCTGCTGAAATTTTTCTGTTTTTCCATTGCTCCGATTATAAATAAAAATTCCGCATAAAATTTCCCATTTTTTTCCGAAAAAAAAGAGATTCTCTTGCAAGACAAAAGAGAGTTTATAGAAAACTTTAAGTACGTTTTTGGAGGGATGCTGAAACGAGCGTAACTTTATGAGGCCTTAAAAAAAATTGTGTTACTGAGCAGAGAACGGCTTTGTGCGATTGCAAAAAATTCGCATTAAATCAACAACATCAAATACACTCATTTGTGTTCATGCAATCAAACTTTCTAAGCCACACACATCGGTGTTGTTTTAAAATTTATTCAAGTCATGCCCAGCGTATTGGCTTTGCCATTCATATCATGTTTAGCTTCGTTCGTCAATTATTGCTTTGGTAAAAAACATATACAAAAAAAAATACACAAAAATCATTGCTCTGATAACTATTCAGCAGCTGAAACAATTTCCATAAAAACAGAAGACGTTTTTATTTTTTATCATTTTTTAAAAAATACAGTAGTTCTGCATGTACAATGTATTGTTGTTTTTGTTTTTAATGATGCTTGTTACGCTTTTCAAAAAATACCCTGCAAATAATAGGACTAGTCTAAACACGCGTGTAATATGTAGCCCACAAGAACTAGGACTAGTCCAAAAGTTACCCAAACGTCTGGAAAAAACATGGTCTATTTAACATTTCGATTTCCTAGGGCAGGACCATATAACCCAGCTTTGGATTACAAAGGAGTAGTATTAAAACTACTCCATTGTATACTCAAGAGGATTAGTTTTAAAAACGAACACATTTCGTTAAAAAACGAAGACATGTCGTCTCACTACAAACACTTTTTAACAATGACATGGTCCATGCTTGCATTACATCGGACTAGTCCAATGAGTAGTCCATTTGATCGAAATCAGGTGGGTCAGGTGGTCTAATGTTATTTGAAGGGTAAACCCAAAAACAAATTGGACAATACAACTAGTTTATTTGAACTTATGCCTACAACAATCATACCAACAAAGCGACTCGTACTCATACCAATTTACATTCGTCGTTGTGTCATCGAGTGGACAATGACTACTTCAATGCAAAAGCAAAAGAATAAATGCCGTTTGACTTTAAGAAATTGTGTTGTTGCGTGCGCAACTATAAATGCACAAATCAAATGTTTACAAAACGATGTCAAAATTACCAACGTTGAACTTTGTTTTGCATGCATAGAGTTAATGTAAATTATAGCGTATGAGTAAAACAACAAAAATAGTGGATTTTGAAGTTCTCTGTTACTGAGTGAAAAAATATTAGTGGAAAAAATATTAGAGGATTTGGGTAATTCCATGTCAAATCGACCAAGAGTGGGACACGACCCCTTTCGATTTTAATGAAATTTGGGAAGGAGGTTCCTTTTATCTAATACGGAACATATATGAACGAAAAAAAAATTATTTTAATTTTTTAAAGTTAGGTCATATTCAAAATGTCATAATTTCGCCGAATTAGCCGAATGTGTTGAGTTAATTTCTTCAATATCTCGAAAACTACATACGAAGATGATTTTGATGTCATTTTAAAGAGAATACTTGGGACTACAGTCCTACTCGCTGTACCATACAAATATTTTTATAAACTTTCTTTATAGACTATTTTTCAAAATTTGTGCGATTTTAAATCCATTTCATTTCGACTTATAGAACATGCCCGTGTAATTGGACGATTTCTTTCTCCAAAAAATTTTTACGTGAGAAAAAAATTCATTAGGAATGTTCGTGATTGGGCTGTAGGGAAAAGCTTTATTCCAAGCAGTCCTAAAGCAAAATCCTTTTTAGAAAGAAGTTCCTATAAGAAAAATTCATTACTTTTGAAAAAATTTTACTTAGAAAATTCGTTTAGTAGTTCGTTTATCATTGAAAATGTTTTATTTTATTTGGGATATATCTAGCTTCACAATTTAAGATAAAAACTGCAATTTTAAATATAAAAAAAAAAACGTAAGAACTTGGAAGTTGTTTTAAATACACTTTGAATCTAATTTTTGTTATAAAATTCTGTTTAAAAGAGAAATATTTGTATAATATTTGTCAAATAGAAACTAAGAATTATTTCCTTCCGAAGGTTACTTTATATTATATTCAACATTTTTTATTTGTCGAACTTATTCTATGAGCTAAATTTCAGTTCTGTTATTATTCAGAATAATTATTCTGAATAATTGAAGGAATAGGACTATTACAAAACAGCTTTATAAAATACATAACTGAAATTTAGCTCATAGAATAAGTTCGAAAAATAAAAAATGTTGAATATAATATCTGTCATAAAATTCTTTTATAACAGAAATCTTATAAAAAACGACTTTTAAAATTCTTGCGTTTTACGTTTACGATTTCCAGCACACCCCTGATAATGTTTTAGAACTTGGGAAAAATCACCCCTATCGTGAATAAAAATTCCTTGGGAATTTTTTCCCTTTTTCCTATTTTCCTATGTTAATTCAATTGTAAAAATGGGAAAAGGGAAAAAACTCCCAAGGAATTTTTATTCATAATTGGGCTGATTTATTTTGGATTATTATGAAGTCGTTAATTTATGTGATGAAAATCGATCGATTTAAAAACGAACGTTTTTAAAAGTTGTTATGAATTTCGAAGGATTTTAAAATCCATTTCTGAATAATAATCTGAAATTTTCGTTCAGAAAACACTTCAGTTAAATATAATATAAAATTTAAAAGAATAAATACTGAAAATAAAAGGAATATGTATTTAAAATCGATTTTAAAAGATTCTAAAAACGATATTGTCGGTTTCAAATCGTTTCGTTTTTAAATCGTTTTCCATCACATACCTCCTGTATGTTCGATACAAATATAACTTTAAGCTCTTTCCTTCAAGGAACTTAACAAATGTAAAACCGAATTACAATATTGGCGATCGAAAAGTCCAGCCATACCGATGTGTACATCATGCGGTCATAAAGTGACACCTATTTTACCGCCCGAAGACTATCAGGCTCTCATTAATCAAGGCGTAAAACCAGAAGACATTATACTTAATTTAAACGATGATACTGATGCTGAAAGTGATATCAGCATGAACGACAGTGGCTGTAATAATTTAAGCAATGAATTTGTATTCCCCGATGAGACAACCACCGCCAAACTGTTGGCTGTTAATACGGCTGCAAAAAATCTTAAACGGCAACATTCTGTTGTGGATGTCGCATCAACCACAAAAATACCAACAACGTCCAATTTACATAATAGTAATAATACAAAATTATCACAAAACAACGAAACAGAGTTAACACAATTTTTCGATTTTAATGAGGCTTCAACCAGTTCAAGTGCTTTTATAGCAACAGCTGGCTATTCTACACGATTATTTTATGGTTCATCGAATAGCACAATAGGGACAAACACCACCACAACACTACCACATAAAAGTGTTATTGTATCACCACAATCCCAACTAAAACGTATTGTAAATAATGAAAATCAACACCAACAACAACTGCAGGCCACAAATAATCCATTGGACATTAAAGATTGTGGAGATGTGGTTATAAATAATTCTGAGAGTTTGGTAAGTAACGGTGGTGTCTGTTCAAATATTGCAGCCCCTGCAATTGAAGATGTTAACAATCTACAGGCCATTTCATCTCATGAAACCAAGAAAGCACGTAGAGTACAAAAAACTACTAGATGTTTAAATAACTCTGGTAATAAACGTAAATAATAAACAAACAAAAAATAATAAAATTAACAAACAAATAACAATTTTTCAACTTTCAAAAACAAAAAAAAAAAAAAAAATCACTAAAGTTTTAAGAATTTTCCCAAATGTCCCTTAACCCATTTTTCCCTTCTTTGTCCCCCTACTTATTTTAGAACACAAAATATATATATACATACAAAATATAAATATAAAGATAGTAATAAAAAATTTCTAATACATATTTAATTATAATAATATTAAAATTAATATTAATTATATTTGAGAGATAGATACTAAAAAAAAACAAAACAAATAAAGAAAAAAACCAAAAGAAAACAATTTGATAATCTATTTTTAAAGTAAAGTTATAAAACAAAAACAACAAAAAACAAGCAACTCTGTAAAAAAAATATATGTATAAGATATAATTATATATCTATTGAAATACAAAAACACTTAATGTAATGTATAAAAAATTCTTTAATTTTTTTTGTTTTTAAAAAATCACTTTTTTACCAATATTCAAAACCCGTGCAACTTTAATTTTATCCGGATAATTAATAAAAAAAATTTGCCAAGACCTTGTTTCAACTTGTTTAATACTTTAACGTTATTTTATCTATGACTTTACCGTATTTACAAAAATATTTTTCATTTAACAAAAGTTTGCAAAACTAATTATACCCACACCACAATAGTGGAGAGGGTATTATGCATTTGTGCTGGAGGCTTATTCTAAATTGCGATGCGAAAATCAATGCGATGCGAAAATCAATGCGATGCGCAAATGAAATGCGATGCGAAAGAAAATTGGTATTCTGTTAGACTTTCGCAATCGCATTCGCAATTAATTTCAAATCGTGGCAACGCTGCTCAAATATACGTCAGTGTCAATTAACGTCAAATTAAAAATAAATTAGCCGTTTGTGTTTGGCTGTGAAAATTGTTTAAATAATTTTTTTAGGACATTCTGTAAAAAAAAAAAAAAATAAAAATGGATTTTGTGGCACTGTGGTTCGACGACAAAGAAAATGAAAATGTTTTGTGTCTACTTTAAAATCGGCGCAAATCTTTTAAAATTTAAGTTAAAGTCAAATATTTTTGAACTGGTTTATATATTTCATACTTTTTCCATCCTGCAGCTTCTCTAATAGGTGTTCCGTTGATATTTAGTTCTTCAGTTAAGGTTATGTTAGGTTAAATGGTTAGCCGTCACGAAGACGACTCACTTGGGTCCTTATAGCGGTCCCTTTGTGATACCCCTAGCCAGTGACAAGGGTCAGCCAGTATCCACCAGACTATTCCCCAGAGGTCACCGCAGTCTCGAACCACCCCGATTCCCTGCAGAACAGGGAGATCGATTTCAGTCCCGCATTGGACAAATCGTACAGACATGGCAATTCCGGTCTCCCAAAATGCCTCACCCTAACACCCGCCAGACCGGGGCATTGGCAGAGGAAGTGAAACACCGTCTCCTCCTCCTCATCATGACAACTCCTGCAGTAGTCATTATACGCAAGACCCATCCTCCTAGCATGAGTCCCTAGGTTAGGTTAGGTTAGGTTAAGAAGGGTTGTGCGCCCACAGGCACACCTCCACTCGGAGACCGAATACGATCCATTGTGATTCCCTTCAATGAAAATATGAAGTTAGAGAGATAGAGATAAGACGAAGTGAAGAAATAGAGAAAAGGAAGTAAGATAAAGACAGAAAATTAGAAAGTAGGACCAATACCCCCCTTACAGTCCCCTCAACAGAAACAGCCGCGTTATTTCCCTGACAAACCCCAGTAGATCGGCCGGATTACATCCAGCTATGCACCCCAGTTCGTCGTGAAACCTATCACCTAGCCACTTCAGTCTGAGACCCTGCATCCTAGGACAATGGCACAGTACATGCTCGATCGTCTCTAGCTCCTCCGAATCCTCGCATAGCCTGCAGAAGTCCGGTATGGCGTTGTCCCATCTGCTCGCAAAAGCCCTGACAGGACAATGACCCGTCAAGAACCCTATATAAGCATGAGTCCCTATCACCCAGTGACCCGTGATAACCGATATCACTGTCCTTATCCGGTCCCTGCCGAGACCGAGTAGTACTCGCGTTCTCGCCGCGTCATAGCCAGGCCATAGAGCCCTGGCCATCAAACAGGTATGCTCGCCCTGCCATCTCCCCTGAGCCCTTCTGTACGACTCCCGTCTGATGAGAGTCCTGCAGCCTTGTTTGGCTAGACTGTCCGCAGTATGGTTGCCCAGGAGCCCACTGTGTCCTGGTACCCATGTCAGCGTTACACTGGAATGTTTCGCGATCTCATTTAGAGACATCCGGCATTCCACTGTTAACATAGATGTCGTAAAGACACCAGCCAGAGCTGCAATGACAGCCTTGCTGTCCGTAAATATACATATATCCCTCGATATACGATAGTACTTCAGCCAGTTTGCCGCCCGCTTTATGGCAGAGATTTCCGCCTGCAGCACACTACTGCCATCTGGCAGCCTAAAAGAGACCCTGATGTCCAATTCCTCGATGAAGAAACCTCCACCCACTCTGTCGCCCATCCTGGAACCATCGGTGTAGACCCGCAGGGTCGGCTCCAGAGATCGCGTATTATCGAGCAGCTCATCATAGTTACCATGATGAACCGTGAACAAAGCACCGAAAAAGGGTTCCGGAGTGCAATAGTCCAGCCCCGCCAGGTCGTATGACGCGTGAAGCGTGACCCTGGCATGACCATAGTTCCGCGTAGACCATAGGCCCACCGCCCCAGTCTCATAGCGGAAGTCAAGGCCTGTTGTTCGGCCATGATATCAATCGGCAACCAGTCTAGCATAGTAAACAGTGCCTTCGTCGGTGTCGAGCGGAGTGATCCCCTGATCATCAGCGCAGCCAACCTATATACTTTCTCAAGCATCCTGCAGTACCGTCCCCTTTCCATGGCAGGCCACCACACTATGACCCCATAGAAGAGAATCGGTTTTACCACCGCTTCAAAGATCAATTCGACACCCCTGGGGCCCAGGCCCCAGCTCCTGCCCAAGGATCTCTTGCAGGTGTATAAGGCCACAATAGCCCTATCAACCCTCGTCCGAACGTTGAGTTCCCATGATAGTTTGCTATCGAGAATTACGCCCAAATATTTGGCACTGTTCGAGAGCCTCAGCTCCGTGCCGTTTAGCCTAGGAAGCCTAAAGTTGCCAACCTTGTACTTCCTGGTAAAGAGTACCAACTCAGTTTTCTGTAAATTGACACCAAGTCCACAGGAAATGCTCCAAGAGCTTAGAATCTGCAATGCAGATTCCATACAATGGGACAATGTGTCCAGGTGTTTACCCGCGACCGCCAACGCCACGTCATCCGCATACGCGACGGTTCTTATCCCTAATCTGTCGAACCGTCCCAACAAAGTGTTCACCGTCAGGTTCCATAGTAGAGGGGACAGAACCCCACCTTGCGGGGTGCCCCTGTGCACAAATCTGCAAACATTAGTAGCACCCATCGTGGATTCAATGATCCTATTATCGAGTAGATTACCAATAAATCTACAAATTACATCGTCAACCCCAACCTCCCTCATCGACTCCAAGATGGAGTTGGGTTTGACATTATTGAAAGCTCCCTCAATGTCCAGAAAGGCCACAAGTGAGTATTCCCGAAATTCAAGGGATTTCTCAATGTAGCCGACCAGTGAGTGGAGCGACGTCTCTACAGACTTGCCCTTGGTGTAGGCATGCTGCGATGAAGAGAGCAAATGTCTAGGAATAGACATCCTCAGATGAATACAATGACCCTTTCAAGGGTCTTGAGAAGAAAAGACGACAGGCTGATTGGCCTATAGTCCTTAGGTCTGGTGTGGGATGCTTTACCTCCCTTTGGAATGAAAACAACCCTACATCTAGTCCATCGGATGGGAACGTACGAGAATCTAAAACATTCCGTATAAATAGCGGACAGCCAAGGAATCAGAAGCCCCGCATTCTTTTGAAGGTCGGCCGGAATAATACCGTCCGGACCAGGAGCCTTAAAGGAGTCGAAGCTCCTTATCGCCCAATTGAGCCTATCATAGCACAGAGAAATGGACACGGGTCCAGGCTCTGATAAGCAGTTGATATTCCGTGGTATTGGAAGGGAATTGCCAGGAAAGTGCGTGTCAATTAACACCTCCAGCGTCTCCTGACTATTCGTAGTCCAGCTACCATCAGCTTTCTGAATGTAGCTAGGGACAGCCGGTCAAGAAGCATTTATTTTGCGCAACCGGTTTGTCTCAGAGGAGCCTTCCACGCCGCTGCAGAAGTTCCTCCAGGCATTCCGTTTCGCCGATCTAACCAAATTCTTGAACCTATTCAATGCCGACTTATAATCCGCCCAGTTTCCCAGTCGTTTAGCCATATTGAATAACCTACGACAGTCTCTGCGAGACTGTGCAATCTCAGGGCTCCACCATGGTGGCTTGCCCCCCTTCTTCCTAACCACTGGCCTACAGGCCAGTGTCGTTGCCTGACGCAGTGCCCCCGATAGGAACTCCACTGCCATTTCAGTCTCCGCAATGCCACTAATGACAGGGACTGAGCCCAGAGAATCAGCGAGTAGACTAGCCTGATAGTCCCACCTCGTTCTCCTCCTATTCACAAAAGTACACACCCCCAAGGGGGGTGGACCTAATTGAAACTCAACATACCTGTGGTCCGAAAAAGAACAGTCATTTGAGACCGCCCAGTTACTTATTAAGTCGTAGTGTTCCGAGCTGACCAATGTCACATCAAGAACCTCCTGCCTATTAGCTACAATGAACGTAGGTTCCGCGCCTATGTTTGCTATTTCCAAATTACTGCTACAGATAAAAGAAAGTAGCGACTCACCTCTAGTGTTGGTGTTGGAGCTGCCCCACGTGATGTGGTTCGCGTTAGCGTCAGCACAGATAACCACCGGGGACCCATGGAGCCGGCTTTGGCTACCAAGCCACGAACAAGCCTATTAGGTGGCTCATTGTCCTGGTCATGCGCCATTCTTCAGTTAACGTTTGCCACAAAGTATTTGCCGACTGACGTGCATTTGGTGTTTTCAAATGGCGTCTTGCCAATTGGCTGTGCTTATTCATAAATTCTATCATTATTTCAAATTGACGCGGTTTGGTGGTCTTATTGCTTGCTTCCCTGAATTAAATAATAAATATATGATGAATAAATAAATAAAATATTATCTTTTACTAACATGTTTGTACTTTGCGAATGATATTTTGTTGTCGAATAAATTTTGCGAATTTGACATTTGTTTTCGCAATGTAGAATACCTTTTCGCATTTGAAATGCGATTAAAAAAAAAACGTTGCAAATATCGCAATACAGAAAAGCAATTGTTCGCATTTATGCATTTTCGCATCGCATTGATTTTCGCATCGTAATTCAGAATAAGCCTCCTGATGTTTGTATCGGCTTAAAATATTCGTCCTATACCCACCTTCAAGTATACCGATCGACTCAGAATCGCTTTCTGAGTCGAACTGACGATGTCCGTCCGGTTGGCTGGCTGGCTGTCCGTGTAACCTTGTGCGCAAAGTACAGGTCGCAATTTTGGAGATAATTGAATAAAATTTGGGAAATAGGTTCTTATTGGCACAAGGACCAAGCCTATTGAAAATGGGCCAAATCGTAAAACCACGAGGGAAGATAGGGGGAAATTTCTTCCTCTCAGAAACTTTGTATTCCCGAAAATAACTTTGATAATATAATTGCATGTGCCCGTGTATAAAACTGAATTGGCAAATTGGTTTTTTTTTCGTTGTTTTCTTACGATGACAATGGAATGAAGCGGTTTGTTTTTTAATTTTGTTTTTTCTTTTAACCCACTTACAACTACAATTCGAGTCGGAAATAACCCAACCAATTGTAGGGGGATGTAAGAAAAGATAAACTCACTGTTTATTGTTGGTGTTTTGTTTAAGCTTTGATATTGTTACAAGTGGGACTTAGAGTGTTTATAACTCTTATTCGCTTTAGGGTTTTGTTTGTTTAATATTTTTGGCTTTTCTAAAATCTTTGGAAAAGGTTTCCTGATGAGCTGGTCTAAGCAACCGGCGAAATGCGCATAGAAGCTGGCTTTCCCTCAACAATAAATTTCAGTGTATTTATCAAATATGAAAAACTGGGAATTTAGCACGTCATACGGAAATCGTATTAATGATTAAACCGATTTTATTGAAATTTAAAACATAGATAGAACCATATCTTTATGGACACAAAAGGGATGCATTTTTTAAAAAATAGGACAACGAGGGGAGATAAGGGCAATTTTTACCTCTCAAACCGATTTTAATGAAATTTAAAACTAGATAGATCCATTCCTATATGGACACATAAGCTATACAGTTTTTCAAAAATAGGACCACAAGAGGAGGTAGGGGGCAATTTCTGCCTCTCACAAACTTTCAAACCGATTTTAATGAAGTTTATAAACATAGATAAATCCATATTTATATGGACACATCAAGCCCTTATAGCAAAAATGATGTAACCAACAAAAATAAAATTTTACAGAAGGTTTTTTTAAAATATTTTTGCTTCAAGTCTAGGGTTTCGTTTGAAATTGCTTTTGCTCTTATTTCGTAACGGTACTTTCCAGAGATATGAGATTTTTAGAGATGATGCAAATGATGAAAAATTATCGATTTTCATCAAAAAACAAAAATCTAAAATGTTGTTGGTTAAATCATTTTTGCTATTAGTGCTCGATATAAGCATGATGTGTTTTTTAATACTGTGGTGTAGGGTATCATATGGTCGGGCTTGACCGACAATACTTTCTTACTGGTTTTCTATGAAAATTTTGCTTAATGAACTTTTGTTAAATTTAATAATCGTTTATGAGAACTGTCTGCGGTGAATTTTTGAATAGGAAACTAGTACTGAGGTCACTTTGTTTTGTTAATACATTTTGGAACAAATACTTTGAACAATTTTGATTGCATAATAAGTTGAGTTGTAATTTTAAAATTTTTTTTTATTATGGTTTACAACTTTGCTATATTGCGGCGAACAAAAACATCAACAAATTACAACTCAACACAAACAGTTGTTTTATTTACAATTCAACTGGTTTGTGTTGTGAACCGCAATAGGGGCCAATAATTCGTATCCGAAAAATTATCTCTGTTGAAACTCTGTGTTCGATGAGTTTTATTCGTAGAACATTGATGTTTTTTTAAGCCCGATAGAACTTACGAAAGGGTAAGCTTTTAAACGAACTGTCATCCTGCACTTACTTTTTGACATTTGTGATAAGTATACTCCAGCAAATCATCATGCAGGTCCGTACAAACAAGTCGTCGGCTCATTCTTAGTGGAGAAAAACGACAATGAAGGTTAACATGAAGTTTTTGAAAATATACCCGATAAAATGTTTTTGTATTTTCACCACTGCTTCCGGCAATTGTTAAAAAAAAAAAAAAAATTTTAATTTTTGTGAACTTCATGAATGAACTTAAAGTTAATAATAATTTATTGAAGCTTTTGTGCTGCATACATATACTTACTGCTGTGTATTGAGTTGTTGTCACTTTGGCCCCTATTTGAGTTGCATTCGATTACATTCAATAAACGATTTCCGCTGGCTATCGAACATGTAACTATTTGTAATTTGTTTTGTGTTCGTATACCAAATACCATATTCTTTATCAGTTTTGTTTATTTTATGCAAGTCCAACGTCAGCAATTGGAAACGCTCATATTCCTTATGGAACTAAATTCTTTTTTGACCAAATGATTTGCATCAAAGTTCAGCATGTAAAAAAGTGGGATGAAACCCCACTGAAGCTAAATTATTTGAAAACAACCTAATTCCGCCGTGGTCACGTTTAACTTTAATTTTATTTTTTAATTTGTAAGCAAACATTTTTTATTTTAAGTGACATCTGATCGAAAATGTAATATGTAGTGCAAGGCGAATTTATTACAGGTGGTCTTAAACGCCCTGCTGATAACTTTTTTTTTAAACTAAAATCACTTATGGATGTCAAAATTTTGTTTATTCTCTCTTATTGTCTTTTTTTCGGTTTTGTTTTATTTCTGTTTTTGACATTGTACAGTGATTTTACAAAAAACAAATTGCTTGTGGTTTTTGTACGAGTTGTACTTGTTGTAGTACCGAGATTACCTGGTATGAATTCGCCTTGATGTAGTGTGAATAAACAAAATCACAAAAGTAAATTTTTATCGAGTGCGCGCCATAAATCCGAAGGAAAATTCGTTCGATCAGCTAATTCGACTGCTGTCGAAAATCGAATTTAGTTCATAGTAGGCACCTTCATTTTTTTGCTTAACTTCTTGTTTTTCTTACGGCAATGAAGCAAAGCAAGAGTGAAAATTATTTTCTTGTCATTTTGTTTTGTTTTCGCAATAACGAGTTTTTTTCTTACGGCAAGAAGCAAAGCAATAGTGATATTTAGTTTGTATGTTTTTGTATGAGGAATTTGAAGCAATCGCCAAGCAGTGACAAAACAATACTTCGCCTTACCAAAAGGTTTTTCTTAAGTATGTATATCGCTTAACAACACAGCCGGGTGGTACTACACATATACAAAGTAAGTAAAAATGTTCACTTAAGTTAAGCAAGTTTTAGGGATTTATTAACAAAATAAAACCAAATGTAGCAAAATTAATGCTTAATATCTCAGAAACTATAAAAATTTCGTGAAACATATCTTACCCTATCAAACTCAATTTTTTTAAGTGATCGGTAGGTCAAACCAATATTGGTTTCAAAGGATGGCGCTAAGTGCCATATGATGGCGACCGCGACTATCGACATATTGAAATTCAAATTTGACGATAAGCCGATTTCAAGAATTAGATTTATCAATTGGTCTCCAATTCCGTGCAATTTGACACCACTCGAATCTTGTGAGGCAACGTGCAGGTTTAGGCTGAAAACAACAGCAATAATTGACTTCTTAGAGGCCAACAATGTTCGTGTTATTCGTGGCATACGGCCAGCAATGCTTGAAAATATTCCTTAAAATTGGACGTGCAGAAGAATTAGCCTTTGTCAAGAACATTTTCAAATCTTAAAGATATTTTGAGAATTAAATACATATTTTTTTTTTTAATTAAATTATTTTTTTGTGTTATTTTTTAAAACTGCAAGTTCTTTCGGGCTTTAAAAAAACACCCTTTATAGTAAACATTTTTATATAGAAACTCGAGGTTAAAAATAGTTCCCATATGTAAGAAAATTGTGTTCAAAAATTATAAAAAGTAAAGAACTATTTTTTATATGTGATGTTTATGTTTGATACGTTTTCAATATTAAGAAAACATAATCGAAATGTCTATGTAGAAAGTTCTTAATCAAACAGTTTTTTAAATTGAAACCACGTTCAAATAGTTTTTAACAATAAAAACTTGTATAAAAAAGTCAGTGTTGGCCACCGAAAAAATATCGGTATCGATATCGTTATTTCGTCAGCTCATTACCAATTACGAGCTGACGATTTAATTTTTTGTAATATCGGTATTTAATTAATCGTTATTCAATTAAATGGTATTCAAGCGATATAGGAGTTTTCTATATACGAATTAAAAAAAAAAAACTACAGAAATCTCTGTTCTAAAGAAAGCTCAAATTCGAAATGCCGTATTTAAATAGTTTTTTGTATGGAAAAATTTACGGTTAAAAAAATAGTACAAACAGAAAACAAGAGTTGATAAAGTTGTCTGTATAGAATAGATTTTTTTTTAACCTTTAGTTTCCGACCCTATTTGTTAGTACATAATTGCCAGGGATGATAAATGAGAAAACCAATATCGTACCAACGAACTTTTAAAATCGTAATTTTTCGGCCCCAATAGTACTAAATCATTTTTTTTATTTTTAAAAACAAAAATTTAAACCAACAAAAACAAAAGGTACACTCACAATATTATTACAGTAACGGACTGTAGTTTATGTAAGAAATATTCCGTTCAGTCATTTTTAAATAAATAAACATTTAAAATTCCAAGCAAATTTATTTTTAACTGATTCTAACAGTTATTCAAAAAACTAAGTGCATATTAATACGGATTTTCAGTTGCAGTTAATATTCACCCCTATTATGTAAGGCTTTGTCGACGTCGACATTAATTTTTAATTGTTGTCACATCAAGGCGACGACTACATAACTTCGACGTTAAATTTGGTATTTTATAAGAATGTTGTGTCGACGTCGAATAGTTATCGAAAATTTGACAAAAAAAAATCCCATCTCCAATTGTTTTTTTTTTATTTTTTGTTCTTCACTCACTTTTTAACGCTATTTATGCTATTTTACGACATATTTTTTTAACCGATTTAGCTTTTTAAAATAAAGTGTAGAGTTTGTTTCCAATTTTGAATTTTTTTCGCGAATTTTTGGCACGTTATTATTTTATTTTTATTATATTTTTACTGTAAGTTTTCTGATTCTTTATAGCTTTAACGTTTATTAATAAATACATATAAGACTTTTCTTTCATGCCGCTGTTAGCAAATTTTTGCGAATTTTCGTTAATTTAGCAATTTTCACCGAATTTTTGCCATTCCTTTCAGTTTAAGGGACTTAATCAATTTTATGGCTTGTTTGATATATTAAAAATTTTCGCGAATTTTTGCTGTTTTTGCATAATTTTTTTATAACTTCCCGACATTTTGTTTTTTCGCCGATTTAGCGATTTCAAACCAATTTAAGGGTTTGTTTCAAAGTTTGCAATTTTTGCTTATTTTAGCCATGCTCGCGATATCAGCGACTTTTTCCTAAAAGTTTTCTGATTCTTTACAGCTTTAACGATTTTTAATAAATATTAGACTTTGCTATCATGTAGCTGTTAGCAATTTTTTGCGAATTTCCGCTAATTTTGCAATTTTAGCAAAATTTTTGCCATTTCTTATAGTTTTAGGGCTTTCGTTATATATTAAAAATGTTCGCAAATTTTCGCTATTTCTGCAAATGTTTCCGAATTTTCGCGTTAAATTTACTAATAAAATTTGTGCCCATAACTTCTTTTAAATTTGCATTTTTTATTTTTTGTTAACATTTCATTTAAAATTTCTCTAACTTTCATTTGAGTCGTCACAAAATTTCCTGTCGACTAAAACGGGGACAATACTACTCGACGTCGACTTAAAAGCGCCTTAGAAAATATCACTTGACTGTCAAAAGTAATCGATTATTGTCAACAACGACTCAGAAAATACCATTAATGTTCAGGTGCCGTCGACTTGTGTCTCTTCTTTCTTCTTCTTTATGTTTAATTAAATAAAAATGTAATTTAAAGCAACGAAAAGTTCATTTAATTTTTACTGTCAAAAATTCAACCGCGAATTCCGTAAAAACAGATGAAAATTCAGTTAACTTATATAAATTAATTGTCAAAAAATTAACTACATATTCCGTAAAAACAAATAAATTTGCAGTTATTTTATAAAATTTTACTGTCAAAAATTCAACGCCATATTCAGTAAAAACAATTAAATATTCAGTTATTTTATATAATTTAACTACCAAAAATTAATTTTTACTTATCTATAAAAAATGAATTGCTTGTTTTGTGTATGCAATTCCCATTTTCTATTTGTTAATATAATATAGTTAAATACATCAAATTTTAAAAGTAAAATAATTGCGAAGCCATATCGGTCATGCTGCTTTGAGAGTTCTTCTGTAAACAACGTGGTCAGTGCAACAAAAGTAAAACAAACGTGTGTAACTGGGTAAGTAAATAATAATATTCTTCCTCTCTCGCTTATAAGAAAAACAAGAGGGCAAGTAAACGAAAGTTACTGAATTTAATAAAATAACTGAATATTTAATTGTTTTTACTGAATATGGGGTAAATTTTTTGACTGTAAAATTTTAAAAAATAACTTAATATTTAATTTTTTTTCCTAATATGGTGTTGAATTTTTGACAGTAATAATTAAATGAACTTTTTGTAAAAATAAATGAAAAATAAGTAGACCGGTCTTTAATTGAATTTGCATTTATTTTATATTACAATTTCAGTTAATTTTACGTACAGAATATTGTGAGTGTACTTAAAATTTATTTGTTCATGTAAAGTATAATAGAAAAAAATACGTGATCATTAATTATACATAATAATAGGGTGGGTAAAATTTTTTCGCGTCTAAAGCACATCGCGATTCTTGTTCTATAAGTCATTCCAAGAAACTTTTCCAAAGAAACCATAGGTCAAAAATTAATTTCGGGCCCCAGATTTTTCAAAATAGTTAGTTTTCCAAAGTATTCAAGAATAGAGGCAAACAAATTGAATTTGGTCCAGCCAGACCTGTATCATGTGGTTTTTAGGGTCGAGAAATCCATTTCTATACACTTTTTAGAATTTCCAAATTTATTGTGTTTACAATTTTCAATATGTACTGCAGAAACAGGAATGGAGTAGAAAGTCCGAATATAATAAAAATTTTTTATTTAGCACTTGTAAAATCTCCTTCAAACTAATTTGGAGTAAAATAATAATGTAGTGGGTTTCCACTGTTCCAAAATTCTGTTGATTACTTTTTGACGTGACAACCATCATGTTGACGAATATTTGAAAATATTATGAATTCGTTCCAAAATAATCTTGAATTGAGAGGAAGTCGTCGTTTCTACTATGTATAACTTTTGCAGAAGTGGTTTCCTAAATCTTTTAAAAACTTGTCAATACCATCAGAAAATGCACGCTTTTATGCTGCCGCTCATACTTATCTTAGAATGTGGCATAAGCAACCTTGCAATGAACAAGTGCAAAAATCTATTCGCAATAGCGGAGTTCAGTGTTTGGTGCAAATGGTCTTGCAAAAGAGAAAATGCAAAATATCATAGCAGATTTGTTAAATAAAAAAAAAAACAAAATAGAGTTTCCCTTAGATTTCATAAAAAAGCTACAACATTTTGCATTTTCGCAAGACTATTTGCACCAAACACTAAACTAGGCTTATATTCATTGGACAGTAAATACGAGTTGCCATTTTATATCAATTATAGATATGTAGGCTTGAAAAATTCGGAAATAGTACCAAATGAGTCACGGGGGTACCAGCGTACTTTTTAGTTTTGAATTGTACCAAAAAAAGTACAATTGTACCAACTTTATCAACCCTGATAATTGCCAACGATAAGTCACGATGACACCACTTTTAGCGAAGTACTTTTAAGAGAATCCTTGTCAAACTTTGTTGAAATTGTACATAATCTGAATAACTACTTAGAGTTCAATTTTCTTAAAAAAGAAAAAACAATTAAACTTTGAAAACTTTTTATTGCTAAATTAATAAAATTGCACTTTTTTAGGAACAAAATTTTAGGTATGGAAAAAACGTAGTAATTCATAAAAAATAAACAAAACTAAAAACTTTTCCTATACATTTAACAAAAAAAAAAACTCATTCATAAGTCATAAAAAATATTTTAAAGAACAAGTCTTCAAATGCACAACTCTGGCAGACTTTTTGGGGACATTGAAGACATACATATGTATATTTTGCACTTTATGCACTGATTGAGGGGTCTTTTTTAGTTTAGTTTTTTTTTGGTTTATTACGACTTCGTCATGGTGCCACGGTGACACCACCTCGGCCATAAAAGGTTAATTCGAATATAGAAAACTCGTATAATCATTGGGATAACGCGATGTTATTTATTTTGTCCAATGTCCCATCTGAGCACTTAAATACAACATACATAAGTAATTTATAAGTTTCTTTGGTTTTGGTTTTTTTTGCAATAGTGTATGAACAAGAATCAAAAAATATTTAAAGCAGATCTACAATTAAAAAAAGCACACACATTTTTCACCCACAATTACAGAAACAAAATAGAAATATAAAAATAACGATACGATCCCAAGAAATGCTCTGTTTTATAAACTTGCTACTATGGGGCTGTCTTCTAAATTCATACGGATTTTACAAAACTATTACGAAAATAATACGAGCCGAATACTTTTTGGCAATACGTTATCGGAGTCTTTTTCTGTAGATATAGGCGTGAAACAAGGATGCATTCTAAGTCCAGTTTTATTTTCTTTGTATCTGAATGATTTAGCTGATGTTCTACCAGGAGGAGTTAGTATTTTAAATGTATCTGTTAAAATTCTTCTGTATGCGGACGACATTGTTTTATTAGCCGATGCACCTCATATCTTACAAAACATGATTGATGAACTGCACTATTATTGTTATAGTTGGTGCCTGAAAGTAAATCTAGACAAATCTAAAATTGTAGTTTTTCGAAATAGCAGTAGAATTTCGAAAAACCTAAAATGGAATTTTGGTGTAAATAACATACAGATCGTAAATAGTTACAAATACTTGGGAATAGAAATGAACTGCAATTAATCTTTTAAAAAACACACAGAAACCAAATTAGCTTCTTCCAAAATGGCGATTGTATCAACGTGGTCCAGGTATATAAACCACCCTATGATATCAAATTTTAATAAACTTAAAATCTTTAATGCGGCATCAAGGTCAATAATGTTCTATGGAGCCCAAATTTGGGGTTATAAAATGTATGATGACGTCGAGAAACTTTTAAGATATTTTTTACCCAGCAATACACCTAACTACATGCTTTTCTTGGAATCTGGTATAAACTCTATGTACCTGAATACCCTCAAGCTGCATTTTGAATACGTGAATAATGTGCTACACTTACCTAACTACAGACTACCCCGAATTTTATATGAGATGATTATTACAAAAAAACCTTTTGGGCAGAAGAATGGCTGAACATATGCAAGAATATCGAATTTATACCTGAAAATGAATCCACCCCATTATGCTCCTTTTCTTCAACAATCCTACAGCTTCTGAAAACAAAGGAAACACATGATCTCACTTCTGATGCTAGACGTTCACAGTTCCACGATTTGTATCCTGAGCTAAATTATGACACCAAACCTCTATCGATATCTTCCCTTTCGTCTCGAGCTGCAAGTTTAATCATCAGGATAAGAGGTGGAATGTTAGACCACAATGCTAGACCGTTCAAAAAATCATCAGTTGGCCTATGTTCCTTATGTAATAGTAAGTTTCCACTTACATGTTTTAGGCCACAAAACTAGTTTTCCAGCAAAACAAGTGTTTTGCTACTTGTTTTCTCAAACACTTTTCATGTTCGAAAAACTCAAACAAAAACTAGTTTTGCTCCAAAACATGTCGAAAATCATGAATACAACTCTGGGTTATCCATTATTGGTGATTGACAATTTCGAAAAAAGTGACATATTTACCAAAATATCAAGACATATGAAATAGGTTCATGCAACTCTCCAGCTGATTTATTTGTTTGAAGCGTAAAAATAATAAAAAGGTAGTAAATTATGTGCTTTTATATACCTAGTACGTACATATATGTATATCTGTGTATTAAAAAACAAACAAGGAAATTTCATGTTAAAGAAAAATATTTTTTTTTAAACATATATTTTTTTTTGGCTTTCATGTTTGTTTACAACATAAATATCAAATTGATTTCGAAAATTCGAAAACCAAAACCAGTTTTACATAATGGAAACACTTTGACATGTTTTGCCCAAAACAAGTTGTTTTGCTCATAGTGGAAACATAGTATAACTTAGATGCTGTTGAAAACACTTTACACTTTATTGCTATATGTCCGATATATAAGGAATTCAGATTGAAATATTTTCGAAGTTCTATTCTCTACCATAATGAAGTTATAGAAATACTTAATGGAGAAAACTACATAAATCTTAGTAAATACTTAGAAAGCTGTTTAAAATATAGGAAGCTTATACTTACTGAATTTGTTTAGATTAATATTCTCATTTTATTCTCTACACTAATACCTCTGTAACCTTTGTGAATAGTAATTTACTGCGTAATCAAAACTCCAACTTATATTTTATGTAACTAAAATTGCAAATGTATTAAATTTAAATCTATCTATCTATCTATCTTCTATCTTCTTCTTTCTTCTATATATATAAAAATGAAAAATGTTTGTATGTTTGTTTGTTTGTTTGTCGGCTTATAGACTCCTAAACTACTCAACCGATTTTCCTGAAATTTTTACAGTAGCATCACGTAAGCCCTAAAAATAAAATAGGCTACTTATTTTTTCGATAGGGGCAGGGGAATCGGTACCCCCATAGGATGCCAATATTAATTATCGCATATCTTAAGAGCCGCTGGACGCATTTTGCTGAACTTTTTGTAGTAGGATCTTCTGAGCCCCGAAATTGAAATAAAATAGCAGCGGGGGTATTGGAATCCCCCATAGGACGCCAATGTTTAACATCGCATATCTTAAGAACTGTAATAGTGAGAATGTTCAAACTTTCTAGAAGTCACTCTTATGGTATACTACACTTTTGAAAATAAAAATAAATCGGGTAGGCGCAGGGGGGAAATACCTCCCAGAGGATGCATACATTAAATATCGCTCAACTGAAGAACTTTTAAAGGGAGAGTCTTAAAACGTGGTTAAAGCTACTATTATAGTAAACTATAAATTTCAATATAAAAATGGGCGGGAGAGACAGGGGAGGAGCAGTGCCCCTCATAGATAGAAATATTAATAAGAGCCACTGAACGCATTTTGTTGAACTTTTGGTAGTACGATCTTCTGAGCCCCGAAATTGAAATAAAGTAGCAGCGGGGGAAGTTGTTTTCCCCATAGGACGCCAATGTTTAATATCGCATATCTTAAGAACTGTTTTAGTAAGAATGTTCAAACCTAGTGGAAGTCACTCTTATGGCATACTACACTTTTGAAAATAAAAATAAAGTGGGAAGGCGCAGGGGGGAAAAACCTTCCATAGGATGCATATATTAATATCTCTCAACTAAAGAAGTGGTTAAAGCAGTGTAGCGAAGCGCACCGGGTTAAGCTAGTCTATATATATAAAAATGAAAAATGTTTGTATGTTTGTTTGTTTGTTGGCTTATAGACTCCTAAACTACTCAACCGATTTTCCTGAAATTTTTACAGTAGCATCACGTGAGCCCTAAAAATAAAATAGGCTACTTATTTTTTCGATAGGGGCCGGGGAATTGGTACCCCCCATTGGATGCCAATATTAAATATCGCATATCTTGAGAGCTGCTTCACGCATTTTGTTGAACTTTTGGAAGTAAAATCTTCTGAGCCCCAAAATTGAAATAAAGTAGCAGCGGGGGAAGTTGTTTCCCCCATAGGACGCCAATGTTTAATATCGTATATCTTAAAAACTGTTATAGTTAGAATGTTCAAACTTTGTAGAAGTCACACTTATGGTATACTACATTTTTGAAAATAAAAATAAAGCGGGTAGGCGCAGGGGGGAAATACCTCCCATAGGATGCATATATTAAATATAGCTCAAATGAAGAAATATTAAAGGGAGAGTCTTCAAACGTGGTTAAAGATACTATTATGGCAAACTTTAAATTTCAATATCGAATTGGGCGGGGAAGACAGAGGAGGAGCAGTACCCCTCATAGATAGAAATATAATTTAGAGCCGCTGCACTCATTTTGTTGAACATTTTGTATATGATCTTCTGAACCCCAAAATTGAAATAAAATAGCAGCGGGGAAATGTTACCCCCCATAGGATGCCAATGTTTAATATCGCATATCTTAAGAACTGTTATAGTAAGAATGTTCAAACTTAGTGGAAGTCACTCTTATGGTATACTACACTTTTGATAATAAAAATAAAGCGGGAAGGCGCAGGGGGGAAAAACCTTCCATAGGATGCATATATTAAATATCTCTCAACTAAAGAAGTGGTTAAAGCAGTGTAGCGAAGCGCACCGGGTTAAGATAGTTAATAAATAATAATAATAATACATAAGAACATACATGTCTTAAAAAAAAAAAAAATAATTGACTTTTATTTTCCACTCCCTAAAAACATTCAAATAAAAGTAAAACAACGTTTGTTTCAAGGCGAATTAAGTATTGAATGCGTTATTTTTTCTGTAATAGAAATTACATTATAATGAAACACATAAATTGGAAAAAACTAAAAAAAAGAAATAAAGAAATTAATCTTTAAAACTTTCACACAGTGTTTTAATGGTATAAAAGGAAGTGGGTTAAAATTTAAAATCGTAATAAAACAGCAAATTCTCATCTAAGAAATTTAATATACAGAGCCCTTTTTTTCTTTATACATTCATAAATTACTGCAACAAAATGAACCAGCTGATTTGCTACGTTACTGTCAGCTAACTGGGGCTTTATATTTAAGATCGTTTGTATTAACGATCGTAGCTACGTTTTATGATGTTGTTTATTTACTGACGGAAAGTTTTTCGATTTTTTGTTTAATAACTGTAATTAAAAATATGTAAGTAAAACGGAAAACAATAAATATTTTTTTAACTATTTTTTTTGTACTTAAAGTTCAATAAGGACCAGATTACTGGGCACTGGCCTATGGGGACTCCTGCTAGAAGAGTAGGAAGAGGAAACTGCCCCTGAATTTGGGCCATTAGGGAGAAATACCTGCGAAAATCGGTGTTTCGATGGCTACCCAAGTAACCTTACCTTACCGGGACGTGTTTTCGATAGTGGACTTTATGTGGTATGGGTCCCATATATTATGGACTGGGAGTCTACTCTCTATTGCGATGCGAAAACAATTACGATGCGAAAGCTAAATGCCAACTTGGCACTCTCTATCACTATCGCAAAATTTTCTGAAAATGAAGCGATAGTGGCAATAAAAATTAAATATGGCGCGGATTTACAGTAATGAAATGCCAAAGTGTGTAAAAATATTTGAAATTGGAAAATTTAAATAAAATGATGATTTACGAAAGAAAAAAAAATTAAAAGATGCGAAAGTCACATGCGCAAACGTATTGAAGAGTACCAATCGCTAGATTTGCTACAATTATCTTTCGCATCGCAATAGGGATTAGCCCCCCTGATCATATATAACTAAATTGGGCCAAATTTCACCACAATATTTTATTGTTCGTTTATGTTTCAGGATTATTAAAGTGTTTTCTGAAGACCGATAATTTCTAGTCTTATCGGTGCATTCTGCCGCTAATTTTATGTACATACATACATATCGTCAGCTCAGAATTGGTTTGACGCATATGCCAAAAAGTTGGAGTGGAGAAAAACGACAAAGAAGATTTACATGAAGATTTCTCAAAATGTACCCGATAGAATTTTTTTATATTTTTACCACTGCTTCCGGTATATGTTTTGAAGAAAAATGTAAATTGTTGCGCACTTTCATGAATAAAGTTAGAAAAAAATGCTATTTTTTGAAAATGAAAAATATTGTTTTGTGCCGCATACGCTACTTTTCTAAAAAAAAAATTAAAAAAGTGGCTTTTTGTGCTGCATACGTATACTTATTGCGTGACTCATTCATCATCGTACAACCTAAACACCTAAAGCTCAAGACTTGAAATTCGGACCGGAGGTGGATCTCTCCCCAAATGTTTAGGGGGTAAAAAGGGTACATTCGGAAACCTTTTATCTCCAAAGCTAAAAGAGATACAAAAAAACAGTAATACAAATCGTTGTTCTTTTGAAAAATAAGTGGAAAGGTGTGTGGTACTTTTTTGAAATTCGGCTTTTTTAGGGTGAAAACGGGTAAAACCTGAATTTTGGTACGTTTTTGTCAGCCCATCTATCTATTGATCCAATAAACCTAGAAATAAAGTTTATACGGCATTCGAAACTTATCAAAAAAATACGAATACAAGTTTGGTACTTTTTCGAAATTCGAACATTTAAGAGGTGAAAATTGTAACTATTTTTGGTACAAAAACATTATGCATTTTGCAATTTTGGAACTATAATGGGGGGAAAAAGTAGTACCAAAATGGGAAATACGGAAAATTTAATCAACCCTATCGTGAATAACAAGTGGAATTTTTGTTCCCATGAAATTTTCATTCCCCTCGAAGGGAAAAAAGCAATCGTGAATCTCATGTGAAAAATTTTTCATGCTATCAATTCCAGTGAATGTAAAAAAAGAAGAAAGATTAAAAAAATTAAAAATAAATGAAATTTTTTTTCAAAAATATTCAAGTATATATTTTAAAGAAAAGTTAAAATAATAAAGCAAAATATTTAGTATTGGAGAGATAGTTTGATTACAACGTTAGTTTTTTGCACTTTTTAAATTTAATGTAGTAAAATATTTTCCAAAATTCTACCACCAAGTCAATCGAAAGTTTCATAAATCCGCAGGCAATCTACCTGTTGCTTTGCATTTTGTTGAGCAATATATCGGTTTGTGCCTTTTTAACTTTATTTACCCTTAATATTCGATATATAGGAGGAGCTTCTTCCATACATGTTCTGTTCCCTAGCAAAAATAAAGTGAGAAAATCTAAGGGAAATGTGAACAAATTACGAGGGAAATAATTTTTCACGATAAGGGAAATTTTTTGCCGTGAACATTTTTTCACGTTATTATTCTCCTTTGAATTACATTTTTTCATGGGAGTTGTTCATGATCGCAAATATGTGAAAAGGGGAAAAAATTACGAGGGACAATTTTTTCACGATAGGGGTGATAGTGAGAAAATCTAAGGGAAATGTGAACAAATTACGAGGGAAAATTTTTTTCACGATAAGGGGAATTTTTTTCCGTGAACATTTTTTCACGTTATTATTCTCCTTTGACTGACATTTTTTCATGGGAGTTGTTCATGATCGCAAGTATGTTGAAAGGGGAAAAATTATTCACGATAGGGGTGAATATCTTTCTTCAGCTTTTGGGTTCTACAACTGGTATTTTTTAATTATCGTTAATATTTGACCTCAAAACATAAAATTCAACATGCAATGTCCTGAATGAATGCTTTATATCTCAGAAACCACAAAAAATTTCGCGAAACAGATTTTGGATTCGAAAAGGGGGTATTCAAAATATATATACCCCATACCTAACTCAATATTTTTAACAAATGGTCGGTAGGTCAAACCAATTCTGAGCTGACGATATGTATTTGAAATTATAGTCAACTCGCGATAACGTGAACTAATTTTTACCATGTCGTTTCACGTTTTCGAGGTTGTTCATGTTATCGAATGCCAAAATTTAAAAAAATAACACCCATATTTTCAAATAAATAGATAAACAAGTATTTTAAAAATCATATTTTATTAATTTTTAATAAAAAAAAAATATATGTACACACAGTAATCCAGTTGACTTTGCATATAATACCATGGTACAAGTACATGTGTAGTTGAACCATGTATGATACATTAAAAAATTAATTTCTTATGTATACCATAAAAAAATAAACATAAAATTAACAAAAACGAATAGAAACATTTTTTTGTTTAAGGAATGTTTATAAGGGATAAAAAATTTCTCAGGATAAACTCGGTCATCTTTTTTTAAAAGTTGTTTTGTTTGATCATCTTTAACAAAGCTTTTTCTTTCAGCACTTTTCTCCAATTATGAAAAGTATGGGTTACCTGCTGCTTCCATTACAAGCTGATTTGCACATAAAGACAGTTCTTCCATTTTTGATCTTAACTTTTCTTTAAACGGGTCAACAAGTTGTGGCTGATCAAAAAGCTTTTCTCCGGAAATTATGAGAAGACGAACAATAAACCTCTGCTTAATTTTTTAAAGCCAGCTATTGCTGGCACGAAAACTCTCTTTAATTTGTTGGTGAATTTCTAAATTTCTAAAGCATCAGTCCGCTTAACGGTTATTTTTTATTTCGCATGCTAAGAAACCATTTGTAAAGAATTTTTTCCATTTTCGGAAGCTGAGAAGAACTTAATGTTTTACGCTTTCTGTTACCATAAACAGTTTTCTTTACACGATTTGTTATTTCCTATTTTTTCTTCTTAATGGAACAAACTGTTGATTTAGCAACACCATATTTTCCAGCCAAGCAACTACAACTATAACGTTTTTGCAATAATTCAAGAATATTTATTTTATCTTTCAAATATAACACTTTTGGTTTTTTTAATTACATTTTTCACTTTCACAAATAACACGAATAGCGTAGCGATGTTAAAAACAGCTAACATGTCAGCGTATACAAACATGGATACAATTAAGAAAAAAGAACGCTGTAACATTAACCAATAAGTGAACTCAATTCGGGAATTTCCCAATTAAAAAAACATTTTAAAAAGTAAACAAAAATAAAAAAATGTGTTCACGTTTTAGAGCTTCCAGATTTTGTTCACGTTTTAGAATAGTCTGTGTAAAAATAAATTTGTTCACGTTTCTGAGACGTTCACCCTTTTGAGTGTTCACGTTTTCGCGAGTTCACTGTACTTATATAGACAACTTGGGTTAGTTAAAAAAGTTTTCTATATAGAAAACATAAGTTAAAAAACTTGAGTTCGAATTGCCCAAGAGTTTCCACATGGAGTAAAAAAAGAATTTTTTTTTAGAAGAATTGTGTTTAAAAAGTTTTTATATGAGGGGCTTAAAGCACAAGGGATTTAAGTGCCTTTTTCTAAAACATATGGAATTATAGGTGAAGTTTGGAGAAGTTGGTCAGAGCACAAGAGGTGAATGTCGGATTCTCATCCGGACGCTAGTTATGGTGAACAATTCAAGCACTTGACATTAAAATACCTGCTTGGCTTGGAGCACAAGCGAAACAACAGCTTTTGTCTCATTATTTAACATAAGTCACTTGAACCCCTTGTGCTTTAAACCCCTCATATAGAAATTAATTAAATTTATGTGCTCCGAAAAACAACAAACTACACACAGAAAAAAATCAAGTTAAAAACGTCGAAAAAAAGGTTGATTTAAAGTTTTTCCTTTTAAAATAACTGTAATTCATAATGTCATTTATATTGAATTAACAATCCGAATCACGTTGAATGAAAGTTAATTCAAGTTAAAACTACGTGAATTTCATGTAGAATCAAATTGGTTTGAGTGTGAAGAAGCTTCAGAGACAACATATCGTCGGTTGATTATTTAGTTGTCGTATGTGGATACAAATTACATACGACAATTAAATAATCAACCGACGATATCTATTTATTTAAGAATAAGCAAAACACTTACCCCTGTAACACATGTTTCACTTATTATGCATTCTTCTTTGTTAACAGAAGCATCAGCAGAATCGCCCGATATGGTTTTCGTCATCATTCTACTTTGAAAACTTGATGTACTATTTAACTAAAAAATTTTAATTAAAAGAATACGGGAATTGTCTTCTTTTTATAACATATTTTAAACATGAAAATAAAAAAATGTACATACTTAAGTATGTATGCATGTTAATTTAACAAGATAAACTTTTGATTTTAATATAAAACAGGTTTTTATGGTTTCGATATTGAACAATGTTATTTTAACAGTTAATAATATTAAATAAACGTGATTTAAGGCCCTTATTATGGTTTACAACTCAACTCAGTTGAGTTGTAATTTCTTAACTTTTGTATTATGGTTTACAACTTTGCTAAATTGCGGTGGACAAAAACATAACAAAAATTACAACTGATCACAGCCAGTTGTATTTATTACAACTCAACTGAGTTGAGTTGTAAACCGTAATAGAGGCCTAAGGTTATTTTAATATTTTTCATTTAAAATTAATATGAATAATGATAAATTTAAATAATTCTCAATCAACATTTCGCCATGTTAATTTTACATTTTATTTTTTTCTGTGTGTACTATTTAAAATGCTGATATTTTATCCTTCAGTATAGTCACTTTTGTGCTTTAAAACGGCACAAATAATTAAGTTATATGAGCGAACTCTATCCGTACATTGTATATTCTTATTTACGGTTTAATAATATCATCATTTACAAAAATAAAATGGTTTTTTGTTTTTTTTTTTTGTGAAATGTTTTCGTCTTGTGCAATTGAGGCATGAAAACTTAATTTCAAAATAAAAAACTTTTAGCGTATGGTTGCCATAATAAGAGATATTATATGAGGAGCTCCATAACAAAACGGAACAATTCCACTTTTACAATTTTTAGATAAATAAACAAAAAAAAAAAAAAAAAATTTGTAAATAGTTGCGTTTTAATCGCTTCAAAGTAAAAGAATTCGTTCAAAAGACGACTATAGGGATTTTAGTATGTACAATATTATAAGTAAAAAAAAAAACATTAAACTTAAAAAGTGGAATTGTTGCGTTTTGGTATGGACCTCCTCATATATAATAAGAGTTATTATAGATATATTCAGCCCAATTATGAAAAAAAATTTCCCGAGAGTTTTTTTCCCTTTTCCAAGTTTTACAATAGAATTTAAATAGGAAAAATGGGAAAAGGGAAAAAACTCCCGGGGATTTTTTTTTTATAATTGGGCTGATTATATGAGATGAAAACAGATCGGTTTAAAAACGATCTTTTTTAAAGGTGTGATGAATTTCGAACAATTTTTAAATCTATTTCTTATGGATTAAAGTCTTAATTCTTGTTCCGAAATACAGTTCAAACCACAATTATATAAAGTATAAAATTAAGAAGAATAAAGACAGAATATAAGAGGAGAATGCATTAGAAATAAATTTTAAAAGATAATAAAAACGAAATTTTTAGCACGAGCTCAAAAAAAAGTTTTTTTTATTAACTTTACAATTTATTTTGAAATCACTTTTTTGTTGTTTACTTCTTTTATTAAATTAAATAAAAATATATATTTGTAAAAACAGTTTTTTCAAGGTTGGCAACCGATACCGAAACCGTTTAAATTGAATACCCGTACCGAAACTGTTTTTTTGCATAAAATAATGGTGTACGTATACCGTTTCCCTTAATACCGGTACAATCGTTTCGGTTTTAAAAAAAATATAATATTTCAAATATTAAAAAATTAAAAAATACTAGTGCTAATGAAAACTATGTTTCTTAACTTGACGGTTTATGGTTTCAACGCCGTTATTGTTTTGTTACTTACTTTTAGTGTCCGACCGAACGTTCGGGTTCGGTTACGGAGTTCGGTAAAAAATTATGTTCGGTCAAAGTTGGGCGGTGTTCGGCGAAATTTTTACCGAACACCGAACTTTTTAATGAAATAACATATATTTATTATAATTTCAAATTATAATTTGGCATCATTATGAAAATCATTTATGAAAATAATACGAAATCAATACAACTATTTTTCTCTATGATTATTAGTTCGAAAAAATACAGCGATGACTAAATAAAATACTTTAGTGTATAAAAATGTCTTTATATGTGTAATTTTTGGAAGACGGTAAAAAATACAACAACAAAAAACGGTTAAATTTTATTTGGCAAAAAAATACTACTGGATGAACACAAACTAAACTTTATAGTGTATGTACAAATTTCCAGATAAAAATGTCATCCAATCCATTTTAGAGTTTTTTTTTTTTAAAAATTGAGCAAGCGCTCAATGCAAATATTGCGCCAAACAAATGTCAATGGGGAGTTCATTGCCAAGCAAACAAACTACCGCCAATATTAAACGCCACTTTGAGAAAATACACCCAGGTTTGAGTACTAATATGTATACTAGGGCTATAACCAAATTATTGGCATAGTACGACGGAGTGGCCAAAAATGTTTTAGTAATGAAAACACCTGTGTCCCGTCGTTTTGCGAAAAAAAAAACCGCCTGCAGGGAAGCAAATTTCTAGAACCTTCTAAGAAATTTTGAACCGCGATGAATTGTAAGCCGTAGGAAAATTTTGTATATATTTGTGTATATTTTTTAAAATTTCCGTGAGATGGTTGTTTTCAAACTTCAACCCGATCCCTGCGTGAACTTTTTTAACAATCCGAAAAAATTATCATATTTTTTATTAATAACTTTTAATTTTCTACCGTTTTTGATTTTCGCAAAAAGTGTTAAAAAGTTATAGCCCTAATGTATACTGTATTAAACTTGAACTTTATTTTTTATTTCTTGTCTTAAAAAAAAGCAATTACAGGCAAATTCCGATAATTCGTACCCCGACGAATCGTTATTCCCGATAATTCGTAATAAACTGTTGGTCCCTTGAAAAAATCTCGTTAATTCGTAAAATTTCCATACATTTTGGTGCCCTCGCTAATTCGTTATTGTTTTTTCAAATAAAATCTTCTTCACCTCTTATAAATCGTAATTGTTTGCTAACTACCACTTATAATTCGTAATAAAAACAACAAAAACATGGAGAGAATGATTTTTTGTTTACCGCTATTTTTTGCGTGGGTTTTTGCTTGTGTGTGAGTTTATTTTCTTAAGATCAGTTTGTTACATGAATAATTTTTATATATTTTATTTTTAACAATTGTTTTTTATGTTTTTTGTTATCGTTTTACTAAATAAATTGAAAAACCCCGGTAATTCGTATTTATTTTATTTTAACCCCGTTAAATCGAAATCCCGCTAAATCGAAAACCCCTATAATTCGTAAGAAATGGCCGGTCCCTTGCGATTACGAATTATCGGGATTCTACTGTACTAAGTATTTTTTAACTATAAAATAGTTTTGACTACTATAAAGTGCAATTTATCTTTTCATGTTGCATTCTTCCAAAAGTGTAAATGTAATAATTTCCCGAAATTTTATTTTGTTTTAAATAAATACATTAAAAAAAGTTCAGATTTATTAACAAAAAGTTCGGGTTCGGGTTCGGCCGAACTTCTCAAATTTTACCGAAGTTCGGGTTCGGTCTCAAAAAGTGCGTTCGGTCGGACACTACTGACTATGATAAAATCATAGAATTTAACATAAGTTCTACAATAACATTTATAGGAACTTTTTAGGTGTGGTGTTTGAAATACAAAAGTTTAAGTATAAAACATTCGGTCAGCTTTCTAAAGGGCCAAATACACTTATCAAAATACTCATTATTAAGCATTGTGGAAGTACTAGTGAAAATGTATTTCTGATGCAGGATGGAAAATCCAAAAATTTAGATATGATGGTTAACATTCTACAACCAGCACACGTACACGAGTGAATTTGCCAGCGTGACAAGCATTTGACAAGTGTATTTGGCGCTTTACTGATTTAAATTTTGTATTGTTATTGTGATGATAATATTTTTAGTCAAAATCAACATGTATATCCTCATATTAAAGACCTTATAACCTTTCTGCGAAAATTTAAAAATTGAGTTTTTTATGGATGTTTATTCCCTATATCATGACGCATATGTGTGGAAATTTTGTACATGTAATATTACAAATGAAAAAGTTTTTGTACCTAGAGGACTGTTACTCACAAAAAAAGAAAAATAAATCATCAAAAATCACGCTAAAAGTTTAATTTTGTTGCATAGTGTAATTTAAACAAACATTCAGTACTTTCTTTGTTTAAACCAGTAAAAGAAAATATAACTGTTATTATTTAATTTAGGGTGCTTTAAAACCATGATAGATAAGGCCATGATGGCATTATTACTCAATTGAATGGGAGATAAAGCCATAATTGCCTTATTGCCCAATCATTGAGAGGTAATGTCATATTTAAAATTTTGCGAAATGAGAGATATAGCCATATTTTTTTTTCGCAAATGAGAGATAAAGCCATATTTTTTCAGAATATTGTTATGCATGGTGTAAAAATTCTGTAAAAGGGAAAATCCTTAGTTATCATTGAAAAACATTTTTTTATTCTTGTGACGCACGCAGGAAAACTTTATTCAGCGAAGCCACCTGCCGCGTCCTGCTGGAGGAAAAAACTTTAGTATGCGAAGCCAGATTTCAATACTTAACTTTAGTGTCTCCGGAACTGAAATGAGAGATAAAGCCATTTTCTAATATTGCTAATGTGAGCTACGGCCATGATGGCTTTATCTCCCATTCAAATGAAAAAAAACCAAAAAAGGCTTTATGTCCCTATTCCATCATGGCCTTATCTACCATGGTATTGAAGCATCCCCCTTAATTTATATAATATTCATACATAAGTATGTATAAAGAAATTGTTATTTATTCACACAAATTAGTACTGCTGATACGTTATTTGGTTTTAGATTTTTACAATTTCAAATTAACTACGTGACATAACATAAGCTGTGTTTAGAAAAACAAAATTTTCTCAACCGATACATATTTCTGGTTTCATTTTAATCAAAATGTGTAATTTTCGGCTGTAGGAAATATCGCCCAAAGAAAAATGGCCCAAAAAAAAATAAATGAAAAATCGCCCAAATGAAGAATTGCCCAAAAGAACATGAAAAATTACCCAAAAAGTTATATATAAAAATTTTGCCCAAAAAAACGAAAAAGGGCCCAAAATAAAAATGACCCAAAAAGAAAAAAAAATTTTTTTTTTTGGAAAAATTACCCAATTTGCAAAACAGTGTTTATTATTCATATAAATATATAAATCGACTAAGGCAAAACAGTTAAGAACATTTTCCTCCTCTGTATGTCAACCGATTTGAACAAAATATACACCATTTGAAAGGTATATACTCACAGAAGTGCACAATGTACATTTTATTAAAATCTGTTCAATAATTTCAGAGTTATAAGCGTTCAAAATTGTTACTAACACAAATGCAAAATAAATATATAAAAAATTATTTTCAATTATCAAATCATAAAAAATTAGGGTGATCGATTATTCGACATTTTTCAGAAACCGGTTTTCGAATATTTCGACTATATAAATCAGAGCAGACAAAACAGTTAAGAACGCTTTCTCTTTTTGTTTGCCAACCGAACCTCTATGGGGAGAAAAAAGGGGAAATATGGGAAACTAAATTTCTTTTTTTACTTTTCTGTGCTTCATGTGATAATTTTTCAATTTATTATTTACATATATTATAGGTGTAGGATCCTGAGTGATTGATAACCTATAAGATAAAAAATGTTGGTATTTTTTGTTTTCCATCTGGAACTTTTTGAATTTTCGTTAATATTCGACCTATAAAGATAAAATTATACATTAAGCTGGGTGAATAAGAACATGTAAGGGGAGCTTTTTGGTACTTTTTCGTTCTACATCTGGTACTTTCATTAATTTTCGTTAATATTAGACAAAGAAATATAAAATTAAACGTGCAACGTCCTGAGTGGATGACAATATATAAAGGAGACTTTTTGATACTTTTTTGTTTTTCAATTGGTATTTTTTATACTGAACTTACAAAATTAAAAGATAAAATATGAACAGGAGGTTGTCCCTCGCCAAATCGATCCACTTTGAAGGAAAAAATAAATGCTCAAAACAAATAAATTCATAAATACTTAGATGAATTATGTTTTCTTCATATGTATTAACAAAAAAAAAAAAAAAAAAAATATGGTCGAATTTTGACCATAAGGCGAACACTAGTTCATATAAATTTAGTAACATACAACTGTAAGTTTTATGTAAAAAATTGCGCTGCGCGGCAGTATGGACAGTAATACCTATTTGAGCCCTCCGCCAAACTTTGTGCACTATTTAATAGTTAAATATTAATTAATCACTGCATAGTTATAATCAATTACTCAAAACAGAATACAGCTTTTTGCAAGGTAGCATGTCATAAAGTCCAGTGTCGTAATGTCCATGGACACTGTGACACTTTTGAAAATGTCATAACGTCCGTGGGCATTAGGATATTTTGCAAATGGACATTATGTAATTTTTAAAAATGTCATAAGGTCCATAATTACTAAAGATGTTTAATACAAAAAAAGATCTACATACACGCAGAGAAAACCCTGTTTTATTATGGTCACAACCAACAAAACTAATTTTAAAGAAACTTATTTTACCATAATATGGTTGTCGGTGACAATGATATGGTTAAATTAAACATTTAAAAATGGTTTTGTTGTTTTTTCTCTGCGTGCATATATTAAACATATAACGAAAACACTTTTGGGCGCAAGGATTTTCTCCCCTATGGTGTAACAAATACCGGCAGCGCTTACTAAAGCGTCTCGGCAGCCGAAGGCCGGCTGTGCAGAGAAGCTTTAATTAGCGAAGCCGGTACTTGTTGTATCAAAGAGGAGAAAATCCTTGCGCCCGGCCAAAGGCCGGCTATGCTTTCGAGTTTGTCCACGGACACTATGACACTGGACGTTATGACATGCCACCTTTTTGCAATATGTCCCGTTATTTTTATAAAAAGCATTTAGGAATTCGAAGTATAGTAATAATGAATGATTTAGACAAATAGTATGTTAGATTTTGACGAAATTATCAAAAAGTAATTTCAATTTTTGGGAATACCAAATTTTAATTTAAAAAGATTTTGTTATTCGTGCTAAATTCCCAGTTTTTATTCTTGACAAAAACACTTGAAATTTATTGTTGATGGAAAAATGGGCTTTTTTTCATATAATATTTTAAATTTAAAAAACAAAAAATCACCCAATAATAACGAAAAATAGGCCAAAAATGTTGGGTCACTTTTAATATGAATTCAGGCCCAATTTTACATGGAATTTTTTTGGGCTATTTTTCATTTTTTTTTTTTTGGACCATTTTTCTTTGGGCGATATTTCCTGCAGCCGTAATTTTCGTTTCAATATTGTTAATAGTTTCAATTTTATAACGTTTTTTTCTCTTTCCTGTAAACTTTTGAAAACTGCGAATAGGTTATTTCGTCTTTAAGGTGACGATATATGAATATGTATTTAAATATAATTTTTTTTTTTTAATTCATTTAATTGTAATACTGTTATATGTATACCGTTGTTAAATTTGCAATACCGGTATACCGATACATATAATTAAAATACCGATACCGAAATAAAAAAAAAGTTTAATACCGATACTGAAATTCGGTTCGGTATCCAACCTTGTGTTTTTTTTTTATCAAATATTTAATTGAAAAGTACTTTTAAAGTTAATATTATCAAAATTTAACAAAAACGTATTTGAAAATTTTCAATTAAAATAAAGTAGAATCCCGATAATTTGTAACCCGTTAAATAGAAATTCTCAATAATTGGTAACAAACTGTTGGTCCCCTAAAAAATCGAGTTAAATCCCAATAGTTCCATTCATTTCGACCCGCTCTTTATTTGGTATTTTTTTTTCAATACAAAATCTGTTTAACCCCTTATAAATCGTAATTGGCTGTAGAAAACATCTTATAATTGGTAATGCAAAGTAAAAAATCGACAGTTATAGTTAATGTTCATAACGCCACCTAAAAATTATTTATTGTTTTCCATTTTATAGGGACATGTAATTTAGACCATATTTACATTATGCATTAACGCCGCAACTTGCCGCAACTTTCTCATGCAACTTGTTGTTTGTTAGCAAGAGGTGTAGGGAAGAAAACGGGGTTGAAAAAGTTAAAAAAATGCTTGAAAAAAATGTAAATGTAAATGTGAAAAGAGTTTCGTAGAAACTACTTTAAAAGAAAATAGAAAAAAAAACTCGGTGTTAATTGCATAGATGTAAATGCGGTCTTATAGTCAATTTATAATCAATCAAAAACTCGATTTTTAATTTTTTGTTTCTATGCCCTTTTGCATTTTAGCTGACAATATGTATGTTTGTATGTATGTTCAATAAGTCATATTTGGAAGGAAAGCTGAATTTATTGTTAATTTTTTTATGGATTTTTGTTTCTATTTTTTTCCAGTTTGTTATTTGATATCGTTCTAATGAAAATGTTTTTTTTTGTATTTTATTGTTTGTTCTAATAAATAAATACCTAGAAACAAATATTTTTACCTCGTTAAACCGAAATCCCGTTTAATCAAAAATCGCTGTAAAAAATTGCTGGTTCCTTGCGATTACGAATTATGGGGATTCTACTGTATTTAAATTGTATTTACAGAAAACATAAAGTTTCTTAAAAATAGATTATTTTTAGTGGGAATCTCACGGATGGATGCCATTAAGTTGAAAGTAATACAGTCTTTGGCGAATTAATAAGGATGAGCTGAAAAAAAGTAAAAGAAAAACTAATGAAGTCACGCCTGTTCCCCCAAGCAAAAAAGTCCTGTCTAACATATAATTCCAAAAGTAAGTAAAAATTTATAAAATCCATATTTTTTCATTATGCAGTTCTAATTAATCGTTTCTATACTGTTTCGAAAATCCCGAGAAACAAGTACTACAACAAGCTATTACAATTGCTTTTCAGTGTGCTGTCTGCTAAGTTTTTTTTTTGTATTTTGGCTTTCGGCAGCGAACAAATGAAACAATAAAATCATTTAGTCTTTTTGGCCCAACTTCAAAACACAGCGCGTAATAAAAAAAGAAAATTATCGGTTAATTGATCGCGTACATTGCAGGGCATACTAATCGAGTGTACATACACACCTGAGAAGCCTGTAAACGAAAAAGAACTCAAAGATTTTTTTTCAAAATTATCAATATTTTAAAAGAAAATTATAAAACAAAAAAAGAAAGTTAAAAAAAAATGCAAAATTTTAGTGAAAATGTGAAATTTGAATTTAATGAAAAATTGGGAAGGTAAAAGAAATCAATTTCTTTGTAAAATAAACAGTTTGGAAATTAAATTTATGTAGCTGCCAATTTGACAAGTGACATATCAATGTTAATTGATAAAAAAAGAATATATTTATAAGTAGACTTTGTTCAAATATTAACATACATATGTATGTGCGCTTTCCATCGTCTAGACAAAAAGTAAAATTGAAAAATTACAACTTTAGTACAAAATATAAAGAACCTGAAACGCGTGATTCCATTACAAGCATTTTTGTTAAGTCTTCGATAATTAAAGATTTATAAAAAATTTCGTTCAAATTTACCAACATTTCATTTCAAAACTTTTGAATTCATTCTGTAGGCGGGAGGTAAACTACATCAAGTCACATTCTAGAAATTTAAAAAAAATTTTTTTAACTCTAGCATTATATTTTTATGTCGATGATTTTCTTAATATAATTACGTCATATAATGCTACCGTTACTCATTGAAATATACTTTGTATTCTTTACCTCCCATGATGGTATTGGTACTTTTCAATCCCTTGATGCAAACAGCACTAAGTTTAAAAAGAAAACGGCTGCTTTATTTTTTCTTCCATAACTTGGCGTTTACATTTGCCAGTACTGGCAAGACAGTACCAATACATGCAAACTTTTTCACTACTACATGCACACTTTTCCAACTGTCTTGTCTACTGTCCCAACAAACACGAAGGTTTGATTTCAAATTGAAAATGATTTGAAATCAAACGTTTTCTCAAACGACAAACGTTTGATAATGATTTGAAAATCATTTGAAAATCATAGCGTTCTCAACAAAAAGGGGAAATTATTTTCAAATTGAAAAATGCCTTTATTTTCAACTTGCTTTCAAACGTAATTCTCAAATGTTTTTCAAATGTGGATTATAATACAATGTGGAATATAAATAAAAATATTTTATTTTTTTTTAATATAAATTTATTATTTATTTAAATAAACTGTCAGATAAACATTCAGCACCATAGCTTAAAGATTAAATAATGTCCTCTAATTCTTGGAAAGACAAACTACTTGGCTCCCTTTTATTTTGAGGATTGTAGCACCGCGATCGTTCAACAAACTTTCTTCACTTTCCCGTTTTATTTTCCTTTTTTTCGTATTTTTAATCATTGAAATTACTCACAAATAATTTTTATTTTTCACAAGAAATAAGCTGTTCACTTTATATTAAAATTTATTTTTAATAGTAAAACACATGTAACCGCAAAGTAAAAAATTTAACTTTAATCGCCATTTTTAATGATTACATTTATTTTTCGCTTTAGTATTGCCAAGTTTATTTTTGATTTGATTTAACATTTGACATCAAATTGATAAAACATTTGATATCAAATGTTTATTTTCAAATCATTATCAATTTGAATTTAAATGTTAAATCAAACAATTGAAAAACGTTTGAGAATTGTGTTTGATGTCAAATGACAAAGTCATTTCATATCAAAGGTTTGACTTCGTGTTTGTTGGGGTCTAGCAAATTTTGCAGACAGTAAAATTGGACAGTGATTTGACATTTGCTAACAGTAATCTGAAGTTTTGTTAGCAAAAGGGAAAGAAATCAAAGTGTAAAAAAAAATTAAACATATTTTGATTTGATTTTTTATATTTTAGTTTAGTGTTATGATGGTTAACACAATATAGTTATTTTAAGGTGTTTTTAAGTTTGTTTAGTTCATGTAAAACACGTTTAGCTGGACTTGAACAGCAACATTCACGTTTGACTTATTTTTAAAAGTGAACTGTCGTAACTACTGTCTGGACGCCTACGTCACGAAGACAGTTAGTAGTGTTTTTGGAAACCAATATGTATTTTCCTACTGTCTTGCCAGTACTGTCAAATGTTAACGTACTGTAAAACTCACAACAATCAAAGTTTTTATTTGTTTAATTTAAATCGAGTAGAATTTTTACAGGTAGCGTTAATTCTACAATAATTACAACGTTACAAAACCACTGACATATCAGACTCTATATTAACATAAACAAATTTTGACATATTAGCCGAAAAAATAGCCAAGCTGTGCCATCAACAATCCTGATTTAAATCTTTTGTAAGATTTCATTTCAGAGAAACAATGCAAGAAATATTTTTTATTTTGGCAATGGTGTTTTAGTGTGAATTAAAAAGCAAATCATTTGATGCATATGATTTTTTTCACAAATGCTGTCTTAAGGAGAGCCACAACAAAAGTATCAGGAAATAAATCTTGACACGCATCAATAAAATGGCTGACGCATATTGTGTTAAAAAAAAAAACATACTGTATTGGTGTGTGGGCTGGACAGCAATGAAAAATAATATTCTTCTGGATAGAGGAAAAGGGATGGCAGTTGAGATGTAAACGGTGGGCTATCAATTTGAAGGTTTTTATTAAAATTTCTTTAAAGCAGTGAAGGGCACACACATACCATCGCATTTATGCTTGTGTTGACGAAATAACAACCCAGTTGGCCAGATTGCCGTTGACGACATCGTCGTCAATGATGTATGAACGACTTGTCCCCCGTTGATTAGGTTTTCTAGAAGACAATTTACAGGAAATCGTCGTGCACGACAGCTTGAGCGACGTTGTCTTGTAAAATGTCTTCTATTTAGCTTTATGTGGGACAGTATGAGCGACTTTGTCTTAAAAGTTGTCGCCTATTAAACTCTATGTGGGACAGTATGAGCGACACTGTCTTATAAGTTGTCTTGTATAAAAGCTACTGACGACAAAGTTTTCTTGAATGCTATTCAATCACTTGCTTGGTTTTCTTCATATTCTCACATTCTTTTTTTTTTAATTGTTGATTTAAATACCTACAAACAATTTACAAATTAGTTCTAAACAATAAAACCAAAAATGATGATGATATTATTCGCGGGCGGGAAAATGGATTACATGGAGTTGCGTATAGGAGTTGAATATAAAACATATAACAGAAATTAAAATTTAAACTATACTAAAAAACTGTCTGAATTAGATAACCATATAATAATTTTTGTCGTGGACGTCAAAATAGACGACATTGTCATGCAGGTAGCCGTTAATGAGAAAGTAGGCGACATTGTCTTTCTTTGTGTCGTGCACGATTTTCGCGACACTTGTTCGAAAATGTCGTTGACGATTTGTTCCCGCTATCCCTCACATGTCGTGCAGAAATTAACATTGTCGTGCATCCGTCTTCGAGGATGTCCTAAAGACGGGGCCAACTGGGAACAAAGCAACAGCCGAACGTACATTGTCACAGACCACACAAAGAAGTTTGTAGTGTATATGTGTCGACGTCACACAAGCAGCATTTTTATTCCTATGCACGCGTATATAGGATTTGCAAATGTGCCCGTCACTGCTTAAAAGGAGTACTTAGAATAGGGTGGGTTAAGGGAAGGAAGTGAACTACTGAGTTGAGTTGTGAACCGTAATAGGGGCCTAAAATTAACGACATAAACGGACAATTTCATTAAGTTCAGTTACATATAATTCACTACTAGTTATAACTGTCAAAAATATATTGTTAACTGGAAGTTAAAGTAATAGTTAGTTTTAACTAAAATTGGTTAAATTGGCCTTTAATAAACACAATCAAAAGCGAAACTAAAGTTTTTCATTTATTCAAAAAACAAGAGCTTATGTGGGCAAAACCACCCAGACAAAATTCTGCCCATCCTAGACGTATACCTTTTTTTTTAATTATTGTTTTCGTTTGACATTTTTTTAAGTATATTGATTTTTTAAATAGCCGATTAAATATTCCTTTTGTATAAGTGATTATATTGCATTTAACGAAATTTTTTCTCAGTGTATAAAACACAATAAGTCATCCTAATAGGGGATTGCCATTTTTCAAAAAAAGAAGATCAAAACAAAGTTAACAAAAACCAATAAATTTAAATCTTTAAGGCCTTGTACATACGTAAACTTTTCGAAAATAAGAAATCATAAGGATTTAAAAAGAATAATCCAAGCTATTCTAATTAAACATTATAACGTAGGTTATTCATTCAGCATAACTATATGGAGTTGTAGATATGAGAATTGCAAGCCTATAATTAAAAATTACGATGTAATTAAAAATGCTCTTGAAGAGAAAAAAACCAAGCCAGAGACCAAAATAAGAATATTAACTTTATTTAAGAAACCTGATTTAATTTTGAATTTTTAAATCTTTAATTTTGCTCTTCAAACGAAAAACCTTTTGACAAAATTTTTCAAACGAAAAATTCGATACTTGTACAAATTCATGATTTCGATATGGAAGGATATATACAAACGAAAATTCTGATAGTGCATAGAAAAGATTTCTGGGATATATTGAAGGAATAAGACTATTAAAACATAACCGCTTTTTAAATTGTAATTTGACTAAAGCGGCCCATAAACTTGCAATATTATTGTATATGATTTTCGCCATATTATTTCGATTTTGTCCTTTATTATGTAATAAGTCGCATAATGGTTTCATTCATTCAATAAAAAGGTGAACATAACCTATAGGAATAACATAAACCAGTGTTCGAAAATAAACAGTACATTATTTAACGTTCGGTTCACACACTCAGGAACGATATCTATTTTTGTAGTGATTGTGCAGACATACACAACCCTTAATACCGTTCGTAACTATTTTCAAGAAAGAACTTTAAAGAACTTCGTTAAAAAACAGAACAATTGTAGTGATACTGTAGACAAACATTATATTTTAATGTTCTATAATGTTTTTTTCGTGTGTGTATTTTGTTTTTGTAAAAAATGTTTGGTTTTTTTTTTTACCAGCCAAAAGGGACGAACATTAACGATCCGAACCGAACACATTGAAGTTTGTGGATTTAAAAAAAAAAACCGAACGGAATTGAGTGTTCACATCTTTTGTTGTGTTTGATAAAAACAGTAATATTTTTGTGTTCTAAAGATGACTAACAGGGAAACGTTATTTTTTTTAATGATTTTCTACACAAACACTATTAGCGTTCGTGTTTTCCACAAATCTACCGAACCGAACATTAAAAAACGATATTTAGTGTTTATTTTCGAACACTGACATAAACAACTTTGTTCAATGTTGCCAACACATCTCACTTCCTTTTCGTTGTGCAATACAAATCAAAAGTCTTTTGATTGCTGCCAATATATTGTGGCACCTTCGAATATAACATACACATTGGCGATATAATTGGACATTACGTAAAATTGAACAATTTTATTGCAAGTGTATGAGCCGCTTTAGAATACACATTCGAATTAATATGAAAATTTATAGAAATAAATGTTACTCACCTCTTTCTCTTTCTCTTTGTTACAACAATTAAGTTAAATACATAAAATTTACAATAGGCACTATCCAGTAGTAAGATACAAAGAATGCTGACGAAGGCCGTAGCGGGCCAGAAAATGCATTACATTCTGCTAATATCTAACAGTTGTATACATTTTCTATACAATTTACTTCATTGCTAGCCAAAGGATAGCTAATGTAAGCCTCGTAACAAAAATATACAAACGAAAACACTGATAGTGCATAGAAAATATTCCTGGAAAATATTAAAGGATTGTCTAATTCCTTAAATTCTTATAAAGTATAAAAGCTTTAAAAATTTTAATTTGACTCAGAATAGACATTCGAATTGATATGAAAATTTATATTAATTATAGATTTTAAAGTTTAAAATTTAAACTCGAAAATACTAATTATCAGGGCAAGTTTAAAATGGCACGAAAAATGGTTAAAAATGGCTGGCAAAATGGCACGAAAAAGTATAGTGAATGGCACAAAATGACAAAAATAAACATGTTGTTATTAAGAAACATTTATATTATTAAGTAGTGTAGTACAATAACATGTTTCTTATAATTTTCAAAAATAAATAATCTACTGTTATCGCATAAAACAGTTTAATATGTGACATCCAAAGAGAAAGGGGCCAGTAAGGTAAAGGGAACAGTAAAAACCAACTACACAAAATAAGAGGTAGGGACGACCTACGCGCGTTTTCAATGTTGGCAAACAAGGTTGAGATGTGTCGCTTTCAAATGAGACCAATACCAACACGCTCAGTGATGGTATACCAAAGATACACGTATTTAAATCTTTAAAATGGCAAAACCATTCAGTCCCTTTTTCGCGTCACATATGTATATGGAAAACACTCTTTCAACATTGCGAGATGTAGCTGGAACATATTTGAACGCTAATAGTTAAGATGGAGAGATGTTGTCAATAAACTCATTCGTCTCATATTCATTAAAATATCAGTAGTCCACTTGCAAACACCGCTAAGTTAAATTAATTCTAAGAAATTGATTAAAACAGTTTTTTTTTTTTAATTTAAATGCCAAGCCATATAGCGAGTTTTGCAGGAGTATTGGATAATTAACCGGAAATTGCGCGTAACTTATTGAGTTTTGTACGAGGTTGATAATGGCTTAAGCACGATGGCCACTTATCAAATTGATTTGTCAAACTCAGTTTTTTTGTTCAGTTTTGATTGTGTTAGTGAAAAAAATCTCACACGTATATGTTGATGTGAGTTGGACGAAAATCAAAACAATTTAGATGTTTACTGCCGCCGCTACTCTGATTTGAATCGAATTTGATGTGTTGCTGCGAAAAACGTCAAATGACATTTTTATTCAGATTTCGCAGCGACAACACCGTACGGTAAAAATTTTGTGGTTAAATAAAAATGGAGGAAAATAATTTTATACTTGAATTTATTGAAGTATACCGTGGTTTGCCTGCTTTATGACAGGTTAAATCCAAGGAATACAGCAACAGAGATGAGAAAAAGATTTAACACAGCAATTCATATTTCTAAAAAAAAAATATTTTGCGACCAAATTAACCACACGTTCTTAACTTTTAAAAACAGCTTTGAAATGAAATTTAATGGCTTGAGTTTGATACGTTGCTGTGTTAAGCAAATCAGTTTGAACGTGGCCATCGTGCTTTAGAAAGGCATTTTAAAAAACAAATAAAATGGCGACTTTTACAGATTTTTTTTTTACTTAAAGGTATTTGCAGGTGGACTACTCACATATACTATTTCTTATTTTAATTAATCTTGTAATCCGGTATTGCGATCTAAAATTTTTTTAGACAAAATTTTCAAAATTTAGCACTGCCTATTAAGTCAAAGCTTTGTTTGTAATTTCAAGAGACTTGAGCAGTTGCATTGAAAGTGCTCTTTAATGTACACTTAGTCACTTTGTACGTCAGATTTTTGCAACATTCATTTAGCATTTCGAATAGACTCTGCCTCATATTCGCTAAGCTTATTTAAAAATTTCTTCAAGATTGCAAAAAAGGCACTTTTTGGCAAGCTTAACCAAAAATGGTTTTTTTTACGAAATAATTGAAGAAATGGCAAAATGGCATATGCCATAAAAAACTTGCGCTGCTAATTACCTTTAATTTTTAAAAACAAACTTTGTTTTTTGTTACATTCATTGCAGACTAAATTTTTGTGATATATTTTTCATTATGTTTTAATTAAAAATTATTTTGTTTTAATAAAAAAAAGTATTTTTATTTTATTTTTCAGAAGAATATCAGTCTAGCTACGCTTATGATGACGGGGTGTATATATTTTAAAAGTTAGACCCAGTGTGAGTTATTTTAACCCCTTAACGGGCAGGCATTAAAAGATTGTATTAAAATAACTTTTTTATAGCAGTTAACGAGATAAAAGACATTAAGGGGTAGGGTTTTATTAAGGGTTAGGGGTTCTGAAAAATTTAATATTTTTTTTTATTTTGAGACTCCCAGGAATAAAATGGCGCAAAATATAAATTTCAAGCTTTGTGGAATTAAATGAAACAAATTGACTGTTTCTTGATATCGAAAAAATCTTCTTAAAAACACTTTTTCGACTAGAGTACGAAGAACTTAAGAACATTTAACAAACATAGTTTTAGATAAGGCGACCAGATTTTGAAAATAAAAATAAAGGACATGAAGAAAAAAAGTAAAACATTCACCCTTATTGTGTTTGGCGTATTTAAAATACGCCTCCGACAGTTTGGTAATAGATTAAAGGAAAAAAGTTCACGTTCTCTTTAATCTATTACCAAACAGTCGTAGGCGTATTTTAAATACGCCAAAAACAACTAGGGTGATTAATTTGACTTCAAGATTTTATACAAATTTTACAGACAAATTTACATTCACATATTTATATATGGGCAAATCCCAGAAACAGTTCACCAACCAAAATATAAGACTTGATGTATAATTTCATTTTTATATTAAAACATATGTATTTTAATGACCATTAATGCAATAATTTTTACCAAATCCTACCCCACTGCTGATTTCTTAATGTTATACGTGAATTTAGCATTATTTTAGGTGATTTTTGTGCTTAAAATAGCACAAACAGCAGACTTATCAAATATAAATTTCGTTAAAAAAAGTGGATATTCATTAGTTACGAAATTAGTTTAAGAAATTCAAGTCATACACATATAAGTTGTTGTGTTAAAATAAATAAAACATAATAATAAAATACTACTGGAAAAACTGTAGCGTGCGTTATGAAGCGTGCGTCGCAAAGGATTCACGGCTTTTGTCAAAAAATTCTCTTATAGTCATCTTTCTTTTAGGAATAAGATTTTGTATACCTTATCATTCCAAATTCGCTAAAAATTAGGAAAACGCACTTCAACCTTTAAAGTTACTTCCACTTTTTGTAGCGTGCGTCACAAAACTTTGTGATCAATTATTTCGCAACAAATACTTGCTAAGAAATTATGATATATGGGCATTTCAGTCAAAAGGTCCACCGAGACCGAACATTTAAAACTTAATTAAAAGCTGATTATTTTACGATATTGTTACAGAGAAATATTTAGATTTTACTAATTTTATAAATTTACTCATAAATTTGTTCACTTAGATGAACAATCAGACTGCAAAGTTGTGCAAACGTAATTTCTTATATGTGAGAATGTTTTATTGTATGTTTTCTTTTATATTTATCTTTCTTAAATGAGGTGATATTTGTTAAAAATTATTCCAAAAAAAATTCTTACATGGTCTGTAATCTAAGGAAGAGTTCAAAGAGAAAAATTTTATTCGGATTAACGGTAAATTTTTATTTTATTTTGATCATTATTCAGTTAAATTATTACGGAAAAAATTTCACGTTCGAAATGTCACGTATCGGCCCAGATTTTGGCTTACAAAAAAGAAAATACAAAAGATATTGCAATCAAACCCAGACATTTTTATGTTACATTGCTACGTAAAATTCTGAAAGTAGTTTGACTAAAAAATTGTGCCAGGTTTCGCTGAATTACGCCTTTTTAGGCATGGCCACAAAAACTACTTCTGTTTTTTTCACGTTCGAACCGGTACTTCTTTTGCAATTATCTTTGACCTAGAATCGCGCCCTCCATAAACTTTAGCGTAGATAACATTGCTTTCTTAGTTCTTTAATTTAAGGGTTAAGAAAACGTAAAAATATTTTTTGCTTAAAATGTTATTGCATTTTTGATGCGTCACGTTCAACGCTTTCGAATTACCCATATACCATTCGTAAGTACATATTAATGTCACTAAATACTATATGGGCATTTCCACCGAAAGGTCCACCGCAACAAAAAAATTATAAGTTCTTGAAAAGACTTTGTTTTATCATATTTTAACAGGAAAACAATCAAATTTAATAAAAGTAAAAAAATTTTATATTTATTTATAACCCATTTCAAGATTTATGAATGCAAAGTGGAACAAGTGCAACTTTTCTTATTTGGATATTTCTATTGTACGTTTTGCTATGATAACAGTTCTTTAAGAGATACATTATGCATTGACTTTTTCTCTCTAAAACCTTTCGCAAGGTACAAAGAGTCAAAATAGAATGCACAAGAAACTATGCGATTGCAAATAACTGTAATTTTTTTCTTTGTATTATTTCATATTTCGATGTCATGTGCGACATTGAAAAACATCATTTTCTATCAATGCGTCGAAAGTAAAAGTAGAAAGCTGATCAAATTACCAGGCCAAACAGAGATTTTTAATAATATTAAAATAAAAAAAAATTTCTGTAAAATAGCAAGATTTGTGATCTTGGTACTTATATAAAGTTGTTCACGTGCGACATCGTAAGTGTGAAAATTAATAATTTGAAAATAATTTTTTATATATGTAAATGATTTATTTATGTTAATATATACATTTCAATCATTTAAATCTAGATGAGCAAAAAAAAGCACTAAATTCAAAAACAAAGCCATATTCTAGCCATTAACAATGATATACGATACGATGAAATTATACTTTAAATGACGACGCATATAAAACAAAAAGGGCTGTAATTTAGGGCTTGGCAAAAACAATTTTTTTTTAAATTTTTCAAACTTAATAAATATACCTTTTATTTTAGGGCGTGACTGATGAAAATATTATTGCTTGTATTGGCTTCTACCTGATTTAATGTAGTATGCGTGTGAAAAAAGGGGCTTAATTTGTAGGCGTGTTAAAAAAGTGGGCATATTAAAATCTATACATACGTAGTTTTAGAAGGACTTTATTGGCACGTAAAACAAATTGGACATTTGGGGGAAGGATCCGAGATGGCATAAGTGGCGCCCAGAATTTGAAGTGGGATTAAAAAGTCACTAAACACAAAAATGAAACCACTATCAAGCCATGAAAAACGATATGCAATATGATGAGATCGGACTTTAAATGGCAGCGCTAAATATAAAAAACCAAGAGGGCTGTATTTTGGGGCGTGGCAAAAAAAAATGTTTCCTGTTTTAGGAACTTCATTGACATATCTTTCATTCTAGCACAACTTTTTTTTTGTATGGAGGTCGAATCGGTCTAATCAACATACATATATATCATGATGGAAAAAAATATCATGTGCGACAGATCACGTGCGACAGCGATTAAAGCTTAATAAAAAAAAAGTATACATTATTTTTATTTAAAATGACAGCCATATTTAAGAGATATGAGTGCATAACATTCTACAATTTTTTGCATTCAAATATTGCCTCAGGTTTCGCTGAAATCGGTATTCGAAAAAATGGCCACAAAAACCACTTCTGTTTTCGTCACGTGCAAATGCCTTGTTTTTTTGCAATTTTCTTGAAAACGAAACAATTTATCAAAATGAACAATCGCACCAATTATAGGGCTGATTAAAAGCTATAACTTGAATCTCTTGCCAAAATAAATATACGTTTTATTTTGACTTTTTTTTAACTTTAAATGTGTACGATGGTCACGTTCGACATGATGGAAATGCCCATATATAAGTTGAAGCTATCTTTTTTGAAAGACCAAAAAATGTTTATTTCAATCAGAAAACGCGTGCGAATGTAGCCTTCGTCAAGCAGGATTTGCCTATATGTAAAGTAAATTAAAAAAATAACATATAAAAAAACTTCCATTTACTGATTAATAAGTAAAATTAGTTAAAATAAAATAACGAAACATAAAAATTCATTGCACTTTTTTAAAATTTCATACTGCGAGTGTATGAGAGTTCAGTAAGAGTATGAACAGAAAAAGCATGTCACGACCTTTTCCAACCGCATTGACAGAAAAAAGCGGTGACCGGCGAGAAATAAATAAATTTGATAAAGATGACAGATTATGAAAAAAGATGACAGCCAGTTAAAATAGATGATTGTCCTTTAAAAAAGAGAACGTATGGTCACCATATTTTAGAAGCAATATTAGATTTTCAGAATCGTATCTAGTTTTCCAGCGTAATGAAAAATACTTATTCTTTTTACAGACATTTAGTGGCAGCTATCGATATTGAACCCGGCGATACACTAATTGAGGAGCAGCCTTTGTTAATTACCACCCATTGGGAATGTGATCAAATGAAATGTGCTAAATGTAGTGAAGACTCTTTTATAATGTGCAAGTAAGTTTAAAAAAAGAAAAAAAAAAAATGAGAATTACAACAAAATTCTTATTTACACTTTCCATTTCTCCCCCAGACAATGCCAATTTTTTCCTCTTTGTATCGACTGTAGCGATCACGATCGTTTTGAGTGTGAGTTTTTTCAAACACAAGGCAAACATATTTCAAAAAACTTTCTAATAAACAATTATGCCGTTAATGCTTTGCTAAAACTTTTGCTACTCCTTGAGAATGCTGCCACCTCAGAGAAATGTACAAATCTAATGCCCTTTAATTTCAAGTTAAATGAATATCGTGATAGCGATATGTGGCAAGATCATGAAGAGAATCTGGTACAACCGATTATACAATCCGGTCTAATGGATTCTTTAATGAAAGCCAAAGAGGGAAATTGTTTGGATGCAGATCTATTGCATAAACTTTGTATTCTAATAGATGCAAACGCTTTTGAGGTGTCGAGCAAAATTACGGGTGATTCACTGAAAGGTCTTTATGTACATGCAGCAAAAATGCCACATCATTGTGTACCAAATGCAGCCACCTCGATTGATGATGAATACAATATGAGAATATACGCAGGAGTACCCATTAAAGCAGGACAGATTATATATAATTCATTTACTAATCCTTTAATGGTAAGAGAAAAATTGAGGGAATTTTTTAACCTTCTAACTAACCCTTTGTTTTTCCAGGGCACCATTCAACGTCAACACCATCTACGCATGACCCGTCATTTCGAATGCTGTTGCAGTCGTTGTTTAGATCCCACTGAATTAGGTACCCACATGAGCTCCATTAAGTGTAAACAATGTCCTAACGGCTATGCCATTTACAACCATAACAAATGGTCGTGTGAAGAATGCAACAATACTATTGATCCCCTACAAGTACAAAAACTTCTTACCACAGTCTCAGAGGAGATGTCCCAGGCTAATGGTAATATAATGGCTTTTGAAGAATTATTACAAAAATATTCCGGAGAATTTCATCCAAATCATTTTCTAATGATTGATTTGAAACAAAACATTGCCACCATTTTAAGAGGGATTCTAATGAATCCCATGTGTAAGCCGAGCAAAGAGGTCCTTGAGCGACGTTTAGACTTATGTGAGGAAATATTACCGGTGGTCAAGTCAGTAATACCTGGCTATTCCAAATTATATGCTATAGCATTATATGAGTATTTATTGTCATTTCTGGAATTGTCGGAATTGGATTTTCGTTGTAAGGAAATAACTAAAGATATTTATTATGTAAGCAAATTTTAATGGGTTCATAAATTTTAAATAAAACTTAAATCTTTAAAACTTTTTAGAAAAAATTACAAATGGCTAAAGAAATTGCCGCTGAGGCTAAAGAGTTATTATCATTTGAGCCCGCCAATTCGCCCGAGGGACATTTGGTACGACGTATTTCTATTCAGCAAGAACAAATTGAAGAAAATTTACTTAAAATTGCACACAGATAAATTTTAATTAATTAATTAATTGTCATTTTTTAAAAAAATTGTGTATAAACTTTATTTATTTTTAGTACGAAATAAAAGTGATTAGAAAATATTTCTTTTTTTGTATGAAAAAATCGATTGCAATAAAAAATCAATGAAAAATACAAGCGTTCACAGATTAACGCCCCTATTTTCGGTTAGAAAGGTATATAAGAAACAACAACCATTTAAAAGTTTTTTACATTTTTATATGAAATGCATGGATAAACGACCGTTTCTCGATTGAAGCGTTTTTTAAGAAACTACAGCCATTTAACGTTTTTTTAAATTTTTGTATGAAAAAATCGACTTTTTATGAAAAATATGAGGGATCGCAGATAAACGCCCGTTTCTCGATAAAAGCGTTATTTAAGAAACTACAGCCATTTAAAGTTTTTTTACATTTTTGTATGACAAAATCGATTTTTTATGAAAAATATGAGGGATCACAGATAAACGTCCGTTTCTCGATAAAAGCGTTATTCAAGAAACTATAGCCATTTAAATTTTTGTATGACAAAATCTACTTTTTATGAAAAATATGACGGATCGTTATTTAACAAACTACAGCAATTTAAAGTTTTTAAAAGCTTTAATTTAACTTACAATGTATGTATGTTTGTTCGGGTGGAATCTAGCAACTCAATTTTGAAGCAGTTATCTTCAACCGATTGAGCTGAAATTTTCTATACACGTTCAGTTTGGATGACAATGCATGGTAAACTGCGTGACGTCATTCTAAGCCCAAATGTTGTGCGTGGCCGCCAAACATGGCGGACTAATAATTTTTAATGCACTTCCACAATATGGGTATCAAATTAAAGGGCTTGCTAAGAATAACTCCAAAAATAAAGTGGTCAATCTAAATCCAATATGGCGGGCACACACAACATGACGGAATAGTTTTTTTTAATGCACTTCTACAATTAGGGTATCAAATGAAAGGGCTTGCTAAGAACAACTCGAAAAATAAAGTGGTCACTCTAAATCCAATATGGCGGGCACACACACTATGGTGGCCTTGTTATTTTTAATGCACTTCTTCAATATGGGTATCAAATGAAAGGGCTTGCTAAGAATAACTCGAAAAATAAAGTGGTCACTCTAAATCCAATATGGCGGGCACACACAAGATGGCGGACTAGTTATTTTTTAGTTATTTACACAACATAGCGGACTCGTTATTTTTAATGTACTTCTACAAAATGGGTACTAAATGAAAGGGCTTGCTAAGAATATCAGTAGTGAGCCTAAATCCAATATGGCGGCACAAACAAGATGGCGGACGAGTTATTATTAATGCACTTCTACAACATGCGCATAAACTGAAAGGGCTTGCTAAGAATAACTCGAAAAATAAAGTGACGTCAATCTTGATACAATATGGCTGACTAAGTTTTAGTGCTTGCTGAAAATACGAATGCGAGTTTTAAAAAAATTAAAAGTAAAAATTCTTTTTTAAAAAGTAGCTATTGTTTGAATGCGCTAAAAAGTAAAAAATCAATTAAAACATTGATAACCAAGCAACAAACAAAGTTGTTGTATACATATGAATTGCCGACCGTGTCAGTGTAAAAAATACGATTATTGACTGCCTCGCGAGACTATGGAGTGGCCCGAACAAAGTTGTTGTATACATGTGAATTGCCGACCGTGGCTGTGTGAAAAATACAATTATTGACTGCTCGCGAGTCTATGGAGCGGTTATGACTGAATTAAAAGTAAGAATACCTTATAAAACTGTTAAACGTATAAAACAGTGAAACTTCGATAAAACGAATCTAGAAGGGATCGAAAAATACTTCGTTATAGCTATTGATTCGTTATACATACGCATTGTGAAACCTTGGTATAACGAAATTTAAAGAAATACGAAAACAATTCGTTATAACTACAGTTTTTTTTTGGCCAAATTCTATTTTACACGAATATACCATGTACATATGTACATTAGAGCGACTCAAGTTGTATGGAAGCAAAATTCGTGCTCGATGTACCCTCCTAAAAATGAACCTTGGACTTTTTTAAGATGACATTTTAAATATTTCGGCTTCAGCTTAGACCTCTCGTGAGCTGGACCAGTTTGAAATAGGGTCTATTTTTGCATGTTTTGTAAATTTGAGAATCTGTTTCCTTACCAAGGTTCATTTTTAGGAGGGTACATCGAGCACTTTTTTTGGGGAGTCGCTCTAATGTACATAATAAAAATTCACTATTTAAGAGGTAAATAAAAAATTATGTTTTTATTATTTTTTTATTTTATTACACTTAAGTAAAATATTGTGTAATTTTTGTTTGTTTACGCAAGTTTAGAATGCAACCATCAATATTTTTTGGACAGATGCTAAGTTGTCAAATGTATTTTGCGGTGTAGCATCCTGTGCTTCAAAAAATGTTTGCAGTTTTCCGACAATTTTTTTAGCCTCTCTAGCGGTTTCAGTTTTCTTATCCTCCTGCTCACCATTATCTTGTGGTTTCGTTACAGTAGTAATAATGTCATCATCGGTAAGGGTATAGAAATTTTTTTCGTATAGAAATATATTTACGTTTTAATACACACATTTTGGCAAAGAACCAAAACAGAACTGACTACATTTGTGACGCTTTACATATGCAAAGACTTGTGTTTTGCTTTATTCTAACTTCGTTGTATGGAGGCTATAGTTCAAGTCTTTTGATAACCGGATTTTAATGACTTACACACTTAAAATGTTATATGTATATATTTCTCAATTATAATTTCGTTGTATAGAGGCTTTTGAAAAAATACTTCGCTATATAGAGACTTTATAGCTCAGAATTTCTTCGTTATAGCTATAGAGCATTTTGTATGATAAACTTTGCAATAAAAAGGTTTTTTCAAGGGACTCAGCTAAAAATTCGTTATATTGAGTTTTTCGTTATAACGAAGTTCGTAATATCGAAGTTTCACTGTACTTAAATCTCGCGACAAGCTTTTATATCATATAAATGTGTAAAGACGTTATAAGTTGATAGTAAAAGTTTTAAATCAAAAAAATATTTTTTTTCTTTTTAGCGCATTCAAATAAAAGCTTGTTATACCCACACCACAATAGTGGAGAGGGTATTATGCATTTGTCCTGATGTGTGTAACGCCTTAAAATATTGGCCCTAGACCCACCTTAAAGTATACCGATTGAATCAGAATTACTTTCTGAGTCGAACTAACGATGTCCGTCCGGCTGGCTGGCTGGATGTCCATGTAACCTTGTGCGCAAAGTACAGGTCGCAATTTTGGAGATAATTTGATAAAATTTGGGACGTAGGTTCTTATTGACACAAGGACCAAGCCTATTGAAAATGGGCTAAGTAGTAGGACCATGAGGGAAGATAGGGGGAAATTTCTTCCTCTCAGAAACTATCAAACCGATTTGAATGAAATTTAAAACTTACATAGAACCATATCTTCATGGACACAAAAGGGATTTATTTTTTAAAAAATAGGGCCAATTTCTGCCTCTCAAACCGATTTTAATGAAATTCAAAACATAAATAGATCCATATATATATGGACACATAAGCTATACAGTTTTTCAAAAATAGTACCCTCACAAACTTTTAACCCAATTTTAATGAGTTTTAGATAAATCCATATTTATATGGGCATATAAGCATGATGTGTTTTTTAATACTGTGGTGTAGAGTATCATATGGTCGGGCTTGACCGACTATACTTTCTTACTTGTTTTTTAAATTGGTTTTTTACCTTTAATTTATTTTAAATTTTTGTATGAACAAATCGACTTTTAATGAAAAATATGAGGGATCACAGATAAACGTCCGTTTCTCGATTGGAGCGTTATTTAAGCAACTACAGCCATTTAAAGTTTTTTTAACGTTTTTATATGAAAAAATCGACTTTAATAAAAAAAGTAAGGGATCACAGATAAACGTCCGTTTCTCGATTGGAGCGTTATTTAAGAAACTACAGCCATTTAAAGTTTTTTACGTTTTTTTTTATGAAACAAATCGACTTTTTATGGAAAGTGACACAGAATGAGCTCAATTGTCTCCAGCTCCTTCGGGTCCTCACACAACCCGCACATATCCGAAAAGTCAGATCCCATCCTCAATGCCATCCTGCCTATCATACAGTGGCCCGTGATAATACCTATCATGGTTCTAACGCAGACTCTTCTCTTGTCTAGCAACGTATCCGAATCAAACTTCCTAAGCTCCGTCCACAGCGGACGCGGTACCCAGGAATCCGTACGGTTCCCCCAAACCCGATTCGTCCCGCTCAGAACTTATTCCCATGATGCTTCCAAAGTAGAAACCAATTAGAGGCTTGGCTGTAGTTTCTATAATGAAGATCCAATCGCAAAAATTAAGTTTGCACGTAATGTCGAAAAATGACTTAACATTCGACTTCAGCATGCCAAAAACATAAGAACTAGTTTCAATGGTTAAAAAAACTTTTTCAATGTCGACCTGTCAAGTAGGACAAAAAGTACTGAAGTGAAACTGTGTTGATTGTTTCCCCTATTTTTTTTATTGTTTAAATTGTGGTGATTTTGTCATTCCTTACCAATGTGCCGTGCCTATCCCTAGCGGATATTTTTATAGTTTGTCAGAGAAGTATAGAAATCATATTTGAGCACATGCACATACTACATATTTCTGTTTGAGTATAATTGTATTGTTTGCAAAAAAAAAAAAAACAAAAATAAAATAATCAAAACTAAAAATGTTATAAGATATTAAATTTTCAAAGTAAATTAGTTCGTTTATATTGCGTATTCAATGCACTAGAAGGCATTTAAAACGGGGAAAATATTTTCTTGTTTTATTTAAAAGAAAAAATTTAAAATGGAAGATATTTTTCAAAAAAATTGTAGAATTGACAGTAATAAACAATTGGGCAGGTATAAAACCGGATTTTTTCTTAAAATAAATATACCTAATTTAAACATATAAAAATTCCCAGATATATTCTAGCTAAGAAAGATTTAACTGCAGGGGAATGTGTGCTGTTGGAGCAGCCGTCATTAATACTGGCTGCCAACGGAGAGATAAGATGTCAAAATTGTTTTAAATTAACAAGTCAATACTGCAAGTAAGTTTAAATATTATTTAAACAAAACTTTAGAGTTGTTAAATTTAAAAACACTTTTAGAACCTGTCTGATAACCCCTTTATGCGGCCTTTGTAAGCAGCACTATGCATATGACTGCGAGACACTAGCAAATATGTCTAATCTCGTCTCCAAAGATTTAAAACAATATTCCGACACTTATGGAATTTTAAAATTTCTATTACTACAAGAAAATCCCAAAACTCAACAGAATTTCGCTACAATTTTACAGGCCGAAAGTCATGTGGAAAAACGTCGTAATACAAAAATTTGGCATTACTATGACAAGAATATCGTACGGCCGATTTTGACGTCGGGAATTTTGAAATGTCTTAATCATGGCGAGGAAATAAATGCAGAATTCTTACAGCGTTTATGTGCCTTGATCGATGTTAATAGTTTTGAAATACGTGCCCCTGATACGGGTTCAATGAAGGGAGTCTATATAGGAGGTGCTCTTTTGTCTCACGACTGTATGGCCAACACGTGTATAGCTATAGATGATAAATATTGTATGAAGATTTATGCTAATAGAGCTATAAAAGACGGTGAAATTATAACAAATTGTTATACGAATATTTTGTTGGTAAGTAGGCATCGTACATAACTAAAGGTGGGAAGGGTAGTATGCGTTAATGCTTGTGTTTGTAACGCTAAAATATATTGGTTCCACACCCAACGTTTAGTATAACAATCAGCTCAGAATTACTTTCTTAAATTTTTTATATCGTGGGCTTAATATGCAAACCTGCTAACTCCCTTTCAGCACATTTTGCAGGAGACAAAAAACTTTTTATATTTCATATTTGCAGCTTCAGAGGAAAATCAAAAACATAATTAGTTCTGAAAAATGTTAAAATAACATTGTTCAATATTGAAACCATAAAACCCTGTTTTACATGTTTTGTATTGAAAAAAACAACACCATAAAAAAACATAAATTTTTTGTAAAAGCTTTTATTAAACTTACAATGTATGTATGTTAGAGCGACTCAAGTTGTATGGAAGCAAAATTCGTGCTCGATGTACCTTCCTAAAAATTGTAGAAGTGCATTCAAAATAACTAGTCCGCCATGTTGTGTGTGCCCGCCATATTGAATTTAGAGTGACCACTTTATTTTTCGAGATATTCTTAGCAAGCCCTTTTATTTAATACCCATTTCGTAGAACTGCATTAAAAATAACTAGTCCACGATATTGTGTGTGCTCGCCATATTGGATTTAGAGAGCCTACTTTATTTTTCGAGTTGTTCTAAGCATGCCCTTTCAATTGATACCCATATTGTAGAAGTGCATTAAAAATAACTAGTCCTCCATGTTGTGCGTGGTCGCCATATTTGATTTAGAATGACGTCACACAGTTTACCATGCCTTGTCATCCAAACCAAAAGTGTATAGAAAATTTCAGCTCAATCGGTTGAAGATAACTGCTTCAAAATTGAGTTGCTAGATTCTACCCGAACAAACATCCATACATTAGAGCGACTCACCAAAAAAAGTGCACGATGTACCCTCTTAAAAATGAACCTTGGACTTTTTTAAGATGACATTTTAAATATTTCGGCTCCAGTTTTGACCTCTTGACTCGAAAAATAAAGTTGACACTCTAAATTCAATATGGCGGGCACACACAACATGGCGGACTAGTTATTTTGAATGCACTTCTTCAAATATGGGTACCAAGCGATTGGGCTTGCTAAGAATAACTCGAAAAATAAAGTGGTCACTCTTAATTCAATATGGCGGGCACACACAACATGGCGGACTAGTTATTTTGAATGCACTTCTACAATATGGGTATCAAATAAGAGAGCTTGCTAAGAACAACTCGAAAAATTAAGTGGTCACTTTAGATACAATATGGCTGACTAAGTTTTTAATGCTTGCTGAGAATGCGAATGCGAGTTTAAAAAAAAAAATTAAAGGTCAAAATTATTCTTTTTAAAAAGAAGCTATTATTTAAATGCGCTAAAAATTAAAAGTAAAAAAACCTTTTTAAAAAACAAGCTTTTATTTGAATGCGCTAAAATGAAAAAAAAAAGTTTTAAAGCAAAAAATTCAAATAAGAGCTTGTTTTTTAAAAAGGGTTTTTTTACTTTTAATTTATTTATTTTCATGTTTAAAATATGTTATAAAAAGATGAAAATTCCCGTATTCTTTAAGTTAAAATAATTTAGTTAAATGGTACATCAAGTTTTCAAAGTAGAATGATGACGAAAACCATATCGGGCCATTCTGCTGATGCTTCTGTTAACAAAGGGGAATACAAAATAAGTGAAACATGTGTTAGTTAAAGGGGTAAGTGTTTTGAATTATTCATAAATAAATGCATATGTTGTCTCTGAAGCTTCTTCTCACTTGGGCTATTAACAAGGTAGTCATATGTCTTAAAATAATTACAAGAAATATATATGACTGCTGTGGACAAGCGCTTATAATTTAGATTTCTAATGTACAGTTACGACGAAATAATGAATACAGCATTAACATTTTTTTTTATTTCAAACACAACAATATTTTTTTTTAAACAATTGTAAAATATTAATTAGGACATTATGACGATATGACTTGATAGCACACCTTATGAATAGCCCAACTGTTATATTACACTCAAACCAATTTGATTCTACATGAAATTCACGTTGTTTCAACTTGAAATAACTTTCATTCAACGTGATTCGGATTGTTATTTCAATATAAATAACATTTTGCTCTAACTCTACTGCAATGTTAAATTAACATGGATTATAGTTATTTTAAAGGAAAACAATTTTGTTCGCAAGTTAAAGCAAAATCACTACCGAAAATGGTCAAATCAACCTTGTTTTTGAAGATTTTACATTGAATATTAAAAAATATATATTGAACAACAAACAGTCTCCTTTTATAGATTCTGATCCACTCAGGACATTGCATGTTAAATTATGTCTAATATTAACGAAAATTAATCAAAGTACCAGATGTAGAACACCAAAGTACCAAAGAGCTCCCTCCCCCTTACATATACTTACTTATTCACTCAGGACGATACATGTTTAATTTTATCTCAATCGCGCCCATTTTTTAGAGATGTTGTGTATTGATAATAAAGATTCTTGTACCTAATTTAAATGCTTTGGGTCATTACGTAAAATAAAAGGAAGTTGTAGTTTTTTGCTCATATCTCAGTCAAGTATGGACCGATCTGACTGAATTTCAATCGCAAACTTTAAAGGAGTATGTGTAACATAAATACATAGAAACCTAGAGACGGACATCGTTGAATCAATTTATATACTTTATAGGGCCTAAGATAACTATTCCTAGGAACTTTTTCACCATTATTTGATCGAATAATTAAAATATATAAAAGTCAATCAATCGATTAAAATTAATTTCTTAGAAATTCCAGTTTTTTAATGCAAAAATATTTTTTTTAGATTTCTAACTCCTTATATTTGAGTGCATGTGTGACAAATTATGTAAATCACTATAAACGTAAAATAAATTTTTTATATTCATTTTGACGTTTATTGTAAAAGAAACTCATCAGCAACTTATGGGTTACCTATTTTTACCCGACTGTCAATTTTCTCATTACCTAGAATCTTCTAACCGGTTTGATTTTTACATTTGAGATATCGTTATATACGTCTTAAGAACCTATGTAAGTGTCCTTATTTGAAAACAAAGTGTCGAATTTTTGTCGTGAAATAGTAATATGTACTCTAAAAAACTAAATTAACCAAAACTATAAAGCAGTTTTATAATAAAGGAAATTATGAGGGGATTACAAAAATATGTATGTATAAGTTGTCAGCCATGTTCTGGAAATCCATGCGAGTGAATTGAAATCAAACTAATTTGAAAAAAGATGCTGTTTTAATAGTTTATAAAAAACCCCTTTAATATCATACCTAGAGTTCTTATTTTTAAATGTTAATTTAATGAGAGTCTCTATCGAAAAATATGAGCTGAAATCCTATGTTAAGTACCTGCATTAAGTTACCGGTACTACAACAGGTACAATAACCACAAGCAATTTGTTGTAGTAAAATGTCAAAAACAGCTTAACAACTAAAATGTTAACAAAAATAATAAACAAATTTTAACATCCAATAAAGGTAAAAAATAAGTTATCGCTGGGCTGTTAGGGTCACCTGTAATGAAATGGTTTAACTATATTTTTGTTTTCATATAGTTATATAGTTTTTTTCTGTTTCATAATACAGTAGTATTCCTGTTTAACGAACCTTCGATTCTGCGAACATCGCATTTAACGAACACACAAGTTTGTTCCATTAAGTACCTTATATAGCGAACAAAAAATATTTTTTTGTTCTCAATTTAGCGAAAAAATAGGATTCATAATTTTAGTTTAAAAAAGCAAAATGTGAAGTAATTTCTAACTTAAAAAAAGTAACAATAAGGGAAATCACGATGGGAAGTGCAAAGTGTGCAAACGATGCAAATGCGTGCAAAAATACACACATTTGCACAACACAACAACAAAATGTACGTATTTGCAATTTGCTCTTTTTTACTTCGTTTGCACTAAAAAAACCATGAGCAAAGTTAGAAGTGCATATTTGCTCAGTTGCAAACAAATGTAAACAATAACATTTGACATATTAATGGCCATTTTCTCAATGTATCGACAAACTGTCTGTAACTTAATGTCAACATAAATTTATTGGACCGATAAACTGTCCGTTAACGATTTTGGGTTTCTCAATATACCGACAAAAAACAAAGTTTTCACCTGGCAACGAAACTCAAAATGCATGTAAAAGATGGGAGTCAGCTGATTGAATTTATCTGTACGGCAAATAAAAGGAAAATAAATAATTGGCAGATGAGTGCCGGTTAGCTTTGCGATTTAATCGAAGCAAATGAGACATTGAGAAAACCAAATTTCTTTAATGTGCAGTTTTTCGTTGGGAAAAAAGATAATCGCCTAATGAGAAAATGGCCATAAGTGCCATATTGATTTTAAGAAAACTTATAAATTGAACATTTTCGCAGATTGTAAAATAAAATAGAGAATTAAATTTAAATTAATTAAAAAGAAAACATTTATTTTAATTTGCTTGTGTATAATTGTAAATAAATGCAGATTTTTTATAGTGCTGATAGAAGTTTTTAGTGTTACCAGAATACATTTTTAGAAAAATAGCATATTTGCACAAAAATAAAAGTGGTATGCTCACGATCAATCATAACATGCACTGCAAATTTACACATTGCAAATATGCACAATGACCATCGTGATTACCCTTAATATTTTAGATTTTGTTTATGAAGCATTTTTGTTTGATTATGCTCAGTGATGGAAAATTTAAAAATTTAGATGGTACTGACCACCAAGCAAAATAGTACTTTTTCAATATTTTGGTATTTTTTTAAACATATTTTTTTTTTTGAAAATAAACTTAAAAACAAGTTAGAATGCTATATTCGGCTGTGCCGAATCTTTGATACCCTCCACCGACAGTTCGAATGTTTAAGGAGTAATATCTGTATGATGTTATTATTATCTTAAATTGTGACGTTTGTTATTAAACATGGTTTTAGGCGTACTAAACTGTTTTCCGGTAGTAGGGTTTATATGGGGCCTAAGGTAAAATATGGACCGATCGTCACGAAATTTCACAGTGTTATTTCTAGTCCTAAAAAACTGTGATGTACCAAATTTGTTACGGTAGAGTTACGGTAGAGTTATTTTTTACGGTTTTAGGCGTACTAAACTGTTTTCCGGGAGTACTGTTTATATGGGGCTTGGGGTAAATTATGGATGGATCTTCACGAAATTTAACAGCGTGATTTCCAGTCCAATAAAACAAATTTTTGCAAAATCTGATCTCATTCGGTGCCTTGTTCCAGCATTTATGTTACTTTTTGTAACAAAATTATCAATTTTTTTAGGCGGTGGTTCCATATTTTGATTCATAGCTCTGGTCCTACTGAACCGATTTTGCTGGATTTCAATCCCAAACTGCAATTTGGCACCAAGTTTGTTCATTTCTTTTGAGTTGTTCGAAAGTGAGCGTGTTTTCAACAGACAGACGGACATGGCTAAATCGACTTAGAATTACTCAAGGACCCAGAATATATATACTTTATGGGGTCTGAGATGAATAATAAAAAAGTTTCACACGGAATGACAAACTTAATATACCCTCTTCACAACTAATTGTGGTGGAGGGTATAATAAAAAACTTTAATAATACATAATTTTTTTTTTCTTGCTTTTATCTCAGCCATTTATGAATCGAGCTGGCGAAATTTCAACAAAAAAATTCGTGACTCCAACATTTTTCGGCATAAAAATTTAAAAAAATATTCGAATCAATATTTTAAATATTGATTCGAAATTTTTACGGAATCCTTTTCTTGCTTTATTTAACCATTTAAAAGGTATAGTTAAAAGTCAAATAAGGACCCGTTTCATATACATTTAGCATTAAGGTTAGATTAGGAGTCGGAGTAGGAATTTCAGCGGTTGGAGTCGGAGTTAGTACTTTTTATTTTATTTTTTTTAAATTTATTTTTTTTAATTCCCTATGCTAATCCCCGCGAAGCTCTACGCTTGTCTGCAGGAAAGAAACCAGAGTCACTGGCGGGAATCGAACCCGCAGCCCCGTGGATGATAGACTAGCTTACTACTAGCTAGCCTACCGGGGCACTCGAACTCTAGAGCCCTGGTTGTCAATGTTAAAACATGTCAACGCTGAATTTGTTAACCAAGAAGCATAACAAAAAAAAAAAAAGAGTACTAAAACGGAGGTGGGTGTAGCATGGTATTTTTGAAATGAAAAAGTACTGAAAATAGTACCATAGTACTGAATTTTCCATCACTGATTATGCTGCAACGATCAGTAAAATGAGTACAAGAAAGAGACTTTTTTGTAAAAGAAAAACTAAAAATTGTGGATGATTACCAAAATGGATTGCGAGTTGTGGATTTGTGCAAAAAGTAACAAGATGTAAAAACTTTGGATTTAAAAAGAGGAAATCCATAAAATAAGGTGAATTTCCAAAAATGAAGAAACAACTTTTTTCTTGGTTTTTACGATAGATGCATTGTTCTAAAAAAAAACAAACATTACTCGACAAATTTTTTATGTAAAATTTTCAAGGAAATTGAAAATGAATTTGAACTTATTTTTCATTAAAATTATTTTAGGTTTTACGCTACCAGAGTAATGATTTGTATCTTTTTTAATTCTTTTTAATATATTATACAGATCTCAAAACATATTTTAAAATAAAACAGTTCTAGTTATTTATTTATTCATAAAATGGGTACTAGAAATAAGTATGGCATATAACGAACTTTTCAGTTTAATTTCGAATTTTGCGCTTCAACTGCAGCGACTACAACAACTACGTATTCTGTTGACAGTACCTTGAAACTGCTAATTTTAAATTTTGCCGTCTTGCAGTGCTATTCGTAACGTTGTACTTCAGCGACTATTCTATTCCCCACTTTACTGATTCAAGAATATGCAATATTAGAATCATTAAAATATGCATATTTACATTATTTTGGTTTTGCAGTCACCGACAAAGTCTTGCACATTCTTCATTCGCATTTAGATTTTTTTCAAAAAAAAAAAAAAAAAAAACTAGGTGCAGTGAGCACGAGCAGGGGAGCGTGCTCACCAAGATGTAATAAAATTGAAAGAATTTATTAAGGATTTTGAGACAAAAGCATGTTGGGTGACTATTGCTGGACTGAACCCACCGCCTTATGCTCCTTGTAGGAGTTTAAAGGAACATATATATATATATATATGTATATTCAATACGAGATACCGAACCAACAAAATACAAACGAAGTTCAAATAACGCCATTCACTTTTGAAAATTCATTGATTTTTAAATAAACTAGTAATTTTTTATGTAAGAAACGAATAAAAACATTTTACATATCTCGAAAACCTGACGTGATAGAGAAAAACCAATAACAGATTCGAATTCTGCCCACCAAATTACCCTAGGAATGATATTTGGTTGCTCCAGTCCAAAACCTTGTTGGCTAGTGTTATTTATTCAAATACAGATGTATGTATTTTTTTTTCATTGGATAGGTACAATTATTTGAATTATTCGAGTAATTTGAACAAATTTAAAAAATCGATTAATTCCTTACTCGTAAAAAACCAAAAGTCGAATAATTTGATTCTCTAGTCTAAGAGTACGGAAACTGAATGACAAACTTATATGAATATACCCTTTTACCTTTGGTAAAGGGTATACAAATATTTGTTAATATCGGTCCATACAAAAAGCAAAAAATCGTAGTTTTAATACTAATTTTATAGATTTTTGTACATAAGACTTTTTCCTGGATCACCTGGAATATTCATAAAATGCTTATGACCAAGGAACAGATTAGAATTTTAAATTTTAATTGATTTAGTTTGATGCATAAGTTTGTTTTTTAGCTTAAAGAATAAAAAAACACACTGTTCTGCAGCAAAAATTGCCTTTAAATATTAATATATTTCATAGTTAGGGGTAGTGCACTCAATATTGATTTAAATCAGCAGTGCACTATCACTAAATAAAACTGCAAAAAAATGTAGTGAATTTGCAAATTTGTTTCATTATCACTAAACGCAGATTGAATGCAAAAATCTGCACTCATTTCAAATAGTGCAAAACTTGAACTTGCAATCAAAAAAGCTGCATACAAATACTGTCTCACTAAAATTTAAAAAATGTAACTTTGTATTACATGTTTTTTGATTTTCTTTGAGAATATGTATAAGAAATAGGAATGAATCGATACCTCTAAGGTATCGATACTTTTACTCGATATGGTATCGGTCGTAAACTAACGATACCTATCCAATATCGAAAAAAAAAAAATATCGATACTTACTTGTATCGGTACATGTATCGTTTTATATGATAAAAGAATAGAAAGCAGCACTTATAAATGTTCTAATTAGTCTTTTAGTACTAAACAATACAATAAAAACTACGAGCCGTTAGAATTTTTGTGCAAAACGAAACGTGTAAAAATTGGGACCACTTTTAGTAACCACCTAGTACCAATTTCCTTTCGAAAAATCTTTTTTATCTTAGGAAACAACAACATTTTGTCGAACGCTCAGGATAACATAACAACCATTTTCACCATTTATTCCAGAAATCAACAATGCCACTATGTATTTATTTTAAATGTAAATGTGTATTTTATTTTTAAATTGATAAATATATAATAAAGGGTGGTAAAACCATAATCCACGTTAAGTTTTTTGCGCAACTTAATTTGACTATTCTTTGTTTCAGTATTTGACAACTTTTACCATTGTGAGGTACATAATTGAGGAGCACGTTAAGATTGTAAAAGCCTTTTACGAAAATGGATTTTAGGTGTTTACTGCTCAAACGGATTCTTGATACCGTTACTGCTGCATCAGCTTTGGAAAATAATCAAAAATTTAAGATTAATTGCAATACCAAAGTGAAACGATTACTTTTGACAGATACCGAGTATTTTTTTACCGATACTACTTGTTACTCGGTTGCTAATAGGGTATTCATTCGGTTAACCGCCAACCGATTAATTACTACCCGATTAACTGATCGGTTAATTTCAAATTGGCCTTTTTCAATTAACGATTAAACCGGTTAATTTCAGTCGATTAACCGATTAACCGAAGTAACAAAATTTTCAATATTTTGTAGTATTATAACATATTTTTTTGTGTTTTTAATTATTTGTTTCGTCTCATATACAAAATGTATTTGTTTAGAAAATATTTTTTATTACAAACAAAGAAGGTGTTTAGTTATCTTCATTTTAACCTATTTTCCGCCGACCGATGACTAAAATTACAATATTTTTCAATGTTTTTTATCTTTATCATCGATCAACATGAATGTGGCGAAAAATGGGTTAAATATTTGATTGCCAACACCTTTTTTTGTTTTACGTAGTTTTTTGGGATGTGTTTAGTTATTTGTTTCTTCTCATATCAGTCTTTTAACATAATTACCGAAACAATTAGAAGTGTTAAAAATTTAAAACAACTTTAATGGCACAATGGAGTATTTTATATGTTTAGAGAAATCCTGGAAAAGGACTGAGAAATTAGACATTCATCTACGATAAGTGAAATAATATTTTCCAAGTCAAATTTTGTAAAACGAAAGAAAAAAGTTGCTTTAATCCTAAACATTTAAAATAAATAAATTTTTTTAAAGATTATTTTATAAGATCTCCTTTAACTATTGAAATAACTAATAAAATTATCTCAGTTTATTTTTGTATAAATATGTAAATATTTGGGGGATTCACAAGGTAGTCATAAATAATTACAGGAAAGATATATCGTCGGATTAATATGCAAACCTTCTAAATCTACTTTTTATGTAAATTGAGATTTTGATGACGTGTGGTAGAGAAAGATACGCCTCGTCGACCAGCATGTAGTTTTTCTTCTATTTAAGTCTTGAAGTGTGTAAAACTGACTGTAATTTTAATTTTCTATCAAGCTTCAAATAGGAAAAATAAAAAGTTTTTTTTCTCTCCCGTAAAATGTGCTGAAAGTGAGTTAGCAGGTTTGCATATTAAGCCAACGATATGACTGCTGTAAGCTACTGCTTATATTTTGAATTAAAATATACAGTTGTGACGAATCAATGAACACAGCATTACAATTTTCATTTTGTTTGAAATATTTACTTTAAAAAATTTTAAATTTTATTTAGGATATTATGACGATATGACTTGATACCACACCTTGTGCATTAATTGGAAAATGCATATTACATATTTATGAATTGTTTTTTTTGCTTGCTTGTTTTAGTTCAAGAATTGTTATGTTTGGTATTTTATTGTTTTTTAACTTACTTATAAACTCCAAATAATAAGCAATTAATGCATTTTTATATATTGAAATTACTTAATTTATAAAAAAAAAACTTTATTAATCGGTTAACCGATCAAAAACTAAATTAACCAATTATTAACCGGTTAAACCAAAACCTCGGTTAATTAATCGAGCGATTAACCGATTAAAGCAAAAGGTCGATTAAATGAATACCCTAGTTGCTAAGTATCGATTACAAAAATACTTGTTACTTATATAAAAGTATCGAATATGTTCTTGTATTTACTAGTATCGTTTCATCCCTAATAAGAAAACAACATTAAACTAAATGAAATTTTGTCAATAACGGTATCATTATTGGCTTAAATCATGAAAAAACAAGTCTTTGATTTTAAATTTAGTGCAACAGTTTTAGTTGCACTCAAATGAGTGAAGAAAATAAAGTTGCAATAAACTGATGATTGCTTTTTTTTGAATCAAACTATTTTTTTCTGAGTGAAAATTTTTTTAAATCACTATCACTCATGTTTAGAGAGGCTGCAAACTTTCAATTTATCACTCAACATCAACAAAATGAATGCAATATTTTGCACTATCACTAAGTGTGAGTTGAAACTTAAAATGAGTGCTATTTGAAGGCAGTTTTCAGTTTTTTTCTATCGGGCTCAGATTTTGTTATGGGCTTGACTAATCGGCCTTATTTTGTAAGGCGTTGTCGTTAAAGAGGGAGTCGTTTTTTGTAATTGATAAAGAACACAGGATGTGTATAACTTTAATTTATTACAAAAAACGACTCACTCGTTAACGACAACCCGTTACACAATAATGCCGAATATTTCGCCCGAAATACCGTGTTTATGCTAATACATTTCCTCATAACTTCAGAACGATTTTTCCGATTTTGATCAAGACACCAACAAATGATTGAGAATAAAAATTTCCTTTAAGTCTTCCAAATAAACATCTTTTTATACTTTCAGCTGTTTCGGAGTAGTTTAGAAATTAGTGGCGATAACTTTTTTTCGTGCAAAATTGGCACACTTTTTTGTTTACAAAACTTCATTAAAAAAAATTATAAGGATAACAATTCATGAATTTAATGAACATTTGTCAACCGATTTTCATGACCGCCATTTCTTCCATATAAGACCGATTGCCGACAACCGCTTTTGTCTAAAGTTTAAAGTGTTATTTCACAGTGCAATAAAATTCGGGTCACCGCAACCAGCCTCAATACTTGCAACGCGAAATGAAACTACCCAACAGACCAAAACAGAGAAAAATGTAAATGAGTTGTAGAACAAGCTTATCATAAGAGATTTCCTACAACATTAAAACAAATATGATTGCAAATGACTTATTCTCACTATAGTTTTGTAAGTGTATTTGAGAATGCTGTCCCGTTATTTGACGCGTGCCTTAATTTTGTATTATTAGTTAAAGTTTTCAGACTTTGTGTTTGGTTCGAAGAGTGAAGTGTTTTAAATTGTTTTAAACAGTGCACAATTGTAAAAAAAGTATTATTTATTTATTTAGTTAATCAACTGAATAAATTCTGAGACTAAATATGGCAGCATAGGCAATCAGCTCTTAATGTAAAAAAAAGTAATTTAATATTAAATAATTAAAAAACTTTTTGTAAATCTGTCATATAAACTTTAACAGAATGCTCGTTAAGAATGTAAACATAATCAATCTTATTAAAGTTTCGAAAAGTATTTTTCTGTAAGCTTGTTCTAATATTAGACTTCTTAGCTTACATTATATTATATACAAGTAATACTATCGCTAGGGACCAGTTTTCATTATTAAATAATTGTTTATAAGCCTTTTATAATAGTAATCACAACACTTTTCTAAGCTTATGGCTTATGCTAGTAAGCTTGCTAAAAGTTCTTTCTAAATCGTTTTGGTTTGTTGAGTAGACTACTGGTAGAGCATTTCTGCCAAAGGGTTTTGAATAGTTAGCTCGCGTTTTCGAAATTAAGGCCCTTGAAGTTTTTGGATTTTTTTGAAAAGGCTTTTGAAATAAGAAAAAAAAATATACTAAATGTTCTTCTGAGCTTAAAAAAATTATTTCAGATGTCTTTAGTAAAATTGTATGGTGATTCTTTTCTTAGAATATATTAACCCTCTAACTTTTATTTTAAGGGTAATTTTGTCATTTTTCCAACTTTTACACAAAAGTATACTAAAACGGCACTTTAGAGGGTTACAATGTTATACGAATATTTTCTGCATCAAATTTCTCAAGGGAACTTCAAAGACCAAAAGTTCGTGCAATATATGTAAAATGCTGTTTTTACAACAGACGGTGATTCTAGTGGATTAGAATTGTGTGCCTATAAATACGATGAAAGTATGGTCACCGTATCCGACAATTATTTTGATATTTTTCAACCGAAATAAAATATTTATACACCACCTTTTTGGTATAAAAATAGATTTTTGGCATAAAATTAGATTTCTTATGGCAAATAAAAGTGATCACAATATCATTTCATATAATTTAAAGAGTTAATACTCACATTAAAATTTTAATTTTAGTAAACATTTACTCTTTTATTCTTCTCTCTTCCTGCCAAGAATACTTCTAAGCGCAGAAAAATTCTCCTAGAAGGTAAATATTTCCATTGTACCTGTAAACGTTGTGAAGATCCTATAGAATTGGGATCTCATATGTCCAGTATAATATGTACTCAATGCCAACAGGGCTATATGATCGAAAATAAAAAGAATAAAGGAAAATGGAACTGCCTCGAATGTCGGCATCAGGAAACATCCGAGTATCTAGAAAACATACTTAGAAAGTTGCAAACTGAGGAATTTGAAAAATCTATTAAACTAGAAGAGTTAGAAATACAGCTAAAAAAGCTGCAGAAACTATTACATCCTCAGCATTATCTGATAGTTGATATAAAGCAAACTATTGCAGCAGCTTTAAGAGAAATTATCAACGATATCAGCTGTTGCCCAGGTCGTAAGGTCTATGAACGTAAAATTGTTTTGTGCAAAGATATTTTAAAGGTTCTCGAAGTAATAGCGCCGGGTATCTCTCGTCATAAGGCCATCGTTATATACGAATGGGCCAGTACTTGGGCTGAATATAATCGTATGCGTTATCAGGAAAAGGAATTAAGTAAAAAGGATTTGAAGGTAAGGTTTTTTTTTAATTCACAAAGGAAGTTTTAATTTATTTTAATTCTTTTTAAATTTCAGGAATTATTACAAGAATCTGAAGTAATGTTACGCGATTCTATACGTATGCTGTTGTATGAACCGAAAGAAACTCCTGAGGGTAAATTATTGGTTTCGATGTTGCAAGAACTGAAATATTTACAAACCGATGTTCAAATGTTAAAATGAATTTTTTATTTACAATACTTAAATAAATGTTTTGTGATATAAAATTACACCATTTGAATGTAATATTATTTTCAGCAGTTTTAGTTGCAGAAAATGATGCAGGGTTTCCCAAAGTATAATTTTAGCAAACTTTTTTTTCAAATAAATATTTAGTTTTTGAGATGTCAAGTAAATTTTAGCAATTTTTTAAATACCATGGTAGTTTAAAGGGGTGGGGGGGGGGGGGGGGGGTTATTAACTTTATATTTTTAAAAAAGATTTTGGTGTTGCAATGCAAAATATCCAGTGAGACACGTTGGGTTTTATAGCACAGTTGTCAGATTTGACGATTTAACGCCATTTTGATACTTTTAGGGTTTTAAAATGACCTTCTAACGATTTATGCCCTAAATTTGACAATTTTTCAAGTTATTTTACAAACTTTTAAGTATAATTTTAAATTATTAATAACTTCTTGTATACTTTCGGGTATTTGGTTGGCAGTAATTTTTATGTTTAAAAAGTCCAAAATACCGTTTGTTATCTTTAACGTTAATTTTGCTCGTTGGCTCTGTTTTAAATACATGGTGGCCCCAAATTACAGAAGGGGGTTGTGTTAATTTTAACTTTTATTTTTTTTAAGTACAGTATATCGTTACCTAGAACGTAGAAGGGCGTAACCACACCTTCTATTTTTTTTTAAAGGAGAAGCAAAACACTTTACAAAACCAATAACAACAAGGTGTACTTGGCGTTAAAATTTCTTTAATAAAGTCGCCATTTTTTAACGAAGAGATCTATAATTTTTTTTGTGAACACGAAGTTTAATTAAACGAACCAAAATTAATCAAAAAATTTATTTTGAATTTTTTTAAGGTTTCGCCCTTTTGCATTTTAGGTGAAGATATTAATGGAGAGTATTTTTAATTTAATTATGAAAAATTATGTTTCGCAAAATTTTGAATGTAGTTATTTTTGTTCAATTGTAAACTATTGCTACTTTATTTCCCGAGTCTTCTTCACATAATGTTGAAAAAAAGCAACGAAAAAATAATGATTAAAAAGTTATAAGGAATTCAAACGCCTTCAGTATAATAGTTTTCGCTTTGGATTTTGGTAATAGATCCATTTTTAACCATTTTGATTTAAAGCACCGATACAGAATTTCTGATATGTAAAATCGGTGTTCGATATCTCTCAGTTCATGGTGCAACCAATTTTCTTACTTTTTTATAGATACTTTTGAACAATAATTAGTATTGTTGTTATTTTGTTGAACTATTTATTTTTTTTAATCCAAATTTTTAATATTTTTAATTAGGCTTAATTAAGTTCATGAAATTTAATTTTTCATTAAATTATTTTTATGAAGAAAGGAATTTTACAACATGAAAATTAATTAAAATTGTTATTGACAATCTTTCATTCTTGACGTGGCTGGGGCTCGAACCCCGGCCGGCAGGTTACCATGACATGTTTCGATTGCAACCACTCAATCTCCTTAGATGGATTTGCCATCTTAAGCTATGGTCACACTAGTCAAATATTTGACGGAAAAAACGGAACCAACAAGCAAACTCGATAATCATTTTCTTTTACTCCAATATTTATTTTGATAGTAATACCAAATCTTACAAAAATATGTTTTTTGTTAAGTCTAGTGGTATAATTAATTTATTTTGTGATATTAAGACCATGTTAAATCGCACTAACTATTAACAAATGTAGTGGTTACGCTTATTTAGTCAAATATTTAATAAGTGTGACCGTAGATTTACACTCGCAGCCATCGACGACTGCTGACGTCAATAGTCAAACATCAATCCTTAAACCAAATTGTATTCTAACATTTGGTAGATCGAAATTTGCTTTCCTGAATGATTATGTGTACATTTGTCCTTCAAGTTGTGCTGAAAAAGGTCAACAGAAAAGAAAAAGACAAAATGAAAAAACAAAAAAAAATGTACTTGGACTTCAAGAAAAATTCTTGACAAAAGTACGAAAAAACAGAAGTAAGGAAAAAACATGTAAAATCAATTAAAATGGATAATCATTCAGGAAAGCAAATTTCGATCTACCGAATGTTAGAATACAATTTGGTTTAAGGATTGATGTTTGACTATTGACGTCAGCAGTCGTCGATGGCTGCGAGTGTAAGACGGTAAATCCATCTGAGGAGATTGAGTGGTTGCAATCGAAACATGTCATGGTAACCTGCCGGCCGGGGTTCGAGCACCAGCCACGTCAAGAATGAAAGATTATCAATAACAATTTTAATTAATTTTCATGTTGTAAAATTCCTTTCTTCATAAAAATAATTTAATGAAAAATTAAATTTCATGAACTTAAGACTTTTGAACAACTTTTGAATTACAGATCTTTATTGAGTCACGTCTCTAATTTTAGATTACAAACTATTGTAGCCCTTATTAGTTTAAGACATCCGGAACAATACACAACAAGCAAGTCATGTTCTAACAAGCTTTGCGAATTAACTTATTCCAAAATTAATTTCAGCCAAAGTTTTGCCCTGATATGCCTGAAACTTGGAAATTAAAAAGTATTTCATGGGCAGTCACACTGGGGTTTTTGATTTTTGTAATAGTTGAATTTTTTAAGGTTGCCACCATATGAAAAAAAGTTAAAAAACCTGAATATCTCGAAAACTAATGGATACATTTTTTTTTTAATTCGGCACGATTTAAATACGCAAGGGGGCAACAAAATGGCGTATAAGCCATGCAAACAAAATCAGTTTTCGTTTTGCTTGAAAAAGTCATTAATTTTTCCCTAAGCGTTGCGCAACCTTAATGATAATTTTTTACAAAAAGTTTGTCCCTTTGGCTTTAACGCAGCCAAATCTTGTTTTGCAGCATTATTGTTATTAGTTTCACTAACAATAATATTGTAAACAGCATCAGTTTTTTTCTTTTTTTTCACAAATCAAAACCCTAGAAAGTTCGCTATATTTTTAGCTGAGGCTGTCTTATGGCGATTTCTTTTCTGAGAAAAATATGTTACAGTATATACATGTAACATTTTCTAATGTGCAATTTCAATAGAACACAATTAGCAGCTTTTTTTACAACTATTACACTTTCATCATTAATGTACTTCATGAGCGATTTTTAAAGCTATTTTAGCGGTTTCTGCATGCTATTATGGCTTGGAAACAAATATTGAAATCACTAATGGCTTAGAAAAATTAAAACGATTATAATATAAATAGACTTTTTTTGATTTTAATGTGTAAATATATTTATATTTTGTTTTAAAACAATTTTTTTACAAAATTATGAGCGGTATGAATTGTGACAATCAAAATAAAACATTGTTTGTACAAACAAAGTTGTAAGTACCAAAGTTGAAAACAGGGCATTATGAACACCTTAAGTAAAAGTAAGGGTAAAATATGCAACATGTTTTGCATGTTTTTCATCAACATATTCACAAAAGAACTTTAAAATGTTTCCCACAGTTAGATTTTTTGTACAAACGAACACAAAAATGTAGAACATGTAACATGCAACGCCATTAAAGAAAATAATATAAATCAAAAACCGAAACGTAATATAACAACAAATAAATTCAGAATTCTGCACACTGCAGTCCACGGTCAACAATATCAAAAGCTTATGCGAAGTTTATATTTATGGAAAAAGTTACTTATTTGAGATTACGCTAGGTTATGTTAGCTTAGGTTAGATTAGGTTAGGTAAGGTTAGGTTCAAACCACCCCCACTCCCTGAAATACAGAGAGTTCGACTTCATTCCTACACTAGACATATCGTCCAAACATAGCAATTCCGGTCTCCCAAAATGCTTAAACCTAATATCGCCGAGACCAGAGGAAATCATCCCTATCGTGAATAACAAGTGGACATTTTTGTTTCCATGAAATTTGCATTCCCCTTTGAAGGGGAAAAAGCTATCGTGAATCTCATGTCAAAAATTTTTCACGCTTTCAGTTCCAGTGAATGTAGAAAAAGAAGAGAGATTAAAAAAAATTAAAAATCAATGAAATTTTTGTTCAACATTTTATGCAGTAAAATATTTTTCAAAATTCTGCCACCACGTCTTTCGAAAGGTTCACAAATCCGCAGGCAATCTACCTGTTGTTTTGCATTTTGTTGACTAATATATCGGTTTGTGCCTTATTAATGGAAATAGCCCTTAATATTCGATTTATAGGAGGAACTACTTATTTACATGTTATGTTCCCTAGCAAAAATAAAGTGAGAAAATCTAGGGGAAACGTGAACAAATTACGAGGGAAAAAACTTTTCACGATAAGGTGAATTTTTTTCCGTGAACATTTGTTCACGTTATTATTCTCCTTTGAATAACCTTTTTTCATGGGAGTTTTTCATGATCGCAATATGTGAAAAGGTGAAAAATTACAAGGGAAAAATTATTCACGATAGGGGTGAATGAAACACCATTTCCTCCTCCTCATCATGACAACTTCTACAGTAGTCATTATAGCCGAGACCCTTTCTCCTTGCATGAGTCCCTACCACCCAGTGAACCGTCATGACCGATATGACTGTCCTTATCTGTTCCCTACCAAAACCAAGTAGCATGCGCGTTCTCCCACCGTGCCCTGGTATCCATGCCAGCGTTACCGCAATCTCATTTAGAGACGTCCGGCATTCCACAGTTAACATAGAGTCGTGAAGACACTAGACAGGGCAGCAATGACATATACATTTATCTCTCGATATACGATAGTACCTCAGCCAATTTGCTGCCAGCCTTAAGGCAGAGATTTTCGGCTTTAAAACACTGCTGACATCTGATTAAGTCTAACAAAATCTTTTGTTTTTTTTTTAATAACTTACTATCTCCTCTCTTCTCCATATTATGCACGATTTCCTTCCTTTTGTTTAATAACTGATAAGAAACGTTTTAATTTTTATCCAAATTAGACTTTTTATTCTGCACTGTGAACGTTGCTTGCAAATGTCAACTTCGACTGCCTATAAATCAGCTGATATTTGTTTTATTTTTGCAAAACCCTAATATACATTTATTTGCTTAATCAAACGTCATTAACAAAAACATTGTTATTGTTAGTGTAAAAAAATATTTTTGGAAAGAATTTCGGGTAAAATTTGCTATATGTTTCAAATATTTTCCTATTTTAGTTTTTTAAGAAACAGATTTTTTTATATCGTTCTTGTTCAACAATACTAGCTTAAATTTAAACATTTTCACTGGATTCAAAACAATAATCACATTGAAAAGCTCCATCTTAAAATACTGTTAAGCTGAAGGCCAACGTTGTCATAACTGTAAAATTATAAGCAATAATTTTTAATTATATAACAACCTAAATTTAGCAACCGTAAATCTTAAATAACTATAATTTAAATGTAACCCGTTTGGAAAATTATTTAAACACGAATAAAATTCTACATAAATAAATTGTTAAAACACTTAAGCCCCAAAACATAATTTTGCGAAACTAAGCACATAATTTGCTGGACGTCTCATACGGGATTAATTTTTTTTTTCAATCAAATGAATCTTAATACTTAATTTTTGGTTTGATTATGTATTAAATATTTAAATTATTTCGAAATTTAAAATTGTTGCTGAATTTTTTATGATATATATATATATATAGTGTTGCCAAATACCAAAAGTCAAATAACTGGACAATAGAAAAAAATAACTCGACAATTTGAAAAAGCACTTAACTATAAGAAAAAATAAAATTTTACTTCAGATTTTGTTTTGCAATAAAAAAATGTAAACAGCAATGAAACGTAACACTTAAAATTCAATTAAATATTTGAATTATTTCGAAATTTTAAATTGTTGCTGAATTTTTTATTATAATTCATAGGGTTGCCAAATACCAAAAGTCAAATAACTGGACAATAGAAAAAAATAACTCGACAATTTGAAAAAGCACTTAACTATAAGAAAAAATAAAATTTTACTTCAGATATTGTTTTGCAATAGAAAACATGTAAAAAGCAATGAAACGTAACACTTAAAATTCAGTCATATCATATTACAAAATTATAATCAGGGCGAATTCACTACAAGTGGCAGGGAAAAGCCTGCTGACTTTGACAGTTCGAATCAATTGGTTTTGATTTCATAATATTTTATTTATAAATAGTTGACATTTCGAGCCGTAAACATCTGTGGTTTTTGTTTTGTTGTTGTATTGCTGCCATCGAATATATCGAGCCCTAATAGCAAAAATGATGTAACCAACAAAAATAAAATTTTACAGGAACGTGTTTTTTTTATTTTATTTTATAAAAATTTTTTATGAAATTTGTCGGTTACCTCAAAATTGTTCTTGCTATAAAATCGTAACGGTGCCTTATGTGACCACGACATTTTAGGAGATGATGCAAGTGTTGCCAATAAAGTCATTTATTAAAAAAAAACTAAAATTGAAGATGATGTCGCTTACATCATTTTTGCTATTAGGGCTCGATATAAACTCAAATTGTTATATATAAAATTAAATGAAATAAAAAAGTACATAAACATGTATAAAATATCTGGGTTTCTTAATTGACAAAGATTTAAACTTTAAAGAACATATCGAATATGGATGTAGAAAAATTGGCAAAAAAATAGGCTTTTTTTAACGTTTGAGAAATAAGGTAACAAAAATAACCGAAATAAACATATATAGCACAATGATAAAACCACACTTTGAATATGGATCAACTATATTGTTCACATGCTGTTCAGACCAACAAATAACCAGGCTACAAAAACTACAAAATAAGGCTATGCGCACAATCTTAAAATACAACCATTACACTTCAATTAGAAATATGTTGGACACATTAAAATGGCTAAATATACAACAAAGGCTGCAGTTAAATTAAATATTTTTTATCCAGAAAATGAAAATAGAAATGCACCCGATAACCTGATCGAACAAATAAGGTATGTGGAGTAGGTTCAACCGTATAATCTCAGGAATGCCTTGGATTTTAGACCACAGAGGGCATATACAAATACAATGCAAAAATCATTATTTAGCAAAGGATTGAACCTATACAACATGATGCCGAATGATGTGAAGAATGAATCCAATATAAATCTTTTTAGAAAAAAACTGTGGATTTTATAAAAAATTTGTAATTGTTAATCAGATATGTAATATTTTTCTTATAATCTAATTAAAATGTCATTAAAAATTTAATAACTCTTTTACTTTAGTTGTAAGCAAAAATGTTTGAAACATTTTGCAACTTTCATCAAAATTTTGTCTTATTAAAATTGTAGCCTTTATTTGGTCATATGAATGGATTCTTGTGAGTAAAGATTATCAGAAATATCTTAAATCCTTGCAGAAAAAGTATTGCTAGTTGGCATGACTAACAAACGAGATCAATTTATATAAGTTTTTTTTGGTTATTTTTATCGCATTTTTGAAAAACTGGACCTCTCACTCTATCTCATTAATTGGAATGTCTGTCGGCAAACTAGAAATTTTTTCCTTGCAACTTTTTCTTAGTATATGATTTTGTTTTAAACAATAATAAATATAATTAATAAAAAAAGTAATTTTTCAAAATTAAATAAAGTTTTTTAACTGGACAAATTGCATTGGAATCTGGACAACACTCAACAAAACTGGACAATTCACCTGGCAACCCTTTATATATATAAGTGATTCTTTGATTCTTAAGGAATTTTAGAGATAGAAAATTTTTAAAATAAATAATTTAAAATTTTTTTCATTCAAAATTAACAGATTAGCGTTCCCTGTTGCAATTAATAATACCACTAAAAACAAATGTTGTCTGTTTTATTGTCTAAATTAATGTTGTTTTTTTATAAGAATTGAAAAAACACAAATTCATTGAGTTTGAAAAGAAAATTTAAAAACAAAATCATTTGGCCAAAAATAATACTTGCTTGCAAAAACAAAAAAAAAAAAGATTGATTGAAAAGAACTTATGTTGACAAAAAACAATTCAATCTATAATTAGTAAGACGACTATAAAATGTCCCTACAGTACATGAAGTTTTATGAAATGATAATATTTTACCCCTGTTTTTATAAGCGATTATTAACTAGAAAATTTGTTTTGTAAAACTTTTTTAAATTTAAAATAAACTGGTTAAAATATAAAAAATATCTCAGTACCCATTGCACAGAAAATATTCCGCTTAGCACACCGGAAAATGTGGATCTCTCTATTGTCAATTTTGACAGTTATCTTAAACTAGCTGTTCAACATTCCAGCAAAACCCTCAAAAAAACCAATTATAACAAAATATATTTTGCAGATGTCGAGCGCCTCTTGAATGAAAAAAGGAGAGTGCGAAGAGAATGGCAATTGCAAAGATCCCCTCAACTTAAAAATGAATTAAAAGAGTGTACAAAAAGGCTAAGAAAATTACTGCAGACTCAGAAAACGGCTTCCGTAGAAAAATATCTTAAGGACTTGGATGCAACTCCACAATCAGGCTACTCATTATGGCGGGCAGCTAGAAACCTCAAAAGACCAGTTATCTCGAAACCACCATTAAGAAACTTGAATGGAAGTTGGGCAAGAAATGATAATGAAAAAGGAAACCTGTTTGTAAATCATTTGAAAAGCGTATTTACCCAAAATATACCTGACGATACAGCGCACGAGTTGCCGCCTGTTAATGTTAGAGCAGCTATCCCCCTAAGATTTGAGATAAGGGAATTAGAAAGGGCTATATGTGAATTAAACACCAAGAAGGCACCTGGTATTGATAAAATCAGTAACAAAATGCTTTTGGAGCTACCTCGCATAGCAAAGAAAATTATTCTTTATATTTTTAATGCTATTTTACGACTTGAATACTACCCTCAAGAATGGAAGGTCTCCTTAATAACGATGATACCAAAGCCAGGAAAAGATCACACAAAAGTTGAGTCATATAGGCCTATTAGCTTATTATCTAATATATCAAAGCTGTTTGAGAAGCTCTTAGCGTCAAAATTAACCCCAATTTTAAACGACAATGGGTGTATACCCAATCATCAATTCGGCTTCAGAAGAGAGCATAGCACAATTGAACAAACCCATCGGATAGTAAACGCCATAAGAAAAGACTTTGAAGAAAGAAAATATTGCTCCGCTCTTTTCATAGATGTTTCTCAAGCTTTTGACAAAGTCTGGCATGTAGGCTTGTTACATAAGTTGAAGCTAAACCTACCGGTTAATACACACAAGCTGTTAGAAAGCTACCTGGTCGGTCGAAAATTTATTATTAAAGAAGGCGATTTTTTAAGTTCTCCTCAGCCAATTGAAGCTGGAGTCCCTCAGGGAAGCATCCTGGGCCCACTTTTTTACCTTATATATACCTCGGGCATGCCAACAAACAATCACACCCTAACCTCAACTTTTGCTGATGATACAGCTTTTCTAAGCGTACACGAGAACAGTCGTGAAGCATCTCGATACCTGCAGAATCATATATTTCAACTAGAACTGTGGTTTAAACAATGGAGAATAAAGGTCAATGAGCAAAAATGCGTACATATAACATTTACCTTGCGTCGGGAAACATGTCCCCCTATTAAAATCAATAATCAACTAGTACCTCAACAATCGCATGTCAAATATCTCGGTATTCATCTAGATCGGCGTTTAACATGGAAATGCCATATAGAAGCAAAATTAACCCAAATGAAACTAAAAGCAATTCAAATTAACTGGCTTATTGGAAGAAATTCTGTTCTTAGTCTCGACTGCAAACTACTACTTTACAACGCTATTTTAAAGCCAATATGGTGCTACGGTATTCAACTATGGGGCACTGCCTCGGCCTCAAATATCGAAAAAATTCAAAGGCGCCAAAATAAACTTCTTCGAATAATTACAGCTGCCCCTTGGTATGTTAAAAACTCAAATATCCACAAGGACCTCAATGTGCCAATGGTAAGGACTATTATTACGAAGTATGCGGTAAAATATTTGAAAAGGCTAGAGTTGCACCCAAATCCACTAGCACGAAATATTTTAAATGATAGCGGCCACTCTCGCCTAAGAAGAAGAGACACTGCAGCACTTACCCATTAAGATGAGCGATAAACACCTACATATGTGAACAGAACCCGTGATAAAGACAATTTTTGTCAGGCACTGGCAGGACATAAAATAAAGCATTAGGTTAAGATTTGATTAATTATTGTTGGTTCATATTTAATATATGAAGATTCAATAAATAAATAATGAAAAAAAAAAAAAAAAATTTAAATTATTATTAAGAAAACAGGCATTTCCTTATACAGTATTTGTCGCTTATATGCATTTTATTAACTGCAAATCGTTAAATGATTTTAAACAAAAAATGCATCTATGGAAACTCGCTTATATTCACTTACTGCAGATTATCCGATCAAAAGAGCGCTTAACACTTATGTGAACAGGTACAGTGACTAGGAGAATTTTCGTCCGGCATTGGCAGGACATAAACCCCACAATTTTATTATTTTAAATATATACATTAATTTTTATTTTAATCAAACAAATTAAGCCGAAGCGGAGGCAATAATACGGTAAGTACGGATTTCCTTAAATCAAGTATTGAATGCTTGATTCAAGTATGGATTATTCAACTTACAATAATCCGGAAGCTGGATTTACTTAAGTAAAAGTCAGATAAAAGTTAACCCAAACTGTGCTTGATTTAAGAATTTTAGGTCGGTTTTATTCCATAATACGAACTTGAACAAAACATTAACACTTACACCAGAGAACCAAAGAGACAGAAAGAGAGAAAATATATCATGTTTGTTGAATTCCCCCCTTTGTTTACATAATAACTCACAATTATAAGACACCAGCGATATGGTTTACGTAATTATTCTACTTTGAAATTTTGATGTATTTAACTTAATAACTTTAACAAATAGAATTGGGGAATTTTGCTTCTTATTTTATTTTTTAAAAATGAAAATAATGCAAACCGTTTTATACCTACTTTTGTATTGTTGTTTCTACAACAAACTTTTACAAGCACACGTGTATGAACGCATAAAGAATATAGAGTGGCACGACTTACGAAAAGTTTGAGTTTTTATTTACTTGATTTAAGAATTTAATACTTATTAGAAGAAGTTTTCAAAAATATTCCCATTTTGGATTGTTTTAAGTATTTTCGTACCTAAATTTTAAAGTGGAAGTGTATCTTAATTTTTGAAACGAACGAGTTTTGCAACTCACCAACTCATTTGTAAAGTAGACTGTTAGACTGTAGACTGTTTGTTAGAAATTAAAAAAAGTGACCTTGAGCTTGAAGATTTATTGTGAAAAATTAATATTAAAAAGGTCGAAGAAATTAAACTAAATAATTTTTTTATTTTGAAAAATATTAGAAAAAATTGTATGCTAAAATATTTTGGAGTCGGAGTCGCGAGTTTTTGCGGGTTATTCGATTTCGACTCTGGTACAAAACCTCCAACATCACATCACATCCACATGTTTTTATTCGTTTTCAATTAGAGTAGTAAGGGGCTGGTGAAAGTAAAACGAATCGACTTTTATACTAATGATAACATTTAAAAAAAAAAAAAAAAATTGTTTTTAGTTTAAAATGTCCTTTATCCAATTTTATCAAAAATATATCGTTATCTTAAATGCAAAAGCATTAACTACATTTTTTGTTTTAATCGATTTAGCGATTTAAATAAGTTTTTGGGTTTTTTTCAAATTTTGCAATTTTTGGGGAATTTAGGCCATGTTACCGATAAAAGCGATTTTTTCTGTAAGTTTTCTGATACTTTAAACGATATATAATAAATAGTAGACTTTGCTATCATGCTGCTGTTAGCAAAATTTCGCGAATTTGCGATAATTTAGCAGTTTTTTCGAATGTTTTCCATTACTTATAGTTTTAGGGACTTTCAATCAATTTCATATCTTGTTTGAAATATTAAAATTGTTCTAGAATTTTTGCTATTTTTGCAATAAATTTTTATTTTTTTTTAAATTTTAGTGTTAGTTTAAAAGTTTGCAATTTGATCCATGTTCGCGATAGAAGCGATTTTTTCTGTGATTCTTTACAGCTTTCACGACTTTTAATAAATATTAGACTTTGCTATCATGCTGCGGTTAGTAAATTAGCGATCATTAGTTGAACTAAAGTTTTTTCGAACAGAACCTTCGAATACACATTCGTTTTCAATTTGAGTCGAAGCCTAGAACATACCTACTGACCACTTTTGAGAGAGTTCGACATGAGGAGCGGATTATCCCTAGTTGCTGTTGCTACTCAACAAATTCTACTGGCATATTTCAAAACGCAGCGTGGGGGTTATATAGCCCAAGCTGTAAGACAAGGGTCGAGTGTATAATCTCGCTGGATTATGCACTCAAATTGCTACCTGTGTGCTGGTTGCTTTCGCACTCAGGGCGGTTAGTAAAATCATTGTTTGCCACCCAGTGTTTAAGATCTAATATGAGATAAGGCATTATGGCACGTGCTCATATAAATCTTTTCCTCATCTGCTCCGAACTATTTGGAGTCTTACTTGTCCCGTAAGTACACCCTGGAGCCTGACCTCATTTTGGTTTGGTTTAGAATGAAATCGTGAGGAAAGTAATGTCCTTACAAACAGGGTGCCGTGGTCCATAGAAAAGCTTTTATCATACATGAAGGAGTTGGTTAGCGCTTTATATTCACCTATTCTTTAGAACACCTTAATTTTGGTCCATTGTTGCATATTCTTAAATTAATCTAGAACACGTATGTCCCTTCCATTATCACTGTTAGTGTGCCACTGTTACTGTTATCCTAATAGGCCACTTACGAATTTAAGTATATTAAACTAAATAATGTTCTCTTACAGCTATAGGGTAATTTTCCCTTTATTTTTTTTTCTTTTTTAATTTAGCCACAAAATTGTCGTATTCTAATTAATTACTTAAAAAATACGAATTCATTTTACTCATGTAACACTAACGGTTCAGTTGACACCTGATTAAGCAACAATACCAAGTGATATTAAGAACTACTAAAAAAAAAACTAATTAATTACTTATTTATATACATAAGTGATCAGAAAGTGAAAACTTAAAAAATAATATGACAGAAGAGTTTAGTAATAAGTGTAAAATTCAGGAGAATCCTGAAATTGGAAGGTGAAGTTATAAGTTTAATAAGAAATTCATTAAAACCAATATACCAAAACATTTTTTATTGCAAAATTTTAGATATGTCAAGGCCTGTGAAAGCATTAAGGCCGGTGAAACTTTATTGCTGGAAAAGCCTATACTAATTTTATCCGCTGCTGGAGACAAACGTTGCTGTAATTGTTTTAAATATGCCCAAAATTATTGTGGGTAAGTTTAAACAAATTTCATGAGAACTTAAAATGATAATACAAGCAAGAAACATTGTTGAAATTAAATTTTGGTTTATTATAATCTGGTAGATAATTTCACGGCACTTATTTTTGTAATATGATTTCCGGTATAATTTTTGACCACTTTTTCCAAAAAATCTAGTGGTCTGTCGGCATAAGCCAATGACTTAACATATAACCATAAAAAGTAATCCGGAGGCGTTAAATCGAAAGAACGTGAGGCCAGTGAACAGGTTCATTTAGGAGATAATTCGGTCACCAAACGTCTGGCTCAACAAAGTGATGTTGATGTTGCGCTGTCTTGTTGGAACTATTTCTCCTTCAAATGATTTGTAATGACATGACGAATAAAAAAAGTCAGGAATCATTTGCCTTTAGCGTTCGCTATTGACGGTAATGTTGGCACCGGTTTCGGACTTAAAATTTAATAGGCCGATGACGCCTTCGTTAGGTAAACCGCACCGAAGAATAACTGTTTGGGGATGTAGTGGATTCCAAGAGTCAACAGACGATTGTGCTATCTCCAAACACGACAATTCTGCTTGTTCGCATCCCGTTAAGGAAGAAATCGCTGAACATGATTTGGCGATCAAAATCTGTTTCAACATACACTTGATTAACATCCTATTCACCAAACACACGATTCACAGATCTTGGCCTTATATGGATGTAGGCCAAGATCTTTCTTCAAAATTGTCCAAGTAGTAGACGGGCAGAGACCGAGTTGCTGAGAAAGCCGTCGGATCGATAAATTTCAAGTCCTCTGTCACACTCACTTCTACGGCGATGATGGGTTCTTCTGTACGATCAAAATTATCCGAAAGAGTAAATGTTTTATTGAATCGCACTCGAGTATTGCGTATAGATGCTTAAGTAGAAGTAGTATTGTGACGAAATGCTCTATAAATCTAGCGAAGAGAGCGCGAATTTAGAAATAAATTACCACGATTTGTAAACGTTGTTCTGCTGTATGTATGTCTTTGCATGGGCCAGTATGTATACTGAAAAAAAGTCACACACTTCTTTTGTATGACAGCTGGTTTTACAATTATCCCTATCGGAAGTGCTATACTACTTAAAAACAACGGTTTATATTTATGCCAAAATTTCTTCGCTCTAACTCATCCCGTGTGGACTATATCGTGCCAAACCCTTTTTCCGGGACATTTGTATGAGAGTTATCAAAGTATATTTATTACAAGTACATGCAAGTGATCAGCTGTTCAGTTGTTTTATTTTCGATAGTGTCAAAATTTTCTTACATTTTAGTGCGCCATGATTTTTTTTTTTTTTTTTTTTTTTTTTCTTTATGTTTGGCTGTTTGACAGTATCAAATGTTTTTACACAAACAAAATTAATGTTATTTTTATACCCTTCACCGAAGGTAGAAAGGGTATATATAACTTTGTCATTCCGTTTGTAATTTCTACAATATTGATCCTACACCCTATAAAGTATATATATTCTGGGTTCTTATGAAAAGCGAAGTTCAAAACCGGTTGTCCGTCTGGTCGTCTGTCCGTCTGTCTGTTGAAATGGGTTTTCCGAAGCTCCCAGAAATGATGGGGACTTGGTTGGGGTATCTTTATGTCAGGTATTCTTATTATAATTTTGCTATTGAAATTCAGCCAGATCGGTGCACAAATGGCTGAGATATGAGCAAAAAACCACGACTACCTCTAATTTTTCCCAAAAATCCCTTGTGTTTGTTGTATTTTTATTACTTTTTGCTGTATATCTGGGGAACGACAAAAGCCAAAGTCACCAAATTAGGTACACACATTAAGGTTGCCAATACACACCATCCTACAAAATGTGGGCGGGATTGGAGAAGTGGGCGTGGTACATCCCGTACAAAAAAAATTAAAAATTGTATGAAAACCTAAATTTTAAGGCTGCCATATGTCCTATGGATATGACTTATATACCAAAATATCGGAAATTTTTAGTAGAACATATTTTATAAAAAACTCGGGAAAATCGGTTCAGATACAAAAAAGTTATGACCAAAATTAATTTTTTTTTTTTAAATACCCATTTTCGGTAACCATGGATCTTCCCGAGTCTAAGTTTTATAACACAAATAAATGGTAAATTTCTTGCTTAACACGTCGGTATATAAATCTGTCATATCGGTTAAATGATGGCTGAGTTATAATCAAAATACTGAAATCCCAAAAGTTACTCTTTTTATAATTAAGTTTGTTTTTTTATAATTAAGTTTGTTTTTTTTTTATAGTTAAGTTTGCTTAAATATATGTACATATATGTAGGTATATATACATATATGCCTATAAGCCAATTTAATGGAAATTTTATTTTTAAGCACGTTGGTATATAAATCTGCCAAATCGGTTAAAAATGGTTAAGTTATGTGCAAAATACTCCAAAAAAGGACTAAAAACATTAACATTTTTATAAAAACTAAAATTTTAGAGCTGTATTATGACCTATTCATACGTTTTAGATATCAAAATATCGGAAATCTTTAGAAAAACTCGGAATATCGGTAAAAAAAAAAGTAATGTCATAAATATAGTTTTTTTTTAATACCTATTTTCGTGAACCATAGAACTTCCCGACTACAAGTTTTATCACCAAAGTAAATGGTAATTTTATACTTTAAGATGTCGGTATGACCAAATACTGAAATTCGATCAAAACTTAACGTGCTATATATTAATTAAACTTTTAATATATTTAATAGCACGCAATCATGTGCAAATAATTAAATAAAACTAAACGATATATATTTTATAACATGTATATATACATATATTTAAATATATATATAAACTTCTGTTCTTTCCAAACCATGGTGAAGGGTATATAAGATTCGGCATAGCCGAATATAGCACTCTTACTTGTTTTTATTGTTGATTTGTTGTAGACTTGCATGTACTTGGTATAAATATACTTTGAGAGTTAGGTTTTAAACAATTTTTCCGATGTTTCTTCTACAAATAGTTTCTATTATTTGACTTAAAAATCGTATATTTTTAGATCCAAAATTAATATTGCTCTAATTTTACAGCTGATTTTTCCGATATTTTCAGTAAATCGTGCAAAGAAAATTAAATTAAGCCTAAGGACCTTTTTTTAATGTAAATAATCCAAATATATAATTTTCTATTTCCAGCAAATGCCATATATCACCTCTATGTTTAGATTGTACGCAGCACAGTGAATTTGACTGCAACACTTTGGCTGCTATGACCGATTTAAAGTGTGAAGAATTAAAAAAGTTCCCCGATTCGTATGGAATAATCAAATGCCTATTGCTATCAGAGAATCCGGAAGGTAAAGAAGATTTTAATAAAATTCTACAATTAGTATCACATCTAGAGAAGAGACGTAAAACGGCGGTATGGCAAGAACGCAATAAAAATATCGTACAACCCATTTTAAAGTCAAATATCAAGAAATATTTTCAATTGGCTGATAAAATCGATGAGGAATTTCTACAACATTTGTGTGGCATTTTGGATGTAAATCCGTATGAAATTAGAGCGCCTGATATGTCCTCAATGAGGGCATTGTACCTGCATGGTTCTCTATTGGCTCATCAATGTTGCCCCAATGCAAATGTAGCCATAGATGATTTGTATCGTATAAAAATATATGCCAATCGTGATATTGACAAGGAGGAAATGGTGACAAATTCTTATACAAATATTTTATTGGTGAGTGAAGGGAGAGACGGTGGTTACAAAATTGCGTGATAATTTCTTTCTATTTCTTTTTAAATTATTTCCCAGGGCACCGAGGAAAGACGCCATGTTTTACAAGAAGGCAAATACTTTCTATGCTCTTGCCCGCGCTGTGAAGACCCCACCGAAATGGGCTCTCATCTTAGCAGTTTTATCTGTGCTCCCTGTGCTGGTAACAACAAAGAGGGTTATATAGTTAAACAGTCCAATAAGAAATGGCAATGTTTGAACTGCAACCATACCCTGCGCACAGAGCAAGTAGAAACCATTATAGATAAAGCAAAAGAGGAAGTTTTTCATTCCCAAGACGATCTAAGACGTTACGAAATTTTACTTGCTAAACTTAGTACTATTCTACATCAAAATCACTACATTATGGTAGATATAAAACAGAATATTGCCAATATATTACGCACCATTATAATGAATAGTTTACAAAGGCCAGGACGTCGGGTTTACGAAAGAAAGGTACGCTTGTGCCAGGAATTGTTCAGAGTCTTGCATATCATACAACCGGGTATATCTAGATTAAAAGCGATAGCTCTCTATGAGTTGGCAAGTGCTTCGGCTGAATTATATCGTTTACGTTTCGGTGAAAAAGAGCTAAACGAAGAGGAATTACAAAACTATCTAAGACAATGTGAGGCGATGTTTAAGGAATCCATACGTATGTTATTGTATGAACCGCCACAGACACCAGAGGGCGAGTTAATGAAAAGCATGATGGGGCAATTGAAGGATTTAAAAAATGATATACAAATGCTGGAGAAATCGGTGGAAGCGAAAGTTTGAAATTATAACTTATAGAAAAGAAGTTAATTCAAGATAAAAATATGTTATTTTTAGATGTTTTTATGTTTTCTAAAAAGTTTTTAATAAAACATTTTATATCTAATAAAAGTTTAAGATTCACTTACCTTTATTTTAGGGAAATGGCGATTTATCACAATTTTTCGACATTATTTCAGGATTTGATGTTTTAGTCTTTTTAATTTGTTCTTAATATGCTAAATTTTTCTTTAACATGTAGTTTAGAATCTCTTCAAATAACGTCATTAATTCTTCAGCTACCGTAAAACGTTCCCAACACAAATTATCCGGACAATCAACACATTTATTTATTAGCTGCCATAATTTGGGATACGTAGAAGTTACTTCAGAGGGTACCGGATGAAGAAAGCCTTTTGATTGATCTTTATATAGATCTTCTCTCAAAAATTGACAAGACGAATAAATATTTATATCGCTTATGTTATAAGAAGCGATATCATCGGCTGAATAGGCAAAGCAACCCGAACATTCAATATACCGATGTTTATGTATTAAAGATTTGTATTTCGTCTCGCTAGAGTCAACTATAAAAATTGTATCCAAATCGATAAAGTATAGTTTTTTCTTAATACTATTATACACTATATTATCGGCGGTTAAATCGGTTATATATAAGCGATAATTATCAAAGCCATGAGAAAATTTTATAGCTGCCTCCAATAATTGTTTTGAAATTTTCAGTTTTGTAAGAAAATCCGATTGGAAAAAGTTATAAAGATCAACGCCCGCATATTCTTGATAAAGACTAAAACCACATACAGCATAAGTCTTGGGTATCGGAAAGTTTCGTTCGTACAAAACAGGAAATATTAAAGGTTGGATGTTATTTAATAAATAATGCCATACTGCGATTTCTGTGAGATTTAAATGAAATATTTGTAAATTTGCTATAAATTTATCTATAGTTTTTGAAGGAACATATTGCATGCCCTGTAAATTTTCTTGTTGTTTTAAAAAATGTGATTTCATAGGTTCTACTTTAAATTCAAATTCCGATCTTTCTTTTTGATTGAAAAAATATTTTGTTATTATTTTTTCCTGCGAGTTCTTCAGCTTAACCAATTGATTATTTCTTTTGCACGATCTTTCTGGAAAAAAGGCTAAAAGCTGCCTGAAGGAAAATCTTTCATCGGGTTTTAGTTCTTTAAAGAAATTTAAACAGTGTTGTATTTGGGTTTCAAAACATGTGTGACAGTATCTAAGATCTCTTTCGAAATTTTTTTTGTGTACAATTTCAGGTTTGTTAACATGATCTTTCGTCTCTAAGGTGTTCAGAACTATAATCAGTAAAAATATAAAACGTGTGTGAGATAAATGTCCACGCATAGTTTTGGAGTTATAAGTTTCTGAAAAAAGATAAAAGTTAGTTAAAAAAATTGAATCTGGGAATTAATTTCTCATGGTGAGTAACATTAATTATATAAATTTTTATATTAATTCGAATGTGTATTAGGGAGATCGAACGAATAGTATTCGACCGGTTTTAACCGGTTATTTTACTTTTCCCCAAGTCGGATATTTTAAAATGTCCATTTTTCGAATATCGAATAAACCGGTTATTTTGGTAAAATAAACCGATTATTTTAGTAATGTGCAGTTTATATAAGTTTTCCTTAATTTTGTTATAAATGTACCTGTTATTTAAGTATTTTTCTAATTGAATATTGGGCAAACATTAACTTTTTATGAAGAAAGCCAAAACAAAATGTAACAAAAAAATGTAGTCAAAAACATTATGAGCAATGTAAATACAAATCGCTTATATAAGTGTGTGTTCTTGTAACAAAAACCTAAAACAATTCAAAATACTACAAAAAAAAGTTCTGCTTAAAAAGAAATAAGATATTATATACATATATTTTTATAAAGATGTCATCTATCGTGATATTTCGAACAGATTTAAAAGAAAATGGTGTTTAAAGGGCCCTAAAATGATAAGTTGTAAAGGTTCTCAACGTCACGACTTATTAATCACCTTTAATTAGCCCTCTAGCTGGACATAAATATACGCCAAGTAGAACTTGACTCTGTCCCAAGTAGTTATTAAGAGACTGTAAATAATACTTTACTAAAATATGCTGCCAAAAATGGATGAAAAACTCTTAAAGGCTAGATTACACTTCTATACTTTGTATTACTACATGTCAAAAACTGAAGTAATATGACAAAGTGTGATATTGTGAATGCAATGTGTCACGAAAATGACAAGTATTATGAAAAAAATTTGACATCCCATACGACTTCATCGTTTTTTGAAAAATTTCTAATCAATAATACTTTTCATTGGATCAGGGTTGCATTTTATTTCATGTGTGAGTGTTTATACTTTGTGTGATGGTGTGAACACAAACTGTCATGTTATATTAGATTTTTTGACAGTCGCAACAAAACTCATTTGATTTCAATCTCACAAAGTATTATGGAATACGTAAGACTTGTGCGATAGTGTAAACTAGCTTTAAGTAGTGCTAGCATATCTTCATGCTAAAAACTTAAACATACCGGCCGAATAAATGATATGGGAAAATTCATCAATTTTATTTATTAAAACAGCAAGAACTTAAAACAAAATTGAAGTAATCAAACAATGTTATGAAAGGTTTTAAATTGTAATCGACGACTCGACAGATATTTCATACAAAAAGCATGTTCATATTACTATTTGTTTCTATAATGCTTAAACAAAATACTTTGAAATAAAAAATCCTGGTAAATAATCCTGACTTGGAGGGTTTGTTTGCCACTTTTCAAAAATATTGTTGAAGTCTATTGATTCATATAGACTTGCTTAGCCAAACTTATTTTAAATAAATTTTTGAGAATACCTCAAATAATAAATTTATTAAATTTCTTTAATTTTTTAAAACCAAAGTTTTTCAAAAATTCTAAAGCTAAGTATGTATGTTCACACCTATTTAATATTTTATGTCCTACACGTAAACACTAGTTTTCTTAAAGTATTGTTTGCTTTTGCAAAACGTGAGGTTAGAGCAAACATTATTTAAAAGTTTCTAAATTACATTACATATACAATTATCATCTTAGAAAAAAGTTTAGTAAATAAATCGAAATTATAAAAAATAAAACTTAAGTTTGATTAATTTACTGGTCACGCTTGTTTTTGATTCTATGGTCACCCTAGGTCTCCACTAAAGATAAATATCTCAGCCAGTTGGCAATAACGTCGGCAGAATACCAAAGCAATATTTCTTATTGCTCAGCTTATGTTAAAGGCATGGGAACACGCATTTATGTTAACTCATAATTTGAAAAAATCAAGGAAGAAGGTGCAGTGTAAAAACTGGCGCTATCTTGCAAACATTTTTATACCCTCCACCACAATTAGTTGTGAAGAGGGTATATTAAGTTTGTCATTCCGTGTGAAACTTTTTTATTATTCATCTCAGACCCCATAAAGTATATATATATTCTGGGTCCTTGAGTAATTCTAAGTCGATTTATCCATGTCCGTCTGTCTGTCCGTCTGTCCGTCTGCTGAAAACACGCTCACTTTCGAAAAACTCAAAAGATCTAAACAAACTTGTTGTCAAATTGCTTGTAGTTATCCTAAGCAGTTTGGGATTAAAATTCAGCAAAATCGGTTTAGTAGGCTCGGAGCCATGAATCAAAATGTGGAACCACCACCTAAAAATAATAGATAATATTGTTACAAAAACTAACATAAATGGTGGAATAATGCACAGAATGCCATAACTGGAAATTACGCCGTAAAATTTTATGAAGATCGGTCCATAATTTACCCTAGGCCCCATATAAACCTTACTTCCGGAAAACAGTTTAGTACGCATGAAACCGTTAAAAAAATTGTTATAATAACAAAATGCGGTACATAAAAGTTTTATAGAACTAGGAAAAAGACTGTGCAATTTCGTGAAGATCGGTCTATAATTTACCCTAGACCCCATATAAACCCTACTTCCGGAAAACAGTTAAGTACGCCTAAATCCGTAAAAAATAATGCTATCATAACAAAATTTGGAACATACAAGTTTTATAGGACTAGAAATAAGACCGTGAAATTTCGTGAAGATCAGTTCATAATTTACCCTAAGCCCCATATAAACCTTACTCCCGGAAAACAGCTTAGTACGCCGAAAAACGTAAAAAATAATGCTATCATAACGAAATTTGGTACATCACAGTTTTATAGAACTAGAAATGACAATGTGAAATTTGGTGAAGATCGGTGCATAACTTACCATAGGCCCCATTTAAAGCCCACTCTGGTAAAAAAATTAAATACGCGGCAAACGCTTAAACTAATTGCACTGCTGTATTGAAATTTATGTTTATTAATACCAGAAATCGTTCTGCAGAATTTGGGATGATTGGTTCACAGCTTACCATGGCTTTTATATAATTTATTCTCCTGAAAATCAATTAAGTTCAGCTTAAACTGATATTCTACTCAAGCTTTTTAAAATTGATTCTGATTGTCGGTCAATAATTTTATATTGGTCTAAACCGCAACAAATTTTAATGCAGATGTCTGTTTTGACAAAGATTATAATAATAAAAAGACATCATACAGATATTACTCCTAAAACATTCGAAGTGTCGGTGGAGGGTATCAAAGATTCGGCACAGCCGAATATAGCACTCTAACTTGTTTTTATTGATATTAATTCTTTCTTATTCGACTTTATTATTGAAATGTATATTAATTTGTTTAAGCTTGAGGTCTTTTTTATAAAAAAATATTAGTTTTACTTTAACAAAAAAATTATATAAAAAAGAACTCAAACTTAAACAAATTAATATAAATTTAAATAATAAAGGTCAAATAAGAAAAAAATTATTTTTGTAATTTTATTTTAGTGTTTATTAAACTCATTAATTTAATTCTTTTACTACTTATAATTTGCTACCATTTCACAAATTTAATTTCTTTAATTTCTTTGCTTTTATATTTTTCTTTAATGCTTCTTTTTTTCAATTGACAACCAAATTTGACGTTTTATGTAAGCAATAATTGTCAACGAAAATGGACTAACAATTATTGCAACATAAATTGTCGGCAATAAAGCTACGCTCAAAAAACATTTTCACTTGGTGTTCATAATAGAGCAACAATTTCTTTAGTAACTACACGCATTTTGCATCAAGAAACCGTTTGCAAATTTTAGCCACAACAATATTATGCATTTACAGTGGTATCTCGGTTTAACGAATTATATATTGTCAGGCCCTTTCGTTACATCGGAAAATTCGTTAAATCCCGAAGTTTTTTTTAATACATTTTTATTAATAAAACAACAATATTTTAATAAAACAAAGTAAAGTCGTTTATTTCCATACATAACACAAACAACAAATAAATACTTCATATAATTTTCAATTAAATGAGTACATATGTAGATATAAACGGCTGCACTAACTCTTTGTTAGAAGAGAGTTTCTCCCCACTTTGCTTCATTAAACGAATTCCATAGCGTTTTTTGAATCTACAGAACCAGCCATGGCTGGCTAAAATTGTTCAACATACATTTTTTTATTCGAATAAAAAACTGTTATCTTAAAAATGCTTAACCGAAAACCGGTTGTTTTAAAATAGCAGCTATTCGGAATATTCGAAAACCGGTTTTTGAAAAAAAGTCGAACAATCGATCCCCCTTATGTGTATGCTAAGTCAAATTACAATTTTAAAAGCTTTTATACTTTAATAGTCTTATTCCTTCAATATTTTCCAGGAACATTTTCTATACACTATCAGAATTTTCGTTTGTCTATTTTCGTTACAAGGCTTACTTTAGCTGTCATTTGGAAAGCAACGAAGTAAATTGTACAGAAAATTTATACAACTGTTAGATACCAGCATAATGTAATGCCTTTTTAGCTCACTACGGCCTTCGTCAGCATTTGTTGTATCTTATAACTGGTTAGTGCCTATTGTAAATTTTAGGTATTTAACTAAATTTTTTAAACAAATGGAATCTCAAATAGAATAGAATAGAATATCCGAAAATTCTGATATTGCAAAGAAAATATTCCTGGAAAATATCGAAGGAATAACACTATTAAAGTATAAAAGCTTTTAAAATTATAACACAGGGCAACAGCAAAAAAGGGCTTGAATAACCACTATATTTTTTTGATCCGCTATAGTCACCTAACTGTAAAAACCATAATTTTTTAAAATTCTATGGTAAGGTTTTTTTAATTAGTATTGTGGTTATTTTGTTGAACTATTTATGGTTTTTAATCCAAATTTTTAATATTTTTAATTAGGCTTAAGTTCATGAAATTTAATTTTCATTTTCATTGGCCACGTCAAGAATGAAAGATTATCAATAACAATTTTAATTAATTTCCATGTTGTAAAATTCCTTTCTTCATAAGAATAATTTAATGAAAATTAAATTTCATGAACTTAAGCCTAATTAAAAATATTAAAAATTTGGATTAAAAACCATAAATAGTTCAACAAAATAACCACAATACTAATTATTGTTAAAGCTAAGGCACGAGCTCTATGTGTACATTTGTCCTTCAAGTTGTGCTGAAAAAGGTCAACAGAAAAGAGAAAGACAAAATGAAAAAACAAAAAAAAAATGTACTTGGACTTCAAGAAAAATTCTTGACAAAAGTACGAAAAAACAGAAGTAAGGAAAAACATGTAAAATCAATTAAGATGGATAATCATTCAGGAAAGCAAATTTCGATTTACCAAATGTTAAAATACAATTTGGTTTAAGGATTGATGTTTGACTACTGACGTCAGCAGTCGTCGATGGCTGCGAGTGCAAGACGGCAAATCCATCTGAGGAGATCGAGTGGTTGCGATCGAAACATGTCATGGTAACCTGCCGGCCAGGGTTCGAGCCCGAGCCACGTCAAGAATGAAAGATTATCAATAACAATTTTAATTAATTTTCATGTTGTAAAATTCCTCTCTTCATAAGAATAATTTAATCAAAAGTAAGGTTTTTTTTTTAAATTTTTTTTCTAAAATTTGAGATTTTTGAAGAGGCTGCTCCATACATCTTATCGTAGCTTTTGAACGACGTACCCGATTTTGTTATCCAATCCCTCAAAACCTTTTAAATTACGCCTGATTTAAGTTTTTCTAATATCATTTTTTTAATTTAGCCAGTACTTTTGGAGTTATTAAGGCCGAAGTGGCAAAAAAAATTCTTTTTTTTGTTTTTTTATAAAATTTTTGATTTCAAAAAATTCATAAAAAAATTTAAATCAACAAATACTTACCAGTTTTAGTACTTAAGCTTAAAGCTGCATGCATTAGAAGTAAAATACATTTTATTTCATAAAAATCCATGGATAAATACCTGTTTTATTCCCGATAAACTGAAAGTACCTAGTTTTGACCTTTTTTATCGCTAATTTGTGTAGAGCTAAAAATCACAAAGTTTTACCATTTTATTACACATTATTTTTTTTTAATTCTTTACTTTAATTATTTTTTCATAAAGCTACATATAATAGAAATAAAATAAATTTTGTTTCATGAAAATCCATGGATTAATTCGTGTTTTATTCCCGATAAAGTGAAGGTACCTAGTTTTGACATTTTTTATCGCAAATTTGTGTTGAGCAACATGTTTATTTTATGTTTGCAACATGTTGCTCAACACAAATTTGCGATAAAAAAGTGTCAAAACTAGGAACTTTAACTTTATCAAGAATAAAACTCGAACTTTCAGTTTATCGGGAATAAAACAGGTATTTATCCATGGATTTTTGTGAAATAAAATGTATTTTACTTCTAATGCATGCAGCTTTAAGCTTAAGTACTAAAACTGGAAAGTATTTGTTGATTTAAATTTTTTATGAATTTTTTGAAATCAAAAATTTTATAAAAAAAAACAAAAAAAGATTTTTTTTTTGCCACTTCGGCCTTAATAACTCCAAAAGTAATGGCTAAATAAAAAGTTGATATTAGAAAAACTTAAATCTGGCGTAATTTAAAATGTTTTGACGGATTGCATTACAAAATCGAGTACGTCGTTCCAAAGTAACGATAAGATGTAAGGAGCTGCCTTTTCAAAAATCTCAATTTTTAGAAAAAAATTTAAAAAAAAAAACCTCTCCATAGAATTTAGAATTTGGACCATATTTGTACTACTGGAACCACAATACATCAAAATTGTATAGTGGGTTTTCAACCTTTAAAATTTTTTCGATTTTGTTGCCTTGTGTTATTTTACATAGCATACACATTAGACTGGCCATAGCGTTATATGGAAAAATTAAAAAATGTTAAATCCAAAAGTTTTCGCACTTGGGGATAAAAATAATTATGAATATTTTAATTTTTTTTTTTTTTAGTTCCCGAGTACCTCCGGGTTGAGCCCAAAGTTTTATTATATTACCCATTGATCACCCTTTTAAAAAATGTTGTTCTATTAGTAGGGTATTCATTTAATCGGGCTTTTGCTTTAATCAGCTATCGCTCGATTAATTAATCGAGGTTTTGGTTTAATCGGTTAATAACCGGTTAATTTTGTTATTGATCGGTTAACCGGTTAATAAAGTTTTCTTCTAAATTAAGTAATTTCAATAAATAAAAATTAAAAATGATTTATTATTTGGATTTTATTAGTAAAAAAACAAAAACAGCAATTCTTGAACTAAAACGAGCAAACAAAAAAATTATTAATAACTATGTATGTAATACATATCGTTACTTTAATATAGAAAAGCCCTAACTAACATTTTCCTTACTTTACAGGAGAAGGAAAAAACTTAATAAAAATTGTAATATTGTAGTTGCGATTTTTTTTAAACGCAGTTTTTTATTAAATTGTTTATAGAATGAAAGGCGCAAAGTTGCCTAATTATTTTTTTAATAAAACCCGAGTGCAAAAGCTCCCTGTGAAGGCAATAATAAAAAATACGAATGTATTGAATTTTGGCAAAAAGCGAATATTCGAACAATGACCGAAATCAACTGCATAAAAAAAATTTAACTTACTTTACCGAATGGAAAAATTTGTGCACGAACAGATTTGATTCTGTGAAAATATCAAAAATTATATATTTGATATCGCAGCTGCGGATCCACTTGAAACGATGACTATTGAAGAGGACAAAGATTTTCTTCAGTTGGAATGTCAGGCCAGGATTTAAAGTAGTCACGAAAACAAGACTGCAAAGGGAAGCTACTGCAAGAAGCAGAAAAGCGCAAGCAAAAATATAAAGAAGAGTTAGAAGAAGTTCTAGGTATTGGTCAATATAATGTCTTTTTTTATTGTTTTTCTTAATTATTCCTTTTGTTCAAAGATGAGGCTGCGTCTCATACAGATACCTCAGAAAGTAATGTATACGAAGGCGTAGAAATGGACAATTCAGCTCCGGAAGTTGATTTTCTGAAGGACCAGCATCAAGGAATCCAGGGATCTCGCGGAAAAATCCATTTTGTTGATGATCGAATGTTAGCAGGCATGGATAAATACCGCATCAGTGATCGCGATGCAATGCATTTACCATCTGCTACAATTACAGCCGTCTTGCGGAAGATGCAGGAAATGAAATCTGACTCGAACGTTACAAAAGTGGAAGATTTCGTCTTTAACCGAACATCGTTTAAAACAATGCGAAAAGAATATCGCCTCAGACAGGCGAATCAGATCAAAGAAGAATTCAAGGTACATATTTAATAATTTAATATAAATAAATATTTAAACTTAACGCTGGACCAAGTGAAAGTGTATAATAAGGATGTAAGTTTTTTTGTCACTCCTCGCACCAAGCGTTTTTTCTATGGTTTACGAATCGATGTGACATTTTTTGAATTGGATCCATCAATTTGGAAGGATCAAGAAGAATACTGAGCCGTATAGCGAATATGCCAAAACTTAACCGTTGTAAATGACCCGGCAGAAAGAGCAATAAAATTAATTACAGATTTCAATCGGGCATTGACATATGAAGAAGAGGATAAGCAGTATTTGCATCAAGTTGTGGAGCACTACAGCAAAAACTTTTCATTCCACAAAAATCTTTATTAGTATAATATGTATTATCAACAATAAAAAAAAATAAAAAATTTACCTAGTTTTCGGAACTTTGGTTTTAGGGTATTCCGGGCAAGTTTACACATAGTTTATCTGCAGACTATTGCGGCTCGTTGGAAGGGTAATTATTATAGGTATCAAAGAAATTCAGTTGGGAACATACAGTCAAATTTTGTTGTTATTAAAATATAAACACAGAAACACAAATAGTGATGAATGGGTAACAGTGTGGCCATATCCAAAAATATTTTACAGCTAAATCGACTTTAAAATAATGCTAAAAAATGCTAAAAAATCCTAAACTGACAAAAAATAATGCTAAAATTTAAATTTAATTATTTTTTTTGTTATTTTAGTTAATATACCTTTATACATGATTTATTTTGCATAATTCTTCCCTATAAACTCACATTATATCAATAGAACAAACTGATTAAAAAATAACAATAACATATTTATTAAACATAAAGTCTTAAAACTATAAAGGAAATATATTTCAGTCTTTATATACGTACATAAAAAGTTTTCAAACAAAAGGTACCATACCATAACAAAAAAATAAGGGAACTTGACCCATTAATGTCTATTTTTTAATATTTCAATAAAATTTATATAACATGTTAAATAAAAAATTTAATTTTATAAATTAAAAAACGTCATCAAATGAATATTCTTCTTCAGCTTCTGAAGAATCGATCGAGATATCATTATTATATATGTTATTATTGCATTTTTATATGAGATCGTACAATTTTTTAAAACTACCGCAACATTTTAAACCACACCTAATATAGAGTAGCGATTTCATAGACTTTAACGTCATTCTATTTCGAATTTTCGGTTTTAATTATATATATATTTATACCACTAAAAATCTATTTTAACTTCCGCGTTGCTTAATGGCAAGACGAAGAACTTCATTGCAAAAGCAGCTAATTCACTGAATGGATTTTCATTTAATGCATTTTTATTATCCATATACATTTATCCAGAAATCAACTGTTGAGATCTTATTTAACATTTCATATGAATTTAGTTTCTACCACTGATGTTCCAAAGTTTTTAATTTTTTCTACAGTGAAATCAATCATTTTTTCTTTTAAATGTTCGCCTAATTTGCATTCATTTTAAACTGTTTTCTACACAAAAAAAGTAAGTAATTGTTAAATTATGAAAATTGTTTGGCAATCGTTGTCTAAGTTAACGTATTAATCTATATATATAAAAGTGAATGTATGTATATATATTTGTATATATATATATTTGTGCCTTATAGGAGGCCAAACCACTTGACCGATGAACTTGAAATTTTCACAGCAAGTAACTGTGACCCATTAGGCTATATAAAATTGTGACTGGGCAAAGGGGCGATGCAACGCCCATACAACCCAAAATTTAAATGCGTGCTATTTATGACATTTTTTGCCCTACGGCGATAATATTTGGTATATTTGTTGTTGGCATGAACAGAAATACGTTTAATTAAAAAATGGGCGTGGCCCCGCCCCTTTATAGAAAAAGTAAAAAACGTTATATCTAATAAACTACTGAACCGATCGTCACTAAATTTTCACAGAAGGCTATTGTTCTGAATTAATGTGTCGTTGGGTTCAAAAAGGTGTGGTTGGACAAAGGGGCGGTGCCATATTTTTTTGTGGATGTCAATAATAAATAGCTCATATTTTAAGAGCCGCTGCAAGCATTTTGTTGAACTTTTGGTAGTAGGATCTTCTGAGCCACAAAATTGAAATAAAATAGCAGAGGTGGAAGTGGTACCCCCCATAGGATGCAAATATTAAATATCACGTTACTGAAGAACTATGATAGCTAGAGTCTTCAAACGTGGAAAAATCCACTATTATGGTAAATTTTAAAAGAAAAATGGGCGGGATTGACGGAGGGAGAGCAATACCCCCCATAAAATAAAACTACTGAATGCCACGGAATTCTCTTACTACGAAGCAGTTAATAATTTAATAAATAAATTTTTGTTAAAATATATTAAAAATACTTATATATTTTATAACGATGGGGGTAGCGAAGCACACCGGGTTAAGCTAGTTTAGCTATAAAATCGAGTTTGTTTTTCTATTTCAAAAGTTATGGTATTTTTTTTTTTTTGGTTTCCAAAAATTTTTTTAAATCGTAATTGAGGGAAATATCCGCTTAACATGAATTTAACGGATCAAACTGATCAAATTTTAAAAAAATTTGCTATGAAAGGTCTTTTAAAAGATTGTACAGTTTCTAAAGCAAAAGAGTAGGGACTTGTATGTGCATTCAACAAAACAGTGTGGTGGATTTTCAAAAAAAGATTATTTGAATATTCTTAAATTAAATAATGATAAAAAATGCTAAATATGTAGTTGAAAAATGCTTAAAAAAAATGCTAACTGCTAAATGAAAAATTTGCAGCTAAATCAGACAAAAAAATGCTTAATCTAGCTGCAAAAATGCCAAAATAGCCACGCTGATGGGTAATGAAATAAAAGTTTGCGCTCAACCCGAGCCGGAGGAACTAAAAAAAAAATAAATTTAAAATATGCATAATTATTTTTATCTCCAACCTCATATTTTTCAGTGCGAAAAATTTAACTTTTCAAAAAAATTTCCACTATGGCCACTCTAATACACATTCGAATTAATATGAAAAATTACTTTAAAAAACTATAAATAAACATAAAGAATTTACATTAAAAAAAAAACAGGTAAGAAAGTATAGTCGGTCACAGCACGACCATATGATACACCCAAGTTTTTAAAAACTAATTTTCAAGAGTATACCCCATTTGGTAGCCTAGGGCAATCTATATAAGATTTGTTTGCCTTTAAGTGATTTTAGGACGGGCGTTTATATGGGACCTATGGTTAATGTTGGACCTACTAGCGCATCATTTGGCGTGACATAGTAGCTATCATAAAAGTTATTGTCGCCAATTTTATTGTCAATACAAACATGTATAATGAAGGTATGGCATGAAAAACTATTTTCGGGAGTAGTATTTGTATGGGAGCTATGGTAATATGTGGACCGGTTCCAATGAAATTTAGTAGGATGATTAAGATGGCAATAAAATAAGTTTAAACCAAATTTGATCTAAATATCAACAAAATAAGTGGGTTTATGGGCACAGAGACTCTATTCCGGGAAGAAGCTTGTATGCGGGCTATGTTAAATTATGGACCAAATATTTTCTTAATCCTTGTGATAATTAAAAATCCTTTGAACTAAATTTTATTAAATTACCTCCAAGATTGTGACCAGTACTTTGCGCACAAGGTTTAGATTGACAGTCAGCCGGACGGACGGGCATCGCTATAACAACTCAGAAGTTTTTTTAAGTCAATCGGTATACTTGAAGGTGGCTCTAAGACACAAACGCATAATACCCTCTTCACACCTTGCATTGGTGTGAGTATAAAAAAATTGTGTCAAATCTTAGGTCAGAGAGAAATTGTTAACTAAAATTTTCCAAAATTTTTCTTTCTGTGTATTTTAGTATTTCAACGTTATGTTTTCTGTTTATTCAACCACTACAAACTGTAGTTATAATCGCTTGTATTCTATAAATAACTAAATAGTCTTTATTTAATCAACTCCAGGCCAGATAAAATACAAATTTGTATGAATATTGCAGAAGATTCACAAAAAAAAATAAATAAAGGCTGCTGCTTCATTTTATGTTGGCACAACAAGTTGAAGTTGCAAAAAAAAAAAAAAACTCTATACCGTAGAAGATGAAGGAACTAACATAAAAACTAGTGGATTGGTTTACTCCAGAATAAAACAGGTTCAAGGTTTTAAAAGAATTCGCAAGAAGATGGTAACAAAAAAACTAATAGGACTTCAAAGTTTAAAAGATTCAAAAGAAAGAAAAAAAAAATCATAAATAATAATGAAGAGTGATGGGATTTTTTGAAAATAAAGAGTTATCAGAATGTCGAGTTAAACGAATTGTATAAATTACTATTTATTGTATATTAATTAAAGCAGATGTTTTGGATGAAAATAAATTATTTTTAATACATTTGTGTTGTATAAGTTTTGATATTATTGTTTCTCTTAAGAAAAGCAACCCCTCTTTCTTAATCAATGTAGAGTAGCCAGATTATAATTTTATTTCTTATACATTTTTATCAACAAATGCTAGTTTAACTTAACTCTTTTTTAAAAGTTCTAAAAAGTGGATAATTGGCTTAAAAGAATATATAGAAACTTTTAGCTGCCAAAAAAAATTCTGTCAAAATTTGATAATTTTTGCAAATATTTAGCTCCAAATGTCACTGTGTTTTGTAGTCTTTGATGCAGATTTGTGATAGATTTCTGATCTACCTAGATAAGAGCGGCAAGCGTTTTTTTATGTCAAAACTTCTAATTTTTATACAGTTTATACAAAACAAGCCCTTGCAAAGCGAAAATCTTTTTTGACAGACCGCTGGGCCAGACCAGCTGAAAAAAGTCATATTCTTTCTTATGAAGCAGCTAGAATAATTTAATCAAATGAAATTTAAGAACTTATGGCTAATAAATCACTGATGGTTTAAAAGCTGGTTTAGTTGAACTAAACTTGAATTTATATATAGTTTAAACTCAACAACTGTAAATCAGTGTCCCATGTATTATATGTGGTTAAAAAAATAACATGTGGCAGCACTACGATAAATCTTATCAAATTCATATGGTTTGTAGTTTGGTAGTTTAAACGCCCAATTTTATGCGTTTAAAGATGGTTTATATGTTTAGTGATTTATAGATTTGTTGATTTAAACACATTTTAAACCAAAAAGAGTGTTTAACTTGCTCTGATTTTTTAGCCCTTAGTGTCTATTATTGAAACCATTCTTTGTGCACATTTTCGTGAAGCTTATTAAAATATGTTTTACGTTATAAAATCACAACGAATTTATGTATACATTTAGAGGTTTCCTAAGACCACTTCGACTGTTTTTTGAGCGACGACCTTGTATGTGATGTTACGAATTTTCGTGTTCGCCAATCTTTAGCGAATATGGTTAAAAAAAATACAAAGAAAATACATAAAATTAAACAAAATATATTAAATTTTTTAACGCAAAAATTTCAGATAAGATGTTCTTCGTATTGACATTCGGCGATAATTTGAGCAAATATTCGTATTTGTGAATACATACTTAAAATTGATATTCGTAACATGACTAGTCTGTATGTACGGATGAATGATATATGTATATGCCTTTATAAAGTAAAAAAAACATGATACCCTTTATGACACTCAGAAGACCTCTCATTCCCAAAATTCGACCTTTGACTAGGTGTGAAAGCGTTTATCTTTTCTTTGCTTTGTATTTCAATAATCCACACATTTTCGCCTATTTTTTACACACCGAACATTTCAATTCCACATACATTTAAATGAAAGCCTAAACATACCTGACATAATGCAGTAAAAATAAAGAAATTCAAAAATGTGTTATTGTTTGATGTTACCATCTGTTTAAATATGATGCGTTAAATAGACTGCGCTTTGATAAAAACTGCGACAGTGCAATTGCTCATATTTCAATCAGCATAAATTGCAAATAATAAAAAAAAAAATAAAAAAAATAAAAAACTAATATACTGTTTATACATTGATATATCATACTTTAAGATCGGCCTGTAAATGCCTTAGGCCAGATTTTTGAGATGTGAATTAAGTTTAAACTTGGTTTAACGTAGTCTGAAACTCGGGGTTTTCCGGCAAAATGTGATTTTTTTTTTTTATTATTTTATTAAAGACTAACATTTTAAGCAAAACTAAGCTGTTTCGTCAAATTTTTGTATACAAACTTGCTAATGGCGGCACAAATCTGTTTTCAGATTAACTTAACCTAGTTTAACTGACATCTCTAAAACCCAGCCTTAGATATAACTAAAATGTAATGTTCGGCAAAAAAAAAATTGTTTTTCGAAACCTCCTTGCAAAAATAATTTATATTAGCGGCTGTACGGAGAAACTCTTTTTTAAGGTGTGACCGCAAGTTACATGGGCAATTTTTTTTCGTATTTTCACTTGGCAAACCCCTTAAAATGATTTCAAATTAGAAAAAAAAATATGTATAACAAATTTTAGATCGCTTGTTATTAGCCGTGCCTTGAGCCCACAAAGTTTGCTAAAATGCTATTTTTCTCACTATGGGCCGCTTTAATTGTTGATAACTTCCGTAATATTTATTTTAGAGAAAAACCTTATTTACAAATATTCTAGGGCTATATCTTATAAACAATGTTGCTCTGTATTAGTTTTCTCTGTATTAGTTTCACATGAATATTTTATCCAGAAAAAACCAAATTAAAAAATAACACCGAAATTTTCACATATCTTCGCATTCTTTGCCTGGTGATTACACTACGTGACAAATTTTCAACAAAGTCGTGACCAAATGATTCTGACAGCTAATCTTTATGTAAAACTTTCCCCTGAATCCGAATATGAAGTCAGAATTGTCAAAAGTATAACATAGTCCGTTCAAAATTGTTGAAGATATTTGCATTTCAGTCACATCATCTTTTTTAAAAACACAAATAACGGTTATTTTGGAATACCTCAAAAACTGTTATACTTTTGACAATTCTGACTTCATATTCGGATTCAGGGGAATAAAGATTGGCTGTCAGAACCATTTGGTCACGACTCTATTGAAAATTTGTCACGTAGTGTAATCACCAGGCAAAGAATGCGAAGATATGTGAAAATTTCGGTGTTATTTATTAATTTGGTTTTTTTTGATTAAATATTCATGTTACAGAAAACTAACATAGAGGAACATTGTTTATAAGATCTAGCCCTAGAATATTTGTAAATAAGGTTTTTCTCTAAAATAAATATTACGGAAGTTATCAACAATTAAAGCGACCCATAGTGAGAAAAATAGCATTTTAGCAAACTTTGTGGGCTCAAGGCACGGCTAATAACTATGCAAAAGATCTAAAATTTTATATATATATATTTTTTCTAATTTGATATCATTCTAAGGGGTTTGCCAAGTGAAAATACGAAAAAAATAACGGTCACCCTAATGTACATACATACTTCTATTTACACATGTATGTATGCATGCATTTGCAGTAATATGACTAAAATGATGAGATGCCATATGAAATAACTAAAACTGGGAAGATTCCTTAATTGTGCAAAATTAGCAATTGGTGTACCCTTGTGCTTTTGGAGTTTAAAGTACCAAAAAAAGTACAATTGTGAAAATTTTGCTATCCCTGACACGAATAAAGTTTCAAAATAGATTTCTAGAAAGTTTCTTCAGCAAATGTTTAATAATAATATGGATGAGGACTAAGCGCGTATTATCAGCAATTTTCTAAATTAGACATTGTACAGATACAAATATGGTACATTAATTGTTACGTTATTTTGAATATGCTCTTTTGTTGTTGATTTAAAAAGAACAAAAAACAGCTGTGTTTTGTTAGTAAACAATAACTAGAATTTCTCTTATACAATCATTCTATAAAATAATTAAAAAACATAATTCAAACAAGTAAGAGTGGTATATTCCGATGTGCTGAATCTTTGATACCCTCCTCCGACAGTTAGAATATTTCATAAGTGAGCTCAATATTCGATCTATAAATTATTAACCAATATTTATAACAACTGATATCAGTATTATAATTGGTTACGGTTTAGCATATGTTAGCCTAGGAGCCGACCATCAGAAAGCTTTATGCTTTTATCTCAATAAAACTTAATTTGACCTTATTTGAATAAAATAACACGAATCGTAACAGATTAGTTATACTAAAACGATTTTCAGGAGGGGAATTTATATTTGACCCTTGGTAAATTATGCATCAATCATCACAAAATTCGGTAGAGTGATTTCTGGTATTAAAAAACCCAAGTTAAACCAAATTTCAATATGTACAGTAGTGAAATAACTTTAAGCGTTTAAAACGTTTAAAAGTGGTTTTTGGACCTATGGTAAATTACCGATCTTTTTAAAATTTAACAGCGTATTTTTTACTTTTAAAATACTAAGAAAGACCAAATTTTACTGCAATAGCATTATTTATATAAAAGGAATTTTTGCAAAATCTTATATCAATCCGTGCATTCCGCCACCATGCATAGCAATTTTTTTGATGATTGTTCCAAATTTGGATTCATAACTCTTAATCTACCGAAACCATTTTATTGGATTTCAGTCCCAAACTGATAAGGTTAACTAGAAACAATTTGACGGCAATATTGTTTTTTTCTTTTGAGTTGTTCGAATGAAAGCGTGTTTTTTCGACTTAAGGCAGAATTAGTCATTACTAGGGTATTCATTTAATCGACCTTTTGCTTTAATCGGTTAATCGCGCGATTAATTAACCGAGGTTTTGGTTTAATCGGTTAATAATCGGTTAATTTTGTTTTTGATCGGTTAACCGATTAACAAAGTTTGTTTTATAAATTAAGTAATTTCAGTACATAAAAATGCATTAATTGCTTATTTTTTGGAGTTTATAAGTAAAAAAAAACAATAACATAGGTACGAAACATAACAATTCTTGAACTAAAACGAGCAAGCAAAAAAAAAAAACAATTCATTAATGCACAAGGTGTGGTATCAAGTCATATCATCATAATATCCTAAACAAAATTTAAAATTGTTTAAAGTAAATATTGTTTTGTTTCAAACAACATAAAAATTGTAATACTGTGTTCATTGATTCGTCATAACTGCATAGTAGAAATCTAAATTATAAGCGGTATCTTACAACAGTCATATCGTTAGCTTAATATACAAACCTCCTCATTCACTTTGAGCACATTTTACAGGAGAGAAAAAAACTTTTTATTTTTCCTATTTGAAGCTTGATAGAAAATTAAAATTACAGTCAGTTTTACACACTTCAAGACTTAAATAGAAGAAACACTACATGCTGGTCGACGAGGCGTATCTTTCTCTACCACACGGAATCAAAATCTAAATTTACATAAAAAGCGGATTTAGCCGGTTTGCATATTAAGCCGACTATATATATTTCCTGTAATTATTTTAAGACATAAGACTTAATGACTACCTTGTGAAACCCCCAAATATTTACATATGTATACAAAAATAAACTGAGATAATTTTATTAGTTATTTCAATAGTTAAAGGACATCTTATAAAATAATCTTTTAGAAAAGTTCTTTGGTTTAAATGTTTAGGATTAAAGAGATTCTTTTCTTTAGTTTTGACAAAAGTTGACTTGGAAAAAATTATTTCACTTATCGTAGATGAATATCTAATTTCTCAGTCCTTTTCCAGGATTTCTCTAAACATATAAAATACTCCATTATGCCATTAGAGTTTTTTTTAACATTTTTAACACTTCTCATTGTTTCGGTTAATTCTGTTAAAAGACTGACATGAGAATATATGAGAAGAAACAAATAACTAAACACATACATATAAAAAGTACGGGAAACAAAAAAAATGTGTTGGCAATCAAATATTTAACCCATTTTTCGCCACATTCCTGTTGATCGATGAAGAAGATAAAAAAGCATTGAAAAACATTGTAATTTTAGTCATCGGTCGGCGGAAAATCGGTTAAAATGAAGATCACTGAACTGTTTGTATGAAAAAATATTTTCTAAACAAATACATTTGGTATATGGCGCCCTATGCTCCAATGGGAGTTAGAGGAACATATATATATATTAGACGAAACAAATAATTAAAAACACAAAAAAAAATATGTTATAATACTACAAAATATTGAAAATTTTGTTACTTCGGTTAATCGACTGAAATTAACCGGTTTAATCGTTAATCGAAAAAAGCCAATTTGAAATTAACCGATCAGTTAATCGGGTAGTAATTAATCGGTTAACCGGTTGACGGTTAACCGAATGAATACCCTAGTCATTACTTTCAGTTCTGTTACGAATCAGTTGATTTGTTTTTGTTATTAAAAAATCTATGAAATTGATTAGTTTTACTGTTCTGTTGCGGTCCAATTTGTTAAAACCAAAAACTTGTTAAGTAATTGTAAGTGACAGCAAAATAAATAATAAAAAATACATATGGGCATTTCCCCAGAATGGTCTACCAGGATGAAAAAATAATAAGTTGATTATCATCGTCTTTAATGGTTTATTATTATAAAAAAGTCTTTGTTTTTATAAAAGAATGGTTTCATAGCATATCTTAGCTGTTTTACTTGAGGAAATTGGGCTGGAAACTGGAAAATTTTATGTTTTTCTGTATTTTCTACTTCTAAAGACATTTTTATATACTTATTTTACATGCAAGAAATATGTTATGTTTACACGCTTTTTTCATAATCTCTCCATTACAATCAATTGCAAAAGGAGTATTAAGTTTTTTTGTTAAGGAAATTTAAGACATTTATGGGAAAATGCGTGGTGATAATAATAAAAAAAACATATGGAAAAATCGTACGTTCGCGATCCGTACGTTCGCGATAGGTAAATAAGCCAATTAAACAAAAACCAAGAGAGATATTTTATTTTGTAAATACTGGATGGAGACCTACATTAATACACTTTTAAAATAAATTAATCCCTTTTGAATATTCCGTTCCATTACGCAGATTTTTACATTACACTACTGTCAGCCAAAGTTGACTTCTATTTTGCGTACGTTCGTGACCACACGTTTATAACTATTATTATGAAAACTTTAACTCGATTGATATCTTTCTTTTGCACTAAACATAGAGCTACCCAAATGCTATCGAATCGAAAAAAAATGCTAGAAAAAGTTTTGTTTTCTATATTATTTGTACATCAAAAGCGTACAAACGTACGTTCGTGACCCCAGGAAATGCCCATATTGAAATAAACTGTTTTTTGATTTTAAGAATTCAAAAAATTTAATTTCTTCAAATTTATGTGCATTAAAGTTATTGAAATAAAAAAATGGACGGTGCAAAACTATTAAATTTGTCATATATTGCTGATAAGTTACTACAGAAAAATAAACTATTATATACAATTTCGTAACAGAACGGCACGAAACAGAACAGAAACAGAAAGTAAAGACTAGTTTTTTCTTTAGAATTATGCTTCATTAGAGGGTACTATATATAAAAAAAAAAATTATCAAATTAGGAACTTTGTTTTCCAAAATATCGAGCAAAATAAGTGCATATCGTACGTGACATAAAACCGAAGTGATTTTGGGTTGAATATAAAAAATACGAAAAGCTGCGCATTGTAGAAGGTTTTTCTTCTTTTTTTCATATTTTACAATAAACTACACATTTTTTCTTTATAATCCGTAATTGAAAAAAAAAATTTTTTGGATGGTTTTATAATGAACAAAATTTTATATCGTTCGTGACATACCGTACATGACAGATTTTTCTCTTATAGAGTTGAGGGTAGTGCATTAAATATTTAGTGCACTAAGGTTTTAAGAAATAAACCTAAATCAAAAGTTCGCTGAGTGTGCTTCGATATGTACTAGGGTAAATGAGGAGGTAATAACGCCAAAATTTAGTGCAGATATCGGATTCTTAGATTTTGGAGAAATTGATAGAAAGAAAATTCTTAATTAAAATAACATGTTTTTTTTAATGTAATTTATATTAGGACCTACAATACAAATACAAAATGAAGTTGATACATATCTATTGGATTCAGATACTAATTTGCATTGTCTTAAAAAATAAAATATAATTAGACAAATGTTTCTAAAATTAAATGTCCCATTGTCATCTTCTTCTCCAGTAGAGCGACTCTTTTCTGTTAGTGGAATGGTAGACGCTCCTCGCAGAAATAAATTAAGTGACTCTAATTTTGAAAAATTAATTTGAAAGCAAATAATTGCTAAGGTTTTTATGTACCAATATGTATTTAATTTAATTTGATTTCTTATATTAATATATTGATGAAACTTCCTTATTATTTTTTTTTTTTTTTTTGTATTACTATTTCCTTTTGTATTTTAATTTTGTTACTAATTAAATGTTAGTATTAATTAATTTAATAAATAATAAAAATAAAAAAGTATAAAATAATTCAATATAATGATATGTATTTGAGTTCCATTAACATTAGTGAATGATTATATTTTTCAACTATACTGTTGGTGGAGAAAAAAAATTTGCATTAAATTAGTGAGGCTTGTATTTTTCAACTCACAACTAAATAGCTATTAGTGATAGTGAAAAAGTTTGCACTATCACTAACTTTTAGTGGAAACTGCAAATTTAGTGCAGTACCCCCAACTCTGATTTTTTGTAAATATCTATATATAAATCGGCTAAGGCAAAACAGTTAAGAACACTTTCCTCCTCTGTATGTCAACCGATTTGAACAAAATATACTCCATTTGAAAGGTATTTACTCAAAGAAGTGCACAATGTATATTTTATTAAAATCTGTTCAATAATTTCAGATTTATAAGCGTTCAAAATTGTTACTTACACAGATGCAAAATAAATAAATAAAAATTTATTTTCAATTATCAAATAATAAAAAATTAGGGTGATCGATTATTCGACATTTTTCAGAAACCGGTTTTCGGTATTTCGACTATATAAATCTTATGTATAAATCGGACCAGGCAAAACGGTTAAGAACGCTTTCTTCCTTTGTTTGTCAACCGAACATCTAGGAGGAGAAGAAAGGGGAAATACGGAAAACTAAATTTCTTTTTTTTTTTTGCTTTTCTATGCTTCATGTGATAATTTTAAAATTTTCTATAATATTGAACTTAGAAACATAATATTATAGGTGTAGGGTCCTGAGTGAGTGATCACCTATAAGATAAAAAATGCTGGTATTTTTTGTTCTTCATCTGGAACTGTTTGAATTTTCGTTAATATTCGACCTATAAAGATAAAATTATACATTAAACTGGGTGAATAAGAACATGTAAGGGAGCTTTTTGGTTATTTTTTCGTTCAATAGCTGGTACTTTGATTAATTTTCGTTAATATTAGACATTGAAACATAAAATTAAACGGACAACGTCCTGAGTTGATGACAATATATAAAGGAGACTTTTTGATACTTTTTTGTTTTTTAATTGGTATTTTTTATACCGAAGTTACAAAATTAAATTAACTCACGTAGAAGATAAAATATGAACCGGAGGCTGGTCCCTCGCCAAATCGATCCACTCTGGAGGAAAAAATAAATGCTCGAAACAAATAAATTCATATATACTTAGATGATGATGTTTTCTTCATATTAACAAAAAAAATTATGGTCGAATTTTGACCATTAGGCGAACACTAGTGTATATAAAATTATCAAAACAATTTTTGGGAATACAAAATTTTAATTTCAAAAGATTTTATTATTCGTGCTTATTTCCCAGTTTTTATTCTTGATAAAAACACTTGAAATTTATTGTTGATGGGATAAGCTATTCCTATGCGCATTTCACTGGGTGCTTAGGCCAGATCATCAGGAAACTTCATCCATAAAGATTTTAGTAAAACTAAAGATATTAAACCAAATAAAACTGTTAAACGTATAAGACTTATAAGCAACAGTTCTACTTGTAATAATATCAAAGTTTAAACAAAAACATCAATAACAAACAGTGAGTTTATCTCATCTTACATTCCCCATTACAATTGATTGGAATTCTCCCAACATTAATTGTAGTTGTAAGTAGGTTAAGTAAAACAAAATGAAAACAAAAACAAATTTCAAATACATGATTGCCAATTAAGTCTTTTTCAGGCCGTGCACTGCCAGTTTATTATCAAAATAATTTTTGGGAATACAAAATTTTAATTTCAAAAGATTTTTTTATTCGTGCTTAATTCCCAGTTTTTATTCTTGATAAAAAAAACACTTGAAATTTATTGTTGATGGGATAAGATATTCCTATGCGCATTTCACTGGTTGCTTAGGCCAGATCATCAGGAAACTTCATCCATAAAGATTTTAGAAAAACTAAAGATATTAAACTAAAGATTATTAAAAACAAACAAGTAAGAAATTATAGTCGGTGAAGCCCGACCACATGATGCCCTCCACCATTATATTTAAAAAAAATCATTTTGAGAGTGTACCCTATTTGGGACCCATGGCCAATCAAGGTCACCAGAACAGAATTATGCTATTAGGTTAAGAATTATATAAAAGTTATTTGTGCCGAATATTATTTAGTTAACTTCATCTATATAAGTTAGTGCTGGGAAACTATCGATAGTCTTAAAATATCGAAAATATCGATAGGAAAAATAAAAATATCGATATTTTTATTATTTAAAATACAGCTATGAAGACATCTAACAGCAGCTATACACACACAGTTTTTTTCCGCAAATTTTTACTTGCTATTATTAATTCGCGCTGGATTACAGCAATGAATACAAACAACAAGAATGACAAGTGGTATGAATTGCTTAGCAGTGCTTTTTACTGCTAATTAAAGGCCTTTACGTCGAAATTTGTACATGTTTATATAGGGACTGAAATGTCAAATATTTTTGTACTGTTGTAAAAAAAATGCAAATATAAATGCAATTGCAAGCATAGGACAAAACAATGAACGACCATTAGAGGATAAGTCTGCTAGATTGATTACCTTCTTGGGTTTAGAATTTAGAAAATTTTTTAAAGTTGCAATGGAATATCTCATAGTCCCTGTTACTTCGGTTCCTTCAGAAAGGTACTTATCAATTTTTAAAAAAACTGTCGTCTAAAATACTATGAGACGTATGTATATACGCCATACATACGTCTCATACATACATTCAATAAAGTGATATAAGCAACGAACTGTAGCCTTATAAAAAAAAATTTTAATTTTTCCTGCACAAGTACAAACATTCAGTCGATAGTAAAATCGATATATCGATAGTGAAATCTGAACTATCGATAAATATTGATAGTAGAAAATATCGATAGTATCCCAGCACTAATATAAGTTGTTTTTGCCTCTAACCGTTTTCAGGAAGTAGGTTTATATGGTACCTATGGCTTATTTTGGACCTACCAGCACAACATTTTGTCATGGCATCGTACCTATCGTACGTCATTGTCGCCAATTTTTATGTAAATACCAACATTTGTAAGGAAGTTATGGAATTATAAACTATTTTCGGGAGTGGTTTTTGTATGGGTGCTATGGTCAAATCTGGACCGATTCCAATAATATTTTGTTAGATGATTTAGATTGCGATAAAATAAGTTTGGACCAAATTTTAACTAAATACTAACATAATAAGATGATACATTTAGTTGCATTTTAGTACATACTTACAATATCGTACGTGACGACCTTTAGAAGCTTATAAAATTTTAATTATACCAATTTAAAAAAAAATTCCTATCAATATTCTTTTGCAACAAATATCTTGCTTTTAACATTTATTTTGAAACACCTAAGACTGACCAAATACAAATAACAAAGACAAATGATATTTTTGCACCGCGTACGTGACATTAGAATAGCCTTTAAAGCAAAGCAAAATAAACTTAAGCTTTTATTTGTTGCTTTTTAAAAATTGTACTAAGCTATAAGTAACTCTGCATAGTAAAGTTTGGGTGTTTTTTTTTAATTTCTACCATATTTTAAAAGAAGTTTTAAGTTTTAATTTTTTGAGTCGTGGTTAACATCCTCCTGGAAATGCCCCTATATACTTCAGGGGTCATAACATTAAAAAAGTTTCACACGAAATGACAAATTTATTTTACCCTCATTCACGACTTTTGGTGAAAAATATAAATCTTATTAATAAATAAATAATAAAAAAAAAACACAGTTGCACTGTATAAACTAAGCAGCATACGTCGTAGATAAGCAGTCAAATAAAAACGTATTATATTTTATACAAAGGCAAGCAATAGCTGACACAAACGTAAAAGCGTATCTACGTGGTACGTCGACTTAGATCTTGTTCTAGTCCATATCGTTGCAAATATTTGATTTTGTTTTTATATTAAATTGTGTTTTTTTGAAATTTTATAACTTAAAAAAGTTTTAAATTTCACAATTTTAATCGAAAATTATAGAATTTAGTTAAGATTCCCCAGAACCAACAGGACGGTATACCATTTTGACACAAGGTTAGTAATCAGCTGTTGCCTACGTAGCAAGATAAGTTCACCTGGTGTAAATTCGCCTTGGTTGCGACCGTATTGTCATAGAAAAAGAAAAAAAAAAAACAAAATGGAATTACATATTTCTGTGTTTTCAAATTAATAGTTTGAAAATATAACTGATTTTTCTTTAACAATTTGTATGAAATATGAATGAGATTTGTGATAATTTAAATACATTTTTAAATAAACATGTTAACAATACATACATATGTTTTGAATATAATAATTTATTTGTATTTCTTATTCGGCGAAAAATGTGCAAATGTTTTTTTCTACTGAAAATGCCTGTGTTTGTAAAAAATTCGTGCTTTAATTGCGAACACCCAGTGGAAATGTTTTTATTATGAATCTAACTTGAAACTATTTATAAAATTTTTTTATTTGGTTTTTTTTTGTTTATATTTAAAAAAAAAATATATATATATATACAGTTACTGTTAAAATAATGGCACCAAATGAAAAATTTTAGTAAGTTTACTTTCATCTACTCTTAATATACAGAAATCTATAATGTCTATAATTTTTTTAGAAAGGTTGTATAGTAATAACACAGCTTGAAACCGATTTCGAATCCAATCGAAAATCGATTTTGTGGTAAAAATTTCTTGCAATCGAATTGACGTATGCGATTTTATACTGAAGTCGATTTTTTTATTTTTATCAAAATGTTGGCAATTTTTCATTTTAATCTTAATTAAATCGATAAATTATGGGCATGCACAATATGTATGTAGGTGGAATGTTTATGCAGTTTTCTAAGTTTAAAGTTGTAGTTTTACATATTTACCTATAAGTACCCTTGGTATACTTTCAACTTTAATATAGGGGCTCTTGTTCTTCAGAAATTAAAGTCATCAATGGACGGTGAACAAAACAGTCCAAACATATCTTACCGAACCAAACACCGAAAGTCAGCTTTGTGAAAATCAACATATTATAGAAACACAACAGGTGAATTAATGGCATTCCTGTGGAAATACGCTAATTTTCAAACAGGCCAGTGTGTGAGCGATATTTAAATCTAATTATAAGCAGAGTGAAAAACAAAAAGTATGTAATTTATCCTAACAAATGCGAAATTACAAGGAAATAAATCAGCATCTTTCCGACATCAATAACATGCTAACCGATCAGAAACTCTTGCCATAATCCTTTGAAATACTATCCATACATTCAGGCTTGTCACAGAAATCAATTCCGATCAAAAGTAATTTCGTTTTATGTGAAGCAAGATACAAAGTCACTTTCGATCGGAATTGATTTGTGTGACAGGTCTCATTGTCTACACAAGAACACAATTTTAATGTGAAATGTACATACATATCGCACTTGTTCCTCTAAATGCCATCTTAAAATTTACACATTTTCACTTTTTGCAGGACAATTATCAGCCATGTCACAGAGTACAATTCCGTTCGGAAACGGAATTCATTCCGTATTTTGGTGCTTCAGAAAATGACGAAAAAATGTTTCGGAATGAAACCATTTTTGTTTTCATGAACGGTATGGGAGTTGTCTGTATCTTAAAGGCCATAAAACTATCAAAATACACTTTCCATCAACAAACAAATATGTTTTCTTCAATTCCGAACGGAATTGTACTCTGTGACATGGCCCTATAAACAGTAGTCATATCCACCCACTGTAAAAATCTTAGTTCGATTTCTCCAGTAGTTTGCAAAAAAAAAAAAAATGCTGGTGTATCCCCCTTTTTGATATAAGAAAAATCGATTTGAGGGTCGATTAATCGATTTCAAAAACCAAAATAAAAAAAGTCGATCGAAAATCGATTTTGGAATCTATTTACTAGTCCCTAGCTACGTGCATATAATTTGGAAGATTTTTCTACTACGTTCTCTATCGTTCTACGCCCACTTCCCCAATGCCACCCACATTTTATCGGATTTTGGTTATTGACCAACCAAGATATTTGTACCAAATTTGAAAGCTTTAGCTCTTGCCGTTCTCCAGATATACATAAATCTATGATGTCATTGTAGGGAGGTGTCGCGGCCACTTAATATTTCCAAAAAAAAATATAAAGTCTATAGGTATCAACTGCCAGACCAACAGTAATGCATATGTATACTGTAAAAGATTCAGCGGTTACGAAGATTACCTAATACAAGCAAACATATGTACAAACATTACCTCTTTATTACATTAGTATAGACATAGATAAAAAAGTATAAAACTACTACATAAAATTTTGTATATGATAAAACCCTTTTCTTTAAATCTTGCTCCAATTTTCACGTGAACAAAGTCAAGGTTAAAAGCTGTATGTACTTTTGTAAATAAATATGTAAAATAAATAAACATGCTTATGTACTACATTCATATGTATGTAGTTGTTTATTTTATTTGGCAATGTCAAGAGAAGAACTGTATGGAAATTAAAAGAATACGAATTTAAAAACACTTTTCTTGTAAAAAAATCGTCTGGGCCGTACCTAAGAAATCTGGGCTCTGTCAAAGTGGCCGTAAAAATGTGTAATTAAAGATTACATAGAAAAAACAAGGCTTTGTTAAAGGAATACACAATATGTATGTACGAACGGATTAACAAACGATTTCGATTTTGAATTGTGTCAACTAAGTCGCGATAGTACCCAGTGTTGCCAAAACTTGGTGACCAAAAATGGCTAAATTTAGTAGAAAAATGGCAAAAAAAAATTTTTAAGTAAAAAATTTTAAGTTGAGATCGATCAATTTTTTTACATAAGAATAAACGTAAATTAATTTGTAAGCATTTAAAAATTAAAAAATCCATGCCATTATTGATCATCTCATAGGAATCACTCGTGCCTGTTAGTTTTAAATATGTATTTTGAACACACACAAAAAAAAATATTGTGATGCCAAATAATTTGAGCATTTGACGATTATGCTGTTGGGGTAAACCAAAACTTGTTGGCGTAAATGAAAACCTTTTGTCGCAAGAAAGTTTCCAAAAAAATTTTATTTTACCGCAACAACATGAAAGTATTTGAAGTTTTTCAACAGCAAAATTATTTGTTGCAAATAAAATAACTTTTGTCGTTAAAGGGTTTCCTTTGAAATAACAGCACATTGACGTATATGATTTGCATTTGCAGGAAATAACAATTTTTGTTGCCATAAAATATTTATATTTTGAATCAAATAATATTACTGTTGTCGTAAAAAAATTTGTATTTGAACAATGAATTTACACTTTGGGACAAAAGAAACAGACTTGTTGCTACAAATGCAAAATGTTGTTGGGCACAATCCGAATGTAAATTCTATTTGAATCAAAATCAATTTTTTTGGCATTACAGTCTTTTTTTTGTGTGAAGGTAAATCATAGTCATGACAATATTTACCAAACCCTTTAAGGTCACAATCTACAAAAAAAAAAAAAAAACAAATAAAAAAGTATAGTCGGTCAAACCCGACTATGTATATGATACCATACACCACATTATAAATTTTATCAAATTATCTCCAAAATTTAAACCAGCACAAGGTTTACATCGACAGACATCCGGACGGATATCGTTATTTGGACTCAGAAAGTGATTCTGAGTCGATCGGAATACTTTATTTTAAGGTATTTTTAAACATCAGCACAAATTCCTGTTACCCTCTCCACTATTGTGGTTATAGCAGCGTTTAAAAACTGCAGTCAAAGTAGAAAAACTGTAATTTCTTCAAATTTTTCATTTGTCATTGGTGTCGACTGCAGTTTTTTAAACCCTGACTGTGAGTATAAATATTTTATTGGTATGGTAAAAATATTTTCCTAATCGATAAAATCGAATTAACGGCTGCTAAATCTTATCTATTTTTTATATTACTTTAAATGATGTTTACTGGGCTAAACATCTCTCTACTTCAGCATTTTACCATGAAAGTGAGAGCAACTTTATAGTAAATTCTGTGTTGATCCATTTTATAAATTTATTTTCAACATTTGTACAAGTTGTGATTTAAATTAAATGCGTTTTAATTGTTAAAAAGATTTATTTTACTTTTAAAAATTTTTATAATAAAATAAAAGTTATGAATTTAAAAGAATAAACTGCAAAAAAAATTGTATGGCTAAACAAGTTGTAAAATGGCTGAATTCATTTTTTAATGGCTAAACAAGGTGAAAAATGGCTAAATCTAGCCACTAAGTGGTTAAATTGGCAACACTGATAGTACCACACTGTACAAACAGAGTAAAAGTTGTACCCAAAACTTACAATCGAAAACCAGAACCCATCAAATTCTTTAATAATAATATTATGTACGACTATACTACGCTAAATGAATTCTCATATTCTCAAACTTCCTCCCAAAAATTTTTGCCCCTAAATCTTCAACCAATTGAAAAATAAACACCTTAATCTTATAGAAAACTACCTAATAGCACAAGTCTTATTTCGTGCATTGTACAACAGTTTTCGTTTATATTAGGCGTGGTTTTTTCTTTCAGTGCATTGTAAACTTTTAGCCGACAAATTTAATTTTTATAGAAACTTTAACGTTTAAACCGACAAAAACGAATTTCTATACATGGAAACTTTAAGCTAACAAAATTCCTTTAGAAACTTTTAGCGAAGAAATCAAATCTATAAAAACATTTATCCGAACAAAAAAAAAAACACAACTTCCTGCAGATTAAAAACTCTTTAATCTGGCAACTCTTATTTTTAAGAGAAAACATTTTAAGAGTACACAAGAGAATTTAAGCTGAATAAATTCTAAAATAATTTGATCACAAAATACAAAACTTAAGAAAACTTTTCAGTCAGTTGTGCGATCAAAGTTGGCGGTAGAAGAACGTAAATAAGCCATAAATTAAATTTAAAAAAATCGATTCTTACCGTTTTATAACAGTGATCAGCGGCTATTAAAAATAAGAT